>JASANH010000873.1:0-1335050 GCA_030248295.1 Mesodorylaimus sp. YZB2_4 | reverse complement strand
GCGGCCACATGGCTCTATATGGAGCTGGTTAGTGGCGGCGACCCCACTCGATTCTAAATCGCGGGCATGAGCCTCCAGTAGCTGCCGCCACATGGCGATTCTAAGGCGGCGACTTCGGCGACACGAATCCATATGGAGCCTGTTTGTGGCGGTGACCCCACTGGATTTTAAAAATGGCGCCATAAGGCTCCATAATGAGCCACCACATGGCGCTTCTGTGGCGGCGCATGCGGCCCTCGGCATCCATATGGAGCCTGTTAGTCAGGGTGACCCCACTCGATTATAAAATGGTGCCATAAGGCTCCATGAGCCACCACATGAGCGCATCCGTGGCGGCGCATGCGGCCACATGGCTCTTAATATGGAGCCGGTTACAGGCGGTGACCCCACGCGATTAAGAATGGCGCCATAGGCCTCCATAGCTGCCGCCACATGGCGATTCTAAGGCGCCGCATGGCGGCCACACTAATCCACACTGGAACTTGTTAGTGGCGGTGACCCCACTGGATTTTCTCCAAAATGGCGCCATAAGGATCCATGAGCCACCACAGTAGCGCAGGGCGGCGGATGCGGCCACACGACTACATATAGGGGCGGTTAGTGGCGGTGACCCCCTCATTCAGACCGCATGGGGCCAGAAGCCTCCCATAAGCCGCCACATAGCGCATCCAAGGCGGCGTATGCGGCACATGGCTCCATATG
Source organism: Mesodorylaimus sp. YZB2_4 (assembly GCA_030248295.1). Classification (NCBI taxonomy): domain Eukaryota; kingdom Metazoa; phylum Nematoda; class Enoplea; order Dorylaimida; family Dorylaimidae; genus Mesodorylaimus; species Mesodorylaimus sp. YZB2_4. The sequence goes on along the minus strand of JASANH010000873.1, from coordinate 1,334,348 downwards.
GAGCCGGTCTTTGAATAAACCCCCACTTAATTATTGAGAAGGCCAAAAGCCTCCCATAAGCCGCCACATAGCGCATCTTATGCGGCGCACTGCGGAGACATGGCTCCATATGGAGCTGGATAGTGGCGGTGACCTAAGGTCGATTCTTAATGGCGCCAGAAGGCTCCATAAGCCTTGACATAGGCGGCGTCTGAGGCAACGCACTGCGGCCACATGGCTCCAGCAGATGGAGCCTGTTAGTAGCGGTGACCCCGACTCGATTCTAAATGGCGCCATAAGGCTCCATGAGCCTGCACATAGCGCTCCCCCCTCCGCGCATGTGGCCACATGGCTCCATATGGAGCCTAGATAGTGGCGGCGACACCCACTCGATTCTTAATTGCGCCATTTCCCGCCATATGCCTCGACATAGGGGGCGTCTGGCAAGCCGAAAACACGGCGGCCACACTGGCTCCAGATGGAGCTGGATAGGTGGCGGCGAGCGCCCACTCGATCTCTTAACTTGCGCCATAAGGCTCTATTTGCTGCCACATAGACGGCGTCTGAGCGGATGCGGCCCACACGGCTCCAGCACCCAGCCCAGGGTAGTGGCGGCGACACCCCCGCTCGCGCGAATGGCGCCATAAGGCCCCATAAGCCGCCACATAGGCGGCGTCTAAGCCAACGTATGCGGCCTTATTGGTCCATATGGAGCCTGTTTAGTAGCGGTGGAGCCTACTCGATTTTGAAAGGTGGCGCCATGAGCCTCCACAAGCCTGCCGGCCACATGGCGATCGCGAGGGCGGCGCACGGTGGCCACACGAATCCAAAAGGATCACGGTGAGAAAAAACGACACCCCTGGGATACTAAAATGGCGCCATAAGGCTCTTTCATCTCACCACATAGCGGATTCTGCTCGGCGGCGCACTGCGGCCACACTGGCTCCATATGGAGCTGGATAAGTGGCGTCGACACCTACTCGATCCCTAATGGCGCCCCCCCCCCGCATATAGCTGCCTCAACATAGGTGACGTCTGAGCGCACGCGGCCACTTGGCTCCATATGGAGCCGCAGAGTGCCGCGGCGACACTCACTCGATGCTGAATGGCGCCATAAGGGTTGCACAAGGCCGCCACATAGACGGCGTCTGAGCGCATGCGGCGCAGATGGCTCCACACCCCTGGAGCCCGGATAGTGGCGGCGACCCTCATCTCGGTCTCCTAATGGCGCCCATAAGGCCCCAATAAGCCGCCACATAGGCGGCGTCTGAGCCAACGTATGCGGCCTTATGGTCTCCATATGGGGGAGCCTGTTCACCTCCCCCCCCCCACTCGATTCTAAAGTGGCGCCATAAGCCTCCATACAACTGCCGCCACATGGCGATTCTAAGGCGGCGTACTGCGGCCACATGGCTTCAGCACCTAGCCGGTTAGTGGCGGCGACTTTTCTCGGTTCTCAAATAGCGCCATGAGCCCTCCACAAGCTGCCACCACATGGCGATTCGAGGGCGGCGTAGCTGGCCACACGAATCCATATGGAGCCTGTTAGTGGCGGTGACCCGACGCGACTCGCTCAAATGGCGCCATAAGGCTCCATGAGCCACCACATAGCGCATCTGTCGCGGCGCACGCGGCCACATGGCTCCATATGGAGCTGGATAGTGGCGTCGACACCCACTCGATCCCTAATGGCGCCATAAGGCTGCATAAGCCGCCACGTAGGCGACGTCTCAGCGTATGCGGCCACATGGCTCCAGATGGAGCTGGATAGTGGCGGTGACCCCCACTTCGATTCTGATGGCGCCATAAGGCTCCATAAGCCGCTACATAAGCGGCGTCTGAGGGGACGCATGCGGCCACATGGCTCCATATGGAGCCGGTTAGTGCGGTGACCCCCACTTGATTCTACATGGCGCCATAAGCCTCCATAAACTGCCGCCACATGGCGATTCTAAGGCGGTGTATGCGGCCACATGGCTCGATATGGATCCGGTTAGTGGCGGTGACCCCCACTTGCATCCGCACATCGCAATATAAGCCTCCATAAGCCGCCACATAGCGCATTCGAGGCGGCGCATGCGGCCACACGAATCCAGATGGAGCCTGTTCAGTAGCGGCGACCCCACTCCGATCTCAAAATGGCGCCATAAGCCTCGATAAGCTGGCGCACATGGCGAGTCTCAGGCGGCGTATGCCGCGACATGGCTCCATATGGAGCCTGGTATAGTGGCTGCGACCCCCACTCGATCCTGAATGGCGCCATAAGCCTTTATAAGCGCGCTTATGGTCAATTGAACGCGCCATACAGAATCAAGCACTCGAGTTAGCGTAAGTTGTTGTCACCGCTCCAACCGTTCCATGTAGAGTAGTCTGTGCAGGCACGTGGTGATGAAAGTTGGCTTGGTTATAGCCAACAATTTAGCCATACTCACACTCAATGATGGCTTTTCGAAGTGCGTTAACACCCGATACACGGGCCCTGATACTAGAAACAGACACTATGTACTATTTATATGCTTTTGACTGTAACACACGTGTTTATGGGGTGTAAGGTCAGACAAACACTGTCAGAAAAGAAAAACCAGTATTGTTAAGACAAGGCCTGTTGCACATATGGTAGATCCAGAAACATTCTGGTTCCTGTCGCTTGGCGGGTCAGGGATTGTGGTCCATCTGGGACATCTGCACGGCGCGATGTGAGTGCAAATACAGAACTCGGGCAAACACGAAGGGCAGTGGCATATTTGAATAAAGATGGTTCGTAGTATCAGGCTGGAGATATTTCCTTGGTGTTCATGATATAGCAAATTTGTCATGGGCAAAACTTCTCGTAGGATTCACGAGAGATAAGAGTATACTTGGACAGGATACTTGAGCATCGCGTTGGTACCGCCCCGCCCCTCCCTCCCCTAGATTCTCACTGCCAAGACGCCCTAATTGCGATATATCCACGTGTGAGAAATCATAGCATAATTTTTCCGTCGGTTTGTTTATCAGCGTGGTTTCAGTTTTATTCTTACACAGTAGTATGATGGCCTAGTAAGCTGAGTGCGTCAAGTATAGACACTTGCATCAGTAATTGGTCCTGTACCTGCTGTATTATAGTCGTCTGCAGTGTCTTTAAAATCACATTAATATGATATCTTTTCCTTGGCAGCTGGACTGGCTTCTTGCCTCTTCAATAGAGGAGCGTGAAAGTATTAGCCTATCCTCGGGTAATTCTAGTACAAGCTAATGATGGACTCAGCCACAGGAACGAGCCCACGTAGCTCACGACACTTCGTGTATCGTCTATTTTTCAACGATACACAAGGGCCCTTTAGGCTCACAATTCAGAGGGGCGTGCGACCCAGCACGCCTGGCGGTTGCAGTATCGATACGCCGCCCTGGCTGGGACGTCAACTCTTCGGTTGATGTTCCAAGGGCAGGTACAGCTCCGCGAGACTTGCCTACCTCCAGTCGGTTTTTTGTCAGACTCTCGACTCACTATCTCCCACCGCCTGGGGGCGCCGGGTACATTGGCGTCACGAACCGAAGGGCCCTTTTCGATGTAGGCCCCTTATGGACTAGCGTGCTAGCCCGGGTGGTTGAGGTGAACGCCGGACTGGCGCGCCTACGCTTGCTGTGGCCCGGGTTCCCTGCAGTTGTACTCCTCACCAGACTTTGGTCTGGGTTGCCTCCACTGAGGGGTCAGCGGGCGAAACCTACTCCGCTTTGATCCAGTGCAGATAAGGTATCCACGCCTATTACAAGCGTGCGTGGTCCAACCTTGAGATCGAATTAGACCCGCGGCATCTAGTTCTAGCGAGATTTGACCAATGCAGACTGACTCTCCACATTCTAGGCGGTAGAGTTCTTCTCCAAGGTAGATGCGTCGATCGTTTTATCCAATATGACTTAGCGATTTCCACATCGTGCGCTGTGAGTTGCGCCCCTTCAGCATCGTTTTGCTCTTGTCTTTTCCGTCCAAACTTTTTACACAACGCCGTTACTCGAAGCAGATGTGGAAATCGCTAAGTCATATTGGATAAAACGAGATCAACGCATCTACCTTGGAGAAGAACTCTACCGCCTAGAATGTGGAGAGTCAGTCTGCATTGGTCAAATCTCGCTAGAACTAGATGCCGCGGGTCTTAATTTGATCTAGAGGTTGGACCACGCACGCTTGTAATAGGCGTGGATACCTTATCTGCAAGGGACCAAAGCGGAGTAGGTTTCCCCCGAAACTTACTCTTTAGTGGAGGCAAACCAGACCAAAGTCTGTGAGGAGTACAACTGCAGGGAACCCCGGGGCCATAGCAACCGTACGCGCGCCAGTCCGGCGTTCACCTCAACCACCTGGGCTAGCACACTAGTCCATAAGGGGCCTACATCGAAAAGGGCCCTTCGGTTCGTGACGCCAATGTAACCAGCGCACCCAGGCGGTGGGAGATAGTAGAGATCGAAGAGTCTGAGCAAAAAACCCGACTGGAGGTAGGCAAGTCTCGCGACTATACCTGCCCTTGGAACATCAACCGAAGAGGTTGACGTCCCAGCCAGGGCAGCGTATCGATTACTCCCGACCGCCAGGCGTGCTGGTCACACGCCGTCTGAATTGTGAGCCTAAAGGGCCCTTGTGTATGGTTGAAAAATAAACGATACACGAAGTGTCGTGAGCTACGTGGGCTCGTTCCTGTGGCTAAGTCTGTCCAGTTAGCTTGTCCTGAGAATTACCGAGGATAGGCTAATCTTTTCACGCTCCTCTATTGAAGAGGCAAGAAGCCAATCCAGCTGCCAAGGAAAAAAAGATGTGGTGTAATAAATTAAAGACCCTGCATACGATATGATACAGCAGGTACAGGACCAATCCTGGTGCAAGTGTGTAGTAGCTGACACACCCAACTTAGCTTACTGACCATCATACTACTGTGTAAGAATAAAACTGAACCACACTGATTTTCAAACCAACGGAGACTATGCTACTATTTTCCCACACGTGATATATCGCAATTAGGGCGTCTTGGCAGTGAGAATCTAGGGAGGGAGGGGCGGGCGGTACCAACACAATGCTCAAGTATACTGTCCAAGAATACTCTTATCTATCGTGAATCCTACGAGACGTTTTGCCCATGACAAATTTGCTATATCATGAACACCAAGGAAATATCTGCAGCCTTGTGCTACGAACCATCTTTATTCAAATATGCCGCTGCCCTTGTGTTTGCACGAGTTCTTGTTTTTGCACTCACATCGCGCCGCGCTGATGTCCCAGATGGACCACAATTCCTGACCCGCCAAGCGACAGGAACCAGAAATGCTTCTGGATCTACCATGTGTGCAACAGGCCTTGTCTTAACAATACTGGTTTTTCTTTTCTGACAGTGTTTGTCTGACCTTGCACCCCATAGACACGTGTGTTACAGTAGAAAGCGTATAAATAGTACATAGTGTCTGTTTCTGTATCAGGGCCGTGTATCGGTGTTAACGCACTTTGGGGAAGCCATCATTGAGTGTGGTATGGCTAAATCTGTTGGTTATAACCAAGCCAACTTTCATCACACGTGCCTGCACAGACTACTCTACATGGAACAGGTTGGAGCGGTGACAACAACTTACGCTAACTCGAGTGCTTGATTCTGTATGGCGCCGTCAATCCCCATAAGCGCGCTTATAAAGGCTTATGGCGCCATTCAGAATCGAGTGGGGGTCGCAGCCACTATCCAGCTCCATATGGAGCCATGTGGCCGCATACGCCGCCTTAGAATCACCATGTGGCGGCAGCTTATCGAGGCTTATGGCGCCATTTAGAATCGAGTGGGGTCACCGCTACTAACAGGCTCCATATGGATTCGTGTGGCCGCATACGCCGCCTCGAATGCGCTATGTGGCGGCTTATGGAGGCTTATATCGCAATGCAGAATCAAGTGGGGGTCACCGCCACTAACCGGATCCATATGGAGCCATGTGGCCGCATACACCGCCTTAGAATCGCCATGTGGCGGCAGCTTATGGAGGCTTATGGCGCCATGCAGAATCAAGTGGGGGTCACCGCACTAACCGGCTCCATATGGAGCCATGTGGCCGCATACGTTGCCTCAGACGCCGCTTATGTAGCGGCTTATGGAGCCTTATGGCGCCATCAAGAATCAAGTGGGGGTCACCGCCACTATCCAGCTCCATATGGAGCCATGTGGCCGCATACGCTCAGACGTCGCCTATGTGGCGGCTTATGGAGCCTTATGGCGCCATTAGGAATCGAGTGGGTGTCGACGCCACTATCCAGCTCCATATGGAGCCATGTGGCCGCATGCGCCGCGACAGATGCGCTATGTGGTGGCTCATGGAGCCTTATGGCGCCATTTAGAATCCAGTGGGGTCACCGCCACTAACAGGCTCCATATGGATTCGTGTGGCCACATACGCCGCCCTAGAATCGCCATGTGGCGGCAGCTTATGGAGGCTCATGGCGCTATTTAGAATCGAGTGGGGTCGCCGCCACTAACCGGCTCCATATGAAGCCATGTGGCCGCATACGCCGCCTTAGAATCGCCATGTGGCGGCAGCTTATGGAGGCTTATGGCGCCACTTAGAATCGAGTGGGGTCACCGCTACTAACAGGCTCCATATGGAGCCATAAGGCCGCATACGTTGGCTCAGACGCCGCCTATGTGGCGGCTTATGGGGCCTTATGGCGCCATTAGAAATCGAGTGGGGGTCGCCGCCACTATCCAGCTCCATATGGAGCCATGTGGCCGCATACGCTCAGACGCCGTCTATGTGGCGGCTTATGGAGCCTTATGGCGCCATTAAGAATCGAGTGGGTGTCGCCGCCACTATCCAGCTCCATATGGAGCCATGTGGCCGCATACGCTCAGACGTCGCCTATGTGGCGGCTTATGGAGCCTTATGGCGCCATTAGGAATCGAGTGGGTGTCGACGCCACTATCCAGCTCCATATGGAGCCATGTGGCCGCATGCGCCGCGACAGATGCGCTATGTGGTGGCTCATGGAGCCTTATGGCGCCATTTAGAATCCAGTGGGGTCACCGCCACTAACAGGCTCCATATGGATTCGTGTGGCCACATACGCCGCCCTAGAATCGCCATGTGGCGGCAGCTTATGGAGGCTCATGGCGCCACTTAGAATCGAGTGGGGTCACCGCTACTAACAGGCTCCATATGGAGCCATAAGGCCGCATACGTTGGCTTAGACGCCGCCTATGTGGCGGCTTATGGGGCCTTATGGCGCCATTAGAAATAGAGGGGGTGTCGCCGCCACTATCCAGCTCCATATGGAGCCATGTGGCCGCATACGCTCAGACGCCGTCTATGTGGCGGCTTATGGAGCCTTATGGCGCCATTAAGAATCGAGTGGGTGTCGCCGCCACTATCCAGCTCCATATGGAGCCATGTGGCCGCATACGTTGCCTCAGACGCCGCCTATGTGGCGGCTTATGGAGCCTTATGGCGCCATTAAGAATCGAGTGGGTGTCGCCGCCACTATCTAGCTCCATATGGAGCCATGTGGCCACATGCGCCGCCACAGATGCGCTATGTGGTGGCTCATGGAGCCTTATGGCGCCATTTAGAATCGAGTGGGGTCACCGCTACTAACAGGCTCCATATGGAGCCATGTGGCCGCATACGTTGCCTCAGACGCCGCCTATGTGGCGGCTTATGGAGCCTTATAGCACCATTAAGAATCGAGTGGGGGTCACCGCCACTATCCAGCTCCATATGGAGCCATGTGGCCGCATACGCCGCATCAGATGCGCTATGTGGCGGCTTATGGAGGCTTATGGCCCAATGCATAATTAAGTGGGGGTCACCGCCACTAACCGGCTCCATATGGAGCCATGTGCCGCATACGCCGCCTTGGATGCGCTATGTGGCGGCTTATGGAGGCTTCTGGCCCCATGCATAATCAAGAGGGGGTCACCGCCACTAACCGCCCCTATATGTAGTCGTGTGGCCGCATACGCCGCCACAGATGCGCTATGTGGTGGCTCATGGAGCCTTATGGCGCCATTTAGAATCCAGTGGGGTCACCGCCAATTAAAGGCTTCATTTTGTATCGTGGGGCCGCATACGCCGCCTTAGAATCGCCATGTGGCGGCAGCTTATGGAGGCCTATGGCGCCATTTAGAATCGTGTGGGGTCGCCGCCTCTAACCGGCTCCATATAGAGCCATGTGGCCGCATGCGCCGCCACAGATGCGCTATGTGGTGGCTCATGGAGCCTTATGGCGCCATTTATAATCGAGTGGGGTCACCGCTACTAACAGGCTCCATATGGAGCCATGTGGCCGCATGCGCCGCCACAGATGCGCCATGTGGTGGCTCATGGAGCCTTATGGCGCCATTTAGAATCCAGTGGGGTCACCGCCACAAACAGGCTCCATATGGATTCGTGTGGCCGCATACGCCGCCTTAGAATCGCCATGTGGCGGCAGCTTATGGAGGCTCATGCCGCCATTTAGAATCGAGTGGGGTCGCCGCCACTAACCAGCTCCATATAGAGCCATGTGGCCGCATACGCCGCCTTAGAATCGCCATGTGGCGGCAGCTTATGGAGGCCTATGGCGCCATTTAGAATCGAGTGGGGTCGCCGCCTCTAACCGGCTCCATATGGAGCCATGTGGCCGCATGCGCCGCCACAGATGCGCTATGTGGTGGCTCATGGAGCCTTATGGCGCCATTTAGAATCGAGTGGGGTCACCGCTACTAACAGGCTCCATATGGAGCCATGTGGCCGCATACGTTGCCTCAGACGCCGCCTATGTGGCGGCTTATGGAGCCTTATAGCACCATTAAGAATCGAGTGGGGGTCACCGCCACTATCCAGCTCTATATGGAGCCATGTGGCCGCATACGCCGCATCAGATGCGCCATGTGGCGGCTTATGGAGGCTTATGGCTTAATGCATAATTAAGTGGGGGTCACCGCCACTAACCGGCTCCATATGGAGCCATGTGCCGCATACGCCGCCTTGGATGCGCTATGTGGCGGCTTATGGAGGCTTCTGGCCCCATGCATAATCAAGAGGGGGTCACCGCCACTAACCGCCCCTATATGTAGTCGTGTGGCCGCATACGCCGCCTCAAATGCGCTATGTGACGGCTTATGGAGGCTTATGGTCCCATGCATAATTAAGTGAGGGTCACCGCCACTAACCGGCTCCATATGGAGCCATGTGGCCGCATGCGCCGCCACAGATGCGCTATGTGGTGTCTCATGGAGCCTTATGGCGCCATTTAGAATCCAGTGGGGTCACCGCCACTAACAGGCTCCATATGGATTCGTGTGGCCGCATACGCCGCCTTAGAATCGCCATGTAGCGGCAGCTTATGGAGGCTTATAGCGCCATTTAGAATCGAGTGGGGTCGCCGCTACTAACAGGCTCCATATGGAGCCATGTGGCCGCATACGTTGCCTCAGACGCCGCCTATGTGGCGGCTTATGGAGCCTCATGGCGCCATGAAGAATCAAGTGGGGTTCACCGCCACTATCCAGCTCCATATGGAGCCATGTGGCCGCATGCGCCGCCACAGATGCGCTATGTGGTGGCTCATGGAGCCTTATGGCGCCATTTAGAATCGAGTGGGGTCACCGCTACTAACAGGCTCCATATGGAGCCATGTGGCCGCATACGTTGGCTCAGACGCCGCCTATGTGGCGGCTTATGGAGCCTTATGGCGCCATTAAGAATCGAGTGGGGGTCGCCGCCACTATCCAGCTCCATATGGAGCCATGTGGCCGCATACGCTCAGACGCCGTCTATGTGGCGGCTTATGGAGCCTTATGGCGCCATTAGGAACCGAGTGGGTGTCGCCGCCACTATCCAGCTCCATATGGAGCCATGTGGCCGCATACGTTGCCTCAGACGCCGCCTATGTGGCGGCTTATGGAGGCTTATGGCCCCATGCATAATTAAGTGGGGGTCACCGCCACTAACCGGCTCCATATGGAGCCATGTGCCGCATACGCCGCCTTGGATGCGCTATGTGGCGGCTTATGGAGGCTTCTGGCCCCATGCAGAATCAAGAGGGGGTCACCGCCACTAACCGCCCCTATATGTAGTCGTGTGGCCGCATACGCCGCCTCAGATGCGCTATGTGGCCGCTCATGGAGGCTTATGGCCCGATGCATAATAAAGTTAGGGTCACTGCCACTAACTGGCTCCATATGGAGCAATGTGGCCGCATGCGCCGCCACAGATGCGCTATGTGGTGGCTCATGGAGCCTTATGGCGCCATTTAGAATCGAGTGGGGTCACCGCAACTAACAGGCTCCATATGGATTCGTGTGGCCGCATACGCCGCCTTAGAATCGCCATGTGGCGGCAGCTTATAGAGGCTTATGGCGCCATTTAGAATCGAGTGGGGTCGCCGCCACTATCCAGCTTCATATGGAGCCATGTGGCCGCATACGCTCAGACGCCGTCTATGTGGCGGCTTATGGAGCCTTATGGCGCCATTAAGAATCAAGTGGGTGTCGCCGCCACTATTCAGCTCCATATGGAGCCATGTGGCCGCATACGTTGCCTTGGACGCCGCCTATGTGGCGGCTTATGGAGCCTTATGGCGCCATTAGGAATCGAGTGGGTGTCGCCGCCACTATCCAGCTCCATATGGAGCCATGTGGCCGCCTACGTTGCCTCAGACGCCGCCTATGTGGCGGCTTATGGAGCCTTATGGCGCCATTAGAAATCGAGTGGGGGTCGCCGCCACTATCCAGCTCCATATGGAGCCATGTGGCCGCATACGCTCAGACGCCGTCTATGTGGCGGCTTATGGAGCCTTATGGCGCCATTAGGAACCGAGTGGGTGTCGCCGCCACTATCCAGCTCCATATAAAGCCATGTGGCCGCATACGCTCAGACGCCGCCTATGTGGCGGCTTATGGAGCCTTATGGCGCCATTAAGAATCGAGTGGGTGTCGCCGCCACTATCCAGCTCCATATAAAGCCATGTGACCGCATACGCTTAGACGCCGCCTATGTGGTAGCTCATGGAGCCTTATGGCGCCATTTAGAATCGAGTGGGGTCATCGCTACTAACAGGCTCCATATGGAGCCATGTGGCCGCATACGTTGCCTCAGATGCGCTATGTGGTGGCTCATGGAGCCTTATGGCGCCATTTAGAATCGAGTGGGGTCACCGCAACTAACAGGCTCCATATGGATTCGTGTGGCCGCATACGCCGCCTTAGAATCGTCATGTGGCGGCAGCTTATGGAGGCTTATGGCGCCATTTAGAATCGAGTGGGGTCGCCGCCACTATCCAGCTCCATATGGAGCCATGTGGCCGCATACGCTCGGACGCCGTCTATGTGGCGGCTTATGGAGCCTTATGGCGCCATTAAGAATCGAGTGGGTGTCGCCGCCACTATCCAGCTCCATATGGAGCCATGTGGCCGCATACGTTGCCTCAGACGCCGCCTATGTGGCGGCTTATGGAGGCTTATGGCCCCATGCATAATTAAGTGGGGGTCACCGCCACTAACCGGCTCCATATGGAGCCATGTGCCGCATACGCCGCCTTGGATGCGCTATGTGGCGGCTTATGGAGGCTTCTGGCCCCATGCAGAATCAAGAGGGGGTCACCGCCACTAACCGCCCCTATATGTAGTCGTGTGGCCGCATACGCCGCCTCAGATGCGCTATGTGGCCGCTCATGGAGGCTTATGGCCCCATGCATAATTAAGTGAGGGTCACTGCCACTAACCGGCTCCATATGGAGCCATGTGGCCGCATGCGCCGCCACAGATGCGCTATGTGGTGGCTCATGGAGCCTTATGGCGCCATTTAGAATCGAGTGGGGTCACCGCTACTAACAGGCTCCATATGGATTCGTGTGGCCGCATACGCCGCCTCAGATGCGCTATGTGGCGGCTCATGGAGGCTCATGGCGCCATTTAGAATCGAGTGGGGTCGTTGCCTCTAACCGGCTCCATATGGAGCCATGTGGCCGCATGCGCCGCCACAGATGCGCTATGTGGTGGCTCATGGAGGCCCATAGCGCCATTTAGAATCGAGTGGGGTCACCGCCATCAACAGGCTCCATATGAATTCATGTGGCCGCATACGCCGCCTTAGAATCGCCATGTGGCGGCAGCTTATGGAGGCTTATGGCGCCATTTAGAATCGAGTGGGGTCGCCGCCACTATCCAGCTCCATATGGAGCCATGTGGCCGCATACGTTGCCTCAGACGCCGCCTATGTGGCGGCTTATCGAGCCTTATGGCGCCATTAAGAATCGAGTGGGTGTCGACGCCACTATCCAGCTCCATATGGAGCCATGTGGCCGCATACGTTGCCTCAGACGCCGCCTATGTGGCGGCTTATGGAGCCTTATGGCGCCATTCAGAATCGAGTGGGGGTCACCGCCACTATCCAGCTCCATATGGAGCCATGTGGCCGCATACGCCGCCTCAGATGCGCTATGTGGCGGCTTATGGAGGCTTATGGCCCCATGCATAATTAAGTGAGGGTCACCGCCACTAACCGGCTCCATATGGAGCCATGTGGCCGCATATGTTGCCTCAGACGCCGCCTAGGTGGCGGCTTATGGAGCCTTATGGCGCCATTCAGAATCGAGTGGGGGTCACCGCCACTATCCAGCTCCATATGGAGCCATGTGGCCGCATACGCCGCCTCAGATGCGCTATGTGGCGGCTTATGGAGGCTTCTGGCCCCATGCAGAATCAAGAGGGGGTCACCGCCACTAACCGCCCCTATATGTAGTCGTGTGGCCGCATACGCCGCCTCAGATGCGCTATGTGGCGGCTCATGGAGGCTTATGGCCCCATGCATAATTAAGTGAGGGTCACCGCCACTAACCAGCTCCATATGGAGCCATGTGGCCGCATACGAAGCCTTAGAATCGCCATGTGGCGGCAGCTTATGGAGCCTTATGGCGCCATTAAGAATCGAGTGGGTGTCGCCGCCACTATCCAGCTCCATATGGAGCCATGTGGCCGCATACACTCAGACGCCGCCTATGTGGCGGCTCATAGAGCCTTATGGCGCCATTAAGAATCGAGTGGGTGTCGCCGCCACTATCCAGCTCCATATGGAGCCATGTGGCCGCATACACTCAGACGCCGCCTATGTGGCGGCTGATAGAGCCTTATGGCGCCATTAAGAATCGAGTGGGTGTCGCCGCCACTATCCAGCTTCATATGGAGCCATGTGACCGCCTACGTTGCCTCAGACGCCGCCTATGTGGCGGCTTATGGAGCCTTATGGCGCCATTGAGAATCGAGTGGGTGTCGACGCCACTATCCAGCTCCATATGGAGCCATGTGGCCGCATACGTTGCCTCAGACGCCGCCTATGTGGCGGCTTATGGAGCCTTATGGCGCCATTTAGAATCGAGTGGGGTCACCGCAACTAACAGGCTCCATATGGATTCGTGTGGCCGCATACGCCGCCTTAGAATCGCCATGTGGCGGCAGCTTATGGAGGCTTATGGCGCCATTTAGAATCGAGTGGGGTCGCCGCCACTATCCAGCTCCATATGGAGCCATGTGGCCGCATACGTTGCCTTAGACGCCGCCTATGTGGTGGCTTATGGAGCCTTATGGCGCCATTAAGAATCGAGTGGGTGTCGCCGTCACTATCCAGCTCCATATGGAGCCATGTGGCCGCCTACGTTGCCTCAGACGCCGCCTATGTGGCGGCTTATGGAGCCTTATGGTGCCACTAAGAATCGAGTGGGTGTCGACGCCACTATTCAGCTCCATATGGAGCCATGTGGCCGCATACGCCGCCTCAGATGCGCTATGTGGCGGCTTATGGAGGCTTCTGACCCCATGCAGAATCAAGAGGGGGTCACCTCCACTAACCGCCCCTATATGTAGATGTGTGGCCACATACGCCGCCTCAGATGCGCTATGTGGCGGCTTATGGAGGCTTCTGGCCCCATGCAGAATCAAGAGGGGGTCACCGCCACTAGCCGCCCCTATATGTAGTCGTGTGGCCGCATACGCCGCCTCAGATGCGCTATGTGGCGGCTCATGGAGGCTCATGGCGCCATTTAGAATCGAGTGGGGTCGCCGCCTCTAACCGGCTCCATATGGAGCCATGTGGCCGCATACGTTGCCTCAGACGCCGCCTAGGTGGCGGCTTATGGAGCCTTATGGCGCCATTCAGAATCGAGTGGGGGTCACCGCCACTATCCAGCTCCATATGGAGCCATGTGGCCGCATACGCCGCCTCAGATGCGCTATGTGGCGGCTTATGGAGGCTTATGGCCCCATGCATAATTAAGTGGGGGTCACCGCCACTAACCGGCTCCATATGGAGCCATGTGCCGCATACGCCGCCTTGGATGCGCTATGTGGCGGCTTATGGAGGCTTCTGGCCCCATGCAGAATCAAGAGGGGGTCACCGCCACTAGCCGCCCCTATATGTAGTCGTGTGGCCGCATACGCCGCCTCAGATGCGCTATGTGGCGGCTCATGGATGCTTATGGCCCCATGCATAATTAAGTGAGGGTCACCGCCACTATCCAGCTCCATATGGAGCCATGTGGCCGCATACGTTGCCTCAGACGCCGCCTATGTGGCGGCTTATGGAGCCTTATGGCGCCATTCAGAATCGAGTGGGGGTCACCGCCACTATCCAGCTCCATATGGAGCCATGTGGCCGCATACGCCGCCTCAGATGCGCTATGTGGCGGCTTATGGAGGCTTATGGCCCCATGCATAATTAAGTGAGGGTCACCGCCACTAACCGGCTCCATATGGAGCCATGTGGCCGCATATGTTGCCTCAGACGCCGCCTAGGTGGCGGCTTATGGAGCCTTATGGCGCCATTCAGAATCGAGTGGGGGTCACCGCCACTATCCAGCTCCATATGGAGCCATGTGCCGCATACGCCGCCTTGGATGCGCTATGTGGCGGCTTATGGAGGCTTCTGGCCCCATGCAGAATCAAGAGGGGGTCACCGCCACTAGCCGCCCCTATATGTAGTCGTGTGGCCGCATACGCCGCCTCAGATGCGCTATGTGGCGGCTCATGGAGGCTTATGGCCCCATGCATAATTAAGTGAGGGTCACCGCCACTAACCAGCTCCATATGGAGCCATGTGGCCGCATACGAAGCCTTAGAATCGCCATGTGGCGGCAGCTTATGGAGCCTTATGGCGCCATTAAGAATCGAGTGGGTGTCGCCGCCACTATCCAGCTCCATATGGAGCCATGTGGCCGCATACACTCAGACGCCGCCTATGTGGCGGCTCATAGAGCCTTATGGCGCCATTAAGAATCGAGTGGGTGTCGCCGCCACTATCCAGCTCCATATGGAGCCATGTGGCCGCATACACTCAGACGCCGCCTATGTGGCGGCTGATAGAGCCTTATGGCGCCATTAAGAATCGAGTGGGTGTCGCCGCCACTATCCAGCTTCATATGGAGCCATGTGACCGCCTACGTTGCCTCAGACGCCGCCTATGTGGCGGCTTATGGAGCCTTATGGCGCCATTGAGAATCGAGTGGGTGTCGACGCCACTATCCAGCTCCATATGGAGCCATGTGGCCGCATACGTTGCCTCAGACGCCGCCTATGTGGCGGCTTATGGAGCCTTATGGCGCCATTTAGAATCGAGTGGGGTCACCGCAACTAACAGGCTCCATATGGATTCGTGTGGCCGCATACGCCGCCTTAGAATCGCCATGTGGCGGCAGCTTATGGAGGCTTATGGCGCCATTTAGAATCGAGTGGGGTCGCCGCCACTATCCAGCTCCATATGGAGCCATGTGGCCGCATACGTTGCCTCAGACGCCGCCTATGTGGCGGCTTATGGAGCCTCATGGCGCCATTCAGAATCGAGTGGGGGTCGCCGCCACTATCCAGCTCCATATGGAGCCATGTGGCCGCATACGTTGCCCCAGACGCCGCCTATGTGGCGGCTTATGGAGCCTTATGGCGCCATTCAGAATCGAGTGGGGGTCATCGCCACTAACCGGCTCCATATGGAGCCATGTGGCCGCATACGCCGCCTTAGAATCGCCATGTGGTGGCATCTTATGGAGGCTTATGGCGCCATGCAGAATCAAGTGGGGGTCACCGCCATTACCCGGCTCTTCATGGAGCCATGTGGCCGCATACGCCGCCTCATATGCTTGATTAATTATGGTGCATGAGTCAACACATTTCGCCGCGGAGTCGGCATGCGGTTCGAAAAGCTTCACAACGTTATCTTGGTGCTTAGTGGCGGCGGCGGAATGAAGAAACTGGCATGCTCAGGCCACATGTATGGCGTCAGTTTTCTGTCACGCACT
Organism: Mesodorylaimus sp. YZB2_4; assembly: GCA_030248295.1. Lineage (NCBI taxonomy): Eukaryota > Metazoa > Nematoda > Enoplea > Dorylaimida > Dorylaimidae > Mesodorylaimus > Mesodorylaimus sp. YZB2_4. The sequence continues at coordinate 1,318,105 of JASANH010000873.1, read as the reverse complement.
GGTCATCGACCTATTGAGTTCATTTTTCTAGCAGAAAGCACCCACGGGTAGGTTAGCACTGCAGGCTGCGCTACTGTACATTCCGTCCGAATAAATATTGTCTTGAAATCTAGCATGTTGTGGGTAAACTCAGCACAATGGGCGTTGCGTTGTCACGCAATTCAGTTTGGCCCATGTGCTCTGCACAAATAGCATGTCTTAAGCAATCCACAGCGAAACCGTCCAATTTTTCTTTTGCGGTTATAAAGACAGCGCAACGCAAGGCCTCCAAATGGGCATCTCTCATCACGTTCCTCGAGACCTAGGCGCTACCCGCAGATTGCAGGGATGCGCGTCGGCTAAAACGATGTCTGAGCATTATGTCGTGTTTGAGGAAGGGGTGCTGGTGCGTATACCCGTACTCTTTTGGAAAGCTAAGCGTAGTGTATCATTGCATAGAGCAGTTGCAGGCACCCAGAGGCGCGGATCAGTGATTAACGAATACAGTACTGTAATCGGTTATGGCAAGAAATGAACTGAAATCCGTGTTAGTCATAGACAGCCCGCATTGCCCAATTTTGTGTTCCCCAGGAAGGTCTGTAGAAATTAGAAATCTTATTGTCACGTCGTGATGAGATCGTTAGTAAATCTTGATAGGAAGATATCAAGGACTGGCCAAGGTATGCTAGGATCTGGGCAAGTTTAATCGAGACAACAACTAGTCATGGCAAGACAAAACTTCGCAAGATTTTACAAGAGAGGCCAGAAAATGACGTTGTCGTCATTCCTAATCGCTGGCGTTGCCATCACTGTCGTTCGTGGTGTTGTCGCTGTCGGTTTTGATGGCACCAACTTCGCCTTCGCTTGAACTGCTAGCGTTTCCATCACTCTCATTCGTGGTGCCGTCGCTGTCAGTTTCGATGGGATCAATTTCGCCTTCGCTTGAATCGCTGGCATTGTCATTCTCATCGCCACTAAATTCGCCATCATTGTCTTTATCATCGTGTACATGCTGCGCGTTCCAATTGTTTTCGCATCGGTCTCCACACCAACACCTTGGGTTGCATGGACGTCCGTGCTTTTCACAGCTGCATAGGTTTGTGACGCAGAGAGCAGCCGCCACGTTCTTACCGGCACCACAGCGGCAGTAGCCTCGTCCAGAGTAGAGTATAACGAGCACCGAATGATCAACTGACGAGGACTGATCCACGTTCGCCACAGGCCGCACAATGACTGACATTTTCTACAAGACGAACACCGACTACTGCGCAGGAATGACAAGATGCCACGCCGCCCAGTGTAACCGAGATTCTCAGGATGGGGCGCGCCCTATCCTGAGAATCTCGGTTACACTGCGGTAAGTGTAAAGCATCACCAATGGTAAAGCCTCTTACATACTCTTACTTACAATACAGTGTCCAACTATACCTCTTTTGCATGGTTTTTACAATATTGAATCGATTTGTTTTTTTTTACCAAAACACCTGAGAAATAATTGATGCTGGTGTCATTGCAATCAGTTGGCCCTTGTACTTGGCAGTTTGAACTTATATGCCAGGGTCCATTATGACTCGGGTCCAGGGGGCCCAGTATATTCAGCTCGAGTTGGATTAGGTGTCTGTCTCTCGGGCTTTGATGATGTTGTAAAAACATGAATATGTAGTGCATATACGCTATTTCCGGCACAGTTCGCTGCGCGGCAGTCGAAAAATCATTTGCTGCTTGCCGAGTACAATCATACATTACTAAGTAGACCCACAGCAGGTACATATGGCCCACATGCAATCAATGCCGCATGAGAGGAAAGCCAATAAAACAGTTATCCATAATCTACATACTAGATTTCCAGGTTCAGTTTAGAAAAGAGTAACTGTTTGGCGCTAATCGAAGAGACAGGAGCATAGATGGGCTGCTGATAAGCTACTACAGGATCCGTCAAGTCGTTTTCATTCGTGTCCACGACAGATTTGCATCCGCAGCATTTGCCCAGCAGCGATCGACGATAATTGTAGAAATCCTGTTTGCCACGTCTCAGGTGTCCAAGGCTTGTTTCTTTCCTTGCACTCCTGTTGATTGCTGACAATCTCCGCTCGCCATCCGAGCAGCAGGGAAGACACAGCTTGCATGTGATCATGGTCAGAACTGCCACGAACAACGTGAAGATGACGCAAAAGGCGGCCACTGTCTCGAACCCGAAGCAGGCTTGGGATGTTCGGCGAAAGCTGTCCAACTTGGCGTTTCTTCGACTTGGGAACACCAGTTCGGGCGGGGAGCCCTCCGTTTGAACCGCGGTTGTTGGAATCGTGGGCGAGGGAATGGGCTGGGTGTTATGCTCTAACTTGTCTGTAGAATTTCGATGCAAGATCGAAACGTAGTCGTCGTACAAGGACGTGTTTTTTGTTGGGTGGTTGTGGCCATTGGTGGGTGGGGATGGGTGCATGAGAGCCCTCTGTCGAGTAGACTGGCTCGCGCGAAGAGCATCTAAAAAAATAAAGTTCAGAAGGAGACTGTTGCTTGAGACTGAGGGTACCATTTTCCATAACAGTCAACTTTTTAACTTCCAAATCGAATTCGAGGTTATTTCTTGCAGTTGAGATAGCCCTCGCAGATCGTCTTGCTCGGTTCTGCTCGCATTTTGGAGGCTGAAAGCGAGTTGAAGTGATCTATATAGTATGAGTCTCTGGACGCAAGGTCGACGGTTTGACTGCTCGACCCGACCCAATACCCGTCGGCCATACGCACTTACCGTGACGTTCTCACAAGTATGCCCTTCATTCATGCATAGCACAATCTGGCACGAGAAGTAGACGACAGATTCGTCAGGCCACTTAAACGCTGTAGATTCTCCGAAAGCTTCCAACTTGTCATCGCGATATTGCGGTGTCTGCATGATGGCGTCGTCCACAGAACACCCGTCTGGTCCAACGATTCGCTGGCGTTGGCTTTTTCCATCGTCCACAAAGCAATCCTTGATTAAAATTTTGTACATGTCCACTGAAACAAGACTTATGACCATCTGTCATATTGCCGCTCATGACTCATACCTGCAAAATTACAACTGAAAATGTGCATAATAGGGTCGCCCACTTTCACAACAGATGCGAATGGACCATCCATGGCCTTGGCCCGGATTGTGTAAGTGCAAGTCGGAGTGGGGAACGTGGCTTCCATGACCTCGGTGGTCAACGGGCTAGAAAACAGGAGCCTTTAAAATACGAGACCTCGACTCCTCCGACTGCTCGCCCACCTCACATCCAAACTGTTTGTGAGATTTGTCTGTTGCTCGCTGTAGAAGCACCGTATCTGATAGGCGCGATCACCTTTGGTTACAAACACGTCGTGGAATTGGACCATCATAGTCATCGAATACATCATGCCACGTGGATTCAGCTGCAAGAAAAGAGCTTTAGCTACCCGCAAAGTCAAGTCATAGAAGGCGAGTCTTGCCATTCTCTGCCTCCTCATTCCGCATTCGTTAAAGGACAAAGTAAAGCTGGCTCCTGGTTTGTGAACTCCTTTGAAACTGATTCTGCATTTGGGATTGTGATATTCGTCTTTGACGTAAAGCTGACCATGGAATGGCTTCTCCGTCTCCATTGTGAAGGCCACGCCATCTTGACTACAGGCCACTTCGGGCGCACCCATCATGGCGTTAGTACCATTGTATTTGTCTGAATCACCAACGGTGAACTGGGTCAGAAGCTGAAACGGCAAGAACACACTTGAATAAGATCAAGAGTCGTGGCAGGTCTGCTCAAGAACTGACACGTCATGTCGTGCTCGTCACGGCTTTAAAAAACAACAGCCCCCGTATATTCATCCAATCGATCACTTACTACTAAGCCAAAAATCATTCTCAAATCCAGCTTTGCAGGGCAAGCCATCATGAAAGTGCAGTTGTCAGTGCCAGTCTTACTCATCCTTCACGACCAGCACAGTTTGCACCTGCCTCTTGCACCAGCCGACAGTCCAAGTAGACCATTGCGATGATGATTATGGCCGGTCGGATGAGACTGAACAAAACTGGCCATTGTGACAGACGCTTTCCGTCTTTTTGCCAGTGCATGGTGCCAGGAAGCATTTAGGCAAAGGAGTTCAACGGATGCCCTGTCGTGCCAATAATCAAAATCTAGGTATCTTTCACTCACAAATCTGGGCGTACCTAACCCCGTCTCGCACATAAATCGGACAGGTGCAAGAGGCGGAAACGATATGATTATCGTCGCCAATGACCAACACTAGTCTCTGCGTGCATCATGCCAGTCGCGCGGAATTCCTCTCATGGCTGGCAAGTGCCAGCACATACCGTCTCGTGCTTCGTTCCGCCTTTGCTCTTTTGTGCGAAAGGAGAAATGATCTATTTGACTCGATTGACGCGTCTCACTGCCACTTGTCAGCTTTTGTTGATCGGTCAGGCGAAGGTCGATCGAAGAACGACGATGGCCTGTGCCATCTTGCAGATGTGTACCTGCCTCGGCTGTCGAAGGGCAGGGCAAGACAGTGAAAGGAGTGGTATAGTGATGATATGCCTTGGGTCTCAATTACGAGAGTCATGTCAGCTTGTAACTACCTTGGAGTTTTGTGAGCCCTCCAGTTTCGTGAGGTTTACTGGCATCACAGTTCCACGAATGTGACATACACTACCGATAGCACAGTCCGCATGTTCGATGACAATAAAACCACATCACCTCCCACGTCTCGCAGTGGTCAACATAGACTGCGCAATGTGGAGATCTGTCGTTGCAAAAATTGTCTGAAATAAAGGCCGTGCAGTATGCCGAGGGCTGTAACATCGTTTGAAGAAGATGAGCCCACCTTTGTTAGCCAGGCCTGGACAGTTGTACATCTTTGCAACTTTTAGCAAGTCATAGTAACTCATGTCATGAGCGTTGCCAATCAGATCGAAGAAACGGCTGTCCAATGGTTCAACAGTGGCCCTAGCTCCGTCTTTGCTGAACGCAAAGGCGTGGTAGTGCATGATGCTGGAGTAATCATAGGGTGTACCGCTGAACTGGGAACCGTAAAGAGGCGAGAACTTTATGAACTGGTGGGCTGCGCCTGCAAAAAAATTACAAAAAACTTGATAGGAAGCCCTTTGATGAAAGCACTCAGTAGGTGGTTAGGCAGAGCTACACTGAACGTAGTTTAGTATCACCAATCATGCAGTAGATCAGTTCCCTTTGCTTACCCAGCATCACGTTATTGAAATGTATTCTGACGTATCGATCACGGTCATTGCGATTGTGCTCATGCCCGAGCCCAATCACGTGCAGCAGTTCATGCACAATGATGTCATAGAACATGCAGCTGGCATCAGAGCCTGCTTGCAACGACACCTTTTGCGCGCCACCCATTCGTCCGATGCCAGTCGTGTAACACCTAAACCAACCTTCAACAATCACTGCGTCAGGCCTCAGTCATTACTAACCCTTCCTTAGTATTTTGAATGTGGATGAAATCGGGTTGAGTAGTTCGCGGAAAAAATCGGATGCAGGTCAGATGATTGATACGATCCATGGCATTCAGGATGAGACTAACTTCCAAATCGGCTGTAACTTGCACTGGTCATGGCAATGCCTATGATCACTGACATTGTCTTACTGTAGCCGGTTCCGATAACGTACGGTATCTGACCATGAGGCCACAGTCGGTTTGCAAACAAGTGGCGACCGCGAGCGATGTTCATGAACACAGTGGCCATATTGGCCCATAGGTCACCTTGGAATTTATCTGAAACAGAGACTGGCCACTAAGTGCCTTATCTGCCGCCGACATAAGACTAACCGTTTTGTAGGGAGATATCAATTTTCCAACTTCCTTCTATGGCATTCATGCACAGCAAAGTGAAAAGGGCAGTCTGACTTGCCGCCATTCGCGTGACGAAATTTGGTTTGACTTTGACTGAATGCAAGCAAACCCATTTCATGCACTTTGGCGTTTGGTCACAGCAATTTTGGATATGTTTGGCTTTGACGTTCGGACCCGTCCAACTGGCGGCGAGTCTGTTTGCTTCGGCCAGGCGGACTGGGAAGCAAAAGGATGACGAAGCTGATAGATTGGCAAGCAGAGACCGTTAATGTGTGTGAGGAGTCTGTGAGAAAGGGAAATGTTTTATTATACCTTCACAAAATTCTCTCGCATCGCTTCATTCAACTAACAACAGGCACATAAGTATCTGCTGTGCGCGGACACACGGCTTATAACAGTGGCACTTACATGACCGAGCGAACCCCCTTGCGGTGCGATGGTTACCTATTTGCTTCAAACTGCCAGTTTGAATTTCCCGCTATTAGCACTGGATATCTCGTTTTCCCTTTGCATGTGTGCGCCTGAAGAAAAATGGGCTGATCTTCTGCCCCACGGAATATATAGAAGGAGAGGAAGTCGTAAGTTCTATTTTGGAGTTGTTTTCGCTGAATTTTGTAGCCAGTTGTGCATATTTTGACCAGTCCGGTTCAAAATGCAGGCAGGGGACGTGTACGACGAGTTCACTTTGTGAGTAGACTTCCCGTTTTGTCAGCTTATCACGATCAGAGCGAATGGTAATTTCGAGGTTGAATTGATACTAACGTACTTTCTTGTTCAGGCATATAAGCGGTGACAAGTTTATTATTCAGCCGTTCAGCTTCGCTGAGGAAAGGCCCGTTGGCAATGAGTCTTTGATCATTGATCGAGTTTCCCGTGACATATCCGTTCGAGGTGAGCCGAGGCTAAATACAACCGTGCGGAACCGTGGTGTTTCTACGATCAGTTGCCTTACACTTTCTGTCGTAAATGTTATCCTGTTCCCGCCTAGGCATTGTTTGGCTTTGCCAAGACAGCTGGCATCTTGACCCATAGGTTAAACATGTCCAAATGACTATTGCAATAAGATTAGCGGGAATGCTTACCGGCATTCAACTTACAGAAAACCCTCAGATTCCGTTGGATGCCGCTCCGAAACAGATCTATGGCATTTTTGGTATCATTCGACTGACTGCTGGTAAGTGTCTGATTGCCCTCATTATGCCTAGCCTATATCCGAGCTTGCTTTTCAGGACCGTATTTGATAGTGATAACGAAACGGGAACTTGTCGGAGTGATCAATCAACGCAATGTGTACCGTGTGGCTGGAACCGAAATGCATCCGTTCGCTAAAACCACCTTGCATTTGAGCGAAGTGCAAGTAAGAATGGCATACATTTTTTGACTTCATAAATTCGTTCTGAATGACCTTTTTGTTTTAGCTAGCCGACAACCGAACTCTTGTGGGAATGGTCGAGTCTGTTCTGGATTTCAAATCGTATTTTTTCGCCACGAATTTCGATATCACGCATTCGCTGCAGAGGCTATCGAATACAAGCCCAGAATTTATACAGATGCCCTTGCACGAACGAGTAAGTGCTGCTCTTTCGCGCAACCTGCATGCATAATGCTCCTGTTTTTAGGCTGACCAACGGTTCGTCTGGAATAACTTTATGTTGCGCGATTTGGCTTTGACTCCAGAAGTAAGTGCTAAGTGAAAGTTCGCCGGGTGCCAGAAGTAGGGGTCGAATTCATCACGTCACCCGTCAATTATGACACGACCAACTCATGGCCTCAATGCTCATTGCTTATTGAGATCTCGTCGCTTCCCCAGAGGCGCGTTATTGCTGACGTCTTGTAATTTTAGGCTTACCGCTTTACGTTGCCTATCATGCTCGGTTTCATTGAAATGCATGAATTTGTCGTGGCCGGCCACGTGTTCCAATTAGCGTTGATCTCCCGAAGGTCATGCCTACGCGCTGGCGTCCGTTTTCAAACTCGTGGTGTAGATGCTGAAGGTCATGCGGCTAATTTCGTGGAAACTGAACAGATTCTGGAATACGGCGCTTTTATTTGCTCATTCGTGCAGGTATGCTTTCAATCCGTGGGTGGCTTACTTGATCATACACTTTGTTTTTATAATTTAGACCCGTGGATCCATCCCTCTTCAATGGTCGCAAAAACCGAATCTACGTTGGCAGCCTTATCCTAAGATCAAGCTTGACGACCACTTGACTGCGTTCCATCGACATATGCAGACTCAGATATTCCTCTATGGTCAGCAGTGCATCGTGAGTCTGGTGAATTTGCGAGGACGAGAACTGGTTGTTGCTAGCGTACTCAAGAATCTAATGTTGAATAATCCGCCTCAGAATGTCAAGTACGGCAGCTCTACTGTACGTAGAGCATTGCACATTTTCTTACATCTCTGTTTTAGGCTAGTTGAATTCGATTTTCACAAGGAAGGATATGTGCGACTCGCCAATCTGGTTAGTGAAATTCTGGCAAGCGATTGCGATAACTACGGGTATGGTTACTTTTTCGTGGATTAGGAAGAATTATTATTCAGACTGTCGTTTCATATTTAGATACTTCGCCACGAGGCGAGATGGCCAAGGTCCCAGGTTCATTCGTCAACAAGGCGGAGTATTTCGGACGAATTGTATGGATTGCTTGGATCGCACAAACGTGGTTCAGAGCATGTTGGCCAAACGAGTATTGCAAGACCAGCTGCGTGTAAGTTGCTTATCTTTTACTGTTTCATGACCGAATGGGGTTCGAGTTCAGCTGGGTACTAAACGGTGCCTTTAACTGTGCCGTTCACTCCTGGCTACGTTTCAGTGGTTGCAAGTGCTCGTGGGCCAAGATGAACTGTCGCATCATCCGGATTTCGAACGCCAGTATAAAAACTGTAGGCTGGAGTGTGCTAATTGTGTTGCAGCCATTGATTTGTTTGTTATTTTAGTATGGGCTGACAACGGAGACGCGTGCAGTTTGCAATACGCTGGAACTGGAGCTTTGAAAGCCGACGTTACGCGGTAAGAGTTGCATTGATTGTAGTCTGGTTTAATCAGTAAAATTATTGGTAGTGGATTTAGAACTGGGAAACGAACAAAAATGGGAATGTTCAACGATGCGCGTAATGCCGTAACTCGATATTACATCAATAATTTCAGCGACGGTTATCGTCAGGTATGCAAATAAGGACGGTGTGACATGTACAGAAATCATGTATATGATTGCAGGATGCCATCGATTTGTGTTTGGGCAATTTCGTTGTGGACGAACAAGCGGCCAGAACGGGAATATTCAATCAACGATGGGGTTGGCACGGTTACGTAAGTTCATGCCCTGATGTCGTAGTTTATTGTGACAGACACACTTGGTCCGTGGGGAAGGCAAGATGGCTTCGTGATTGACTGGTCAAAGTGATGCACGCTCTTGCAGGTAGTCATTGGTCTGGTTGGTGTTTTCGGCATGCTGATTCTGACATATTTCTTGGCAACGGGTACGTTTTCGCGACTTTTGCCCCATTCATATTTCTTATGATGGAACCTCCCAACGACTCGTTTTAGAGCACTTCGGCTTGTATATGCTGTTTTGGCTGTTTCTGTTGGCCATTTTGGTGGCAATTATTTGGACTCACGGCGAGGAATTCGTCAACAAACCAATGTTGAAACAGGAATGAGTGTTGTGGCTTAGACTGTTTTTATTGTAACTGTGATTAATAAGTTCCCTGTAACGGAATTTATTTTTTGATTCTAACACTTATAATGGAGGGTAGAGCTAAGATATGTGCATGCTAGGTTTTGTGGAGCGGCAGATCAGGAGCAGAGTTGACTAGTGTTGTTTGTCGGTGGGTTCTTCCTGGATGGTGTGTTGGTGGTGATCAATATGTAAGGCACCATCTCACAGTCTCATTGTCCGACTGGAACCCCAGAATGTGACAACAAACCTTTATTTCGAGCCAGGACATAAGAATAAGTTTTGTAACATGCCTCAGGGCTTATCAAAGTCAGAAAAATAAGTGTCGGGCAGGGCATCCTTGAGTTTCGCCAATTGAGCCGGAAGAAGCTTTCCTTGTGCGGCCATCAGCCTCGTTTTGAAATAGACGAATGATCGATAGGACACGACGAAAAAACCGATCTCGAATGCAACCACGATGGCGAGGAAGACGGCCAGTTCGATATGGTTAGTCATGAGTCGATAACTGGCGTCTCGTTTCCTTCGATCGGCCTCGGTGGCCCAGTAGTGGGCCGTGGCTGTGTAGTGAGATGCCTCGTAAATGGACGATAAGAAGAATGCAAGGGCGACCAAAGTTGTCATTACTTGTACAGCCATATGGGGTAGTAATAAATTGGGTCTCCCTTTGAAAAGTGCGTAGACTGCCAGAGCGAGAGAGGGCAGACCCATGACGGTGACCACGAATGAGACGGCGATCAGACTGGTCGTGTGAGCTGACTGATCAGACAGTGTCTCGTTGAGGAAAGTATGGCCGACTTGGAAGGCGACGTGGGACCAGGGTTTGTTGGGGAGGAAGGTGCAGGCCACGACGAAGGCCGTCACCAATGCTAGACATTCCACGAAGCACACCAGCAAGGCGAGTATCCTGATATGCAGTCGGCAATATCGGAACTGGTCACTGTCGGGGTCGAACACAGTGGCATTGGGGACAAGCAACGGTTGACGCTCCGACGATGAATCCCCGAACATGGAGGAAGTGCGGGGTGTCTTCGTTGGGACGAACATACTGGGGTGAGTAGAGACAACATACGACTTCGCATAGACTGACTACGAGCAAGAGGTGATCGACAAACTGGTTTCGTGGTCCGCAGGAGTACAGGCACAACTGTAAGAAACAGACTGGCGAAGTCAAGGCGACTGTAAATTACTACTGAGCAAGCAGTGGATGTGACTCGAAAGTTTAACTACATTCTTCGCGAAGATCATCGTTGTTGATAGTAGAAAAAGAGTGAACAAGGCACAACATTTTTGTAATCGGCCGAGATTAGTGGCTAACCTACTCAATTCGAGCTTGTTATAAGCAGCATGCAGCGTGTTCGGAGTGTGCGCTTGGCAACATGGTCCACTTTGGCAGAATAGCTGCATTTGTGCAGTTGGTTGGTGGTGGCTGTGTGTGTCTTGCTGAAAGAGAATATCGGCGAAGCTGCCGGACTCGGTATTCTTTTTCATTTTTTTGACGCGTGGGATTAATTCGATCAACGAACGCCTCGCCGTCGTTTCGGTCGGTGGCTCGGAGAGAAGAAACATCTTTTATATTCTTGCTATTAACGCCGCCTGCACCCTGAAGGACCGTGTGCGAAATTTCGCGAGCGCGGTTTCGCGCTTGCGTTCTGTCGTCAAAGTCGATTGATTGCCCGGAATATTTACGTTTACGGAATGTAATCTATATTTTTATCGTTGGCTTCTTCGCAATTTTCGTCTTATTTAGGCTAGTCTAATTTTTGGTGAGCCTTAAAGTTTTTCTAGGCCTACATCTTGCTTTGTCGTAAGTCCGCTAAAACTCATCCGACTTTTAAAATTTAAGCCTTTTCACAATCGGAGTGCGGCAGAAATTAGCGCGCTGAAAGCGATCATTAACGTCTTGGCGACAAAAAGTGCGATTATCGATAGAAACGCGCATGAAGAATGTCGGTGCTTAGCGTCTGGAGTAAGTATTTTGGTTTGCTTGAACAGAGAACTGCAGGTTGTGCCCGCATTCACCTCTAACGTATCCCGCCCTCCCCAGTCGTGTGAAGGTGAAAGTACTAAGCTGCACCTGCCCCTGTTCAATAACTCATTTTCTCAAAATTCCGTGTTTGAGCTTTAGCGGGACTTGTAGGTCGTGTCTGTGTCTTGATTAAGAACGGAGGCGTGTTACTGGATGGATTTGTAGAAGGCCTTTTAGGAGCCAGGTAGGACGTGACGTTTCTGGCTCTTGGTCTTATTGCTTTTACTTGCATCGGCGCACGTTTGGCGGGCGAAAGCGGCTATAACCGATATCCAGTTACGCTAAATGCCTTGGTTGCCTTCCATATTGGACTGGGTCGATTTTATGTCGTATGAGACGGCGAGCAGCCGTCCCTTGCCCTTTACTCATCGTAGACACTTTCTTGTTGCATTGACGTTTTCTATTTTATGCTAACGTGACGCGTTATTTTATCCTGCAAGATACGGACTAGATGGATGGCTGGGGCGCGCACTTCCCTACAGAAACCGGTTAAGGTGATACGGCCCTGGGAGAGTGAGGCGACGGATAAAAAGGAGCTTGTTGGGCTAACAACTAGCGCGGAAATGGACGCTCCCTTCCTGGTAACGAACGTCATCTGTTTTCTGACTATGTATGTAGATCATGGCCTTGTCGACGTGTTGTCATGCGCTTTGGTGCAAGGCCGAGCTAAATCGTTTTGGCTGCTCCGCCGAACGAATGCCGTTCCATCAAGCTGGCTCTTGTCGCCCAGATGCAAAGATTGTGCCTGGCATTTATGTGATCATTTTCTAGGCTATTCGCCCGCTTGTGCATGAATTACTTACTGTATGACGACCTTTTCGCCACCTTCTCATTCCGCTTCGGCGCCGGTTCCACTCGCAAGAATTGGCAAAGACTTGAGGTTACTGTGTTTAAAAAAGGAAAAGGTTCGAATCGTAGGAAATTGCCTCTCGCTAATTGCTATGTTTCTTGCGGTTAGGCTCAACACGTAGGCGCTCAGGTGCCAGTTACGTTGATTCTCTTTTTCTGTCACTTCCCTGATCGATGCGCGATTTTTCTTGGCGGAAAGCTGTTAGCATAAGAAAGAAAGCGAGGAGCATGCTCACATTGCTTTTAATAGAAGGTATTGGTGGTTGGTCGTAAGCGAACTCTTGAGTGAGAACGTGTCCGTGGCGTGCGCATTGTGTCGTTAACGTGAATTAATGGCGGACGTTTGTTAATCAGTGGTTTTGGAAAAGCTAGAGGCGCAGTCGTCGAGATGGTGAGGATTGGGTTGGCTGGCCGGGTTCTATTCGATCGGAGCGCCGTTCGTCGGCTGTCGACGATTCTCTTGGTTACCTGTATAAATTTATAATTAGTCGCCAGCGTTCGGTTGTCGAGCTTTGAGTGAATCGATTGAAAAAACACGGTTGGTCGCTTGTTCGGAGGGTCGTTTGACGACGACGGCGAAGACAACGGACACGGCGGGGCTTGCGTGGACCTAGGCCATTTCGTTACAGAGGAGACGGCGCCATTCTACGCTTCATTTGCCTTTGCTTGCGCCTTGCCGGTCACCTCGCCTTAAGAAATTTAAGGTTATTGCGTGACAGCGAAGGAACTGTGTGACGCACGTGCACCGTTTCCTCGCTCGCGCATTCGGATGAGATTAAGCCGTTTGGCGGCTTCTTGTTTCTTTTCCGGCCTGCGTGACGGTTGGCGTGGCAAGTTTTTAGCTTGTTTTAGGGGTCGACTCGCGTCCTCGGCCTATTGTATTGCCCGAAAATGGCAACAGGATTTGGTTTTTCGTAGGACGGCCTCTCGTTTGTGTCATTTCTTGGTTATCTCACTCGGAACAGGGACGGGAGGCCGTGCTGGACGGGTGGTGGAGAATCGTTCGCTGCATGGGTTTAGTCTCTTGACAACGGGTTGAGTGAATGTTAATGACGGGCTTCGAGTAGTGCGAGCTTGTTCTGATACAAGCTGCTACTCGTTACCGGCTGCTGATGGCTACAGTGTCGGGGGGATAAGGCGCGAGGTTTTTTTTAACGATGACACGTCTATTATCAGCTTGTGGCTCGGATGTTGTCACTGTCGAGCGAGTGCTAGCTACTTATTCAGTGTAGTCAGCCGGTTGAGTCGGCTTGTGCAGTGGTGTGTTGAAAGGATAGTTCATGTCATTAGTGGGTGGGCGGCCTGTCCTGTGTCTTTCCCGACGATTAGCTATTTCCATCCGCGCGTAAACCGTGCTCTCGAACGAAGTCTTTGAATGACAGCTAGCGCATTTAGGCGACCTACAGACGTCTTTCTTCGTCTCACTATCACTCGTCCCGGCTTGGCGAAGGAGAGTTGAGTTGCGATCGGCTATCTTCATTGCTATTCTTTCAAGTGTATAAATCTTTTCTCAGCGCGTGTGATGTCGATTTCCCGACCGCACTTCGTTCCGACATGGTGGCATCGACTCGTAGCTTCACTCGTTCTGTGGACTAGTTGGACGCCAGTTTTGTTTACTGGCGCGACGTTGGTGGCCAAGCGAAGCTAAAACGAACTGACTCCCGCGATTCGAGTGTCGTGGACGACAGGTCGGAAGTGACAGTTAGGCCGCCGATTACCTGGCATATCGATCACATTCGGTAGTCGCTGATTTATGTAAACGCTTTGGCGGGCATGCCATTCTTGGTCGCTCGTTCTCATTACGGTTTCGCATTGGATGGTCATTTCCGATTGGATTATGCTATTATTATTGTTGTCGTTGCATTACAGCCGTGTAGAATGGCGTGAAACATGCCACGGCTAGTGCCGAACGGCGTCCACGTATTTGGTAGGGGTTATTTGAATGGCAGGGAGCGAATGGGGCTGATTGTAGAGCACAATGGCCTAACAACGGCCATTCGATAGAAGTGACAGTTAATGAGAAATCCAACTGTGTTTCTGAAACGGAGTCATTCCTTCCTCCTGTGTGACAACTTTTTATTTAGGGCTATGTTGTTTTTCATGGAACTTTTACAGGAATAATGAATCTAATTCATGAGGCTGTTTTTGTTCCAAGACCCAGATTCTCTGGCCCATTAGCAAGTTATTCTTGGGCCACCTGCTTCGTAAAGATGTCCTTCCAGGGACAATGAAAAAGTCCTTTCTGTAAATGTTTTTTCTTTTTCTTTTCAGTCAAAAAAGGCCGTCTGCAAGGCAGCAACGGTAAGTGGTTTTCATGCCTGTTGTTGTGTTGGGACGGGGATAGAAAAATGCTCTTTATCAGGCCATCGTGCGCGGGTGGCTCGAAATGGGTGCTATCTCTGGTCTAATCAACCCGAGACACGTCATAGGCTAGCTTTTTTGGAAAGAAGATGCATGGGTGGTGTCAGTTTGGGGGAGGGGGGCGTAAAGCGGATAGCGTCCGGTGCCTTATTATGGGCGTCTGGATACGGTTGCATTTAGGGCGTTAAGTTTTGACGCATTGAGTTATTGACTAAATGCGGGGCACAATGTGCGTGGGGGTTATTTGAGCATCGAAGAACAAAACGTACTCGCTTTATGAGCACCAGGCTCCGGCAAAGCGTACATTTACGCATGAGCGGACGCATCCCCCACTTGGAAGACCGGAAGGAGAACGGCGGCCGGTGGTCCAGTTTTTAACTTCGAAGCGGTCGGTTAGCTTGGCGTTATTGATCTTCTGGCTCGAACCTAGGTCCTTTATGGCGGGCCGCAAGTTTCTGACGTTGACCGTAATGGGATCAGAACTACGCCCGCACTTGTTTCAGTCGGTGCTTCTCATTATTGGAAGTAGGTTCTCGTAGAAGGTGGGCAAGAAGCGGGCACGAGCAACTAGCGCAATTTTAACTTAACGAGTACCATGCCAAGAAGAGTGGGAAGGCGAGGGAGACTACGCATATGGGTTTCTTGTTATCGCTCATGCTTCACTTCGTTCCAATGACCAAAGACAAAGTGGACATGAAGCGAATATATCGACGTTCGGTCAAATGTCATTAACGTTTCATACAGTGCACACAGAGCCAGCCTCCGGGCCAGGGTTTTAGAAGGTTTTTAAATACGATTCAATGCAAATATACAAAGAAACGCGGACAAAAGACAGTGTAGCCAAGGTGAACGCTGCTTGTACAGATGCATCATTGGTGCCAGGATTAGCCCCTCTGGTGGTATGCAATATCCCTCATCGACATAACTGTCGCGCGGGGGTTTTGTAAGAAGTGGAATAATGTTTTTGACGGTCAAGTTCTCTTTCAGATGAATTCAACTGCTACGTTACGGTGAAATTGCAAAATGTAAAATCGACAACGATCGCGGTAAAAGGGACTCGGCCGAGTTGGGAACAAGAGTTCATTTTGTAAGTTGTCCTTTTCTTGGGTTGATATTTGAGAAATGTAATGGTGCTAGTTTAGCATACACCGGGCCAGGTTCATAGGCGAGAGATAGAATTGACGTATTTCTGATAGGCCACCTTTAAAAATGTTAGACTATTGCTAAGATGAGGGCGTGGGAAAAGGCTGCACGTAAAATTCATACGTTATTGTTGTAATTTGATGCTTTTATACTCATTATTGCTGCCCATATCAGTGAGCGTGGTCGGCGCGTAAAGTGATTTTAGTTTGAGCTATCTTCTCGAATTACTCGTAAAAACGGAGATGCAACTTGTGCACGCGTAGGCAGCGGCAGTTTTTCTTCACGCCATGTTCGAACTTGGATGCGGTCGGGGCCATTTTCTTTTATTATGGCAAGCGGGACGAAATCGGAAGCCATAAAAAAGAGCAGGGGAAATGCGTTTAATAAGTTGTGTGGTGAAAGGGTAGAAGGTGTGTACCTGTGATGACGAGGGCTGTCATTTGTGTTCAGTCAACGTAATCTGGACCAGGTTGCGATGCCGTGTGTTCCTTTTTAGTGAAACGAACCGTCTGGATCAGGGGATGATCTTGGAATTGTGGAACAAGGGAATGTTGTGGGACAAGATGATTGGCGTCCATTTTATGCCTTTGATGACCATACATTACTCGAATACGGTAAGAAGTAACGTTATTAGATGTGATCCTAATTCGGCTAATCACCATCTTGGTTTTTCGTTTCAGGAAGGTGCGGGGAAGTGGCTTCAAATGGACGCGGAATTGGATACGCGAGGCGGAGAAGTGGTTGGCACTCGTGGCCCGACTGGTCATAGCCTTCTTGTCGATGCACGATTTGAGCTTCCATGCGGTAGGTTGGATAAGTTGGGTTCTAGTTATCTATGCCAAAAGAGGGGAGTATTTTTAGATTTGCAACCCGAAGAAGCGGAGGAACTCCAGCGAAAGTTGGAAGCCCTGAATAGAGTGATGGATGAAGAGGTAAGCCGTGCGGGAATGGTGCGACTGACTTCGCAAGAGGGCACAGAATCATAAGGCGTGAAAAAAAGATTAATAAATTTGTTTAAACGGCGAGGTTTACAGATGGGTAAAAAGCTAGTCGGTGCTGGCGTTGGCGAGGAGCCCCTAATAATGGGGTGGACACAAGTGCGTTGCACGTGTTTTATGGTTATTGCCGGAGTTGTTACGGGCGGCCGTGGTCTTGGAACAAGCAGACACGCCTTTCGTTGCCGACTGTATTTGTCGACGGGGAAGGAGGGGACTGTGTTGTCACACCGGTTCTTCCGACCACTCGTTATTGCTCATATGGTGGTGGCCTTTTCCCGCTGCCATTTTGCTGGCTGGCTTCGGGTTGGAAGTGAATGTACTTTCGTGTTGCTGGCATTAATTCTGCTGAGTGGGGGCTCGGTTGTCGTGGAGCTGATGGCCATAGTAGATTGCCTTAAGTCACGGAGATGGCCGCCTTGTGCTCGGCCGCTCTTGTACGAGTATTTGACGAAGACGAGGTTGCCAAAAGACGCTAGCGACTTGTAAATTACTTGTTCACTGGTCAGAATTATAATTGTACTGCGAGGAATCTTGCTGGCTGTGGTCATTTAGAGAAGAATGAGTGGACCGAGAAGCGCAGCAGCTGGCGATTGCCTGATTGCATTCTGCAAAAAATGTCTCGGTTTATGTTCTTGCTGCCGAGCTACGCCAGCCTGGTTTCGTTTAAAAGTATGATTGATGTGGTTTAAAAGTTCGGAATGGGTCTAAAAATTCCCATTCGTTTTCATCATGCGAAAATACTGAACCGAGGGGAGATGGAAATCAAATTAGTTGTGTGGTCGGTATAGCACGATTTGTTATAATGAGCAGGAATTGCGATCGGTTTGGCTGGGTTGGCTTTTCGTGAACGATCCTATTTCGTTGATGACTTTAAAAATAATCAATTTTTTTCTTCTCTTTTTTAGTTAGTGACCATTCAAGAGCAAATGAAAAGAGCCCAATTGACGCACTGTAAGTTGGAAAAGAGTCTTTTTCAAATATTGATTTAATTACTGCGATGCTTGCGTGGCTTTGTCCATGAGTCGTGTGGGCCCTTTTCCTGGTCTTCCTCGTCCGTTATGCCTTTTTGTGACCGCTTTTTATGATCAGCGTTTAAGGGAAAGGGTGAGAAGACCTTTGGAACAGATCGATGTCGTGTTCGGGTTTTGTGGAGCGGTGTTCTTAGTTGGGAGATATCGTGATGGGTTTGACGCCGAGGTGCTAAGGTAATAACGGCACCCGATCAGTAGGTGGTTAAATTCGACTGATTTCTGAAATTATGCTCGTGAATGTATTCGGCACCTGGGGACTGGCTAGGAAGGAGCTTTACTCGCTTCAGCGATTTTGGAATTTTAAACGCGACGTTTTTTAAGTACGATTAGTTTCTGCTTATGTGGCATTTTTAGTGGCTGCTGTCGAGGTCTGTCTTAACTGAAGGACTAGAGCGCCTAAGGGGCGATATAGCTTTGAATTTTTTTCCAAGTCAAGTTGAATGACGTGATGAAATGTCGGATGGGTTTTTTAAAGTGCTGTAGTGATGTGGCTCGCTGGATGGGTCATAGTATGGTGTCGGTTTTTCTGCTCGCTTTTGAACTCTTTATCACCACGAGATGTGTTTTTCGGACACATCGACACATGATTTTCGATTTCCGCTTGATGCGTATGAATTGTTTTGTTGCATCGGCAGTTTGCTCTGTGTAGAAAGCATAGTTTTTCTATGTTGCTGCCTATTGCCATTGTTTTAGCCTTTTCCAAATCCACGGCATCACGTCGTAGTTCTCGCCGCGAGAGTCGCGAATTCGACTGCTATTGTAAGTCGTCTCTTGACCCGTATGCCTGCTTGTGGCGAGTAGCATGTAGAGCATGACACCTAGGTCATCAGTTCGATCGAGAAGCATTGTGAGTTGGGAATGTTCTGGTTTGACTTCACCTTCTGCACCAGCTTTGTTGCTCATTTTCGTGCTCAATTTTATCCCCGTTTTTTGGAATACAAATTGGATTTGTTGTCGCCATTGCTTTTTCTTGACCTGCTGAACCTGCTATTTTCCTGTTTGTGGTAGTTGGGAGGTGGGAAGAAAGTGGGCAGCTATGTTTCTCGGTGTGTGCGTGCCTAACGTACAAACTGGGTTGTTCTAATGTGAGCGCAGACGTCTAATGAGCTCGTCCGAGTGGCATTTTAACGACATAGTCTTAGTTGGGATCGTGTGCCCGGCCTAAGCTATACGACGCCCATGTTTTAGCTGGCATATCGGAAGACAGCGACTACACGTCGGACATTTCGTATCCAACCCATCAGCACAACTCGTCGGTTCACCAGTACGGCAGTCAGCTGCATCCCTATTACAACCACGCTGGTAGCAATAGGAAGCCAAGTTCGTTCGAAGTAAACGGGGTGGCGGGTTGAATTACAAGTTTATGACGCTTGACGGAGTCTGAGGGGCAGGCTTTGTGGAAGCAGTAAAAGGGAATATTGTGATTGGCCCGGGATAGGAATTGTTTAATTTACCAGGTTAGGCCTGGTGACGCAGGGGCGGTGAGAGCAGCGCCTCGTATTTATTTGCGTTGATGCAGTTGGCGTTGTTTGGTTTTAGGCTAGTTACGAAGAAGAAGAATACTACCAGCATCATCAAGACGGCGCCAATGTGTCTGTCGCTGGCGACGAACAGTTGGCGCCCTCGCCTTCTTCCCGCTACGAAGAAGAAGATATTCCCCAGTCGCCGCCGCCAAATTCGGACGATCGACGTCGTGATCGTCGTCGATCGTACGACGAGCACGAGGAGAAGGAGATCGAGCATATGTACGACGTCGATTATCCACCCGGCTCGCCCACCGATTACTATAGCAATATGGACGCTTCTGAGCGACGTCAAAGTTTCAAGAGTGCGAAAAATTCATCGTAAGTGTTTCTATGTAGATGAGTTGTCCGATAAGGCGTGTGGATATGGTCAAGTTTTAGAGCTGCATATCGACGCGCCTATGACGAAGTGGGTAATACACGAACCGATGATGAATACAGCCACAGGGAGGCAGACGTGCATCATCGATCGGTCGAGGAGGAACAGTCAAACGAATGGGCCGATTCGGAACCGCTCTATTACAACAGTCGACCAGCGCACGACAGGTAAGCTCACATGTCAAGCGAGTGCTGAGCGTTGTCCAAGAACACTGGTTTTCTCGTCATCACCACTTTCCATTTCCTTGAGTAACACGCCCGTGTGCACAGCTTGGTGATACCGATAGTCGGCACTGACCACGGGCCTGTGATGGGCCCTTTTGCGCTGCGGGTACGGGTGATGATTGTATTCGAGGGCATTGATTTTGAGGGTTTTTCACGCTACGAGTGTGTATTATTTTCGGCTCGGCCTTAACCTTGCACTTGTAGATTGTAATTGAGTTGGTCTAGTTTTTGGTTCTATTTTGGAATCTTGGAGCTGTAATGTCCGCTTTGGTTGGGCAGTGGCCTGGGCACTGGCGGCTTTTACCCGAGAGTGAGGAATAGGGGGCGTGTGTCCTTTCTTTACGTTTGTAATGCGTCATGCAATGCAGTTTGTTGTGACCATTTCAAAAGTGTATCTGATGTTAATCAGGCGATCCAATTATCGATGTAATCGTCGATATCGGGACACTTCCGATTATTTGGACGGCGAACGGGGGTCTAACGTTGCGGTGCACAGGTAGCGTGTATAAGTGACACCTTGTCGGTGTGTTGCCGTTTGCTGTTGATTACAATATTCGTCCTGCTAATCCAGCCACCGCCGCTGCTATCGATATCTCTCACAGCATTGTGCGTGTCGTGTTCCCTCTTTCTCTTCCTACGTTCTCCGTTAATATTGGCTCTGGCATCGCCTCTGAGCTAACTCTCGCCGCTCACGTACTGCAATTTTCAGCTGTGTCCCGTTTTGAAGTACTACGTGTATGAGCACTGTCCGTTTTCAGTTTGTCCAGTCCTCTAATCCGCTCTTGATTTTAGTTTAATTTTAGTTCTTGATTGTGTTCAATTTTGGCTGTAGTACAGCTTAATGGAGTGGTGTGTGTGTCCCTAACAAACCCCGTCGGGTTTATGTTGGGCATGAATAAGCATTGTGTAGTTGGCGCAGCGACCACTGCTTACCCGCCGTTGCTGTGCAGTGAGTGAGCGTTGATAGAAATGCAACACGGCCTCTACCATTCGTCATTTGGCATATAACCCGAGCCTGGTGTGGTACGCTCGTTGAATGAAGCTTACCTGTCCATAGCTGATGTATTGTCTCGTTTGCTATGCCCAACTTGGGAATGATTCAGAAACAATTCTCAATATTATCTTTTGCATTTTTAGTGTGTCCTCGCAAATGGGAAACGATTCGGCCTCGGCCTACTCCGGCCGAAGTGTGCGATCGCGCTCGCCGTCTTTGTCCTCGTCTGGAACCGCGCTAGCCGCCCATGCGGCGCACGACGTCATGTACGACACTTACGATACCAGGGCGATCCCTGCCGAGCCTAAGTATCTGGAAAGGTGAGACGGTAGTCCGTGACGAGAACTGCAATAGTGGACTCGATTGTCGGTGATTGTAGGCACGACGGCTACGGCAGCCCGGTGCGAGTCGGTAACGTGTCCTCGCCCGAGCACTATTACGGAGGTCGATCATCGGTCCAAGAGTACGAGATCGAGCGAAACGTGGGCGAGCCCGCCTGCGCGGCAGATTCTGTATTAGATGCGCCGTCCACTTCGGCCGTCGAACCGTCCGCGAGTCGCGCTTCGCTACGCCGTGGTCCGTCCGTTACGTTCGCTCTTCCTCCGGAGAAGTGTTACAACACGTCAGGCAGCGGTGCGTCTACACCTGTTAAACATCCACGTTACCATCGAGATACAAACGGTCAAGAAGCTGGCGCCTCATCAGCGATTGGTGCTGTCGTCGTAGGCGACGATGGAACCATGGTGCCCGTGGAACCAGTGCTCAGTACGAGCTCTTCGACTGGTGGCGCCAACGTCGACGTGTTCGCCTTGTCGAAATCGGCTTTCGCTCGTAACACCAGCGACGACGACGCGGAACCTCGCGGCCGTCATTCGCTGGCCAGACAACGATGGATGAAGGCCTACAAGAATGTATGCGAACAGTTGGGCAGAAAGGTAGGTTGTTTTCTTTATTAATAAGATTAAGGCAGGTGATTGCAGTGGCCGATGGCGGTCGGACGATCGATAGGGACTTGGCGACGGAAACGTCCCCCCAATTCGGGCCCTCGGCGGCTAAATCTAGGAACTGGCATAGATTAGCTCAGGAGCAGTTGGCGCGGGTTTGAGACAAGGGCGTGAGCAATAGATTGCGAGGGTTGTTGACGATGTGGCAAGTTTCGGAATGGGCTCTTTGCATTTACGATTCGACGGGGTCGTTGCCGGCTCGATTTATTTAGGCGTAATCGTTGAGGGAAATGGGCGAGTTCCGGAGCGTCGGCAGACGTTATTTGCAATGGAATAGATAAAAAATGGTGTCGACGAAATCTTGGTCGACGCGTGTGTGCGTTTTTAAGATTGGTCGAGTAAAAAAAAAAGGTTGATGGGGTGCGAGATCGATAGCTGAATCCAGGAGAGAAAGGCCATTTTATGATCGGTGCTGCGGATGGTGGGCGTTTGATGATCGTGAGGGCGGCGGTCTCGTTTTCATTTATGACACGGGTCTTGGACGTGGTTAAGCATAGAAGGCGTCGAGGTGCGTCCACGTGCTACATAATAAGGCTGCCCGTGTATGGGCGCAACGAACGGAGTCCGATCGATGGAGGACGGTTGGTGAGCTGGCGGCAGTATCTCAAGCGCCTGCCTCTTACGCTTCCTCCTCTTCGTCGACGCACTTTTTCTCGCCGTCTCGTTTTCGAAACCGTCTCATGCGGCTGGTGGCGCCGTCGGTTTTATAGTTCATCGATGGATGGACGAGCGAACCTGTGGGAATAAAAAGGGCCGATCCCGAGCTGGGCGTTGGTATTTTTATTTTAGCCTTGGCGGCTATTGGTTGTATCCATGAAACCGAGGCTGGGACAAAGACCATATTCGCTTTTATTGCCAATTAACGGTCAGTGGCTTGCGCGGCGAGTCCAAATATTGGCCCCGATATGTAATTACGTGCACGGCGTTTGTTAGGTTATCGCTTTTTGCTCCTTGGCTCAGTTTGCACTGGTTAGCTCGAAGCTGAGCAGGAAGATATGGAGGAAAGACAGCAATTAAGGAAACCCGCAATTACTCATTCTTGCTCCGCTCGGGTGCTTAACAGTGGTTGGCAACCGATCGAATGCGCTGGCACGATTCGAGTTTGGACGCATCGTTTCCCGTCCGCGTCCCGATGAGTTTTATTTTTGCATTTAACCAATGACACGCGATGCTCCCGTCTTGGCATTTAAGCGAGGGGCTAACGGGCGGGCGTTATCGAAATTACCATTTGTGCTACTCACGAGGCGTCTTGTCGGAGCGAACAGAGTGGCCACCTCGCCTGAAAGCCAACTGGCCTACAAACTGCGAGCAAGTTACACTCTTATCGGACTTTGTCGCGCTCGTCGTCGTGGTTTTTTAAAACGATTGATTTTAGTAGCGATTTACTTATTCTTTACGTGTGCCCCGAGGAGGGACATTGATTCCATTGACTTGATGGTGCTTCCCGAGACAGCTTCTTCTTGGTCGCATATTGGTTTCTCGACTGAGGACTGGGTCGCGTGACAGCGGACGGCCCTTTTACGGCATGTCACTCTTAGTGTCCCTTCGTCGAAATTCCAGTTGAAATGCTACAAGCCGAAACTTGGGCAACTTTCGCCTTATCCTTTCGTCGCATGCGGCCCCATAAGTCGAAGAAGGCCGATTCGACTCCACTGCGACGTAAAAAGTCGAACAGTATGCCGTCCCTGGTGGCCGCGGCGGCCGCAGCTGCTGCATTCGCTTCCGAGTCTCCGCCAGTGCGACCAGCGGTTATTGTGGAAGAAGAATTGGATTTTGAGGAATATGATGGGAGGAGAATGAAGGAGCGACGTGCGAGTCACATGTACAACGGGTCACTGGCTAATCACTTGGGCGCCCCGGTTTGCAATGATAAGCGCAGTAATAGCATTTGTGAATTCGATTCCTATTATTCAACGCCGGCAGTTGAGAACCAGGGCGAACGACCTAACGGCTTGCTCGTGCCGAACGGCGTCAAGGGCGCCAGCGAACACTCGAAGGATCTTGACTGGAATGATAACGAACCGGTGCCGATCAAGAATGAACGCAAGGGTATCGCCCGATTATCGTTAGCCTCGATCGTTCCTTTAATCGCGGCGGCCAGCGATTCGGCCGCCGCGGGCATCCTAGGATCGCCCATGCACCAGCAGCAGGTTAGTCGCCTTTGCTCAATGTCTGCCATAAGCATGCTTGGCCTATCGAGCACGACCTGATAGGTCTCGCGGGACTCGTTCCCTCGTAAGTGTGCGTCTAATAATTTTGCAAATTCAATCAATTGACGCTTTGCCAGGCGAGAGCGTCCCGCCGCTGAAAGATGGACTGAATCATAAGCCAGCAGGAGAAACGTAATCTGATAGTGGATCGGGACGCGGGGTGTGGTAATTGGTTGTGAGGCCCTCGCGAGAAAGGGCGCAGGAAGTAAAAGAAGCCCGTTGTGGAGGCCAGGAAGTGAAGACCACGCCGAGTCTTCTTTCCGTTAACGCTCTTTATAGGCCATCGGAATGATAATCCAGGGCGGAGAAATAGGCATTTGTAATTGTGTCAGTGGTACTTGTGTTTGTTTAGACAGAATTACAGGCTTTTCATATTATTTTGCAGCCGACCGTGGTAGAGAACGAGAAGACGAACGCGTTCTACACAAGCATCGACGCCATGCCGAACATAAAGTTGCTCAAGAAAAAGTCGATTCCCCTCGTCAGCGAGCTGGTGAGTGCTCTCAAAAAATTACTTGTAAAAGGGTGCAGCAGTTGGGGTGATCGACGCGAGGGACCACGAATTCTTCTTTCCCAACCAAGTGTAGGGTTTACACGAGGAGAATCACTTGTCACGCAAGCGTACCATAGTTTCGGGGCAGCGTTCTGAGGGGATGCGGTTTATCAAATGTCATGCGCAATCGGAAGCGGAAACACGCGTTATATTTCCATGTATTTGGTGCCTTCGGGAGGCGCAGTCAAATTACGGCTTGTGTAATAAAAACACTTTTTTACATGCACATCACGATGGTCTTTTGGGATCTTTGCACTCGTGGGATCGGGCTGTAATTTAAGCACACGATGTCGGCTTAGGCTGAATTGTTTTCGGGGGTCACAGCGTATCCTGTCTCATTTGTGAAAAGCAACATCGTAGTCGAACAATAGAGTTATACTGTCACAAATATACAATGTCCGTTTTTTGTTCTTTCTTCCAGGTGCTCAAGGTAAATATGTTTGAAGAAGTCTTTGTGTTTGCGGTTTTGCACTTGTATGTGGCATAGGAGAACAAGCATGCACTTTGCGTTCAGCGTAGAGGAATGTGTGATCGTCCTTCCCTTTTGTGTCTTGTCCGCCTTATGAACCTTGCTTATTGTCACTTGTGAACGCTCATCCATTTTGTATGTCTTGGCTCAACCTTTACCAAATTTAGAGAAAAGTGGGTGTGAGAGAGCTGCCTGGTTGCTTTGGTAGTTTTCTAGCATTTGTGTCGCCTTTGTTGTCGTGAAGTAGTCGATGCTTCTGCGTTTCAGACGATGGCCACGAAGCGAGCGCAAGCTGGTTTGGCCAGCGCAGCGAGGACAACCTTCGGCGATGAGGAACTGGTGAGCTGTGATTGGGTTTCTGTTTTTGGCTTGTAGCATCATGTTTCGACTGGTTTCAGAAAATGCACGTTTATCGCAAGACGCTTCAAGCGCTCATTTATCCCATTTCTGTTTCGACTCCACACAATTTCCAAATTTGGACAGCAACATCGCCGACGTATTGCTACGAGTGCGAGGGTCTGCTTTGGGGTTTGGCCAGACAAGGTCTTCGATGTACAGAGTGCGGTGTGAAATGCCATGAGAAATGCAAGGATTTATTGAGCGCCGATTGTCTACAGAGTAAGAATATTCCTTTTTGTAATGTCTGACGTCTGTGTGTAGCAATTAAATTTGTTCAATTATTAGGGGCTGCCGAGAAAAGTAGTAAGCACGGTGGGAGTGGAGACAAAGCTGAAACTATAATTACGGCCATGAAGGATCGTATGAAAATACAAGAACGAAACAAAGCCGAGGTGTTTGAATTGATTAGGTGAGGTTTTTTTACATCGCCAGTTCAATTGCATCGTATACAGTCGCACCTTTCTTCTGTATTGTAGGGAGGTATTCACCATCGATAAGCAATTGCATCACGAGACATTGAAACTGGTCAAACAGAGCATTCTGAAAGGAACGTCAAAATGGTCGGCCAAAATATCGATAACAGGTCGCATTGCGATTTGTTCGTTAAAAATGTAGTAAAGGTGACAGTTTGTTTTAAATTTTTTAGTCATTTGTGCTCAAGGATTAATTGCAAAAGATAAAACGGGTAAAAGTGATCCCTATGTCACTGTTCAAATTGGTAAAGTGAAGAAGCGAACGAGTACGATTCATCAAGAATTGAATCCAGTTTGGAATGAAAATTTTTACTTGTAAGTTGTCTGTATGCTGCTTAAAAGGCAGGCATTTACGATGGCTTTGTTCGTTTTGCAGCGAGTGCCATAATTCCACAGATCGCATCAAAGTGCGGGTTTGGTAAGCAGGCTTATGGTTTTGCTTACTTGGAAACTTTGTTAAATCAAGCGCGTTTTAGGGACGAGGACAATGATTTGAAGAGCAAGTTAAGACAAAAACTGACGCGAGAATCCGATGATTTCCTCGGCCAAACGATAATTGAAGTGAGGACGTTGAGTGGAGAAATGGACGTGTGGTATAATCTCGGTGAGTTATTTGGAGAGCATGTCTGTTTGACGCTCTGACGTCGCGATTGTCCTTCAGAGAAACGAACTGACAAATCGGCTGTGAGTGGGGCCATTCGGCTACACATAAATGTGGAGATCAAAGGCGAAGAGAAGGTGGCGCCGTACCACATACAGTACACGTGCTTACACGAATTCCTGTTCAATTTTGTATGCGAGCGGGAGAGCGGCCAAGTTAAATTGCCTGAGGCGAAAGGAGTAAGTTGGAGAGAACTGTGTGTTTGATCACGACTGACCTGAGACGTTCTAGGACGAGGCGTGGAAGATATATTTCGAGGAAACTGGCCAAGAAGTCGTCGACGAATTCGCCATGCGATTCGGAATTGAATCTATTTATCAAGCGATGACCCATTTTGCCTGTCTTTGCACCAAGTACATGTGTCAAGGTGTGCCGGCCGTTATCAGCACCCTGCTGGCCAATATAAATGCCTACTATGCACATACGACCGCCAGCTCGGCGGTGGCCGCTTCCGACCGTTTTGCAGCCTCGAATTTCGGCAAGGATCGTTTTGTGAAATTGCTGGACCAACTGCATAACTCTCTTCGTATTGACCTTTCCATGTACAGAGTAAGTGCGCCTACTGCGCCAAACATGTACAGCGGTTTTGATTACTCTGTACTTATAGAATAACTTCCCTGCGTCGGTTCCCGCAAAGTTGCAGGATCTGAAATCGACCGTCGATTTGTTAACGTCGATAACATTTTTCCGAATGAAGGTAGGAATTGTTTTTAGTGTCTGTTATAGACATGACGGCTGTGAGCTATTGTTAGCCTAGACCTTATGTTCCGATCGACCTATGTTGTTCTAGGTGTTAGAGCTTACCAGTCCGCCGCGCGCATCGACTGTCGTGCGTGAATGTGCAGCAGCCTGTATCAAGTCCACGTATCAGTTCCTTTTCGAAAATTGCTACGATTTGTATATGGTAAGTCGTGTGTAATTGACCTGACGACTAAAATTTTACAATATTACGATATTTAGCGGGAGTTCGAGGGTCAGCATTCAGGGCCTGGCGCTGCATCGGATCAAAGCGGACCAAGCGCGAATTCCGTAGATTTTTGGTACAAGATGATAGCGCTAATGATCTCAGTGATCGATGAGGACAAAAATGTCTACACGCCTGTACTAAACCAGTAAGCGTAGCACTTTTATGGTTCTGACAGCTCTGACTGAAAGTGTGTCTTGGTTGCAGATTCCCTCAAGAACTGAATGTCGGCCAGTTGAGTGCCGCAACAATGTGGAGCCAATATTCGATCGATCTAAAATTGGCTTTAGAAGGTATACAGCTCCGTTAGTTTTTCGGGAATGGCTATTCAAAGACGGGTGTACTTTTAGAACACGCGGACCAACTCAAATGCAAAAGCTCAGATTATATGAACTTGTATTTCAAGGTCAAATGGTTTTATAATAATTACATTTCCGATGTGCTTCCGTACAAAGGAACCATTCCTGAATTTCCAGTGTATGTTTGAGTGTGGAATCCAAAAAACGTTGGTCGTAAAAGGATTCTGTTTTCAGCTGGTTTATACGTTTTGTGATGCAATGGTTGAACGAGAACGATGAAATTTCTATGGACTTTTTGCGTGGTGCCTATGAACGAGACAGGACTGATAAAGTGAGTTTATGTTGGATAATGAGGTGGATGCGTATTTGCAAAAGTGCGCCTCATTTTTTAGTTCCCACAAAGCAGCGAGCATGCTCTGTTCAGCAATTCGGTGGTTGATGTGTTCACTCAATTGAATCAAGGTTTGGACGTTTTGAAGAAGATGGACTGCCCTGACCCTGAAGTGTCGAATGACATGATGGAACGCTTTGCTAAAGTAAGGCGCCTAGTAGTGAAGAGGCACAGTTCATCACGCGTGTTTCTTTGTAGACAATTAACAAGGTGCTGTTAGCTTACGCCGACATGGTGCAAAGGGATTTCCGTAACTACGTTACTGATGAGAAACTGGTAAGTCAACATTGATCTGAATAAATGGTATTGGGTATTCATTAGATTCCGTTTTCAGGCTTGCATATTGATGAATAACGTGCAACAGCTTCGAGTGCAATTGGAAAAGATGTACGGGTGCATGGGAGGCGAGACGCTAGAACCGCAAACTCAGCAAATTCTGAAAGACCTGCAATCGAAGTTAAACAAAGTTTTGGAGAAGTTGGCTGCCGAATTTGCGGCTAGTTTGGAGAGTAATATTCAAGAATCTATGCATAAGGTCGGCGCTCTGTTGGCAAAGGTGAAAGGAGTTGGTCAAGTGCAAAAGCAACAGGTGGTCGGCGAGGCGGATTTGATTTTGGAACCGATTATGGACTTGCTGGATCATTCGTTGACCCAGTATGCTCAACAGTGTGAGAAGACTGTGTTGAAGAAGCTTTTAAAGGTACGTGATATTAGAATGAAAAACTAGTGCTCAAAGAAAACCCAGGGTTTTTAGGAGCTATGGCGAATAACAATGGGAATAATGGAGAAAATGGTGGTACTGCCGTCTTTTGCGGACAAAAATGTAAGTGTTCAATGGTTCTTGGTTCACCAGCGATAAGTTATTTTCAATTTTTAGTTGCTAAAGCAATTGCCAAATGCAAAAATTGGGGACGTGTCAAAGATCGTGTCGAATCATCTCAAAGACAAAGGCGCTGGTTTGAGCTTGGCATCTATGAAAGATGTTATGGTAGGTGAAATATTAGATTGCTCAATAATGTAGTCGCTTATTTAGTTTTTTTGTGTATTGAAATAGGAATTGGCGAGGGAATCGGAAAAGAGCCTGACTCCGAAACAATGCGCAGTTTTGGACGTGGCCTTGGACACTGTCAAGTCGTACTTCCACGCTGGTGGCAACGGCTTGAAGAAAGTGTTCTTGGAAAAGTCACCGGAGTATCAGAGTTTGAAGTACGCACTATCGTTGTACACACAAACGACCGACCAGTTGATCAAGACGTTTATTTCGACACAGAAAGACCAAGGTAGGCTTAATCGTGCATGGTCAGGAATGCCAGTTGTGAGAGTTCTTATTCGTCTTAGATATGCCATCGCAAGAGGAGCCGGTCGGTGAGATTAGTGTGCAAGTCGATCTTTTCACACACCCTGGAACAGGCGAGCACAAGGTTACCGTCAAAAGTAAGGCAATCGCGTTTTGTTGGCTCTTCTGTTGGAAAAAGTACTAAATTTCTTTTGTTAGTTGTTGCTGCGAACGATCTGCGATGGCAAACGACGGGAATTTTCCGTCCTTTCGTGGAAGTGCATCTGGTTGGTCCTCATTTGGCAGGAAAGCAACGAAAACATGCTACAAAAACGAAATCGAACAATTGGGCGCCAAAATTCAACGATACATTTCATTTGTAAGTTTCTGCGGTGGGAATAGCTCGAGTTAGGGGCGTTATGATTGCTTGTTTCAGCGTGGTGGGCAACGAGGACGACCCTGAACATTACGAACTAATATTCCAAGTAAAGGACTACTGTTTCGCCCGCGAGGATCGACTGATCGGTGTTGGAGTGCTGCAATTGCGAAATGTGATTGAGCAAGGGTCGTGCGCGTGTTGGGTGCAACTGGGACGGCGATTGCAGTTGGACGAAACTGGCCTTATCTTGCTCAGGATTTTGTCGCAACGGCAACAGGACGAAATCGCGAAGGAATTCGTCAAATTGAAGTCGGAAGCTCGATACGAAAGCGAACCGGGCTCGGCACCCAGCAGCCACGCTCTCGACCGCATGTCCGTGAACTCTTTCAACGGCTAGGGTGTGCAGCCTTACCACATTCCGTTTCCACTCGCTGTAAATAAGGTTTCTGCGTGTTTTTTTTGTGGGAGAGGAAATGAGATTCTGCTATGCATTGCTGCGGACGCGAGCGAGGGGCTGTTTTGCTAGCAGGTTTCCGTCGCCGTATCACGCCGGTTGAAAGGATTGCTGTAAGTGTCCAATTTGTAGATACTGTACGACTGCTGCAGCAGTCTCTCGAGCCTTTGCTTTTTATCTAATGGACGTTGTCTGTGGACGTTTCTATGCGGCTGTTAGCTTGCTTTGGTGCAGCAGGCTGTTGTGGAAGTGTGTTGAGTGGAAGTGGCAGCTAGGTTTCCGGCTAATGTGGTGCTGACGCGGGCGCGAGTTCTATGTAGCTTGGAGACCTACTTTTGTCGGAAGGTACAACCAATCGGCACCCTCGTGTACGATCCAGCTTTACTTAGGGTCATAACGGTTCACTTTCATTCTAGTCAACTCGGCATAATCGGTGTCATAATACTTTTTATTTATGCCATTTCTTCTGTCATGACAACTCGCATCTATTATTCCTGCTAGGGTTATGTTTCGCCATAATTTTTGTTTGGTAGAGAACTTTGTGGTCGCGGCGAAGTGCCTTTTTATGTTCAGAGGCTTATTATCCGTTTTTTATGGCTAGCCCATCAGTCGTCGTAATAGGTAGGATAATTTATTGTGGAAGAACTGGTCTTTTTGCATTCCTCGGTTTAACCAAAGTGTGAGGTTGGGCTCGGTTACTTGTTTCTCTTTGGTTCTTTTGGATACAGTAAACGCATTTATGGCTGATCAGAGACTACGAGCAAAGGCGCACTCCGATTGCTATATTTGCATTGGAATAACAAACAACATACTGTGGAACAGTTGGCAAGAAAAGTATTCGTAGTCAACAATAGAATGGGCTAAAAGTTTTGTTTTCGTAATGACGAAGGTGAAGCTTGTCTCGAAATCCTGAATAGAAACTTCAGAAGCGGCTTCTTTTTTTCAGGGGGCTGGGTGGAGTGGCAGAGAAGTTTGTCCAGGAGCAGAACTGGATTTCAGGAAAGTTGCGTACTGTGGCTTGGCAACTCGAACTGCGCTCTGTGGCACTGCTGCATTGTAAGCTTGTGCCGTCGGTTTCGAAAGCAGGAAAAGGAAGAAAAAGACCTAAAGTATGTCTCAACAGGAAGAATCGGATCACGTGGCCGAGGAGTATCAGGAGGGCGAGCTATTGCGGTTGGAGGATTTATGTCTGATAAGGGGCAATCGGATGGCCGTGGCTGACCACGCCAATGGCATTCTGATATTCCAGTTGGGAGGAGCCGACGGCGGCAAGCTGATCAAGCACCTGAACAGCGACAAGGACACGTTGGCATTTTCGGTCAAGTACGATGCGAATAGCGAACAACTGTACGCCCTGATCT
This sequence comes from Mesodorylaimus sp. YZB2_4, assembly GCA_030248295.1. Classification (NCBI taxonomy): domain Eukaryota; kingdom Metazoa; phylum Nematoda; class Enoplea; order Dorylaimida; family Dorylaimidae; genus Mesodorylaimus; species Mesodorylaimus sp. YZB2_4. Next base: position 1,286,216 of record JASANH010000873.1, on the reverse strand, counting down.
TGGACGTGCCAGGCTGGATATTAAACATTTATGATGAAAAGAACGACTTCGCTTTGGTCAACCAAATACAAGCTCCGTCGCAGCCGGAAGTGGCCAGGATGAAGTTGCGGTGGCTCACTCTGACCAAAGCCGGCGAGGTAATTCTGCTGGCCGAGGGCAATGTGTGGTCATTGAACAAGGCCGACTCGACGTGGACTTTGGTTCATAATGATCAAAGGAAACAGGCCTGGTACAGCCACCTGACTCCGATCGGGGAAACGGAACCAGATAAATTCGTTGTCTGTTGGCAAGGATCCACGTTGAGGAGAGTGAAATTGAACGACGAGGATGGTTTCGTGGTTGAGAAGGCAGATGTTGGCGCCCCTGAGATCAAAGAGATGGGGGCATTTACCGTGGATGAGTTCGGGAATTTGATAATTAGTGACTGGAGCAGTGGCGAGATCGTCTTGTGCGATGCTAGTGATAAGAGTAAGACCAAGTATCTGGGCAATGTGGGCGAGGCCGAAGCCTACGTCATGGCTGCTGGTGAGCACAAGGTGTACGTGGGGTGCAAGTCGAGTTTGCAAGTGCGTGTATTCAATTACTGATAACACTGTAAGTGCCTTGTCGTGACGTGCTTAGTCGTCTAGGTCAGCAGGTAGTGTATCCACGGACCGCTTGTTGTTGACACGCCATAAGTTGGATTTGAATGTAACTGTTATAAAGTATATCTTGGAGCTGAAATTTCCATGAGAAGCGTCAGATTATCGTTGGTGACGCATGTGCTCTTATTTCCTGTCCGATGATTTTCCGCACCACCAGTCGTCAGCATCGTGATGTTCACTTCTGCACAGTCCCGGCGTTTCCCAGCAGCAGGCAGTCTCTTCAAAGATTCTGCCAAACAGCATATTTTCACAGGAGTATTTCAGAAAAAGCAAACGTGTCACGGGTGGTTACCCAATGGGGCCTGACTTTATCCAAAGTACGAGCACATACAGTTCTTCACCCACGCCATTTTTTTCGCCTTTGGCATCAGATGTTTCCGGCGATGGTGGCACGCGAAAACAACGACACGTTGGCCTAACTTCGACTCCATTGTTCGTACGAGACCGGTTTAGAGCAAAGGCTACTAGTCCTATATGCACTCGGAGACGGATCTGTTTTAGTTGTTGGTCGTTTTTCATCGGGCGAAGTAACGTTCTAAGAAAATCATGCGAGTATTATTGGCAGTTTTGTTGTTGGCGGTGGGTAAGTGTTATCAATGATGAGCGTTATCATCGATCAAGATGACCTGGCTAATTATACTTAAGGATCGATATTGGCCGATCAGACTCAAGTGTCCGAGCAGAGTGAAAGCAGCGTTGGCAGTCAGTCGTCCTTCTTCAGTTCGTCCAGTGGCGATGGTGAGAAACCCAAGTAAGATGTGAGGCTGAATTGGCCTTTTACAGCTTGGCTCCTCAAGCAGTTGACGGCAAGCATCCATGGTTTTCGCCACTCACACATTCGACAAGTACCTTCCAGAATCGATGTATAATATTCACCCTGACGTTTTACAGCACGCAATCTGATATAAGCACATCGTTTAACATTGAGGGCAGCCAGATTGGTTGGAGAGCTATCCCATCAACACTTCCAAGGTTTGTTTCAGGGTATACAGCAGCCAATCATCAGCCAGTGTGACGCAGAAGTGCAAAAATGGAGAATGTATGACGTGTGTGAATGGAAAGTGCTTCAAGGGCAGCGACTACACGACCATCAAGATCATCGGTAGGCCCGTACTTAACATCTCATGGGGGCACACCTCAAAAAAATTTGATCTTGCAGATGGCTGCCCGCCTGCTGCGTGCATCAAGGGTTGCAATAACTTAGTGACGGCTGGCGATGGGTGTCCAATTTGCAGCTGTGGAGGTGGGTGGTTTTTGCTATGCTCTAAAGCAGCCATGAAAATGTATTTTACTTTCTCAGATGGAACTGGAGTCCGTGAACCATGCAATGCCGAGTCGGACTGTCCCAAAAATTCTACTGGCTGTCGTCAAAACACTTGCGCCTATTCGAACGTGGCCAAAGATGCCCCGCGTAGCTGTCAACACACCTACGAATGCCCGGCTGCAGAAGAGTGCAAAAGAGGATCATGCCTAGCCTCCCAGTCCGAGCACGTGCAGGACCAACGTTGCACATTCACCCGTGAATGCCCGTCTGGATATCAGTAAGCACATTTTTCGCTCCATTCCCCGAATATTCCTCGCTCACGTCTCCCTCCATTTTCCAGATGCCGTGAGCAAACGTGTTTCAAAGGTGGACCCGAACACACGAGTGACGTCTGCGTTTTCGATCACCAGTGTCCTACTAAATACAGGTAACATACCTAACGCGAGCTCGTCTTGGTAGGACTACAGTAATCAAACACTGGTTATGTTGCAGCTGTGAAGATATGACTTGCGTGTACTCGGGCATTGAGCATGGACGCTCACCGTGCGTCAGCTCGTCACAGTGCGACGATGGACAGAGCTGCATCAAGATGACTTGCCAGTAATTGAGCCCTCTTTGTTTGTGATTTTGCCTTTGGTTTGGGAATGCATATTTCTATATATTTAAATAATAAGTCTTTTGCACGTGTCGTGAATCCGGTATGACTCATCTATCCTGTGAACCGCCAAAACTCGCCCGCCCTCTCGTCAAGGCTTTTCACACATTTCTTGTGTACAGGTTAGAGCCAGTAGGCAAAAAACATACAAAAGCATGTTTTCATTCTTCGATCAGAGTCATCAACAGGGAGCACCCGGTAGACTTGCTCTTGCTGTCCTCTTTCGGGCGAACATTGATGCGACGAACTTTGAGGTGATCCGTCTTCCTCAGGTTGGTTACAGTAAAATAGATCTGAAAGAGGAGGAGTTAGCGGGAGTCTTTTGAGCGCACACAGGTCTCTCCTTACCTTATGCCAGCCAGCCGTGAGGGGGATCGATTCCTGGCTCCAGGTATCCTTTTGCGCTGAGCCTCGTATCACGAACGGACAAGCGTCCAAGGCGTCCACGCAAAGTCTAAGTTTCGATGTGAAACTTTTTTCGATGAATTGGTATTGAAACTTGAGGACCGTCTCTGTGTCCAAATGGAAATCTTGGGATTCCAGCACGAATGTACCTTCTCCTTGAACCACCCATCCTGTAGCCGCGCCTATACCCGTCGGCTGCTTGCACGAGGTACCGTTCTCGCACGGCTGCCATACGCCTCGATTGTAGTCGCCGCTCCAAGAGTCAGCCAGTTTCACGTCCGAGCAGATCTGTACGTGACACAACTGCGCTTTATGCAAGGCAAATTTGTGAGTATGACTCGTTAGCTACCTTTGACTTATCACCTCTAGCATTAGCCAGGTCCGTAGTCTTAGTCTCTACACCCGAAGTGATTGTTGGTCTACCAATGCTGGGAGATTTGTTCTGCTTGCTGCACGTGAGATCGCCTTCCAGCATGATATCGTCGATGGCCACTGCTGTTTGGAATGGGAAGAGACGAATGGCTTGGATAACAATCTAGAACTATTCGAGGTAACCAAAAGTTGGCTTATCGGGTCAAGGTAAGTCTACTTGGAACTGCCGATTGATCGGAGGCAAGGTTGCTGCAAGCGGGAGCCAATCCGGGGGCTGGAAGCCAATCACGTCAGCAGAACACTGCGAAACGTCCGACTCGTTGAAATATTTGTAACAGACGCGGATTTGAGGAATGAAAGCGGTTTTCCAATACCACAGTTTGAGAGTGACTGGGTTATCCAAGCAAGGCAGGGCTTTGCTGATCAGCATAGCGCCTTTTGGGATCAGAGTAAGCAGAGTATTTTTGTCACGAGCAGCAAAAGCGAAGGTGCCATCTGCAAGGACGGTATGGTATAACACATTAGTCTGCTATCCAATGGTGCATTTGCTCTTACTGGCATCAGTCCTGCCCCTGGGAATGGAAGCCCAGCCCAAAGTAGCCACTTGTGTCGCCACCGCCCAGTCGATATCATCCTCCACACCGTTCTGACCCTGACGCCAACACTCGCACTCCACTTCGAAACTGCATTCGAAGTCCTTGGCCGTTGTGCATTGTGCTGAGGTGCACTTCGCCAGAGAAGCCAAACCTAGAATGACATTGCCACCCTCATCATTCACACGCACACAGTCAAACAAGAACTCACCAATAAATCCGAAAAACAAAGTCAAAACTCGGTGCATTTTTAAGCCCAGATCCTAGTTTGCAATCCGGGAGGACGGAGTCGTTGTCGACTGATTTCGATTTTCGTTCTTCGAGACTCTTATTTTGACCGTTGAGATCGAGATTTGCGTGACCTCGTTGTACACGTGTACCGCTGACCCGTTTACGTATTCCAAAGTTACACCATTCAGAACTACGCCACTTTAATGCCTTACTGACGTCAAGGCGACGCTTTCTTTCGAGTTTCCGTTTTACTTTGACAGCCTGGAATCGGGTAACGCCCGCCTTGTCCATTCCTGGAAACATTATTTTTCCGTTAGGTCGTCTCTATCTGCTCGGTTTAGCAAGGGAACATGACTCGTTTTGTCAACACAGCCTTATTTGTGTTAGTTTTAGGTAGGTATAAAGCACTGTAGGGGGTGCTCACATCTGCACTGACCTCTGGCTTGTAGCAGGAAGTGGCAATGCTAGAATAAACGATGCTACGGAATTGGACTGCTCGTTCGAGTTTCCTTGTCGATGGTTCAATGGCACGAACGGACTGGAGGATACGATTGACTGGAATACAGCACTGGCCGTCACGTTGGTAAGATATCTGGGGTTTCCACAAGGCCTGTGCCGGCTATCTTGTTTGGCATTGCCTCAGCTGATCAATGCCTCTTGTAGGGTAACTGGAACAATCTCCCCATCTTGGGATTCTCAAGAAACGCGAGTAAGATATACTAGTAAGCGTTTAAGTTCAGGATCACACACGGTCTCTTTACCTTGCAGCTGGGAATTGCCTGAGTGAACAAATGAAAACAAGCAAAGCACCAAAAATTGCTTTTTCCGCCGATTGCGCAGAAAGCCAGTCCTTGACTTTCATGGCTACTACGAAAGCAGAAAGTAGGATAAGTGTGCACTTCGATAGTGGCAGATTCGATGGTTCCTTTTGCAGGTGACGTCTACAGCTACGCCGTCGGATCTGCTGGTTCCACTGCTTGGTTGGTCAGTGCCGAAATTCCCAAGTAAGGATGGTAGCACTTGCAATAATACGCTAAATCTTTGTAGAACTTAGGTGCTGGATAAACAATATTGTAAGTGAGATGCTTGTGGCAAGGTTTGAGGAAGGTATGAGTGGCTGATGCGGTTTTGGACGTTTCTTGGGACCAAGGGTCGCTTGCGTCAGCCAAAATTTGGCTTCTCTACCACCAGTTTGATAGACAAGTGTGTTTAACTGGGCCTACTGTAAGCGCTTGCCGCTTGTCAATGGTGGAGTATGACCACTGAACGCACGGGATCTGAGACTTGTATCAGTGACAAAAACCCTAGAATCGTGTTTCTTCTTCAACTAAAGTTGTTATTTCAGGCAAATCGGGGCGGGGATTTTGTCATTCTCCTACTGGAAAAGCAAGAACCCGCCAGCCCTTCGAATCTGTGGTCGCAAACCGCCCGGATACCCGAATGGGCTCGATTGCAATTGGTACAATGGTAATAGCCAATACCAAGGGCAAACGTGGGTGCAGGACCGAGTGATCATTCCACCCAGCGATGCCCCGTTTGAGGTGAGGTTTAGGAGGCAATATGGACATCATGACAGGAGCTGTCTTTCAGATAGTGATCGCTGCCCAGTTCACTGAAGTAAATTCATTCATAGCCATTGATGATCTACAGTACCGTGCTTCTGTTGGTAAGGCCACTATCACTGATGCAACTCTAGACCACTTTAAAACTTGCATATACCCGCAGGTGGCAACGGCGGCCCACTGAACTTCGCGAGTATTGCCTCATCGTCAACCCTCCGTCAGACTAACACTGACGACCAGCTGTTAATCCCTGCTGGTTCCGACGTGGTGCCTCTTGGATCATCGGCTTCCAACATTGACCCATCGCCACAGATAAAAACGGTCACTGAGAGCACTCAGACATCGCCGAGCGTTTCCAAAGTGATCGGAGCCAAACTGCAGGTGATCATCGACACGACCAAGTGTCCGCAGGTGGCTTGTGATTTTGACAAGTCTTTCTGTCAATACGCAAACATTCCCAGCGGAGGCAACTGGAAAAGGCAGAATGATGGCCGCGTGGGTAGTTTCAGCAATGGCATTGTGTCTGATTTCAATGGAAGTACGTGCATAAGGGGCACAGCAGAATGCAGTTGGCACGCGATTATATTTCAGATGGAGGCTACACATATGCTCACCAACAGCTGCAATCAAACGGCACTTTCATTCTGAGCACGCCACCCTTCATCATCGCCCTGCCAGGAGTGCTCACATTTTACTATCACTTGACTAGCCGATCAGGTCGTCTTCAACTGTGCGAACCTACACTGGACAACTGCACCCTCATCGCTTCCGGCTCTGACCCGAACCAAATCGGCTGGCAATCAGCGGAAGCTACCATGCTTGCTGGCCGTCATCAGGTAATGGAGTTTGGTCTATCGCCTTCTGAACCCCACTTACGGCCATATTTGTTTTCCTCCTTCCTAATATCGACTTTTCTTACAGTTATTTTTCATATCTGACCGTATGAATCAGAATACAGTCACAGGCTTGGACAATATCCAGATCTGGGACAAGTCCAAGACTTTCGAACTTGAATGTTGTAAGTTTCTGGGGGCCCGCCCAGCATCCCCTACTTCACCTAATTTTCCTTTGCAGCCCGAGGTTAGAATTGAGAAAAGTGTGAAACCGTGACTGCAGGACTCTGCGCTCGCATTCCGTGTTACATACAGTATTTTGCAAGTCTACTCTACATAGACACGCCTTGTTTGGAGTCATTGTGTGATTTTTATATTCTACGTGTACGCATAATAAACTTACGCTCGATTCACTGTCCCTTATGTTATCGACCACTGTAATACTGGCACAGGCCGTGGCCATTGTTGGTGCACTCATTTCTGGTGTCATCATTTTCTTCAATCAACTTGATGCGTGGAAATTTGCGAGAAGGGGTCGCATCTGAACACCACTCGCAAAGAAAGATGCCACAAAGTATAGGTCCCTTGTGTGAGCAAGCAGTTCGTGATTTCTACACGTGATCCAGAGCGTGCATGGTCTTGTCCTAGATATGCAGTCTCGGCCCAGCGTGGGATTTCTAGATATCGAGTAGCTTTAAAATGCTATCGTTCAAATTAATTATTTACTGTACACTGCTTATCATAGCGTTATCACTACTTCAGACAGGTAAGTACTTTGTCACTTTTACTGGCAGTGAGCCAAAAATGGTCGGTCAATGTGGATAAATCTGTTTCTTTTTCAGTATCAGCACAGTGCACCAGCACATGCAGTTCATGCACGTGTGGTTGCGGTACCCCCGAGTCAAGAAACTATGTAAGGGATCCGTGTGACCTGGAATGTGATTTCGATAAGCCTTGTCGCTGGCGTAATGGTACAAATGGCATTGAAGATGACTTCGACTGGCCCATCGCCACGTCTGTCATAATGGATCACTGGCATAGCATCCCTCGGGGCAGAGACGGTCCATGTAAGTATGCTACACAGAAACGTGAAGTGAACTGGACACGGATTGGACTTTAGGTGACCCATTTGCTTATACCCGGGGCGCCTTTGGCACAAAACACGCTGATAACAGGGCCATCCTTGTCAGCGACCCCATTCATTGTCAAATGGGCAATGGTATATTGAAGTTCTGGTACTGGAAGACAGCCTTGTATCCGTCGCTGCGAGTGTGCATACGCAAAATACCAGGCCCATGTGGGATACTGAATTGCATTGCTACCATACATGGATTCCACAGACAAGAGTGGATCATGAAAACCGTCACCATACACCAGCAGAATGAACCGTTCGAGGTACCGGCTCCGTAATATTTGGTCACATGTCTACTAGAAAACACTTGGATTGTCTTTTCAGATCGTATTTGAGGCTCGTTTCAAGCACAGTTTTGATATCATAGGATTGGATAAGATCTCTTACTCCGCTCGACTTTGCGAGCCTGGTAATCTTGCCTTAGTTTTACCTGTTTCGGTTGCTCAAGTAACTTTATTTTCAGCGCAACCAATCAGTACTGCTGTACAAACAGCGACGTTTGAACCAGGCACCGTGACGTCTCGGCCCAATCTGGACACTAGCGCTACAAGAACCCCCGGTTACACCCCAGCTCCTCCAATTTCACAACCGGCTTACGGCCCGCAACCCCAGCCACCACAACCGCAACCATATCCTCAGCCGCAGCCTCAACCATTCTCCTATGCTCCTCCTGGCCAGACACCACTCAACGACGCCGGTCTATGTCCAGCTGTCGGCTGCTCTTTTGACCGTGGTTCATCGTGTCTGTACGCTGGCCGCGACGGAGGCAGCACTGTCCAATTACCACCCGGGGCCGCGATGCGACAGTGGAGAGTGACCAATTCAGAAACTTCCAATTCGCTGACTGGCATTTTCGCTGATTTAACTGGATGTACGTGGGGCAAAGGGGGTTCCATAGCTGTGTCCAGCACAGTACCGCCGGCTCCCTCGATCCGATCTCCTGCATGGCAGCATGACTACTTTTTTCCTGTCTTTTTAGCTGGAATGTACGCCTACGCTGGCGAGACCACGAACAACCTGGACATGTTTGTGTTGGAGTCACCTCGCTTCGTCGTATCGTCGCCTAGTTTGGTTGAGTTTAGTTATTATCTGGCTGGCATCCAAGGCCGATTGCGAGGCTGCGTCAATGGCATAGTCGATTGCAGGTTTGAATCACTAGGCAAGGATATAAAGAGTGATGCGAGACGATGGAGAAGAGGGTCGTTCCAATTGGATCCGGGTACATACACTGTAAGTCTCTGACTCTTTCCCAGTTGCGTAACGTTCAGCAGGTTTTAAACTTTTAGGTCTCTTTCGTTGGAGATAATTTGGGCAAAAATTATGTGATTGGTTTGGATAACGTTGAGTTAAAGTCGCCCACCGGAACCTTGCTATCGTGTGCATAAACAACAGAGATGCTTGTATAATTGCGAAGCTAATGGAATCTGTGTAATTTCACGAATACGTGTTGACATGACCCCTGATCAAATTTTATCAATTATTGTAACTTGAGCGTGCACCTTGGACTGGTCGATCAGCTGCTTTTATTCTTCACTTGTTTTCTTCGCCGCGGGATTCATTTGAATTGAACAATACAGCTCTTTAGGGAGCTTGTTTATTCATGGCTGTGTCTGGTCTCAAGTGAACTGACGATATCACACAGCTCAGGGATCGTGTTCTGAGACTCGCCATATTCCTCAATGGCATCCTTTGATGCATTTCAGTTTGTGCCACAAAGACTCACATTGTCCTCATACAGTATGTACCTGCTTTGAATAGTCCGCTTTCTGAAATTTCTTCTTTCAATTTTTTGTCACGGGAGAAGGGAGGAGGTGATAATTAGCAGCTTGTAGGCGGCCAAGATAAACCTCGAACATCGTGTACCTGCACAAATTTACCAAGGACCTGTGTCTTTTAGATTTTTCATCCATCTCTCCAATTTCGAACTATGATATTTGCACATGGAAGCAGTGTCAGTGTGGGCGAATCCTTCTTAGACTATTCAATCACACTCGGACATTCGCACGCACCTGATACATGTGTCTCCTAGGATTCAAGTTTTTGCTATCGCGCATAGAATATTGAAAGATGACTGATCAGATGGCTTGTGGCGAGGGCTGGCAAAAGCGAGGGGAAATCTTCAAGAATATTTACATAGCTAATGCAACAAAATCGATTAGGCGGCGCTGCGAAACAGAGAAACGAATAAGATGAGCGCTTGGAAATGCATTCACTCGGGTGCATTGTCAAATGACAAGGCCGAATGGATAATGAAAATGGTAAATGACGAGGACCTCTTGCAGAAACCAAATAGCGTCTAAGAAGAGGAAAGAAGGTTTGAAAGACGAAATAAAGGAGTCCTCAAGGAGACACAACTTTAAATTTCAATCTTGCAAACATCGATCGATCACTGTCTAACCCGCTATTACACGCCTCGTCAATCAATGTAGCGAAGGCATTTCCTAAAGTTCGAATCCACTGTCTGTGGAAAATGTCTCCTCCAATTTCTTGGACCCCGCCTGTAGCGGTAAAAGAGAAAACATCCCATTGGCATTGACTGCCCATTATTGGTCCGACCGTGGTCCGTTATCCGATTAGGCCAGTTACCTAATTGGCTTCTGATTTCGTAAAGTCCAACATCTTCCCCCTGTTGGATTGGCCAACAAGGAAACAGCAAGCATCCCATGCACGTTTATGTTGAACAAGTCCGTTGCGTCATTTCCCCACTCCTTTAGCAAGGCGAGGTTTCCGAGACATTTGAGTAACCTGCTCCCGCTCTGCCTTGGACATCTTCGCTTCCTCTTACGGGGGTGACTCAAGATAAAAGAGGCTTTTTCTAGTCTAAGAAAAGTTTAGGCTTTTTGGGATAACATTTTTGGTGGCCATTACTGGTCCGTCTTTGGCAGTTGAAGATACAGCTTGGGTCCAGTCCGTCACTCGTAAGGGAGCTTCAGGAAGATCCTAAATACGTCTTTAAGAACCATAAAAATAAGAAGCGCAGTTTGGACCCATTCAACGGCCCACGTACTATGATTGCAAGCATCACTAAAAGCGGCAGGTGGGCGCGCGTCAATCCCGATAATGGGCTTTCTTCATAAGTAGTGATATACGCATCCGTTTTTTGGTAGCCACTAAGCTGTAGCCTCTAATCGTAAGTAGATACATTTTTTAGACCTAAGAACTACGGCTCGCATTTGAGCATTCCTAGGAGCTGAAACCGACCATTTGTCAATACGTACTTTCGTACGTTAGTGGTCGAGCGGGACACTCAGTGGGCATAAATTGAAAGAAATTGTTCCCCTTTTCCATGACTGACCAAGGAGATGAGATGAAAAAGCAGACATGAAAGAAGCTCTCTCACAAAAATGACGTAGACTGCGCTGGTCTGTATTTCCGCTTTTTTGCAACCCTTCTTCCTTTTGCACACAACAAGCGCAGAGCATACCCGGTCGAGTGGACAGAGCACAATAGACATCACATATCTATTATTCTATCTAGATGATATTACTTCTTTCAAAACATTTAGATTTGCTGTTTAACATTCAGGCGTCTTACGTTCGCATGCACGCTGACCTTATCACCAAACATTAGGCCTTTCTTCCAGCTGGGGCTTCTGTTTTTACAAGCTGGATAAAAAGGCGCCAGTTCCTTACAGCTTCTCGGAACTTCTTTTTCGTCTGAAACCACCGAAAGCGCTGTTGTCGAAGGAGTCGAAACGCCTCTTTGCCAAGCCTACGAAGCCAGGACCACCAGCGTCCAAGCGATCAAAACCGCGTTTGCCCAACGACGAACCAAATGTGTAACTGTCGAATCGATCAAAACCTCGTTTGCCAAAACTTGATGCCCCGAAACTGCCCCCTTCGAAACGATCAAATGCACGTTTGCCAAAACCCGACGAACCGAAGCTGCCGCCCTCGAACCGATCGAAACCACGTTTGCCAAAGCCAAAACCATTGTAGCTGTCCAACCGATCTAGCGTGCCCCGTTTGCCAAAACTATTCAATCCACCGTTGTCAAAACGATCGAATCCCCGCTTCTCCCTGGCACGAACTGCATCGGCCTGGTGGGCTTCGTTGTTTAATTCGGCCAATACCGAGCAGACCAGGACCTGAAATGTGACCAGCTTTGTAGATGGGACAAAGTGAGGGGCAGGCATGACTTACCATTAGAGAACAGAGGATGTAGAAGGTACGCATTTTGGACAGCCTAGGCCAGCGACCAGATCGAAATCGTTTCTACAAAAGAATCGACCCGACACTGCAAGACGAGCAAGGAGAGGCGACGACCGTTCGCGGCTGTCGGCTGGACTGTGAAGTGCCTGAGTGAGTTAGACAAGTCAGGACAGTGCCCAATTATTCCCACCCGTAGCTACCGTTCGCGTCCCCCCGACACCCGCTTGCTCTCCAACATAGACCCATAATCAGCGGAAGCAAGAGCCACCGAGCCCGGCCGTCTCGCTCGAACGCTCTAAATGGCGATATCGGTCCCAAGCGTTCGCAGAGCCTTCTTATACGATCTGTTTAATTACGTCCGCCGAGGCTTCCGCGCCTCGCACCCCGCCCGCCCTTTCTTCACTCGCTCCCGTCCGCCCTCGCTCCAACGACGAGTATCCATTTTCTGACCGTGCTTCTCGTGTTAGCTTCAACGATTGCTCGTAATTTTCCATTCTCCGCATAGACGGACCAGGAAAACGGTTAAGACAAAAGCCGTTACATTCACAACCCAACACGTCTCGCTGGTCCGTCGCCCTTTAATGGCCTCTTCTGGGAATGCACCCCGCAGAAGGGTAGTGCCACGACGATGGGTGCTTTCCAAAACTCAATACTCGGAGCCCACAACATGTACGCTTTCTTCTAGTCCAATTATCCCTGCACCCATGTCTCGCTCACTTAGGAGAAAGCATATTTCAAATAATTCGTTCCAATGTTTCAAATCGACTTCAATCGAAACGTCAGGAGCATAAACTGATACTGATCCCCTTTCAAACCCAATTTCCCCCCGAGTGTATGCCATGGCTGGCTTATTTTCAATTACAGTCCTAAAACGCTAACTACTCACAACTGCTCAATCTAGCTATCCCCAACCACACCTAGATGGCCCGTTTTTATAGCCAGTGCCCCTCCTGGTGGTGGGTGCCAAGCCCGTGGTCATAAATCGTCACTTTTTCTGGCCAACACTCCATGCGGAAACATAATCACGCTGCCCAGTCCCACCCCCGCAAGTCCATCATCGCTCATGCAAACCTGCCTTTTTGCCCCAGTCACTCAAAGGCCAATCGCAGTCTCGACTAGTCCATCTCCTGCTGACAAATTTTTTACAAGCCAAAGCAAAAGAAAAGTCTATGCTGCCCCCCCCCCCATGAAATATTGAATTGTTCCTTCATAATTTCTTCCCAAGACCAAGTCAAAGCAAACAAAATTTATCTTGGCCAAACGGCACAAGCGAGTCCTAATTTCCAGTCGGAAGTACGTACCTCTCTCGACCAGTTACCAGGTCATCATGCATCATTCATGGCCGCGTTGGCCTCCTAGAATTCAGGAACCTTGATAAGATGCGGCCTCAGGCGAGTCCGCATGGGACGAGGGCATAAATTATAAAGGGCTCCAAACCTAAGCCAACAAAAACGGCGATTACGTTTTGCGTCACTTCTTTTTTCCGAATATCCTTGTAGAGGTTTCCACGAGGCCCTACTCTGCATTGCAGACGCCTAGAAGGAAGCACGTGGACCTAAAAGCTATTTGCTAGACCCACCGCCACCCCCGCTCCTGACGACCGAGACGAATGAGTGATTTACTGAAACCCTCACTCTCGATGCAAGTCTCGAATAAAAGCATAATAAATGATATGAATCACCTACAGTAGATGGTACACGTGCAGTCACATAGGTAACAGATACGCTTTCCCATTTAGCTCATCCAATAACAACGGGTAGCGACTTATCACGTGGCACTAAACCCAGTGATTGCAAAACAACCTGGCACACTTGAGCCTTTCCCGCCTTTTTGTTACTCGCTGGTGTCGCCGCTTGGTACTCAACGCCGTTGACAACAGCCTACAAAGAAGCTCATAATTTTAGGACACACGAAACCTACCTATCGAACGACATTGTTTACGTACCTTCCATGTGAACCTCCTGTCGTGAGACGGGCCGGCTTCAGTGCACGAGAACGAGGGCGGACCCCACTTGCGCTTAGAGCAAAGTTCCATTAAAGCGGATACTGGATGTTTTCCTGAAACGAATGTTTTCCTGAACCTGCCAACTCACTCCATAACAGGAACAGACTGCGAAAGCACTCACCTTGAAAATCTTTCATGTTTACAGCAGCAACTCGAATTTTTTGACTTGGTCCTTCTTCGGAAGCCAGCAATCCTTTCCTGTCTGATTTGATTTCCAGCAATAACGGCTCCAATGTGCCTTCTCTGTTCTTTCCCAAACCCTCGCCCGGACGCCACCCCATTTTCTGCATCAACTGCATTCCGACTCCGCTCGACACGGGCTTAGCATTCGTAAAGTAATCCTGAGCACCAAAAGTTACTGCACACCTCAGCCGTATGCTCTCGAAAAAGAATTTGGAGCCTCACCTTCTTAGCCCAGGCATGATTTCGGAAATCGGACGGCGCCAGTTGTTCAGGGGTCAAACATTCCGCGCCTGTACTTCCAATGAACAGGCCGGGTATGCTCTTGCTTTCAGCCCACCGTTTCAACTAAAAATCAGATCATGTCGTAGAAAAATCCCAACAAGAATGTCAGTCTTACCTGCTCTTCAGCCAAATGCAGCATTTTAATTGCTCCCACATCATTGGCATTATCGTTCAGGCGTTTAATAGCCTTGAGTCTCGTACTAACCACCTCGCCAATATCGACTGGTTCCTAGAACGCAACACTCACTCCTGAGATGCCATCATCACTACGCACAAAAATCTCACCTGCTCTATCGGCCGTTGCTCTGCAGGCGGAGGCGGAGGCACGAATGGTAAGACGGGTGGCGATGGCGGAGGCGGTAAAGCTAACATGGGTGCATTGCCTTCGATCGCCAGCATTGTATTTGACTTGGACTTTGATAACGAGTTTTTCCTCTTGTCTTTCGATTTTTCACCTTGCGGCGGAGAAACGGGGGTCCATTCCTGAATTAATCGTATTGTGAACACACGGAAACCAAGACATGATCTAAAATTCCGTGCTCATACACTCGACATTACCGATTCAGTTTTTCTATGTTGTTCGCCAGACGACACTGGGAACGTCACGCGAAGTTTGGCATCGTCGGCGGCTCGTTCGGCTGGAGTCTTTATCGGAAGTTGGACCAGGTTCTAAAGAAACAGTATGTACACACTACAGTATAGGAAGGGCCTAAGACAGCTTACCTTGACATTGAAAACAAAACTACTCGTCTGCTGCTTCAGCAAAAACGGATGGCGGATAAAGGCATCCAATTCGTCCTCGTCGTTACCTTTCTTCAGTTCTTCTTCGTCGCTGCTCAGGACATCGACACCGCTTTGTTCTTTCTTTTGAATTTTACGACAATAAGCTAAAATAAAATGAAGTTATTCGTGCATTTTTAATGAAATAGTCTGGAAGTACCTGTGAGGCACGAGTCGAAGCTTCTGGTCTAACTTTTACAAAAATGGAACGCGCACTTACCGATAAGCTCTTCCATCGATTTTCCACCACTTCGTAACTTCATCAGATCGTCACTACTCATTGTACTCAAATGATTCTGCAGAACTCCCGATTTCAACATGGCTGCCGCATTGCGTCGAGCTATTTCGTAAAGTTTTTGTTTGTCGATTTTGCCCTCGTCGGTGGATTCTTTAGATGGTGATTTTCGAGGCGCTTTTTCCTTCGGCGAATCAATTCGAATAAATTCTTTGGTTGAAGACCTAAAACACAGGTCCTAAACCATTTGTCCAAAGTATGCATAGCAGGCTCCACATACTTATTTCGACTGCGAGATCGAGATCGTTTCCTCGAAGGCCTGAAACAGAATAAATCAGAAAGGCAAGAACAAAAACACCCACAAAAAAATTATACCTTTCTTGTCTGTCGACACTCCCAGCATGACGACTACGTGCACCAAATGACGAGCCTTTGTGATCGCGATCATTGCGATAAGCAGCCCTCGAATCAGGAGACTGGGTTCGCCGACCTTCGTAACGTCGTTCATAGTTCGGTACTGCTCTACCAAAACTGCTTCTGAGAACATTAGGCGACTCTGACGGCTCGGGACGATGTTTCAAATCTAATATCGATTTCAAGTCATGAGGAAAATTTTGAGACCGCGGAGAAGTGAAATCGTAATCACGCTTCGAATGATATCGATATTCTTGACGATGGTCCAGGTTCAAGTGGAAATTCAACATTTTCTTCCAAGGTCGGCGCTCTTTTTCATCGTCTTTTTCAGTTCGATGTAAGTCTTCCTGGCGCTTCGATGAATTCTCCGAATCCTTATGGCGAGACTTTCCATGTCGATCCTCACGGCTGTGCTTACGATGTTCGCGACGACGTCTGTGTTTCTCGCGTTTTTCTTTTTTCTTTTTCTTCTTATGTTTTTTGGAAGACTTCTGCTCGTTATCGGTAGCCGCCAATTCGCCGTCAGTTTCGTCAACAACATCAACCGCATCATCGCCCGAATCGCTGCTTTTCGAATCCAGATCAGTGGGCAAGATTTCGCCGTCTTCGCCCGCTTTTTCACAATGACGACCCTGCACGTTGTCACTCGATTCAATAATATGCGATCTGGTCGTAGCTTTTAACGAAGCTATCTTGATCGAAGCATTTTTTGAACCGGAATTTTTTTTCATTGGTTGTTTATTTTGAATTTGAGACGACAATAATTGTTGGCCAACCTCATCCTTTTTCTTCCTTGACGCAATAAATTTCTCAAAAGTAGTTTCTATGGCCGAAGTAGACGGCTGCTGATCGTCCTCGGAATCAGCCAATTTCGTTGCGGTTACTGCGTACAATAAATCGCCAGTCACATTGAATTCGCCTTTCGCAATTGAATCGAATAAAGAGTCGAGAATAGCATCCGATGACGTTTGATTTGGCCCCTCATCCTGCTGTATATTCATCATCTGCTTACAATACCATAAAATCAAGGTTGCTTCCTAATTTGGTTGATTCTCTGACTTGGTACTGTAGATCAGTAGATTCCAGATTCCAGATAGAAATTGCGAGATGTGCGCGGTACAGTAAACTTTCAGATGTAAAATTAAAAAACATATTTTCTGAAAAATTTATACTTTTCGTAGAGGTCATCTTCTTTCTGGCTTAAGCTTTTAGAAAAAATTTGGGAGATCTCGCAATTATGTCATATAAATCAATAATCACATCTACTGTAAACCCAAACTTAAGTTTACCAGATATGTGCGTTGCGGAATCCTTTTCATGAACATGAAACATAACATAAAAATGATAATGATCATATCGGGTTGCTTTCTTGGTTGTTCTAGAGTCAGCGCTATACAATAAACGTCCAATAAACAATTCCAAAAATCTTTAATTTCTCGATCATAGTTTCCTGTTTCTTATTTAATTTCAAAGCTTTTCTTGGAAGGCAGGTAAGGATTTAGTGTGATTAGACTTCATGTGACAAGTTTGTTGACGAGTCATCTTGTTTGATAGAAGAGATAAAATGTCTTCGGCCGCCACGAGCCGCTTGAATCCGAAGAAACAGACGTTGGATGATGCATATGCACCTCCCGCGAATTTTTTGGAAATCGAAGTATGCAATCCGATAACGCATGGCGTTGGGAAAAGTCGATACACCGATTACGAAGTGCGCATGCGGGTGAGTAAGTTTACATATTGTATGCACGGAATTGATATGACACGAAAAGGTAGATGAGAGAGTGGTAGATAGCATTACGCGGAGGAAGTCACAGTTTGAGAATTATGCAACAAATATTTTAATTCTTAAGAAAACCAAATGTCGGCATTTGTATTTTGAAAGCAGGAGGTACAGTTCAAATTTTGGAAATCTGCTCAACTTTTCTAACTTTCGTGCCACCAATTGCTTTCGCCTGCCAGCAGGGCGGCCGCTAAAACTAAAAATAATTTTAATAGACTTATTTTTAAAAATATGGCTGACAAGCTTGTGGAACGATTTATTTTAGACGAACTTGCCTATCTTCAAATTGAAAGAATCGAGCGTGCGACGTCGTTACAGTGATTTTGAATGGTTGAGAAGTGAATTGGAACGTGATAGCAAGGTAAGGCCGTCCTGACAAGGTCATTACTGCCTTTTCAGTCATCACATCTTTCGTTACAGATTGTTGTTCCACCTCTGCCAGGAAAAGCACTGAAAAGACAGTTACCATTTCGTAGCGACGACGGAATTTTCGAAGAGGGTTTCATCGAAGATAGACGAAAAGGACTAGAACAATTTGTCAACAAGTAAGCACCCGCCCATTATCTCTCACAACATCGGTTACTCATATTCGCTTTCAGAGTGGCTGGCCATCCATTGGCGCAAAACGAGAAATGCTTACATATGTTCCTGCAAGAGCCTCTCATCGATAAAAATTACGTTCCCGGTAAAATTCGCAACGCTTAAGACAGTCGAGTTGACAAGATTTTTCAAAAGTCGGTACTCATTGATTTCCGGCTTCAATGCGGTGATTTTTGGATCTTTGCGTGAACACATTTGTGCAACATTTACTATTGACCACTTACGTTATCTTTGCATATTTCGCGTTTTTTACTAATTGACTACGGTTATTTATGCTCATACGTTTTATGATCATGCGATCGGAACCGCGATGGTGGCGCCATAAGGTTACTGTAACATGTCTTTGATGTTAGCCGCTGACGGGAACGGGGAGTCTAATATTGCGTCTTTCAGAATTATTCCGATGCGAGATGTTTATTAAAGGTATCCAAGGGGGGAATTTCAGAAAATGCTATTAAGAAACAACTGAAACACACCAACCATCAAAGACAGGTCGCTCTTCCATTTTTCAAATGGGTCCTAAGAATCGATCAGAAATTCGTCCCGCTTCGCGCAATCCCGACAACATTGCCCCAGCGACTGTAGCTGGAAATTTGCGACAGGTATGTTCCCCAGCGAAGAATAAAGTTGGCTCGTCGTCGGGCGAAACGGAAACTGGCTTTGCCAATGCGTCATAATCAGCCCCTAGATCAACAAGCCCCAATTAGAATCCAATCACAAACGAGGGGTGGTCGATGCTCGAGAGTAGGCAGCTCGCTCCATGGCTATACTTAAGGAATTCTCAGGCTCTCCTAACCACGCTCAAACCAGTTCTCTAACACGGAAAGAACTGGCCCATGGGCTAGCATGCAAGGAACAGTAGGGTTCAAATTTGGAATTCGAATGCTATCGCGGAAATAATAGTTTCATTGAATTCCTCGCATCAGACTTGACCTTCTAACAAACTATCATGTTTTACATTTTTTAATCAAAAAATTTGAATTTGGCGCTCTGACCTTGATGAGCAGGCGAGCAGACCTTTACATCGCCGCAAACTGGAAGTCTTACCGAATCAAATCAATAACAAATGTCCTACTCAACAGACCACCAGAATATGCGGGCTAGAGAAAGAGAAGATTGTTTGTGTTAACATTGCTGACTATCGTCTTTATTTTATCAGTAAAACCGCTACCTTACTAATATTTCTCTGAAGCCAGAGCGCCAAAGCACCTGCGGGCGCATCTTACATCTAGCGGGTATCATACGCGCCAGATGATAACGAGTGCAGAGCGCTTTACTTCAGAAGTTTTAAGCGAGAAAAGCTGCGTGCCGCGGCAATTGGTTTTGTACTGACGTCGCTCTAAAGCTTTCTTCAGTTTAGAGGCATTACTGTTACGAACTGAAACTACATAAACAACCGCGCACGGGGAAATTATCAACAGTAATTCTTTTCACAATTGGCTTTGTACTGCTCTGTGCACATGGGTACAGAGTGCTGGAAGAACTACGTAACCGGATACCCATGCTGCAGTAAATTTCGCGCTTGTAGCAGCTTATGGCAAGCGCCCAGACAAGAACCTGCGTGCCGCCAAATTCAAATTTTTTGATTAAAAAAATGTAAAACATGATAGTTTGTTAGAAGGTCAAGTCTGATGCGAGGAATTCGATGAAACTATTATTTCCGCGATAGCATTCGAATTCCAAATTTGAACCCTACTGTTCCTTGCATGCTAGCCCATGGGCCAGTTCTTTCCGTGTTAGAGAACTGGTTTGAGCGTGGTTAGGAGAGCCTGAGAATTCCTTAAGTATAGCCATGGCTCGCTCATGGCACAACGAGTGAAACTATTATGCGTTTCAGGTAGAGCGCCAGCAGATTGGCAGAGGTGCTACACAGAAAAGGAGCACATACGCCTGTAAAGTCGAAATAGGAACCGCACCGTTGGTGGATGTCGCGCCACATCAGGCTTGATTGAAGGGCCTTTTCAGCCAACGGACCTGCTTCAGCTGCCCCAGCCATAGGATCTAGTATTCCGCAGCGGCTGCGCCTCATATTACATTGCAGAAATCTCCACTCCTGCCTCTGAGAGCACGAGTGACCATAGATCATCAGTCCGGCTACACTCACCACTGGACATTCTTTCGCCGTGGAGAACCCGACCATCCTGCCTGATGAGCAAATGGCAGCACCACAATCTGGAGGAGCACCCGCTTAGTCGGTGGCACCTCCTCAATACATACGGTCGGGCATCTGGGAAAGTCTTCTGCCCTTTCTTTCAGCATAATCTGATGTGGCTCGACACCCACGCCTGGTGTGACAGACCTTCCTTACTGTGTTCGATGTTGCTGCCTTGTGTTCCTTTTCTATGTGCAGCAGCTCTGCTGACACCCGTCCAATTTCCATTCACTACGCCTCTTTGTCTCGTGTGAATCTTTTGCTCAAAACGAAGAGAGCCGAAACAACTTACCAGTGGCGTCCACGCCGACATAGCTGTACGTTCCCAACGACCACGGGTCACGCCCCCACCGAGTCACCACATGATCTTTTGGCTGAAAACAAACCGCGGTCACCCACGTCCAATCCCAGTCGCATCCAAACTTACTTGTGGTACGTTTCCGAAAATGATACGCAGGATGGTTATGCATCGATGGACCAGTTCCTGATCGCCGTACGTCTCGGCCACTTCGGTAGCTTCGCCCGCAATCAAAGCAATCAGCACTGGAGTTGAGTAAAGTGTCCAAAAGAGGAACATCTCTCCCCGAGAAGAGGCCGTGGTGCCCACGTGACCGAACATATGTTGATTAGGAGACCAGAAGACGCGATCGAAGAATAATATAACCTGCAAAATATAATAAGTGCCAAGATAAAATATGGAACACCCCAGGCCTACTTTGTTCAAGTTTCCGTAACCCATCCGATTAATCGAATCTTTTTTCCAATCAGGCAAAGGCGGCGTAAATTTGATTGCATTTAAAGCAATAGGTTGAGCCGGACTCGGCTCGACAATCGATTTCTTCAAGATTCTAAAAAATAGCACATGGCTATTGGCTATCACTCTGCCACACCAAATCTTACCCCAATGGGACAGTGCAAACCACCGCATCCGCTTTCAAGCGCTCAAGAGTCCTGGCAGCGAGTGCTGGCTCGCTCTGATCTTTGAGTGTGCCCACAGCGACTTCCACGCCTAGAAAGCAGGCAATGGTGACACAAGTCTGAGAAAAGCAGTCAGCACTTACCTTTACCACTGTGTCTGACCTCTCTAACAGCCGTCGTGTGACGAATAGTAAGCCCTTCGGCCAAATGTGTTGCCATGACCGACATTCCATTCTGCACTGAAACGACAAACGGCCAGTGAGGGTCATAGGCTAATGCAGTACTCATTGTCGATAGAATCTTTTTTCGGGAAAGCCTGTAACCTTAGCACGCTGGAGCAGAAACCCGAGGATTCAAATCCCCTCAAGACTAAAGTTTTTGTATGTTTCCTGAAAATCTACTGTAAGCCATTTCCTGTGACCACACGCGTGGTCATAGTGGTATCCGCAGACTGTAGCTTTGATCTGGTGTTCAGTGCTTGAGCTAAGTGCGTGTGCTTTTCGTATTTGGATCACGCACAACCCGTAAGCCTATGTGTCTCGAGTGCGTTACTTGTGCTCTTTTGTTTTCAAATACGGTCTCTATCCATCCGGCCTCGATCGAGTGATCAAATTGCGCAAAGAGTGGACAGCAAGCACTCCTCACGGCATGCCAACTGTGTACACTGTGGAGTGGCAACACTCGAAATCGTCGCCATCTCGCTCCCTCGGCACACACGCAAAGCTGTCTCCGTCGAGTGCTCATTGTCTTGTTTGCAATCTCATCGATGATCGTAGTCAACTCAAAAAAGCGGAACGAACACGCCCCAAATACTGGTCGTGGCCGTCGTCGAACTGACCCAAAATCTCCTTCAATGGCCGACATCTGTTCCTTTCCAAACCTTTTTAAAAGGCTCGCTCGATTGGTTTGCGGCCTCATCGAGAAGAGACGAAAGGCGCCGTCGATACCGCCCCCCCCGGAAAGCCAGGTACATTACTGTAATGTATTCTATCCTCGCTTCCATTTCATTCTTTCCGTTCGATGCTCGAGTAGCCATTCCCTAATCCGCACACAATACGAGTACAGACGTCGTCTTCCCTGGATGGGAGCCGAACAGGTTGCACCCGTCCTCTCGGCCGGGCTCTTATCGACGGCGCCTCTTGTGACCAGAAACAAAAGGTGAACGGTTAGCCAACCGAGCAAAAACCGCGTCGACATTCCTCCCATCATTAGTTTTTCGCACGGGCGACATCCCATTGTCCCACAAATCCACTCCAGTGGCCACAATACATCTGCCTGTCCCGAGTGCACGCAAAATAGCAACCGCGATTAACGCACCATCGAACAAGTAGATATATCCTGTCATACGATACTCGGCCCGAACGAGGCGGCACAAGCTCTAATTACACGCACCGCCAAGCAGGGGGCCAACCGACTAATTTATCCGTGACATCCTATCCAAGACGAGCCGGAAATGGCAACAAGCGCAAAGACACGCTGACTCAGGGGACGGACACCTTGCTACCGTGATTTCGAGTCCGACAGTGCCACTCGGCTCCCTGCCTAGCAACACAGCCGCTACTATCAATCCAAACTAATGAAACGTTGACCGTCTGTAATCCGGTTAGCCGCTAGCACTATCTTTGCCCAATTATCACTGCCCCTGCTTCACTTGTCGGCCATGTATTCATTGACGCGAACACAACACACGCCCGTCAATCAGAGAAACGGCACCTGGCGCCACTAGGCGGCACTACGATTGCTCGCCCGATCTTCGCTCCCGTCACGTGAAAACGGCACCCCGGCGCCATTGGCCAGCCATTGACCACCCGAAGAGCCGAATAGGAGACAACAAACGACGGAAAACCGGCGCCTCCCAGTCCACCATTTCAGCAAAACAGGCCAGTTCGAAATCTGGCACACCCTCCGACTGACTCGCTCGTGCAAACTACGCTTACTCGTCTATTATTCCCACAAGCATTCTCGTTGCGGAGCTTTAGCCCCATTGGAATACTCCCCAACAAGGTATGCTCTATTGCTCTCCCTGCCCCCCACTAAAACTTATGACCAACTGCTTCGACTGACCACCCACCGAGTATCGTTTAGTCCATATGCGTCTTTTTCGCACGCCCTATGCTTTCCATGCTCCAAGGTCAACACGAGTCTTTCCCGCGCCCGGCGTCAATGTCACTTTTTCATGGGCACTTATGCCGTCTCCATTTTCCAAAATGGAATTACCCTGCCAAACTGGATCAGCCATTTTCAGTCCTCATTCCAAAACCAAGTCAGCACTTTTGAAAGCCATGCCCCCGAAAGGCGTGTCCATTCCCACACAACGGGTCACTTTTTCGTGCCGCCCCATAAAAAATGTATCGAACCGACTCAAAAACCTTAGCTCTATGTCTTCTTTTCCTAGAAACCGTTTTGTGTCCTTCATTTCTCTCCATTCCTCAAGACGAGAAATTTACGAGCGCCGGTTGGTGGTCGATCGGGCGGGGCGGCACTGGCTGACTCGGGTAAACGACCGCCGGTTTTGGGGATTTTTGGAAAACTAAATAAACTCGCCTTATCCATAGGCCTGCAATAACGCGTCAATGCGCCTCGGTTCCGTTTCATTCCAGCGCTAAAAATGACTTGCACTCGCGTGAATTACCTCCGGGATCTTTGTATTGGCATGGCCCAGCCAATAACCCTCTCCTCATACAACATCAACCATCCCTCTTTTATTGCACAAGTGCCAAAGGCGCCACTGGAGGATAGCCAACACCGAGGCCCCATTCTCGGCATTATTTGCCAAATGCGGCCTAAATGACTACAAATATCAGACCATGGCGGCAATAAGCAGCCAAATAACCCGCAGCTCCCCATCCCACTCTCTACAACTTGACCACGGTCCACAAACGAGCTCATAAGCCGGGCACTTGTCTATCTGCTCTTTCCCACATTTTTATCAGCTTCTTGCGCGACGGGGCGTGTTTCTCGGACACAAAGATATTCCTTGGTCTCCGCAGGCTCTAATCGTTTTGCAGGTACAGGTCAAATGTTTCCAACCAATAAATTCAGGCTACTGACGAGGCGAGGGCGTGGTATTGGCCGAATGAATAGGACAACCAGGCCCGAGGCCACTGCGGCCAGGCAGCAGTATGTTTTGTCTCCCGATAGGCAATTACTTTTTTTCGCGCCTGCTCAGTGTCATCTGCCAGTCCGCAAGGGCGGAGCCAGTCTACTGGTCAAAATGTCCACCCTTCGAGATCAACTGAGCGCGACGTCCACATGCTCCCGTGTCAAACGCTATCAAGGTCGGGCGCATTTTCTTGATTTAATTAGCCGTAATGGCGTCGTTGAGAAAGCTGTTGACAGGCCTCCTGCACCCATATCCTCCAAACATTACATTCACCTAGATGACCAACTTAATTCTCATTTTCTCATATCTATTCGATCCAGCGGACACCCGAAATGCTCATCATCTCTATCCTTTACAAAAAGCTGCCATTTCCGTCCCTGTCCTTGTATGGCTCGATTATTGCTCGTACACGTAATTCACGCCCGTCAGCCCCAGCAAACATAATTCATGTCCCCTTTGAATTAGCAATAACGCTCAAACGTTTTTCCTCATCGAGCCAGCGTGCAATCCGTGCCTTGTATTCACCCCGACCTAACTGACAAAGCTTGCTCGTCTATCGACTCCTTCACCCATTTTTCCATTTTTATATTCTGTTCGTGTCGAAAACGCGCCAGCACGACGACGAGACAAGCTGGAGCCGTTCTTTTTTACTAACGGACCTGCGAGACTGGACAATAGACCAGTGGCGAGTTTGCTTTTCACGCCCTCCTACTTCCTCCGCCAATGAAAGCATATTACTCCGGGCCGAGGATGGCCCGCGGGTGTTCGCTAATTGCGACATCAACGTCAGGCGCCACCCGCCTTGAGCTCGTTAAGAGTTTCTCCCTATTCCTCGAGCTGCCTAGATTGAACTTGTTTCAAGTGCTCGCCTTCGTGGCGCATTGATTCGTAGTCGTAGTTGGTCCAGGGTCAGTCGAGGACACAATCTTTCCTGTTCCCACTGACCGAATCGAGTCCAGTTCAGACATTAAAGTGTATATTATTGTGCACACGTCCGACCGAGACTGACACTCGAACAACATGAAAGTGCACGAGTGCCGCCCGTTCTATTGTGCAACAAATTCGATTCCGCCCACCCAAATGTAAACACATTCAAAAGTCCACTTTCCACTCGCCCCAATACGAAAACGTTAGCACTTTCCGAAACGGCCATCAATTTGGCCAGAAGTCTCTCTTTCTATGGGCCCTTACGAGGTATATTGTGCGGGCCAATAGATGACTATTTCACCCAGCGTCCAAGCGTAACCCCCAAACCTCGTTCAAACAAACCTCCGCCCGTGTTGGTCGAGACCAGTGACCACAGCCACTTAATCCCGGCTAATTTATAATCCCCACTTTCGGTTATCGCCCCAGCCTCGTCGAGCACCGGCTTCTCCAGAAACCAGCCCAACAAAAGACGTAGCAGATGGGCGGCATATGTATGTTTATACTTGCATATTCATCCCTGCCACAAGAAATTGACGTCCGGTATGCACCAACTGCCTCTGTAAACACCACCAGCGCCATACCGCCCGCGGCTTCCTCCCACTCCCATAATAATACCAGCACTGGCCTAAATTGCTCACTAACCACTACGAGTCTCATCGAAAACAGATGAGATTCCGCCAAATAAGGACAGCCATCCCTTTGAAATCACCTCCCTACCAAAAGCGGCAAAGCCGATCCCAATAAGAACACCAGTCAAATAAGCGGAAGTGCATTGCCACTCCGCACTGGCACCTGGCAGCGGTCATCAAAACAGACTTGTCACTTTCGAGCAGTCGAGACCGACGGATGGAATTTGGCACATTGCATGCGTGTCCTCTGGCCCTTTTAATCAGTATGCCTAATGCGCTTCTCGTTTTCACGCTACATTTCTCGGACGCATTTGGCGCATTGGCGGCGTGTCCGGCTGCAATAACGTGCATATAAATCGTCCAATATTATAACAAGCGTATATACTAGGCGAAGGCCGAAACTGCGCACTCACAAGGCGCGACCATAACCTCGATCGACGACGATGAAAATGTGCGCCTCATAAATAACACTTCCCCCAGCAGTTGTCCAACATTGGTCCAAGGCGCGACGTGACGCATCCGGCCCGGGGGCTCTGGTCGACTCGAGAATGCCGTCTCCGCTCCTAGTTCGATCTGGACGTGTGAAAATGTCGTCGCGCAACTGTCAAACCAACGAGTCGACTAAAACTGCCACCAGGTTACCCCATACCCCTCGGGTCAATCCCCCACGGGATGCACGCAGACCAAGCCTACCAATTTTTTGATTTTAGTGCCCATTTGGTGGCAATTTTCTTTTTTGCCAGTTACAAAATGCTGCATTGGACGACATGTGTTTCCTTTCCCTCCTCTCATCAAGGCAGACTGATGGACTGTCTAATGCATCAAACGACTGCCATCGTGTGTTGCCGACTAATGCGTCAAATGGCCCGTGGACGCCCGTCAGCTACCCCATCCACCTAGTCCGCAACTGTTTTGTTACCAATCCTGTCCGACCATCTGACCAAGCTTATTATTACTCAAGTTACAGTAGCCTCCCCTCCCTCCGATCGAGATCAGCCCCGCCACAGCCCCGCCACATCTGGCGACAGGCGGCCAGATTGAGTCACGAACTTTCGAAACTTATTTTGCTTCGAGCTCTCCTTTTTTCTTTCTTTTCACATTCGTTTTAATTCTAACGAACCTAAATCCTGGAGGGAGATGGACTCTTTAGCCAGCAGGAACCGAAAATAAAAACCGCCCTCCGTCCCGCCGCTGGACGGTGCCGGCACAGCTGCTCGGCATTCGCTCTTACGCGTAATATGTAGCACCAATGGGGCGCGTCCTTCCGCTCTTGTCGTCGAGGCGAGCCGAGCTAGTGCAGTTCAAGTAAGCTTTCAAGAAAGCGAAAGTAGTAGCCGCTGGAGGGGCTGCTCTCCGGTTGGTGGCCCTATCCCATTTTCACGCCGATTGCACCTTCTCACATAATCCAGGCGCCTTATGGCCGTGTGTGTATACTTGGTCCACCAAATCGCATCATCTGCTTATTACTCGAGTAGGCTTTGCTCGCATCTATACAAGACTCGTTCTCACGCCGCCAGGCAACCGAACGAGCTAAACACAAACCTATTCTTCCCTCCCTCCTCTTACTCATTCTCACTTCACCGCAGGGATGGATTTTTATTAATGCCGCCTGTCTCTTAGTCCTTTGAACAACTAAGCGCTTTATCCCTCACACCTTCGGGCGTTTTTCCCACCTTGGCACTGTTTAGACACACTCGCCTGGACGTGACTAACATATTCTTTATCTCGTTTTAGAAATCGACTAGTCGCTCGAGCGGCTGGTTCCTTTGTCGTCCAGCTCGCCGCCGACTTTGTTCGAAATTTAATATTTCAACAACGATGAACGAGGCAGGCCTTAGACTGGTTATCGCTCCCATCATTATCATCCTGCTTATCCAGTCCACGACCTGTTACGCATTCGGATGTCCAGCCGAATGCGTCTGCTCTCCGGACGACGGCCAACAACAAGACGACCAGCATTCTTCCGATTCGTCTGGCCCGTTATTAAAAATTACGTGCGAATGGCCGCACATACCCGGCTCAAACATATTCTCAACTTTCCCCCATCGCTCCCTTCACAAATTGTCTATTCACTGTAAAAATACATTTCCCCGAAGTCGATATGTGGCTTCCATGTTCTCTTCGTTCACCGCTTTACGTCATTTGGAGATCCGCTACTGTCACAGCGACGACAGCGGCCTACCTGCCGGACTATTACAAGGTTTGACTAAATTGAAAACATTACATCTCGAAGCCGTCTCCATGCCGGGCCTCAAATTGCATTTGGACGCGGCCGCCTTGGTCGGCGCCCCCTCTTTGGAGCGATTGACTCTGATCTACAGTAACCTGGCTGATCTCCCCGGTAACGTGATGTGTCATTTGAAAGACTTGAAACTACTCAATCTGAGTCACAACGATATTCGCGACCTGAAATCGATCGGTTACGGAGCGAATAGTGACTGCGACAATCACCTGGTCATCATGGATCTTAGCAACAACCGTCTCGCGCGACTCGAACGTGGCGCCCTATCAGACATGAACTCCCTGCACATCCTCCGCCTGCAAACCAACCACATTAGCGCCATTGAGAAGGGTGCATTCGACGGGCTGACTCGTGTGCAGGAATTGTATCTGGGTCAAAACAACATGACTGGTCTCGACCAAGTACCGCCCTCCCTGCAAATACTAGACTTGGCCGACAATCGACTGCGCTCATTTCCAGCCAATCTTCAAAATCATCAAAATTTGATACAACTGAACATGAGTGGAAACGCTCTCTTCGACGATGACTCGCCATTGTCCCCTTTGCACTTGAGCGATCAATTGACTATACTAGACCTGAGCCGAAACCGGCTACAGCGTATCGAGACGGAGTTTTTCGAAAATGCCACCAATTTGCAACATTTGTACTTGAGCCAAAATCGAATCGAAGAATTAGAGTCAAACTCTTTCAAAAATATGCCCAGATTACGGTACTTGGATTTGTCCGACAACAATTTGCAACGCCTGCATAAAGAACATTTGAATGGACTCCAAAATTTGTCCGAGTTGATTCTGGATAATAATGTAATCTCCTCAATCGCCGACGACGCATTCGCCGCCACGCCCCAATTACGACAGCTGTCCATTTCGTCAAACACTATTCCAAACGCGCCCACCGCCCTGACCCTATTGTACTATTTACAACGACTCGATTTATCTCAAAATCGCATCGCTACAATTCCTAAATTCCTCTTCGATAAACTACCGAATCTTCGCGAACTACGTTTATCGCACAATCAGTTACGTCTAGTAGAGCGATACGTATTCGAAAAATTGCCCAGTCTAACCGTCTTGGATTTGTCAAACAATCGAGTCGAGCAACTGGCCACAAATTGTTTCGATGGCACGGCCGCCATCAAACAACTCCGTTTAGATGGTAATGTCATCACTGATATTCAAGGAAATTTCGTCGGCCTGCCCCAACTACAATCTTTGAATCTGTCCTCAAATCGAATCGCCTACATCGACTTCGCCATGCTGCCAATCGGATTGAGGTCTTTGTACGCAGCAAATAATTCCATTACGCACGTCAGCAACGTCTTACTCCAGCATCAACGTAGACAACCACAACTACTCGTCTTGGATTTGTCTCATAATAAAATCAAACAACTCAACGGCGATATGCTTCCCAATTCGATCCAAGTCGCCAATTTCAGCCGCAATTCTATTTCTCGAGTCGAAGATGGCATGGCTTCGGATAAATTAAATTTATCATTTCTAGATCTAACTTTCAATCAATTGACTGAAATTCGATTGCAAGCTGTCAAAAGCAAAACCAGTGCCAGGGCGTCGAAATTGTCGATATTCGGCAATCCGCTACGATGCACGTGCAATAACGAATGGATTAGAACCAATTCATACGAAAACGAGTTCAAATTCAACACTCGTTTCGACTCAACAACGCCTCAGGTGACGGACTATGAGGAATTGTCGTGCGCCTTGCCGTGGTCGGTCGATGACCCTGTCCCGCTCAAACACGTCGATCTCGATCAATTCCTCTGCGACTACGATGTGCTGTGCACGGACGAATGCATGTGCTGCGAATTCGATAGTTGCGACTGCAAAAGCGTATGCCCCGAAGGTTGCAAATGTTACCACGATACCAAGTACCAGTCCAACGTGGTCCAGTGCGACAAGCAATTCCAACCTACCTCGGTCAACGTTCGGAGAAAGATCCCTATGCACGCGACCAAGATCGATCTCAGTCGAACCGAAATCGCCGACCTCCCCAGCAACTCATTCTTCGCCCGATTCAAATTACAACAGCTCTTTCTCAATAATACCAATCTCAATTCCGTCGCCCTCAACGCCTTCAATGGACTGACTGCCCTCGAGCACCTCGATCTCGGTTTCAATCAGTTGGAGGAGATACGCGGCCACGAGTTCACCAATTTGCCCAAACTCCATCGATTACTCTTGAACGACAATCGCCTCCAAACGATACCCGAAACACTATTCGAACGACTACCCGCACTGCGCGAGTTGGCACTGCACAATAATCGATTCCTGACGCTGCCCACCGCCATCGTCAATTACTCACCCACCCTCTCCTCGATGACTCTGAGCGGCAATCCGTGGAAGTGTGACTGCGATCCTAATCGATACACATTTCAGCGATGGCTTCCCGAAAACACCGTTCTCGTTCGCGACTACGGAACCATCTACTGCGCCGACAATGTCATATCGGAAGGAAGGAGCAGTCAGAGCGCCCTGAACGCCACCAATTCCACAACCGCCTTGTCCATTCTGCCTGTCCTCGCCATTGGCCAGACTGTGATCAAAGTCAACTTTTGGACGTTCGTCAGCGGCATCAACGTTACATTTTGCCGACCGCCATCCGCAGTCAGCGACAACGGCGCACTAGCCACTGGCGGACCGTCCTATTCGCAGCCGACGAGTGACAATGCCACAGTGAAGAGTGTCCTGGACAACGGGCAGGACGATCTGCGCATCATGTTCATTTGCATCGCCGTCGCGGTGGTGGTGGTAGTCATAGTTTTAATCTTTGTTATTTGGCGATTCCAAAGTTTCCTTCGTTGTAAATACAGTAAGTATTCGACGGCGGGTGCAGCTAGCAGTGTCAACTCGTCGAGGACAACGGCCACCACGCCAGTGCCCCTTCTCCAATTCGACGCCTTCGTCAGCTACAGCGCCGAAGAGCAATCGTTCGTCATCGATCAAATCACCAATCGATTGGAACAAGAATACCCGTTCTACAGCCTGTGCCTCTTGTACAGAGACTTGCCGACCAGTCCGTGCGCCGATCGACATCGAATCGACGACCTCATCATCACCAGTATGGAAAGGAGCCAAAGAGTGATAACCATCGTGACTAGGAACTTCCTGGAGAAGGAGTGGAAGTCCATCCAACTTCGGACAGCCTACCAGTACCTGAGCAAGGAGAACAAGCGCAAGCCCATCATTGTCGTGGTCATCGACGAGTTGCCGGAGGATGTGGACTCCACCCTGGGACACTACTTGAGGATCAACCGTTGCCTTTACTGGAACGACCCCTTATTCTGGCAAAAATTTATGGAAGCAATGCCAGAGAGAAGTGTGCAACAAGAAAGCGCCACGCTTAGCCAATCCTCTCATTACAGCGATGTGTACGGGACAATTGTGCCTAGTCGATTTGTTTAATTGTGTACGAGACTCAAGTTTGAGATATTTGACTTGGTGCTATGCATGCTTGAAATGTACAGTCGACATAGCTGAATGTGCAAACTACCTAGCCTGTGGCCAGTAATAAATGCAATCGAGGCGAAGTGAGCGCGGTCGACGAGTCACGCCGAGTCCACTATCCGCTCCCATTCGTGGGCAGACAATTTCCACACTCATCTGGATGTCCGAACAGTCCACACACATCCACAAGTGAAATCCTAGGTGGAAAACCAAGTGCCTCGATTTCGCGTGCATCCAGAGTCAGGGCCTAGACAGGTTTAAACAGCGTCCCAGCGGGATTTGTCTCTTCATGGGGTGGGCGCGACACCCAAATGTGTACAGTATGTTGTCTTGAGTTTCCAACTACTCGATGCTAGTTTGAATTGCGCCTGTCATTCAAGTCCCAAATCCCAGCAAAGCGGGAGGGGCTAGTCGTCCGATAAACTGATGTAAAAATGATTGGTATGAACCCGTATGATCTCGTCGTCTGGTGCGCGCTGCCTCCGAGCGCTTTAGGACAGGGCTTCATTTCAGGTCATTAGTTTATACTCGCCTCAAGACTATCCCTAGGACACATGCCCCGGAACATCAAACAGTATCTGCTTCTCTCTGCTTCCAAAAGCTTATTTCTGAAATTATCCACCACGCCACCCATGTCCAGTCGAGGCAACACACCCGAGCTAGTCCAGATTCCTACATACAGAGGTCCGTACAATACAAATGCACTAACCTGACAGATGCGGGCCAGCGAATTCGTTCTCATCGTCTTGATCCCAATGTTTCAAGGACAGTCTGTTCAATGGTGCGGCATTGGCGAATTCCAAATTAGCAAAGTGCCAATCCAAGCAAGATCGTTCGAATGGCGTCAGATACACTTCGCTAAACCAAATTTTTGAACCGCACATTGTAAATTGCAGTAGCAGTAAGAGAAAACTGCTTACCTCGGTCCACTCTTTTCCAGGTGAATCAAATCCGTTTCCAGGTCCACCACGTCTTGAACCAAAAGCTCGTACTTCTAAAAGGAGAAACTAATAGACATGCATTCGCCCATTCCCTAACTGCTCTACTCGGCTAGGCAGGTACATACTGGACCAGGAACCTGGATTACTCTGTTCACGGCCATGCGGTTTGACTGCGGCTCAGTGTCGGTAAGGTCTGGACCCGTCGTGCCCTGCGCGTTTGTGTGGGACTAGTACTGTACTATACTATAGATATAGGGGTCTTTGGCAGGTTTGACAATGACCTGCAGTATCTGAAGTCTCATCAAAATTTATGATGGCGTCAGCAAGAGTGAAGGAGTTGGACCTATAAATCAGATCTAATTTAAAGATCCAACTCCTTGCAAGATTGTAATTGCAAGCAAGGTCACAAAAAAGACGTCCAAAGCCCGCATGAGTCAACTCGAGGGATTTAAGATATCCACCAGTCCAAAGGAAGCACACAGTAAGCCAGCCATTCGGCTAAATATGTTGACTCCTTTTGCTTTAGATGTACTTCTACTGTACAGCCAGAACGTCTGGACGTGAGAAAAATACTCCAATTTTGCGCAAAGTGCGGCAAGAAATTCATGCTTTTATTGGACTGGTTTCTACGCCTGATGTAGTCGCTGTTATAGAATCAACTCAACACTGCCCTTATGCTGATATCATTCTGCTAATCTTTTGAGCCCCCACATACATCTGAACACATGACACGATCCGTTTCTGCCACTTTCTCCGCTTATGTGCTAGCTGGCATTAGTCATCTGGCTTCGACTATTTTGGATCCCAACACATTTTTATCGGGATTGAGGTAAGGATCCCAAACGAACGCTATATATGGCTCATTTGTCAGACCAAGTGGGCGGAGTTCAAGAGTTTGAAGCGGAAAACTTTGTTCTGCTACAGATTTCTGTGCCAACTTTAATGTCCACCGGCCCAACGCCATCATTCGCCCATACCCTTCACACTGGTACTTACGTCGCACATGAGATTCAGATCTCGCATCTGACTTCGGAACATAAAATCAGTAACGGCAGCTTTTCGAGTATCGGATTCCGGTTTATTCTTTTCCTTCTCCAGACTGTCCACCTCTTTTCTAACCTTCGCGATATGATCTCGCATGATTATAAGCTGCAAGACGTCAACGAATTCTCGTGAGAATACTAAATCAATGGCACACAACCAGACATACCTTCTTGCGGATCGAGATCAAGCGCTGATTCATAGTGTTGACCGCCTTTAAATGCTCGATATGCCGCTCGAGCACGTGTTTTTCTTGCATGCTAAAAAAAGGATATGCAGAATAAGAAGCCATCACAAACAGGACTTACTGTATAATGGTTTCGATCGATTCTCCCAAAGACAACTTCTCTCCCATCATTTCCTCTACGTTCAAAGTACGAGCTAAGAAAGCACAAGCTTCCAACAATCGATTGAATTCTTGCTCGATAATTTCGTCCTTGTCCTTTGGTACAGGCTTTCCAGTATCGTCGTAAAGTGGGCAATGTTGTTTGATCTCCTTTAGCTGCATCGGAATCTGTTTCGCCAACGTAATCAAAGGGTTGCCGCCTGAAGTGAAACACTGCTCCTTTCCCTTCCTTTGGAATACTGACAGCAGCATACCCATGCCCGTGACCACCATAGCTCCCAGGTCAGCAACGTAATCGTCCTTCTTGTAAGTGCAGATGCGTCCACCCACGCGATTCTAAAAAAGACATGGCTTAGCCTTGTCTGAATCAGTTTTGCCGACCGAAAGCTGCCTGCATTGCTTACCCTAGGTTCAATCACGACGACGTCGAACCCGAAACATTCCAATTGCCTCGCCACGGTCAAACCAGAAATGCCAGCACCCAAGACAATGATCGATTTCTTAACACGGGCTAAACACAAGGACATGCTGACGTGCGGATAACCGTGGTGATAAGCCGGGAAGCAGTTACTTACAGTAAAACTTCTGAAATGAGTAGATCCCAAAATTAATATAGCCGTATCGTTCCAAAAATTTGTGAATTCGTTCGATTAAAGATACTTCGGCTAAAAAGAGGCACTGCCATGCAAAGATTTAAAATCAAACCAAACTTACCATTGTATGGCTGAGGTATGATCTCTAGAGATTGTTCCAGCGTCAACTGCTCACGACTGTTTAATAACCAGTGTTGCAGCTAAAGCAAAAGCAAATAGGCGTTAGTTATTACTGAAGAGATTCGAACGATTTTCCTGAATGAAATGCCACGCTGCAATATTAGACGCCGATGACGGATGCGCAGTCGATTCCGCTTATCGCAACCTCTCCGTTCACCAAATTATGTCATAAACAGAAGTTGCAAAGACTGCGCCCCAGCAAACCGACCTGCAGCCTGGATCCTGATCCCGATTGTTTTTCTCTCCAAAGGGACATGGGAAAACTAAATGATGCTTTGAAAAATGTTACTTGAATTTAAGAGATGCTTTAAAAATGTTACCTGCTCATCATAGTACGCCAGGCACAATAATAACTAATAGATAATGCGCGACAAATTCGAATTGCCGATCCAAGGACTCGATCGGATCGGATATCTGATCGACCCCTCGGATCGGATGCTGGCTGCACACACCTATGGAAATCGGGAGCCGGGAACCCGGAAGCAGCTATATAACAAAATTAACTGATTTCAGCCGGTAAATCTGCAGTTTTCTACGCAGATGCGAAGGCACGTTTTCAAAGCTGCGCTATCGGAAATCAGATCAGAAAGGTGAGAGAATTTGACCGAGAACCTTTCAAAAGATTAATAAATTCTAGCAGCAAAATACAGCCAAACTCGAAAGTAAATGATAGAACCTTACCATTTTGTTTCTCAGATACAGAAAATACTGCTCCGCCGCTTCATGCATGTTCGCGATTTCCGCGAAACAAGCTCGCTCCTTCTTCGTCATTTTATCTTGTGGCAATCGACTTCGATATGCAGCGCATTCCAGGCCTAAAAACCCCAAGAAAAGATTTAGCTACTGATTAAAAGTTAGCAAATTACCTTAAAATAAGAAAAACTTGCTTATTTGGTCTTCCAAGGGAGACAAAATTTCCACATTGCTCGAAGCCATCATTCTTGAATAATTGGCCACTCGTTGTTTGTAAGAGTTGTCCTCTGTTGTATCCATAATTTCCATTTTTCTCTTAAAATTTTGATCCACGTAAGCTCAAGAAAGTTTCGATATCACTAAAAAATTGAATAACTTCGACTTGGCCAAATCGCCGCCAGCTGCTTCCCGCGCAGCAGCCGGATGATGCTCAGGCGAAACAGCCACTTATGACAACACAGCCACCTTACTGCGAATACAGTACGTTTGGCGGGCCGACAAAGAATGTTCTTGGATCGAAGAATCGTCAGCAGCGCCTGGCGAGAAATTTCAAAATCTGGCTGTCAGTGATTGATTTAGGAGAATTATGATTGGACTATGGAGTCAGGCAAACACGTCTTTACTTGGAGGCCTTTTTCGCGCAGGATCGAGTCAGTACTGTGTTTCGTTTCGGTTCCAGGTACACAAAAAGTTAGTTTCGTGGTGGACAGGCGTACAGAAAACCGTGCGATTTCAGGCCAGAAGAAGTATCTGTAATCGATCTAGCATTTTTATCACTCGGCCAAATATCGGCCAGAAGCGGTTGACGTTGTTACTGCTAGTGCCTGCGGTAAGATCTTTGGCCTACGGTGTTTCCAAGTCTCATGTGAATTTGTTTTAGAAATCTTTGGGAAAGACTGTGGTCAGAACCTGCTTTCATCCTGGGGCTAGTAGATTAACTCCAGCAGACCGATTCGGCGTGAAAGGAACAACAGGATGGGAAGTGGTCAAGAAGATGTTTGCTTACGTTTGGCCAAAGGGTCAGAAAAAATTGAAAGTCAGAGTGGTCGCTGCTCTCGGTTGCTTAGTTCTTGCCAAGGTAAGCTGTTGCTTATGTATGCGCATTACTTGCTGTCGTAGTGTCTCGTTTTTTGTGTAGCTACTTAACGTATATGTACCGTTCCTATTCAAAGACGCAATCGATTATTTCAATAAGGTTACCAGCGGAGCCCTGTCTTTCGATAATCCAGTCAGCAGCGTTCTGACTGTTGGAGCAGTTCTTCTATTAGGCTGTAAGTAGGATTGTATTACTCTTATCATGTCTGTGATTAAATTTCCATTTTGAAGACGGTGCTGCTCGAGCTGGATCGTCGGCTTTCAATGAGTTGCGAAATGCCATTTTTGCAAAGGTAGCCCAACATTCGATTCGTCAGATTGCGAGAAACGTGTTTCTCCATCTTCATAATCTGGACCTTAACTTCCATCTCAGCCGTCAGACTGGAGGTCTATCAAAAGCGATTGATCGAGGCACCAGGTAGCAAATGGTGTATTCATTTTATTCTGGAGCCTTTATCAATATTTTTTTCTAGGGGCATCAATTTTGTGCTGAGTGCTTTAGTCTTCAACGTTGTTCCAATAATTTTCGAAGTAGGCTTAGTCACTGGTATTATGGTAAGCTGTTTGGATTCCTCCGCCATCAGTATCTGTTCACGTGGTTTTTGTTGTGTAGTATGTAAAGTGCGGCAGCCAGTTTGCATGGGTAACGTTGGGCTGTATTGGTACATATTCCGTATTTACTATTGCAATAACGAGATGGCGGTAAGTTCTTCATCGTCTATTATTTCACAATGTTTTGATCCATTCTGGATTCCAGAACAAAATTCCGACACCAAATGAACGAAGCGGATAATGAAGCGGGAAATCGGGCTGTGGATTCTTTGATCAATTATGAGACTGTCAAAGTAAGATTTTCTGTTTGGTGTTTGAAGTCGCTTAAAAATATTTTGCATTTCAGTATTTTGGCAATGAACGGTATGAAGCTGACTGTTATGATAAATTGTTGGCGAAATTTGAAAACGCGTCGTTGAAAACGAGCACTAGCTTGGCCTTGCTGAACTTTGGTCAGAATGCTGTTTTCAGCGCCTCGCTATCGGCGATTATGTTGTTAACTGCTCACGGAATCACGGCTGGTGTGTTCAAGTATTTCAACGTCAGGCACCCATGCTGAATTTTGTAATTTCAGGTACCATGACTGTGGGCGATATGGTAATGGTAAATGGCCTCTTATTCCAGCTGAGTATGCCGCTGAACTTTTTGGGCAGCGTTTACCGCGAGATAAGGCAGGGCGTAATCGATATGCAGGTCATGTTTGACTTGTTGACCTTGAAGGCCGCAGTGACTGTGAGTAACTCTTTGTATATTTGGACGTTCAGTGCTGGGAAATTCTGTTTTAAGGAACGCGCAAATGCAACGGCAATTGCCTTGAAGCCTCCTGAGGCAGCTATCACTTTTGAAGACGTTTGGTTCGAGTACATGCCTGGGAAACCGATTTTGCAAGGGCTCTCATTCGCAGTGCCAGCTGGAAAGAAAGTGGCCATTGTGGGTGGAAGTGGTAGTGGGTAAGTTGGAGTAGATTGCAGTTGATCCCTGAGACGACTTTGTGACTTGTCTTTGTAGAAAATCGACCATTGTTCGTCTTCTCTTTCGATTCTTCGATGCTCAGCGGGGTAAGATTACAGTGGGCGGTCAAGATACACTCGATATTACGCTGGAAAGTTTGAGGAAGCATATCGGCGTGGTACCGCAAGTAAGTGTCCTCATTTCCGTTGCCACATCCTAGTTTTCTTCTCACATTGACATTGTCGATTTTAGGATTGTGTGCTTTTTCACGATACTCTGTTCTACAACATTCAATATGGCAATGTACAAGCCGACCGAGATGATGTGATAACAGCAGCTAAAATGGCCGACTTGCACGATGCTGTTTTGCGAATGCCTAAAGGATACGATACCTTGGTTGGCGAACGAGGTTTGAAGCTGTCAGGTATATCCTTAATTGAATGCTTGTTCCGGGATACGAACGTCAATGCTCATTTGAGGCGGTGAGAAGCAGCGGGTCGCTATCGCTCGAACCATACTGAAAAATCCTCCAATAATTGTCTACGACGAAGCCACGTCTTCCTTGGATCCCATTACTGAAATGGTGTGTGTGCCTTTTGGTTCCCCTTTGTGTTGTCCTTACTGAAGACGTGGCATTCTCTATAGAACATCATGGACGCGCTGAGCAAGGCAGTACAGAAACGCACGTCTATATTTATTGCTCATCGATTAGCCACGATCGTGGACGCGGACGAGATTCTGGTACTCGAGAATGGTCGCGTAGCGGAGCGGGGAACGCATAGCTCGCTTATGGCCGATGCGAATAGCAGGTGTGTCTTGATGGTCTTTAGGATAGGGTGAATTGGGGGGGGGGGCTGTAATGGCTCAGGTGGTTGAGGTTTGGATTGTTGGAGTCAGCAACCACTACTCAGGCACCGGATTCATATTCCGGCCGCGGCTGGAGCGGTAGCTCAGGTAAGATCCATTTTCAGAGGGGGCATGGCCTTGACGACAGTAACAAGGTCTGTGACTGGCCTCGAGCACGCTGTTTGGGGCGACACACTCGAGACAGAGTAGAAAATCAGGAAAATAGTCCTCGATTGCCATTCGGGAAGGGCCATTTTTGTCAAGTATCATGGGCTCTGGGGATAATGTTAGATGTCCTTCGAGACGTTAGAGTGAAGCGCCTTGTGAGTTGGCCATATCGCGCACATCCTCGACTGCTTTTTGGGCAGTTAGTCGGAAGTCCCATGGGGAGTGTGGGCGGGCCTTAAATAACGGTTGGGTGTCTTCTTTTTCAGGTACGCATATCTTTGGTCAAGCCAGCATCGGTTCGCTGAGGTGAGTGGCGATCAAGTTGCAATCTCGAGGAAGAAGAAGCTGGAGGAGGAAGACGAAAAATTACGGGCTATGATCGCAGCATTGGATCAAAAGAAATGTTGCACGAATCCGTGCAGCTAAATCGTAAAAGTCCTCCACTGATTTTATAGTTCTATTATATTGTTGTCTTGTCCTTGTCAATGCTTAGTACTTGGTGATTACGGAGATTTGGTGAGATAATATTTTGAGTAAATGATTGTTGTTTGGGGGCCGCTTTGGTTGACTAGCTCGGATGGATCCGATTTGTTGCTTTGTCCTTGTCTGGTTTTAGGCTTTCCGGATTAGCTGGGGGACGCTGGCAGCATTGATTATTGTGCCTGATGACGGTGTACCTTTTGTTTCGGCTTCTCGGATAGGTCTGCGAGCGAAATTAGATTGTGTAGATAGAATCGATTTGGTTGGGGTTTGCGCGTGTATGGCACAAACACAAGGGAACGCGGTGGGCGGGTGGGAGGATGAGACTGGACGAGGGTGCGAGCCGTTTTTGTCGCGTCGGCGTCGTGAAAGTGGATGGTTCTCTTACTAAGCACATCCCGTCGCGCGATTGATTATTCCCATTGGTTTGGTAGTGGCATGACGCATTGCTCGAGCCGGTGGCCACCATGCTATGATATTAGCTAATGCTTACAGGGCGTGCTGTAGGGCCTGAAATTACGGTCATACTAATATGCACATTCTATTTTCGTCGCGCATACTTATCCGCAAGATGTTTGGTCTTTCGGACCAACCCTGTTATGTTTCAGATGTATAAAACGTGAAGGAGGAATCGAGGAAATGGCAGAGAATAACGGCGATCAATCGCTGTTACTCCAGGCTGCTCAGTACGGCAATTCCGAATTACTGACTGACCTGTTGTCGGGCGAGTTCGTGCAGCACTTGGATTGCCGTGATCGACGTGGTCGGAGTGCACTACACTTTGCTAGTGCATTGAAGGATGTGACCTGTTTGGAATTGCTTATACGTGCTGGAGGTGAGCAGGTGGACACGACTGACAGCTGGGACTGTATTACACTATGTACTCGCCATCACAAGCTTTGGTCCTGCTGTCGGCTCAGAGCCTGCAGCTTTGAGCGCAAACCGTGGTCGGAAGACTTGGTTGACTGACCTGGGTCTTCGACGTGGTGCAAAAGCTCCATCAGTCACTCACTGTAGGAAGGGGGGTCAAAAAATACACAATGCCATGTTGCGTCGGGGGAGTATTCAAGGATGTGTTCTTGTAGGTTGCGCCTAAAGCAGGCTGGCTCCCGTTGTAGCTGTTCTCGTATGTCACAAGCACCTACAATCTGCCTGTAGCATGTTCCAAACCCAAATGCGTGACAGGGATTCGATTCGTCGCGAGTTTCCTCGCGTTTGCAGTGCGCGTCTGGGCGGTAGTTGAACTGTGATAGGTGGTGCTAGACTGACGACGAAAGCCCGGATGAGTAATTGCGAGTGTGAGGGCTTAGTAGATAAGACAAGACCAAGCTAGCCTTGAAATGATTATGCACCGCCTCGCGCCAAGTGTGCAGCCAAGACTGTGTCGAGACTGCATCGATTTCTTGCTACCTGATACTTTTTTGCACTTCGTCGAACATAGTCGGTTTCAGATATTTTTAGAGCGTGATTCCGCTTTCTAAAACGATTTGAATGGTCTTTTTCCAATAAGCGCTTGGGTCGGAATGTGGGCGTCACGTTTTTGAAAGTCGCCTGTTGCGAATTGTAATTTTCTTTTGTTTGTTTCAGCCGACGTGAACGCATGTAGTAATCGGGAGGATGGAAGTCAAGTAAGTCCCTTCTGTGTTTTCGAAACAGGCTCGATTGATAAATAATAGAAAATGCACGCCTAGAGTCGCCGTATGGTTTCTTATCTCGCCAAGCATAGTGTGGCTGGAATTGTAAATGGGCTCCTGGGTTTGTTGGCGCGGAAGGTCCCTATGTCCTCGATGGACGTTGAGACAATGAACAAGGCTTGATTGCTCAGTCAGCACTCAGCCGAAGCCGTAAATCCGCAATAGACTCGGGTTTTTTTTCTATGATAAAATTACTCGATGATGCCAAGGCGAACGCGCTTCAATGATGACCCAGCGGGTGGTCGTGAGGAGAATATTGTCTCGTTTTCTCTTTCCTAGACGACTGGAATAAGCAAAACAGAAGGCCTCTTCTCATTGACGTAATCATGGTCATGGTTGGCAGTGGTGACCAAAAAAGGCTAGAGCGTGGGTTGGCAGAGATGGGAGGGGAATTTTCAATTACTCAATAGGCTCACCCGAAAGATGTCAGATAGTTTTTGTATGGCAGCTATGCTCTCTCTCTTGCCAGACTCCGTTGCACATAGCTTCGATGACCGGAAATGTCGATGCGTGTCGGCTCCTAAGTACCGCTGGCGCTGATTTACTGGCGACCAATACTGACGGATACACGCCGCTGGAAGTATCTCAAATGGCCAGCGAACAGGGGGTCGCTTGCGTGCTTCTAGAAGCCATGGGTGAGTATATGGTTATTTTATTTGGTGCACGAGATGAGATCTTGGATGAGGATTAGGGTTTTACGGGTGCCAGTAAGCTGACGATGAGCCGGGCACTTGGGTGCTAGGTTATCGAAAATCCAGGAAAAACACCCTTTCAGTGGGAATCCAGATGGAAATTTGGGGGAGGGCACAGTTTGTCATAAATTGCTTTTGCTTTTTTTTAGAAGACCGTCAGAAGAAACTAGACGATCTGAATTCAAGTAAGATTGCCATTTTCGGATTCTGATTGCAATTAAGATTGCAGGAAGCGAAAAATGATTTATTTTCCTAGGAGTCGATTCTGCTTGCTTGCGTGGAGACTTGCCAGCATTGGAGGCAGCTTTGTCCGAAGCTGATACAACTCATTTATTTCAAGAAGTTTTGAATGGAAAATTGGATGATTATTCTCCTTTGTACAGGTGAGCAGAGGGTTGTAATGACGAGGTGGGGATGACGCCATGTCGTGAATTTGGTAACGCAGCTGTGCATATTTTAAATTGTAGAGCTTGCGAGCGTGGTCATAAATCGATTGTTGAGGCATTACTAAAACGTGAACCTGGTGGTCGAATTCACCCGGTGACATTTTATTCGCCGTTGTACATTGCTGCTTACGCGGGTCATAAAGAGATAGTCTCGTTGCTTCTGTCGGTAAGGGAGTCTTGGGTATTTTTTCCTTTTCTCTGTAAATTTTTTTAATTTGCAGCGGTTTCCCGACTTGGTACAAGTGTCGACCGTGGAGAAATGGCTTCCGATTCATGCGGCGTCTCATGTCGGAGATGCGGCCATGGTCAAACTACTTCTCGATTACAATTATCCGTCTTATGTGAAACAGAAGTTCTACGATCGGAGTGGTTATTGGTGTTGGCAAGCGCCGTTTGATGTGAACGAGGCGGACGGAGATTGTCGAACGCCGTTGTACATAGCGTGCTCGGAGGGTCACGCCGAAGTGGTGCGTGTTCTGTTGAGTCATACAGTTACAGCGAGAGAAGCCGACTCGTTGACGGCGGATATGGATAATGTGGATGAAGCTATGGAAGCCACGGAAACGTACGAAGACGTTGTGCATACTGTCAAGGAACCGATCGATTCTGGATCTGAAACTGATGGCTGTGATACGTTAAAAAAAGCCCGATTGAAACTGAATACGGCCAAAGATGCTGCGGCGATGCCTGCTGCTAAAATCATTAGACCCGTCTCCATCGACGTTTACGATGCTAGTGGGTAAGGAATGACATTGGCGCGTCCTCTAATGGGTGGACGGGACATGATTGATTGTGCTTTCTAGGCACACACCACTGCACATGGCTGTCATTAAGCGGCACACGGATGTGGTCAAATTGCTTCTGGAAGCTGGTGCTGATGTCAATTTGCCATTGGCCTTGACCGATGACGACTTGATTCGGTTGCAAGCCGAGGAAATCCAAATTAGCGGCTCCGGGGCCTTGATCGAG
The DNA here is from genome assembly GCA_030248295.1 of Mesodorylaimus sp. YZB2_4. Lineage (NCBI taxonomy): Eukaryota > Metazoa > Nematoda > Enoplea > Dorylaimida > Dorylaimidae > Mesodorylaimus > Mesodorylaimus sp. YZB2_4. The sequence continues at coordinate 1,242,976 of JASANH010000873.1, read as the reverse complement.
GCCTGCAATCACGGGGATAGTAGTCTGGTCGACCTGCTCTTAGAACACGGCGCTGTTGATCAGGACAACAAAGCACTGGCCGTGTGCGTCAAGAATCGTAACGATGCGCTGGCGTGCAAACTACTCGTTCGACACACTTTCGCCGATCCCGAATTCCGCGTGAACAAAAAGTGCTTGGATGTTGAATCGATTCAGTACCTGAGCAAAGGACGATCAGTGGCGCCGAGCGCCCTCTGTCCCGGCTGTCCGGTAAGTAACTGTACATGGGGCATGTTTGAATATAGTACCCTACCCTGACTGGGATGAACTAGACACCTTTGAAAATCGAAGGCGATGTTTCAAAATCTGTCCCAGAAACAGAGCCTTCATGTGGGATTATGCTTTTTGCGCTCTCAAAATCCAGACCCTGACTGGCGCATGTCCTTTTATCGATTTTGAGATGGCTCCTGTACTACTAGTACTGTACTAGCAGCTGCTCTCGCTTCTTAGGTCATGCTCAGCTGGCACAATGGAACGCTGGACGTTATTCAAGAACGTTGGCTACTGGAAGCGGCGCTACAACTAAATCCAAAGTTGCGTACAACAACGCCATTTTCATCGTCGATTGTTCTCTCAGCAATCACTCGCATCGACGTTGCCAAGAATCGACTTCGCGAACTACCGTTGGCTATATTCCAATTGGCCTCACTTCGGATCTTGAATGCAGCCAACAACTTAATCGAAACTCTACCTGTCGGAGGTAATGCTAATCAAGAAACACCAAAGCGGAGAAATGAATCTACTTCATCGTGGAATTGCCCAGTTTTGGAAGAACTGCATTTGGAGCATAATAATTTGGAGTCTTTGCCAAAAATTATCTTCGAATTGCCTAATTTGGTCGGCCTGGATGTATCGAACAACGCACTCGCTTCCTTGCCCTCGAATTTTTGGTTTGCACCCAAGCTGAAAGACGTAAACGTGGCCGGGAATCAACTCCGCTCCTTGCCAACTATGGAACTCGAGAGTCGAAGGAATATTAGTGTATCGGAAAGTGGAATCGAGCAAGATTTCTTCGGGCCGCCGACTCCGAGCAGCGAGGAAAACACTCGATCATCGACTGCAGCCAGTGGAAATAGTCCGACGGTCAGTGTCAAGTCATCGAATGATCTGACCACTGCTTCGACGAGTATCGGCGGGCCTGACGGCGATACGGACGAACGCAGCAGCATTGGATCGTTCCGCTTATTTCGTCAAGATGATCGCTTATCGTTCCAAGAATTGAGGAGGCATAATTTATGGCAAAAATCGATCGGCTTAACGCAGCATTACGATGATGACGACAGTGTGGTTGAGAACAAGGAGGCCACGAAATCTTGCCTAACTTCACTTAATCTGTCCAACAACTTATTCGAACGTATTCCCGATGGATTGCCCTGTTTGGCATCGTCATTGAGCCGTTTGACCATGGCCCATAATCGATTGACGGAAGTCGGTTCAGTGAACGCCTTTCCGTCCAGACTGAAGCACTTGGATTTGTCCAATAATCGGATAACGGCCTGGTTTGGTGTGCCGATCGGCTACGATGGGTGTGCGGCGGCCGTGAGTGCTGCCACTGCCGCGGGTGGAGGGAGCAGACGCGCGACGAGGAGTCCTGTGGTTGGTAAGGCAATGCTGGATCATGCCCACTCGTACCCGATGTGAAGAACTGCTTTCAATTTCAGGTTCGAGATCAGCCTCGGCCGTTCGCAATCCTCGATCACTCAGCGTGGCCAGAAATGCAGCTGATTCGGCGATGTCGCTTCCATCTACGTGCTGCGCGCATAGACGTCATACTCGGTTGGCCAATTTGAGAACGGTGGTTCTGGCCAACAATTTATTGGAGTATGTGCAGTTGACTGCTGCTGCCCCGCCATCGACGCCACCCGTGCTCAGCCATCGCGATCGTCGTAGCTCGACTTCAACGTCGAGTGCGAGTAGTCGGCGATCGTCATCGATGGCAAGGAAGAGCATGACGGAATACCCGGCGCCTGTGCAGATGGGTCAGCAAGCGGTAAGGAGATGCTGAGGATTGAGGCGGTGGGGTTCGATGAGGGTTCTATTTTAGACACGTCAAGCACTAGTGTTCCCAAATTTGTCCATGTTAGATTTGTCGTCAAACATTTTACGATTCATTCCCGCAGAAATATCAGAAATCAGCGGCTTATCAGTTCTGAACTTATCGAACAATTCTGTTATCAGTTTTCTCCCACCCGAAATGGGCCTGCTGTCACGTTTGTGGAATCTGAACCTGAACGGGTGTAACATGTCGGAGCCATTGAAGTCGATGTTGGATTCGAAGCGATATAAGACCATGGATATTATTGGGTATTTAAAATCGGTGCTGGAAGAGTAAGCTGGGCTTGCATTGTTGGGAATTAGTATAGGCCAGGGTCCCTGTTTCAGTTCGAGGCCGTACGCCCGGATGAAACTGATGATCGTGGGTGTTCAAGGCATTGGCAAGACGTCGTTGCTGGAACAACTTCGACAAGAAGGAAGTGGATCGAGGAAGCCAAATGATGTGAGTTCTTGTTTGTGCGTTTGATCACGAATGGGCCTGAATGCACTTTCGTGTCTTTAGGGATGGGCCAAAAGAATGGGGCATAAAAACATCAATCAGAAGACGAAGACTGGTGTTAATATTTCAACGGTTGGTGTAGACGTGGGTGACTGGATTTATGAGCCGAAAAAGACCAAGAGCCAGCCAACTTTTGGGCCAGTGACATTTAGAACTTGGGATTTTGGAGGACAGGTAAGATGGATAAAAAGGCGGAGAGTACAACATAGAGAACGAGGTCGTTGGTTTTAGAGAGAGTATTATTCGACGCATCAGTATTTCTTATCGAGGCGGTCCTTGTATTTGGTTGTTTGGCGAGTGACTGACGGCGAGGCGGGAGTCAACGAGATAACGCAGTGGCTGGTTAACATTCAGGTAAAGTGTACGCTTCTGGCCTGCAACCTTGTTGGGTCTCGGATTTGGTGATTTTCAGGCTCGAGCTCCTAATGCACCTGTGATTATCGTCGGGACTCATTACGACGAGGTGCTTAACAATAGCAAGAAATTCCCGCAGGCATTCGTGGAAGATCTTCAACGACAAATAAGAGAACGTTTTGTTGCCGTACAAGATGCTGACAAGAAGGGATTGCCGAGAGTGATCGACTCGGTCATCGTCTCTTGCAAGACTCGATTCAACATTCGAGTCCTGTGCGACTTGGTTTATCGTTGCGCCTATGAACAACGGTTGCCTGGAACGAAAGAAAGGTTGCTGGAGCAGAAAATACCAGCATCGTATTTGGCCTTGGAAGAAATTGTTACCACGTTGGCTTATGAACGGCGAGCGCAAGGCAAAGACTGCGTTCTGACAACCGAGCAGTATCGATCGCAAGTACAAGAATTGATGAAAAAGAATTTCGGAAAACCGTTTCGGGACAATGCGGAGCTGAGCCAGGCCACGGCATTCTTGCATGACAATGGTAAGTCGCAGGAGATAATGCTAGAGCTAATTTTGCACTTTCTCAAACCCCTGTTCTGACTTGGCAGATGTGCGAGGAGTGTGAGAGGAACAGCCTTGCTGGCATGCCAATCGATCTCTTCAGTCAGCGCAGTTTTTCAGAACTACAGTATTTTACAACGTTCTTATTGCTCTTTCAGGCGTCTTACTTCATTATGACGATGCGACGTTGAAAGACATGTATTTTCTGGACCCGCAATGGCTGTGCGATATTCTAGCCCATGTCATAACGATTCGAGAAATCAATCCGTTCGCCAAGAACGGTCTCATGAAAACGGATGACCTGAAGATCCTATTTAAATCATCTACCTTCGCTCCGGCCAACATCAGAACGTATTTGCTTAGTCTGTTACAAAAATTCGAAGTCGGCTTATCGTGGGACAATCGCACGCTGCTGATACCATCCTTGTTGCCCGATGAGTACCAGCTGAGAGCAGGGTATCCTGGATGCGAGGTCAAGGTAGGGAATTACGGTTTATCCAATTATCCCCAATATTCCTGGTTTTTTTTCTAGATTCCTGTGCGCTCAAAAGGGTGGATCGTGAAGATCAGTAAGGCCTCGTCGGATGGTAGTTCGAGTACCGCCGTTTCGACTGTCTACTTGAAACATGGTAAAGAAATACCTCTGTTCGAACTTCGCCAATTGCACACCGAAATTTCATTGGATGCGGCCAGTGACAAAGCCAATGACTCGCGTGCAAACGAGGACGATAATGAAAGTAAGAAAACCAAGTTCGTGCCATTGTTTACTCTAAATCGTACGAAGAAGACCTCGGAGGATTCGGCGGCCGAATATTACATCAACCGTACAATTAAAGACGATAGTACGATTCGTCGGCTGTATTTGATGGCTTATTTTCCGAGCGGATTCTGGTCACGATTGATTACGCGCATTCTGGGTGACGAAACAATACCGACGTTATTCGATCAGTTTTTCAAATTTTCTGGCGATATTAGTCACCGCGACGATAAAAAGCTTCATCGCATATTGGAAGCAAATCGAGCCGAGTGGATGCTTTGGCAGACTGGTATGGAGATTCAGTTCATGGGTCATACGTTATTCTCGTTGAAGGAATTCCTGCCTCTGGCCGAAGTGCGCGATATCAATTACAAAGAAGTGAAATTCAAGTATCGTCAAGACAGTAACTGGACAGTGCTCGATGCTGAGCTGTCATCCATTCTTGAGCTATACATTCCCGATTCGTCTTTATCGCTGCGCTATCAAGCGGAAGACGGGAAGACGAAAGTGGTCGTCATGGAAACGGATAGCCAAGTCGTGACCAAGTTATTGTCGATCGTCATCGATACGTTGGATACCCTGCTGGAGGACTGGTATCCTACCTTGGGCACCCGTTTCGTGCATACGTCGGAGGGCAAGTATCTGGTGACGAGATTAGTCCCGTGCCCCTATTGTCTGACCTTGTTTTGCAAGTCGGACTTACAAACTTCGCAGGACGAAAGTTGGACTGTTCTGTCGCTACGAGGAGAAAATTCTGACCAGAAGAAGCAGGTTCATGGGCAGAAGGCGAAGGATGATGGGAAGATCTCGAAGTCGAAAACGTTCGAGGGAGTGTTGGGCGAGAAGACGAAAATAAGTAACTCGTCGCAAGAAGATGGGAAGACGGAGGCGGCAGCTGAAAAGAGCAACTCTTACGGGGCTGGGTAAGCTGAGTGTTGATTTTGTGTTTCCATCGGTCTCTGAATAAGAGGATTTGCAGTGGTCGATCGACATCGCTTACCGAATTCGCGTCTAATGCAGCTCCTCACCCCTCGGTGGTCAATCCGAACAGTGATAAGATGGCGTATACGTTCACGGTTGAGGAATGCATTCTAGCCGCTCACGATGCTATCATACCAGTTTGTCCACTGCATGGTCCTTTGCCATTGCCCCTAATTGCCCCTGATACGGTGAGTGGAGTGTTTGTATTTGGTTGTGTTGCTCGCTGTGAGTTAAATGTTTTTAGGTATTCTTGGATTTGGGTGATACTTATTTGATAGTACCAGAACAAGTGAAGCGAGGAAAAATGCTTGGTCGGGGTGCTTTTGGATTCGTATTCAAAGCGAGTGTCAAGATGAGGGTGAGTACCATGTTGGTTGCTCATAAGATACTTTTTGTCGGGGTCTGACTTGCCGTGGTTTTTCAGGGTCAGAATCAGGCGGTCGATGTTGCGCTGAAGATGCTGCAGCCAGTAGATCCTGGTTTCGGTGCGAAACCGAGTGCTGTCACGGCTTTCAAGGCAAGTCTCAGAAAAAAAACTGATGCGTTCGAGAGCCAGAAATCTTTTTGTTTCAGGCTGCTTATGCCAAATGGCAACGTGATCCGACACAGTACGCCTGCCGTGCCTATTGCACCGCTCGGCAGGAGCTGAACGTGCTTCTGAACCTGAAGCATGCCAATGTCGTACCATTCCTCGGCGTCTCGCCCCGTCCCTTATCGATCGCCCTGGGATTAGCTCCGTTGGGGTCACTGAATACTCTGCTGCAGAATTATCGGCGTAGCGGAGCCCGTTTGAATTTGTCGGTTATTCAAGAGACTTGCGCACAGGTGAAAAAATTGGTTTTTTACATCTTGAACATCACGCGAAGAAAATGAGTTTCAGGTTTCGAAAGCGCTCGAATATTTGCATCAGCAGCACGTTATCTATCGTGACTTGAAATCTGAAAACGTGCTAGTGTGGCAATTTCCCCCACCGTTTAGCCAACTGACTACTGTGGAGGTTCGTGCGTCAATGTTGCGTAGTGTAGCTGTTTCTCGGAATGTGCCTGACATTTTAGATAAAACTTGGCGATTACGGCATAAGTCGAAGCGTCTTGCCGACTGGTGGAGCGAAAGGATTTGGCGGCACGGAAGGTTTCATGGCGCCTGAAATCATGCGGTACAATGGCGAAGAAGAGTATACTGAGAAAGTATGAAGCAGCGAGGTTTGGTCGCGCAAAGTATCATACAGTTTTTGTTGTGTTTCAGGTGGACTGCTTCTCTTTTGGCATGTTTTTATATGAATTGCTAAGCTTGAAGTTGCCATTCGAAGGCCAGGAGCAAGTGAAAGAGTATTTGCTGGATGGCGGTAGGCCCACGCTGACGGCGAAGGTAAGTGGGCTCAGTGTTTTGTTCTAGCATGTCGGAGGCGAGCTCATTTTGTTTAGGAGCTATTATACCCTTGCAACATTCTGGATCTAATGATACTATGCTGGTCGCAGCAACCAGCTGAGAGGCCATCGTCCAGTCAGCTGGTGTCAGTTACAACCGCGCCAGAGTTCTCCCATTTGCTCGATGTGGTTTCGCTGAACGATTCGGACTCCGCAGTCATCGCTGGCGACGCCTTTATTGGTAGGTGGGAGTTCGACCAGATACATACGAGGGTGCCTCGGGTTGGGTGACATTAACTTTCTGTATCTCAGTTGAAGAAGGCAGCGCGGCGGATGAGACGTCCAATGTTTTCGAAGGCGAAACATGGTTGAGCCGGGCCGATGGACAAGTCTCGATTTTGTCCTGCAATCAACACGGATGGTTGGACTATAAAGTAAAACAGGTGTTTCTTGCTTTGCTTCCTGTAGCATGCTGTCCTGTTTGCATCTGGCTACTTCCTAGAACGTTGCTGTCAATGATGATTCGTTCATCACGGCACTTTGTTTGGTCGACGACACAATATGGCTGGGCGAGCGGACAGGTGTGGTACGAATCTTCTGGTAAGCTGATTTGCGATAAGTTTTCAAAGTAGAGGTAATGCTGGTTTTACTTAGCGCTCGGACGTACGCTGAAATACATAGCTTTTCGCTGGCTCCGTACATCCTTCCAAATGAGAACAGTCCGAAGCATCAGTTCATACTGCCCGCATCGGAGATCATTTATTTGGTCAACTGTCGGGCCGTTTTGGTAACGGTGAGTCAGCCTGGTGCGTTGCTGGTGTGCCCAGTCGCCAATGCTATGTGTGGTGGTGGCACCAATCCGCCGGTTAGTGCAAGTATACGGAGCGCGCACGGAGAAATCAATTGTACGTGTATACTGCCGCAACAAGACCGGTAGGTCGCTTTTTTGGAATTGTCTTGAGGGTTTTTATGACTATTTTACTTCAGGTCAATGAACGCCTGGTGTGGTCATACGGCCGGTTACATATCGATCTACGAGGTGGATGCTTCGTCAATAGTGCAGTTGGCTGTAGTGAACCACTATGATCCAGTGTTCGATGGACTCGAAGTCAGTCGTCTAGTCTCCAGCTCGTTGTCTGGTCGTTACGTATGGTCCTATGTCTATCCAGGTAAGGCTCTTGCCGTGGTCCGTTTAGAAGTTAAATCCTATAGATTACTTGCCATGCCATATGTCCTCGAGATTAGCCTTATGAGTCTCATTATTAGGATGTTTGACAGGGACTCTACTATTTCGATTTTACTTTGTGACGAACCGGAAGTCAAAACGAACTTATCGTTAGTTTGGATAACAACAGACCTTAAATGGACAGTAAAGTCAGGATAGCATAGGATAGGATTTATTGATTGTGCAGGAGAGACATGGCGTACTTGTGGGGAGAGCGCCTGTTGGTGTACATGTCACCTGGAGGCAGACTTAAACTCTTCACATTAAGCAACGGCTTCCCCTTCGGGGGTGGGAGGGGTCCTTGGATGGACGGTCTGGTGTCGAGGGTTAATGGTATATTCCCCTGATACCATCGTTCAGTTTATTGTTCCAAGAGCCAAATTATGAGTTGCCATTTTATTAGGTTGCACACTGTACCAGTGGGACGCGTCTGAACGAGCGATTATTGCTAAACTGGACTGTTCGAAGATAGCACCGTGCTCGGAGAGTATAAACACGATTAATATTGAGGAAAGATTGAGTCGTAAGTGTTAGGGATCTTCCATTGTGTCATGTCTAAACCATGTCGTCTTTTGCAGCTGGTCGGTGCCAAGTGACGGCATTGTGCTTGGTGGAGAAAGAAGACGGCCCGCAGCTGTACATTGGAACGACATGGGGTGTCGTGATTGTTGCGGAAGCTGATCAGGTATTGGATGGATTTGGATGGATGTGAGATAGGGTACACCCGACTTGGAGAGTGTCGACCCACCCCCTCATCATGACCTAGGCTATATGGCATCTCCCCTGATGACAATATACGTAGGGAGTTCAAAAAGTTCGTAGCCTGAGTAACGTTACCTTGTACAGTTTCACACCTTCACCTTGTATGTACGCTGTACAGTTTCAATTAAAATGTGGTCAGGCTACGAACTTTTTGAACTCCCCTCGTAGCTCGAAATTTGACATTCCCCCTTCTCGACTTTTGGAGTGCTTTTGGGTAGGACCTGAGAGGAGTGACGCATGTTAACCGTGTCTACTCATGAGGGACTTTGCCGCGCCATAGCTCATCTGTAAGTGAAGTCATCATTACGCGCTGTGCCTCTTCCGTTTTAGCTAAGACCATGCACAGCGTTTCGACCTCACGTCGAGGAGATTCGACTGATCATGGCCATCAGTCAGCAGAAACGAGCCGTCCTGTCGAGTCCGTTTTCACGCCTCCGACCCACTTGCTCGTCTTCGATAGGCATCGGTGGCGGTGGGTCGTCTCAAAGTCATAGAACGTCGGACGCCAACGCTTTCAATCCGACTACTCCGTCCGCTGCATCAAAATCGAATCCGCTGGGAAAACGAGACAGTGGAAATAATGCCAAGTTGGTTAGTTACGAGAATCGAAAAGGCGAGGCCATCTCTTCGCCGTTCTTGCACGCTCCGCGGATGGAAGCGTTCAATAACGCGGGCGGCCAGAACGGCACTTACTTGATCACCGTTGGCAAAGGGTATCGAGCTCTGATGCAAAGATTTCTGGATAACTTCAAGGAGGAAGGCGATGTTGTGGAATCTAGGAAAAAGGAGATATTTGCTATTCTTTGGCGCACTGATGATTGGGTGAATTTTTGAGTCGTTTTTATGGGTACATCAAAATGATTGGGGCTTGGCTTTGTCCACCGGCAGCTTCTGCGTTGTTTCCCTCACGCGGATTGGCGTCTAAAACAATCGGTTCTGCTCTCTTTGTACCCGATGTGCGCTGTGCATTCGGATCTATTTTCCATAATTTTATACTTCTATGCGTTCATTTTAACTGTTCTATTTGCAGAACGCTGTAAGTGTGAGGATCGAAAGAATGGCAGCCAGACAGACTGTGAGACTCGTGATTATGAGGGGAAGGTTAGGTAAGAACATTAGACGGGCAGAACATTGACACAGCTTGAAGATCAGATCAGATGTAAATCACAGTTCACTTCCGACGGCGGTTTCGTGGCGGCGAGGGTGGGCGGCGGAAAGATCCGCGGGACGTTTCTGATGGCGGGTTCCGACGACGGCGGTCAGAAGCCATCGAGTCCATCCTGGGTGCAAGGCGTTCGGACGAGACGCGAGGAGGATCTCCGTCCACACTTCGGCTTGTGCTTCGATTTTCCGACGAAGCCCCCGATATGGAATCTAAAAAGGGTTAGAATAAGTCTTTGCTCTTAGCCTGGACGAAATAAAATGAACTTACGTTCCCGGGCTTCTTCCATCATCCTGGCAGCTGTCCTAGCGTCGACTTTAAATGTGGTTTGGATTTCTTCCCTGACGTAAGCATCGCGCGACACGGTCTGCTTGGCCAGCAGGATGAGCATGATGACCAGGACGAAGGCCATGAATGCGACGACCGAGTTTTCGATGCAATGGAAAAGCAGAAGTCGCACGTGGCGCAATTTGAGCAGGTTGGTGCTGGACTCGTGGCTGCATCCCGTCCTTTGGTAGGCCGTGAGGTCATCACTCGTTGATGGAGTTGTCGATTTGCAATGAGCTGACTCGCTAACGCCATCAGTGAAGACACGCGTGGCGCAAAATTCGTCTAAGCAGACGGGATGCTTTTTAGGCTTGCAGCACGAGAGAGGTACCTGCTGCAATCTGCAGTCGGTGCGCTGGTCGTCGCGGCAAATACAAGCCAGACGAGTCTCATTGCCGCCCCATCTGGTCACAGAAACCGTCGGGAACCGATCCCTGAGAAAGAGAGCTGTTTAATTTCAGGTGTCTGGTTCTGGTGGACCTGGAGCTCACTTGTAGTCCTGGGGCCCCGTCAAGCCGCAGCACTGGCCCTCGATCTGGATTCGATCGACCCAGAAACGCAACCGCTCACTTTGGCGCGATGTGCTATCGAGGTAGGTATAGCGCGGTATTCCTACCGTGAGCATGCTTTTAGACAGCTCCATGGCTTTCGTCATACTCATGAAGGCGAAGGTGCCGATGGTGACTGCACCAGCAACGAGCAGGAAATTCAAGACAGCCAACAGAATGGCCGCCCAACGTTTCTCGCCGATCACGCCGTACGACGAGAGAATGCCGAGGAAGACAGCCGCGATCGTCACGCCCCACGTGCCGTAGCTAACCACGGTCAGCATCTGCAGATCATCTTTGCTGGACGAACCAATGTTCGGTTCTTCCTGAACACATTTGCACTTGAATAAACCACATTTAGCTTACACAAAGGACTCACCTTTGCCACGGCGATGAAGTCATCCAACAACGACATCTTGTCAAAGATCGTCCAGTTACTGCATATTACCACGCTGATCGCCAGCAGCATGCACCAGAAGTAGGAGATCAACTGCACCACACGCCATCCGATCGATACCATCAACGGCATGGCGACGATTCTTCACGTTGGTCAACTGATAGCCAAACAAACGAGCGTACGCCACGCGCACAACCAGGACACTGACCTGACCACGCTGCCCACTGTGCACTTCCCCGCTGGCTGTAATCTAAGTGGCTGCTGTGTGGCCATGGTCAGCCGACTCACGTAGAATTACATCTATTTGCCCGCTTCTATCATCCATCAGAGGCCCCCATGACCCCCTTGCTTGCTCGAAGTCTGCAGTCTGCGTACGTGGGCAACTATGCACATTACACAATTACACGCCTCCAAGAACTGGAAGACACGAAGATCAATTTCTGGGCACAACTAAAGAGCACAAATTTTTGCGGAATGAAAACAGATGAATCGATTCAGTAGGCCGTCTTGGGGGTTGTAGGATGAAATGTTGGCCCAACTTCTTGAAGTTGCACCTGCAGGAGTTGAGCTTGTGGAAACAGGTCTTCCAATTCTACAATTCATGGTTCAAGTGAACATTGTTTTGACACACTTTTTTTGGGAGCCGTGTGACCGACTTTGATCATTTTTGGTCCTAGCATGTCCCACTTACAGGTATCACTCAATTATCCCACCAAGCGGCTCCGTCTAAAATAGACCGGCTTGAGACATATCCTGGTCCCTAATATACTGTGCTGCAACGAGATCGTCCGCGGACGAGCAACACACAATGCCACTAAAAACTGATATTTTTTGCCAACTGAAATTCTGAAATTTTGTAAACTACTGGCGCAAAGAGGCAGGAACGAATCTTGCGGCACCTGGGAGACCTGGGTTTTCGCAAAACGCCATTCTGAAGTTTTTCGATCATGGAGTTTGGATAACACTTCATAAGCACCAATATTTTAAAAATTGTCGGACTCAGTTTACTTGAGTGCCGTAAATCACATTAATTTCGCGGTTTTCGCGGATGGCTTGGACCTCGAAAATTTCCTTCCGCGATATTTTGATGTAGGAAACATGGATTTTCAGACAGAAAATACTGTAGGTTCATGGCTTTACCTTGTTCTCAGCCACCTGCTCATAACATTCACTTGAACTTCAACCCATATCAGTTTCCATAAACGTTTAAAGCCACCTTATCAAAGAGTACGGGCATGAGTCACATTATCAATATAGTGGTGCACTGAACATCACCTGAAGATACCAGTCTGCTCCCAGCCTGCTCCCAGCCTGCGACTGTCATAAAGTTATGACCAGAAGCTCTCAAGCGCCTTCAGAACCCATTGAACATGCAATGGTTTGACCTGACAAGCTGAGATCCACTTTTGACAGTTGCTTGCAATGTTTTAGTTTCTTCGGAATTTCTTCCGAGTGCCAGTGAGCAAACTCATCTTTCAATGCCTAGCAATTTCCATTCACAGTTGCGGGAGGGTCGATTTTCGGCCCTTAACCCGCGGGCTAGGGGGCTTGTTAGTTGACCCTATCTTGCCACCGACTAGGGTCCATCCGGGATGCATTCTAGGCAAGAGCGCGCGTTGATCTCTACGCCGCGATGTCGGTGGTTACCCCGTGGGCTAACCATACCCAGCCCGTGCCCCGTGAGCGGACTGGATTTGAGAGCCTCGCGCCCTCACAAGGCCTCTCCTCGTTCATCGACCCCGGAGGGATGAAGGGTGAGTCGCCCACCGCCGGGCTTGCAAGGCGTAGAGAGAATTTCACCAGGTTCTCAGACGGCCCGAGTTGAACCCAGGCCGACGGTATCAAGCTCTGCCAAGCAAACTGTGAGTGACAGACGCCTTTCACCGCCACACCACCGAGGCGGCTTCTTACGCATCCAGTTCAAGTTCCTACGTGAAGGAAAGCAGGTGCACAACGGAAGCTAGTATTGTGTCTTTTTAAAAGATCGATCATTCCCGCATAGTTAGGAATATCAGCGTGCGATTCATCATATGCATAACTATGTAGTACTGGTGACTGACGGTCAGCCAGAAACGGCGAAAATTAGTACGCGCGAAATTTTCCGACAGCCCCAGAATCGCGAAAATTGGATGCCGCAAAATTAAAGTGATTTACAGTATTCAAACCTTATAAGTGTAACCGTGTGGAGGCCGGTGCGAACAGCGTCTCTCTGAGGGCATCCAGGACAATCGGGGGTGGGGCCCGAACCCCGACAGTTGTCATGTTCAGTTTGGCACACCATGGGCATGCGCACTCGAGGGTGCAGAGGCGATGACACATGGCACAAAACGTTTTACTCAGCCGGGAGTCGATCATTTGCCAAGCGAAATGCGCAGTCTAATAGCCATGACTGTCGATTCGTGCGTCTTCCGTCTCTTCACTTTTCACTGCAAATGCACCCCCCTCCCCAGAAAAAGTGTCAAGGTAGCGTGACCTGCAGACATTTCACCTAACCGTAATGTCCAGTCACTCTGTGGTGCCCATTTTTCCCCATTCATGTTTTATGTCTCGATCTTGATTTGGAAATTCGCGCATTGTAGAGTAAGCAGCGGTGAGGCGTCCATTTTGCTTGAAAGATAAAGATATATTTCCCCCAAAAAACAGAAGCCTTGATGGCCTAGTGGGTTGTGTTGGGTTGGGCTGTAAGCTTTTCTCCTTTTGAAGATCTTGGTCATTTTGCCAGTTACATCCGATGATGTCGAGCGGGTGGTCTCGACTTTGAGACGCGTAAAAACGTATCTTCGAAATACTATGACTGACGAACTAAGGATTGGCTGATGAACATTCATCGCGATATCGACCTCGACGTTGAAGATATTTTAAGGCGATTGGGTTTGTCTAATCGCAGGCTTCGATTAATTTGATATATTATCTGGTGGTTTGTCGTGGAAAAATCGGTTTCTTGGAGCCATAAAACTCAAATTTTTCGCCTCGGGCGGGGCGGGGGCCCCCGCCCCGCACCCCACCCCCTCGGGCGCTTCGCGCCTTCGTACAGGCTGATGTAGCCAAAAACAGCTGAATTCACATGCCTTATTTTTTCAAGTGAGCACCCCCTACCTCAAATTCTGGCTACGCCACTGCTCGGGCCCCTTTCGATGGTATTCGCAGGTTGGAAAGAGAAGGAAATGGCCTGAGTATGGCTGGGAATGCCACAATCATTAATTGTTCGGAGTGTCCTGATGAATGCGCAGTATGCCGGGCCAACAGGTAGCACTTAAGCGCACACTCGAACATTCTACTACAGAAAAGGTAAAGTATTTGTCTCGATTGCAAGTGTGCATGTGATACTTGCAACATCGTTTTATTGCAGCCGCGTTGGTGCAGCGTTTCGGCATTCGTCTCTCCGTATTGCTTGGGAGCGAGTCGATGGACTCGTCCCGGGTTCGATCCCCGTGATGGAGGTCGGTTTGCGAACCCTACCCTCGCTGACCTTGCACACCAGGCCGTGGGTGACTCACCCAGTACCGCCGAGGTGCTCCGAGTGCAGAGACGGAAGCCAAACGAGGAGACAGTCTCGGCTGTCGAACACCGACAAGGCTCACAGCCCGCCCGCCATCGTCCGAGGAAGTCTGTGTCCAGTCCAGGATGCCCTCGCGTGGAGGTGCTCCTAGTGGAGATACGCTGAGGGAAGTGTCACGGGAGAGTTCGTATCTCCCGCATAGATATCATATAGTGTAGCGTGCGTTAGTGTAAAGCTTGCTCGCCAGGGCTACGGCCAGAGCAGGCGACCGGTGTGATGTATGGGAGAACCGTAAGATAATTCTCGTCTAGTGCGGTTGGCCTCGAGATTGCTCTTCTCCACTCGCGGTCACGTCGGACGGCAACGTGACAGAAGCTGCTGTGTGTGCTGGCCCCCGCACAGCCCTGCTTATAATGCTCGACTGCTGGCCGGCTAGAGGCGAAACGGCCTACAAAAGTTTAAAAAAAAAGAAAAAAACATCGTTTTATGGGTTGCACAAAACTGATCAGCACATGGCGAGCAATCTGTTCACGACGTTCAATTCAATGCTAGACCTGGCAAGACCACTACCGAGCGAGTGCAGGCGCGAGCATATGCTCGATTGTATCACAATCAGCATCACATGCACAGCACCCGCCAGGTTCGTGCCCACCCCACAGGTGTATATAAATTTGATGCAGCTGCAAGGACTCGGTGCAAGATCTTGAATTGCAAGAAATAATTATTGGGTAACGCGATGTTATTACAAATGTTGTGTTTTACCACATCACTAAACGCCTATGCGCACTCGAGGGTGAAGGGGCACAGCCGCCCGTAACTGCGCACCTGGCGTGAGAGGCAGACGCCTGCCTAACCCACCAGGCCACGGGCCCGGTCAAATCGTTGCCCACGGCCAGTCGTTAAAATACAAGACGCACCACGGGGCCCCGGCCTGGAAGATGCTGCACCTTGGCGTATAAGATCAGCGAGGGTTCATGGTTTACTGCATAAACCGACCTCCGTCGCCAGGAATCGAACTCGGGCCCCTCGCTTGTTGCCAAAATACGGCAGACCAACATCGAACCACTGCACCTTAGAGGCCACCCCAGAATACAACTTCGCGTACTGTAGTGTGACTACGGCCATGGCTAATCAATGTGGTCCAAGCTGCATCAAATCCGAGCCAGCATTGTCCAAGGATGCCCTCATGTAGAGATGGTCCAAGCGACGCGTAGACTGGATGCCTATCTCGCTCGTGATCCCCCCCTCTCCGACGCGCTAAGGGAATACTAAATGTGTGCAGTGTAAAGTGATAGCGTCTACCAAAGCGAGGGGCATCTCGATGAGCAGTGTAAAGGAAGGCTGAGCTAGTTTGCGCAGATTTTGTAGGCCAGTGGAGCCACCTTTCAGGGGCGTGTTCGACTCCCGCCCGGTTAAAAATTGTCAAATACTGTATGTGTTCCTTACGATTAGGCCTCGAGTGCGCTCTATGCATAAAATGACATGACATGGCCACTGAAGTACGCTTCCCCCCCGGGGAATCTGCCATGTGACCAGGCAAAAACGAGCTCTGCTCAGGGATCGAGTCAGAACTCACGATCAGGGCAGCCGACCAAATTGGTGCACTTCGGAAGCATTTCGCAAGAGCCTCAGGCTTTCCTCTCATCGTCAGTGTCCGACAGCCTGTTCACGCGTTCTGCTCCGGATCAAACCAAACCGTTCAACATCAGATCTCGAAAGGCATTAAAACGCCAAGCCGAATATTTTTGCATACCATGAAAATTACAATTTTGAATATCAAGTCAAATGTCAACAAAAAATGGTCATTCAGAAACGCCGGCGACAAAAGGAATAAATCAAATTAAGTCAGAGGCGCTCAATTCATTATAAACCAATAAAATCAAGGAGCACATCCACGTGCACATGGTATGTCAACAAATACATGAAAATTGGACGACGCGCGAACCCTCTAAGAAAATGAAATCGTAAAGAAATGGATAACAAAAACGTCGGTACCGCCTTGAAACTGTCATTACAAAAAGATCATCCTGGTGCCTCTTTTTTCTTGTTTTCGTAGAAAATACCATCGAATGCTGCGAAATGAAATAAAACATGTGAAATGCCCGTGCTTACTGATTGCTGTCATCTTCGTGTTTTCGCTTCGTCCCACGATGAGCGCCTAAAACCAGATAAATATTTGAAAATTCTTGTTTCCGAAATGAAGAGGCGTGAGAACACTCGAAAGTCGAAACGGTCACTAACCTGCATCCTCATCGTCATCATCGTTGACTTCATCGTCGTCATCGTCTCCTTCTTCTCCTGGTTCGAAGTCGCCCGTTTCATCTTCATCCTAAACGTAAGATGGAGCCTTGCAGAGTAATTTGGGAAAACGTGGGACTTCACAATAGACTTAGAACCAATCAGAGAAATATTCGTATCATTTTAAGATTTCAAAACCCAGTACTCCTTAGAGCGTATCATCATTTTAGCTTATCAAGCATGGGCCCATTTCGGAGCAAGAACAACAGAAATTTCTGGGCCCATACTTCCAAAGCTCTGTCACTTTGAAGATATGCGAGACCGACCTCCTCATCTTCCGCTTCTTCGTCCTCTGCGCCATCTTCTTCTGAAAATAAACAGAGTTTAGGAAAAAAAAGTAAGAGTGTCGATCAGTAGTAAAGTAAAAATTGATCCTTACCATCGCCTTCTCCGTCAACTTCGTCGTCATCTTCAATCGAGAAAATTTTGCTAAGACAAATGAATTAGCAATCTACCCAATGCTTACCATCGTCTCCCAGTCCTTCTTCGTCTGATTCATCTGCTTCTTTATCTTCCCTGTCGAAGCCGTCCAAATACTTCAACTGAGGAAGCGTTTCGAACGCCTTCGGCCGATAATCGTCTCCTTGGGTCACTTCACAATTGAATAAATCTAACGCCTTCAGCTTTTTCAAGCTCTTCTAAAATAAATAGCCACAAATTATCGTAAAACCTGTGTTCCATAATCCCAACTTGCCAAGGGCTCCAGTGTTTCCACATCCTTGATTTTGTTACCGCTCAAGTTGAGATGCGTGATATTGGGACATCCGGACAGATGATCGAGACCGCTCGTCAAACGATTATCGCTCAATTCTAACTGAAATAGTACAGTTTTCGTGATGACTTCATAACAAAGACTACAGCAAGCACATCTGGTCACTGGAAAAAGGTAATCAGATCGTACTGTCGATCAAGTGAATTCAGAACCCAGTACTCTTTTAAGTTTGTCATCATTTTAGCACAGGATACGTATCAAAGGCAAGAGCTAAAGACCTAAGCGGACAACTGCTACCACGCGCAACTCACTCTTTTTAAATTGGGTAGACTTGGGAACCCTTTCAAAGTGGTCAAACCGACGTTGATCAAACTGAGTGTTTCCAAATTTACGAATTCATCCGTCAAACCAATAATTTGGGTGGATCGGCAATTGTCCAAGTTCAATTCGGTGATCTATAACCGAATGCGGAACAAAGTTAGTGTCAGTCAGTCTTCTTTCACATCTCTACCCTACTACACACACCGAACATTGACAGACCAATGTTTTCTGCTGCGAGCGCCAGCTCAGCCTCGACGCGCGGAGAAAAGAAAAGCAGGCCCCTTTCACTTTATTCGGTTTAGCGCTAGAGGCCGCCCTTCGATTCTACGGCCAGCCTTCTGCTGCGGCGCGTGCGCGGTTCGATTCCACACTAAACGCGGCATCAGCAGCTACTAACGGCGACAAAGCTCCGACACCCGAACATTCTTCGGCACGAAAACAGACACCAAGCAAGTTAAACGACGAAAAAAGATGAATCGACCACTTTGCACAAAGTCAGAACCAACGAATTTGCTTACAATTACATGAAACTCAGGCAAAATTTGGCACGAATCCCATTTTGCAAAGCCAGGCCATTTCGATAGGATATAACCGTTCACCAAAACTACGGACGCAACCCCTTTCCTTATACGTCCAGTACACTCACTCGATCGGAAATATCATCTAAAGTCATCCCTAAGCAAGTTAAAGCCCGACTTACCTCACTCGGCGCTCTGCCGCGCATTTCCAATTCGATCCGCTTATCCATTTCCGTGTTTTCCGCCGTCCTGACAATGTTTGCTACGCAGAAATGTTGCAATTTGATTTGTGATAAAGGCGATCGAGATGTTGATACCCGTTCAACAACTACGATCAGCTAATGGGCCAACAACGAGATTTTTGTAAGATGGACCACAAAGCGGCAATACACGACGTCAAAATACAGAGCGAGAGAGACGCCAAAGTGCTCGACAGCGACGGTGCGGCGGGCGGGCGGCGGAGATCGAGTCGCTCGGCGAAGGCTGCTGATGCTGAAAGATGGCAGTTGGCCGAGTCGCTTGCTCGCTCCACGATGCTCAAAGACGGCCAACAAAACGCATAGGCAGCGCTGTAGGGCGGATCGAACAGGGCTCGCTCGAGTCGCCAATGCGCACGCCCCCCCCCCCGTTCAATGCACGCGTGCGACCAACGCTACGATATTTTAAAACTGGCCGTAGAGGGGTACCCACAATTCGACCATTTTCTCTGGATGCCGCCTTTCGCGCGCCAAGCCGATCCTAGCAGACAACATGCCCGCAGCCCGGCAATAACAAGGCGAGGGGAAAGAAGGCGGCTACAGCCTACCACTAGGCATCAACACCAAATACGGCTAGAGGAGAAATAAAATGGGTCTGCGTCTTATTATTTAGTGCACTTATAAAGGCTAAAGCGGTTCGAAAAGTTTTTTAAAATTTGTTCTTCCTGTAGTGACTACCACTTAAAATTCAAATTCCCGCGCATTTTTTGACTTTGTCGTTCCTACAACAATTGTCAGTCGCCGGTCTGCTATAAATGCCAAGTCCATGACAATCACACAAAGCACAACTGATTGCATACGATTAGGTCCATTGATCCTAAAGATCTTTCGTTTGAAGTTATTTTTGGGGGAAACGTGTCGGACCTTGCATAAACATGCCACCGAAGAAGGCAGCACCAGAGCCACCTCCATTGATTGGACGAGTCGGAACTAATTTGAAAATGGGTATCGTCGGCTTGCCAAATGTTGGGTAACATTTTGAGCATTAGTTTTCGTTTAGTGTTAAATAAGCCCATACAGAAAACTTTCTTTTAGGAAATCAACGTTTTTCAATGTTTTGACAAAAAGCTCAGCTCCTGCGGAAAACTTCCCTTTTTGCACGATCGATCCTAATGAAAGTGAGAATTTTTTTTTAGCCGCCAATACAGTAAAACCTTGTTAGCGGTCGTTCGGGATCGGGATTTTGAAACAGTGGTTTTTTCTCTTTTTTATTCGCTGTAAATGACCTACATCCCTTACACCTACACCTGGAGTAGCCAGCAAATATAGCCCAAACTCTATTTCCTTGGATAATTTTTAGTGCAGTATTTATCATAGCATATCAGGCAAGCAAAACGCGGGGAATCATTCACCAATTAGCAAACAAATCCCTTTCTTCTCTGTCCGTTCAATCATAGACCAAATTTCCTCCACCTTCCCCTTCTGAAATAATAACAACATTCAATCCCGACCATTTTTATCGGGATCGGGATCCCGAACCAACGCTAAGCCTTGCTTCTTTCCTGTTATGCATTGGCTACCTGGCAGAAAATTAGTGTCATCGAATTGTGTGCTCTCTAATTGCAGGCCGAGTGCCTGTTCCGGATGATCGATTCGAATTCCTCTGCGAATACTTCAAACCGGACAGGTTGGTTGCATAGTATTGTTTGTTTGGCTTCTTTCGTACTACATTTTTGGTTTTTCAGTCGCGTTCCAGCTTACCTAAACATCGTGGATATTGCTGGATTGGTGAAAGGCGCCAGCGAAGGACAAGGTTTGGGTAACGCATTTCTCAGTCACATCAGCGCTTGCGACGGCATTTATCACATGTCACGTAAGAAAATGTCTGAAATGCGTCTATAGCATCCTCGAAATCTCTGGTTTTAGGTGCTTTTGAAGACGAAGATGTAACACACGTGGAAGGCGATGTTAATCCAGTGCGCGACTTGGATATTATTATGGACGAATTACGTTTGAAGGACATTCAGTACTTGGAAGGCGTTATTGACAAACTCGACAAAACTGTTAGTCGAGGCGGGGACAAATCGAAGAAACCAGAATACGTAAGCTACATATCACGCCTTCCTTCTGTCTAGTACGAGGCTAACAAGGATGTTTTGCAGGATACGTTGTTGAAAGTGCAGCAATTGTTAGTCGAGCAGAAAAAACACGTCCGTTTTGAAACCTGGAACGAAAAAGAGGTTTGTAAAACATTTTTTAGTCACGTTTTATGTCAATATTCGTCAACATTTTAGATCGAAGTTTTAAACAAGCATTTATTGCTCACGTCGAAGCCAGTCGTGTACTTGGTAAATTTGTCTGAGGACGACTATATAAAGAAGAAGAACAAGTGGTAAATCTTGCGACTGACTGCCTGGACTTTGCTACCAATCGTGCTTTATGTTTAGGTTAGCAAAGATAAAGGCCTGGGTCGACGAACACGATCCTGGAGCTATTATCATCCCCTTTAGTGGAAACTTGGAAAACAAATTGATCGATATGCCCCCGGATGAGAGAGATAAGTATTTGAAGGAAAAGGGAACGAGCGGGTAAGCTAGCTTTGGATAGAAGTGAGGAAGCGTGGTGAACAGGTGTGATGTCCAGAGCACTAGACAAGATCATCAAGACTGGATACAAGACACTGCAATTGGAATATTTCTTCACTAGTGGCAAGGACGAAGTGAAAGCGTGGACTATTCAGGTATGGCACGATATTGGTGCGCTTTAACAGTGTTCAGACAAGGCAAGGTTGGAAAACCTGGAATGTGAGCAGTGTGTCTGGCAAAAATCAGGAAAAATGGCCATTTTTGAGCCGAAATCGGGGAAAGCAATGCCTTTTGAGGTTTTAAGTTTCGAATCATCCGGCTTTTTTGTGTTGATCATGCTGGAAGTCAGTTAATCACTTAAAATTGGTCTAGTAGTGCTGGGACAATGTAAAAATAATCAAGGGAGAAATCAATTTTTTGCCTGGGAAACCTGGAAAAACTAGGGGAATCCTTTTCCGTTCCTAGTATGAACTCTGTTCAACATAAAGTGATTGTGTCCTTTCCAGAAAGGAACGAAGGCTCCTCAAGCAGCTGGCCGCATCCATACCGATTTCGAGAAGGGATTCATCATGGCCGAAGTTATGCATTTCGAGGACTTCAAAACGGAGGGCTCTGAAGCCGCGGCGAGGGTGCGTTAGTTGGGGTGGGGAGTGCTCTGCATCTCTGATCTTTGAGTGTTGAGCGTAAGCTGCGTGCAATTGCATGATTGCGTTTTGTTTTAGGCGGCAGGGAAATACAGACAGCAAGGTAGAAATTATGTGGTGGAAGACGGAGACATAATTCTTTTCAAATTCAACGCTGGTGCCGGTTTGCAAGCGAAGAAAAAATAAGAGAAAATGACGAAGATGTGATGAATTTAGAGGTTAATTATTGTTTCTTGGAGGTTTTACTCGGAGTGGTGTTGTTGCCAAGAATCATTTGATAATGCAGTGCACTTTGCTTGATCGAGTTGGTTATTCACCCCTTCTGGGCCCTAGCTCGGTCGGGGGCGGTGTTTGGTGATGAATGTTGGCCGGTTGGGAACGTCTGGCAGCCAGCCCCCGCCCGTCCCAGTATAGGCGGAGTCGTATGCTCTTGCTCGGTCCCCCCCATTCCGCGCAGGCGTGTTTGATTATTGACGCGAAACGAGACCGCCTCGACGACTGCTCTCGTCGGGCGGGGCGTAGAGCGGTGCGACTAGGCGCTACCTAATCGTAGGGCACGTAGGACGGGCTTGGCTTGGCTCGCGTGTCGATTCGATGCATAGTACGAAAAGAACTGCCCTCTTTCAGTCCCCCTTTTATTAGCCAGCCAGAGGACCGAGGTAGAATAACCGAAAATGGACAGCCACCATCCCCAACAAAACGATGATGACGAAGGGAAAAATGAGGATTTCTTTGCGGAAGAACCCTTACCTTTGGAAGTAAGTGTGCATTGTAAAGAGGCAAATCTGGTTTCGGATGTAGAGGAATGTAACTGCCCCCCAACCGTCATGACAATTATTTGGAAGAAATTTTTCCTGTCATCGGCTAATTCGTTTCAGGCATCGGGCGCATCTACTTCGCCATTGGCCCTGTTGGCAGCTACGTGCAGTAAAATTGGAAATACGACGGGCAACGAGGAATCGATTATGGAAAATCAAAACGACGAAATGGAAACGAGTGAAATTGTGGACCAAGGAGTTCAGCAGCGACAACCTGATGTTTGTGAAAATGCGGATTTTGGACTTTTGACGAGCACATCGGGCGAACAGACGGAAACATTGGATTCTGGTGTTTGTGTAACGAGTACGACGCATATCGACGACACGACGACAACCACCTATATGATGCCGCAATTCAAAAATGTTACTGTCGATGGTCAAGAAGCCATTTTTATTCCGATCACTGCGGCTTCAGGTAACGAGGCAGATTTTTTTAGTTTTTTTTATTGATAAAAAAGATATGCTGTTTGTTTCAGGCTTGCCATTGAATTCGCGAATGGTCTTCGCGCCAGGCGCAGTATCAGCCGTGTCCAACGACCCGAATTCTACGACGACCTCGGCGACAGCGATCTCCTTCCCGAGCGCGGATCAATCTCAGAACACTTCTGTGAGTGTTATCGGGGGCGATCCCAGTCAGCCGCTCACCGTCCAAACCAATCCCCAACAAGCAGTCTCGGTCCAAATCCCCGTCATCAGCCCGAACGGAAAGGCCACTATGCAGACGGTACAAATCACGTGGCAGCAACTTGTCAACTTGGTCGGGCCCGCCCTGATGGACACGGCTAGCACAGGCGCGAGACAAGACTCGCAATTTATCGATCAGCAAGGTACGCCGATGACAATGGTCAGTCTGGGATCAGATACGAGTACGGCGCCGTCCGTGGTCTCGAGTCAAACATCGTCGACCACTCCCAAAATTATCCGAGTCCAAACCACTCCGTCCAAACAAGCTGCCAAATCGAGTGGGGCAACCACGCCAACCACTTCGTTGCCCGTATTGTTGCCGAAAACCAGTGGAGCAAATGCCGTAGCTGTTTCATCGGCGAGTTCGCCCTCGATCACAGCCCCGTCGAATACGCTGACCAAGTTCGTATTGCAGACGACCAATCAATCGCAATCACAGCAACAACCCATCATAATCAGCGGTGCGGCCTGCCAATTTCAAACTCAACGCCAACCGCAATTCGTATTTGCATCAACTCAGGCGGCCCAAGCCCAGCCGATCTTCTTGCCAGCCAGTTCCACACCCGGCAGCACTTGCCAGCTGTTCTGCGGATCGACGAATCAGCAAGTTTACACGTTGCAGACTGGAGGACAGAATTTCGGCACTGTGGGTACCGGCGGGCAACAAGTTCTCATTCTGCAGGCACCATCGGCCAATACATCTCCGTTCGTGCAATTACAACCAGCCAATCAGCAGATCATTTACGCCACTACATCGGCCGCACAAAGTTCACCTTTTATCATCAATGCGGCCGAGAGTTTGTCCAACACTCCCGTCACCATCCTGGCATCAGCTCCGAGCAGCGGCACCGACTTGAGCAACATGACATCGGAATCAGTGAGCACAGTGTCGACGGGCGTGTCACAACCAACCACTGCCTACGTCATCTCCAACCCACAGCAGTTGAACATTTCGGGTGGAGTTCAGAACTCGGGCAACGTCACCCTCGTGCCTGTCAACTGGGCTGGAGCGCAGACGGTGACCACTGGGCAACAGCAGACGGCTCAGTTCGTTCCCATTGTCCGACAGCAGCCGCACCCGAAACCAGTCTCGTCGGCTGCGGCCAAGTCAACTATCATTATGGGTAAGTGCCCTGCTCTTCTGGCCCCGCTAGTCCTGGGCTTTGCCATCCGGAGATTCCAAGGCTGGGCTTTGATTGGGTATTCCAGGACTTTGCACTCCTGCTTACGACGGAGCCAACCTGCGGTATTCGGTGCCAGAACTGCGGCAGGTTGGGACCAAAATTCCTTTGTTTCGCAAAACGCCTCTCCTGAACTGATCATGAGATAGTCGCAAAAGGTCTTCACAAAATTTGAATTTCGCGCGCATTGCAGTCAAATAAGTTACTGTAAAGGCTTGAATGAGTCTTTCAGGAAACTAAGCTAATTCATTCTTTTCTTTTGCAAACTGCCATCAACCAGCCCAGCTTTTATAAAAGCGGTAGTGGCACGCAGCACTTGATCAGTTCAGGAGAGCTTTGGTTTGCTTGCTGAAACGTGAAGGACCTGGCACAGTACTGGCACGCATAGGTCACGATCGCTATCTAGGCTAGTTGGTTCCCTCGTCAGGCCTGACAGTGCGCTGTAGAGGACTGTGCGTAAGCAGTTGTATGTCACCTCAGGCAACCATCAATTCCAACAAGACCCATTCGACTCGTCAAAGTGGCAGTTGATTCCGTTGTCGGTGGCCCCTTCGGCCAGCACCGGAGCCAGTGCATCGTCATTTTCGAGTCAGCCATCGGGCTCGGTCAACATCATCGCCGTTCAGTCGATGGGCGCAAGCACGGGTGCGGGCACCAGCATGGTCGGACATAAAAGTACAACTGTCGTCCAGCCGAGAAGAGAGCCGACGTCCACGACTGCGAAACTTCTCAGTTCTCAAAAAGGCGAATCATCGAATAGTAATCAAAATATGAAACGACAAAAACGAGTGGCCTGTTCTTGCCCAATTTGCAAAGAGAATGAAGGATTGTAAGTGACTTGGAGGGCTTTGGTATTTGAGTGTGATCAGCTGATGGTTGCTATTTCCAGGCCCATAGGAGAACGCAGGAAGTACCACCTGTGCAGTGTGCCCGGCTGCTCGAAGACGTACGGGAAGACATCGCACTTGAGGGTAAGTTCAAGTTATCACATGGATTCTCATGCTTCCCGCAACTCCTACAGTAAATTTAAAGCCCATCCGCAAACATTCAAACTCTGCTCAAATATTTGTATATTCTGAGCATATCATTTGGTCAATTGCCTTTCGGCCCAGCCGCGGATGCTCTTCTTTATGTTACGTATCTGAAAATATCGTTTCAGCATTGTGAAAAAGCAGCCACTTTTTAAGCAAAGCGTGAAAACCTGCGTTTTGTGCTCCCTGGCGATGGTTTTTATGTTTTCTGCCTAGTTTTTAGTTTTGCCCTTTGCGACTATTGGTGAGACCCTGGAGGTTGGGAGGACATGTATGGCAAGGGTCCGCCTGAGCGAAAGGGAATGCTGATCACTGATGTGTTCTAGGCTCACTTACGTTGGCACGCTGGCGACAAGCCATTCGAATGCGATTACCCATTCTGCTCGAAGCGGTTCACTCGGTCCGACGAACTACAACGTCATAAACGGACGCATACAGGTCAGTCCCATTTCACACCCCTTTCCTCTAATCCTTATCCCGTCCGCTTCCTTATCGTTAGGTGAAAAACGCTTCGAATGCGAAGTTTGTCAAAAGAAATTTATTCGAAGCGATCACTTGGCCAAGCATCGTCGCACTCACGGCGGCTTCGAACCTGCCGTCTCGATCAAAGAAGAGTACCTCGATGAGAGTCAAGACGACGGCACCGCTGGTGATAACGAGACGGCCAACTTGTTCATTATTGAAAATGGTGCTTCAGGAACGAGATCATGAAATGGTGAGCTAGTGACTGTCGTATCAATAACCCAGGATATAGTTCAGTTATGGTCTTGTACAGGGCTGCCTTTGGCCATTGCTTTAGTTTTTCATTATTTGCTGTTATTTTCCAATGTATTGGGAAGCAAATATACCAGCGAGGGCGACGTTTTGCGTACATACTATACCTTACAGCAACAAAAACGAATCCAGCACCGAACGACGGCAAAAACTGTAAAACAAGCGCTCTGCTTGACACAAAATTTGATCCAAATTCAATTCACCGGATAGTCTAAAACAGAAAAACAAAATCTGAGCAAGGTTGAATTTGAGTTTTGGGCAGTCAAAATAGAGGCCTGGCCATAGAACACATTCTGCTATGTTTTACAGACAAGTGGGCGAGCGGTCTTACTATCTGGCGATCAACAATGACATTACACAGACTGTGTAAAGAGACAGTGATCAGGATAACCGAGCCTGTTTGTGTCAAGGTACGAGTATATAACAACGCGATTGCCACATCAATTGTCAGTCATTCTTGAGCTCAGAATGTTTCAATTTCTGAAGAAGGCATTTGTCCCGACACTAATTTCTACTTCGAACTTGGAGTTTAGCTCCTACTGTATTTCCGATATTCGCGAACCGGAAACACTGTTGCCAATGCTCAGAAGGGCATGCTTGTTCGCCCTCCTACTCGAGACTGACACCAGGACTGACCCTCTCCTATGCACTTACTTCGACATGCTTTGAAATATTTGCGAGCCGTCAGTACAACGAAAGATTTCGTCTCGATACAAGGTCATTATAGCAACGCAAATAAATAGGTCGAACGTGTACTCGGCACTTGCACCCACGCATTCGAATTTCATACCTAAAAACAACACACATTCCATCTTGATCGATTATCCCAGAAGCAAAATGTATCATTTACCTTTTTCCATCAAAATTCGACGACTACTTTCGATTGCACGCCTTGCCTCTGACGTATTCAGTTCCAAATGATGCGTACTAACGATCTCCAACAAACGCAAGCCCTCGTCGAATGAGAATTCGCGTTGAAAGCATAAAAGCAACCATCTAAAATGAATTCAAATGAAACAAGGCGGTCTACCAAACACCATAAATCCTCCTCAGGGGTCCACGCAAAACATGCGCCAATTGACAGATACCTCAAATATATAAACGTGGACGACTTGCATTGACTACGTACATCTTGATGTCAACAAGAACTGTGAAATTTGAGAGTTGAGCAGAAGAGTTGCAGCAAACAGAAAATCAAAAACATACACGATTGAAATATGTTTTTGATAAAAATAAGCTCGCGAAAATCATCCCAATCAAATGAATCTCCCACCCAAGGTAACAGGTCAACCAGAGTTTTTGACCCCACGACAACCGAAGTCCAAAAAGTTATCATCGCATTTTCAGCTGCTAATGTCGATATTTGGCCAGGAAAAGACAGAATCGGCTAGCCAAAAAATGCATTGTCAGTTATTTCGACCTCCACGGCTATTTTTGGGCCAAAAGTGGCTCAAAAAAACTCCTCTGAGGATGTCGAGTATATTCGACATATCGAAAGGATGACTCACTTGTGGCAGAATATCAATTCAGGCATCCCTGATTCGGCCAAGTAATTGTACAAATCGGCGTCCAATTTCTTCACTAGTTGTTGTAAAATTTCTAAAACCAAACTGTTTAGGCCTACCAAGGCAAACAAATCAAAAATATACATACCAATCTTCTGAACCATTCCAACAGCCAAAAAATCACGCTGCATCTTTTCCACGTAATTCGTGAAGCACCAAAATGCGAAAGGCTAAAAATCGAAAACCATCTTTGGTTCTTCAATTAACGAAGATAAGAAATCTTACCTCCGAATCGAATACCAAGAAAAATCGTGATAGAATATCATTCATTCCTTGCACATAGCCAACACCACTGTGCACAACGCAAAAGGACAACAAAGCGTCGCGTAAGGTCAACAAATGCGGATTATCGTCACCTCTGAAAAAAGATGGACCCCGATTACTCATCTTGGGTACTCGCTTTTCACTAAGCCTGCACTTTACACATAGTATGGATGCGTACGATCCGTACGAGGCACGTCCTTTGATATGTAGCGAAGAGCTTCCAATAGCGGCTCCACTTCGCACGGAAGACGTTCGGCGTAAATCTGAAAAAAAGCAAAAAGTTACGATCGTCGATTAGGAACAATAAAACATGACTGTCAATCAGCTGATGAAAGCCAAAAGCTCGTACAAGGACAATAATCGGTAAAGGCGCCTTTTGGCCGTTACAACAGAGTCTGTTATCTACGTGGGTAAATCCGCATGAGAACGGCAATATTCAATCACACGGGACCGATGCAGATAGTTTATGTTGGCTTTAGTTTGACTAAGCAAAACCACTGGTCAGGTTTGCATAGCTTCGACTAAGCCGTTCACCTCACCCCCTAGGTTTCGAACGGGATTTCACCACTCATTTTTTCCCTCATCTCTCATGCTGCCCATCTGAGGAAAAGATTGTTCTCCCAACCTGCTTACCTTAGCTTCAATCTGATTTACATCTCTTTTTAAGAAATCAGAATCGGAAAAAGAGCCCGCTGCCAAAGGATCTGTTTCATTCACGAACGACTCGTAAACTGGCCGACCGTCAGCAATAAAATTATCAGGCTGCCGAAAATCAAAAGTTGGAAAATGCTGCTTCATAACTGTCTGCCAACGCCGACGAATCGCGTAAAATCGAGCAGTTCGTTGCTTGAGAATTGCCTCGCGTTCTTTGGACGTCGAATGACAAGGATAAAAATCGAACAAAAATGCCCACACAGTCGAACGAATACTCGGCGCCACACCGCCTAAAAGGGTCACCTGCCATAAGATAGGAATAGGAAATCCGAAACACTTTTCAGTACCTCGAAAGATGGCTTTCCTAAACGCATGCTCGTCGATAATTCTTCCTTCCTTATCAAACATTTGTTTGAACTGTTCTTCACTCAAAGGCGAGCATCGAAATGTGATCAAATCATTCTCCAACGATTTGCTCGGTTTCTGGTCATCCAAGTACAGAACTTCGCGGAGCGGGATAATGTCCGTCGATGGCGCCGGTGGAAACGATAAGAATTCGAATTCCCGATCCGGACTGCTACAAACAAACGAGTCGTCGCCCATTCTTTCAAGACGACCAGTGTCTCCTACAAAGCACATTTGAAGTTGTGGAATCGTAATTTCAGCCATTTCATTCCGGCCGCACTAATGACGTTTCACTGGTAAAATCAAGTTGCGGACGAAAAACAGCTAAAGACTGAGTAGAGGCCAGACAGCCTGCGCTCTTCGATCGCGAGTTTACAAGACACCAGACGGGTTCCTCTGCCACATTCATTTATCATCATATACTTTTCAACAAAATGAATTCAACCAACGTTCTCCAAACGAAACGCCAAACATCTACGACTTCAAACAGTTCACTTGGCCTTCACAGCCTTCTTCGCTCCTTCTTTCTTGGCCGCTGGTTTCTTTCCTTCACCTTTAGCTGGCTTTGCATCTTTCTGAAAAATCAAAGTTGGTTAGTAATCTCTTTCTTATCCATCCGTCCACCCACCCCACCCATGGACCAGACCAACCAATGCAAAAAATTGTCAGTCGCAAACTTTTCTAGGAAATCAGTTCCTCTACCCACCACCACATCCCCGAATGATCTTACCGGTCGTTTTCCTTGCACCTTTTCGCTACGTTTCCTAGCCCGCTGTGCTGCTAGAATAGCGGCTCGTTTCACAACGGCTGCATACGGGTTCAATTTAACCATCAAGCGCGTGTTCTTCAATGGATTACGTTTCAACGTCGGACGCTTGGCTTGCTTCCTGACAACAGAGAATAATACAGATTTTATACCAAAACTCCACATTTTACAACGTACCTGCGATGACGGATAGCCTTCTTAACTTGCTCGCTCTTGATCAAACGCGTAAAATCGGCGTTCGTCATTTTTGGCACCGGCAAGCTAGAAAATTACGAATATAGCCTAGTCTAGTTAAACAAGAGCACTATCCATGCTTACTTCCAATGCTTTTTCGTGGTAGAAGCCTTCTTCCAGGTTCCGTAAATATCGTCCAATTTCCTAAACGCACTTTCCGTCCAGATGACAAATCGGCCCAAATGACCACCAGGAGCCAGTTTCAACAAATTCAAACGATCAACTTGCAAAAATTCAATGCCTGAAGTAAAAATGCAAATAAAAGCAACAGAATAAAAGGACATTCCCCTCTTAACAAAACCAGCCTCAGGCAGAGCACAGCTCAGCTGTGGGTTTTATACAGCAACATGCATGTCAGAAACACGGACCAATTGGTTTTCATCATTGAGCAGGGCCGGTGGAGACAGAGAACATAGAACCAAGACTTACCTGGGATGTTTCGGAAAGCGCGATGGATTCCGTTGTCTTGATTGTAGACGATCAAAGGTCCCTTCTTTTTTTTGTATCGCCTATTGCGCATTTTGCCTTTGCCTGGACGAAGACGCTTGCTGTTGTAAACCTAAAACCACAATACTGTCGTACTTAATAGGTAAAACTCAACCTACGTGCACTGCTGATTTGTATTCAGGCAGGACAAAGCCTAGCTGTGGTGGTTATACAGCAACATGCATGTCAGAAACACGGACCAATTGCTTTTCATCACGATCTCAAGACACTTTATCAGCGAAACGGGTTTTTAAAAAGCTTACCTTTTCGATATCAGCCCAGGCTTTGATTTGCTTCAAAAACGTCACCGCTTCTTTCGTCTTCTTGAAACTTTCGACCTTATCCGAAATAACCAATGGAACTTCGGCTATTTCGTCGATGATATGACCTAAAAGGCAAAAGGATAATATGTAGAAACCATAGTTACATTTCCATTCCAGCCCACGTTGGGACAATAAAGACTGGTATCAAGCCGAGCCGCCTGGTCGAGTTCTACCTGTGGATGCGCGATTGAGACATGAAAGCAAAAAAATCAATTCACACTTACCACGGGCTTGAACCAATCCGGGAACACCAGAAGCGGCTACGGCCGAACAAATAGCATAGCGTTTTTGTGCTACATTTACGCGGCGATGCCAACGGCGATAAACTTTCGTTGGAGCGAACATGCGACCACCACGGCACATGTTTCCATACGCACCTTGACCGCTACGATGCGTGCCGCCACCACGAACACGCGGAATACGCGCTACGGCGCGACCAGTGCCCCACGATTCGGCAGACGTTTGATGACCTGCAAGCACTTTTCAATTACGACTGCTACGTCTTTTCTCACTGTCAGTCTCAGAAAAGAGAACTTCTACACACGGTTTGAATGTGAATTACGAGAAACAATCACGTACACAAACTGATCTTTAGATCTTCAGCCTTCATTTAATGCAGGGCACTAGTTATACGGAACTTCAGTATGACCATCACTAATTCCTCTCTACAAATAAGCACTTCCTTACCAGCTTCCTTCGAAACGGCATAAGGTTGACGATGGTTCTTACGAATTTGTTCATGAATGAACGAAACCAAATCTGGGCGAATCGGTGCTTTGTAAATAATGGGCAACTTGACTTGAGAATTTGTTACCTCGCCCTTTTCGTTATAAACGGACACTAACGGCCGAGACATTATTATTTTTCAACAAAATTTATATAGGTACCACACGAACTACCAAAAAATTATCGAAGCGCGGTCCTCCGTTCTTTTTTTGTTTCCCCGATGTGACGACTGTAGCGCGCACACTCGCACAGATCTAAATAAAATTGAAATGGTCCCAAGAGTTATGGCACTGTGTCACGCTCCTGAGCATCATTTTTGAAATTCTGTCTACATCATTTATCTGTCTTATCGTACAGCTGGACTTCGGCGGAAGTGCCGGTTTTATTAGGTAATAAACGAAGTTTTAAGCATGTATGAAGGGTCCCTGCGAACAAAGTCCATAGACCTGCAGTGATGAAAGAATTGCCGACTGGATGCCAGCAAAGGATGGTGATAGAGTGACCTCGGAAGGAGATGGCATTGACAGTTTTCCAGAATTTCCAACTCGCCAATCAGCTCCCCTGGTACGAACTAGCAGTCCAGGCGACATTTTACTAGTAGAGCCAATGGGTGATCGAGGAATGACAGTGGTCACCACATACTCCCTCCAGCATTGCATCAGCAGTCGAGTAGACTGTACCACATGTAACCAGCGCACCCAGGCGGCGGGAGATAGTCGAGACCGAAGACTCTTAGCAAAAAACTCCGACTGGAGGGAGGCAAGTCTCGCGACTATACCTGCTCTGGAAACATCAACCGAAGAGGTTGACGTCCCAGCCAGGGGAGCGTATCGATTACTCCCGACCGCCAGGCGTGCTGGAACCAACACCCCAGTGGTGGTGCCTTATCAGCGCTAGGTGTTCCACCCACCGTCGCGCTAAGGCGCACCAAACGCTCGCCAAACCTTCTCCTCCCCGTAGGTAACAGCGGAGTAGGTTTCGCCCGCTGGCCCCTCAGTGGAGGCAACCCAGACCGAAGTCTGGTAGGGAGTACACCTGCAGGGAACCCCGGGCCACAGCAAGCGCAGGCGCGCCAATCCGGCATTCACCACAACCACCCGGGCTAGCACACTAGTCCAGAAGGGGCTTACATCCGAAGAAGGCCCTTTGGTTCGTGACGCCAGTGTAAACAGCGCACCCAGGCGGCGGGAGATAGTCGAGACCGAAGAAGAAACTCCGACTGGAGGTAAGCAAGTCTCGCGACTATACCTGCTCTAGAAACATCAACCGAAGAGGTTGACGTCCCAGCCAGGGGAGCGTATCGATTACTCCCGACCGCCAGGCGTGCTGGTCACACACTGCACTGATCGTGAGTCTATTTCAAGCTTCATATGTTTCAAGACCAACCGCATAATTATAATCACCGATAATTACTATTAGCCGCGAGTTGAATAGCAAAAGGCAACACAAATCATCATCATCTTCCTAGCATTTACTCCCACTTGGGGCGTGATCCGCTTTTTTTCCTGCATTTCTTCGAGCCTGACGAGCCTGACGAGTCTTCGTGACTACTGATCCGCGTTAACATAAGCACTGATTTACAGGAGCGATTAGCTTCTGTAGTCTGAGGCTGACCAGAGAAGGACAGCGATCTGACAATGAATTCGAGTTAATGACTGCTCTAGAGAATGGGCTGCATTGCATTTTATGCGCTACGGTTTCGAGGTTCATTAGAACCTCGCTTATGACTAACAAGATCTACGCGGCCTTTTATGTATGTGCTCATGCTTCGCCATATCATCAAGCACAGCTATACGCACTCGGGGTTTGAGAGATTTATCTTACGAATTTTTTTACGCAAGACCGAGCGAAAGGGGTTAGATAACTGGATTAGGACTACAAATAGCGGGCACTAAAGGTACACACCAAGAACAATATAATATACAGTAGGATTTGATACGAAAATTCTTCAGCCTTGCGCCTTCTTTCTGCCTCTGCCCTATTCAGCTATCGATACCATTTTTCGCCTTCTTTCTTCAAAGACATTTTCTTCGGCAGCTTTCTTGCGATCGCTCTCTTTGACGTGTTCATTGATCGTGCTTCCCAGCCTCGGCGCTTCGATCACTTTTTTCGAACTCGATGATGCTCGATTCTTACGTGAATATGCCATTAGTTTCCGGAAGTCTTTCTCGCAGTAGGGCCTTCCATCGAACGGCCAATGATGGCTCGACGCTGCCAGTTGGATCCCGCAACCCGCACAAATAAAACAGTATTCGTGCCACGATTTTCCGCAAGCTTCTATGCATATTCCGCGATCGATGCGCTTCTTGCACCCGTGGCACAATGGCATGAAGAGTCTAGCGAAACAGTCTGGGCAGTGCGGCAAATAGCGAGGTTCTTCTCCGTCCTTCGGTTCGCGTGTTTCGTCCCTTTGATAGCCATCAACCAGCACACGCAGTACACACGAAACAACGCTCATGGTGTTCCTTGCCGTCGATTAACCGCAGCAGTTTTCCTGTAGCGAGAGCGGCGTTAAGGAATCGTAAAGGTTGAAGAGAGATTGAGAGGACCGACCGCTCAGGTCGGCCGACGATGAGAGACTGAGTATAGTACAGACTTCGTTACACCGTCTTTACGGACAAAGAAAGGAAGGGACCACACTGGTCAGAGACAGAAGCGAAGAATGAGCCACAGGGAGGTGAACTAAGCGTAAAATGGGAAAAGGACCGTATCGTAAAGTCACAGATCGACGATGATTCTCCTGGGCTGTTATGTGATCATTGCATCCATCGCGACATTTCTGTAGTATCCTCTGGTTGAACCTTACTGCAATCCCAGCGCGACATACATAAGGAAAAAAAACAGGTTAACTCTTCCCGAACACTCCCCACTAACTCTCCCATTGCCCATTAGTGACATCAGTCTGAAACACGACACGAACAGGTTTCAGGCAACGCCCTACGCCTAATAAATAAACAGTGTGTTAGTCAACAACCATCACTCTATCACATCCCTCCCCTGTCTTTTTCGCTTCGTATCCGCTTGGTACAAGTCAGGCTTCTTCCTGATCCGAATGGGATATTGTCGTCGTTCCACTGGAATCGCTTTGTCAGCTGTTTCCGTACGTGGCATTGATTCACTTGTGGTATGGGATGTTGTTGGTTGACCCGCCCCTGGCGCAGTTTCCCTCGCGACCTGATTGTCCCTAACGCTGGGTGTGTTCTGTTGACTGTTCGAGTTTCCCTGGTGTTCAATTGGTGTCGAAACCACTGGCTGTTGGTCAGGATGCACGATCGGATGCCACACAGTCGGATGCCCTGCATCTGACGTTGGATTTGGATGCCCTGCATCTGGTTCCATATCTTCCTCGACATGTTCCAGTTGAGCTGACACTGTCGCATCTTATCGGCATGGGATCTTCGAAGCTTCCCATTGACCTGGAGCTCACAGGAATACAACCCTGTCTTCCTCAACACGGTTGCTGCTTCGAACATTTTCTCACCACTCTTATCAACCCATCCCTCCTCCCCTTCAAAGAATTCCTGGGCGCAGCTTTGCGATCGCGATTGGCCTTTTGTCGCACCAATGCTTGATCCATCCGAACCACTGGATCGGGCTTGAGTAGAGCGAAGGCTGTTCGAATCCTTCGACCAAAAAGTAACTCCGATAGCGTCTTGCCTGTACTCGTATGCGGTGTCGCTCGGTATGAAAGCAAAAACCTTGCTAACCTGAGATCCGCATCGTCCTTTGAGTTTCTCGTGGCCCCATATCGATCCT
Organism: Mesodorylaimus sp. YZB2_4; assembly: GCA_030248295.1. Lineage (NCBI taxonomy): Eukaryota > Metazoa > Nematoda > Enoplea > Dorylaimida > Dorylaimidae > Mesodorylaimus > Mesodorylaimus sp. YZB2_4. Next base: position 1,207,500 of record JASANH010000873.1, on the reverse strand, counting down.
TGAATGTCCGAACTGCACGTTCCGCTAGACCATTCGTCTTGGGATGATAGGGCGTTGACCGCACATGCTTGACTCCAATTCGGGTGGATGACTGTTTGAATTCATTCGATGTGAATTGTGGACCATTGTCGGATACGATCAAATGAGGTAAGCCCAACCTTGCGAACGTGCCCCGCAGCAGTTTGATCGTCTTCTTGGAGCTTATGTCCATTGTTGGTAGTAGCGCGAGCCATTTCAAATGCGCGTCGACGATCACTAACCAAAACTTACCCTCGTATGGTCCCGCATAGTCGATGTGGATTCTCGACCATGGTTCTGCTGGAATCGACCATGAATACAATGGGACTTCCACTTGGTGCGCACGACTTCCCTGACAATCCTCGTATTGCTTCACGAACTGCTCGATGTCGATGTCGATTCGTGGCCACCAAACATCGAATCTCGATATTCCTTTCATCACACTTGACCCTGGATGTCCCTCGTGGAGAGTGTGGAAGACCTTCCTCTGGATTCGTTCTGGAATCACAACTCGGCCCTGCCAGAGCAACAGATTGTCTTCCACTGACAACTGTTCTCGCTTCTCGAAGAATGTATGCAAGTTTGCGTCCACTAGACGTCTTTCAGTCGGCCAACCTCGTTGCTTGTATGCGACCACCTTCGATAGCAATGGGTCCCTTGCTGTCTGGTTCTGAAGTTCGCGTTTGGTAGGGTAGATGGATGCCGTAGGGTGGATGCCGAATTCATCGATTCGATGTCCTAGGTAGTTGACTGACTGCTGTCGGAACTTACACTTGGCCACTTGCGTCTTGACGTTGGCTTGCTGCAATCGTCCAAAGACCTTTCGAACTCGCTTATCGTGTTCCTCGATTGTCTCCCCCGACACGATAATGTCGTCGATGTGTACAGCCGTACCATCGAGCCCAGACAGAATCGTCTCCGTTCTCTGAAACAAGGAAGGTGCGAAGTTAACCCGAAACGGCAACCGTTTGTAGCGATAGTAGCCCCTGTGCGAAGCTATCACTAGGAATCGTCTGGATTGGGTTCCACTTCCATCTGAAAATCCGCATCTATGAGATCAGATCGATCACCGAGTAGTGCCTACCACCATTGAGCTCCTCCGTGATTTCTTCGAATCGAGGCAATGGATGAGGATCATTGATAATGTGTGGATTGATCGTGACCTTGAAATCACCGCAAATGCGAACTGCCCTTGTCGGTTTGACCACACACACCACTGGTGATGCCCGCTCGATCGGGATGACTGTTGCATCGACTGGTTCCAAGATTCCGCCCTGGGCCAACCGTTCGATTTCGCTGTCCACAAGCCGTCTCATAGGGAATGGTACTGGCCTTGGCTGGAACACCTTGGGTTTCGCCTCGTCACGTAGATGGACCACCGCTTTGTGCCCGATAATTGTACTTGTACCATCGCCCGTATCAAAAACAGATAGGAATTCTTTGACCAACCGCCCACCCAGTTCGCCATCCGCCGGCTTGTCAGTGCTGGCTTCGCAGAAGAGCCCACTGGGCCTGGTTTCACCTTACAGATGGTTTCGTCACTGCAGGCCCCCTTAGCCTGGTTTCACCTTACAGATGGTGACTCCTGGAGGTAGAGGCAGCTTGAAACCAATGCACCAATCGAGTCCAAACAGGGCTTTGTCATCCTTCTTCACGACATATACGTCCAGCTTTTTAGACTTACCGAAAGCTTGCATAGTAACCTTGGCCTTGCCCAACGTTTCGACTGGAATATTGGTGTGCGCCACTAGCGCTGGAGTATGTTCCAACCTGGGGGGGGGGGGGGGGAACCAATTCTCTTCCATGTTGACTCGCCAATTACTGTGAGTGCTGCTCGTGGATCGTACAGCATATTTAGCCGCTGTCCATTGACCACTGCTCGCAGGAATGCTTGTCGACCTTGACCTTGCATTGCTCTGAGTGTCAGGACCTCTACATCGGTATCGCTGCTACGATCGCTTCTGGCTCCACTGGCCACATTGCTCGCACCTCGTCGCTATGGTGGCTTTGTTCCATTCCGTGGTTTTGTCTTGGCCCAGCATACAGCTGCAAAATGATTCGGTGTAGAACAATTATTGCAGGTCTTACCCAGTGCTGGACACTCCTCGTCCTTCTTGTGAGTTGCTCGCCCACAATTACCACATTTTGCCATCTTAGCGTTAGACCCCTGGTCCTCTCTTCGAATCTTTGACTGATGAGCTCTTGACTGAGTGCCCGCACGGTGACCCCCTCGGCTAACGCGATTGGTCGTACCACTGCCGCCACCATTGCCGCTGACTGAATAGACTTGTACTGGTTCGTCGCTGCTTCGAGCGCCAGAGCCGACTCCTCCATCTGAGCTATTGCGGTCGTGGTCTGTGGGTGTCGCTGCATCAGCTCTTGTTGCCATCGTTCGTCGTTGAGTCCGATGACCAACTGATCCCTCCGCTCGTCCAACGTTCCATTTGTGAACTCTCATTTCTGCGCACAAGTAGGTACGTAAAGCGTTTAGAAACTGTGAAACGGACCCACCCTCCTTCCGCCGACGATTCGAAAACGCGATTCTCTCGCCCAAGAAACACACTTGGGGAGCATAATACCGCCTCAATGCCGCTTTGAGCACGTCGTACGTCTGCGCCTCGATGTCAGCTGGTGCAAAATGACTGGAGACCATCTTTAAACGCGTCCGAACTGAAACTGCTCAATAAGAGTGTTCGCCGCGCGGTCGCAGCCGTCGGGTGTTCACCATCGACATGGCGAAGTCCATAACGTTGCAGTTCCACCTCGAAGCGCTTGATGTAGACGTCGAAGTCGTCGGATACATCGAAGGCGTTGAACCGGAATCGTCGCAGCGCCTGCTGCACTTGCTCAGCCATCCCACGAACCAAAAAAATCAAATTACCGACGTCGCCAAAATGTAGTATCGTCGGGTTGAACCTTACTGCAATCCCAGCGCGACATTTCGTCCCCGCCTTTTTCGTCCCTGACCCATTTCATCCCCGGCCAACATACGAGCATAAATAACCTCTGCTGCAATGTCTTTGTTATTGTTTCGAACTAATTGTCAGTGGTACGGTGGGTTTTTCCTCATCAGATTTCTTCGAATATTTGTGCGTTGGCCTTTCTCAGTCGTCACGAAAATGGCTGACAGTGTCGTTTCAGTTCGTAACAAGCGGAAACTGATCCATGAAAACCACGTGTATCTCTTTCCGAAGATGACAGCGAATGGGGAGAATGCAATTTGGGTTTGCGATACCAACAAACGAAAGAAAGATCAAGAGCACATGCATCAAGCGAAGTGTAAAGGATGAGTATGGACCGCTGGATACGGGTGAAGTCATCAAGCTCGTGAATCCTCACAATCGCGCTGCACAAGCTGCGAGGCCAGCAGCTCTGAAAGCAGTCCAAGAAATCAAAAAGCGTGCGACTGCGACTTACAAACAGCCACAGCAGATACTGGCAAATATCGTCGCCGAACTTCCTGCGGACGTTGCTATCTTGATACCAAAAAAGCCTGCGCTCAACAAAACGATACGTCGTGCCCGGAACGATGACGCAGATCACGTCGCCTTGCCTGGAACGCTAGAAGACCTGGTTATTCCTCAGCTACGCCGATGTGATACTTTGAGTCACATGAGTTAGGACACTGAAAGGAATTTGTTTGCAGCGCTACAAGGAAATTCAAGAGGACGGAGTCGCAGAGCCATTTTTAATGTATGACTCCCAGAATCAGCTTCTCCCTGGGAGAATTTTAATTTTTGCAACCTACAGCTTCTTGCTCAAAGTCGGCAATGGTTTGGTGACGGAACGTTCAGCACGGCTCCATCTCTTTTCAGTCAAATGTACACGATCCACATTGCCAAATACGATGCCGTCCTCCTGTCGTTTACGCCCTTCTTCCCGACAAGAAGATGGACACGTACGTAAGATTGCAACAAGAGCTGAAACGGCTTCAACCTGGTTTTCGACCAACCCATATCATGACGGATTTCGAGCAAGCCGTGATCGGCGCGTTTCAAGAGGAATTTTCAGGCATCACTCACAGTGGGTGCTTCTTTCATTTGGCTCAGTCAGTATGGCGCAAAGTTCAAGCTGAAGGGCTCAAAGCTCGGTATGAAAATGACCACGACTTCGCTCTTTGGATTCGAATGATTCTAGCCGTCGCGTTTGTGCCACCATCTTCAGTGATCAACGCCTTTGAAGAGTTGGTGGAAAACGAAAATTTTTCCTGCTGAGGCGCTGCCAGTTGCCAACTACTTCGAGGATACATATATTGGCATATATTACATACAACGTCGACGTCGGCAAGCACCGCTGCTCCCGATTCAGCTTTGGAACATGTCCCAGCGTACTTTGGACGATCAACATCGCACCAACAACGGCGTTGAAGGCTGGCATCGAGGCTCTCAAGAGACCTGTGGTTGTTCGTTCCCTCATGTTTTTCGCTTTATCGATAATTTGAAAAAGCAACAAGGAATGCACCAGTACGAGGTCGCTCAGCTAGTGGCTGAAAACCACAGCAACTCGAAAAAGAGCAAGAAATACGCGGCCATCTCTGCCCGTTTCAAGACCATCGTTAAAGATTTTCATAATCGTGATCTTATTCCTTATTTAAGTGGTATTGCATATAACTATGAGTTGGCTTAGGTTCGGCTGGGCAAGCACTATTCAACGTTACAAAAAGAAGACGAAGTAAAGAAGTGATTTTTATCATACCACTGTGATAACCCGAAAATATTGGTCATCTGTACATGTTTGATCCCAGCGTTAAATAAACTGACACAATTTAACTCCCCCTAAAGCTTTAGATTCTGTTAAAATTTTCCCCAACAATTTTGCTGCATAGAAGCTTATAGTCTAAACAAGACGGTGATTAGTTGACTTTTTGGGGCTCTGAAAATCTCATGCCCTATTGAGAAAATTTCAATAAGTGTGCACTGCCGCACTACCTTCCAAAGGTTCACCCTGCGAAAAAGAAAAACACTAATTAGCTGTTGCACAGTGAGTGCAGGAAAGCGTTCAAAGGGCCTTCGACACTTAAAAAAGCGCATTGTACCAGAATACCGTCCACCTTTACTGAACGCGACTCTTTCATATATACCTAGATTGCAGAATCTTCTTTATCGAAGGTCTAGTCATTTATGTGACTGGCAAGACCTATCCGTTAGGCCCGACCTGAAAAAATCATTTATTCGCCACACAAGTTGAGGAACTTATTGCATGAGCCAAGGAGAATTTCAGAGAAACTGTTCTTGTATTTCTGAGGCGATATGTAATTCTTTCCTAGCTAAAAATGAGTTTGCAGGAGACCTGGAGAATAAAATGCGAAGAGTCCTCTTCCTAAAATTTTTTCCGATCCACTTACCGTAGTACTTCTCACTCACAGTATGTTAACCCCATAAATACAGTCATCACTCGCAGGCGGCCGCGGTGGTGCTGTGATTTCGGCGTTCCTGATTACGAGCAAGTGGCTGAGTTTGTCCCAGATTCGATCTCTGGTGATGCAGGCGCGGTGGGTTTGTCCTGGGTTCGATCTTCAGTGTATCGTTTGCGAACCATGACTCCTCGTTGACCCTGCACTGCAGGCTGTGGGTGACTCACTCTGTGCCCTCAGAATGGAGAGACAAAAGCCAAATGAGGAGACAGTCTTGGCTGTAAAACCAGCAGCGCCCACATGTGGAGCGGAAGTCGGTGTCTGTAGGATGCCCTCATGTGCAGATGCTAGTGGAGACGCATGTGCATTATGGTCTCCACGCAGCCTTTTTAAGAAGGTTTGGACGCCGCATATGCGCCGTATTTTCACCCCAACCCTGTCGTGAAAATCGTTTCCCCGCCTATTCCCCCCTTTTGAATGGACCCCTTTCTTGAAGCTGATTTCTTTTGCAGTCGACCCTGATTTTACCCGTAGTCAACAGCTCGGGCTGTCCATCATGGGGCGATCTCTCGTCTCGTGACTGAATACGTATTCATATGTCTTTTTAATTTAAAATATCTCTGGCCTTGATTAAGAGACATACGGTAAATACTGTGCTGTATATACGAGTATCGTAAAGCGGATAGAGGTTGAAATACGCCAAGACTAAAACTTTTGTCGAGGCTTTTTTGACTTCAGAACATTCTGAAAGAATTATTTGCTTTTGCGATTACAGTATGAAATTTCTTTATTTAGAGTCTGTAACATGGGGCTATCTTCAAATAATCTCTGATGAACCATAACGACATGCCGATTAACCGCCTCGTTGATTTTTTAATAACAGCACACTACAGCATACCGAACTAGGTTGACTTTTGTGTTATAAGTGTCTTCACATTCTTCTAAACAAAGTCCTGGCCGATTACGCGTGGCGGGTGAATCTTTCGCTGCCATTCTACAGTATACCTTTCAAACTGAGCACAGGTGGCAGATAATGCCGCCATATTTGTACTGTATACTCCCTCAAATTCAGAATATGCATCGCACAGAACATACATAGAGAGATTTGTGTGTGCTTGCATAGAGATTTGTGAGTGGACCACTTTCCCACTTTCTATTAAAAATCCTTTTAGCTTAGAAATTTATCCTTGATCGCTACCTACCAAAGCGAACAATGCTGTCTTCTTTTGAACAATAAACGACTCCCTGCCGCTGTTTTTGGGCTTCCAGCATCCTTCGATATTCATTTGAAAATAGTCAATTATCATAGCAGCGCACACTCATGCGTCGATTAGAATTCCATGATTTTTACCTTTTCGCTGTGTTGATGCGCAGCAATCAGTCATTGCATGACGTGTCGTTTCACCCTCAAGTGCGCATAGCAGAGCCTAGTGATGTGGACAAGGCGGAATAAAAGGCTCGAGTCGACATGCCGGCTCGAGCCTTTTTTTAGAGGGCGTAATTAATTATTAGAGGGCGTAATCATCCATTGCCTAAGCAAGGAATGATTACACCCTGCTGATTTGAAGCGACGAGCGACATTCGTTAGTGGGAATGAATTATGCGAAAAACTAATCAGAACCTAATAACGCTAGAAGGCCGCGTACCGGCCAAGCGGCACGAGAAAGGCCACATTTGGCCGGCCAGGCGGTACGAGGCTCAGCTGTTATTGTAAAGGAGGATTCAAAAGTCTCTTGCCAAAACTTGATATAAAAAGTTGAACAAACGTTGCTTTGTTTACTTTTGAAGCCCTTGTTTGAATTTAACAAGCTCATGTTAGATATGCGCTAGATGAAAAATCTGTCACCAAAGTTTAATTATAGTGCGCGATTAATTTCTTCCTAACCTTTCGTTAGAAGCTTCTTTAAAATCTCTGATGGGGAAGGAGCAATTAAAGAGACAATACAAGACCTTTTTTATTTTCTGTACAGTACCCTGAATACTCGTTCTGCGCTCTGTCATGTCCGATCATATATAGAGTATCTGCCAACTGTATCGGGCACGTCCAAAATTTTTGTGCGAGATGCGATACTGCACAAAAATTAATTGGAACTTGCTTACTTTCAAATGGACAAAAATACTTGAAAACATACACCTGAAAACATACACCTTGAAAACATACACATGTACCTGCTGTACGAGATCAACAGCGACCATGCGTATCGAACCTCTTCTTCATTAGACGTGTTTCATTTCATGTCTTTCATATCAGCGCAATAATTTGATAATTTGGCAGTGCCCCTTCTCCCCACAAGACTTCCAAGCCGCCTATTCTGTAGCCGACCAGCAGCCACGTTCTGATAAACTTAGCAAGGCTGTGAGGCACCAGCTTTACGACCAGGCTCTCTGACGGCTTCGCTACGCACCCACCTGTGTTAGCACTAGCATCCCATGGATTAGAGCATTTCCCGGACTAAAGCAGCCAAGAAAGGAGTGCGGGGTGAAAAGCGCGCAGACTTCCTACGGGTAACTGCTCTCAAAGTCCAGGCTCCTGACTGCTAGACTGGAATTACTGAATTGCTATTCCATTCCTAGAAAGAAGGCGCTTAGAAAGGGTCGTGCGCATCGCGCCTACCCGCCATGCACTTGTTCGAAACCGTCCCTCCTGTCACCAACGTGGCCACTGAAGTCACCACGAATTCCTGCCAGTTCATCCTCGTGGAAGCTTTTTAGGTGTCTCGAATGTTTCCAAGAATTCATGCTTCTCATGTTCTCATGGTCGGTGGAGGCCGCCTGCGGTGTGTAGCATGATAGAATGCAGAGGATGTTGTTTCCCGCCTGGACGGCTACCGCTATGCCAATTTTGATTCTTTTTGTCACGTGATAGATAAGCTTATATCAGCTTCCGATTTCGTTGGCCTGCGATCTATTCCATTTCGTGTCCTGAATGTAAGCGATATCGATACGTCTTTTTGCGCATTTCATCAGGCAGTTCTCAACTGTCCCAGTCAATGTCCCAACATTGATAGTACTGTGGCTAGTCAAATCTTTTAAGACCTAAAAGCGTGGGCTGTTGCTAGGTTTCTGGCTCGTAGTTTAATATTTGAGTTTCAGCATCAGTAAGGATGTCGCACACCCTTTTTGAATTTTCCTGATTAAGCTTGGGCAACATAAACTTGCACCAGTCAATCCGGGCTTCTTTTTTTTGCTCATCTTTCAACTTATTCGGGATCTTTGTTGTCGAATGTTTCTTTGTTGTTTGATCTGTTCCATGGCGCGCTCGATGTTTTCAGGGGTCACTGTGTTGTGAAAACGAGTCGAGCGTGGCTCGTCTCTAAATGAAGTTCGCCCTCGCTCAAATCTATGGAACCAGCTCCCCCTTTCAGACTGCTAGTTTTTAAATCGATGCTGTTACTCATGCACACTAGTGGAAAGTTCCTGTTTACATTTATGGAAGTTTCGTTTTCTAACTCATGGCCGTTCAAGCTGGTCTAAAAGCTTATGGAGTGGCCTCCTTACTGTTTATCCCCCACGCAAACGCGCATACAGTAGTACAGGCAGCATATCAAATGCACGGCGGGGCGTGTTCGAACTGGCAGAACTGTGATCTAATAGAATGACATGCCACCGCTGCCGTCACAATCAGTGGCGAGAAAGGCTCACGATCAGTGACTGGCGGTAATTTATTTGTTAGTTTTTTTAAATTTGCGAGCGCCAGTCAGAAGAATTTAACTGCAGCATGACAAAAACTGTGGACATCTGTGCACAAGTTCAGTCATCTGCTTCAGTAAATTTTATGCAAATATAAAATACCAAGCCCTTTTTTGGAGCGAGTTTCCAAGGGGTGATCTGTCGATTTCCTACAAAGGTACCCACAATATTGAAGCCACAATTATGAAACTTAGCCGCCGCAATTCTGCATCACATTCCCAGGTTTTTGAGGTTTTAAGCCTGAAGTTTTAAGGCTTATGTCGACATCTCATTAGTTTCAATTTCTAAAACATTACTTGACCTTTCGCTGGCACAAGTTCCTACCATAAACAAACATTTTCAGAGTAAAAACGTGTACCATTGGCAGACTGCGTATAATTAGCAGTTTTGTAAGGCGTGTAGTGTTGCAGCCTAGACCTACCCAGTCACTGGTCATCGAGATTCGACGACGAAAAAAACATCCAGGTAATATCATTCAGGCCACCTTCCAACAAATATTCTAGAAGATCCAAAAAAACAAAGAAGGCCGGGTGATATTCCTGTGACATGCGTAGTGATCTGGTTGGGGTGGTATATAAAGGCGTGTCTGTCTCTCTCTTGGTCAGTAAAGTAGAGGGTACACTTGGACACCAAGGACGCGTGCTGCAGCGGACGCTCTCACACTTGCAGAGTATAGCGCAGCATCGAGCGGCTAACGATAAGATTCTTCAGTGATAAAAGTCGATATATTTAAGTATGTTAGCCCTGACGCAAATAACTGCGTAGTCGTATGAAGCAACCTGTCATCATAGCATCCTTATTAGGCTTTGTTGTGCAGAGCTAATCAAAAGGCACCGTATCCTTTTAACTTTTCACTAGAGCTACATAGTTTTTCTCGAATGTAAAGAATGGCTGAAACAAAAATTTTAAACATTCTTGTTATTGCAATAATTACGAAAACGCTCACAGGCGAAGAATCGCCGAGAGCATATAAGAGAGGGAAAGCGTCGAGGAAGCTATTTCACCTATTTCATTAGAAGAGAGCGATGGCTTTGATCACTGTGCTGATTTTCTGCTTGATTCTGAGCTCGTTCGCCAGCGAGATGGCGGGAAACTTTGAAAATAAAGAGAACGAGTAAGCTTTCTGAAGTTGGTAACATAATACAGTTTTACTGTACTTATAGTGATATCTTGAACAGGATCGATCCAAAACAGTTGGTCGTCGGATTGAACAAGATGGTTGAACCGAGCAGAAACACCCAGAAACCAAGTACTGGAATAAAATTGCGTGTCGTTGGTAAACTTGGCATCATTAATTGCTACATTAGTGTGGCACGATGTGCTCGTATAGGCTGAGGTGACATTTATGATTGGGTTCGCGCATGTGCTACTGTGCTTGATGAACAAACTGGTTTTAAAGTATACAAGGCACCTGCTCATTGCAGATGTGATCTGGAGCATCAAATACATTACTAGAGTGAGCTGAATATGACGTTACGGGAACAAATTCTGTAACATTAATGAAACATATCTTCACCCTCGAGTGCACATACAGTACGCGTTTGGTGATGTGGTAGAACACGAACATGATATCTTGCGGAATGCATCGGTGCAGCCAATAATGCAGTTGAGACAAGAAAAATATATTCAAGTTTTTAGATGCACAAATCAAGGTGAAGTCTCTTAAAGACGAAGTGCACTGTAGAATCAATGTCGCAATATTGAAAGAAGAGTATGATACTCAGACTCAGCACTCGCGTTTCAGCATATAGTTTGCACCCCTAATTATCTCAAGCATTTAAGAAGTTGAAATTTTTATTCCCTTTGCAATCAAGAATTTCGATTTTTTACTTTGTTGAATGAGGTCCAGAATATGGCTGCCCCCACTAAACTGTGCATGCCAAATCTATTGCGCCAAACGCTACTGCGCTTACATGCAAATGGAACGAGTGCTTGGCGCAGTCTGGCGCGTCAACACAACAGCCACTGGGCATAGAAGATCATGAGAGTACCCTGATTTCTGCGTCACCAGCACCTCCATTTATAAAATCGTGTCATCACTCCAATCTTGTCCGAAACCGCATTTTTCTCGTTAACATTCTAACTTTTGCTCTTCGTCGTTGCTATAATCACTGATTCGTGTGATTAGGTAACACGGTCGAATAATGTCGTCATGGAGGCTTTATGATTAGAGTGTTGGACGGTTCTAAATATTGCTACCTCGCTGTGACGCATATCATATCTTCGATGTTGTGGGATAGTAGAGACGTGGTGTGACCAAGTCTACAGTATTAGAATGTATCAACCACGAAAAATATTTGTGCTTTTTCTCTTCTACGATATCGTGACTGGTAAGTGAGATTGCAAAGCCAGGGTTGCAAATTCGCTTGCTTCAGCGTCAGACCGGCCAATTTCAAAAACAACTGATATTCCCTGGGTCGATACCTCGTGCAGTCCAAATTGGACCAGGGCAGGCAACTTCTGTTACAATAAGCCAGTGGTCCCCATGCCCAATAGCACAGCATCAGCGTTGGCTATCTGTGCAGCCGAAGATGGAGTGTTCCCCATTCTCAAATAAATGGCCGATTTTAACGCATTTTTGGATTTGGTTCCAAAGTGAGTTAGCTTGAGCCTCAGGCTGAGTCTTTTATAACGACCTCCAATGGCAGCTTGCAAATAACAACTCCGTTTCGAGTCCCACTTTCCCTGCGCAAATCTCAAGGCAGTGACTTTTATTGGACTGATTCGGGTGATCCGTTTATTGTGAATGAGTCGTATTGGGGAGATGGACAACGGACCAATGACCATGAACAATGCGTGTCCATAAGCACGTTGGAGAATGATCTGAAATTGCACGACTACGATTGCGAATTTCCATCGAACGTAGTATGTCAAAGAGGGCTGATGGATGGTAAGCTAATAGCTTATGATAACACTCAATCTGTCAGTGTCTTCTCCTTTAGAATTCCTGACTGCCATCCCCTGCTACGAACTTCGTCGATGCGTAGTTGACGACGGCACCCACTTCACCGACACGGACATAAGCATATGCGGCAGTAGCCCTTCGAGTCGTCAAATTGGTTCAATCACGATGGTCGGTTATGCAGCTAGCGTGTTATATGAAGGTCTTACTCGAGCCTTGTACGCGTTTCGTCCGGCCCCCTCGTCATCCTCAGCGGCCTCATCGGGTCAGAAGACATCGTCAAGTGCACTGATTTTGTCAACTAATACAAGCCAAATGGATTATTTGACTGAAAATGGAGCCTCTTGCACACGGATTTGAATCTAGCCTCAAACCCCCTCATCCACTCAGCTAACCTAATTTCACTAAAGCAGATAAGCACTTCATTCAGTTCACCTTCTATACTCTGTTTGATCACTTGCGGGAAATGGGCGCCGATAGCACCCGACACTTGCGCCCGTTTCTCCGTATCTCTGGTTACCAAATTGAAAGCAAGCACTCCTAGAAAAGAGAAGAAGAGCCTCAATGCAGCAGATGGAGGTCGAATAGGCTATAAAAATGACCACAAAGCGGCCAGTATCCACCCGTCGATCTTCACCCGACCTGAAGTCTACAGGAGCACCCACTCAAACTATTGCATTCAAAGTTTCCCGCCATTTTTAAATTTAAATTGCAGTGAATTTTTGAATTTCGGTTTGAGATAGAATCCTAGCAGCCCAGTAGCATCTGAACCTCATCCAGACGTCAGGGGCAGAGCGGATGGATGCGCTATACACTCACCATTTGGATGGAGTAGTTTCCGCAACTGACCAAGGCAATTATCTTCTACGAAGGCAGGTATGGACACGACATGTCGTCTACATGAGCTGGACCCGCCACGTCCAACAAGATAACATCAAATCGATCGTCTGCCCGTTGAATAAACTTTAACCCATCGCCCACAATGCATTTGACTCTTTCATCAAATCGAGGGAATTCAAAGTATACATGAGCAGTTTCAACCTCCGATGGGTCCAACTCGATCGTGGTCAAGGAAACCGGGAAATCGATAAATCGATAACTGTTTTGGCCATACGGCAATATTAAACAATAATATACCTCAGGAAAATGCTTCAAAATAAATGTAGCCAAACACTTACCACCCAAGCCCAATAGGCAAACCGAAACCGTTTTCTTCTCAATCGCTGCCAATGTACTGAGCATGATCCGATAATGAGCGCACGCCAAATGGTACCAATCGATCGCCAATTTGCCACTATTCCCCGATTGTCGATTTTGCGACTTGGCTTCAGATTGAATCAAGTTTTGACTTTTTAAGAAAACCAACCGGCGCCACACTTGTTTTCCTGTTGTTACTTCTTCGACTACGAAATGACCACTAAACAAAATACTGTGTGTAGGATATCGTATTAGGACAACTGGATAGTCGAGGAGTGGACGTGGTAAACAGCATCCCTGGGGGAGCCAGAAGATCGATAGAGTCCCTGGCTCCCCCAGGAATGCTCAATCACTCCGATTGATGTTTCAGTCAGAGGTATAGCCAGTTACTCCCTTGCCCAGCCTGAGGCCTTTGTCCCGGACACCTCACTTGCCCCGGTTCGCCTGGTTGCGCTGGTTACAACGTCTCCGACAGCACCTACTTCCTCCTTGTTCCTAGTACCTCCTAGTTCTAATGCAGTTTATAAACAGAGTTCATACAAGGAGTTTAGAATGACTTTCCCCGGTTTTTGCAGGTTTCCCAGACCAATTTTATTTTTCCACTGCTTATTTTCATACTGTCCCAGCACTACTAGACCAATTTCGATTGACTCCTGCAAAAAATCTGAAACCACAGGATGCAGCCTCCCTCAATTTTTCCTGATCTTGGTCCCAAAACTCGTATTTCCCTGTTTCCAGCCACTTTTAGAATTCTTAGACTTTCCGCAGTTTCCCAGCCTTGTATAAACTTTGTTGGCGGAGCTAAGGATTTCACACCATACCTTAACTGTGAATCGCCTCGATGAACAGTATACCTTTCGCCTAAATCTTCTCCCAACGAGAGATACGGCACCTGACGACTGCCAGCACTTTTGGCCGATACGTCCGCTGGTGCAAAATCCATAACCCGCTCGTTCGATTCTTCTTTGACTGTGTCCAAACTAACGAATTCGTGATCAAGCCCCAGAAACACCACGGCTAGCTGGCGGGCAAAGGCCTGAGAGCACAGTTCTCGACGTCCCTTCGGTGTTGAGAACAGCCATTCGTGTTCTCTAAAATAGGATAGACAGTGTTGGAGGTGAATGAAAAAAGGCGTTGTAACTTTCAGCCAAGATAACACATAAAAGCTTGAGCCTTGAGCGGGATTCGAATAAGTGCGCTAAATTTCAACCATTAATTCCGCCCTGTCGCGTCGCGGTTGTTGAATCTCGAAGGTACAAAAGTGCTTAGTCTGTTGGACTAGTAATCCTAGAGGCGAGGGTTCAAATCCCGCTCATGCCTGAAATTCTTATGCATGCTAAGCAATTGCCCCCCCCCCCCCAGTGGCAGCAAAAAGACAATCGATAACTTGAGCTTGAAGTTCAATATTTAATTCTACTCCAACTCTTTCAGCAGGGGCGCAGCCGTATTTCTAAAGGTAGCAGCGCAGTATTTCTAAAGGTTGCCAGAAGAAAAATTTCAAAATCACGCTTTTAAAAGTGGCGTTAATACCCAGTTTTCCTCGCCAGTGGTCTAGAAAGCGCAGTATTCTATAATGGCTATCCCTGAGCCACCTGCCCGATTGCACACTGGCAGGGGAGGGTTCAACTCCCAACCAGGTAAAAATTTTTCCATAATTTTATGTCTCAGTTTTTGAAATCTTTTGTGGCTGAAGCTCCTTTTGCCTCCAGTCGGCCAGCAGTCAAACCGTCTAAGCAAGGCTGTGCGGGGACCAGCTCTCACTGCAGCGTCCCTCTGCGTGTCTCCACGGACCACCTACACTGGGGCACCCTGGACTGGACACCAACTTCCTCGGCCGATGGCGGGTGAGCTCTGAACTTCCGGTGTTCGACAGCCGAGATTGTCTCCTCGTTTTGGCTTCTGTCTCTCAGAGCACCCCGACGGCACCAGGTGCGTCACCCACGGCCTGGCACGCAAGGTGAGCGAGGGTTCGTGGTCCGCAAACCGACTTCCATCGCCAGGACGATCGCCCTGGACGAGTCCAGCCGCTCTCTACCAATACAGGTAGACGCATGCCGACTCCCTGCACCACAGCGGCCGCCTCTATGCCCTACAGTGCGCGTGCCAGATTTCGCAAGTGCATGGTCTGCCCCTGCCAGAGGGATAGCATGTCAAGACACCAAGCCCCCCTTACCTTCCTTGCGGTATCACAAAAATGGCATGCGGATGCGTTTGAACATTGATTTTCTTCCTGTCCGCAGCACTGGTCAAATGAATGGTATAACGAGGTCCGCAAGTCGAATTGGAACCATGCAGATCAATTCGCAGTTCGTCAAGAAGGTCCCTGAAAGCCAGAAAATGCATCTGTTACAGTCAAAGCAGGAAATCGACCCGGGACGGGGGGGGGGGGGGGGGAGAAGACACTTGAACTCCTCGTTACCCAACGCAAACATGACTGAGGCAACGGGGATGGGATAACAGACCATTCCTCCCCATGAGGACAGGACTGATTTATTAAAGCTTTGACTGACCAAAACGATATTTTAAAACATCACTTACTTCGCTCTGGCCTTATCGCAGAATATGGCGTATTTCTGTCGAATTAGCCGGGGGGGAAGACATTTGCACTCCTCGATACCCAACGCAAACATGACCGAGGCAAAATTTTATAACAGGCCATTCTTACCACTGAGGACACAGAATTATTTTTTTAATTTGACAGATCAAAATGATATTTACAGTAAAAACATCACTCACTTCGCTCTGGCCTTATCGCAGAATATGGCGTATTCTTGGGCACTTTTTACAGCTTCTAAAAGATCACCAGTCTTTGTCAATCGTCGAGGCGCCGCAGCTTGCCTTGGTTCAAGGAATTCGCACATCTGAAACACAACCCATCTGTACAGGCTGGAGAAGATAGCCAGGATTCGGGCAGGTCTTCCAGTCGGTACGAACCAGAAACATCAACCCGACGGCTTCTGCTTCTCCTGGGCGTATGCTTCGAGGGGGCCAATGACCACGGGCCTAACACATTTACAACGCATCACACGAAAAAAAAAATGATTTTCGAGATAAAAATTCGATTTTTCCCAATCATTTTCACACTGATTCATCGGTACTAAACCAATTTCAGCTGATTTAGTGATTTCCAGCATGATAAAAAAGTACATAGAAAAACCGGAGATTCAAAATGGGAAACCTCAAAATGAAGTCTCAGTTTTGTGATTTTGGCTCAACAATTCCCATCCTCTTCGACTTTCCCAGGCTTCTCGGACATCTTTAGGACTCCCTGACTTTGCCAAATATTTTAGCCTTGAATGATCCCTGCATCCACACCCATTCTTAGTCTCCCCATCCGCTCACCAAAGGCATCGCATTCTTCCCTGTGGCAGGCGGCTTCAATTTCGTGGCTACTAAAAGAAATGTTGGTAATTTCCATTCCCCATTCGATCCCGCCCCGCCAATATTCAATTGTTGTACTCGTAAAAATATATGTTCTATCTAATGCAGGAATGTGGTCACCCATAAACGGACCACTTCCGGTTGGGCCAGGGTTATAATGACGTATCGTCCACCAACAGCCAGCACACGATTCACTTCTCCGAACATTCTTCTCACACCCGCCTCTTGGTCTCGACTGGAATCGGGTGGCAGAAGTGCATCCAAAGTGCCCTTGTCCAATACCACTTCATATCCGTCCGTTCGCAATAAATCGTTTTTTTCGTCCGATTTCGTAATATCGACAGTATGGAATTCTAATGCTGGTCTTATTCCATTATTTTTCTCTTTTTTCCGTTTTATTACATCATCGATAATATCGATACTGACCACGTGCTGGAAGCCACTATCGTACAGATTGTCGGCCAAAACGGAATTTCCGCATCCTATTTGTAAGATGCGATCTTTTGGTTTCAAATATTTTTCGATAAATTGACTAATTTCTGAGTAAGAACCGTACCTGAAGTGGCCAGAATGTAAGAATGTAGGATTTACAGTTTGGGCACCTTCGCTTGCGCCATTGTTCTACTATAAAAAACCAAGGTCTGGGGCGATACTGAGAATAGAGTGAACAGATTATCTTGGGTGTACTGAACCGCTAAAGATCCAGGGGTCATTTCCACAATGATTTAGAACGGGCCCAGCACTAGCGTTCGTTCAGGATCCGGATCCCGATAAACTACGGTTCACTACTGAATATTGTGGAGATAAAATGTTTTTACTGCAACAGGGAACGGGACTGGTGCATGGGGCGATAGACTGTAGGGGCGAGAATGGCATGATCGAATGAAAGTGCTTCCATAAAATACACCATGCTTTTTCTGAAATACAATCTGTGCGCAGTTGGATAGAACATTGTCTGTCCAATCACGATGGTGGGCAATCATCTGCTACGAAATTCTGATTAAAACTGACAAAGACAATGATGGCGATGATGAAGAACAAAATGTTTCAGAAGGGAGTTTGGCGATGATTAAATTGATTGAGGCAGGGATTTGTCTGCTATGTCACTGAGCATTCTTCGCTCTTTTACTCGCCTGATTTCGAAGGAAATGATAAATACTGCACTACAAATTATCCAAGGAAAGGAAATCTTTGGCTCTTTTTTTCTGCCTATTCAGGGCAGGGTGTAGGTCATCATAGGAGCTTACGCGAGGCTACAATGCTAAAACAGCGTAAAGATAGAAGCGATTGAAAAAAGCTCTCTCAAAATCCGGACCGAGCCCAGATCGCGAACGAACGCTACTCAGCGATACTATGCACTGTAGGTTAGGACACCCCACTCAAGTTCTAGTCCCCACATACGGGTATCATAGTGTAGTCCAGTTACTTTTTCAGAAAGATGCATTTTCATATTAGGATATATCTTCTTAACCCAAGTGAACAGTTTCAGTTTCACTAGTAACTATCCGTCCTAAATTTAGGACATATCTTATCTGACTGAAAGTGCCATGCCCTAAATCTTTAGACCATCCCAGTCCTATGCCACACCATAGAGACATGGCCGTCCTACATTCAGGACATGTCCTAGATGATTGTGCAAAAAGGGGTACGTTCGGATGTCAGGGAGGTAAATTTGCCCGCCTTCTCCAACTTTGCATTGTTGGTGGATAGATAACATTTCTCGATGCAAGGCTTTTTCTGTTTTCTTTAAAACGTTGAACATCTTTAACGCGTTTCTCATACCTTGCATTCGTCAAATAACGAGATACAGTGCGCCATGCATTCAGATGCACATTAGGCCCGTGACTCGCTGCTCTGCTAGGGCTAGGAGTTCACGCTAGGTGCGCACTTACCAGAGAGAGTTTGACTCGCGGTCAGGTAAATCATTTCGTGTACATATGTCTCCCTTCACCCTTGAGTTTCGTGATGAGTTAAAACAAGACCATGACAAGACGACAGCACCTCATAGCTTGGCTACTTTTTGTAGTATCGTCGGGTTGAATCATACTGCACTCTCAGCGCGAGAAGAATACGAGTGCACAGGATTTTTCTTCCCGAAAACTCCCCACAGACACACCCATTGCCCATTAGTCATATCAGTCTGAAACACGACACGAACAGGTTTTAGGCAACGCCCTACGCCTAATCAATAAACAGTGTGTTAGTCACACAACCATCACTCTATCACAATTTCGAAAAATGATTTCGCCGCACTTGTTGCAGCTGTGCATTTCTTGGAGTTCTAGCGTAGAGCGTTCAAGTTGAAGCTTATACGAAGCTACCGCACCAGACACGATGAGATCAATGAAACTGATACCAAGAACTCGAACAAACCGTCGCGCTTTTCTTCCACAGACGAGAGTACTAGCGGTCGAGTCCGAAACGCGAAGCCAACCGAAACGCCACCGCACCAGGCACGACGATACCAATGTATCTGATTTTTAGGACTGAGGCCTGGCGTCCTTGGGTAATATTGTAAAGTAGGATCTTACAGCATCAGAGCAAACTAGCAGCATTAATTCACAGCGGAACGATTTGCTGTTTTGCTAAAATGCGGGCGTATCGATGACCTGCGCCCCACAGGTGGGTAGGCCAAACTGAATCTCGACTGAAGCGGTGGCCTTTTTATGGCACCTTGCATCAGTGCCGACGCAAGGTTTGATCAATTGTTGTCGGCACTTAGTAAAAAAGGTTCGATCAAATGCAAAAAGGATTGGAAAATTTAAAAAGCTCTTCAGATTTATGTGTTATCGTCATACTTGTCCCTCCACTGGAGCCTGAAACAGCTGGCCACATGCTGCCAGCGAATAATTATTAGCGAGTACATAGTTTCCGGCCTACTTCAGGTGTCAGATTGTTTTCGTTAGTCATACCTTTAGTGCCTGTTATGCTTATGTATCCAGTCCTGATATGGTTATCGAAGCATTGGCAAACCATATACGTATGCCCCCTTCAGGACTTTTCTAGTTGCCAGCATAAGATCAGACCCGCAGTTTGAGGCTGCCCCACGGGTTTCCGTCACCCATCCTCTCTTGGCCTTAGCCCGACGTGTACAGCTTTGTAGTATCCGAGATATGCGAGGGTCGATGAGTCAGAAGCGCATCTCGCTATCTCCTTGGTGCGTCTTATCTCGAGAGAAAAACTCGTGAGCCCCTCCGTCGGAGACTCACATAAAATTGTGTACCAGCGAGCCAAAGAAGCCGCTTCAGTCTGGAGGCAGCAAGCAGCATAAGAAGAAGCATCGAGAAATATTGAATTTCCGGGCTCGCGAGGCCCGTGAATGGGCAATTCGCCTCGGCTCGGACGGGACCGATCGAATCGAGGAGGCAAAGGAGGCGAAAGGAGCTTATTACTGGCACAGACGAACCGTGTCCGTCGTCTCCTATAATTCCTAGTTTCAAGCCGCCCACGTCTTCGCTCTCTGCCCGGTCGTTTCGATCCGTTCTCTTGCCTTTTCCAATACACAATCGTTAGCTGAAACGAAGACTTCGTCGCCTAGCGAGACCCTGTCCGACATACGAAGCTTGGACGAGTTGGAGGCCAGTTGGTTCTTTACGCTCGTTCGCCGAGCTGCGGCGCGTTTACTCTCAAGTCAGTCGACGTCCGAGTACTTTACGGACATGTACGGGCGGCATATCATGAAAAGAGCCGTACAAGAGGACCGGTCGGCAACCGGCCCCAAGACATTACTCAACGGAAGTAAGTTTGGCCTTCTGGTCTGTCTTTTGATGAGCCCGTTTGATTTCCGGACCCCAGGTTTGTTTATGTCTGTTTGTCACGCTGTGCCTCAAATAATCGCAGATTAGATCCAGAAATCAGATACCGATTTCTAAACTTTTGAAGGTTTTACGAGAGCGTATGACAAAACAGCTTATCGGTTTTAGGTTCGACCCCCGTGGTGATAGGCATTTGCGTGGGTAGTGCCGCTTTCGTCATCTTGGTGGTGGTCTCGGTGTGTCTCGTGCTGAGACGTCGTTCGGCTCGTCGTTCTCAACGCCGACGATCTCCACTGAAACAGTTCCTTCTCCCAAAAGATGTGAAACCAGTCATCGGTTTCAAAACAGCGGCCGGCCCTGGTGGGCTGAAAAAATCTCCTAGCCCGGTGCAGTCACCCGAGAATCCCGATCGATCCGCCGATTGGTCCACTGCGAGTCGACCATCGAGCGCGGGCGGCGGCAGCGGTGGATCGCAACACTATCATTCCAGTTCACCACGGCCCAGCAGCGCTGGTCTCAACTGCAAACCGGCCGAAACTCAACCACTGCTCGAGTCGACCGAGAGCGGCATAGAGCAGCAACACAACCCACACCAAACACAGGAGCACCGAATCACCGACGATCACCAGGATCATACCATCCCATACAATGACCAACAACAACATAAACGTGGTAAATTGAATTTCACTCTGCGATACAATTTTGAAAAGAATGCCCTGACCGTCAACATCGTGGGCGCGTGCGACCTGCCCCCCAAACCCCGTCGTTCCTCCACTACCAACTGCACGGCCGCCACCACCGGAGCCGCTCTCATGGCCAATAGCACCGACGAGAATTTCAATGCGACTAGTGGAATGAGTTTGTTGGACCCGTACGTCAAATTACAATTGTTGCCCGAGAAGCAACATAAAGTTAAAACCCGGGTCGTACGCAATACGCTAAATCCAAATTACGACGAGGAGTTCACGTTTTATGGATTGAATTTCAATCAACTTCAAAGTACCACTCTTCACTTTGCCGTCATCGCGTTCGATCGATACTCGCGAGACGAGATCATCGGAGAGGTTATCTGCCCACTGCACACCGTAGATCTGTGCGACTCGGACAAGCAAGCCAATCTGAACATGGACTTGGTTAGCCGTACTCTGAAAGTAAGGAGAATAGGTCTCCCAGAGTAAGCATGGGACATACTCTGGGTCATCCAGTCCCATATCCGTTCTCAAACAAACTCCTCACAGGTTTGTTTTCATTTTCAACATGGCCCGCCCTCGTTTCCGCAATCCTATTATTGCTCCTTAAAACCTGATTTCCTCGTTTCAGTTCCAAAACTCGCAACATCGCGGCGAATTGCTTGTCTCGTTGTGTTTCCAACCGGCAACTAGCAAATTGACGGCCGTCGTTTTGAAGGCTAAAAACCTCCCCAAATTCGATATTACTGGTTTGGCTGGTAAGTGACCCAATCTAGTCACGTGCTCGGAGAATATGAGAACTTCCGGTCCTACAGAGAAGGGAATTTGAAAGTGACGACTGCTTCTCCGCCCATCCCTGTTTTATGCCCTCCTGGGACTGTCATGGGCATTCGTGGAACGAAGAAGACTCGAAAGTGAATGCTTGATACTGTAGCTCGTCTCCTCGTCGGCGGGTCTTCTCGTATCAGCATCCGACATCCGATATGGATGTTGCTAGGTTTCTAATGAACCGTATTATATGAACCAGCTCATATTTATGGCCACTTTTAGATCCTTACGTCAAAGCGTACATGTTGTACAATGGTCAGAAAATAGCCAAGAAGAAGACGCATGTCAAGAAACGCACGCTGACACCAGTTTACAATGAATCGTTCGTTTTCGATTTACCTTCGAACGATCCAGCCACTTTGGAACACATCAGCTTCGAATTTCTGGTCATGGATTGGGATCGTGTAACTAAAAACGAAGTCATGGGTCGAGCCGATGTTGGATTGAAAGCGCGTACCGTGACCGGACGTACGCACTGGGAGGAAGTACGTAAGAATCCGAGGAAACAAATCGCCGAATGGCATCGTCTCCGGCCCTAAAATGGAAAGATGGTGATTGGGCGGAAAGAAGTCAGTGAAAAAATAGCGACTCGGGTCATTTCTGTTCGTCCGCGTGTTGCAGCTGCGTCATCTGAAAACAGACCTATCGCCTCATAACTTACAGTACACCTCAACATTATCAGCTAGCTGTGGGCATAATCAACCCTCAACCAATCAGCCAATCAATCAACCCCATTACGCTTCCTACACACTGCAGTCAGCAGCAGCTGCGATATGCGGACGCCTGATCTTCTGTCCTCCTCTCTTCGATCTTCTTTCCATATATGGCTGTACGTATGTACGATATGTCTGCATGTAAATGTCCTGGCTATCCCGGTATTGTTCAAGCACCTGGCGAGGCTTGTTAGGAGTGCTTATATAAGGAGGCGTAAGACTCGTGTCTGACAACCAGGGCGGAGGCTGGCCTAGGTCTTTTTCTCATATGAAGATATCAGTCTTCATATGTCTGCCGAGTCCCATCCATTTTTTACACCCTTCGTGAATCCATATTCTTCATTTGAAGTACGCCTACGATACTTGATAATGATGATAACATGCCCTTTTTGTGCGAGTCACGCTCGTGTTTTCGAACTTTTCTTGTGACCATCATTTTCCCTTTTTCAATGTCACCTACGGTATAATGTGATCGTAAACATGTGCCGTTTGCGTCACAGGCTTCGATGACCCGATGTCGTTTGGGAGAGAAGAGAAAAAGGAAACGTGCAAGCATTGACATAGTCCATGCGACCACTAGCGTACAATTATTCAACAGTCCGCTTGCTGCATAAAAAACCAGCATTAGTTCCTTGGCTCGCTCTCAGCCGTCACTCGGCTCGGACTGATTGAAAAGGCGTCAAAAAAGAATCCCCCGAGTCCCTGGGATAACTATCGACTTCTCCAGCATAAGAAGGGACTGTGCTCGTTACGGGTGCCTTCTTTTTCCTACATTCTTTCAACGGAATATGAACATTTTTATAACGTCAGCTGCCAGGCTTATACATCAGCAGCCAGCTTTTTCTTGAACTGCATTCTCCAAGTGCGGCTGTTTGCGCCAGTTAGTCGATACTTCTAAGCCTAATCGTGCGCCACTGGCGCCTTTTCCCGTTTTAATCATTGCGTATCCTCCTTCTTCCTCGCCCACGTCTTTCTCCACAAGCATCGCCGACCAGTACCGCACCCAATCCACTTGGATGGGATACTCAGAAACGAGCTTTATTTCAGGCTGTCTGAGGAATCGACTTGTTTGAGTATAGATTTTCGTTTAGATTTTTATGCTTTCGAAGAGAAATGTGCTTTGGACAGGGCCGTCCACAGAAAAAAAAACGAATTGCCCCTCCTAAAAAGCTCCAGCCTATCAAATAGATACTAAAGGCAAAAGCTACAGAGTGGGTGAGTGCTAGACGAGAGCCAACTCAGGATGCAATGCATTAGGCAACAATCTGCGCGATGGAGTAAGGAGCATGCACGAGCACGAAGGGGAGGGGAAAGGGGTGGCAATTGCCCGTACTTATCTGTGCGGCTATGCCTATAAAATATTTGAGCAAGCTAACAGCTGTTCGAAGAAAACGGATGTCTTCGGCGTCATAAGCTCATCCATCACACTGGCCCATTTTCGTAAATATATCTGCGCAGGCACGACGAAAGCATTGCTTCTCGCAGCTCTAGTTTCGTAAGGTCAGTTTGGAATGCAGGTGGCATCGATGCCTCGTACAATGCATTAAATAATCCTCTTACACGCCTCTGACATCTCCTCCTCCCTTCATTATGACTAATACCAGTGCCGTCATTTACGCCTGGCCACCGAGCACAGCCGATACTGCCATCATGGACACTGCTCCTAACTCGGTCACAACTTCGGTTTATTCGCAAAATATTGAGTTGCAAAACTGCCAAAACTCCGTGCGAGACACTGCTCAATTTTTTTGTGGTCGTTTCGTCCGTTCGCGTCTGGTCATCCTGATGGCTTGCTTATTCATGTACACTCTGTGCGGCGCCTTCTTATTCCATGCCATCGAGTCGACTGCTGAGTTGGCCAGGAATGATCAACGAGCCAGTCGCATGAGGGAAAAGCGCAATGAGCTGGTGGATAGGATAGTGGCTATTCGAAAACAAAGAGATCAAGAATTGAAGACATGGGCTAACTTGACCTACGCTAGCCTGATGTGGTATGAAAATGAGTTGAAAGATCAAAGTGCGTCAAAGGTGGCCCTCGGAGAGGCTTATCGCGACAAGCTTCTCCTGGCCATTGCATCCTTCTCTACGCTTGGTAAGTGAAGCTGATTAATGCCTCGCTGGGTGGGCCTTTGAAGCGTGCAGGTGCAACCTCCAAAGCAAAACAACTTGGCATAACGAACGGAAGACATGCGCGCAGTGCACGTCATATTCGCTTTCATTGCGGGCACACCTAATCTAAAAGTTGTGACGCAGGTTGTGAGTCGAACCTTTTCATGTGATACAGTATCCTATTTTCCAGGCTTCCAATTACCCGGTCCATCGAGCGTCTTAGCTCGGGGCATCTTCGCTGTAATGGCAATACCCGGCATCATCCTGTATCTCAGCTGCGTCAGTAGCATCGGCCGAGTTCTTGACGTTTTCTACAGGGAGGTATCTCGTATCTGTCGCCTCGCATGCTGCTTGTGTCGCTATCGATTTCGTCAAATTCATCTCAATGACGTTGACTACTGGCTGTCGCAGCTGGCATGGACCAGCCTCTTACCTTCCTTCATCGCCCTAGTGGCCGTATCATGCTCGCAGGCGGCCATATTCCGTTGCATCTCCCCTTCCATCGGCATCATCGATTCGGTATACTGCGTCACCCTGTCTGTGCTCACCATCGGTGCACCTAAGCCCATTTGGAACGGGCTCACGCCCCATCTCGGATTCCTACTTCTCCTATTCGCCTTCATCTGGCTGGCCCACTTGGCTTGTTTCTGGCACGCTGCCAGGCGGGAGAAAGCCATCTTCAAACGGTACCTCTTCGCTTGGCTGTTGAAGAACAAGGAGGACGCCTGCTTCATCAAATTGAGTCTCTTGCAACCAACTGGACGTCGACACGCCTTGGCCAACACTCTTATGTCAAAGTGCACTCACGGCTCACTGTACAGAAATCTACTTTTTCGCACTTTGACATTGGACGAGAAAGTGGCAATGTGTCGTCACTTGTACTGGACTGGCGACACGCGCGATCGAGCCACCAGGACTAATCAAGGATCGCCGAATGGGAACAACTACAGCGTGGGTATCCAAGCCGACTTGGACAATGACCACTCGTGATACTCTGTCGTTGGGTACTTTTGTGTCAGAAAAGTAATGCTTGCACTGCGCTAGTCTCCACCACTTACATAACCATTTACTATTACAAATGTACACTTTACAAAGACGAAGCCAGTAGCGCGAGCGGGAAGAATAGCTGCGCACACCACGGCTCATTCCATTCCCAAAACCATCACCGTCCAATCGCATACCATATAATACAAAGAATGCAAAAAAATCAAGGAATGAACAATGTAAGCATTCTCCGAATATCCGTTTTCAAGTACATAAAAAGCTAACAATATGAACATTAAACCAGTACATAGCAGCGAAGCAAGACAACGGCCGACTAGAGACAAAACACCAAAACGACAAACGGCACGCACTGTAATAATATGCCCGATTAAAACATTCCCCATAAAGTCCATTGGCCTCCATTTAAACCCAATTAAACCAAAAACTTTCCTAATTCATATATTACATGCTTACGTTCTACTGGCCGCCTACACTGGTTCTTGGCTCGTTTGATCGCCGGCACCTGGATCGACATCAGCGAGCTCGAGGGCGTCCAGCTCCTCATTTCCAGCATCGACAGCGATTTCCATGTCGTCCTCGTCGTCTCCATTATCTGCAGACGCAATCGCAGCGATCTCTGCACCCTGATGAGCATCGGAATCAGAATGCGCTCCGGAGCCACTGGCGCTGAGTGATTTAAGCAAAATTTTGTGCACCTTGTTCGATGCTTCCGCCGCCGCCTTGGCCAACGCCGAAGCTTCACTCGCATCGTCGTCGCTCCCCTCCATCGAGCAAAGGTTCTCATTCGCAATCGAATAATCCTTGTCGACCACTTTCTTGAAGTAGGAGCTCAATACGTACGGGTCGACCACGGTCGTTGTACCGCGGGATGGTAGAGCTGCCCCCTCACGGTGATCCAAGCAAGCCGACACAACGTCCCTGCTGCAAGTGGATTCGCGACGTGATGACGGTGCGTCCATCAATTCCATCATCGATCGTTCGATCGCTAATTGTAAATCCGGATCCACGTCGTCAGCTAAAAAGGGTAAGAAGGTCAAACCCTGCACCTGCATTAACTTGACTCCAAACATACCAAACACTTCTGCAGGCTGAGCTGGTCGAGTTGAAGTGGACGAAGTGTTTGGAGACGACGGCGTACTGCTGCAAAAATGCGCGTATATCCAACAAGCCTAGTTACTCTCTAATCCGACTATCTTACTTGTCATCCGAGAGCAATCGCAAATCTTGCAACAATTGCAACCGTGACATCTGAAGTGCAATCATCAAATCCACATTGTACTGGCGTCGAGCGGAGCCGCTAGTCGATGGACCACTGGTGTCGCTTTCTGAAAATCATCCAATTGTAAGTCACAACGAAAAACCTCAATTCGGACCACTCACCTTCAGCTAATGTGTCTAAATAGCGGCATTTCAGACTGCAATGAGTATGATACTGTCCTGTACGCGGATTCTTCGCCTTTGGACGAGTGCACCCACGTCGCTCGCACATCACTGAAAAAAGATTTCATTTTGGAATGCGTGTCAATATTTCAGCAGTGACTTATTACGGGCCCTTATCGCACACTGACCTATCTTATTCCGTTTCATAAGCCCGGAGTTAGAAATTAAGACAAAAACTTGGGTCCTGCCTGAGCAAGTTTTTGTGTCTTATAGTTAAATTTTATACGCCATATTTTAGAGCATCTGCACTTACTTCCAACTGATTCAGCTGGAGACGTTGACGGTGTGCTCCTCGATGTTTGCTCGTCATCGCTCTCTTCCTCCGGCCAATCCAAAATAGCCAGCAAATTATGGTAACGACCGCGAGCATCCTTCACCCATGGTTTTGAAGGATCGAATTCATCTACTTTCGGAATGCCAGTCTTGACCCAATCATCCTGCAAGCCAATTACATCGGTAGACACCGTAACGTCTAATTTCACCACCATAACTTACATCGTCCTTATCCAACCCCAAAATCGCTGGCAAATGGCGCCGACGTCCTTTTCGAGCATTTGGCGGAGTCTCAGGCGGAAGGAGACCTCGACTAATACAAACCAGGAATCGATGACGTCTACTTGCCACAAGCTGCGTTGTTGTGGTGATTCGCCGCCTAGATCCTCTCAAATAATGACGCCCGACGAGTCCAGACAAAGTTTCGACACTAACCTCCAGCTCATTCTAAAGAGATAGCAGACCTAAATAGGAGCCAAGTACAATTAGGGACCAAACACTGACCTGCAGGTACTCGAATATTGTTTTATTGTAGCCACTACAAGTAGGCACAAGTCCAGTTCAGTTCCATCTAAAGTTCAACGAAACTGGACTTACCAATCTTTCAAAAAGTAACCATAAGCGTACGATGAACTCAAGACTTTTCGCGACCGCAATAATTCTTCAATAGCATCCCGAATAAACGACATGTCCACGTTCGAATCTAGAAATAAATCAATTAGCAATCACCCAAACACCACGACACACGCTCAAGGAGTTACAATTTGCATTTGGTTATAAGCAAGCACTCATTAACACTCACCATTCTCTTTTGGCGCAGCTTTCGCCAGACTGTTAATCTTAGCCGTGATATTTTCCAACAGCGGTTTTTCTAACTAAAACCAGTGCGTCGAGTCAAGTTATCCCCGTCCTAGGGTCAACCAAGAACTCACTTCATAGCTATTCAGATGGTTCTTAAATCTTGAATAATAATGAACAAATCGGTTTAGTTCTTGCGCTTTTTTCGATTGTTCCTTGGCCTAAAACAAGCACATTCCATACAACGTACATACTATGTAGGCCCTAGTGTTCGACCGGGGCCCCGACCCCGATCCCCGTCCCCGCGGAGATGATCATCCCCGTCCCCCAAAAAATGTCGCGGGGATTCATCCCCGAAAACTTTCCCGCCTTCGGCAATCGAAAAGACCCACTTAACATACTTGTCAGCATTTTGCGCGATGTTGTGAGCTAATTACTTATAAAACATACTGTGCTGCCTGCGTAGTGTGACGAGGCACTGCGCAATGCGCACATTTTGGCCAGTGGGATCAGGTCAGTACTGCTAGTTGGGGCCAGCTAGCTAGCTGCCGATGCAGTACTTTTATCTGAATAGAAAAATGTCCGAAGCGTTGTCCTATTTCGAAATTTTCAGGATGCAAAATTTTTAAACCTCGACGCAATTGATAATTCTAAGGCGCAAGATAATATCGACATGCAATAGCTTGGCCAGGCTCCTCACTGATTCTTGTCTATGCTAAACAGCAATAGCTTTACGGTGTATGTGAATGCTTCTGGTAAAAAATGCAGAGTAAAGTTCATGGAGTTTTAGAACGTGTCAAGAAATTAACATATGAGCAGACTTTGACACTCAGAAAGCTTTTTCTGATTCCCGTCGCGTTATCTCCAGCCCGAAAAACCCCGAAGGCCATCCCCGTCCCCAGCCCCGAACGGGGGAAGACTTAGCCCCGCCCCCGTCCCCGAAAAAATCACCCCAGTCGAACGCTAGAGGTCCGCGGATCATAAGCCACATAAACATGAGAAACTCCTTACCTCTGCTATAGCTTGCTCCGTTTTTTCTTCTACCTTCCTCGTATCTTCGTATCGATTACACCGGAAATAGCCACCAGTATCCGTACTGTGCTTCTTCCACGGACCCAAGCACACCCAACAGAAATCGTGCTTACACTAGAACCA
Organism: Mesodorylaimus sp. YZB2_4; assembly: GCA_030248295.1. Lineage (NCBI taxonomy): Eukaryota > Metazoa > Nematoda > Enoplea > Dorylaimida > Dorylaimidae > Mesodorylaimus > Mesodorylaimus sp. YZB2_4. The sequence goes on along the minus strand of JASANH010000873.1, from coordinate 1,178,194 downwards.
GAGGAATATGCTGATTCAACTTCAGTCCTCACTCAGTCTAAACTCACCTTCGAACATTTCATGTGATTACATCCTTCGTTCTTCTGAATCGGCGATTTACATTTTGGACACGGTTTCGAGTGAGTGACAAGCCACAAACAGTTGGCAGCAGTTTCGTTCGTTGAAGTTGTATCTTTCACTAAAAAGTAATACCAAAGTTAGGACCAGCATCGTCGTCGAGCCTTGTCTTACTTACACTCCTCTGGACGGACCTCCGCGATCTTCTGGTGCCACTCTTTCCATTTTTCGCAGCTTGTTGGTTCGTGGCCTGAACTCGAACAGATTTATGAAACGGACATAACCAATTTCAAGCAGTCTCACCATCCGATGAACAATCCCAACAAAACGAATGCGAATTCGGGCAGTAAACGGTCCTCGACGTTGGTGGGGGCGGCTGCAACGTGGGAAAGGCGCGCAAATATACTGGCGGTTGTTCTTCGGCGTCAGGCAGACGAACGGCATTTGTGCAACCAGGATACGGGCACCACTTAATCCTCGGATTACTTTCCACAAACGCCTAAAAATAGCATTTGTACCAGCGCATTAAAAACTATCCAAAATTACACTTTACTTTGATATCAAATTTCAAAAATTTTCTCGCCATTTGAGGTGAAAGAACTTGTTCAATCAAATCAAGTGATACCAGTTTCGTGCATCCATATGCAGGACAATTGATACCATGAAACTCGCCATCTTGCACTTTCACGTTTATGTAACTGAAAGCAAAACTTCACGTCATCCACAGAAGTATGATATGACATCAGCAAATCCGCATACCTTTTCCAACAATCCCTGCAAAATCGATGACCGCATTCCGAGCTTGCCACGATTTTCGAAGGTGGTATTGTTTCCGTACATATTTCACACTGAAAGTAAAACGAGCACAATCAACCGCAATTACGCTAGAAACGCAAGACCACATACCTGCATCTCTGCGTTGTTCAGTGAGGACGACGACAAGCGACCACGCAAAGACGAAACTTCCGCGCACGAATTAGCCGCCAAGGGTGAAAATGGATCATCATCATCCATTACAGATTCAACAAAACTGTCACCATCGCCACCAGCCGTAGCACCAACGCTACCTTCGCCCGTTGTCGATAAACGACTTGACGACGCCGTCGATCCTTGGCGACCAGTCAACGACAATGGAGGCTGAACACCGCATTTCTCACAGCACGCAACCGGATCCCGCATCCATGACTCCAACAACGATTCTCGAGACCACTCTGCAAACTTAAAATTAGTCCTCATTTTTTTACGGACACTATCAAATATTACCATGATTCTTGAGCAAAGCCTCCGCAGTGAACAGTGGAATACGCAACATGTCCGACGTCTCAACCAGCAGCAAATCTTTGGCTTCTCGAAGATCTTGTTCTCTTAGGCCGCTATAGCGCTAAAATTAGCAACGAAAATAAGCACAGAACGGTGAGAGGCCAACTCAGCTTACTTCAGTCACCGGGAAGAGGTCCTCTTCATTCAGGTCGTCATTATTTTCTTGCTATAAATGCAAAAACAGGACCTTACTACGCACTCTGATAATCGATGGGCGGCTTACGGCAAACAACATTTTGGTCTCTAAATATTCAGCAATGTCTTGGTGGTTGGATTTGACGGCGCAGTCGCACTAAAACGCGGAAAATCAAAAAATCGACTGCTACTTTTTAAAGGAGACAACTTACGGCGGTTTCTTTGTTCTCGTTTTCCAGAAATAGATTTGCTCCTTTGCAAACTAGCATCTAAAAGCGCAAAAACAATTAAAAGAAAAACATACAAGCAATTGGCTCAGAGAACATACTTCGACGCATCTTTTCAATCCGGACTGTGCAGCGTAATGAAGCGCCGTGCACTTTTTCTAAAAAGAGCCACATTGCTTAGCGAGTCTTGAGGAAGGCAGTTAGAGATAAATCGCCCACCCACCAAATCGCCTCCACGCATAATTAAGTAAATGAACGGTACTTACGGAATCTTGGCAATCCAAATTTACACGTTCCTTTTCTCCGCTGCTTAGCACGGATCCTTCCCACGCGAGGAATAAGCTCAGACATTCGGCCCTCAGTTTCGCCTCCACACTTCTACTTCGGCCGCCCAGTTGGCAAACTAGATGCAACGGCGTCGACTCTTCAGCATTGCGTTTGTTTGGATTTCCATTGTAATCAGACAAGAAAATCCTAAAAACCAAGAAGGCCAAGCTTGATGTCCAGTCGGCACAAAGTATTCCCAGGCAAATAACATAATGCAATTCCAAAACAGCATCTCGTTCAATGGAATTAAATTCTCGCAAAGTTTCATTGCAACAATTCTAGAGAAAACATATTCTACTCAGCAAGAAGAGACCCAGCCGCATGTGTAGGAGGAAAGGAACAATAACGTGAAACTAAGGATATTTGTCCGTCTACGCAAGATTCTCATCTCTTTCTCGGGCAACTACCATATCAAACCGCAAATTTTCACCACCACAGCTATTTATCACGACGACACGCCAATTGGCCACGACCATACTTTCGGCACCCGGTAACCGCCATGTGAGACTGACTCATCCTTAACGGTCGAGATTATGCTCGCGGGAACTGCCAGAGCGCCATAAGATATTGGGTAATTTATAAAAGAAAAAAGCCATTTTTCACTCCCTGCTCCTGCACGTTTGTTCTAATCTTCTCTAACCCATACTACACTTCGACGATCAGCTAGATTGCTCTAACACGTTTTCCAAAAAAATAATATTCAAAAAGACAGCTTTAGGACCTCTCAGGGCCATCCGTTCTGAATTTAAGTTGTGTTTGCTCTTTCTACCCCCAGCAACGCATCTGAGCGGATGGATACACAAGCACGGCCTGTTTCAACAGCTGCAAGAGCTGTTGCCGAATCATGACGCCCACGATGTTCGGCAAAAATACCTTAAAATACTGGTATTAACCTAGGCTATATCTCAACTTGCACGCCATTTGCACTGTAATTTCAGAAATTGTATCACAACACTGACTCATTCATCACATGCTCTCTCCAAATTCCTCAGAACAGCATTCTCAACTCTAGGTCCTGGACCAATACTTCGAAAGGTAGCCAGTTTCCGATACCAATGTAGGGAGCGAACTTATTCCTCTTACCTTATCATAGCCTTCATGCAATGTTTAGCCGAATAATGCAAGGGGGTGTTGTGACCATAATGTTCTCCGTATGAAGCATTTGGATCCAACGATTTACGGATTTCTGTATGCCGTTCGTACAGCTGCATAACGGCGTATTCGTCGCCCCTTTGTAGATGCTTTCTCAATTTGGAAGCCGCGCTGAAACAATAATAATCTCGCGTATTGCACATATATTTTTGCTTACTGTGCAGGTTGGACGTATGACTGGACAAAAGACAATTTTTCCTTACCTTCCCATTCTTTCCTTCGTTTCACGCGCACCGTTATTGGAAAATGTTTATCCGGCTTATTACTATACTAGTCGGTCAGGTAACAAGTCAAAAGTGTCTGATAATTCATTTATCGATGCGCATTTTTGATGATAATTGCGAAATTATGCACTTTGCTCTCTGCTCGTGCTTAGGAGAGCCTTCGAAAACTTAAATGCACGTGCGCGCACTGTAAGGGGCTTTCGATATGCTTACAGCAACCACACAGCGTTATGGCGGCAATTCAAAATTACTTAGTACGTGCACATGACGACGATCACGTGGACGGACGAAATTGGTTGGCAATGCAGAACCGGTCTGCGGCTCATCATCCTACGCTATTGATCCGAGACGACGTAAACGGGATCAACGAGCTCCACCAGTTGCGTTCATTCACCTTTGTCGCCCGCCCTTGGTTGCACTGTGTATGGTCGGTATCGATTGCATCATGTTTCCAAAGACCAAGAGCGTTATCAATTTCGGGCCTGGGCCAGCCAAGATTCCAGAACCAGTAAGTCTCTGGTGATATCGTGTAAGTAATTGACAGCTACAGGTGATTGCAGGTGCTGGAACAAATTCAACGGGAGCTGCACGAGTACCAGGACAGTGGTATCAGTATCCTAGGTGGTGTGGTCTGCATGGGTGCCCTGCCCTGTGTGAAGGACGTGCTCCTTTTCAGAAATCAGTCATCGTTCTGCCGAGTTTGATAATCTTCTGCACAAAACTGAGCATAATCTGCGTGAGTTGGCGTAAGTACTGCACAGTGCATGTCTTCAGGGCATCACGCCACGAGCACAGGGTGGTTGTACTTTGATACCCGAGCCAGTTCTTGTATGGTGTGCGGTTCACGTGACTGGAATGTGGGCCTGCTTCCTATTTTAGAGGCATCCCCCACTCGCATCACGTTCTGTTTCTGCAAGGCGGTGGCACAGGTCAATTCTCAGCAGTGCCCTTGAACTTGGCCAGAGGAGAGCACTCTTCGGCTGATTATCTGGTCACTGGAGACTGGTCGAAGAAAGCGGCTACCGAGGCGGCCAAGTATTTGCAGGTGCACAAGGTGTTCGATGTGAATCAGAAGTTCACACGTAAGTGGATGGGTGCATGTGGACACTACTCGTAGATGGTGTCATCGGATAGCGCACACTCTGTCCTCTCGATTAGCCCATATTTTCAAATATCCTCCAAGAGGGTTTGGCATCAGCAAGACCTGGATGATCTGCGGTTTATGAATATTTTCCCGCCATTTCTCATTTTTAAACTTTTAACGGTCTTGCCACTGTTCGCAACAAACGTGAGATAACGTCACTTGCTAGAACTGACTATATGAACTCCATCAGGGGCAAAACTGGCCTTTCCACGACCTCTAGGGGCAGGGGTAAAACACCACGGGGGACACTTGCCAACTTTTTAGCCGACCAAGCTGGGGGGGGGGGGGGTGTCCATTTATGCAGCCAGCCGAGCACGAAAGGGGCGCATTTGGGGGCAACAACAATAACCATGCAGGCATACCAGCGGTGTATTCAGGCTAGAATCTGTAAACCATCCCTAATCTTTCGATAAGACCCATGTGATCCTGCTGACGCTGTCTAGCCCACCCGGGGTCGCCATTTCCACTGACAGTACTTTGAGACGATGATCAGAGGAAGAAGGAATGTTCCGGCAGACAGTGATGCATGCATACCCATATGATTCTGTAATACGCCAGGGTCCGCACACTGAAGGGACTGACTGGTGGAGCTTATGCAAAGAAAGGGCCGAGGAACTCCGGCCTGGTGCACGGCTGAAACATCACCTCAACTGGTGACGTTGTCAACGTGCAGAGGATCATCGACAGTTTGACTTCAGGCATCCCAGATCCATCCGAATGGACTCTGACCGAAGACGCCAGCTATGTTTACTACTGCGCCAACGAGACCATACACGGTGAGCACCTGTCACGTGCCTCAGCACATCCTTGCACCTCAGCTTCACTGTTCAGGCGTCGAGTTCAACTACACTCCTGACAGTCACGGCAAGCCACTGGTTGCTGACATTTCGTCCAATGCCCTGAGTCGCCCGATCGACGTGGCCAAGGTCAGTCTATAGGCTTCCCCCCCCCCCCCCCCAATTCTGTACTCCCCCTTTTCAGCACGGAGTCATTTTCGCTGGCACTCAAAAGAATCTAGGCACGGCTGGCATGGCACTGGTGATAGTGCGCGAGGACCTGATAGGGCACGCCAAGAAGTCATGCCCGTCCATCTTCGACTACAGGGAACAAAGCAAGATGAAATCAGTGTACAACACACCACCCGTCTTCTGGTGAGTCCCATCCCTCGAGTGCCTATTCAACACCAGACTCCTCGCTTGCAGCATTTACGTCACGAACTTGATTCTGGAATGGCTCAAGGGGCTGGGCGGGCTGGACGAGATGGCCAAGATCAACCAACGCAAGGCCAGCATGATCTACGACGTCATCGACCAATCGAACCACTTCTACTTGTAAGTCTGCCTCCCCTCCCCACCCAGCCCTCACCCCTTTCCTTGCAGCTGTCCAGTAGAACTAGCTTGCCGCAGTCGCATGAACATTCCGTTCCGCATCGGCAGCGAGCACGGTGTCGAGGCCTTGGAGAAAGCATTCGTCACGTCGGCCGAAAGGGAAGGCCTGGTTTCGTTGAAGGGGCACAGGTAATCTTCATCCCCCTCGCCACCGTCCCGCCTCACCACTCTCCTTTGCAGGAGTGTGGGCGGCATCAGAGCTTCCTTATTCAACGCCGTCACGCTCCAAGAAACGCAGAAACTGGCAGAATTCATGAAGGACTTCTACGACAAGAATGCCAAGTCGGACTAGACAAGAATCAGTTTTGAAGGAATTCAATTTTTTGATATATCTTTCACATTTTTCATCTAACTTAGTTTTTACTTCGTGATTCAGTAAGGGCATAACCTGTCTAATATATTACATACAACCCATCCTACGTAACACAATGCATATACCGTACGCACTTGAAATTGCCATTTTAGTCATCAGCTCCGCAGTAATCGAATGGTGCACGTGGAATTGCCTCTTCGAACGTACGCGTAAAACATACTACTGGAACATCACGCAAATCCCAAGCATCCCATTCTTCCCGCTCGCCCGTTAAAGTGTCTGAAAAGGAGCCAAGTCATGACTGCGTTCACAGACAGGACACGACCGAAGGCCAGTTATGCCATGCAGCGTACATAAATCAATCTAAGCCACCCAGAAGACAACCGAGATTAACGATTTTATGAATTAGGAAAGCGCCTAAACCAATCAGCCAGTACTAAATTAAGCATCGCTGCCCGCCACCCGAACAGCCCCAATCACGTGGAGCAAAAAATAATTTCCTCCGCTCACCCTCTCAAACCAGTATATGTACTTTATGCCAACTACAAACGAGTCTGAAAGATGGATACACCAAAGTCTGTATCGGCCAAAAGTGTAATACGCCGAGGGCGGGAAATAAAATCAAACAAACCAAGAGCTATAACCACGACGCAAACATGACTTACCGTCTCCAGTGGTTTCGCTTCGCCATCATCCTCAGAACTTATTTGCCTTTTAAGCGTCGGATCACCGCCCGAGGATCGTTCTGAAATACATAGCCCCTTCAAAATCTCGACTCCAGCCACTCGGATTTGCGCCCCTTACAAACGAACATCTCTCGAATTACGCCCGCCTACGAGCATTCTAGCAAACCCCTGCAGAAATCTCAGACCGGGCTCGTGCATGGTTTATACCACTTGAGCCAGAGGGCAACTCACGAACTACAAGCATAAACAACTTACTCGTAGGATCATTTGATGACGCAAATAATCTTTCGACTCGTTTACCTTCCTTCCTAAACAGCAGATTACGTCTTTCGAAGCCGCATTCCACACATCCAATATCACTTTACGTACTCGTAAGTATCCTGTCTTTGCAACTGCCGTGCATTCACATCGAAAGTCAGCTTCCTGATTGAGGGGCGATTCTCTCCGATGGCCGAACTTTCTCCTGCTGCTGCTGTCGCGGGCACCAAGTCCGGCCTTGCACTTTGAACCCCGCTACCTACAGTACAACAGAACGTTGACCCACAATCAGCCCACCAGTCCCCAACTACGTACCTGTGGGCGCTGGTGCGATATCTCCTGTACTGGTACGCTGCGGTCTCTCGTCGGTCGACGATGCCGTGCCGCGTCGCTCTCTTGACTTGCGTTTGCTCGGGCTGTGTTTGAATGCTAAAATTGGCAGAAAAAACGATCACCTATCGAACTAGCACCTTTATCAAAGAACACTTTACAGCGCCTCCATGAAAACATTATTATTACCCGTACGAGCAAGCGCTAATCGCTAGTATGTTAACCGAACAACTAAGTGCATGCAGGTAAGGGGATTAAGCGTTATGAAATCAAAGTGAACCAGACATCGACCGGAAGGCGACTGCGAAAGCAGGCCTTGTGCACAATTGGATTAAATTTGGCACCCATGGCAACTCCACGCATCCACCCACCATCACCAAAAAGCAAATAACAAAACAGGAGATTCCGCGTTAAAATTATACATCAGCTAGAGGAGAAACCAACTACCGCAGCGAATACTACTCAACACTAGCCTCCGATACCTATATAGGACTGTACCAAAGATCGAAATTTTCGCGTCGGCGTTTCTCCCCTGACAGCAGAATCGACTGAAAACAACGGGTCATCGATTTTATAGTTGGACGAAAGAAGATTAAAGAGGTTTCAGTCAAGGCAATCAAACTCATGGTATCACATTACACCAAAATCAAACACCCACAGGAAAGAATATGTGGAACTAAATTACTGTAGAGTAAAGAAAAGTTGCAAGGCGAGGCGGGAGGGAGCAGCGTTTTACGCGAGCTCTCCAGAATCAGTTCTTTCTAAGTAGTAAAATTCTAAGTCGTACGGTATCTTACCACTAAACATCCAACAGCCACACTTACGTGACGGAATTTTCTTGAACACTTTCGATCTCATGAACTCTTGAAAACGACTCGCATAGAAACTAGGGCGATGGACCGATATGGTATCCTAAAATCATAATCCCCTTATATTTACACCCTTTCAGATCTCCAAAAAACTCCGGCACCCCGTCATGCAGAACACTCTTCCACGCGTGCTCGAACTTCTTAAACAGGCGGTAGCTTTGCAAAATATCGATAATACCAATAAAAAGTAAAAGACGTTCGCCCTTGGCGCTGCGTGCTGGAATTCCTCCATTCCTAAAATATTGTCAAATATTTACGAGAACACAGCCAGCCTTAAGAAAAGCATCAAATCAAAACTCACGGATATTCGTCGCCGAGTTCAACTGGCAATGCCTCCGTTTGAATCGACTCCCACGCACTAAACTTGGTTTTTTGACGAACCACTTTACGTTCTCCTACGAACCAAAATAGTCTTTCTTTCTGATGAAAGTGAACACAAAACAAATAAAGGCTTACTTGGATCAGGTTTCTTCTGAGACGTCTCCCCGTCGCTGGCCCCACCGCTCACGGCGACTGCGTTTCCTCCATCTAATTGCAACTGAACTTCATCGATTGCCGCTTCTTTCTGAGGCGCATCCAAATTATGAACTCCCATCAGTAAACTGTAGTCCATGATTTTAAAACTTTCGAGAACCTAAAAAAATCATGTTAACCTCCTTGAACAAAAACATTCATCAAAGCCACTCAAACCAGAAGTAATCTTACTTACCAAACAGTCCCTTTGTATAGTTCTCACCAAAGCCTCGTAAGTTGATGCTTCCAAATAAATTCCCTCAGGATGATCTTCCATGAAGTCGAGATCCTTCAAGGTGGGAGACTCTTTCGCCCGTTCGTATTTTGATGCCCGGCGTTTGTACGTCGATCCTTTCAGATCGTACTTCTGATGTAGACGAATTGTTGATGGAAGTAAATTGTTCATCACTAGTAAGCGCACGTTTTTTCCCAGGCTCTGAAATACACTTTATGTCGACCTTGCTCTGAACTGTAAAAATAATTCGCAAGACGCACTTTTACCTGGTAGCAATACAATCCGAAGAACTTCGGCAGCAAAGTGCGAGGATTTTGGTTCAGATTCTAAAAGGAACAAGTTCTTTACTAATTCATGCAAATCACCATCCCACACGCACCATATAATATCCGGCCAACAAATTCTGCAAAAACTCTGCTTCTTTATGCTGAACCGTTTTAATAATGAATTGATCGTCACTGGATATGTAAAAAATACTACCGCTAGCGCCCGGATTTGACAATTCGATTAATGGCTCAGTGCAAAGAGAAGCCTATAAGCACAAATGCATCTAAGAAATTGCAACTCTAACCCAGAAAGGGCAACTATTTTATCCCGCACACACTGCATGTGGCCCACAATTTGAAAATTTTGAACTCACCAAAAAATCTGCGGGCTTAATGTGAAACAGGTCTCGAAAATAACGAAATGCAATCGGGGCGTAACCTTTAAATCGAAAATCGCTAAAGGAATGCGAGGGTGTCGTACTGCTGCCATCTCTGAAATAATAAGTAATTAGGCGTAAAGACGGGGAAAACAAGTGGATTATCTTACTGAGGAAAATAAATATTTTCGATAACGGTAAAATCTTGCATCAGTAAATCTCGTTCGGGCTTGCTTGCGAGAGATCCTATTGCATTCGCTATGCCTAATTGAATGGCGCCCATAAGTTGTGATGTTGGAACCTGAAGCAGTCGAGTGCACGTTTCTTTTTCAGAAAATTCGTCCAGAGCAAGGATATAATTCAGTTACCTTTTTATAAGTAACCTCGCCGCTATCCAATACGCTATAAATCAAGACAAATTATGAAATAAGAGTCGTAAGAACACAAGGTCTTGAACGCTTACCGCCTATGTCCAATCTTCTTTTTCTCATGTTTATCGTCGCGAGGTGTTACGCCAAGACCCGACGGACCTGCGCCTGGAGTCGTCGGCGTAATCAAACTATTTTCGCGGCTTAATTCTCGTTCGCCACCTTGATGATCGTCACCGTGAATCTGAAGAAAAAATACTACCTCAATTATTGACAAGAAACAAAAAAAAAGAAAAAGCTTACTTCAAGTGGAGGCGGTTGGAACTTTACGACCACGGGACGAGAAGTCGATGGACCGGGCTCGCTCGTCGAAGCCATGCTAATATATTGAAATGGAGGTCGAAGCCGCTAGTCTACAACCTAAAAAGGGGCAGTGTACGCTCTGACGAGTGTTCCAGTATTCAGAAAAAACCACCACCTGTACGTGCCCCAAATTTTTTAGCAAGCTTTTAACCTTAATGAATAATCGAGCGTCAGTTACTTTCTCAGTGGTAAGCGCATGATGGCGACGAGGTCCAAATTAAAGAAGACCCATTTTAGTATTCATTTTGTCCCCAACGGATGCGTATTTCTGCCCTATACCGTCTGCTTCTTCCGTTACCAACTCTCGCTGTGCCCTTCCGAAACGGGCGATGGGTGCACAGCACCGGAACGCTCACATCTGAAGCACTCACTAAAGCGATGGTCGATTGATCGACGCCAACTAGCATAGCTTCTCTTATAACTACGCGAAGCCAAAGCCCGCCCGCCCTCTTCGCCATTTTACAAATGCGGAAACACTCCGCGGAGACTGCCCGGGGCGCCAGTCCTTTCTTCTTGATACGCAATGGAGTGGCGAAAAACGTTACCAACCCGTAAGAGAGCAATTTGGCCCCTAGCACCGAGCACTGATTTTGGAAGACTGCTTTTGGGCAACCGCTTATCTATACAGAAACGCACTGATTACCACACCCTCAGCCCTTAATTTGACGTTTGCCGAACCGCGAAATAGCATCATTAGAGGCACAAACAAGGCCCAATATAACTGACTATCGCACCAGGCAAACACAGGCCATAATTGCTTTTTGGGTGCGCTGACAAAATCAAAGGAGAAAACGAATTTCGATGTCAACGCCATACAACACAAAATTTATAATTTCCTCTAAACCTGCCACTTGGGCCACATGCTAAACATTTCCTGTTGATTCTTACCTTTTATTAGGCCTATGCATAACAAGTCCCAAAACGACTCTTGACTCGCGGGTATATCTAAATTGGAAAAAAAGCATGAAAGGGCGAGAACATTTGTTATGTAAACGAAACACTTCACAAGCAAGAGTTCGCTATTGTACAGAACAATGGGGAGTAACGGCACTATAACCTCTGCAACGAATCCTCTGCGGTATTGCGGGTACTGCAGCAATTATACTGCAAGGCTAGCTACATAAATCCTTCGGTCAGCCTAAACCTTATCGACTGAAATTGCTAAGACCCGACGTAAAATCAACGAGCCACTCGTTCTGAAGGCATGTCAAAAAATCAATTTGTCTGTTCCTTCGTACTATTCAATTGAATATAGTCATGACATCATGCATTATTAAATATTCGTCATCGCTCTCGATCAATCATCGGCATGAAATAAATATTTCTTCGGTATCAGCACATCGATTCTCTATTACCATAAAGATACAATTACACTAGGCCCAAATGTAACTTACTCTGCGATCCAAATCACTTTCTTCGATTTCCAACGTCAACAAACCCCGTCGACCCACAAAAATATCCACTTCCACAAGAGCTAGCTACAAAATGGGAGATGGACATTTTTCATTCATCCTAGCTACTGTGTGCGTTTTGTCATAAGCGGCAGAGATGTCTGCTAAAGTGCGTAAATTATGACCAATTTAAGATTGAGACGCATCGTCACGTCATTTTTCCTGCTTCTTGGCTTGACTGCATTTGCGGCAGTGGATCAAGGTTATTATCAAACCAAAAAATTGTTCATTTTTCAAATTAGCAGCGATGTCGTCGACATTGGATTTATTGCTCGAGATGGGTTTTCCCAAGGACAAGGCGTGAGTTTATGGTGGCTGATTATATCAAAAGTACGTATAGTAGAGAAAAGGTGCGGATTCCAATTTAGGGAGCAAGCGATTAAATGCACGGGCGGATCGAATTTGGAAGATGCGATTAATTGGTAAAGTTTTTGGGGCGGTTTTGTAAAATTGAGTATACTTTTGACTTGACTTTACTGAACTTGACTTTGCTGCTTTACTGTGCGTCTACATAGGCAACCTTTTCCATTTTAGGATCATTAGCCATCCTGATAACGAGCCCATGGTTACAGGCGAAGGTGTGCAAGCTTAGTTGCATTTTTATGTTTTTGTAAATTCCCGATTTTGCGCTACAGGGGCGGATCATGAGCAGTCAACAACGGTCGAGATTACGATGGATGATCCACCTGCGATCACCGCTACGGCCCCAAAACCTGAAGAGAAACCACAAGACGCGAAATCAATCAAATGCGAAGAGTAAATTGTCAGGTCGATTTGAACATCTCTCTAAACTATATTTGCTTTAGCTGTGGCAAGTTATTCCGGACCGAAGACGAAGTCCATTTTCACGCTGTCAAGAGTGGGCACGCCAATTTTTCGGAATCAACTGATGAGGTGAAGCCGTTGACAGAGGAAGAAAAGAAGGCACGAATGCTGGAGTATGCATTTCCCCCTTCCGCTTCTATCCCGTCAACCAGTGACACGACATGATTTTTTAGTTTGCAAGAACGTCTGAAAAGAAAACGTTTGGAGAAAGAGGAAGAAGAAAAGAAGAAGGCTGTCGACATGGAAAAGCAAAGACGAGTTACTGGTCAACAAATGCTCGCTGCGAAACAGAGGTAATCATATTGACCAACCGATTTTCCTTGCTTCGACTTGTGCTGCCGTATTCCAGGATTGAAGAGGAGGAAATGAAAAAAATCGCCGAGGATAAACGCCGACAGAAAAAAGAAGACGCCTTGGCTAAGTAATGGTCCTACTGACTTTTGGTCATTTCTGATCCAACCATGACATTGCTTTTAGGCAACGCATATTGGAGCAAATCAAGCTCGATCGGGAGGCGAAAAAACAGGTTAGTTGTACCAATACGTCATCACCAGCTGATGTGACTGTTACGCCCAATAAGATTTCAGCTACAGGGTGGCGCGGCCGTTTCAAGTGATCAGAAACCACCGAGCAGTTCTGTTATTGCTGTAAGTTCGTCTCCAGCTTCCACTGAGGCGAAAAAGAACTACGATCAATGTCAGCTTCAAGTAAACTGAAAATATTCAATTTTTGTCTTGAAACGCTGCGATAGAATTCTTTTACAGGTGCGGCTTATGAATGGCAGTACGTTGAAACATGTCTTTGGTGCGAAAGAGCCGCTGTCGGCCGTACGGCTGTACGTGCAGTTACAATCCGGAAATACGAACGATCCGTTTACTTTTATGACCAATTTCCCGAAACGCGTGTTTACTGAGGAGGATATGGAGACTCCTTTAGCTCAGTTAGGTAAGGTTACGGTTTGTGCTGCCATGCTTCTGGGAGGAAAGTTAGACATATGTACAAAACATAAGTCGGGGCTTAGTAAAATTAGGGCAGTGCATCCTGTAGAGGATGCGTTGGTGTACTTATTGTAATGCCTGATACCTACTAGAGATCGACCTCGACTAAAATGCTGCCCGTGCCTCGCGACATTTCAAGAATTATCTATCAGCAATGCCAGCATCACTTTTTTAGTAGGTACCTAACCAAACTCACGCAATTTTCACCAAAACTTCGCGTATTTTTTTAGGAGAGAAATAGCTGTCAGTCTCAATCTCAGGTTCCTCCCTCGCCACACCATATAAATATCATTACTGCCTTCAATATCTGATGTTTTAGGGATGTGGAGTTATCATTTCAAACCTTTATACGTAGCTTTCGTTCAGGACCTCCAGCCATGGACCGGGGCTACAAAACAGCAAAAGTGCCACTTTTTAAAAACTAATGCCAGCGAGCACGTCGAAGGGGGAACAGCACATAAGTGGATCGTGTCGTGTAATATGGGGTTGTATGAAAAAACAGATCTTTAGGTGCTTGCATGACGTTAAAAAACAGAGCTATATAGCTGGAAAAGCTGGAACTGGCTGGGAAAAGGGAATTTCGGAGCCAAAATTAGGGGAACTGAGTGGCTGCATTCTGAGGTTACAAATTTTGAATCACCCAGCTTTTCCTCTGATCATGCTGAAAATCAGTGAATCAGTTAAAATTCTGTTAGTAGCGCTTGGACAATGCTAGAAACTTGGGGAAAATCGAACTTTTCTAGAAAATCTGGAAAAATAAGGAGAGATTATTTTCCGCTTCTTGTTAGCGTTCGGTCGGGATCCCGATCCTGGTCGGGATTGGCCCTCCCGAACCCGATCCTGATCCTGAGAAAAAGTGGTCGGGGTTCGGAAGAATGATGTGGAGAAAAAAAGCTTTTATTGGAAGGGGGAACGAGATTGGTGTTTGGGAGAGAATGCAATGATCGAATAAAACTACTCCCAGAAAATGCAGAAGTCCTGCTTTTTTTGAAATGCAATCTGCCCGCAGTTGGATATGGTATCAGCCAGCATTTTCCATTGCCTGTTCAATCACGATGGTGGGCCATCATCAGCTGCTGCATAAACTGACAACATTCTGATCGGCACTGACTCACATGGTCATGGCGATTAGGATGTTTCAGAAGGGGAAATATTGAGACTGTGGCGGATTATTAAATCGATAGAGAGAAAGGAAGAGAGGGATTTGCTTTCTAATTTGTAACGGATTTTCCGTTGTCTTTTGCTTGCCTGATTTTGAATTCAATGATAAATACTGCACTAAAAATTATCAAAGGAAAGGGCATCTTTGGCTTTTTATTTGCCAGGTAGTGGGGTAGGTCGCAGCTCGCAGGTATTTCTATGAAAAACGCTACATATCTTAAGATCCCAATCCTGATCCCGAACGAACGCTACTCCTTGTATGAATCCTGGAAAGTTCGTAGAAAGACCTTAGCATCAAAGCAGTGTAAACGTGCTCTTAATTTTACAGCAATGGCATATACAAGCCAGATAGGAGCATGAAATTTATTGCAAGACTTGTATTACACTGGTAGTCTCGGCCAGGATTGGTCGAATCCCAGTAAACTAGCATTCGTTCGGGATCCCGATCCCGATAAAAAATGGTCGGGATTGAATGTTGTGGAGATGTGTGAAGTGGAAGGGGAGAGGAAGGGATTGGGAAGGGTGTGTTCTAGAAGGTTAAGCTGGAGAAACAGGTTTTTCTTCCCATTCTCTTCCTCTCCCATACTCCTCCTGAAACATATCCACAACATTCAATCCACCTGCCTGGGTGGTGTAGCGGTGAAAGGCGTGTGTCACAGTTTGCTTGGCAGAGCTGGAAACCGGTCGGCTGCGAGTTCAACTCTGGCCGAATTTGGTGAAGTTCTTTCTGCGCCTTGCACGCTTGGCGGTGGGCGACTCACCCTTCATCCCCCGGGGTCGATAAACGGGAGGCCTTATGGGACGGGAGGCTCTCGAATCCTGGTACCCTCACAGGGCACGGGCTGGGTTCATAGTCATGGTATGGTTAGCCCACGGGGTAACCACCGACATCGCGGGGTTGCGACGAGCACGCGCCCTTGCCCGGCATGCATCCCGGATCACCCTAGTCGATGGCAAGATAGGGTCAACTAACAAGCCCCTAGCCCGCGGGTAAAGGGTCAAAAATCGACCTCCCCCCCCCGGACCAGGATGGGTAAAAAAAACATTTAATCCCAATCATTACTTATCAGGTTCGAGTTTGGGAGGGGCAGTCCCGACCGGGATCGAGGTCCTGAACGAACGCTACTGTAACCCAGTCCCGGGCGAACGGTTTTTTGGAGGGGGCTTATATGAGGGTAGACATAAGTGAACCTGTCAGGTTCTGCACAGGTGCCAGCAGCAGCTGGGTTCAGGGATGGGTAAATCTTGGAAGCTGACGAGCATGGGTTAGGTACACTGGAGCACACGGGTACCGCGCTGGCTAGCGGGTATGGGTACGATGTCTATGCTCAGGCAGGGCCTGAAGGTTTTGCTCCCTTTGTTTCACGCATTCTATTTTGGCCTTCAATTCAAACTTGTATCATTGTTATCTGGAACAGTCACCTGGGTCCATCTCTTTGCAGGCCTGTAATTCTTGACCTTATCGAAGAAAGTTGGCTTTTTTTAGGATTGGTTCCGTCCGCCGTTCTCATTATGACCAGGAAACAGTGATACAGAAACTATCAGTACGTAGACTTGTGATGAAATTTCGCTCTGGTTTTTTCATGATCCTTTTTCGAGTAAAAAGTATGCACTGGTTTATGTTCCTGTCTTTGATGGCGATGGGAGAGCGATCTACATTGTTGGTTACTGAATGCGTTTGCCTTGGTGTGCTGGCACCACACGATTTCAGATGGAGGCTTCAAGTGGTGCGACGTCGAACAAGTCCGTCTCGAAATTGGATGCGTCTGTGATCAGGAGGATCGCCACGGGGCAGGTCATCTACAACATTGCTGCCGCGTGCAAAGAGTTGATCGAGAACGCACTCGATGCTGGGGCAACGGCTATTGGTGAGTGGGGGGGGACGTCTTGTCAGTGTAAGATCAGCTCATATGTGTGATTGCAGATATACGAGTGATTAACCACGGCGTGACCTCGCTCGAGGTATGCGACAATGGACACGGCATCGCGGAGGCTGATTTTGAAAATCTTGGTAAGATAGTGTTACGAGGGATGCCCAAAAATAATCCCTTTTACAGGGTAGTGTGTCTATGCCATAGACTCCACGCGGTAAAGGGGGAGGGTAAAGGTCGCTGCGATAGTATCCAAGCTTATTCTGGCGAAAGGAACAGCAAAGTTTTGACAGAACAGAACTTTGATGCTTAAATGGGTCCATTATAATTTCATTAGGGAATTCGCGTGTTTACAGTGTTCTGTTATTTTCTAGCACGAGCACATTTCACTTCGAAGTTGGCCAATTTCGATGAGTTGGGAAGTTTGAGGACGTTCGGATTTCGCGGAGAGGCTTTGAGTGCTTTGGCAGCCATGTCGTAAGTGCAAGGCACCTTGGTGGGTACTTGCTTGGCAGAGCTGGGAATGGGTCGGCTTGGGTTCCATTCCCACCCGTCAGAGAACACCAGTCAAGTTCTATGCACGCCTGCTGGCGGTGGGCAAGCCATCCTCCATACCTTTAGAGTCTGCAGGTCAGGGCAAAGACTGGGTGCCTAAAGGTAATTGGCGACATCGCGAACCTGCGCTCTTGCTCGACGCAGGGTCCGCTACAGGTACAAGCTCCTAAGCCGCGGAAACTGGGCCAAAGTCGACCCCCTGCTGCAGCGATCAGAGCAGGTAAAAGAAAGTTGCGTTGTTTCAGGAAGCTGATTGTTGTGACTCGGCATAAAAATGTCGGAAGTGCGACAAAACTAGAATTCGATACGAGCGGAGCATTAATATCAAAATCATCATGTGCTCGAACGGTGGGTGCTGCATTTTGAAATTTTATGGAGTCGAGAAGAATTTGTTTCATTTTAGATTGGAACCACTGTTACGGTTGAAAGATTTTTGGAGCCTTTGCCCGTACGACGTAAGGAATTTGAAAAAAATGGGAAAAACGAGTATCAGAAACTGCTGAATGTGGTACAAGCCTACTGCCTGATACTCAAGGATGTCCGTGTTGAACTAGCCCATCGCCCGGATGGCGGGTACGCAGTGGTTATATTTTAAGGGTCGCAGTCTAGACATGTCCTTTTCCAGCACGAAGAAAACAATAATAAGCACTTATCCAAATCGTACGCTGAGGGAAAACATCTGCAATGTTTTTGGTGCCGAACAACTGAAGACGTTGATCGATTTCGTTCAGATACTGCCTTTAAAGGAGCAACTAGGCGAGAATGGGTTCCACGAGGACTCACCGTTGGACGAGTTCACGTAAGCGACAGTGATTGTGATTTCGGTCGTTCTTGTAGACGTCTTTTCTTTAGGATTGAAGGACTTGTGTCAATAATCGATAAGGGCGCTGGAAGAAGTGCGTGTGATCGGCAGTTTGTCTTCATTAATGGGAGGCCTTGCGACTTTGCCAAAGTAAGGAAGGCCACTGCTATTGTACAGTAAGTGCCTCCTGGCTGGCGGTTTCAGGTACTGAAAGGGATCAACGACGTCTACCATCAGTATAATCGGCATCAGTATCCAATCGTTGTTCTGGACATTCGAGTGAAAGGTAAGATAGCAACGCTGTGTTGAAATGAGCACCTTATAGATGATTATTTCAGGCAAAGTCGATGTGAATGTTACACCGGATAAACGTCAAGTATTTGTTGCGAACGAGGATTTGCTTCACTTCGTTATCAAAACGTCATTGACTAAACTGTACGACAATCTTCAAGGCGTATGCAAACTCGGAGAAGCTTCATGTTCTGCCCTGAAGTCGTCATCCGCCCTGCAAAACCAGTCGACAGCTTCAACATCTCTGGACAGATTCAAGCGTCATTATCAAGAGAGCGAAGTGGATGTGCAAAAAACGGGTCCGTCTGTTGGAGCTACGCCGCTTAAGCAATTTCGGTCAGCGAGAGAAGCTTTTGATGGAAGCCCTGCAGTATGTGATAGTAGGAGAGAAGTGGTCAGTGAACAAATTCCGATGGATGGAAGCGCAGAAAAGCCGGGTGTGGGCATGGCATCAGAATCATCCAAGGGGCACAATGAGATTCGTGAGGGTTCCTCGAGGCGGCCGTACAGTACCAACGGCACTGATGGCGGCAGAAACGAGTTTCTGATGCTCGAGAAACGAAAAAATTGGAATGAAGAGAGAATATCGGTTCCAAATGTTGCTCTCGAAAGGCCACGATCGAGGAGTGCAGCCACGTCTTCATCTTCGAATCGCCAAGACAATTTTACGCTAGATTCGTGGCTAGATAGTCGCAAGCGGCAGTATTCTGGTAATTCTGCTGCTGATAAAAGCTCTCTCTCGGTGCATTTCCCTCGAAATCGGCTTGCTCTGAGAGATCCAGACGATAGCCATCAGTCCAGAGTGGACGAATCTGATGGCGGAGATGATGTCAATGAAATACGTTATTTTCGGCCGCCTAGCCGACCGGATTCCAGCAATCAGGAAGAGGGAAAGAGAAAAAGTAAAAGCAGGGGGAAGACAGTACTACCAATTGAGGTAATGGTTTTTTCATTATCGTTCAGTTTTCAGCTCGCTCTTTTTACGACTTTGGGTTCTAGACCCCGTGGGCTGGATATCGGAAGTGCATTGAAGTGCCGTTTTCATCCGAAGCTCTGCGTCATTATCACGCGGAGATTGAAAGAAAAGAGGAAGAGGAGCCCGGTGAGTTTTAGGATGTTTTTTCATGCATTCACTTAGGGCCAAGCAACGCGTGCAGGGCTCCCACTGCTCCTTTAGCACGCAGCATCTACGAAAACCCCCTAGATTAGATTAGTCGCTGAGCCAAAGGCCTCCGTGCTATGATTGGTGCTGTTGTAACTTTACTTGTAGGTGAGGCATTACTTATTCCGACTGGTTAGCTGGTGGATAAAGCGATGATAAGGACTCCTCTCTTCCATCATCAACCCGCCGGGCCGCTCTAGCGATACGATCTCCCTTACCCGGGCCCTGCCATATCCAGTGTTGCTGGTGAGTTCTAGGAACGTCCAGCCGCGCTGGTAGTGGGCATGGATCCGAGGGGTGTCATGTCCTCATCTTCGAACCCGCTCAGGGGGAGTAGGATGCGAAATCTCCCACGGCCCATGCGTAGGATGCGGAATCTCGTATCTGCCCATGCGTCCAGACTTATCACGGGGGGGGGGGGGTAAGTTCGAGGTGAGGAATAAATGCATAGGTAACTAGTTCAGTCAGCAGTTCAGGGTCAGGTTAGCCCGTTCTTGTATCGGCGGCCGAAGTGCAGTTTTACCTGGGCATGCCAATTATTACCTTTGGCAAACAGTCTCAGGTGTGAGTGAAAAGCACAAGCATTTTAAATACTTGGAAACATGTAGTGAAGAATCGCGTCTTCTTAGATTTTAGCAAAGATTCTTCTCGACTGTCACGAATACGCCCTGACTTTGTCTATCAATGATTGGTGGAAACCCTGATTTGATTAGTATGCTGGTGCTAAAAGTTAGAGATTAGTGTCAGTGAGAAAGCTTTTCTGACCAAGGAACTGGGGAAGCAGTTGAAGGGACACTTTATTTAAAATGATGGCACAATCAGGCGTGGTTGAATCATAATTTTGGAGTGCAGTGGGCTTCTCAGCATGCTTTGCTTTCTCGTTGACTGAAAATGCACACATGAGAGACGACTGGTTGTACCTGGCAGTAATGCCCGTAGCCTTTCTCATTGTCTGTGCCTTTTAATGAGTTTCTATTTTTGGAATGCTCTTATTTTGGTGTTTATCATGGCTAGAAAGTCATATCTAGTTCAGGAGTACATTTGAGAACTAGCATGTAATTTATTGCGCGGCATACTAAATAGAGTAATTCTGAAATTAATTGGCAAATCAAAATTTTGTTGACGTGTTTTTGCCGTCTTTGGAGGCTTTCTTTGATTGTATTTTAACTATAACCCGAGATTAGGCCTGTACAGTATTTGCAAATTAATTTTCCGTCTGACATTGAGTCTAATTTCGGAATCTTATCGAGTGCATTTTAAATCTTTCCTCCTGTTGCGAAAGTACCGATCGACAGGTATATGATGCTAAAAAAGATGGCTTAAAGGGTAGAGCAGTTTATGCTTTGGCACTTCTCAAATTCTTCTATTTTAGATGAAGAAATTGTTGAAGAATCGGAATTCCATGCAAAGATCACGCCTGCCGAAAACAAAGAGGCTGAACTTGAACTGAGACGATGTTTAAAGTAAGAATGGCACCTTGCCGTTAACTGTTCGTCACCTGATGCCGGTTTCAGGAAAACGGACTTCGCCAGTATGCGTGTCATTGGACAGTTCAATAAAGGTAAGATGTTTCTGACAAATTGGTAATCTGATGACTATACACTTTATACGCAGGCTTCATCATTGCTCGCCTTCACGACGATTTGTTCATCATCGATCAGCATGCCAGTGATGAGAAATACAATTTCGAATCATTGCAGCGGACTGTCAGTTTCCAGAGCCAGAAATTATTGACGTAATGGAGCCTGGATTTGTGCTGCATGGAAATACGGTAGAGTCGTCTTGTTTTAGACCACTGCCGCTTGAATTCTCGCCAGCTCAAGAGCAAATTATTGTTACGAAGAGCGAAATTTTTCGGAAAAACGGTTTCGAGTTCGTCGCTGATCGTTTGAGTAAGTCGCATTTGCTGGGTCTGTTTCGCATAGTTGACGGAGTTTTTTAGAATCGCCTGGAAACCGGTTCAAATTGTCGGCCGTACCTTACTGCGGCAGTTGTACATTTGATAAGTCAGGTAATGAATATGATTGCAATTGGGGGCTGTCCTGAATAAACGTGGGTTTTAGATATCGATGAAATCATAGCCATATTAGATGACGACCCGAATGTCAAAATGTATCGTCCAACAAAAATGAGAGCCATTTTTGCTTCAAAGTGAGTCCAATTTGATGTTTTCTTGGGCTCTCCTTTCAGCTATCGACCAGAATCCCTTAACGGAGGACGGAAGACTGGTGAAACAGGAACCAGGTCCCCTTCTCTGGTTGGATTATGCGGCTCGTATTTTTTATTTAGGGCATGTCGCAAATCGGTCATGATTGGCACGCCATTGTCCGAGAATGAAATGAAAATCATCTTGCGTCATTTGGCTGAAACTGAGCAACCATGGGTAAGCAAGGTCGGTCCAGCTTTGTGATGTGTATGAGATGGCCCATTTCAGAACTGTCCACACGGTCGGCCAACGGTCAGGCATTTGTTCAATATGCGACAAGTCAATGACGGCTAGGATTTGTCACCTTGCGTTGGGTGTTCTTCAATCTTTTACAATTCGATTCGTATTTGCATTCCTTCATGTAAATATTCAACTTTGTCTTTACTTTCTAAATACACATACAGTACAGTAGCTCCCTTGTGACTTGGCAAGCATAACTAAACGCAAGTGGTGTCTTGGACACCAGATAGTCCACGAAATGCCAAACCAGCTACTGGCATGAATAGGACACTTCGGAAGACACGAATAGACGCGGCAAACGTCACGTACAGCCCTATGTAATTGTCCATAAACATAAAATCACCCCGAGATACAATGCAGGACTAAACTTAATACCATGTAAACGTCAAAGAGCACAGCTAATTGTACAATAACACAGTCGACTAAAGAAGCACCATACAAAACTTAGCCTAAAATCATAAGGTCCCTCGACAAAATAAAAAAACGTTTTTACGCAAAACGTGTCAGAATGGTCACATCACCTAATTAGGTCATGAAGCGCATTATAGCGCGCAGCAGATACAGCATAGCTGCTTGGAAGCGCGCTTCCATGATCATCATGTTGACGTGAATCTAAAATCGAAAGCAGTCAATATGGATGTAATGCACACCAGCCCGACCAAGGCACTTGCCCTTTCCGAATGATGAAAATCAACCATGACGCTGGACCGTAACCGATCGGTCATTCTCTCCGGGAAGCAGCAAGCTGTTTTGATAAATGTCTTCATAGGTCGGCTAAGTAGCTTGTTAACCTCGGCATAATCGTAGTCGTCGTGTCGAATGCCATACAGACTTTGAATATAGTTCCAGACTGCTGTGCGATATTTGCTCGTATCGACGCCGTCATGCTCGCCCATTCTAAAATATAAAACCAATATTTGCAGAG
This sequence comes from Mesodorylaimus sp. YZB2_4, assembly GCA_030248295.1. Classification (NCBI taxonomy): domain Eukaryota; kingdom Metazoa; phylum Nematoda; class Enoplea; order Dorylaimida; family Dorylaimidae; genus Mesodorylaimus; species Mesodorylaimus sp. YZB2_4. Next base: position 1,155,155 of record JASANH010000873.1, on the reverse strand, counting down.
CCTTGCACTTCCTTCCACAAACTGTATCGTGCCAGAACATAAAAAATATAAGCTCGCTCAGGACGCGATAAGGACGCTGACTAAACGGCCAGCACAGACATCTCTAGTACAGGTTCGCGACCTGACCTGACTGGCCGAGCTAGCTAACAGACGAGATAGAAAAAACCCAAAGAAATCTTACGTGTAGTAGGTTAAATTTCTGGTTAAGTGAAATTTTTGATCCACGACGTTGGTCAAATGACTGCACAGCTGGCTAATGACACTGTAACCCTGGTCATCCCACGAATAATCCTAAAATGCCAATATGAGCACTCTTAGTCTCGAGCTGCATCCAAACTGGCTTACATGAATTTTGAACGTCGGCGCTGCTGCTGCTTCATTTCTTTTCGCGAAGTCTTCGTACGTGAAGACCATATCAGACGTGTACAACGCGCAGTCGGACAAGCACGCTGACGTGCAATTGGTCTCGTCCACAGTCGTAACTAAAACAGGTGTCGAATCAATTAAAACATGTCCTTCAGTAAGACTATGGAGCCTAGTCCCATTCTTCATCATAATAGTGCTACTGTATACGGGGTGTAGTGAAGATCGGCTCCACCTTCATTCTTCGTAATCAGTGAAGCACGATCAGGAAAAGACCAGAAGATGATCCTTAACGTGCATGCAAATAAGTGGTACAGATAATATACACATCAGGGGGTGTTTGCAGTCCCAACTTTGAGATATGTTCTGGATGATTTTAAAAGCACTTTCTGTTCCAAGAATCAGACTGCTCGGTCAACATACTTTCTGAATTCTGCATGTTGATGGCCAAGAATTGCTGCTGTTTCTCTTCCATTGAGCACTCGGAAATAGTTTGAGTCAATTTTTCCATGGTCGCCATCAATGTTTCCACGTCATCCGATTGCTCGCTGGGGAACCGCTCGTCATTCGCCGGCGAAGACGTGCCATTTGTGGAAGTTGGGCTGTAACTCTTGCTCGAAGATGTGATACCAACGGCGTGTACGAAAGAGCAAAGTGCGTGGATATGACTGAGAATTAACTAAAATAAAAATACATTTCACATTATTGCACACTCAAGATGACGCAAGGTTTACCGCAGCTTGCAGCAATTCGCTTAGCGACCAATTTTGTGGATTCGGAGCTTGAGATAAGTTCTGAAAGTCAAACGGACTTTTATGCAAGAAGTTAATGACGCAAATGGAAAAAATGTTCTCACTTGCAAATGAGATGTTTGTAACAGCCATGGCTGATGAGCCAAAATTCGATTCAATACATCGAGACTACGAATTTTCGGCGACGCCTTGTTCAGTCCATCCAGCCATGTTCGGTTTCCACCCAGTCTGGCGAACTCGGTTTTGTGGAAATTAATCATGTATTGACACTGATGGCGACAAGCGGCCTATAAAAAACACCATTGTGAAAAACTAGTATGTCAAGCCAGACCTAGGCGGAGAATAGATAGTAGGGATTTGCACTAAACCAGCCCACTATGACGAGTCAAAGAGCCATGCAGACATTTATCAAATTGTGTAAATGCACGTCACGAAAGAATCTTCCTTTAAAGTGTACGCAATTCACAAAAATGGCGTCATTTGGTGCTTGCTGCAATAAATCTCCAACGTATTTTACCCATCCAAACAAGGTACGCGCACTACAATCATGCGTTATCTACCTTTGAGAAATGTGCAAACAGCTGATAGAAAATCCTTTTCTTCTACGAACTGCGTCAAGTGTCAACAGAGTGTGCACAGTCTCCTAAGCGAAGGCGTTTTTGCTACCGGGAGCGCTAGACCGATCAATTACCACGCTGCGATGCCTAACCCACCAACGCTAAATACACACTGCGGCGAAATCATAGGGAGGACATGGAGTCAAAGTCCGTCCTGTTCAGGTATAGTCTTCGGTCCGCTAATCAAATAAGACTTCCGTACAAAACAACTTGAAATTTATGCGCATAGAGTCTCTTGTTCTGGCACCTCAGACCTAACCGCAAGAGGCTAAACCAGAGTGTTAGCTTGACTTGTATTCTGCTATAACTGCGCAGCCAACTTTTAATTTACGTCATGCATTTATCATTACGGAAACGAGTGCATGTATTAGTCAAGTTAGCCTACCCGCTCTATCACTCCAACCCCACATCAATCGCATAACTTACAAACATTACAAAATATTATCTAATCTTAACTCGGGCGCTTCTCAAGCAGCAGCCACTAAGCAGCGCGCGTCAGGTTTATGATAAAAAACTTTCTGCGCCTTTAATGCAACGTATGGGCCTAAGCTATAGCGTAAAAAAGGGAAATATTGCACCACACGAATTATAGGGCTGGAAGTGGGCATAGGCCTCATCCTGTACCTACTAGACTACGAACTTACCATCAAAGCAATATAGTGTCTGGTGTCCGCCGACAAAGGACCCTCGCCGTAAAGCATCGTGTCAATGGTCTCTCTGAACACCGTATAATAAGATGGATGCATGGTCAACGGTTTCATCAATGGCTCCAATTGTCGCCGTTGTTCCTCATCAATATATCGGTCATGCATCCTAATGTCGTGATGTCAGGTGCAATCAATCGAAAAACCTAACGAATGGTCAAAATAGAAGCGGACTTGAACTCTTATAGGTAGGGCATTCAGCACAAAAAAAAGCTCGATCTTGCGAAGCACCTGGCAAACTCACGCAGTCAATGTTTGGCGAGCGATCTGGGCTGGATAATTCCATCAGCAGCTGCCCGCGCTAGCAAAACCGAATGGCTATACTTGCAAGGACGCAGGCGTGATGCGCAGGTACTGCCGCTTACTACTCTTGGCGGGTAATTCAAACGAAATGGGGAATGACCGCGTGCACACTATTAGGTTTTTTTAAATCTGGGGAAATAAAGGCCTGCGATGTGCTTTCTTACCGTTTTAGAAAGTTATGTGAGAAGTCGTGTAAAGCAACTTCACTCAATTTTCAATTTGCAGCGAAGCTCGCGCAGTGTAACGTGGGTCATACGCGTGTGCGGTGTACTGCTGGTCATTCTCATTCTGGCTCTAGTTCTGCTCGATTGTGACACGCCTATCGCTTGCGTCAACAGTGGAGCCAGAAAGATGTCTCGAGCTGGTGCTGCTATTCGTCTCACTGTTAAAGTATCCGTCAATGGGCGACCAGTGAACTTCAGGTCGCTTCGACGACGACGCCGGCGACAAGAAACCGAGTCAAGCACAGAAACAACGAGGTCGCGATCACCTACGGTCGGAAAGAAGGGCAATGGGGAGCGCTCGATCACCTATGACACGTTGGCGACATTGTACAGCGGTAGCTTTCCATCCGACGATCCCCCTGATTTCGAAGATTTCGTAACTGACGAAATTCCTGATGTGATCGCATCTGAACAGCAGTTGGACGACGAAGCAGCCGCGAACCTATCCAACCAGAAGAAATCGCTGAGAGCGAAAGAAGTGATCACCCTTTCGAATTCATCGTCCACTGGCTTCATTTTGACACCCCTTATTGAAGCGGGTCCGTCGAATGCTACGACATCGTCGAGTGAGAGCAGGAAGACTGGCATCAGCAAGTCCAGCAGTTCACAATCAGCGCTCTCCGATGATGTTGGCTCACCGAATTCGTGTGGTTCCGCCTACGCCTTGAGCGAAAGCGATGGATTTGCGTTCGTTAGCAGCCCAGTCAAGCGCAAGGTGGTGGCTACCCGAATGACGAACAAAGTTGCATTGGACGACCTTGGCAAGCCAGTGTCCAAGTAAACGAACAAGCCCAGCAGTAAAGCACTGGTTTCCTTTGTGCAATAGCGCTGGGATAATCGATGGAAGGGAAGCTCGTGTTCACAATCAGAATGTCCCACTCATTGTCAGTGACGGGTAGCGTAATTGACGCGTGATCTGTGGCTATGCTTGCCTTTACTTGGTTCGTGTAAAAAGTAGCATTATTGAGACGTTCTGATGACATCGCAGATAATAAGTCTTCTCCCACTCTTTCCGCCGATTGATAGTTTCAAACGCTAAGATAACTCCTTCAGCTCGCGAGTACTGACTTGTACGTTGTGGAACAATCCCTCTCGAAACCTTGAAGAAGCGGTGAACAGGCGGTTTCCCTTGTGTTGCCATGTTTGTTCCTCCCGATGAACCTCCCACGTGCATTTCCTAATTTATTCTCGCCTACCGTTTTTCAATTTGCACCATAGCCGAGCAAAAACTTATAATGCATTCAGTTTAGAAATCCAATTAGATCACATCATGCCGGTCCTTCATGCGAGCAAGGGTGCACCCTTTCTGGTCGCCCTTGGAGAAAATAATGAAAGCCATATCCGCCCTTCTTCTAACGATGAGTCTAAATCGCATATGTAATGTATGTTTAGCTGACTCTGGAAGCCCGTTTAGAACGTACGAGTGGGCTTCAGTTCGAATCCTAGCAACTCACTGCCTGCATAAAGCGAACTAAAACGATATGGTTTTTTATGACGAGGTCCCTGCTATGTAGGACCGTTGGATAAGAAATTTTTCATGCTCGGCTAGGGTGTTGGGCAAAGACGCTTGGATCGGGCTTATTATGGAAGAGCGCCTCTTGGGATAACAATAGGACTAGCTTCTTCGGCCATTTTATCCATTTTCCCATCAGCTCACTACGATCGAACCAAGCCGACTGGCCACAAGCACGACTGATGACGCACAAGGAAATAGCTGGTCCAGCTGGTTAGTTGACTAGTTTAAATGACCGTCGCCTTCTCGCCTGGCCCATTCGCAGAGTAGGCACTTCTAGCAAGTTTTGTGTTCACGATCCGGGCTCGGAACAAATTAACGTTTTGAATTCGAATGAGGAGAATTTAGTGGCGTGTCAGCTTGCGTTACACTGGCGTGAAAAAGAAAGGACGTTGGTGGGAAGCAAGCGTTAATTGATCTTCGACACTGGGCTCGACTTTGAAGCCGGCTTGTGTCGACCAGCTTCACTCGAACGAGTTAGAAAGTAAAAAATGCAGAAAAGCTGCATCTAGTCTTTGCTCGCCGTCTTCATCGTGGCCACGCAACAGCTTTGAACATAAGCCCGATTAGTCGTGCTTGGATGAGCGCGTGTTTTATTGCATTTTCCATGCCGAGTGCTGTTTAAATGCTTGGATTCGCATGGAAAATCCTAAACTAACTTATTCGCTAATCGCCGTCGGCGTCCTTTTAGCTCTGGCATTATTTATAACGGCTTGCTGCTTGTACAAGCGATGCAATCGGGGACACACTTACGAAGTGGCCGTAGTGCAGTTGGCCAGCAACAATCAATTAGACGCTGCTGGCAAGGAATTCTATGTCTAAGACGACTCGTGTCGGACACCCACTGCACTCGTTCATTATTTATGGAAGCATCCTTCGGCTAATTGAGTCGAGCATGCATTTGCATAAGCTGTCCCAAGCTATATTCTCGGCTATGGCTCACCAGTTAGGATTGCAGAGCGAGGATCTATTTGGTCTATTCGTTGCTCATTGGTCACAAACTGGGGAACACGATAGCTCGTTGTCAGACTTTCTGAATTATTTTTATCAAAGCTTTTACTAAGCTGGTTTTAAAAAGTTTCTCCGCCCGTCTTGAAGGCAGTGGTAGAGTTTTGGATGGATTCTTATTGATTCAGTTGGAATTTAAGTTGATGTCTGGTCGTATTCTTCTTGGAGAAGTGCCCGACTTAGACCAGCTGTCGACGCGATTCCACCAGCGAGGCCATGCTGTGATATTTGCTGAACTAGCTTTGCACACCAGAGACTTCGGCTTGTCTCCGAGCGTCGAAAATAAGCTCGTCACCATTCACTGAAAAAGTCTGGCCGTGACGAGCTCGTGCTCGCGCTCGCTATAATTTTGGCCCCGGAAGTAACTTTGTCTATGCAATTGGACCAAACCAAGACGGGATGTAGACGAGGCTGTGTGCTTTGGGAGTGCGGTAGACGTGCTAGTGTCAATGCTGATGTCCTGTTCAGAGTGCACTCTACGTTCGGTGTGCTGTATTTATTAAAAAAACAGAAAATACAGATTCGCCTGTTATCTTGATGGTGCACCATTTCCCTCACTGACCTCCGCTTTCAGAGAGCTCACATGGTGTTTGCTTACCGCATGACTTCGGAATCGGTTGCCTTTTTGAAGTAGATTAACAGATTCGTGGTTTTTTGAATGGATTGCAGAATGAATAGAATGGGATCTCGGTAAACCAGCTTCATGTCCCTCGGCCATACGAATTGATCACAGTGGCTAGCATGTCGGGCACGACCCATAGAAAATATATTTAATAGGATTGAACCCAAGAGACCGCTTTCGCATTCCTAGCGATAGCTTGGGTAGTGCGCTGTTTTGGGTTTGAAAGCCGAGCTTCGTTTCCGTAGTGAAGAATAATTTGGGCCACCTCTAGTGACCAATGTACATTGACTGTACGCCCTGTGGCAACTTGGGGTACTACGTGCGGTTACCACCGCCCTGTCTTAAGGGAAACCACAAGGCGAAAATGCATACAGGACACACCCAGAGAAGTTGTGTATCGATTTTAGGAGCAAAAGTAGAGCACATTGCTAGCAATCGATCACAAGCCATCAAGAGTACCAGCATAGTTCCGCCGGTGAAGGGAGCGCGAGAAGATTTGTCGACGGCGTAGATGCAGCCGCGATGGGGAATGACAGCTTTCGTTCGAGGGTGTCTTTTGCGATCTGTGGCTTTTAAACACCATCGATAACATCAAATGAAGACAGGAAAGTATTAAGCATTGAATTGTAGCGCTATGCAGATTAAGATCACGAAAATCACTAAACTGCAGTATTTGCACATGAAGGACGACGTACAGTGATGCACTTACGTTTTCAATGTAGAATAGAGATCAGGTGATAATGACAGCAATAATGCCACTGAACCTGTGCTAGTCCTGCCTCTTGCACCCAACAACGTGTCAATCAATTACAATGCACGGATTAGGCAAAGCACCAAAATGTGTTCCCGTCCGCTTATGCAGGTATGCTCATCCGCTTTCTGGATCCGTTACGCCTGAACTCATAATATGAGCTGATAAACCTGAGCTGATTCCATAGCGAGGAAAGCCGGATGACGCCTATGGTGTGGATATAAAAGGAATATAAAATGTGGGAAGACGCATGAAAAGCCTTGTTTTCAAAGAAAATACAAAACTCTGAATCTGTTCCAGGGTGCTGAATGACGCAGTTATGTTCTGTCCTCAGATTATATGAATCTCGGATTAATATAATCCAGAGCGTTCAACAGTATGTAAGCTAAGAGTCTGTGAGTATGATTTATCCTAAGGGGCAATCAATTGTCCGCATAAGTTTTCATTGATGCCAATCGTATGCCGCAGACTGGATTACACGAAAATCTTGGAAGTGGCATGATGTCGTTAAGCCTGCAGCCCCTTGGCTTGAGGTTTGTGGTCCTCGTTTTCAGGTGGAAAGACAGTGAGGAAATGAGGTATTCCATGGGAGAAATAGAAGGAGCAATCTGCAACGATCTGCATGCATTCCCCACGCATATGAATGGGCTGTGGGCACGAATAGGCTTCAGCAGATAAGTGTGAGAAGGTCTGAAGGTTGATTTCTACGAAACTGATATCGCAATATCGCAATCTGCAGACTGGATCTCCAGTCGGAATCTGATTTTCCTGGTGAGTTTTGTCGTTACCGCTGGATCGGGACGCGATTGTGAGGGGGACATGGGCGTTTAGCTATAGTTTTAGTGCGCTATCATTACTGTGCCAGGCGAACGGTCACTGACTTTTTCTGGCTGTGCCTTTGTCTGCGTAATTGCATAGGTATCTTTGTAAGTCTGACGTCTTCACCAGTTTGGTGAGTTGACTAAGCCGTGTATTCCATCCACAGTCCATGGTGTATAAGACTAGGAGTCTCATAAAAACGATCCAAGGACGAGACGAACGGATGAACAGGATGAACAGGGTACAGTTCAGCTCAGGATAGAACGGTGTGGCCGATCCTGACAGCGGTGACGCAATGACCATGCATTTTGAGCGCAAAGGCGTCGCCAGCTGCCTGCTTTGAACTGTCTTGAGAACCATCATTGAGATCTTTCTAAGCTCTCGTCAGTGATGAGGATGCCTTCAAACAAACACCACTTGCATATGAACACGCGCTCTTATCCAGACTTTGTCAAGTCCCGTCTGAAAACATTGTCCCGAGCCGTGGTGATGCAGAAGTCTTAACCAGATGGGCCCGCCCACTGATCAGTTGGATTATCTAGTCCTAGGATCTGAATGCGCAATGTTCCGCTCACACTCGCTTCCCCGGCCCCGAGAAAGCCTCACATTCCAGTTATCCTTATATAAATACTGTACATATCTTGCCCAATCTCTTATTGTCATCAAGCATCCTCATTCGCCATTCTTGCCTTCGATCCAGTCATACTAATCACGGGGGTTTTCAATTGGCTGTGCTTCCCTGCAAAGGCCATTCGAAGCTGACTGCCTTTTCTAAAGTAGATTACGACGTTGGTGGTGGCGTGGATTGGTTGCAGCATAAATAAAAATGCCGCATTTTGAGTGAACCAGCTAGCAGGTCCATTTCCAAATGAATGACCAATGGTCACTATCATGTCGGGCATGACCCACATTGTGAAGGTGTTTAGCAGAATCAAAGCCAGCAGTTTCGACGCCTTGGCGTTTCTTGCTTTTGATATAGCTTGTGCATTATTTGCAGCTCCTTGTTGATCTTGGGACACCATCTGCCCTTGCTGCCTTCGCAAGCGTATCATAGCCAAGATCACGATGACGGCGCTGCTAGACACCAAAGCGGTTTGACCATAGTACTCGAGCATGTGCACGGTTTCAGTATGATCACCATAACAGAACATTGAAATACGTGGTTCTAGGGGCATGACCACAGTGGTGTCGTACAGGAAACAAGCGTACACTGTGCATGTTACACAGAAGCAGAAAAGGACCAGGGCGGCTGTATATCGCTTTCCAAGATGGAAATAGAATTTGGCTGCAGTGATCGCCAATAATCGATCACACGCGATCAAGAACACCATCAGACTGCCGGCTTGGTACGATAATGGTCAAGTTAGGAGAATATATGCATTGCCAGGCCGGGATCAAAATATTACTCTGATTAGTAAAGATCGCGTGCAGTCGATAAGCTCCAGTGGCCATGAAACCAAAACCGCTGATAATATCGATAGTAGCCAAAGCAGCCGCTAGGACATAAGCCTTGAAATGAAGCGATTTGCAAGCTTTGACCGTGTACACCACGAAGCTGTTGCTAAGGAGAGCACAAACGCCAAAGACTATGTGCAAAGACTGGCTCACTACTTGTTGCGTGGACATGGCTCGTATGGACTATTGTAATTGGAGCTGCTCGAAGACATGCCCCAGACCAGACTGCCTGAACGAACCGTTGGGCAGTGTGGGTGAAGCTGAGCAACGAGCTAAGACTAATTAGCTAGAGCAGTGCCAAAAGAAAGATTTTGGATCGGTACAAATCCAATAATCTTCTCTCGCAGGCGGATAGGCATATCAAACAATATCGTACTGATGGTGTTTATTCAGAATGTACGTCACTTGGTCCATCGAACCGAGATACGACAGCACCGAAGTCAAGTCCTCCTGGAAAATGCCCAAATCAGGCAGATTACAGCAGAAGTTGCTGTTATGCCGAGGGCGCAAAAACAGAATAACACCTAGGAGCTGATCTTCCTACGAAATCCGCTTACGTGGCATGGCGTCTATTGTTTACCCTTTCTCTACAATTGACGTGACCTAATTCCAATACAATAAATATTCCATCATAATGACCAGTAGATCACTAGTAGGCTGTGCGTCTTTTAAAAGTGGGACCAGCCCCTAGAAGACGTGATCACACACACAAAGAACATCGATTAAAGACTGACAGCTTGATTAAAAAAAGGATCAAGGTCAAAACGCTGTTGCAACACGAATATCCCCAAGATGGTAGATTTGGCAATAAAAACCAAAACTAGAGTCAAATGTGCGAAACTTACTATCATTAAAAGAAACATTTCTGTAACTGGAACTGTCTACTTAACGGTATACACGGCGGAGTCTATCCTCTGTCTTTTTCGGGAGTTGCCAAGTTCTAGACGGGGGGGGGGGGGGGAGACTGATCGCGAGAGGATACATCTGCTCCAAGCTGACATGCAAGTCCACACACTCATACCACACTGTACTGTATGAACGCCTGCGACCAGGCCACTCAGTTTCTACCACATCTTACTACTCCGTCCAAAAAATTGTACAAAAACCTGTAGACTACTCTTTTCTGCGCTTTCCTACTTGAAGTAGGTAAATTGAGTTTAGTTTATTTCGTTTCAGCTGTTATCCGATTTCCCATGAGATGAGGTATCTGGTGTCAAAGAAGATGGTGCACCGCGACTGGGCTGCGAGATTGTGTGACGCCAGACCAGGCAAGGTCAGCTGCTAGCTGAATATGTGTATGCTTGCTGTCTTCAACTCCTTATTCGAGTGAAAGGCCGTAGGAAGTGGGGCTTACAGGAAAGTTGGCCAACAAAGAATCGGATAGTAGCTTTCACCCGATCGTGTAAGGGTGCCATGATAATCATGTCGTGTGCGCCAGTATTACTGTACCTTTAAGCTGTTAGGCCTATGTCAGCATCGGGTACAAGTCATGCTGACTGGTTTCCTCGTCCTGCCTTTGTTTGTGGAGTCGCACTGATAACTCGATGTTGGTACCCTAGTCGCCTCGCCTTTATGCCTCTTCGTGTACGGTTCGGTGCGATAAACTACTGTACGTCAACGAGCCGACTTTTTGTGAGACAAGGTCTTACACTGGGCTATCAAGCTGTGCACGATTGTGTTTCGCTCCCGGTATATGGACATCGATCTGTTGTTGTTCGCCCGTTTGATTCCACCTGATAGAGGCATATCCTGCGAAGTTGCATTTCAAAGTACTGGTCTTGGACTGTTTTTCAAGTTCTTCACTGCCATAAAGGTATGAAATATGAAGTGCCTCTGAAACTGTGTCAAATAACTGCAGCGGCCAGATATTGTTCAGTGCACCTAAAACAGGCGCGAGCGAACTAGTAGCAGTAAAAATCTATCCAATATTTCTTTTTTAAAGCCGAGACGATGGCAAGCTGTCCAATTCGATACGAAGGGGAGAGAGCGATTTGGCGATGTACCTCGAGCTTGTGAAGTACAGGAGATACGCAGGTACTTGAGACAACTAGTTCATCTGTTGGTATGCAGAAGATAAAGCACGCGATAATTTAGAGCGTGGCATTACCACTCATCACACAATGTTTTGGGGACAGGTTTTAGTATAAAGTGACGGTTGTCATTTGTACTCGATATACAGTATATAAAATAGATGAACAGACAGGTTCTTTCCAGGCGCAACTGCAGGCGCACTTTATGCACACAGCTCTGCTAATCTGAGCGAAAATGCAAAAGAAGACGTATTGATCGACAGACAAGATTATGACAAGACAGAGCACGAAAGCATACAGATAACAAGTACACCTTACGATTAAACTACTTATAGAGGGACTGCCAAGGTAGAGGGATCAGTCATATAGTTGGGTTGGCTAGGATGAGTGCCCATAAACAAGGCTCATCTCTTGGGAGACTTGTGTGTGGTTGCCCTTGATGACCTGTCAGTAGTGGATGTTCGCCGGGCAGGCTCGGAAGGCCTTATAATCTGACGAAACACGAAATAGGAATGTGGTGGGTTCAGATTACGAGTACTATTGCACTGTGTGTATGCTCGAGTACTTCGCTTCATGGAAAGAAGCTATCAGACGACAGCAGTCTGCGATTTGTTCACGTGGTAAGCAATTTGTTAGACTACAGTAAAACTGCTTGGCCGACGCGAAAATTGCAGTAAATACGAGTGCTGTATGTACTGGTTCGAATGACGGGGATACACGCGTAGGTGAATTACGTACATAGGTGTGGCGACACGGCGCACGCACCCCCATTGACATTTTCCCAACGGACCCCAACACCTGGAGCACATGGAAAGAAGAAAGCAGCACATTGACCAGTGTAAGTTGCCTGGGTCTTTCGTGCCCCGCAGTGACACTGCTTTATTCGTTTAGGTAGGATTCAGCCAGCATTATGACCTCGGTGTCTATCTCCGACGTCGGTACATTGACACAAGGTTTCTCTCAAAGCAGTACAACGCTAGCGAGGTGAAGGAACGCGGTGACTGCAACAGCGCAATGCGAAACCAGAATTTCAGGTTTATGTTCGCAGCAGCGATCACTCTCGCACGACGAACAGTGCCAAGGCCAACATGGTCGGATTCTTTGCTCTATCGACCAAAACCAAACTCCAAGCGGCGATCGAAAAGCAACCGGTGCCAGTAGACATATCGCAAGAGTACGTAATAAATATCGAGGGATCGGAGCGCCAATGTTTGAGGTCAGAGATGCTGCGTGACGAATTTCTGTCGAAGTCATCTGAGCAACTGAAAAGAATAAATTCTGAAAACATGGACTTCCTCCAGTTCCTGAGTAACAAGACTCGCCTCAGCGCTGTCAAATCCGTCATGTCCCTTGGTTCAGTGTACGATCCACTGATTTGCGAGGTAACCCTCAGATGACTTTCCGCAGATGCATGTATGGGGGCATCCACCACATCCTCAGAGCGGTCTTGCCTGGTTCTTTCAGAAAGTTCATCACAAAAAGTGGCCAAACTGGGTTACGGAAAGAATTTTTGAAAAATTATCTGAGCTGTACGGCCATTCATGGACATTCTGGTATGCTGACCCGACTGTGCTGCGTTTGAGAGGAGGTGCGGATAGGGCTGATCGGGCAGTGCGGGAACAGATTTCAGTGCTTTTGTAGGCCCACTATTTCGAGAAATCGCACTTCGATCGGCAGAGAAGGCAGCCAAGACACTCAAACCCCCGGAGTTGAAATACTATGCATATTCTGGGGTGAGCAAGGCCGAGTGTGTCACAGACATTCTATCATCCAGATTCCACTTTAAGCACGACCACACGATCATTTCACTGCTCACGCAACTTGGCTCATTCGATGCCCGCGTGCCTCCATTCGCCAGCGCACTCTTGTTCGAATTGCACGAGAAGCCAAGCGATCACTTTTTCATTAAAGTAAGACCGGTGTGATAGTCGGGCTATGAGTCACAAAAATCCGCTTCAGGTACTGTACGTCAACGAAACTGGGAGCGAGAACCCTCAGCCAGTCACCATGACAAAATGCGGAGGTCTTCCGACGTGCCCATTGGATACCTTTGTGACTCTCGCCCGAAACAACTCCCCTGAACCTGGAAACTGGGAGTCCGAATGCCGCATCCCACAAGTCCGGAAGTAGTGTGACAGTAGTCTGGGCGTAAATGGAAAGAACGATGGAAGATTTATTAAAAAAATGCTGTCGATCTTTTCGATTCATGATCAGTAATAAAATTATGTCCCTGAAATACGCTTTTCTGACTCCTCTTCACAATGAGCTAAACACTTGGACCCGAGACTTTCTATCGTAGCTATTCGTCTGCGCAGTCTGCATTCGCGATGAGTGACACTATCAGACTGACTTCGGAATCGGATGTTTCGAAGTTGTGCAGTCGATGCAGGTGTCAGATCAGTTCAAACGCATCAGAGAACGTGTCCATTTATTAATCACTCATCGATTCTCATTCAGCAACATGGACCAAGCAAGGGCACATCACATCAGCAACTGATCACTGAATCAGATCATACTTTGCCTGTCCTCTTTTTCATCGTCGGAGTCAGGAGGTGTCGTCGGGGCAGATTCCCACGGAAAGGAAGTGCGGGTAGTTTTCGGTGATAAGAATGGGCGATAGGCCGGCCCAGATCCCTGTGTCATTAAAAGAAACGGCGAGCCCGGACTTGGTGGCGGCGTCAGCGGCGGCATGTATGGATGGGTCGGCGTCTTGGGCGCCACAGAAGTGGCGGGCACGTAATGACCGCCTCGCGGACTGACCACACGGCCATCCCTAATCAAACGATGCAGTGCCTGAAGAGAAAGATTCAGCATGCGGTTTGACGATGGACGCCAAAATCACTTACAGCGTCAACTTGCGCTTCCAAAGTTCCAGTCCAGTCGTCGCTGCTTCCGTTCTGACGCAAATAAGCAATCAGATTTTCCCACGACACTGGCTGACAAGCAGCAAATCGATACGCCTTGCACAAGGTCGTATAGACCGTTTCTGATGTCAAGTGAAACGACGCCATCCTCTTGCCCGCCGATGACCACCGCGCAGGGGGCGATTCGCAATGTTATCATCCTGGAACTGGGCAGCGGCAGTGTACTGCGGCCGCTTACTCGACGGCTGACGTGGATAGCAATCCACTCACCTCCTGTGTTTGGAGAAGTGCAAAGGAGTAGCGGGAACTGAGGGAAAGGGTATTTCTTTGGCCAGATTCCCATGCGACGGTGCAGTATACTGTAGCCTGCTGATGGGGAAAAGCACAATAAATCCCTTATCGGTGAGCTAGAACGAGCCACTTACATAAGTCGCTCGAATAAGTCTGGTCGCGAGTCTGGAGCAGCTGGTCGCTGACGTGACCAGAAAACTTGACAGCGTGCACATGCACTGGACGTCGAGCCACCTTGCCACTAGTCAATTCATGTAGAGGAAAGAACAGTAGGCGAACTTACGATCAGTAGTTAGACTTAAAAGTCTCCTGATCGTGAGGTGTCAGCTGTAGCAGGCTCAGTAGAACCCCCTAGTGCCGCCTGCCTAGTGCCCAGGATTTTACGTTGTCTTCCCGAAATACTGTATGTTTTAAAAAGCGCGAAGCACTGTAACATATCGCACATCTCTCTAATTAGGCCACTAATTCTTACTTTTTATTTCAGGTAAAAGTCGCAGCTCCCTTTCGACTCGCAAGTGTTCAGAGAGAGCTGCTTAGGGCTTGTGTATAAACAGTATGAATACAGTATACATAAATACATCCCATGCCCACGCATGGTTGAGCCTCGTCTTGTGGCCGTTGATCCACCAAAGCTTTTTGTTTACGCTAACGTACCATTTTCTGCCTTAAATGAAAATCGCTTCCCCTAGAAATATATAACACGATTAATCTGCAGGTTTATACCTTATGCAAAATCATCTAAATATCTTGCCCAGATTATTGAAGTCGAATGATAGCAGATTAACTCTCTCTTGTTTTGAACACACACTCTTGAGTCTGAATGGTTGTCACTAGATTCACTGTGCACTTCGTACCAAAACATTGAGACCTTGATCTCTTGGGGCATCAGAACTGTGGTACCGTGGAGGAATACTGCGTACGCAATGCAAGTAGCAAAGAAGCAAAAGAGAATTAAAAAAGTTGTGTACCGTTTTCCAAGCCCGAAGTACAATTTGGCTGCTGTGATCGCCAATAATCGATCGAAGGCGATCAGCAATATCATTAGACTGCCCGCGTGAAAACTTATAGGTAACATGGCTAAGCTGGGAGAATAGATGCATAGCCAAGGAGGAATCAAGATCGTGGTTCGATTGGTAAAGATTGCATGCAGTCAATAGGAGCCAGTGGCAATGAAACCGAGCCCACTGATCATGTCGATGATTGACAAAGCGGCCGACAAGAAAAAGGCATTGAAATGAAGTGATTTACACGTTTTGACCACATAGACCACGAGACTATTGCTGAAGAGAGAACTAGCTCCGCAGATCAGATGATGTACAGTGATTGGCTAGCGACTTGCTGTTTTGACATGACTGGCAGCTCTCAGATGAGTGGATCTCAGCCTAGGAGTAAGCGGAGAGGATATGGACGAGGAGCAGTAGCGATAGATGACCACTGCCGACTTTTAATACTGTAGCATATGGTGCACCGAGCAGAGCAGATTCATAACTCACGAACCTCAGAATGAGCCTAGTGCGTGCACGTAGTCTTTCTTGTTTCCTTCCGTTTTCAAAATGTAGCATGAGGCAAAATCAGTGCCAACTCGTTTCCTCCCCACCGCTCACCATTTGAAGCTCACCGCTGGAAATTATTAAAATAAAAGAATAGGAAATTTTTTTGCACCATGGTGCCTCCGTTTCAGCGGAAATTTTATTTGCTCGTCTCATAAGCCGTAGGAGACCCTACGGCTAATGAGATTATGAGTTCAAAAAATCGGCGCTCAAAGCATTTTGTCATAAAGCACAGCCGCAGCTGATGCCGCAGCCGCAGCTCTGCACGCTCGCTGTACACGGGTTGTTCGAGTTTGATAAGCTGCGTCCCAAAACTCCCCTTTCGGTCTTACAAAGAAGAAGGAAGAACAAAGTATAGGACAAGTACGTTCTGCAGTGGGTCATAGAAAGCGTGAACACTTTGTGCAATGAGTACGTGGGTTCTTGGCGAGAAAGGCTCTGAGCACTTGTCTTGATCTGGCCACAACCAAAGTCAAGGATAGAATCCCCTGCTCCGTATAAACAAAGATCTGCCAGCTACTTGATGCCTCGTCTAAAATATAGATACTAGTCAAATAGTTTTGACATTGTCATACGTGTTTGTAGACGTCTCAGTGAAACTCTGCCCGACCACTGTTAGAGGTGAGTTCAGTCTTGATTCGTCAGCGAGACCAAATCAACTATTCGATGCACGGGGTTATGGACCTGCCTGTGCAGATTTCTGAGTAAAACATTCTGTGAATTTCTTCCTCTCTTTCCCCCAAGGTGCACCTGCACGTGTTTGGTGATCTGGTAAAATATTGAAGTGGACTTTAAAAACCAAGGTTGCGAAAGACGGTCGCCGAGGAAGTGGAATGGGTCCAGGAACAGGATGGTAGTGGTACAGTAAACGATGTCGTGCTTTGGTTTTCCCTGCGGACTCTCGTGTTTTCAGAGCAGATCAGAGCGCATTAATCAACAACTTCTTCTTGATTACACCATCTTCGGCCGATTTGTCCAGTCCAGCTGATCTCCTTTGAATGGGTCTTGGTCTGTCTAATCTAGGTCTGTTGACCCACCATCGACCCTGGAGTCTGGATGCGATCGGCTGCTTGCAGATCTAATCTAATCTACTTGATGATGCAAAGTTGTGAGCGTGCTAGCAGTGTCCGAGTAAAGCTTTGACCCAAACGGTCGGATCCTTGAGCATTCCGATGACATGTGTGAGCACCAGAACCTGTGCTTTTGTTGAGACTTGAATGCAAGCTGGTAGTGATAGCTACCGCATTCGAGCACGACAAGTTTACAGGTATTCACGTATCTTTGTTCATATCTATAGGGAATTGTAGCGACAGCCATATCAAAAAACCTCTCAAAAACGGACTCTCAAATACTCTTAAGCCCCGTCAGAAGGTGCAGTAGGTATGAAGCAATAAATCCACACGGCACAGTCAAGTAAATAGGGAATAACAGCCGCTTGTTGTGTTCCTATTTCAAACATTATTTTCCTAATGAACCGTCTCATCGCCAGGGTATCTTCCCCTTTTGTCTGCCACCACGAAGTGATTGATACCATATCTGGTGGACATTCACCACCGTCCTCGCAACAGTAATGGGACTATCAATTCTAGGGCCTATTGCCAAGTCATTGGCAATGCTCTTATTACGTATCCAACAATGTTCCCAAAATGTAATCACTCTTTCCATGCCCAGCATGCAATTTTCTTCCGACTACATTTTTGGGCTGAAAAAGACGCCGCCTAGTGGACGAAATGGCCAAAGGGAGATCGAATGGATTATGCAGGGGCCCCGTGGCCTTGGTAGATTACTGGTCGACGTAATGGTGGGAACGGTTGGAGTCCATAAATTCCAAATTCTCCATTGAGGACTGATAGGGCGCAGTGCTCGCTTTTGTCGCGTGTCCTTGATTGGGCGCGTTTGGGACTCATTCGTCTTATGTCTTACAAGATGACACGCTCGCATTATCCTTTTGTCTTGGGCGTCTCGGGCTCTTGGGAACGATTAGCAAATGCTCAATTTTCGACACGCGCCTATCCCGCCGGGGCTAAGAATCAAACGGCGAACGTTTTTATCTCAAAATGGTGAGGAAAGGCAGAGAAAACGAATGTTCTGCATTGATTAATTAAAGATTTTTGACGCTTTACCAGTTTTTCTCTTTGGCTTGGATCCGGTGGGAAAGCGAGAGCGGTGGGTGAAAGCGGATTACTTATACATTCTTTGCGCAGAAGCATTGGCAGCCGCTAGCTACGAATTAAAAACAGATGTTTGAATATTCTGGAAACGTGCACTTTGTCGGAAGATTTTGCTCGGCTCAGTGCCTGCGAGGAGAAATGTTTCAATGTGTTGACCTCTTCCTCGCTAAGCCTCGATGCTTTTATTTTGATTGATCAAATGCTTTTGAATGAAGGCATTTGATCAAAGATGCCGCGCTTATGCTTGGAGTAGGGAATGGTTGTGGGATTGAGATGATCTGTCTTGGATTAGGAATAAGGGCGATTAGAAGTAAGATAAGGGCGCGCAGAATAGGATACTTCCAGTGCTGCCTAGGGTAGGCGCACAGAATTGTTTCACAGCTACAGCTAGCGGTCACAGTACCCTCGGAGTATCAGCACTGTCCAATCCCTACGGTACCAACCTTTTGGCGCCTGCCAGCATCTATCGTATCTGCTGCCAGACTTGCGACATTTCTGCTCAAAAACAGGCCTAGCTGATGGAATTAGTGGTCTCGACCAGGAACATTTTTCATATTTTATGCAGTTTTCCTCCTAATAACAACAATATATGGACATACTGTAATGTCTCGAAAATACGGCAATTTTTGCTAAGCAGTTGGCGTTGGGTCTTGCTGCTATCCAATCGTCTAAATTATTGAAGCATTTGACCGACTTTTCTTCCAAGCTGTCCACTTAGCCACTTGGGAATTACATATTGACATGGTCTTTCGTTTTCTCACCTTCCAGACTGGCCAGTCGTAATAATTGCTACCTGCCCCTTCCCTGCTACCTTCTTATGGTAGCGCCACGTTGGCAAAATCAAGTCCCTGTTTGCTATCTGTTAATTCGATAGGGTTTCAGTTAATGAGAAAATGACACCCGCCTGCCGTGTTTTTGCACAGGGTCTCTCAAAACGGGGCTCAGTCCCGTGGCCAACAAATGGTCATTTGGCCGGTCAGCTGCTACCAATGAACACGTGCTGTCCTCCCGCTGCACGCAACCGTTCGATCATGCTGGACCTCCCGAGGGACTCGTCCGTTTTGCGTATTGGACACTGATGAGTGACACGGGGCAGAGGATGGGGGAGGCCAGCTGAAGGATGACTGGCTTTTTTAGGCGGCTCGATTCCGAATGCTTTCCATATGACATCTCTGCACTTGGGCAAAATGACTTCGACTCTAAGTAAAGCCTAAGCTTTGCTACCTCCTCCAACGATTGCATATTTTTAGTTACCACTCGAGGCTTTTGGAGTCTCAGAAATGGTTCGTCCGTCCGGTGCCGTCCTCCGCGTTATCCTAAACCCGTGCGAAGAGTACATTTTTTATTAAACTGGACACTTTGACGACTCTAGCTCGGATCGAATAAGAGGCTGCTTCAAGGAGACATCGAAAATATTCTTGCTCCACGCACGGCTGCTTTTAACACGGGTTCTTGATTTCCTTACTATTTACCTAATATTGGCTTGTCCGAGTGGCCACATCTCCAAAAAGGTACCTTAGCCGGCGGCTTCTCTCCGAACATGAAGTAATGGAAAATATGGTAAACACGGTCCGGATACGGTGCTCCGGGCTTTTCGGACATGCGGCCAGTGTTTGCGTGGCTGGCATGTGCTCGCGCCAGTGCGCACGTCTGGGCTTGGGCTCAATTTCACCTGCGTTTTGTTCGGTGAATATCTGATACCAAATTGAATGAAGGCTTGGCTGGAGTAAATATGCCTGCTTAACCATCCTGTTGATTTAGGGTGCATTATAGATTGTGTACTCGTTCATGATACAGGATCCCCTCCTCTTAGAAAGCCCGTCTGTCTTTTCTGGACTCTTTCCCGAATTGGTCATCGAATTGGAGGATTATATGGGTCTGTGTTGGAGAAGTTGCGATTACAGAGACAGAAACTCTGCGGTTTGAATGCGATATATGTAGGACATCGTCTGCGTTTTCAAGACGATACAGATTTTAAACAGGCAAAAGAGATCATCAAGGCATCAGATTTGACAAGAAGCTGTCAAAAGGCAGACAAAAAGAGACGAACTCGTCGGTTTCCCAGTGCGGAACTGCCACTTTGATTCTATCCTTTGATCCGTCTTCATCGGGCGTCTGTGTCGGATGTCCTCGGAATCACCCGTCCTCCCGTACACGCCAATGGACAGTGCCCAAAAACCAGTGATTTGCCACTTGACATTGATTCAAAGCGGCAACATACCCGAAATGAGCCATGCTCTTTGCCTCTGACCCTCGGGTTTAATTTAAAACCTTCTTAAAAACATTTTTCATCCCTCTTATCAAAAAAAGATCCGAAAAGGCATTGTTTGGGGAGCTCGGTCTCGTCTCACTTTTGTCGAGACTGCGACAATGTCTTTTGGGAATGCAGACGCTGTCACCAAGTGACAAGCCTTTTTATCGGCTTTTTCATTTTGAATGAGGTCGACAGGCAGCTTTTAGTGTTTTCAAAAATTGCTACGCAAGGCGTGCTTGATACATTTCCGTTCAATTGAAGGCCTTTGACCCGTTACTTGTTTTCGCTTCCGCCGCTTCTTCTTGTCCAAAATAGGAAAAGTGGACTCAATTTTTGTCGGCCTTGTCTGCAAAGTTAACATTTCTCCTCGAGAATTGTGTTGGCTCATCATTGCGCGTCCTCTGCGAGCCTCATATGGGCATGTCCGAATAAGGAGGGCGAGCTCGCCCCGCAGTGACTGTCCTCGGTTACGACTATTATTGTCGAGTAGGAAAGTGCGGCATTTATGGTTTCATAAACGTGTGAGAACTCGGGTGCCTGGAACTCGTTGAATGCAGTCGAATGGCCATGTTCAAATCGAAACCTGCCACATAAATTGCTCCAGGTACGCGCGTATTTTTTTCAAGAGCACTTTTCGTCTTTTTTTCTTTTTCAAAAGTTGTTTGTCGTTGAAAAATTTTATCTTACGATCATAAACGTGAAGACTTCTTCGTAAAGGCTGATTGTGAGTGTCAGCGAGGAAGGGGATTTTCAATTTTTCGGTATATGATCCTTGTTTTTGGCGATAGGGAAGGGTAGGACAGTTTGAGACGAGTGTGTCAAATTTGACGAGCCCATCATCCTTTTTCATGGTGTTGGACAAATTATGAAAGACGTTTGGTGTCAATCGTGTTTTCGCATATCGTTTTTCTTCTGGCCACCTGCTGCTCAGACACTTTATCCATAGGCCCCTCGGATGCGTTGCCGAACCCTATCTTTCTGTTTGTCATTGAGCTGTTCCAGATCGAGGTCAGCTGTCACCGGTTCATTTGACTCCCCTCGAGGAAGGCGACCATTGTTGGCGTCGTCGAGGCTCTTACCAACTTGGCCAACAGGTGGTCGACATGTTTCGGGGGCCAACGTCGTTTAGGATTACAGTAGACGTGCTCGGGATAAGTTGAATTGCGGTGATTAGGGTGAGTGGACAGTGGTCAGCTACATTATCTTACGTCCCTTAGCTAGCCCGTTTCAGTAGCCGAGCAACTATGCGAACGAAAATATTATGAAAGCGACCCGCTGAGTCGTAGCCGTTACTCGAATGCGTGTATTTTATGTGAGTTTTAGTGCTAGTGGGGAGACGGAGCAGATGCGAGCACTTTAGTTGGCTCAGTGGGATAGGTACACTGACGAGCTCCGATCCAATGTTCGTTTTGTTAATCGCTCGTCGGCTAGAAGCTTCAAAAACGATGCTAGCGGGCCAGAAGTTGGCTTTGAAGGCCGCCCAGTTGTTCAGCTGGTAGCTGGCGCGTAAATGAAAACGTCGATCTATCAACTTGATTGGCGCGATTGCGTAAAGGGCCGACAGGGTCGCGTCCGCAACAAGGATTCGTTCTGGAGCCCTCGCGGCCCGTTAGCTATAACCAAAGCCCGTCCATTGCCTGTATGCACATAAAAG
Organism: Mesodorylaimus sp. YZB2_4; assembly: GCA_030248295.1. Taxonomy (NCBI): domain Eukaryota; kingdom Metazoa; phylum Nematoda; class Enoplea; order Dorylaimida; family Dorylaimidae; genus Mesodorylaimus; species Mesodorylaimus sp. YZB2_4. The sequence continues at coordinate 1,133,210 of JASANH010000873.1, read as the reverse complement.
GCATGGCGGAGGCGGTTGTGGCCGGGCGTTGAACCGTGACCGAGTCGATATGCGATAGAAGAGGTTGATTTGGGACAGCGGCGATAGATTACGCGATTATGACGAGTGGTCGTGTATGCTTAGCAAGGCGTGTTTTCGTGGGATTGTGCATTGGAGCGTTCATAACGTCAAGAATGCGTTTGGAATCCGAGGAGCCATTCTCGTTCGTAAAATTGCTGGCCTTGAAATTGCTGAATCAGGGTAGCGGAATTTGGATATTGATAATAGGACCAGCCTTCTCCAGTCTCCTTCCTAACATCGCGTGCAGCTGATGCCAAAGCATTGGCGTTTTTTGGAGGATGATAAAGTGGATGACGGCTGTTTTGAAACCTTTAACCTCTTTGAGCTTAGAATGATGCTTTCTGGGAAAAAAGCGCTGGCCCGAAGGAATCTCGTAAGTTGTTTGCGCCTGAGGGGACCGAGCTTGTGAATTGATTTTAGTGCAGAGCGCAGAGCTTGTCGGTTGGAATGTAATATTAGCAATTGGGGCACCTAAATGGCTGGCCAACATAAAAAATGATTGCCCTTTCCGCTCGGGTCTACGACAGCTACGAAAAGCACTTCCTTCTTGGGACATTTAACAGTGTGCGTGAATGACCGTGCAGAGGGAAGAGGAGGGGTGCGATAGTCAAACGCGGTGTGGAGCTGGGAGGAGAAGATGAGTGCCGTGTGAGTGTATTAGGGCAGGTGTACAGTCCTCCCCTCGCCACGATCTCCACGTCAGTTTATGCCCTGCGTTTCTTTTATGACAATCGCCTTATTTGCATGCGCACGGTGCCAGGCTGAGGCTGCACAAATACCGGAGCTGTTGATAAGTCTTTCTAATGAACTATCTGCCCTCACTAGCTACTGATCTCGAGACCCTCGAGCCGAGCGCTCTCTTAGCCATAATTCCCATGCAACAACACTTTCAACACATTACGACCCCTTTGATATAAGCTCTAGTTTTTTCAGATCATCAACGAGCACTTGATCATTTCGTCCATTTATTTTATGCCCTCTCGAGCCTACCCTTCTGACACTCTCTATGCGAATCGCGGGCATGTATTTGGGCACGATTCTAACGATGGTCAAACAATCTAACGAATTTCGTCTGCTCTGATTTATTCAGCCATTTTTCAAAAAACCAGACCACATTGCGCTCGTTTCTCCAGAGAGTGGATAGAAGACGAGGATTGTGAAAATAGTGGTAAAAACGAGCCCCACATTTCCGCTTCCGACTCCTCGCTCGTTATCCGCTTGAGCAGATTCCAATTGAGGAGGCTCGATTTCAGAACATATGTACACGCAAATCTAGACCACTTCCCCCATGGAGCCTAGATACATCTTCATCCTTCTCGTCACCACCTGCTACTTGACTTGCATGAATCGCATGGTGAGTGGTGAATCGAAATTGTACTATGGACAACGAATATTCACCGACGTGCACATCGTCAACTTCGCAGACCCTGCCAAGCACGGATTTCATATTATCCTGGACGAGGAGTTCGTCAAGTCCTATCTGCAGCCCGTTCATCTGCCGACTGTCTACGCCTCAGCCATTTCGTTGAAACCACCAAATTGGAAACGGAACGAGCGTGATAAACCGAGTCACAAAAACAAGACCGCCTTGACGGTGGCATCGACCTCGTCCGGCCCGACGTACCCAACGCGCGTGACCAAGATACTGTACCCGGAGAAGGGCGACCCCGAAAACGGCCTGCTGGACGGTCGCACTATCAAGCTGTTGGGCCTGCAAGAACGTCATTGGTACTATGTTTGCGTGGAATTCGAGAGCAATGTGAACAGGCACGAATTGGCCACCGGGACGACGTGCCAATTGAAAAGAACTTTGGACAAATTCGGAAAAACTGTGGACTCGACGGTTAGTGAAATCGAATTAACGGCAGTCACCGATCGCTCGATCGCAGTGCAAGTAGTTGTGGATGCTGATTTCCCCATCCGATTACACGCTTATCTGACCGGGGGTGGCAACGAGGATTCGGCCACTGCTGCCGCCGACGTGCCGGTGCAAACTTTCGTCCTGAAACGATCACAAACTTTGAACATCGATTTCGGACCGTTTCTACAAGCCGATACAGTTTATGGTAGTCTGTGCATTTTAGAAGAGCCCTTGCCCACATCCAATTCATACACGCCCATGGGACGCTCGATAAAAGCTAACCTGGAACATTGCTATTTTAATGACCTAAAGACGAAACCAGCTGAAAAACAACAACGATCACGAGAAAGTGGATTAGCAGCGCAGCCGCACACTCGTCACGTCGGGGAAAGGGCGGCCGCACCAGTCGGAGGGGTGTCCAAGGGAAAAGCCAGCGCGCTTATGGTCATGCTGGCCATGATTCTGGGCCTGCTTATTTCTGCACCCAAATCAGATTCGGTATAGTCAGGACCTTCATATCGCTTTATCACATTGATAGCTTTAACTGTGCTTTGACTGATCACAAGCCGAATCGTTGTACATACCCTATCCTGCTGTATTGCTAGATTTGGCACCCTTAGCCTCCATCGGCGATGGGTCTTTCCTGCAGTTTATGCCGATGTTTACAAGCAAATTCGGTAGATGCATTTCGGGCATATTTTTGGGCTTTTTCATGGCCATATGGCTCGGTCGTGTTTGAAAGGGGGCACCCGAATATGATTAATTGTTGATTCAGATATTACGTTGGGCCCAATATGAGCCTTGTGTCAACTGAACCGTGTGCTCGCACTTTTTTACGTCCTACCTGCGCGGAGGCGGAATGATATTTGGTGCGTTTGTACGAGCGCTTTATGTTAGTGCTATACTCATGACGCACATTGTACATAGAAGAATAATTGTGCACTTTATGTTTTGTCAACGCACTTCGCCAATTTTACTTTTTTTTATTGGCTGTCATAACCAAATGTTGTTGCGTCGGGTGCGAGTAAACTGTTGGTGAGTAAGCATGAGTCAGAGATGGCGGAGCGATGTGCACATGCGGAGATGAAAAAGAGAACAAATCTTTGGGGCACTGAATTCAGAGGGATTAAATACAGGAAAGTAGTGAACCTTGATATTATGGGCAGAGTGGGCTTGGTATGCTTATAGCACCTGTAGAGCTCCTCTGATTCTCCTTTTCCGAGACTTTCAAGCACCCCAGTAGAGGCAGCTACAGTATATACACAGTAGAAAGCAGCCAGTAGCTATTTCGCGCTTTTAAGTTTGAATTTGGAGAGAACTAAATTGTACTTGAAAATCATGCCTGTGCGAGCTACAGTTAGGCCTGCCAAAAAGCAGTTCTGATCAAACCCATGGTTCGGATTCCCAGAGTTTCATTTCCATCGTTCGATCGTTTTCGTTTTCCGATGATAGTTGAAATAATAGGCGACAAAATATGCTCAATAAGTTTCTTTCGCTCCTATGTTCAGTCAATGCGCGAAGCTATTTGAACATTAGACCTATCATTGAAATATCACATCGTGATTATCGACCGGCCACTCATGCTCCCACGATCAAATGGAGAGAATTCCGAAAGGGAAATCGTCCAAATCGACATTGGAATCCAAAATTTTCGTACGTGCGATCGTTGAAGTACATAAAAGTATGCCGAAGTAAATTGCTTTTAATGCTCGCTGTACAAGCTACGCAGTAGACCTATGGGTCTTTTGTGAGAATGGGTGATAAGGAAGGATAGCTGCTACTGCATTTACTGAAAGCAGATTGAGCACGGAGTAAGTGAGAAATATGTAGACTGGATGGGTAGAGTAGTTGTAAATTTATTGAACTTGCGGGAATATCTATAAATTTGCTGGACTTTTGCCCGCTGGTTGTTTTTTTGCTGCAATCCAACTATTTAGGTCGACTTAAGTGACGTATCAAATTACGAAACGCGAAGAGAATTAACAGAAATTCAAAACATGGGGCCGGAAGCTATTCGCACACATCTGAAAAAGAAGGGTGTCCCTCCGGCTCGGCCGTATAGGGACAGAGGGCGTGATAGACCTATTCACGTCTCGTCCACAGGTAAGATATGCTTGAATATTTTTTAAAAAATTGCTGGTTATTGAATACATTTTTCCTATGTATTTTAGGGGGCGTTTTCGAAGCTTACGTTCCTCCCGAAGGGGATGGTCGAGCCAGTATCTTGTCTCGCGAAGGTGTCGGGCAATTATGGGACAAGGTGTCATCGAAAAGTCGAGAACTGATCAAACACGTTCGAATGGTTAGACGATACGACGAGGAGTTCGATCCGAAGACATTCGGTGAAAATGTTGCTTTACCTGTTTTTATCGAAGCTCATCAAGCTTTGGCAAATCGGGATGTTGAGCGCCTGCATGAATTAATAACTGAACACGCTTTTTCGGTAAGCTGAGGTATGCATTATTCTGTGACCAGTAGGTTTCTGAGGAGGCTTCTGATTTCAGATTATGTATGAAGAAAATCGATTGCGCACTGTTCGGTGGGAACTGGTCGAGTCCATTGAGCCTGCTCGTGTTGTGCACGTTCGAGCAACTGGTGTCTTACACGATGATAACATATTTGGCCAAGTGACCGTACGAATGCATACCAAACAGGTAAGCAGTGTAGAAGTGCTTTGCAGCCTTACTTTTGCTTTGAGTATGTCTGTTGGTTACGGAACCGTAGGCGCAGCCTATTAAGGCAAAAATTTTTTCTTTTGTCAGAAATTAGCAATCTACGATCAATTTGGCCGATTATATTTGGGCAGCAAAGACATTGCCAGGGATGTCCTAGAATATGTTGTATTCGAAAGGCATTTGGTCGATCCATACGGTTCGTGGCGTGTGCATACCAAAATTACGCCCAAATGGCTACCTCCAAAGGAAGCCGCCATCAGAACCTTTGTCAAGAAAGACATGAAAAAGCACGACATCGGCGAGGACGTAGAAAGCGAAGAATTTGTGCCCGTCGTGAAACCTGATGACGACAAGCCAAGCGTGAGTACAGCCTAAATTTCTTTATCATGCTTCTGGACTGTTGTGTACACTTTTTGAGGACTCTGATAGGAAAGTTTCTTAGGTCCAGATAGTAAATGAAACTGAATATTAAATGCCTTGGGTGTACAGTAGAAATAAATTTAGAAAATAAAGCGCATTATACAGAAATATAGCTTTGAATAAAAACAGCCAGTTACTTTAACCCCAAGCAATCAATAGGATTAGCACGCCCGAACCTGCCTGCTGCACAACAGCACAGTGAGTAAGAACGAAAACCAACTTATCACAAATCGAGCAACCGCATGACCAATTCCACTCGCCATATGCGTGCGTCTGCATCACCTACGTTTCCACCGCCCCCCATAGCTCTACTATGCAACAACGGAATCAAAACATCGTCCACTGCTGACATGACTGGATCGGCCAAGGGTTGCTCATTGCTGCCTACCGAGTATTCCACCTGCAAGCGAAGCCGCTTATTTTTGGGACCTCGCACAGAACACCAGCTACTGTACAGGTTGCCACGCTTTCCGCTCAATCAGTACTCACCAGATCAGCACCCATTGCAAATCGGACAGCGATGGTCCTCATATTTGCGTCGTCCAGAAGTTCCACAAAAGGCAGTAAAGCAGTACCACAAGCGGAGGCAACCTGGCGCACCATACTCTGCAAGTCCTCGGGTTCTCTACAACAATCCGGGAGTCAAACAGAGCGTAACAATGCACAGCTAACCCATACCCGCAGCTGCTGCCATTGTCGTCGCCATCCCTCAGCAAGTACAACTCGATCAAGCGAATCAATTTGCGTCCATTTGTTGACTCGACCGCCTTTCCGTGCAGTCGATAACGAGGTGCATCCGTCAAATTACGACCATCGACACGACTCTTGAGCCTGAAACAGAAAACACGAGAGTGGTATCCCGCCTACAATCCCACAGCACCACTTACATGAATCGGCTCAGCCTTTCAGGAACCGGAATCCACCTAATTTCAACATTCGCATTCGAATCTGAGCTCTGCTTTTCCGTGGATGCATTTTGCTGAATCAGATCAAACGGCTGTTGCTGATGCAAACTTTGACGCAATCTTTCCATGGCTTCTGGTCGGATCTAAAACTGGCAAGACATGATGTGTAACAGAGTCGAAAATAACACTTGCTCTTTCCCCTTTACCCATCGAGCCAGACTCTTGTCCCTACCCCCAAAGCCTACTAACGGGGGAAACGAACAAAATTTGATCCTCTAGGAGCAACCGCACGAGATCTGTAATTTTTAGTTTCTTGCTACAGTCATAATAAAAATCAGGGCACCAGGGCTGACTGGACAATCAGTAAAGCGCATGTCATGAATCGTAGGACGTTCCAAGTTCCAAATTCTATCCTGCAACAAGGTGCTATCCTACAAGCCTCCTACAGCTAGGGCATGCTCGTTTTCTCAGCAGTTTTTTAAAAAGACACGCCTGTTTTCCTAAGCAACCCAGAGGGCCTGATTCCAACATTATTTAACCAATCAGGCCGAGGCGGGGGGCGGCTGTCCCTTACCCATACGACGGCCCATACACAGAGACAAGGATGACAAGGTTTAGTGAGACACATCTTCAACAGTACCTAACCGTTACCTGTATCATCAGTCCATCTTCGACTATGCTTATTCGTGAAGATGCTCCGCCAGCTTTCAACGATGCATTGAAAACAACGAAACAGGCACCAGTCACTTTCCGACCATGGTTTTCCCGATTGATTGTTTGTGACGTGTACGACAACGTATCCGGCTGCTGAACACATACCAAATGAGCATCGGCTGATTTATGCAGACTGGCCGCCCAAGCCAGCACATGCTCGTTGCTGCTTTGCAGAATTTTTAGTACCTGCAATTCACAAAGCACGAGTCAAACCAAACTGGCTTTGAGAGCCAGCTGCAGCGCTTCTAGTGTTCTATGACGACACAGCTCGGAGGTCAGCGCAGCCTACAGAACTTTCTAAGCCGGCTGGCACTCGCCTGGTTGTACTGTTCCACAGGGATGTGAATCAGAGTCTTATCGTCCTCCAGCGCGACAGTGCTGCCAGGTATCGATGGTAACGTGTAAGTGAAACTGCGCATGTCCGTCAATAGGTTCATTATCGTGTGGCCCGTCTCGTAGAAAAACGTCTTCCTATATCGATCCGAGAGTAAAGAATATGGATAATCTAAAATCCAAAAATCGAATTTTTTTAAGAGCACTTGCAAATAAAGCATGCCTTACATCGATATTCGACTCCCATACGAAGCAGCAACCGAAGCGGCATTACTTTCGCCCACGACACCTCGGACTTCTGAATGAGCACTCCGATCAGAAATGGTTGTTCGGGAAGACACAGGTTTTGAAGGCACTAAATCAGAAACTGATGGTCACTGGCGATCCCATAGTTACTACGCCCATATAATCATCAAAAGTCACCTGATACGTCGGTCGAAAATGCAAAAATCCCGCATTGTCTTTTGAGCCAAAATAGCCTTTCGTTTCGTCAGCCGGGTTCATGCCCGACTGACTGAATACAGTGTAACTTAAATCGCTCAGAGGCTTGCCTGTAAGACGTATCGTTTCAATTCAGGCACTTGCATGTACGAGAAAAACCTCACCTTTCAGGGCCTCCTCATATAAAATATTGAAGTACACGAACATATCCAACGGTGGTGTTGTTTCCACTTGCGATGCCTCCACACCTCCGCCCCTTTCGATAACAATCAAAACCTCGTCCTGCGACACGTTTCTCAATCCATCCGTCGTGAAGCACCAAACCGTGCGACGCAAGCAGCAATCGACTGTAACAGGCATCGACATAAATATGAACCCAAATTTTAACAACCAGTACTTACTTTGGGTCAACCGAACTTGCACTCGCAAATTTCTCTTCAGAGCAAAAGTAACCATTTTCGGTTGGTCCTGCTTCTCAAGCATTCCCTCGAATGCTTTGGCAACACCCTCGTCATCCTCATAAATCAATTCCCCTTTCTCATCCACGAGTGGCGGCCATTTGCAAACGTCCACCGGCTGATCACTCGTCGTGGTCGAAGCAGGCAATGTAAAGAAACATTCGAGCTCCCGTGCGCGAATACCTAAAAACTTATTCGTCACTTCTTGGAACCCAACGCACGCCATCTTGGCTTCTTACCTTTGGCCTCTTTTACCCTGCCACCGCTACTTTGTCTTCCATTCGACGAAGTTGAACTCTTCGGTGCAACCGTAATTGAAGAGGTTGGTGAAACAGGCTGTGATGGCGTTGTGACTGAACTTGGCGGAGTTTCGGTCAAATCGCCACCGGGCTTGATTCCATCGCTGAACATGACTTGTTTCGGTTCGCTTCGACGAAAACTCGAGCCTTCCCGTTTCAAAACTGGTGGACGAAGCGGTGGCGATGGAACAACTGCCGCAGCCGCAGCCGACGAGGAGGCACTCGAAACCTGATCCGATGATGCTCCCGCTTGCGGACTCGTCGGCTGCACGTTGTCAGACGCCGAAGCCTGTTCTGCCGACTGCTTCTCGTATTCTTCAACTAGAATAAGAAAAGTCAAACCGAGCAAAGAATTTTTTGAAAATGGTGGCAAAAATCGACCATAAAAACCGACTTACTTCTTTTCAATCTTTCGCAACAAGAATTACAAACTCGCGCATCCTGTTGGCGTGGTTGCTTTCCAGAATCTCCAGCCACTGTCTGCGTAGGGATTGCAGTCATATAAGGCAGCTTCGCTCGTTGATTGCAACAAACATTGCACAGCACCCGACCACAGGCACGACAATGATGTCGACGACGAATTAGCGTGAATTTCGATTCGCACAGCATACACACCATTGAGTCATTATCGGGAATCCAAATAGGCGGAACACGACCCAACTGCAATTCCGATTCAGTCAGCCTAAAGAAAGAGCGGCATTGACTCCTAATCTGTCAGTGTTTTAATCCAGGCATACAGCGCATAACTAAGTATGCATATGCTGATGTTCATCCATGGAGATCTGTGAATGCCTCTATCACCTTCCGACCTGGGTCAGAAAACAATGCAAAGCTGAACTCGTAGGCTTACTTGACCGAGCTGGCAGACGACTCTTGTTCCGATGATGGCGAGGCGTCCAACCGAACCACCGTGACCAACTGACCTTTCTTCGTGACAGCACTAACCTGAGGTGTTGTATCTGGAACTGGAGCAGCGCCATCGCCTCCGCTAGATTCACCATTTGGCGTCGGCTGCTGGACAGGTGCTGAGTCGAGATTTCCAGTTGGTTCCCCTTCGCGAATAGGTTCGGTTTCATCTGAAGTCAAATTTGTCGTTGCATCATCTGCAGGAGCAACTGCTTTTTCTTTAGTTGCGCCTTCTGACACCACTGCGGTAGTCGAACTTGCAGGTATCGAAGCCGGCTCTGCACTGCTCGGTTCATTAGACCCCGTCTCTTCATTCTTCGTACGCTCGACGGCTTTGGCTGCAGGTTGCACAAAGTCTTCGCTTGATCTCATCGATGCTTGTAAAGCTTGTTCAATTTCTGCTTTCAGATTCTGCTGAATTTCTCCCCCTTCACCAGCCATTGCATTTGCATTCGGGGGCGAAAACGCTAAGAGAACGTACGGATCCTCTTCGGCATCCTCATCGTACAGCTCAATATTTTGATAAGACTTTGATCGGCTTTCTTGTTTGTCCACGATAACTTCGTCGTCGTTTACGCGAGGCAATGAAGAGCACGGGCCAGTGACAGATTCTTCTACGGGCGGTGATTTAGCCTGGCGCGCAGTATCCCCGACTGCACTGACAGGTTCCAGACTTGACTCCGAACTATTCGAGTATTCTTCTTGAATAAGCTCGTCCTTTCCTAGTGTCACGTGTTCTTGACCTTTAATTTCGCGATTGTTTAATCGTTCTCCACAAATCTTCTCAAGATCCTCCAAATACGATTTCAGTTCCTCGCTGGATGGAACAGCCTGCTTTTCCTTATCCACCTGAGTGTCGTTAGAATTTTCATTAGACGCATCTCCGATCTTATCTTCCAATTCGTTCAAATATCGATCCAGTTCTTCCTCAGTTACACGTTCCTCACTTTGATCGCCTTCATCGTCATAGAAACCAATTGGTCGCTTTCGCCTAGGAATTGGGGACGGCGTGGACGAACCGCTTCGAATAATTGTATGCCCTGCTACTACGTCCGGTGGCGGGCGTTGATGCTGCTGAGCGCCCATCTCGCTTTGCACATCCGAAGGCGACCTAGTCGGCGATGATTTGGGATCTTCGGGTTCTTGATCGTCGCCAACATTGCTGGTTACATCGGGCGGTACAGGAGGCGGTTGTAACGAAGGGTCTCCTTCAACTGCTTGAATCAACTCTTTCTCCGGGAGCAGTGATTGGGTATCAGAGTCCACCCCGTTGCCACATACCGATGGTTGGAGCGCAGGAACAGTGATCGGCGGTAATTGTGCCTCTGATACACACGGCTCAAGAACCAGAAGATTGATTTGGCTGCTGTTCGCTTGCACGCTTTCTTTGTCCGAATCCGATCCCGAATCATCTTTCAGTCTCTCGAAATCGTTGACTGATTCTGTTTCCAGTTTCTTTCGCTCACCATTGCTCATCGCTGACTGAGACAACGGCTTCACGGAAAAAGTAACCGTCGAATGTAGTTCTAAAACAAAATAACAGCCACATTTTTGTGCGGCGCTTGGGCAGTTTTAGTGATAACAAAACTAAATTCGAAAAGAGAGAGAAAAAGGGGAGAGGGACATAGGGACAGGGCAATGCATGTATCGACAAACTGCGCCTGACATACACTAGCAAGATCGCACATTTTAAAATCATCACCAATCGAATATAAGCTAATTAGGCCGCCAAATTGAGCTTACAGTACATGAATCACATGGAAGAACAAGGCCCATGATCAAGTCTGCTTACCCTCTTTAGCCTCGAATTCGTCCAATACACGATCGAGGTCAATAAAATCCATTCCTCCTCCACTCTCGATAAAAAAATTCGAACACTCTGAATAACTTTCCCGTTTTTCGTGAAAGCGGGTCAAAACACGAAACTGATTTTCGAGCCAACTTTTTTCATTATTTCAGTTTTTTATTTCTGTCTCCTGTGCGCAGTAAAAATATGGGTAAAATTACGTTTCAGGTATGACTAGCCCTCAGGGGAGAGTGGCAGTGGGAGCGCACGGAGCCCTAACGGTAAGGCCCCGTGCGCCCCCACTGCCACTCTCCTCGTGCCTGACCAGCCTCTGCAGGCTACCTCGCAGAGCCTCGCTCTACTAATCTGTGTCCGGCAGGGTCCTTAAGATAAGTGGTACACCTATCTGCTGCACGCATGTAGAACCCAGGAACGGCCCTGTTACAGCCTGGCCAAGATCGATATAATCATCCGTGGCAACAGGTTATTGATTGCGGCAACAATCTATGCACACCAACATCACATCGTATCACCATCTCATCGTCAGATTGCCTCTTCTGTTCGCAGCTACTCTACAGTAATTGTCCCTTGTCATTTAGCTCATTTTTTCTGGTTTAGACTGAAAAGAACACGCATCCACTGCAGCCTCCTCGACTTGCGTGCGCATATCTGACGAACGTGTTGCGCGCCTGAAGTCAGGCCCCCCCATGCATGCCCATATGACTAGTCCCCGACCAACCCAATCCAATTTTATTCCATTTACAATTGTAGATGTACATGCACTTATAATAATGTAACCGCCATCCCACTCCGAACAAAATACCAAGCCACACTTCCATGACCAACACATACGTGTCCAGTATTATCGCGAAAACAGTTTAAATCCGTTTGCGCTATTTCTCATTGGCAGCCACGGCCAAGTGACGACAGTTGAAACAAGGACGCGACATGCTCTAGAACACGACCACAAGAGAATCCCAGTCTCAGAAAAACATAAACACATACTGCCAAATAACCAGACAGACACTTCTAGCAAATACAGGCAAACAGTTCGTGTCTGGCTACCAGTTTTACCTCCAACTACATCTTAGAGCGACGGAAAGAAGGATCTGTTAGAATGGGCCGAAAAGGAAATCACTAGCCTTCCTATGCTTCGATATGTTACACATGTTTTAGAATAGGACGATGCCAAGAAAGATAAGCTATAACCACTTAACGATGGGGCAGCTGGACACGAAAAGTATACGCATACGGAATGTCGGCAGTCCATTCCCTCTCACGTAAGCCTAACTGAAAAAATAGTGATTACATACCGCTCGCACGGGTCATCTACAAAGAGGCGCCGGCCTTATATGCACTAACCAGAAATGAAACCAGACCGTATAGTATAGAAAAACAAAAAGGAATTATAATTTTCTAAACGGCTACTAGTTCTTTCCCGTAAATTCACATTTTACCAGATTATTTGTTGAATGCTTCGAAAACTGCCCACATCAATTCATTTGCATTCGGTTTGGCGCTTTCTTGTTCAAAATCCAATTCCAACAGGGAACGTACTCGTTTCATGGCCACTTCGTAATCCTCGTCCGATAAAGGAGCGAATGCGTTTTCCAGAACATCCGAAGCGTGAGCCAGTAAAACTACAGACAACATTCGTTTTTGCATACGCTGAGCGTCGTTGGTCCATCGAGTCAACACTGTGTCTTGGATTTTCTACAATAAATAATTCGATCAATATTACATAATGAACACAAGTCTGGCCTTGGATTTACCTTTATCAGCCTCGATTTGAAATTGCTATCTTGTAGTGGGTGCGTGGTCATATCAAAAAGCAAGAAGTTCTGCTTTTCCGTTGTTAAAACGCCCTTTTCAACCAAATTCTTAGCCAAGCGTTCACGTACATTCCGTAATTGATAACGTAGTTTTAGTGGGTTCCAAGTTTCACCTATAAAATAAAAAAAAGTAGTACAAATTACTCTTTCACATTCAAAATGCTTACCACTCAAATATTCAATCCACGTTTGCACCGTCTCGGGCGGATCGGTTTCTTTCATGTGTTTCAAGGCCTCGTCCAAAATAACATCACCGGTTGGAGCATCCGACTTGACGATTACCTAAAAACCTTAAGTTGCTGACAAGGGCATCGATCACGTCTCCGTGGCGAAAATAATCGATAAACAGGCAATAATAAGCCGATAGCCACTTCAGCAGAACCATAGCACACAATTGTCACCTTCCGTCTTACCTTGCGCATCAGCAATCCCCGTCGGCGCATCCCTGTCTTTTCTAGTTCGACACGCCCTTTCAAAGCCAGCTCGATCAAAATACAGCCGCGTAAGCCAGCGCTGATGCAGTCGTTCCAAAACGATGTATAACCCTAAACAAAAAGCAGCCCCTTTGAAAATTTGAAAAAGAACAAGAGTTTGAATGGCTCACTTCTCTGTCCTTCAATCCCAACAACAAAACTTGTTCCATCAAAGTCAAACGTGTTTGCTTGTCGCCTCCTGTTTCCTCGTTCTCCGAATCACTTCCGCGGCCTCGATCATCTTTCTCGGTATCAGCCGACCCACCACCACTTTTATCAGAACCAGACGAAGTAGTCGTCGTTTTCGGCCGACGATTCACCAAGCCCTCCGTATTCGACATGTGGATTTATCCTACAGAAAAGCTATTTCACGAGGGAAAAATCGGAAGTCGAATACCACCGGCCTCGTGGCCTGGTGGGTTAGGCGTCTGCCTCTCACGCCAGGTGCGCAGTTACGGGCGAGTGTTCGACTCGCGGGCCGGTAAATCATTTCGTGTAAAATGTGTCCCTTCACCCTCGAGTGCGCATAAGCGTTTGGTGATGTGGTAAAACATGAACATGAACATGAACACATACCCAACGTAAAACTTTTCAAAGCAGGTCTAAAAATATGTGCACAAATGCGAGTCCGCTAACCTGTTCACTAAGGCGAATACGAAAATGATGCTTAAAGACCGAACAAATCGATTAATTTACGCGAATTTAGATGCAAAAATTCATAGATGCTTCATATGCAAAAATGTCGAAGCACATTCCGACCCACAAATTGGCAAAACGTGGCGGCGCGCAAAGGCTGTTTGAGATTCAGATACGGGCAGGCCGGCATCTTTACTGGCCTCTGCGTGCCACAATACTGTATATCTGAAACACGTATTTATGCCAAATTGTCATAAGCAGTCTAAATGGTTTAGAAGTGGTGTAGGTCGTTGGGCGGTCGGTCTTGGGGAGAAACCGCAGACGGTGGAAAATGAGATTCCATATTTCGCTTGGGGCAGCAGGGATTATCGATCGCCCTTCAGTGGCGCGCCGTCGGGCTGTCTGATAAAACAAAAAACTCGGACGTCCTGGTTTCTATCAAATGTGTTTCCTCTGCTGCCCTAAACAGAAATTGAGCGGGCAAAGAGTTATGAAAAATTTCGGGAATGGATATTAATACCTAAGACATTCTTGGTTACAGTATTTCGACTGCTTTTGTTTGCTGATTTGGTGTCTGCTGTACCACGAAAGTTCAAGGTTGTATTCTTGCGACTGAAAGATGGAATATTTTGAGTTTCAAGCAGATATGTGAAGAGCTGTGGAGGACTATTTGTGTGCTGTACTGTAGGCTTAGACGTAGCTAATTACCCAATTTTCTTCGTAGAGCCACCTACTTTGAAGAAGCTAAAAAGGAATTTTATTTTCAGATTGTAAAAATCCGCGTTTTTCGAGATTTTGAGCTACAGTAATCGCCGAGCTTAGGAGTGCACCGCAGCAATTGCTGCGTGTGTCTAAATGTCGGCATAATTATTACGTTTACGGTTATGGAATTCGTCTCTAAAGGGACATTTGTATGAGGAATTGTTGATCGTATTCTACTTTTATTCGGCAAAATGATGGAATCAGATGATTATGTGCCCCAATTTTCTCAAATGGGCGAAGATCCATCCTCCATGGCTTTCACTGACTTCTCGCCTGACACGTACTCGGCGCAAGGACAACAAGCGCCAGCAATGCCTGGAATGGCTGGGGGTGGTCATTCGTCCATGATGCCTGGTCAGCCTCCCCACCATCAACAGCACAACGCCATGCAACAACAAATGTATTATCAGCAGCATAATCCCCACGTTCAACATCAGCAAATGACTGGTCATTTCATACCTGGTCCGCCGCATCCCGAACCACCTGGGGCTCCAAATTCGTCGCTTTCGGGTCCTGGAATGGGCAATAGTGGTGGTGGAGTTGGATCTATCTTTGACCCTGTCTTTATGGGAACTCCTAGTGGGACGTCTTCGAAAGCAACTGGGAAAGGAAGTGGTGGCAAAAAGAAGGGTGCTGCCGGTGGACCGAAGCTGACGAAGAAGCAACAACAAGCCCAGGCCCAGGCTCAGGCTCAGGCTCAAGCGCAACAACAGCAACCACCGCCGACATTCTCTTCTCCATTGCCTCCGCAGCAATTTGGTGGACCGTCTGCAGCAGCCGTTCGTATGCAAATGATGTCGCCGCAGCAGCAGCAACAGCAGCTTCATCAAAGTTACGGAGGTCCGCATGGATATCCCAATTATCCACAGCAGCAGCAGTCGTATGGACCTTCAGCCGGAGTACCGCCTGGCCCTCAGCAACAACAGTCGGCGGGTGGTTACTCGTCTTATGGTTCGTCACAAGCCATGCTGCAGCAGCAGCAACAACAACCGCATCCGTATCCCGTTCCTTATCAGCCCCCTGGCATGCACCGACCGTCGATGATGGCCTCGAATCAAGGACAAATGCAATCGGCAGCTTATCCGACGGCCACATCTCAGCCTCGTCAAGCGATGCCCTCAGCCAGTGGTTACGACATGATGAAACAGACAGCTCCAATGGCGCAACCGTCTCAGGAAATGATTTCGCAGCAACAGCTACAACAAGGTGCTTTCCAGTCGTCATCAATATATGCTGAACAACAACAGCAAGCCGCCAATCGGTCTTACGGACAGCCGCAGTCGAGCTCGGCTTATTCTTCGCAAGCCATGTATCCGCAGCAGCCGTCGCAACAGCAGCCATATTCGGGATATCCAGGTGCGCCTGGTGCCGGATACAATGCCAGTATGCGTATGCCAACTCCCATGCCGTCGACTCAACAACAGTATTCAATGCAATCCCAGCAGCAGCAGAACAGCGGTTATCCAGTTCATTCCAATTACTCGCAGCACCAACCCCCGTCGGGCTCCTATAACACTGGAAGCGGCAACGGTCCTAGCAGTTACCAAATGGACACCGCCTCGTCCAACGTCGACATGTCCGCCTATGGTTCATCCTCTCAGCAGCAGCAACAAGCCATTTATTATCGACAGAATCAAGCAGGGGCCGGTTCAGGGGCTTCGATGGCTCGACCACCAGCTGGATCGACGGCTATGCGGCCTCCATCGTGGGGTATGACATCCGAGACCGGCCCTCGAATGCCACCTCCTGGAGCTATGGCGGGACAGCAGTCTACACCAGGCTACCCACAAATGTATGGGCAGTCACAAGCGCTTCCTCCCCAGCAGCAACAGCAACAACACCAGCAGGCATCTATGTACAACAACCGACCAGGTAAGTGCCTGAAAATGCAGTTGTGGAGGGTCATAGTAGACGCGCACTCATGTCCACAATCGGTTCTTTCTCGTAGGTCAACCAGTTTCCCAAACGCCAACGCCTGCTGGTCAAGGTCCGTCGTCAATGAGCAGCATAAATCATCTGCAATCGGTGCTAGAATACAGCCTACCCGATGCACGCCCGACGAGTGGCAAGCCTACTCCATCCGCAACTCGGTCGCTTTATGGAAGTGCTGGCCAGCCGCCATCGTCTTATCCTTCTGGCCCTGCAACGTCACAGCCGTATATGGCTTCAAAACCGACTTCCTCGCCGCCACCACCAACGCCTAGACCAAAGACACCGCTGGCAATGAGCACGATGGCACCCAGTGGGTATCCCTCGAGTGGTGTCGGTGGAATGATGAGCCCTTCGCCAGCTATCCAACAAATCTCACCAGCCAGTGGCGGCACTCCAACGACCGGATCTGCGAACAGTGGTCACGTTATGCCAAGTGGAAGTGGTGGGCCAGCTGGCCCGGGCGGCCCGACGACTTCCCTGTCAGTTGTCATGCCCAGCGATCATCGTGGCCCTGCCGTGCAACTCAATATCCAGCCCAATAGTCAGCCAACGACGTTGATAACCTTGTATCAGTTGCCGCCTGGAAGCCAACCGCCGCCGCATGCTGGCCTATTGCAACCTTCCCAGCAATCCCATCAGTCGTCTCAACCGCCAGTTCACATACCGCCAGAACCAACGCCGTCAAAGAATTTTGGTCCGAGTTTGGCTCCGTCGCCCGCCAGCGTTACTGGACATCGAAGCATGAGCGCCAGCGGGCCTCCGTTTTATCCTGACCCATCGGCTATGGGAATGGGCATCGGCGGGGTCGGACCTGGGTACGATTCTCTTACGCAAGACGTTCCACTATCGGCACCACCGACTGGCAAAGGATCAAAGAAGAAGGGAAAAGGCAAGGCTGCGACGACTACAACAGCAGTGTTGTCATCGCCAGTGACGACCACCCCGCCTCCAAAGAAGTCAGCAGCTTGGAAACGAAAACGCACTGCCCCAACGCCGGCCATATTACCCGAAGACGACGGTGATGGAGCAACGGCCGCTGCGGTGGCGGCCATCGAAGCCGTTGCCGCCATGCCTTTGCCCCCAAAGCAACGGAAGAAAGATACGAAGAAAGGCTCGTTGACTCAACAACAGTCGCAGGAAGATAACCCGGCTTCCGTTTCTCAAAATGCTAGCGTCTCGTCGGAATTGGAACGAATCTTGGCTTCCGAAACACCAGTGTATGGTTCGAGTGGTGGAGATAGCTTTTCCATGGGATCGGAAGTACCGCCCGCCCCATCCATGTCTGGTAATTTTTTATTCCATAGTTCCGATTCTCAACATGATGACCACCGAGACAAAGTCGGCGTTGAAGAATCGGAGAATTCGAAAGATCAGAAGGTTACCGAAGGAAGGAATTCTGGCTCGAGCTTGATTTCGAACACGATAACTGTTGCTCAGAACGATTTTGCTGGAATGCAAAGCGACTTCTCGGCTTCATTAACAGCCAATGGTTCTTCCGCGGCCATCGGTGGTTTACATATGTTAGCATCAAGTGGAGGCGTTGATTCGAAGGAGGGCTTAGGAATCACCGGACTTCGAGACGATACGTCGTTCGAAAGCGAACATTCAAGTGTGCAAGACGCAGTAATCAAAACGGAGATAACGAACGAAGACGAAAAGTCGAAGAAAGCAAACGAGGATGAGGAGGAAAGTGGACAGTTCTGTGCTCAAGATGTTCCCCGAACGACCATGTTTCAACAGGAGCAGCGAGATCTATCTGCCTCGAATTTATCGAATCTCTACGCTTCGGAATCGTCTTTGAATGCGAGTGGAATTATGGACGAATCGAGAAAAGATATGGACGACACGGAGGCGGAAAATGGTACGAACGAAAGTTTTTTAGCCATGGCGGCGACGACGGCGTTGACGACAGGAACATCGTCGAGCACACCTAAAAAGAAATCGAAAAAGTCTGCGCTGAAAGAAGATGGCGCCGAAGCGACGTCGTCGCCGTCAAGCTCAAAGAAACGCGCAAAGGCGCCTAAAGAGCCCAAAGAACCGAAACCAAAGAAAACGCCAATCACTTCCAAGTAAGTCTGCTTTTCATAGAATATCCCCTCGTCCGCAGCTTGAAAAGAAAACTTGGTTATAGATACGCTGGTGGCAAGAAATCAAAGAAGAAGAAACGTCGCAGTGCAACTGTGTTCTATTCGGACGAATCTGACGAGGATGACGAGGAGGCTACTGCCAAGGACACCAAAAAATCAGCGAAGAAGGCGGCCTCAACGCCGAAACGCGCTCCGACTGGAAAGAAATCAAGCAAAAAGGCGGCGAGTCAAGTATCCAAGTTGGAACGTCGAACGACCTCGTCGTCGGATTTGGCTGGAAATGTGGGCGATGAGCGAACGTCTGCTGACGCGTCAGAAATGGTGGCGGATAGTGGTGCTGGTGGCAGCACTGAATTCGGACTAGGAAATGCTGAGCTTGGTGTCAGTGTGGACGAGATGAACTTGGCTGCTTTTGCTGAGGTGAGTGAGCTTATGATTTTGGGAGGGTTGCTCAGTGGGACGAGAGGTTGGAGAAGTATATCGATGTATATAGATTGTCTGGAAGCACTCTTCGAGGATTAAGTGCTTTCCACCGTCCGTGACCTTTATCGAATCTCAATTTATGTTGTACTCGGTCTATAAGGTCAAGGCAAAGGTATTATATGCTGTCATTCAAGCTGAAAATGTGCGCAGCTTCTTTGCGGGTGGACTATGGTGATAGCATAATGGTGCGTCACTCATCGTGACTCCATCGTTATCGAATTACGGTTGTCCAACGAGAGGGCGAGGAGACAGGAAGTTAAAACGTGTGCAGCTGCAGGCAGACAGAGCGATGGCCTTTGACGCGTGGCGTTACCACGGGCGGGGCTAATTAGTTTATTATAGGCGCTCTGACTTATGTATAAATGTATAATTAATGATATCGATTTCTTACTTGTACCGATTAACTCACTCATCCGTCCGGTTAGGAGCTAGAGAGGGCTTTGTACGTGTCACGGCGAAGACGAGGCTAGTGTTGTGTACAAGGCGCACGAACAGGAGAAGGTAGTTGAAAGTCGTCATTGTGCTTGCTAGTTTTGGAATAATGACACCTGGATTGAAGAGTCAAGTTGAAGTATTGAACCATGTTTGATTTTGATTTATTGGTATTTGGATTAGGGCAGTCGGGATTCTTTAGCTGAATCTTTTCATTTCAGACGAGGCGCTCGTGTCGGGTTACTAAACGGAAACAGTACGTTGATGATTGGGATTATGGAATTAGCGGAAGCGATGACGAAAGAAAATCACCTGGCCCGAGTACGAGTGCAAAATCGAAGAATGAGAAAAATGTTCCAGTCGCAGTGGGTGATTGGCAAGATGACGAGTCTGGCCAAAATGGTCAGACCACGCAGCCGGCCGTTTACGACCCCAAAGACCCCGCAGCAGCTTATTTCTTTATGGTGAGTGTATGTGTTTTAGTGAAGGGGGACAGCAGGCTATGACAGTCCGTTTTAGGACAACCCGCCAGTGGAAGACAGCCATATTGTCGAAAAGATTCTCGGATGCCGGGTGAGGAAACAAGATAAACCTGTGCAAAACGAGGAAGACACCAATGGAGACACAGTCAGCGAAGTGGAAGAATTTTATGTCAAATACAAGAATTTGTAAGTTATTAACTAACTTTTGGGGATCAAACGAAAATGCAGTGGGATGTGTGAATTGACTTACGATCGTAGGGTTTACGTACACATAACAGTTACATGATGGCACGTTGTTATATGTGCCTAATTGAGTTAATATCGCGCACTTTATTTTCGTCTTATACTCAAATCTCGTTGAGAATTTGTTCCGTAATATTGAGCGATGGTGATGAAAATATGCCAGTTTTAATATGCCATTTTAGCTCGTATTTGCATTGCGAATGGAAAACAGTGGACGAATTAGAAGCGGGCGATAAAAGGATTCATCAAAAAGTAAAACGATTCCGTCAGAAACATCGACAGGCCTTATTCCTTGAGGAGGTGAGTGGGACAATCTTTATTTTGTATGTTTGAAACTCGGCGAGCGTTCCTCGCCCTTCGGTTCTCTTTATTGTCACCTTGTAAAAGGGAGCAAGGAAGAGAAGTTATCCGAAGCGTGGCGATTTTAGCTTGTCGTATAGAAGCAGGAAGTTCTTCACTCGGTCGTTACACAAGGCCTTTTAGGCTTGGTTTGAAGAAAGCGATGTCGATTTTGCGGCTTCCAACATGTTTTGAGGTAGTAGCCAGAGCCGTTTGTTGATAGCATGGTTCTTTTTAGTTTGATGAAGACGAACCGTTCAATCCGGATTACATCACCGTCGACAGGGTTCTAGACGTTTCGACGCAAGTGGTGCCGGTCGAGGAAGAACGCAGCTCGCCGAAATCGAAAGAGTCGATTGATAATACGGAAGCAAAAACCGATCAAACAACCGACGTGGCGATGGAGAGCGGAGAAAACGGAGCCGCAACATCGTTTGGACAAGTGGAAGAAGAGAACGGAAAATCGGACGAGGCTGGAACTGAAGCGGATGGCAATACGAAACAGGAGAGCAATGATGTGGCCGAAGAGGGGGAGAAGGTGGAGGAAAAGGAAACAGAGAAGGCGGCGGAAGAGGAGAAGGAGAAGGAGCAGGAGAATGGGTTGAATGAGAATGATGGAGACGACGAGACTAAGAACGACGATGCTGCTGTGAAGCCACCGCCACGTTACAAGACAGTAACTCATTATTTGGTGAAATGGCGTAGTTTGCCTTACGAAGAGGCGACGTGGGAGCTCGAGGCTGATGTCGATCCAGGCAAGATCAAGGATTTCTACAATCGTCGATTACCCCCAACGGATTACGTAAGTAGTTGCCCTTGTATAATTGCGAGTCCCAATGTTGGTTGTGATTTCAGAAAGATCGTCCTCGGCCTCGCGCTGATGACTGGAAGAAAGTACCAGAAGGGACCACGTACAAAAATGGCAATAAGCTGCGAGATTATCAAATGGAGGGCATCAGCTGGTTGCTATTTTGTTGGTACAACAGGTGAGTTACCCACTTCTTTAAAGTCGTCGTTGCGATACTTTGATAAGAGAATTGCAAGGGGGCTTGTCAACATGCGGCATGCGATATAGGATTTTAAAGGGGTCAGACCCAAGGAATGTAAGTGAGGGGACAAAAGGCCGCGGAAATACGAAGAATGGGAATACTTTTTAGGCAAAACTGCATTCTCGCCGACGAGATGGGATTAGGAAAGACGATACAAACGATCACATTTTTGGTCGAAGTGCAGAAATGTGGTATTCGGGGACCGTTCCTCATTATTGCCCCCTTGTCAACCATAATGAACTGGCAACGCGAGTTCGAAACGTGGAGCGATATGAACGCCATTGTCTACCATGGAACGTCAGCGAGCCGTCGAATGATACAAGAATATGAAATGTATTATAAAAACGACGAGGTAAGAATTAAAGTTTTGAGTTTTGGATAGCCAGGATTAGTGAAGGAGATTTCAGGGCGAGCGGGTGACGAATTTCTACAAATTCAATGCATTGATTACCACATACGAAATGATTCTGACTGATTGCGAGCTGTTGAAAGAAATCCCGTGGCGGGTTTGCGTAATTGACGAAGCGCATCGGCTGAAGAATCGAAATTGCAAGCTTTTGGCTGGTTTAGCAACATACAGGATGGTACGATTTGTTGAACTTATGACAGGTAAGTTGCGTGACCTGTTTCATGCTCTTCAGGAACACCGAGTCCTTCTCACTGGAACTCCGCTTCAAAATAATATCGAAGAATTGTTTTCGCTGTTGAATTTCCTCGAGCCACGTCAGTTCAGCAATAGCCAATTGTTCCTGACTGAATTTGGGCAGTTGCAAACGGACGACCAAGTGCAAAAGTTGCAAGAGATTTTAAAACCGATGATGCTACGAAGATTGAAAGAAGACGTTGAAAAGTCGTTGAAACCAAAAGAAGAGACTATTATCGAGGTGTGTGATATGCCTCTCTGAGGGGGGGTAGTGGAATGGGCAATAGTTAATGCAGCGGTGCAGTAGTTCGGCGTTGGTCTTGCTTGGTAGCGAGTGGCTGGGCTGGTCCTGGGTTCAATCCCCGGTGATGGGGTCGGCTTGGCAACCATAAACCCTCGCTGACCTTGCTTGCCAGACCGTGGGTGACTCGCGCGGTACCGTCGAGGTGCATCGAGTAGAGACGTAGGCCAAACGAGGAGACAGTCTCAGCTCCCAGCCCACCCGCCATCGTGCCTGGTTTAGGATGCCTTCATGTGGTGGTGCTCGTAGTGTGGACGCACAGAGCGACTGCTGTGTATGCTGGTCTTTGCGCGGCCATGCGTAGGTTCGATTGCTGGCCGTCTATTGGCGAATCGGGCTCAAGCCAAAAAATGAAAAACGTGCAATAATATTGCCCTGTTTCGTTGCAGGTGGAATTGACCAATATTCAGAAAAAGTACTATCGCGCTATCTTGGAGCGTAATTTCTCCTATTTGAGCAAAGGCGCGAATGTGCCCTCGTTGATGAATACGATGATGGAATTACGAAAGTGTTGCAATCATCCGTTTTTGATCACGGGTAAGATTTGGTTCCTGAACTGGGACTTTGGCCGTGGTTGACTCGAACTGGTTGACTTGATTCGTGTTACAGGAGCGGAAGAGGCAATTTTGGCCGAGTATCGTGCTCAGCATCGAAATTCAGTTGATGACGAAGATCTCTATTTGAATGCCACTATCCAATCGTCAGGAAAGCTGGTGCTAATCGATAAATTATTACCAAGACTTCGTGCAAGTGGCCACAAGGTTTTGGTCTTCTCGCAGATGGTCAGATGTTTGGATATTTTGGAGGATTACCTGGCTCACAGAAAGTAAGAGTCGATCTCTGTGTGCACAGATCGAGGCATGCATGTTGGCTTGTAGGTATCCTTATGAACGGATCGATGGCAATGTCAGAGGCGATTTGAGGCAGGCGGCGATCGATCGATTTTGCAGACCAGAGTGCGATCGGTTCGTCTTCCTTTTGTGCACGAGGGCTGGTGGCTTGGGTATTAACTTGACGGCCGCTGATACTGTCATCATATTCGATTCGGATTGGAATCCCCAGAATGACTTGCAGGTGGGTACAAATATGGGCAAGGTGGAAGGATAGTTTTGCTATCTCTAAATTAGACTTTTTATGAAGAAACTATTTCTAGCTGGGTCTTACGTAAAAATTATGTAAAAATGGCGCTTTATAACGGTAGAGTACTGATTTTCTAAACCCATCATCGCATGGGTTTACCAGATTTCAAGGGTCAACTTTTTAGCCGACTGAGCCCTGGAGGTTACCATACCCTCTGCCCTCACCTGGCACATGGGCATAAACAGTGTGGTACGTGGTGCTGACGCTGTTCTTTAGGCTCAAGCTCGTTGCCATCGAATCGGCCAAGAGAAGTTCGTCAAGGTGTATCGATTGATCACTCGGCAATCGTACGAAAGAGAAATGTTCGATAAAGCTTCGGTAAAACTCGGTTTGGACAAGGCGGTGTTGCAGTCGATGGGGCCGAATAAGGAGAACGCGAGCGCTGTAAGTTGTAAAAAGCTGTTTGTTGCCAGTGGCTCGTTGTGTTTGATGTGCAACTTTTAGCAACTATCCAAAAAAGAAATCGAGGAGCTGCTTCGTAAGGGGGCATACGGTGCAATCATGGATGAGAACAATGAAGGCGATCGATTTTGTGAAGAAGACATCGACCAGATTTTACAACGACGAACACAGACGATCACGATACAGCCGGGTGTCAAAGGCTCCTCTTTTGCCAAGGCCAGCTTCGCAGTGTCCAGTAACAGATCAGACATCGATGTCAATGATCCAAATTTTTGGCAAAAGTGGGCCCGGAAAGCTAACGTGGATCCGGATTTTAATCCTGAGGTATGTTCTGCTATGTGTGAGTCAAGAGAACCGTTGATCCTGTTCGGTCGTGACCACCAGATGAGGTTAGCGGCTGTAATCTGATCTTGGATTCTGGTTCTTGGCTCCTCGGCGACATTTTTGCTAGCTGTGTTGTTTTTTAAGAAAGAACTGATTCTTTACGAGCCGCGTCAACGGAAACGTCGTTTCGCCGATGAGGAACAAACGAAAGGTGACGGCCTGAATAGCGATGACGATTCTGATCACAACGAAAAGGGATCAGACTCCGATTCGGCCTCGGATTCACGAAAAATTAGGGCCAAGAATAGAAACCGGAAAAGAGCGAGAGCGATTGCTGCTGAACGCGATGATGGTGACGACAGTGATTATCCCGATGAACTGGCATTTACCAAGAGCGACTACTTCCGAGTAGAAAAGTTCTTGAGCATGTTCGGATGGGGTCGATGGAAAGAGATTCTAAAAAATTGCAACTTCAAGCAGACTATTACGGAGAATGACGTGAAGGCCATGTGTCGAACGGTACTGCTTCATTGCCTTCGTCAATATCACGGCGATGAAAAAATAAAAGAGTTCATTTGGCAATTGATCACGCCAGTGGAAGAAGGTGGCAAGACGAAGGACGACATTCGGACGCATCAAGGTGAGTCGTTGTTGTAGTTCGGGATCGACTTAAAATTGTATCACTGTGGTTTGCAGGCTTGTTCGGGCCAGTGCCGAGAGGCAGGAAAGGAACTGGAGGAAGGCAGGGATCCAAAAACGAATTGATGGATATTTATCATCAGGGCTGGGCGGCCATGCCAACCTACAATCCACCGGTTTTGGCCGTCGATTATGGATACGAAAGACATTTGCAGCGGCACGCGAATAAGTAAGTTGATCTTAGCACTGTTTTAGGCCTCGTCATTGCAGGAATCTAGTTGGGTTCAGGGTCTTGCTACGTGTTCGATTGCTTTATTACTTGGAACACGAGGTCATCGGTCCACTCGGCGACACTATAATGAATGGCGCGGATTCGAAGGAAGTGGATTTACAACTGCCCTGGCATCCTGAAATACCAGTCCCTTGGTGGGATGGAGAAGCGGACAAATCGTTGCTGATTGGTATTTTCAAGCATGGTATGATTTAAAGTGGGCACTTATATCAGATTGTCTAGTGTTATGATCTTAAATTTTTCAGGGTTTGAAAATTTTGATGCTATGCGAAACGATCCAAAGCTAGTTTTCCTTGAACGATGTGGACAAGTAAAGACACCGAGCACTGCATTGGGCGGGCCGTCGATAGGTGGATCCGAGGCGACGAAGGAAGGCGCGCTTGAAGAGAACGCGGGGGCAACAACTAGTGAGAAAGATGCGAAGGACAATATGGAAGAGCCGATGGAGACGGACGGTGGTGAGAAAGCCCCGAGCGATGATGGTGTGACTTCTGAGGTAAGGGACGATCTTGCTGGTCTGAATGGTCGTGTCCCGTCACGATGATGAACCATTGCCATGCTAATTTGTATCGCGTGTTTCCCGAAAGGGAGACTGCGAAATGATAGCAACTACCTTCTTGCGTATCTGAGTGACGGTACGCAGAGAGGGATTACAAGCAGGTGTTGTGTGCACGTTTCTAACCCGAGGTCGTTCTTTTGTAGGCCACTCGCACTGATGCAGTAAACGACGACCCGATGGGGGAAGCGACGAGGGCGAAAGAGGCAGCTGAAGCAACCGACATTGCCGCCCCTTTTCCAAGCACTGACGAGACGAACGATGATCGAGCTCAATATTTGCCATTCCCGTCTGCGGCTGATTTGAATGGGCGATTTCGTCGATTGATCACGTTGTGCCAGCGAAGCTCGAAGATTTCTTACATCAAGGAGGAGCAAAAAGCCAAGGTGAGAAGCTGAGTCTTAGGGTTCGCGGGTTATTGCTAATGTGTGTGTCGCTTTACAGAAAATGGCACGACAAGAACAAATGCAAGCGGTTTTGCAAGAACGTGAATTGCGCAAATTGGAAGAACGACAGCGATGGTCGAGGAGAGAAGAGTCGGACT
Source organism: Mesodorylaimus sp. YZB2_4 (assembly GCA_030248295.1). NCBI lineage: Eukaryota > Metazoa > Nematoda > Enoplea > Dorylaimida > Dorylaimidae > Mesodorylaimus > Mesodorylaimus sp. YZB2_4. The sequence goes on along the minus strand of JASANH010000873.1, from coordinate 1,106,761 downwards.
TTTATCGAACCTTGATCAGCTTCGGTGTCGAGCAAGACCCTAATACGGGCGACTTTACTTGGGACCGGTTCAGGCAGCTGGCTCGATTGGATGCAAAATATGATCACACGCTTACTGATCACTATTTGGCATTTATGGCCATGTGCAAACGTGTTTGCAAGAGGGGCCTGTCAGAGGATGAACGTAAGTGTGTCTAGTTTCCTGAATGAGCTGTGTTTCAGTGATGGGATCTGTTTTAGAACGAATGAGTTTCATACCAGAAGCGCTGAGCGAAGAACGTGCCAATAAAGTATTGCAAAGGGTCGAACTGATGGCGCGTGTACGACTGGCTCTGATATCGGCCATTAAAGAGCATGATGAGAAGGCGTTAGAAGAGAAACTGAAGTTATGCAAGCGTACTCCCGATTTTCCCAGTTGGTGGGAAACTGGTCGACACGACTTGGAATTATTGCGTGGAATTGCAAAACACGGTTTGAATCGAAGCGAAGAATTTGTAGTTCAGGATCCGGAATTATCGTTCCATGAGATTTGGACATCTTATCAAAGAGGTAGGCGATCGGATGTTTTTGTCTGGTTCGTTCACGAGAAAACCAATACTTTTTTAGAATCGATCTATAATACGCCCCCGACTCGGGCCGTTACTCGGACATTGGCCAAGATCTCTGGCGGCAAAAAGGATGACCAAGATTCGAAGGAAGAAGGTGTGGCGGATGCAGATCAAGCGGAGATAGCTTCTAGTTCGGCCACTGGCGGCGATGCGGAAGCCACGATTTCTCAGATTCTGGCTCAACAAACTGGAGCGTTCTTGCAGTGGCCGAAAGAGCGAGCAATCATTTTTCGTCTACAGAACATTTGCCATCTCATTGAAAAGGGCGAATGGCCGACACCCCGCGCTTACACGCTGCTTGATGCGGCGATGGGCGACCAGGGATCATCGACGCCGGACACGCCTGCAGCCGATACCCCAGGCCCCAGCGATTTGGACATGCCAGGTGGCAGTTCCATGTTAGTCTCAGGGATGACGAGTTCTTCGAGAAAGGAACAACAGTCGGCAGCATCGTTGGCCGCTAATTTGACTTCCGCTTTTGGACTGCCATTGACGGCGACTGGCGCTTTGAAATTGGACACGTTCAATGATTTGGCTGCAGCCGCCGCAGCAGCTGCGTTTCCTCTGGCCGGTGCAACTGGCATGGGCGCAGGTGGACGACAGCAGCAATCGAGTGGCGGTGGCAGCCGGAGCCAAGCTGCTCGTGGCAGCGGAGGTCGTGGTCGAAAGCGACGCCATCCATTACACGATCTGATGGAAACGGAAAGAGGTGCGCATAGTTTTCGTGATCACCTGTTTTATGTCCTAAGGTACTTTTATTTTCAGAACGAATGCGAGCCCTGATGCATCAATCGTTCTTGCAACAGTTGGAACAGTTCTCTTTCGGGGGTGGCTTATCGCTGCCATTGACATCAACCGGTTCCTCGCCCCCACCCTCGTCTTCTGCCTCGACATCAAATAGGAACAAAGTGCATTCACCAGCGTCGTCAGGAGCTCGGGCCTCGTTGCAAGCAGACGATCAGCAAGTGTTAAACCTGTCGACGAAGCCGAAAAAGGTAACTGCGGTGATGCTCCTGGCAAGATTAGATCACTAATGACACTCACCGACTTTTTAGGCGGAGATTCATGGAGGAAAGGAAAAGCGGCAGAGTGCAGTTTCTATGCGGGAGCACCAGGAGCTTGAAGAGTCGTCGAAACCGTTGCCGTTCAACGATTTGGCTGCGATGGCTAGTCTTCCACCTGGTAAGCATCATTGTTTCATTTGTTAGATAATAGATTTAAGGGTGGACATATTTCAGATACTCGGGTTCCAGTGATTAATCTTCGTGACGGCAGTCGGCTGACGGGCCGCGAGGCACCAACCCTTCGAAACTTGGCCGCTTGGTTGTCGGAGAATCCCAATTTTGTCATCGACATGCCTCCTCCGACTTCGGCTATGCTGGGTGCCGCGTTGGTATCAGCTCCATCTCCGTCGGCAGCAGCTACAGCGTCTGGTCTACTGTTGGATGCCGATTTGGAACCTGGAGAAATCGTGAGATCGGGATTGCGAAATCGATCGCCAGCCGCCGCCGAGTCGCCTTCTGCAATCGACCCTAGCCAGCACCACGTAACAGTGTTCAACAGAAAGAATGGATTGAAGTTATCAGGAACAAAGGGACCGACATTGAGTAACCTGGCCATGTGGTTGGAGAAGAATCCTGATTGGGACGTAGATCCAAGCTGCTTGGACATCACGAAGAAGGTATAACACTAAAGAGAAAGCTGCTTGCCCCCCCCTCCTCAGTCTCCACGTAACTAATGGTTCGAGTTGTTTCAGGCGAAGCTACCTGAGAAATCAAAGTCGCACGAGAGCCATGGCTCGAAGAGATCGTCTCACCATCGTGGCGGTGGTGGCTCGTCTGGCACGACTAGCTCGTCAGCCTCGACGAGTCAGGCTGCTGCTTCCGTGCAATCGATGTCCGGTCTGTCATCATTGGCTGGGCAGCCCGCGTTGGGAACTAACCCGGACCCGGTTGCCGCATTGCTAGCAGCGACTATGGCAGGATTGGACCCCTTACAGTTATCTATGCTATTCCCGTACGGTGGGGCGAATCCAGCTATGCTCGGACTCGGAGGGACCAGTGGAGCTGGCGGAGCGGCTGCTCCATTCGGGGCGATGAATCCGTTATCAATATTTGGCGGACTGCCAACTTCGGCAGCCAGCGTCTCGCCACCGACGTCGATGCCTCAGCAAAGCAGCGGCTCGACGAAGAAAGAATCTCGTGGTTCGTCGAAGGCAGCGGCAGAGCAAAAGGCAAAATCGCAGGCTCAGCAGCAGCAACAACAGCAGCAGCAGCAGCAAGACGAAGCGAACGCGTCTGCACTGGCAGCAGCGATGAATCCGTTCTTGTTCCCTGGCATGGCTGGAATATTCGGCCTGAATCCGTTTCTGGCTGGTGGGGGCGGCATGCTCCCTGGATTGGGATTCGCTCCACCAAACATGGCGGCCATGGCTCAGTTACAAGCATTGATGGGATTACAAGGCATGGACAGTTTCATGAACACGGCCAGCAGCGAGTCCACGATGACTTCCGTCGCCAGCAGTACCCCCGCCAAGCAAGCACCAGTCCCGTCAAACAATCAGACAACTAGCAGCGCCAGCACGGCGTCCTCGTCCAAGTCAAACGTTCCGGTGGGCGCTGTTGGCAAGAGTGCATCGGGCGCTTCGTCTCGTTCGTCGATCTCGGGTGGCCAAGGAAAACTGAATGCGTTAGTGAACAAATTGGTGGCGGCAGAAACGAAGAAAAGGCAAGAACGATCTGTCACTGCACGCGAGTCGTCTGATCAAAGTAAGGGCGGTGTCGACAGAGACGAGGAAGCAGAAACGTCATCGCACGCTGATGAGGATCAATAGAGAAACTAGCCATGGGCAGGTGGGTCGTGGGAGACTGACCTGTGTAGGGTTAGCTGCCGGTTGCTTATTCCGGGCATTGGATCTGTCTGTATAGTGTCTGAGCATTCTTTTAACCTGGACTAATCACTGACCCGCAGCACGACGAGATAAGTGCAAGAGTTTCGTACTTTGATTTTTACTTTTGTCAGTATGTTCTTACTTTGCTAATTTGGCATTGAGCGGGGAGTTTTTCGTACAATTTATAATTTAGGCATTTTTGCGGGTTATCTTCTATTGCAATGAGCGTTAAAAATTGTTATCGTAACACTTGATTTGGAAAAGGGCGTGTGAGAGTGACTGACTCCGAGGCGACTAGTTGGCGGGGTGACGTGGAGAGGCTTTAAAGACACGTGTCGCCAAGCGAAGTTTGATTCCAATTTGCGTATGTTCTTTTGCAGTGCTAAAGTTCTTGCTTTTATTTTTGTGTGCGTATCATCATTTATACTTTGAGCATACTAATGGTTTTTATGTGCATGCCAATGTCAAGGTTCTGCGTGTGGATTTGGCTGCTGAAGCGATTACAGTATCTCCCCAAGGTTTCTTTTGTAGTGACGCATACAATAGGATGATGCTGGCGTGGTTGTTAATGTCGTGTCCTCGTCAGGTATCTCCCAGTTCTCCCTGAGTAAGTGCGTACTACCTATTTTTTGACTAGGTCTTTATGCGTACTGACGTGAAATAAAATGTCCATTGTTTACGGTGTGATCTGGCGTGGGTGATCGATAGCACCTGATTGATGAGGATGATTCGGGTAACTATAAAAAATATAAAAACAAAAAAATTGACAGAGGAGGGATTCGAACCCTCGCCTGGATAACCAGACTGCGACCTGAACGCAGCGCCTTGGACCGCTCGGCCACTCTGCCACATGCAATTGTAATGTAAGTAAAAATTGTTTACTCGTGCTGGTAGAGTTAAGGAATCGAAGAGGAAAGGACAGCTGTAGATCGGAAGTTTTCTGGTTAAAAACTGGAACCTTTTTTCAGGATTTTGAGACGTGAATGGAAAATTAGCTGAAAATATGTTGAATCTGTGACTGAGTACCGCTGCTTGTTGAAATATTTGGGTATATTTGAGCAGACGCAGAATAATGTGTCCGCAAGCGATGGACCACTAACCTCTCCCAAATTATACCCGGGCAGCTGTAACTGACCTCGCGTTTTTATTTGTAGTACTGTAGTTGCAGATATCCATGCGGTTCTAAACAAGCTGAGTCATCGTCACCCCCTCTGCTTATTAAAAATAACCGAAACTGTAACCCCGGAGACAATGCACCGGTTCTAATAACTTGGTTGCGGAAATGGTTTTTGAATTTATGCGTAAAACTTTGTTGTTTCAATGGCGTGGCTCGTTTGTTGGATATTCCCTGTATTTGGGTGGGCCTGCCGGGCTCGTGGCCAACACACACTCAGCAATGACTATGAAAGCAGAAGACGGAAACGTACCATATCCAAAACAAGTGTACATTCTGATGTTTACTCCGTCACATCTGTCCTAGGAGTATGAAAAATCATGCTTCAATTTTGCCATACAGTTGCACAGTGAACAGAATTAAAACATTTAGATGCGCATAGGACAGGCGAGCTGACACAACATAGCGTCTAAGGACCATAAAGCACAAACGCACCCTCTTCGACTCGCGGCCAGGTAAGTCATTTCGTGTAAAATGTGCCCCTTCACTCTCGAGTCTGCATTAGCATTTGGTGATGTGGTAACATGAACATGAACATAAACGAGTGTAGAATACAGTTGATGCACCTTATGGTTGAGAGGCCGCCCACATGTTTTTGAGGTGACGCCACTAGCCAGGTGCTCTGCCCCCGAGCTCAGCTGACCGTAAGCTAGGTGGCGTCGCCCACCGCCTGAATTGTCTTCCAGTCATTGACAAAAAGACAAAGTTAGCCGCAGCTTCTGCCCTTTAACCTTTTGGCTTGCGCTTTTTGGCACTCAGGATCACTCAGGATCAGCAGATACATCCAGTTCTTCCATCCCTCGCGATATCCTCCGCGCGCCCCTCGCGCCATCCGCGCGCCCCTCGCGCCATCCGCGCGCCACTCGCGATGTCCGCGCGCCACTCGCGCCATCCGCGCGCCACTCGCGCCATCCGCGCGCCCCTCGCGATGTCCGCGCGCCCCTCGCGATGTCCGCGCGCCACTCGCGCCATCCGCGCGCCCCTCGCGATGTCCGCGCGCCACTCGCGATGTCCGCGCGCCACTCGCGCCATCCGCGCGCCCCTCGCGATATCCGCGCGCTCCACACAATATCCGCGTGTTCCCCGCGCTGCTTTTTCCTTGCTTTACGTTGTGTCCAAAACCTTGCCAGGACTTTCAACTGCACCTGCAGTGCATTACCGAGAAGCTTCTTGCGCAGTCTGGCGACGTGGTCGACGTGCTCCTTAGGCTCGGCAAAGTGGTCGTTCAATTCGGTGACACGGTCGTAAAGTTCAGCGACGTGGACCTTCGGCTCGACGCGTGGTCATTTGTTACGTATGTGGTCGTTTGGTTCGCATTTCACGTTCGGCGTTCGCGATGCAGACCATCAATGCCAAGGAGATCTCTGTTCACGAACGCCGGAACAAGAACGAGGACCAGAAGCTGCTCAAAATTCTGCTTAGCATGGTGAGCAAACGCCGCTGCAAGTGTGCGAAGAAAGGAACACCAGGGCCATTCTGTGTGAGCGCGCACTGTTGATGCAAGAAGCGAAATGAAAAATGCAATTCGAAATACGAATGTCGCGGGAGGTGCCTGAACGATGGCTCGTCCTCGTCCACCAGCACTGCTTGAAACCCGAAAAGAAAGCGATGGGTGATGGCGAGGGCGATGGGTGATCAGACAGTGATGAGTGATTTTTATCATGGTTTCTTTGTCTGGCGTTCCAAGGTGTCGCAAGGCGTAAATGTCACGTGTAAACGCGAAGACTGTCAGCAAAGGACTGTGTTGAGCGTCCTCACCATGAAGCATTTGAAACTGGAACCGCGAGAAAAACCTCTTAATTTGAGCAGCGGTATTTTCCCTAGCTCCTCATCATAAGCCGTTGTGCTCGTTTTTATGCGCTGTGACTCGCGTACGTTCAGAATGATAATCCCAAATCAACGTCCGAGTCGAACTATCTAAATCCTACCTGCTCCCCGCCTAAGTTGTGCCGTGTTCTAACGTACATTAGAATCAGACGGACAGTATCGTTATTCTGTGGAATATTTTCATGAAGAACTGCTCGGACATTGACGAGACACTCATCCTCCTTTTCCCAGCTTCCCAGCCTTTGGGAAGGGCCGGGTCCGCTTTTCTGCATTTCCCTCGTGTTCACATTTTCCATTTTCTATGAGAATAGCCAGCCATCGTTTATTTGGTCTGCGAGCGGTCGTTTTCCACTGGCTCGCTGTATGTGCAGTATACTGAATCCAGGTCTCTGCGCGTCTTATGTCCGTACCATCTCATTGTCAAATCAGATTCCCTAATTTTATCGCCTTTGAGTGCGGTCCCCGGCTCCCTCCTTCTATTGGTGTTCGCTATGTGGTCCATCCTTGTCAAGTCGAATGGCCATAGCAGTTTGATTTCCATAGTGTGCACCGCCTGCTTGTGTTTCCTGGTTGTGGGTGGGCCACACTCCGATCCTGGCCAAACCACCGTTTTGCAAACCCTGAATTTTGAAATATGTTGTCATTCTACGGCCGCATAGTATGCCTGCCATCTGCTGCCACTGAACCTACAGTAAGTCAGGGCGGGCACGAAACCGAGAGCGAGTGTCTGGTTTGGTTTGCAGGCGTCAGTAGAGGACTGGTCTTACATAAGTTTCTTGTCTCAACTGTTCTATGAGCACTTCCGACTCAGGCGAGTCCAGGATGTCAAGTGTAAGATTAGATCTGGGTCAGCTGCCTAGAATATCAGCACGTATGGAACCAATCTTATCCAGGCCGTGAACCACGATAATCACCGAATGGACATCACGGTTCCAATTCAGGGTCTTGGTGCCTACACCATTGCAACCACGGCCGGCCATCACTGCTCTCGCTCGATCCCCCACCTTCTTCAGAAGGCTGATCAGATGCATCTGCTTTCTTGTGGAAGTGCTGTGGGTGTTCGACGTCAGGACATCTGTTGCCTTGTGCAATAGTGCGCCGTCTGTGATAGGCATGGACTAGTCTCTACGCACCAACGCTCCAGTAATATCCTGCGCCATGCTCAATATAATCGCAGCTGCATAAAGGAAAGCCTTGTACTAACCAGCCTGGAAAGAGGGCAGAGTGGCTGAGCGCAGGGGCGTAACCAGGATTGGAGGTGGGAGTGTGCCAACAGGGCCCGCGCATTTTTTAGAGAAACAAGGTCTGGTGTTGTGACCATTGCCGCTTGGGGGCGCCTGGAGCTCTTGGGGGGGGGGGGGGGGGGTGCCTTGGGCAGTTGGCTCGGTGAGGAGGAGCCAGGGCGGTATAAGAGCAGGCCGCCTGGAGAGATCGGGGCTCTCCCTTGCTTGTTTTCGCTCGATTCGATTCCATCTGTTTTGTTCTGAATTTGGGGGGAGCCACCCCGTGTGTGGTCCACCCCATTGGCAGAACTGTGGGGCAGGCTAGGCGCCAGCCAGGGACTTCGATTAGCATACTCTCAAAGGGCCTCTGCGGTCGTCGTTTCCTTTGGTTCATACTGGAAGAGTCCAGGAGTTGACTCCGGGGCAGGTACTTGGTTTGTCTGCGGATTTGTCGGTGGGTAAGATCTAGGACCGTTGAGACATCGTCGTGCATTGTTGTGCTTCGTAAGGGATCCTCTGGTGTTGACTGAGTGTTTACTGCGTCACCGACTGTGGAACTGTTCGTCAGCGTAGGCATCTTAGGACCGGGTGTATTCGACCAGCAGCCAGGCTAGTGTATCATTGCACAGAGCAGTTGCACGCACCCTTGGGAGGCACGGCGAACACGCCTGAGGGGTTTGTTGAGGAGTCGGGGTCTCAGTGATCGACACTCTGCTGGAATAAGCCTTTCTACCAGGCTTGGGCTATTGAAGACCTTGGACCGCTCGCTTGTAAGATCAGCCCGAACCCGCAGGTACAAGAGCGAAGAAGAGCTGTCGCACTCTCACAAACAACAACCATAACACTGGTCAAATAAGACCTTTTTCAAGGGGTTGCCGAAAAAGTTCTTAATGGTTGATTCGAAGAATGCACGCGGAAGCGAAGAGTCTCGTCAAACCTCAGGAGGCCGAGTTCAGCAATGCGTTCGCAAGCTTTTCACCAATCAAGAAGCTCCTTAACCAATGAATCCGGTTCCCGTTTGCATGACCTGATCACCAGTAGGCGTTATTTTTAAGCGCATTTTCCCAATTGTAGAATCCAAATGTCGACCCTCCAATTCTTTAGGAATTGGTATGGCCAGTCGATAGCTTGCATTCGTCACTATCCTTGCTGACAACGTGCAAGGTACAGTACATACACGCGGGACAATTTTGCACGGTAGAGTAGGTGAATCGACGATGCTAATTCGATTCATTAGGCAGATCGTTATGCAAAACTTTATGAGTACTTTAAAAGTGAATTTTTGAGATTTTCAGTTCGAGATTTCAGTTTCAAGTTGCTTGCTTGCCTAATGACAAACTACTGCTGCATATATGGTGTAATTGTGAGCACTGCACTGCACTGTGAACAGCGAAGGAAAACTCGCGCGGGCCCTCTTTACAGCGAGCGAGTAATTATCTGACCCGCTTTTTCTAAACAATGCGCGGGCACTACTGACGCACAATCTTAGGTCAGGGGTGGTCACCAAAAAAGTCAAAATTTACATATATAAATTTTGGGATTTTGCAATGATGGCAAGATGGCGAAATGACACATCGGCAAAATGTGTACCATGACACACTTTCTTGGGAGGGGGGTTCATTTGCACTGCATACGCGCCTGGATCGGTCCAAGGCGCTGCGTTCAGGTCGCAGTCTGGTTATTCCAGGGTTCAACCCCCTCCTCAGTCAATTTTTTGGCCGAGTCACCGAGGCTCTTTTACGCACCGGATAAGGTTTTATTATATGTTTTTGCACTTTGGATTCCCTAAGCATACGTGCCCATTCATAAATAAAGCTGCTCCTCCATTGCCACCGACCACATCTCTAGCTCAACCTCTTCAGTGCTACATCAATTCTACTGGCGGTGCTTACACCCTAAAAGGGCAAAGATGGCACATCAACTCGCTGTGAATACCGAACCACCATCTGATCACTAAAATCTTCTCGACACATATAACACGAGAACTTGCATACTATTCGCATGTAGACGTGACTGCGCGCACATTCGCCTCGTGCAACCCATGTGTCGCACATGTACGACATGTCCCGACATGCTGAAACAAATATACCTCTGTTTTTCCTCAATTTCAAGGCCTTTATTAAAGACCCTGCCAAGGAGTGGGGCATGTTTGAGGGCCTGTATAACCCTTCAATGAGACACACCCAATAAAACCCCTACATTGTCTGCCCACGCCGCACATACCAAACATCCTCCAATCGCTTCGGTTTAAAAGACAGCGAGGGCAAATTACTGCACATATAACACATGTCACTACTCTAGTGCCCGCATATGGGTATACCCTGGGGTCCTAGGGGACTTATTCGAGGTGAGAAATGGATACCCTCATGGGCATGCACATCCGAGGCTTCCTAGTTCCCCGACCAAACCACAGCAGGCCCTGCCAAACAGCCAGATCCAAAAAATGCTTACCTGGCTGGCAGAAAGCACCTCTAATTAAAACCAAGATCACCAGCAATGTGAGGCAAGGTTTTGATACTGTTAGCGCCCTCATTGGATTCATTGCCACGCAACCGCACCACAATCTTCACTCATACAAAACTGGTGACAAGCAAGAACCTGTCGGCATCCACTGTCATTCCATGCTGTCCATGCAAGTAAATTTTTGGGCGTATTCAAACATGAAATTTCAGAATAGGAGGCCCATTCAAGGCCATTTAGCCAACTGGTTTCTACCCAGCCCCTCCCCCTTGCGCATTCAACTTTCCAATGCATTCCTGTTCTATTCCTGGCCACGCATAACTGAAAAAATTGATAATTGGCACAAATGCAATGCTTCGAATTACGTGAAGCTAGCTGTCATTACCACTTCTTTGGCACATTATAAATCATGTTCACGCTACGATTAAAGGGGACCTATAGCAAACTAATAACCATCATCAACCAGAACTGTGTCCTCTCCGTGTACTTCTATACAACTGGCCAGGACAGCCAAAACTTTCCTCAGTCGTCGATTGACAGCTTCCAAATGAGCATCAGTCAAAATGGGGTACAATGGGTCATGCCTCAGGAAGCGATCGTTGACTAAAGCACCAAAATTTATCTCTGAATATTGCAATAATAATTTGTAAAGACGTGGTCGTATTCGACAGCACTGATACAAGGGGGCCAATATGGTCAATTCATCAACGCGCGGATTCCCGAAGCTCTTGCCGTTGTCCAATAGAAGTATCGATTTGGGAATTCGATCTTTGAAGAACTCCAATCGATGCCTATCAGCATTGCCAATTAGAAAATCGAAGACTGCTGTTTCCATCAGGTCCAAGAAAATTGGTGATTTTCCAAACAGTTCGTGCCCAACGACTATTCGACAAAAGCTCGTATTCGTTTGCCATGTGGCCAGTCGATTCGGATCATAAGTGCGAGCCCACGGACTTCGAATGCGAGTGAGATTTGCGAAGGCTGATGGCAACCATAAGACCAAAGCCCCTTCCAACCGTTCCTTATCGTCAGCGCAGGCAGCTATAGACGGAGTACAATACATGCATTTGCCAAAAAAGCAGAACCGTTTAATTTGATTATGAACGAAAAACGTGTCCCTAAAAGCGGACTATCGTAAGAATCAGGGCAGGCCTCTAAGCTAAACAATTCTACATACTTTAGCGGTTTATCAGCCACATCGTACAACTCCGTTCGAATATTCAAAATCCGACCAGCAACAAACGGCGTTCGATCCAGCCCAAGTAAATGCCCGATATAGAAGGCCGCTATTTCACCATTATGTCGATCAGGTCCATCCGTCGGCCCGCCTTCTAAAATATCCGATCTTTCCAACAGCTTCGGTTTCCATACAGCCCATTGACCACCTTCCAACATCAGCATAGATTTCAATTGCGTCCCTTTGGTTGGTGTAGCAGCCCGTAGAACACGGGCCATATTTACAGCATAGGTGAGATTTGCATAGGAGGCATCGTTTGGAGCCGATATCTTCCGAGGCGATACCCAACTGGCACTCAGACGCCATACGCTTTCCCAATAGGATGCATTGAGTAAATTATTCGGAGAGGAATAAACGTTGCCAACTTCGTTCTTGCCAATCTCGACACGAAACGAATTCGATGCTAGATTCTTCATTCGGGCGTGAATCAAAGTCTTTACGTAGTCCGCTTGCGTAAATAAACTACCCGAACCAGGACATAAGCCCATGCACGATTCACTACTTTCATGACCGTGAGCCCAATCCAGTTTGGCCTTCGATAACGATCCTCGACGACGACGATCGGCTACTGAAGATGCGCCAGCTGCAGCCCCCGGAAACTCGAATTGATGAAATGCCACTACGTCACCATCGGCCGACAAATCGATTTGAAACGACGATGAACTTCGGGATGCCAAAAAGTTCATATATAAATTGAGAAATGCTACTATGATAGCGCAACATACGAGACCAGCTGCTGTCCCTTTGAAAGTCATTCGTCCTTGTTGATTCATTTTTTGAGTCAGAAGCGTACCAGTTTATAATCTACTTTAAAATCCGCTAAATCGATGGCTTATTTTGATACAGTAATTGCACTAATAATGAAAGCGACCTGAAATACTAGATTTACAGTACCTGAACAGAGACACAATGCTTATTGAAAGACTTACGACGAACAAAATAATAAAGCGTAGCGTATCCGACAACTACCGCCGCAACGACCCCGACTTTGATCAACGTATCGCGCTCGTTTCGAACTGAAAGACAATTGACAAAACTGTAAAAGGTTTGATACAACAGGCATCAAAAAGTAGACCCAAACGTACCTACTAACCACACAAAAACCCGTGACCTAGGCCTGCTTACTTTCGCCACCGAATGGGAAATTAGCCAGTCCAAAAACCTTCTACTCAGCGCACCAAATCCTAAATTTTCAAAGATTCAAAAAACATAACTTACTCGCTTCGATAAAAAAGAAACGTCGTTTTCCGCAGCTGGCACAAAACCGATCACTCCTTCGAACGGGTTTGTGGCAAGCAGAGCATTCAAGGAGAATACGGGACCCGCATTTCCTGCAGAATTGATCACTCGTGGCGCTGACGGGGGCCGCGCAATACGGGCACTTGTCGCTGCTCGAGCTCATCGTGGATCAACAGTTAGCTCTGTGTAGATACCATTCAGTAGGCTACCCAGCTGTCCATACAGCATGGGGACATGCATGCTTCTGGGCTTACGCTATGCTAATTACGGCGCACTGTCACAATTGTTATAGGAGTGCGTATTTTCAAGGCGGGAATTTCAAAATCGCAGTCGGTCGTTTTTAGACGTATTCTCCCTGGCATCTGCAGGAGAGGGGAATCGCACGGGCATGGTTACTCTGCACACCTACATTATGCATTGGCGCCTCGAATTGCAACAATGTCGCTGACGATAAAAGAGATGAGCAATGCCGCTGTGTGCCCGTTCCCAAAGACCATAGCCACAGGAATGGTTGAAGAAGGAGCCAGAAGAGCAGAGCTAGTCCACATTATGCAAATTCGATGAGTAGAAACACGGATAACAAGTCATTTACTCAATTATTGTTTTACACTCTAAAATAAGAGCACTAAGTATAATACGTTTTTGCACACGGAAACAAAATTTCCTACAGTCGGATAGCTTCACAGGTTCTCTCCAAAGAACCAGGCTGATTCCTCAGCCAGCAACCAGGACTCAGCAATGACCGGCGACAGCGGGAGTAGAGATAGCGAAAGCGAATATAACCGAGGATGATAGGTAAGAAACAGAAGTCAATGTGAATGGCCTGGTCAGGATTGCTTTTGTATGTTTTTGAGACTCCTCGTGGACCGTGCATGCCTTGAACAGGGTAAACCAGCGCTGAGACGCCGTTACAAGTGGACCCAGTGTACCGATCCTCTGCAATGCTGCAATGCAACTGAATTTATAATACTGGAAACTGAAAAATAATTAAAAATTTTAGGCGGCCCATTCTACTCTCCAATTGACGTCCTGCAGCTATGGAGCACGCTCTTTCTAAATTCCTGACCATGAGCGCACAAATTTCTGCGCTGATCGCGAGAGAGCGGTGTGGGCATTGAATTGACGTCACTACAGCCGATCTTTTCGCAGCTGGCCTCTCGAGCAGTCGATCTTGTCTTTTTTCTTGCATTGCCTACTTCGATTTCGATTCCGCTGACTTGTCGAGCGATTATAATCACTTGGCTGTGTTTGTCGTCGACAACATCAAGAGTTAAAAGCAAGTCTTCGCAAGCTGCAAAAGAAAAGATTCATCTGCCTGCCGCCAAATACGTTTGATGACGGCCCCAGAAGAGCTCACTGTTTCGTCGGGAATGAAAAATGGAACGATCTCGACGCGAAATCGGTGCAAGTTTAAAGTCTCATTTTGCCTCTTGACTACTGTACCCAACGAAGTGGGTCAAGACAGTCGATGATTCACCCAGGCCAACGAATGAATGGTGATGTCAACGGCCAATTAGTAGGCGTCCGCTATCGCCTAACGAAACGCGTTGAACTAGCCCGCCCTCGTTAGTACAGTTACATTCGTGCCTCCCTCACAATATAGCGTGTAAGATAGCTTAGGACACGAAACAGCCAATTCAAATTTGTATCACTGCGTTGTGCACGTTCCATGTTAAGTAGAAATGACACCCCTCAAGTTTGTGATGTTAGAAATGTGCCCGTGACCTGACCTCGCCTGTCTGCCAGCCAGGGTGCTGTCTTGTGTGACTGAGTCAGTGTTCGCCTTGTATGTGCTCGTGGGTGGTCGTTCATTCGTGCGTAGTTCCGATTGGTGGCTAATAAAGGACTACTCTCCATATGCCTTTGGCTTACCTATTTGCACGGGAAGACACAGCAGGCTTTTTGCAACACTTCCACTTTTCTATGAAGCAGCCAACAATCATGGACTGCCTTTCAGGGCCTTTATTGCACTTTCGTGCACAAGCACAACACACTGTGAACTAATCCTTCCTGTATGGGCACAATCTCTCTGAGCACTACCAGATGCACAATCTGCTAATGCATCCGAGAGTGCTAGTAGTGCCCGAAATTGGGATCGATTGGGCAATTCTGCTCGCGAAAGCGACTTACATGGACGACAATGGGTGGATGGAGAAAAAGAGAAGGAAGCAGAAGCAGGCGCTTGGTCCATTCGATCGATCGACATGGATCACACGCCTGCTCCTGCATGGACATGGCTCGAGCGTGATTGTCGCTCACAGGCGCTCTTGAGACTGTACATATATGTTCAATTGCAAGGATCATGCCTTCGGTTTGCTAGCAAGCAACCAAACTCGAAACCTCAGCGATTTGTTACATTAGTGGGCTTTCCGCAATTTTTTCAGTAGGCGGAAAACGGAGCAAAAGACTTCGGTATATGCAAGAATGGGACTTTGTGAGCGTCACTTTACACACAAATGTCCAGTGAAGTGCATAAGATGCGAGCACCGGCCTTATAGACTTTTGGCCTCCTTGAAAGCGCAGAAAAGCTTAGATAAAGCAAGAACTAACTTTCTGGGTCTTACTTCATTTTCCTGCACTTTTTTGAACTTTCCTGCGCAGTGTCCAAAAATGCACGCTGCATTTTACGAATTTTCTCGCATAAAGTGCGTTCTCTGCTCTTTCTTGAAGGTAAGTCTAAAAAATATACAGGTGTAAATATACTAGCATCTTTCAAAGAAGCTGTATTCTTATTGTTTGGGATTTTGCATATTCTCTTGACAAATTCAATCATGAGGGCATACCGCAAGAGTCTGTCATTCATTCAGGGCAGTCCGATATAAAGCTTCTGTCCACTTACAGTACTACCAGAGATACAATCAATGTTTATTCAAAATATATCGCAAGGTGCTCACTAACTCGAGTCTCAAGTTTATAGACTGGCAAGTGCAGTTGTGGTTTTGATGCTGACGCAGACTATGAGATCAGCACGCGTGATTGAGACGCTCTCTACCACCTGATTAAGCCATTCCTAGCACCTCTTCGCATAGATTCGCCGGCTGGTCTAAACGTTTCGTTTGTCATAACGTGTAGACCCTGGTGAAATTTGAGGACTCACATTCTACAGTACAGGGGTCCACGATTTAGATGTCGTTTTTTGATCGATATTTCCCGAACCTATCAAAATTTCGCGAAGTCTAATCAGGTGTCCTCGGGTATTGTCAAGCATATTACATAGGGTAAAAAATTATCGAAATTATCACACGATTCTCAAATGTCGTCGACAAAACCCTCTCGGAAGTAGAATATATGGACCTCGTATTTATGTAAGCGCCAAGAAATATCTTGCACGTGCATCATACAGTTTCTACTCGACCAGGGACCATGACCTGCACCATCGTTCATCTACGTGCAGCTTGGACTCCGTTTGTGTCCAACTTTACGCTACGCTTTCGCCGTCTGCCCCCCCCCCCCCCGGCCTCGCGGCGTCGCTTGCACCTGCACCTCAGAAGCAGGTCAGCCAATCGTGTTGCGTGAGAAGACTGACACTTGGTCCCACTCCGATTGCTTGTTTGTCCAGTGATCGCGATAACATCGCTGGTCAGTTTCGAATACCTTGGTTGCCAGAAGAATGGAATTTACTTTCGGAAATATGAATGCCATGGTGCCTGAATTGGGATTGGTCGATCAGGTGGGATGGTTTTCAAAAAATGATAATTTTGTTGGTTTTACAATGCAGTTTTAAATTTTAGAGCCGTATGCGACGTTGGAGCTTGGAAACGGGATACGAAACAGCCGAGTCGACTCCGATCGGTAAATCGATGAATTATCTTCGAGATTTCAATCCGTTCAAATCGATGGCGATGGCTTCGGCTTACGATCACGCTGGTGCTACTAGTTTGATAAGCCCGTCGGAAAATGGGTGGCCAGGAGCGAAAACGGGTGAGACGAACGGATTTAACAGTGAAGACGATGAAATTATTTTTGGATTAGCGGAAAAATTGGCTCGGCTTTGTTTGGCGAAAAGGACGCCAACCGATTTGAATTTGGCGGAGCCGCGTCATATCGAAATGGTAAAATTTTATTTTCTGTTTGCCGGAACTGCTTTTAGGTTCTCTTGTTTGAGCCCCATAGCGCATGCTTTTGGAGGTATCGTAGGTTTGAGGGCTGAGTGATAATCGAGAGGTAAGGGAACCCTTATCGCGGTCATTACGGCGGAGCCGGAACGGCAGGTTGGGTTGGGTGAATACCTAGTTGGCCAGCTTTTCAAATTTTTGACCGTAACTTCGGAGAGGAGAAAGCAAAAAAGCTTTTTGTTTGCGTAAGTAGATGCTTTTTTTCATCTAGCGCCTGATTGATCATCTTGTCCCTCCCTCCAGAGTTCAGGGTAGGGACAGGCCTAATGCGACCCAGACTTTGCAGAAGGTGATCATTCGTTTCAAAATGCCGCCAGGAACGTTTCCAGACCATTACAAAAAAGGCTTTTTTTGCGTCCAAGCGGCAGCTTGATTGGTTGAGGTGATGACTCCCCAGAGACAGGTGTAAAATTATCGAGTTTTAAAGACTCTAGAATCAAGTGCATGCCAAACTATCTAGAATACAGTGCTTGGGGTGCCCACAACACAGCTACCCCATACGATTCTCGGACTGGTTTTCTTCCAGTCTAGTTGCGAAAGATTTCTGGCTTTTGATTACGGTAATCGTTTCAGATTCAACCAGTGCCGGCGTACACGTCGAACGAATCATTTGATCCCGATCTTATGGATCCCCCGAGTCCTCTGTGTACATCATCTCCAAAACCAGATCGGGATCGCGATTACTTTCGTTCTCGCAAACTGCGTCGAAGCGGACAGAAGCCACCGAGTGAGACGTGCGAATTTTGTCGCAATAACGGCACTACGGGATGGCAATTCCATCAATGCAAGAACAGATTCGGAGAAACTGTGTAAGCTTATTGGTGTCTGGTGTAAGCATGGAGAGCTGGGAGACCCCTAGCGCGTGGTGGTTGTTCCACCGGTCTGTCTGTCAGCAGTCAAACCCCCACGAGAATCGCCAGCGTCCCTTCCTGCCTGAGGACCTCGCGTGAGGGCGTTACTGCAGGCCTTAAGGATTTCCTTTTCTCCACTAGGGGGGGGGAGCAGCCTTCAGATAACCAGTGTCATGAAGGTTTGTGGGTTTTACAAACCAGTCTACATCATGGCAGGGAATCCACCACCACGGGTCCCACCAACCACTGGTCCTAGTTTCTAGTGTCAGCTTTTGCAGATGTCCGATTCTACAGAAAATAGTTTGTCCGACTTGTCACGCCACTGGTAAATTTGCTCACACGAAACGGCATTGTCCAGTCGCTGCACGTTTGAAGCAACTTCAACTGGAGCAAGAGGTATTGGGATATCAGGCCTAGGCCAAGAGAGTATCGTCAAAAGAGTATACCAGGTGTAAGTAGAATGTGTACACTTATATGTTAATTTTCAATGAAGCTTTTGTATTGCCGACGACATGTTCTCCTGTCAGCGTCTTTTTTACTGTTGGCAAGTATGCGTAAATTTATTTTTATGTTAATCTGAATGGTGATTCTCTTACCCGAGTTTATTGGCCGTGCCTGAGTCGGTTTTAACTCGCTGGTTCGTGTTATGATTCTATGTCAGTTTGGTTGTTTTGCAGTCTCTTCGAATACGTGCCCGTTTATGGATCAGAGTTTGTGGCCATGTCTTATCGTATATCATTGCGGCAGATGGTCTTCTGTTTCTTTATAGCTTTATGGTGTTAAGAACTGTCGGACACGGCTGATATGTAGAGAAACTTACCTGATTTTCTATGAGAAGGATATCCGTTACGTAAGCTTGGTGCCTTAGTAATTATGTGCTACTGTTCGCGCCTGCATGTGAATTGGAGTTTATTGTTTCGGGTAGTCTATTTCGTCTTGTTACAATTTGAAAATGTGCTTTGGAAAATGTATCGAATACTACTGTATTGTAGCTGGAATGGAACTATAGTACTGTAGGCGTGAGTTTGTTCCGGCTAGTTGGGTCGTGGGCTGACCTCTGGGGGGGTGGGAGGTTCAGATTGAACGTGGATAGGATGGGCACTGCTGTACATACAGTATATATGGCTGACGTCACGCTGTGCATGCATACTGTATCCGTATTTATGTGCTCGCAGTGCTGTGCTACACGTACCACATGTGATAATCACTGGCCAACCAGGTGCGGTGGGCACTCCACGTTGTCCGGACCCACCATTCTCGACACACTTGGCGCGCGGGGCCTTCTGCCACTGTTTGCAGTGGGGGCAACCACAACGCTAGTCGTAACTGGTTGCACCTTCTTCGACATGCACGCGAAACTGGCCAGGCGCAAGGTTCGATTAGATGCCAGCACCATGACAACGTTGGCGAATAGGTCAACTGTAGTCAGACATCCACCATAGGCCACGAACCGTTGAGAGAGCATGGGCGGGGGGGGGGGGGGGGGGGTAAAATGCCCCCAAGTGATAACAGCGCTTTGCTCAACAGAGCTAACAAGCAATGAATGAGTACCAGACGACGCAAGAGAGGCATCAGCTTCATTTGTCTTCTTAGGCTTAGCATGGCAGCGTGGCCAGTAGCGTCGTTGCCAAGTGTCTTCATTTGGGGCAGTTTGTAACAACGAAGATAAAAGAGCAGGCTAATGTACAATACCAGCATTAGCAGAGCGATAGCCAAATCGATGTTTTGAGAGTACGTATTAAAATGCAGGGTGCGTTGCACTGTAGGCATTCACGCATGAAATCACTCGGCCAAAATCGACACCCAGAAGTGATGGAATAGTTTTTAAAGTGAATGTACCTGCGCTTACTCCGATGCCCTCGTGAAGGGCTTGGCGACTGTTCAGGGTCCGATAATAGTTATGTGCGATTATGGCCAACATTCTGTCTAGGACCAGAACCAAAAGTAGAACCATTTCCAGGGTGACAATATAGGTCACGTGGGCGTGTATAAGATAGCATGCACCCAGATTGAGGTTCAAGCCAACAATGTTTAATGTGCGAAGGCTACGGTATAGAAATAGAACGAAGAACTGAATGCCCGAGATGATTCGGGTGATAGTCAAGCAGCCGACGAAAATGAAGAAACGACTTCGCAGTTTCGTACACCTGAAAATGCCCATAGCAATAGCAATATTGCCTGTTGTGGACAAGACGAAGGCCAGGACACAGTAGAATAGGATGAGTTGGATCCACAGTTCAACAGTGGTGATCGCAGTGACAGTCTTAGTGCCACTGAGGGTTGGGGAGTTGAACCAAGAAATATTAGTTTGATTATCTGCCATCTTCTATTCTCCGGCTCGGCTTGTTATAATGCTCGAAAGGGTTATTCTCCTGCGCTGTGCTTCTTGCTGCTCACTCACACAACTCACCAAGTGGCAATCATAGCACTGGAAACTTTTTCTTGTTCATCCTGAGCAGGCCTGAGAATTTATTTGTGATGAGGTATTTGTTAGAAAAGAGTAGACTAATGATGGCTATTCTTAGTTTTCGTCGTGGTACCTAACGCCATAGGTATTGCTAGAGGCTCGGTCCTTTCGTTTTCGAATGATCGATAAAGACATTGTCACCTGATTGTTGCCATTGCATCCTATCGTGTTTTACAATGCGATATATGGTCCAATGGTTGAGACAAAACTAGTCTTGGACGCCTCTTCTCGAATTCACGCATGAATAACGCCTCGCCCACCCTGTCAGTAACGTGGCACTTCCACGAAACCAATTATGCATTTGACTGACAGTTTGAGAACAAGAAACTGATGGTCAAGGACAGAGATTTAATCGGCAGTACGTAAAAATGGGAGGAGTCGTTTGAGAAGCGCATTTTGAGCTCTAGTTGCGAAGAGACGAAATTTGTGAGGCTGCATCATTTTCGAGAAAATTGTTTCCGGGAAAGGAAGAGAGAGCAATAAAGTAACGCTCTGAAACTTATCTAAGACAAAGTAAACCGGTCGCTTTGTCAGACGAATAATCGAGAAACAAGTATGCAAAATGGCTGCTCTGATTTTGCTTCTATATAAAGCCGTTTTGGGCAAGGAGTAATCATTCTGGAAACAGAGCAGTGAGCATCAAGCGAAGATGACGACCACGGATATCTTGGCCACCACCGCGATCACTCTGAGCATCGTGGCATCGTTGGGATGCCTGATCGTCATTCCCACCTTGTTCCACAAGGGCTCCATGGTACGCATGGAATTGGAGGAAGGGATGGGTGACTTCAAGGTGGCCAGTGGCGACACATGGGCTCGTCTCATGGCCTTGGCTGCTCGCAAAGGAAAGATCGGCCGTTCCAGTCGTCAAACCGATTATGGTCACTGCCACTGCTATGATGGTAAGGAATAGAGCAGTCCAAGAGACGAGAAGATAACATTGACTGTTTCAGATAACCCATGTCCGTCTGGCCCACCAGGCCCACCAGGACCTCCTGGTGCCGATGGAGAGAACGCCAACCCGATTGGTCCGAAGGGAGCACCAGGAGCTCCAGGCGCCAACATCCCCATGCCACCCCCAACAACTGGTCCATGCCGACCCTGCCCGCCAGGAAACAAGGGAGAGCGCGGACCACCAGGCCCATCTGGTGCTGCTGGTACAAAGGGGCCATCGGGACCAAAAGGATCGGATGGCAAGCCAGGAAACCTCGGACCAGCTGGACCTGCAGGCCCTGCAGGCGAAGCAGGCAAAGCTGGCAAACCTGGAGACAAAGGACCAGCTGGAAACAATGCTGAAGAAGGCACCAAGGGCCCAACCGGTCCAGCGGGCAGACCTGGAGATGCGTAAGTTCTTAGCCTATAGTAGATAAAATTCATGACAGTAATGTTTGTCTCTCTATTTTAGCGGTCCTGCTGGTACCCCAGGCGAGAAAGGACCAAACGGAGTTCCTGGAAAAGAGGGCGGAACTGGTCCCGCTGGACCTGCAGGCAGCCCAGGTACGATATTGGGGATTTCCCTGCCCTTCCTTTTCCCACTTAAAACATCACGTTTCAGGAAAGGATGGTACGCCTGGTGTCCCTGGCCCGAAAGGAGAGCCGGGCAAGGCTGGCCCCGATGCCCAGTACTGCAAATGCCCAAGAAAGAGCAAGGCCAAGACCAAGTTGTAAGCCCAAGTTCGATATCCTACGATATCCAACTGTTATCCCATTGTTCGTTTTTGTTGGGGCATCTTTTCCACGGTGGAAGTTTTTTTCTGAACCTGTTCTTGTTACTTGAGCATATCAATAAATAAGTTGGCATTTTTTCCTATCGATTTGAGGCCCACTGCTTACAACTATCAGTATGTGATGCCAAGGCGCGAACGTAAAGGCCAGAAAAGAATGCAGGTTCATGAGCGTGAAGGCTGCCTTCACGGGCAATAACAGGAAAAGTAGACAAAGGAAATCAGCCATTTCATGAAGGTATTTTTAGCAAAACAATTTCCTGCCTTTGTTCAATTATTTATGCAGTTTTCACGGGAAACAAAGGGTGCTAAAATATTTAGAGGCGATTGAAGGTAGTCCTAGGTTACCTATCGCGGCAAGCACGCACACTTATCAACATTTTTGAGCGCATCGTATGTAGACAAAGCGTGATCTCGCAAATGGACCCCTTTGTAGGCGTGAACTAGTTCACGAACTTAATTCACGCCTACAAAGGAATTCCATTTCAAGCAGATCTCAGGACATGGGTCTATTTGCGAGGGGTTCCACCATTTTGACTTCAAGGTGGGTCAAACATACTGAATGTCAGCTGATATAAGACCTATTCAGTTTCCGTATTCGGAAGGGACCTGCCATTTTAAATGGGCCCAGGGAGATCTGCTTGAAAAGGAGCTATTGTCGAGGCTTTGCGGTGGCGGAAGATGCCTTATCGAGGTCACTTGAGATGTAGCTACAGTATGCCGTCATGTCCCGTACTCGTGCAGTATGCATTGTGTTTGTTGAGAGATGTGATTGCTGTCTCAGGGCCCTCGTCCTAGAGCCTTTCACCTAACGTACACTAGAGTGCGGTACACTCGATGTTTTATTCAATGCACATGTGAGCGGTGCGCTTGAAATGGCATGTCAGACTGGCACGCTGACCAGAAGAAGCAAGTAGTTTCACCCAGACGAGTAGTGATCATCAAGAATCACTGCATGAGCGTTCTAAGTTCATGCCATCCTTTTACTGACCCACGTTGTGCCTTTATCACGTTGCAGATGTTGCGTATCGTTGCCGATTGTGACTACTGGAGCGACGCTCTGGGATTCAATACGAAATAATTTCTTGGTGGCGCTACGAAACTGGCTGTTGAAAATGAGATATGAGAAGATAGCGGACACAGCATTCACACAAAACGCCACGTTGGACTGAAGAGATCCCATGAATGACGGCAGACTGACCCCCGTCGTGACCGCTATGAATGATACTGTGTTGGGTAACACGACCAGACAGAAATCCACAAAAGCTACACCCAACATGGCCTTGGTCAACTGAATCTGTCTTTTCATTTTTCCTGCTTCTCCGCTCAAGAGCGGCAGATTCCGAATTCTTTTCGTTCCGACCACTAAAGCCGCCATGGTGAGAATGATGGCCACAGTGCCTCCGCTGGCTGATGCCAGCCTGCCGAATGCTGTGTACGTCGTTCCAAAAACGCTGGGTTGTCCGCATTGTCGGGTTGTTGTCGGGAGAGATGGGGTGATCGAGACTCCAATGATCGATGAGATCAACACCAAGGAGAAGGCGATTCCGACCAAGTACCACATTTTTTTGTTAGCCAACCATTTTCGAAACCAGTGTGGAAAGGCGACAGCCGTAAGTCGCTCGATTCCAACCAAACATAGCAGGAGAGCTGAACTTTGGAACGCCATCGGATAAGCGATGGGGTAAACCATTTGAACACACTCCAGAGGGGTCATCGGGGTAAATCGCTCGGCCCGATATACCAAGCGGACAATACCAGATATTCCTATGTTGCAGCCGAGTAACGAATGACTGATAGCGAAGCCGAAAACCAGTGCGGACTGCGTCAACAGCTTCTTCTCGCTCACCAGAATTGTGAATATGAGGATATTCGTTAAAATCGATGCCATGCCAACTACGGCGTATGCCACAACAATCGGGTCAATTGGAGCGTCATCGGAGGCCAGAGTTAGATCAGTCGAAGTAGAGTTTGATGAATTCATGCTCTATCGAATTCTGGCTCGGAACAGGGGAGCTGGTGCTCAAGTATTTGTCCGCTGTTCTGCCTGGGAGATACAGTATCTGACTGTGAGTGAAAGAGGCAAAC
The DNA here is from genome assembly GCA_030248295.1 of Mesodorylaimus sp. YZB2_4. NCBI lineage: Eukaryota > Metazoa > Nematoda > Enoplea > Dorylaimida > Dorylaimidae > Mesodorylaimus > Mesodorylaimus sp. YZB2_4. The sequence goes on along the minus strand of JASANH010000873.1, from coordinate 1,082,859 downwards.
ACCATATCATGTGCAAGGTTTTGTGAACACTGACGCATGATCATATCAGCACCTTTGACAAGAATGATAGACGCTCTTCTCGAACGGAGATGACATCATTGTTCCCACAGGACATTTGTCCGAATTCTAATGAGCACCTTATCCAAGCGGAAAGTGTGCCTAGTTTAGGAACTCTCTGTTGCTATTCAAACTTATCAATGACTGTAGGGCGTTCGTGGCACGCAGTTATTCGCGTAAGAGGAGCGGGCTGATATTTACGTTGGCCTGAAGCTACTGTTAATGGTATCCTTATCATCGAAAATCAACAGCGCTGGCTGTTATCTCAAAATGTCAACTCGTATGTGTTTGACGGAAGAAGGAAGTCCAAAAAGGGTACATCCCTGTCCTAAGCGTCTCCTTAGTTCGTTCCTTCTGAGGTAGCACCTTTACGAGCCGAAATATCACAGCCTATCCGATTTCTTCCTTTCAAGTCGACCTTGAGCTCTCAAGACAACAGCAGCCATCAAACCAGCGCGTACCGGTGGATTGGATTTTCGCTTCAAGGCAGTTGCTAATGGGTTTTGGAAGTCTTTGATGTTTTGATAAGCTCACATGCGCTTCCCTTGTGATCCCGAGTTATGCAAATGGAATTAACAACGCAATGTACAGGTGAAGGTGAAGGTAAAGCTTTGACCTTCAAGACGCGCCAACAGCCAAAGATCCGAGCCGAGCCGAGCCTGTAAAGCAAGCTTCTCAACAGTTGGTCACACCCTCAAGATTCAAAACAGCAGACTTCCTAAAAACTTAAGCTAAATAGCCATAATAAATAAAAATGCATCTATGTATAGACATTTTGAATCAATGCAAAAGCATCTAGCAGTTCAGAAAATTTTCTGATGTAAGACCTGCAGCCTACATATACCGTACGGAGGGTGGAAGGACCATTCCCCATTGATACTGTACTTGTGGTTTAACTGAGGGGGTGTCCGTTCGATATTAGCTGATAAAGGTACTGTATGCATATCTCGACGGTTTATGTGAGCTAGTGAGGCCAGGGGCCGTAGCCGACGGGGCAGGAAAAGTCATCTTGTTCAGCATGAGTGTAACCAGCGCCCCCCAGGCGGCGGATGATAGTCGAGACCGCAGTCTCTGGGCAAAAATCTCCGACTAAAGGTAGGCAAGTCTCGCGACTATACCTGACCTAGAAACATCAACCCGAGAGGTTGACGTCTCTCAGCCAGGGGAGCGTGTCGATTACTCTCGACCGCCAGGAATGCTTGTCACATAAGTTTTTAAACAACTCGGAGGGAACGCGGATTGAGGTCTTATCTACTATTTTTAGGCACAGGACGAACTTCTGCGCTATAGGAGAGTTGTCCTGGCCAGTAGCTGGCTTGGTCCTAGAACTTGTAAAAGCGAATACATGCTTGGTATTCATAGGTACTGACTTTTATGCAACGGAGCCCAGTAGGACGGACGATGGGGTAGGATTTTAGGGAGTATAGAGTTGGCCAATAGTAATGTTGGGAGAGTAGAAAGGCCAGCAAATAAACGGACAGTCAGAAATTGGCACATGTCTGGATTTCAGCAACAAGCTGTCTTGTTCGGTAAATGAGCAGCTTGATGAAACAGAATGAAGGTGTCTCACCTGCAAGTGCATGTACTAGTTTCGAAAACCGTGCTTTAGTGACTTGATCTTAGGGGCTCTGTACAAACCTGCGTTAGCTTGAATTCGCGCCTCTTGATCGATTTGCGTACTTATATATGATGCATACTAATGCGCTCAATTAGTGATATTGTACAGTAACCTGTCTAGTTCTCACAGGGGCGGTTTTAAAGTATTTATTCACACTTCAGCAGCGGTGGTGAACGATCGGTCATTGTTGCGAGCATCTGGCTACAGAGTTTTAAGTAAGAAGTTTGGTACTCTTTGTTCTTTTTGGGTTCCATGCGCCGATTTCTTAGCCATGTCCAATTGCCGAGAGCACGAGGGTTCGCGACTGACGAGTGTAATCGCCCGGTCTTGTTCGAGTGGCGGGCATCGCGATATGAAAGTGAAATACGTTGGAGCGAAAATCATCGGCAACGGCTCATTCGGTGTCGTGTACAGGGCTAGGCTGGCGGAGTCGGGTGAACCTATCGCGATCAAAAAGATTTTGCAAGACAGGAGATTCAAGGTACGCAAGTTTTACAGATTCAAAAATACATTGTGCTTGTCTAACTCTATTGCAGAATCGGGAGTTGGAGATAATGCTCCGACTGGACCACCAGAACATTGTCCGCTTGAAATATTTCTTCTACAGTTCTTTCGAGAAGGTAAGAAACCTCATTGAACTCTTTCTTTGTCCAGCTTAGGCGCTTTCTAGAAGGATACAGAGGACCTGTTCTTGAATCTCGTGCTCGAATTCATCCCGGAGACGTTGTACCGAGTCAATCGCATCTATCGAAAGATGAACCAAAGCATGCCGATGATCTACGTGAAAGTACCTGCTAGTTTTCTGATATACTATCCCCACTGAGATTTGAATGACTGCTTTTAGACATTCATGCATCAACTGTTTCGCGCTCTCGGGCACATACACTCATTAGGCATCTGCCACCGCGACGTGAAACCGCAAAACATGTTGGTAGACCGGACGACTGCCATCTTGAAGCTGTGTGATTTCGGATCGTCTAAAGTGCTGTCCCGTGACGAACCCAACGTCTCGTACATTTGCTCGAGGTACTATCGCGCCCCCGAGCTGGTGTTCGGCGCCACTCTGTACACGACGAGTGTTGGTAAGGCCCACTCACCCCATACCTAGTGAGAGCTGCCATATGTATCTGACCTGACCTCAGACGTTTGGTCGGCCGGATGCGTGTTCGCTGAGCTGCTGTTGGGATCGGCATTGTTTCCGGGCGACTCGGGCGTCGATCAAATGGTCGAGATCATCAAGATCCTTGGCACGCCAACACCCAAGGAAGTGCAGTCGATGAACTCGTCGTACGAGCCTCTCGACCTGCCGGTGATCAAGCCATGCCCATGGGCAAAGGTCAAGGCGCTTGTTATCGTTAGCCCGCACAGCTACGACTTCTTACTGTTTCCGTTTCAGGTATTCGGTGACACGCACGCTACATCTGACGCTCTGGATCTGATTGCTCGCTTGCTACAATATACTCCATCTCAGCGGGTGTCACCCATTGACGGTTGCTGTCACCCGTTCTTCAGTGAGCTCCACTCGCCGATGACACGTTTGCCACTTGGAAAAGAGCTGCCGCCACTGGTGAACTTCTCTGAGCAAGGTACTGCAGGTTGCAGTATTTAGATTTTCTTTAGACGTGTAGTGGCGTCTGTTTCAGAGCTGGCCATGCAACCCGAATGGCAGCGACTCTTGGTGCCGCAAATGCGCGATGCTGAAATGGATCCCGCTCAATCGGATACGGGTCAAGATGTGATATGATGTGACAGAGTCCATCAAATCACATCAGCGCTACTGTGAACAGCGATCTGTTGATGCGTTCCTATGATCTGTGAAGCTGCCAGTAGATGAGTCTGTTGGTAATGAAATCGCTCGAGCAATGCTGCCTTAAAGATTGCGAACGAAGAATGTATACGCGAAGCAAATGAAGTATGTTCACGGGAAAAATGAGTTTCAGCTACATCACAAGAAACAGCATTGTGCACAGCACGGAAAGAACATTGAAGGCGAGCGACCAAAGAAATTGACAGGCCGCCAATTAAACCTGCTATTGCCGTAGTTCTCCCCAAACTTGAGTGCTGTCATCCATCATCATCGTCTGGCCTAAAGCAAGGAAAGTCCAATCAGCCGTCTTCTCTATTGCCAACGATCCAGTTAGAGAGGATATCTTATGGAAGAAGACCTCATCTCTGAATCCTGTATGCTATGCTGTGAGGAAGTGTGATCCAGCAGTATCGGTCGACTCGATCGATCGGCGACCAGATCGACCAGATAACTGCGTCGAAACTCTCACGCCATACATTAGATCGACTACAGTAATACTCAGCGAGCGGTTTTGCACATTCTCGTAGCAGGCTCATTTTAGGGAAAACAGCTCGAGCAGCTGGGCGCTGGAATGGCCTGCTCTAGTAAGAGCTGCAGTGTGGTTCATTTCAGTGAGCGCTGTTTATCTATATATACAGTATAGGTTACATATATATATATATATATACTGTATGTATTTATAGTTTGGTAGCAGAAGACCAATGGTACTCCTCGCCAAGTCAAATCAAGGCGGATAGTATCACACTGGATACGGCATACTAAACACTACTGTAGTGAGTCCAATACTTCATTTCACATATCGGTAGCTGCCCAGGCATCGACCCTGTCTTGCTGAAAATCAACTTTGTTTTTTCTTGTCAGACGTGAGGGCGCCGCCGCACCATTGCCAACGTTAGCGTTGTCCATCGCGCTGATAGGGCGTATATGTTGAGTCGAGTGGTGACCAATACGAAATAATTTGGCCGCGGCTGCACGAAACTGACTGTTGAAAACCAGGTAACAAAATATATCTGCCGAGGCGTTGATGCAGTAAGCCAAGTTGGACACCTGGCTAACGTAGGCTGGAATGGCCATTTCATAAATAGTGGCTGCGAATGAAATTGTGTTGGGAATAACCACTAGACAAAAGTCCAGGAAAGCTACGCTCAGCATGGCCTTTGTCAGCTGCAATTGCCTCTTGATTTTTCCCGCTTCTCCGCTGAGAAGAGGTAGCTTGCGAATACGTCTAGTCCCAATGGCCAAGGCAGAAATGGTCATCGCGACTGCTACTGTACCGCCGGCTGCTGAAGAGACTCTCACATATGCGACGTAGGGACTGCCAAAAACAGTGGGTTGGGAACACACTCTAGTGGTCGGAGGCAAGTACGATGCCACTGATATGCCAATAACAACTGATGGTATCACTGACGTAAATACCACGAGCATCAAACACCACATGTTTTTCTCAGTCATCCATTTTCGGTACCAATAAGGAGCAGATACTGCCGTCAGCCGCTCGACGCCAACCACGCAGAGTAATAGCGCCGAACTCTGGAACGCGACTGGGTAGATTATTGGATAGATCAAACGAATACATCCCCAGGCTGACACCATCTGATTGGCTACGTCACTACTGGCCAAGCGTTCAATGCCAGATGAGCTAACGTATAGAGCCAACATGAAGTGACTGAACGTAAAACCAGCCACCAAAGCGAACTGCCTCAAAAGTTTCGTGTCGCTGAACAGAATAGCAAAGGTGAACAGGTTGCTGACAATGGCGGTTAGTCCAACACAAACGTATGCACTTGACAGCTCACTCGCTGGGAAGTAGGTGCTGGTCGAATTTGTGTCCATCACTGCGGCAAGTACTCAAATCGACTTTTCCTAGAAAAGGAAAATGATGGCCACTGCGCTCACCTCATTCTGATCCTCCTAGGGTTCGAAAGCATATCCTGTCAGGAACCGACCTACGTGACCGAAAAGCCAGTAAAATTTGATGCTAATGACAGTGAGACAAGGATTCACGCTGAGATTCCTTATCTTCTAATTGTTATCAAGAAAAGGGTAACTTATTTACGCCTTCTCGTATTACGATAGGTCATGGAACTAATCTACTTACTTCTAAAGGTCAACTGCTCGGTGCTCATAACGGAAGAACCGAAGATGAGGACCAGTCATTTTCTTAAAATTACGGCGCTATGTACTGTGGAAGGAAAAGACACATCTGGTGCTGGCGCCCCAGCTGCCATCTTTGAATACCTAATGGCAAAAATCATTAAAAAATTTCAAATGGAATTAGTTCACAGCAGCTATGCACATGCCATGACACAATGCTGCAGGGACAATTTTTGAGCTGCCAAACTTAAACTTAATGATTCTTTAAAGAAACTTGAACTTTGGAGAGAGCAGATCTGGATGAAAGTATGGACTGACGACTCGGGACGTACTCTACTGTTTGCCATATTATGACGTGAAATGATGTACGTTAAGTACAGTCTTACTTACCCGACGTTTAACTGTGCTTATGTTGATTTACCACATCACCAAAAGCTTTCTTGAGCACTCAAGGGACATTATAGACGGAATGATTCACCTGGCCGCGAGTCGAACACGCCTGGCATGAGAGGCAGGCTCCTAACCCACCAGCCCACAGGGTGGCCTGGGCGTACTATCGATGGCGCAACGTCTTGTTGATGTTCAGCTCGACTGATGTACGCTGGTGCATCACGTGATCATGTAAAGGAAAATACTTCCATCCGTAGCCAGATGGGCTTGGAGCTTCCACAACTGGAGTAAGGGACAGACGTGTGACTAATTACAGTACTGCACCACGACCTGGGAGCCGCTGCATGAAGCTCACACCAAGTCAACTCATGTAAGTCTGCTCAATTTTACGCCAACTCGTTTTCACTGTGTATAACTGTGTATGCCATGGGCCCGGTAGGAACTACCGCGTAACCGAAAAAGCTGGCGTAATGAGTTTGAGTTGTCTACTCTTATACACATGGGTATATAAATTAGTTAACGAGAACGAGAGCTGGAGTTGATGTAGGTTTTTGCAACGACCCCCTGGGGATAGCGTTTTACAGAATATGGGTAAACGATTACCTCGGCAAGTTTATAAGTGACGATGCCAATTCGGAAGTCAAGGAAACACCAGCGCCTGATGGCTTCTTGGTAAGCTGACAGCCTGAGGTTCTCTCGCTTGTCGTCGTTGTCAATCGCAGCCAGAAAGATTGAAAAAGTAGGTCTTGAATACACATGTACACAATGCACAATACATGTGGGTACCACTTCGATGGGCTTGAAAGCCTTTTCCTCTTGACCTTCTAAGGTTACCCCATTCGTTAAAACTGCGAGCAACAAAATAAGCTACCTTTTTGTTCTGATCTACAAATACGATTCATGGCATTTAATTGGCAGCTGGTGTCCCTGCGTCGTACAGGAGAGTCAGTGGGAACTTAGAGTGGTTCCCGGAGACCGTCTGACTCCCTTTGACCACCACTTGAAACATCTCCCAGACGCGATGCGTCTCTCATGGCGTACGCTCCTGAGAGGACAGGATCTATGCATCATAGCCCGCCGGGTGTACGAGATCTCAAACTTATTTGCCAGCATGAATAGTATGGACGTCATCTATCGAGGTAAAACAAACCTAATTACACTTCCCTGCGTACATTTTCCCTTGCTTCGATCATGATTAACGGTATCGATTAAGCAGAGACCTTTTGCGGTGGGTGCCATCGTCTCGGAATCTACCAACTCGAAGGAAGCGGGGAATCGCTTAATTTGTATTACCTGTCTTCAGCTTACACTTCATGAACAGAAGTCCTTTCGACATTGTGCCATGTACCTGTCTGCTGCATAACGGGGCATGTATTGTAAGTTTCTCTTCTATCGATTATCTAACGATCTGATCAAAACGCGAAAGCAGCGTTCATATGGTTTTGTAGAGTGCGAAATTCTCTACAACTTTTCGTTCCAAGGTCGCGGGTGGTCGTCACTAAAAATTTTAAGAAAGATAGCGAGAACTTTTTCCTGTGTTGTTAGGTTGGGGCTTTGAACGAAGCGCGAAGCCTTCGCGAGAGACAGTGCACGATCAGTATGATTTGACTAATCCAATTTCCTTGTTTTTGTCCAAGGCTCCTCGTGAGCTTATTATTAACAGGCACTCGTCAAGGCATTGCTGCTTGTATAAATTGATTATAGCTCAGGTTTGATCCACTAATAGAAGATCAGTCCACTAATCCACTAATAGAAGAGAAGAACAGAAGATAGAGGATTGCGTAATGCAATTGGACCAAAGGAGAATCGAATCAGGTTTGCTCCATCGTCTTCCGGCAAGTCCCCAAGTTTATGAGATATTGCTTCAGCTGAAGCTAAAGCCTCCGACGTCAGACGAAAAGATGTCCAGCGAGGGATCAAACAAAAATCTCAGGTGTATGTAAATTCGATTCCCTATATTTTAAATTTTGTTGGACTTCGCACAAACTAACTAACTATATTGAAAACTTAAAAAGCTCTTAGCAGTAAAACCGTGTAAGAAAGACTGCTCACAGCAGGTTTCTCTTGCTTTCCCGCTGATAGCATTTCGACACATAGACATCCTGAAGCAGACTCAAGGTTCCTCGACAATGGTGGATGGACTCTGTACCCCCTGCCGCGATGATCACGAGATACAACCTAAGTTTGCTGAATGCTTGCCGCATCGCTGCTTTTCGACTTTTCATTGGTAATATCGGTAGTGCCAAGTTAAAACTGTGAGGTCGAGTGGATCAAACCCATGTCAGGTAGATAGCTGTGACTGCCTACTCTTTATCATCCGTCTCCCTAATTGGGCCCAATTACAGCACCTCTGACACCCACAAGCTTAATGCAAGGCAAGCGGGGAATTACGGCTTACAAACCGATGTCCGTTACTGGGAATCGAACCCGTTTTTTCAAATTTGCCTATTTGATTAATATAATATACAGAACATACGAGTTGGGAGTCCCACCCTTGCCAATCCCAGACAACCGGGCAAAAACCCATCTCTTTCAATAGCATTGATTTCCGTGCTCGAAAAGGTGTTTTTGGCGATGTCATTGTGCGAAATTTTTTAAGCAAACCTTTGCTAAAAAAGGTCTGATCAGGAAATTTCAGCTAGCTTGCATTTTCTATCAAGCTTTAACGGAGTAAAGCAGGTCATGTGCAACAAAAATGCCATGGTTTCTTTCTAGCTGACTAAGCCATTCCTCGAAACATCCTATAGCAGGCAAATAGCGGACCTCGTAGTCTGGAAGGCATTTTGCATTGTTTCCAAGGCCCAAAAAATTTATCAGACTTGGGATCGAGTCGATGAGTGATTTGCGTCCATCACTGTGATCAATCTCCTCTCCCTTTTCAGGATTTTCGCGGCTGAAATCCGTTTAGGGTATATTCGAGGAGGATAATTCGGCGATCGGTGTCTTGACAAAGCACACTCTGAGAGGAAATTTTCGAGGTGGAAGTTTTTTGAACACACTGATAGCACACATGCGCTCGAAAAGGAGGCACATGCACGTTCACCGTCACCATGTTCAGTGCGGGAAGGAAAAATTAGGCGAATAAACAAGCTGCCTGAGATGGTTCAAAAAGGCTGTAGTCGGCAATCTTTTAAATTGTTCCTCCGCGAATGAAAGAGACCTGCATGCAGCATACAGCTCAAATATACCGTGCACCGTCCGTGCAAGGCCTCTTTCTTTCGCCATATTGTCTAATGTGGATTTCCCTTACCATGACTGCGGTTCTAAATCACCGAGTGGGCTATAAGATCTTTTTATTTCTTATTGAATAAAGATCATGGACCTTCAATGCTCATCGTCAGTTGTGTCATCAAGGCTCGAAACAACTTGAATGCTGATGTTCAGAAAATTGCGAGAAGAATATGAATCTGAGGATGGTGCTCCTCAGATATATGTACTGCAAGAAATGAAATTCAAAAATCGCTCAAGAGCACAGCAAGATACTATAATTTGACTGACACAATGATGATTGACAAAGCCCAGACGCAATGGAAAATCAGCTTTTAAAGTACGTAGAGACCAGTCCGACTTGGTAGCAATTAATGAGTCAAGCATATGGAGTTAGTTAAACCGCCACCATAAACTAGGTGCGAGCTGAAAAAGTCACATGTCGTACGCTTATCTTCATTCGCACTAAATAGCTTTATCACCGATAAAATCGTAATTCCCTTATCTTAATTTATGCACATCAAACAGCCTCACTTTCACATCGCACTCAACCAGCGTCTTTGGCTGCTATCGCGCTCGAGCATTGGTGGTGTGCGGGTGCCAGAGTAAGGCACTCTTGCTATCAGGTCTCTATTGCGGCTATGGCAGCAAACCGGTGTTGGGCGTTCTGGATCGTGGTCTTTGCCGCCGTGTTTCCTGCTTTGGTTGAGGCTACACAAAATACTCTGCGGTTTGTGAACGTGGTAAGTGACAGATTTCTTTGATAAACTGTACGAGATAGTGCTCAAACACTTACATGAAACGTGGGACATATGACATGACATATGAAATTAGTTGGCATCTACGGTAGAGGGCCTCATCAGATTCAAGGCACTTGCAGTCGCGGTGGTGCTGGAATTCGGAATTCATCTACCCATATTGCTTGGTATTGGGAGGCTGGGCTCGTCCCGGCCTCAATGCCCAGTGACGGAGGTCGTTTGTAAACTATATTAACCACAGATGGAAGCCAAACCAAGAGACAAACTGCCGAGGTCGGCAGTCAGGGCCCGTTTCTGGTCCTGGATGCCCCCGTGTGGCAGCGCTCCTAGTGGAGACGCACAAAGGGATTCTGCTGTGTGTGCTTGTCCCTGTACAGCCTTGCTTATAGAAGGTTTGACTGCTGGCCTGCTTTGGCAAAAAAGGTTCCGCTCAAGTAAGCAGAGCCCACAAAAACATAAAAGGTAAAAGATTTAAGACACTCAGTGGGTGTCGCTAGTTAACAACCATTCAGTGACATCAATTTATCTCTTTAGGCATTGCAAACACTGTAAGCACATCCCTTTGCTGGCACTTTATATTTGTCCCAATACACAATCATCACTGTACTGCAAAACTAATCACTGTCACATGTGCTGTAGATCTATCGTGCAAATATAAAATGACTATAGCTGGAAGTATAGTTTGATGCGATGCGTCAAAGAAGCTTGCGACGGCACTTGTTTCCACTGTGAGTCCATCCAAAAGTGTCGCATCATACGCTTATTTGACGCATATCATCGACTATTCTTTGGGGTTATCGCATCACCGTTATTTCTACTGCAGGTATGGAGACACGGTGATCGCTCGCCGTCTGACGGAACGTTCCCAAGTGATGAGGCAGCAAACGGAGACTCGACGTGGCCGCAAGGATTTGGAGAGCTGAGTGATGTATGTAAAGCACACCTCTTGTACCTCTTTGGAGTTTTGTATCCATTAAACTGCGGTTTTTGCAGGACGGCATGAAACAACATCAATATCTGGGGGAATATTTGAGAAAACGCTACGTGGACAGTGGCTTCTTGTCCGCGAATTACAGCGCAAAAGAGGTGCAGTAAATAGAATAGCTCTGCCAGTGTATCAGCTACATCAGTGTCCTTAATCTGGTGCTCTGCCCTCGATTACAGATACACATTCGCAGCTCAGGCTATAACAGAACCATCATGAGCGCATTGTCAAATTTGGCTGGCATGTACCCGACCGCCAATGATCTGCTGCGAGGTATCTCTGTCTGGCAACCCATTCCAGTCCACAGTCAGCCACGAGAAACGGATCCAGTACATTGCGTAATCCGTGTTATAGACTCAGTACATGGTCGAGATTCTCTTACAGATGCTCTGGATGGACTACCCTTGTCCGAAAGCGGATCAACTCTATGCCGAAGTGTTGGCCTCGGCCGCAGTGCAGCAAATAGAGTCGGATAACAAGGAGTTCCTGGCTTTCATTAAAGACAAGACGGGGAGGGCGCAAATGACTCTGGATGACGCTTGGGATGTATGGGATCCTGTCAACTGCGAAGTGAGTTTTGACTCGGCGTGACTGGAATAAAGGCATTGAATCTAGTCGCTTTTAGAGGATTCACAACGACACTCACACTCCACCCGACTGGGCCACTGATCCTGTTTTCGCTAACATGACTTATCTATCAGACTTGTCCACAACATTTTACTACCACGACAAAGGCATCCAAAGGTTCAGAGGAAGTAAGCAAAGTCCACGTCTCCGTCGGCACTGGGGCAACGTGGACCATTCTTAGGCCTCCTGTTCAACGATATCGCAATACGTTTTGACCGAAAAGTCAATCGCCCCAAAGAAATACAGCCGGAGCAGTTGAAATACTACGTGTACTCCGCGGTGCGTGCGTTGTCTTAAGTCGGCAGACCGTTTACATAGTCACGCATTTGAACCTTTCAGCACGACACAACAATCATCGCCTTGCTGGAAAATTTGGGAGCTTACGACGGACATCTTCCCGAATACGCCAGTGCAGTCTTAGTTGAGTTGCATGAGAAGGAGCCGCAACATTTTACCGTCGAGGTACGTGCAATTGAGGGAGGCAGAAGAGTTATTGTATGCTGCTTTACGAGTCCAAGTGTGAACCAAAGGGTCGATCTGTCTCTGGGCATGTGCACACTGAGGCAGCTGCAAAAATACTCGCTATAAGTGTTAGCCCAATATTATAGTCACTTCGACGGCCCTGAGGTCTAGGTGGCTGGTTGCAGCAATGTGCGTTGATGCACTCCTTACAGACCTGTCCTCCAGCACTCGTGCCAGCTGTGAGCAGGGGGCGCAGGATATATTTTCCAGACATGGTACGTCAATGAAACGTTACCCTCAACACCACCGATTCGTATAAATGTAAAAGGATGTGATGATCAAGAGAGTGGGGAATGCGATTTGCAAACTTTCGTCAAACTCGCGAATTCCCATGTACCAGATGACTTCAACGCAGAATGCAACATGTCTTCTGCCCCCGACGCAACTAACGTAACAGCCGAACCGTGCCGAGTTGGTGACCAATCGGCTATGAGTAAGAATTCTATTGCAGCACGCGGTACAATATAGCAAATTTGATTAATTCGTTGTAGTCGCAGCCATCGTCCTGGGAATCACAACAGCATTCTTCTTGATAGCTTTCCTGGTCGTTCTGTTTTTGTACTGCCAAATAGTCAAAAGTAAGCGTTACTGGACAGCTAAGGCTATACTTTATCCAATGCTATTTCAGGCAATAAGGTTGGACAAGTCGCTTATTGAAGGTGGAAGCAATATGGTTCCATTGTTAACTTACCAGAACAAACGTATGTGAAGAGACAGTAGAGTAAACGATGCGCTGCTTAGAATTCGTAGAAAAATCACAAACGGTTAGGCAGCCCTACTACAAGACCCCAAGTCTTATAGATAGGTTTACCAAATCACCGCACTGATTGAGTACAGGCACAACACTGATTAGCCAATAGCCACCAACCAACAGAGCAAGAGTGCACTGGCACAGAACATTAAAAAAAAGCATAAAAAAACAGAACAAGCAAACAAGACATAGAAGACAGGTTCCCCGCATATCAAACACCAGCAGATCTTATCAGACAAGCCAAAGTACTAGCAAGGTCGATCTCATTTGCATGGTGAACGTACAGTAACCCGATCTTTATTTCCCCTTACACTACATGCCATCTTACATTAGCCACTATTTTACGGTGATGGGTCCTTATTACTCAGCCCGCACTCTGTATACCAGTCACTCGGCGTGCGATTTCTTGCCAAGTCGCCAAACGTCTCCAAGTCGCACACAGCACCGCATCCTTGCACAGTGACTTGTATGGGATGGTTTGACCCTTGATCTTTCAAGTAATACACCTAGCATGCAAGTAACGAGTTATGACCAAAGTTAAAAAGATAAGGGACGTCTTACTTCGACAGTGAATTTTCCCGGTTGTTTCTCGTGCAGTTCATAGAGTAGGGCGCTGGAGTATGGTGGCATATAGCCGTCGTAGGCACCAAAGTTCTCCAGTTGAGCGATAATGGTGGTGTCATGCTTCAATAATTGATGCGGTTATGGGTCACTAGCTACGACTAGTTTGTTATGACGGGTCGTAAGTGATGGGCCAGATCATGGAGAGATCAGAGATGATGCGAATGCTCATACTAACGATAACTCTTTCTGCAATCTTACCGCGGAGTAAGCAAAATATTTCAGCGCTGGTGGTTGAATCAAAGGCGAGTTCTTGGCTTTATTCAGGAAACGATCAGCGATTTCTCCAAGGAGTAGACCTGTATTTGATTACCTACTTTGATGTAAAACTGTGAGAAGGCAGTGTCCCAACTTCTACCTCCTCGAAGTCTCTGCAATCGAACAGTAGGATAAAAGAACTTTGTGGAGAGATGGAACAATGTTGAGATATTTTCAAAAATTTCACGTGTTACCCATGAGGGCCATGTATGGTTATGCAGACTCTAAAAGAGCATCAGCTAATCGATGAGATTAGTCAGGTGTAGAAACGCAGTACCTCGCAATTCAGTGGATCATAGACGAACTTTATGTCGATAAGCGATTCAAGCTTCAGGCCAGTGACATTACGCAGAAAGTTTAGGAAGTCAGCGTTTTCGGTCATTATACTCTTAGCCTCCTCCGATTTCATTATTTCATTTGTGAGGTCCTTGGCTGTTGGGCATGGACGGTCTGGCCACACAGTCTAAGAAACATGCTGCCATATCTTGCTTCAAGGAACAGATATTATACATACTGGATCGTCCATACGGGGAACGCTATGCACAGGAATAGGCTGCCATGTCATTCCTGGCAGCCAAATGCCAGACTGTGACGGCGGGTACATGCCAGCCAGATTGGCCAGGGCACTCAAGATCGTGCGATTGAATCCAGTGCTATGAATGTAGATCTGAAATAAATTGCATTTTAAATCTTACTGTACGTTAGTGGCTCACAGTGGCTCACTTCGCTGTTATTGTAATCCTTCGACAAAAATCCTGTATCGATATATCTCCTTCTGAGATGTTGGCCCAATGCGTATTGTTCACGCATTCCTTCCTGGCATGTCAAATCGTCACTTACTTAGGCACTGTTCGCATACACTCATACTTTGGTCAGTTCGCCCCATCCTTCTGGCCATGTCCACAACTTATTATGATCAGTCGGAAAAGTCTTATACGAGGGTGTGCGATCGCCGTGTCGCCATATCTGAAGTTACTTTTGCTACAGTCGCATCTGGTAATATATTGATTGCTCACGCCTACCACATGCACAAATCTAAGGGTTTTCTGATCGAAGCTTTGAGAAGCAGAAAGACACCCCGTGCATAGAAAAGAGAAGACGAAGGAAACAATGAATGCATTGGAGATCATATGGTACTCTGACATTGTTGAAGTTGTGTCGAGCAAAGCAGGCGCAATACGAGTAGCAAGTTCTCACATTTGCTCAAATGCTGTGGCCACCCTTTGGTTGCTCTACTATGTATTCCAAAACTGGTTTTATACACCGTTCAAACAATCAACTTTACTTGTTCGACATGCTTGGTGAATTACGGGTATATGTGGCGGAGAGCAGTCAGGTGAAACTGAATTTATAATGGAGTGCGAAGTGGCTTCCTTTAGGCAATGTCTCAGCAAAGCTTAATAAGACTCACGCTTTCGAAACCTCGGATGACAGAAAACTTTGAAGTTTAAGGCATAAAAAATTTGTACAGCCTGCTGAAGGATTGCCAGAAGTTGGATTCTATGTGATTGGTTCTGTGAAGAAGAGATATTGTGATCTGCCCGCCCTGCTGCCACGCCACAGAAGGTCGACCCAGAACGAGAAACAGAGGCAGCCTTTTACTGGCTCTCGAATGATTACCAAAAAGCACCGACGGGCACGGCACTAGACAACAAGTTAGAATCAATTAAAATCGCGAACCAGTTTAGGTTACTCAATACCTCTACAGTCCGTATGTCTTAATATCACAGTATTTCTTTCGTCCCGAGGAATGTGTGAATACAAAATCACCATTTGCCAGCACCAGTTTACACTGCACGCTTGTGTATGTCTAGCGTTACACAGCTCTGCCAGACGTGGTATTACAAAATTCGCATTGGGATTGTCTTTGTCCGATTTCAGTACCTCACCACTGCAACCCGGTGTGGGAGCGGATGGGACCGACCGCAGTCGGTGGCACAAAACGATCGGAGCAAAGTGAGTCATATCGCAGCTAGATGATTCCGACTCATCGTCAGTCCATGTTCACGATCAATGTGACGCTGCTTTATAACGATAAGTCGGACGGCTTTTGTTACGCTACTCGGCCACTCTCATTCAGGGTGACCATCACACTGACTGACCGAAGCCGTTGAGTCCACATTACCAACCCATGTTCGACCATGCCGAATACCCGCGCATCATCGACGACACACGCGCATCATATTGCCGTCCACTTTGGCAGCCCTCTCCAGCCGACACGACACGAATCCATAAAATCAAACGCAGGCACGCGTCACACTCACCCTGTGATCACATGAGTGCCAAGATTACCTCTGACACGAGCAGATTCAAAGCATGCAGAGATGAAGAGCACCAGCAAGCGAGCTGAATCTTCATCCACAACCAACTGACCATCACTATGTTGGCCTACCAACCAATTCGGAATGAGGTCGTGCGTTCTGCTGCTATTATTAGGGGCTTTGTTTGCCAGCGGTGTGAAGTGACCGTATTGGCGTGAAGGAGGCGGGAAATTTGAAGTTTGTCATCCTGGGTGTTGGCTTTACGCATTCTTTGCTTTGAGATAAATCATTTGCCCGCTAATTTTCTTAAAAACCGTATTTGCATATGTGTATGTATTTCTGAGAATGCCACATTTTCTACTGAATAAATTAAAATTTGTCGGCGGTCCGGCCATAACTGTACTCACTGATTCATGTTGGCTAGTAACAAACCAATCATAATAAAATTTTGTCTGCACATCCATTGTACCTCACACTCACTGCACATTATGATGAAATATGTCAGAAATGGCTGATTATTGAAAAGTAAAGCCAATAAGAAAAAAAGCCTTCCGCTGTTATTTATGCAACTGTAAACTTTATCAAGTGAAATTACCCAACTTTCATGCAACTTTTTGTGCTCTTTCATTTGAGACCACCATTATAGCCCGATGCTTGGTTATTGAGAATATTGGTGATTTGTCTGACGGAGAATAGTGCATTCTCGACATTTTACGCTGCCCATGCTGCATTAGCGGTTTCCACACTTTACACTACACTCGTTGATACATACGTCCTCTCGCACGCGTCCCGCCATTCCGATTGACTTCTCATTCACGAATGCTGGTCTTGAGCAGCACAAATATGCATCTTATTGTGTGCGCTTGTCAGCCCGCTGCCATCGCCAGTGAGCCAGTTGTCTCGCAGAAGCCTCAAAATAAGCTGCGCGCCAGTTTCGCTTAGGCACAGCTCAAATTGTTGTCTGATTAAATTGCCATCTTTATGTTCAAGGTAGAAATTTGTGATTGCCACGGAATATACTCAGTAAAGACATTTTTGGGAGCATCTGTGGTGTCCACCAAATAATTCTCCACATCCTCGCTTTGATTAAGTCTGCACTGTACTTCACTGCGCGACGGTATATATAGTTCTCCTCTCCAGACCTGTCCCCACGATCAGGATTGTAGAAATCGAGGAGGCAAAAACCCAAGGAGAAAAATAAATTACAGGAAAGCGCTGACCTAGTGCCTTGTGAAAATATTTATGTTGTTTCCGCTTTGGCAGAGTTCCATGAAGAAGAAACACGGACAGTCGATGTGCATCTGAAGCTGGCACTGATCCACGCATATTTTATCTTGTGCCCTATCGGCGGGTATATGTGGGTTGCTGTGACGTTACGGTCGCATTGACTTGGTCTGGTTTCCTTATGAAGGAGTGCAATAGTTATCATAAATAGAAACAAAAACAGTCCCATAATTAACGCAATGTATTTAGAACTTGGTCTTGTTGAAGTGCAATTCTGCCCAACCGCAGAGAACATAAGGCCATACTGTCAAGAGGCCCTCACAATGTGCGTTTGACTGATGAGCTACATTCGTAAGAACGATCTTCGGCTTCGAGCGAGTTTTCTATGGCCAGAGCTACAAAATCCTTTAAATCGCACTGAAGGCCGTTGCATTTTGTCATGATGATTGGATGGGGATTCTCGCTTCCTGTTTCGTTGATATAGAAACCCTGAAATTAGGCTAGGTTAATCGGGTATAATCGGTAAATGCAGGTGATATGACATGCAACGGTCTACATTATTCTGATCTCACCTTCACGAAGAAGTGATCAACCGGTTTTTCGTGCAATTCGAGAATAACAGCACTGGCAAATGGAGGTACCCGCGCGTTGAAAGCACCAAGCTGTGTGAGAAGGGAGACGATAGTGTGGTCGTGCTGAAAGAAATTTACTGCTCAGATGAGGTTTTGTTCTTCACTCGCTGGATTCATACCCCAGAATATGCATAATATTTCATTCCTTCTGGCGGAATCACTTTCAAGGCTTTGTTTGCTGACCGAACCGCTATTTCTCGTATGAGCGGACCTAGATAAGTGCAAAAGTGATTCAGATCTCGAGATGCACCTACTCGTACAGCGACTTGTTGCGATGCTTACCACCTCTCAGGCGGAGTACAGCTGGATCGTTGTACCAGAAACTCCATGAAATGCCGTAGAGATCGCTTAACTTTTCGAAGATATCGGATGTTACCCAATCTGGCCATTTTCGTTGAGATACTTTCTGAAAATGTTGACTTCTGTCTTACATGCTCGTCTCCGACTCTCGATGATGACATGCAGTACCTCGCACATTAAGGGGTCGTATATTGTGGACACATTCATACACGAGGTCAAATGAAAATTGGTCTTATTGGTAAGAAATTGGAAAAAATTCTTATTTCCCTCATCGATCTTTTCAATATCTATCGATTTTCTGATTGCGTCATTACGAAATCGATCGGCTGTTGAACATGGTGCTTCAACGTCTATCACAAAACTGTGGGACGTATCCACTGGCACTGGCTGACTCATGATTGCTTCCCCAATTTCACTTTTGCTGGATAAAGAATAGAAGCCGACCATGTTCGCCTTTGCACTCTTCGTCGTTCGGCTGTGAATACTGCTGCGAAGGTAAATCTGAAGCAACTATGCTGTTTTCTGGAAGCATTTGCTTGTTGATTATCACTAACCTCGCTAGCACTATAGTGCGGCGACAGGAATTTGGTGTCAATGTAGCGTTTTCTGAGATAAGCACCGAGATCATATTGCTGACTGAGGCCGAGCTAGAGTGGTGACGATGTGCACTGCCCAAAGAACCAATTGAAGGAGTCTATTTACCGAGGTCAACTCGCCCGGCCCTTCTTTCCAAGCCCAAATATTATTGTCAAGTAGAAAGTTTTTAAAAGGCGTGCGAGCGCCATGCCTCCACACCTGAAACTCATCACAATACTACAGTTGGCACCCCGTACTTCCTCATCCATCACTTACCACATGAACGAACCTCAACGTGCTGCTCGAATCCGATGTCACTTTGGCATATGCCACGGATGAAAAGAGACGGAGCAAGACAATGATCCGAACCGACCACAGTGTCATTTCCGAGTCATCAGAGTGACTTGAAAACTGGCGTCGGCCTTCTGAAAAGGAAAAAAGGGCATTCGAACAAAAAGTGCCAACAGATCACACGTTATGTCAGTATATATTTATCCGGACTCGCATGATGAATTGTCCTATTTTTGCCTTGAATAGTCCCCACGCATTTGCGACATTCACAAAAAGTTTTTGCCTGTCGGTAACCATTACGCCTATCTTTGCAGTTGGTGTCCCAGAACCTGATTCGGTTGCTTTGTAGTCACTTACCACATGCCTTGGCTATGTAATTTGTATCATCGGCAGTAAATAGTCAAAATGTTTTTTATTGTCATGCGAGATCATTCGATGAACCCGACTTCAACATTTCAACAGGATGCCATACAAAAAGACACCAGATAACAATTCTTACCATAAATTATTAATTTGTCGTCGGAATACAAGTGCTAAACTGATGGGCTTGATTTCGGGACAGGGACTTCAGCAGAGTGGAGTGAAGGACGGAAAACTAAAAACTGGACACGGGGCGTATCTTTATATCGTCTGCTCCAGTTTTCTCTCAGGCTACGATTGAAGGTTGAGAAAAGAAAGGGAGTCACAAGCAGTTGTGCGAGTATGTACAAGAGGGCAGATCATTGCTGTGGGGGGGCGTGGGATGAGATTTGAAACAAGATTCTTTTTGGATTTATCTTGGGTGTCGCTGGTTGTGGGTGGAGGGAAAGAAAACTTGTACGATCTTGTCTTTTTTTGGGCAAGTTGCGATTAATAGGGCCACCTACTCTGATCACATGATGAACATAAAGGCATCAAGCCTACAACGACGTGCCGTCAATGATCGTGCATTGCCATCAAACATACAGATCCTCCACAAACAATGTGTGAAGTGAGTAAGTCTTATTCCAGGTTATTTACGGCAAATAAATAAGAGCAGCCACGGTACTGCAAATCACTGCAAAGGTCAGTGTTCCAGCCCCAATCTGAGAACAATATGTACAAATCGTGCCCCGCGCCGGTGAGGCATGGCGGTGTTGGTGATAGCTCGGACTCAAAATCTGCAAGGCAAGGAGGAGTTAGACCACTGTAATTCGAATCTGAACGGGGTAATACTTGGATGATTGTGAAGGTATCCCCGGATGGATTGTATAGGTATCCCCGATCTAAACCATAGTCAACAACAACGCCAGTGCAAATATATGCTGCAGTTGAAACCTCAGGAAACTTTTAAGTCCTGATCGTAGGTTCGCATACTGTTCTTTGTTCTTATGACTAGATGGTTGCCTTATATAGAATGCATGTGTACACGGTCAAGTTCTCTGCTGGATACTCGAGCGAACAGCTACTCCAGACTTACGAACAGACGTGAGAGCAACTTATCTAAGTGATTTTTCCGAGCGCTATAGCGCCAAGTGTGCAATGTTAGTGGCTCGTTCTAGCTCACCGATAAGGGGCTTTATTGTGCTTCTTCCCATCAGCAGGCTACAGTGTACTGCACCGTCGCATGGGGATCTCGCAATAGAAACTCTGCTTCTCTCAGTTCCCGCTCTCCTTTGCACTTCTCCAAACACAGGAGGTGAGTGGATTGCTATCCACGTCAGCCGTCGAGTAAGCGGCCGCAGTACACTGCCGCTGCCCAGTTCCAGGATGATAACATTGCGAATCGCCCCCTGCGCGGTGGTCATCGGCGGGCAAGAGGATGGCGTCGTTTCACTTGACATCAGAAACGGTCTATACGGCCTTGTGCAAGGCGTATCGATTTGCTGCTTGTCAGCCAGTGTCGTGGGAAAATCTGATTGCTTATTTACGTCAGAACGGAAGCAGCGACGACTGGACTGGAACTTTGGAAACGCAAGTTGACGCTGTAAGTGATTTTGGCGTCCATCGTCAAACCGCATGCTGAATCTTTCTCTTCAGGCACTGCATCGTTTGATTAGGGATGGCCGTGTGGTCAGTCCGCGAGGCGGTCATTACGTGCCCGCCACTTCTGTGGCGCCCAAGACGCCGACCCATCCATACATGCCGCCGCTGACGCCGCCACCAAGTCCGGGCTCGCCCTTTCTTCCAATGACGCAGGGATCTGGGCAGGCCTATCGCCCATTCTTGCCACCGAAACCTACCCGCACTTCCTTTCCGTGGGAATCTGCCCCGGCGACGCCTCCTGACTCTGACGATGAAAAAGAGGACAGGCAAAATATGATCTGATTCAGTGATCAGTTGCTGATTTGATGTGCCCTTGCTTGGTCCATGTTGCTGAATGAGAATCGATGAGTGATTAATAAATGGACACGTTCTCTGATGCGTTCGAATTGATCTGACACCTGCATCGACTTGCACAACTTCGCAACATGCGATTCCGAAGTCAGTCTGATAGTGTCACTCATCGCGAATGCAGACTGCGCAGACGAATAGCTACGATAGAAAGTCTCGGGTCCAAGTGTTTAGCTCATTGTGAAGAGGAGTCAGAAAAGCGTATTTCAGGGACACGCGTAATTTTTAATTACTGATCATGAAGTCGAGGAGAGGCAAGATTGACAGCATTTTTTTAATAAATCTTCCATCGTTCTTTCCATTTACGCCCAGACTACTGTCACACTACTTCCGGACTTGTGGGATGCGGCATTCGGACTCCCAGTTTCCAGGTTCAGGGGAGTTGTTTCGGGCGAGAGTCACAAAGGTATCCAATGGGCACGTCGGAAGACCTCCGCATTTCGTCATGGTGATTGGCTGCGGGTTCTCGCTCCCAGTTGCGTTGATGTACAGTACCTGAAGCGGATTTTTGTGACTCATAGCCCGACTATCACACCGGTCTTACTTTAATGAAAAAGTGATCGCTTGGCTTTTCGTGCAATTCGAACAAGAGTGCGCTGGCGAATGGAGGCACGCGGGCATCGAATGAGCCAAGTTGCGTGAGCAGTGAAATGATCGTGTGGTCGTGCTTAAAGTGTAACCTGGATCATAGAATGTCTGTGACACACTCGGCCTTGCTCACCCCAGAATATGCATAGTATTTTAACTCAGGGGGTTTGAGTGTCTTGGCTGCCTTCTCTGCCGATCGAAGTGCGATTTCTCGAAGTAGTGGGCCTAGAAAGCACTGAAATCCGTCTCCGCACTTCCCGATCAGCCCTATCCTCACCTCCTCTCAAACGCAGCACAGTCGGGTCGGCGTACCAGAATGTCCATGAATGGCCGTACAGCTCAGATAATTTTTCAAAAATTCTTTCCGTAACCCAGTTTGGCCACTTTTTGTGATGAACTTTCTGAAAGAACCAGGCAAGACCGCTCTGAGGATGTGGTGGATGCCCCCATACATGCATCTGCGGAAAGTCATCTGAGGGTTACCTCGCAAATCAGTGGATCGTACACTGAACCAAGGGACATGACGGATTTGACAGCGCTGAGGCGAGTCTTGTCACTCAGGAACTGGAGAAAGTCCATGTTTTCGGAATTTATTCTTTTCAGTTGCTCAGATGACTTCCACAGAAAATCCCAGCGTAATTTCTCTGCCCTCAAGCAGCGACGTTCAGATGCCTCAATATTAATTACGTAGTCCTGCGATGTGTCTACTGGTACTGGCTGCTTTTTAATCCCCGCTTGGAGTTTGGTTTTGGTCGATAGAGCATAGAATCCGACCATGTTGGCCTTGGCACTGTTCGTCGTGCGAGTGTGATCGCTGCTTCGAACATAAACCTGAAATTCTGGTTTGGCATTGCGCTGTTGCAGTCACCGCGTTCCTTCACCTCGCTAGCGTTGTACTGCTTTGAGAGAAACCGTGTGTCAATGTACCGACGTCGGAGATAGGCACCGAGGTCATAATGCTGGCTGAATCCTACCTAAACGAATAAAGCAGTGTCACTGCGGGGCACGAAAGACCCAGGCAACTTACACTGGTCAATTTGCTGCGTCCTTCTTTCCATGAGCTCCAGGTGTTGGGGTCCGATGGGAAAATAGTCATGGGGGCGCGGGCTCCGTGTCGCCATACCTGCATAATCATATTATCCCAGTCATTTGAGATCAGCCAGAAGTTGCAGTTGCTTGTTGTCAGTCTCACGATTTCCTCTCCTTACCACGTGAACAAAGCGTAGACTGCCGTCGTCTGACAGCTTCTTTCCATAAAGCGAAGTACTGGAGCATAGACACAGTGCAATAGTGCCCGTTATCTGAACCCACCACATTCCTAGTTCGTGTTTCGTCAGATTATAAGGCCGTGCGAATACCTGCCTCGTGAAGACCCACTTCTGACAGGTTATCAACGGCATTCATTCAGGATTCTCCCAATATTGGGCATTATTTATGGGTACTCATCCAGTTTGGGCAAAAACTGACCCACCCACTTATCTGATTGAATCACTCTCGTCGTCACGTTGGCTGTAAGTTCCTCTGTAAGTTGCTGCTTCAAGGTGCACTTATTATCTGCGGGCCTATCTTGCCGGCTGTCACCACTCTGTCTCTCAGGCAATACCTCTTCGCTTGAATTCTCCCTCAACTCAGCAGAAACTGGATACGGACGAAATTTTCCAGTTACACCAAGTACAATCCTGCTCATCTCCGCCATTTATGTGTATCGCACTCCTTCATGCGGCAAAAGTGTATCAGTGAAAGGGCGTACATAGTTTGGGGGGGGGGGGGGAATGACCGGTAGACCTTTTAAACCTGGCAAAAACCCAGGGGCAGTCAACCAAGTCTTCCGATCTTGTCCATGGCACCATCACCCCAACGGGTGCAGCTCCTTGTTGCCGGGTCCGTGCGGAGTATCGATTTCTAGACGAGCGAAAAATGATTTGGATTGTGGTTGCGCCCGAAAATGATACCCAAATCCCAAATAGCTTGTGCTAAGGTAGTGAAAGTGCAATGACTTGTCTTAGTCCACGACCAGTCATTTACAGCATGTCAGATTAAGTGCTGGACAAACAAAACCACATCAGCATTGGCCACAGGCAGTGCTTTTTGTATTCAGTTATTTCCATTTGAAATAACTTATCGGTCGATATTGCTTAGGGTCATTAGATAACTATAGAGATCGTGTTTTTTTTTATGGTTTTAAAACAGCCTGCCAACTTTCGTGCCGCACTGTTTTTTACTAAATATTGTTTCAATTGTGACAACTCTACCCGTGTTTCTTGTGCCTTATTCCATCTACGGAGTGCGCTTGGCTTTGGGAAACAGCGGAAAAGCGAAGAAAGGCGAACCTGTGCCCTGTGCGCCACCCATGTGCTCGATATCAGATTCAGATGGTCAGCAGGGTATAAGCAGGCACCGGGAGACAATGTTATTTGTTACGAGACTCATGCTGTTAAGCTTTCTCGACCGCAAGCGAGCAGGACTATGCCACTGGGAACGCACTGCTGGTCTATTCAGTACAGTGAACATATCTTTTCGTATGGGGCGAGTGGGGGTGTAAGGACAAGTGCATCATTCTGGCATAGCGTCTGGCATCGTGCTCACTTGTCTACTGTATTTGCCAGCCCATCTCTCTATCACGATGGGAAATAGGAGCGAGCCAATAATGTGCAACTTCAGACTCATTTACTGTAAAATGCATGCTGACTCCTTGCCTAATATTGTCCGACGCTCTTCACATAGATACTGTATATCTACATCCTTGTACCAAGTCAGCGCCTTCCATTTACGAAATATGCCGCCTCTGCCGTTAGTGCACTGCTAAGTGTTTGGCCAAAGCTTAAAATAGCATAGCGTAGCAACATGGGTCCGATACTCGTTTATCCCGCAGCCAAATTGGATCTGTTTAGTGCTGGCTGGTCTTTAGTGTTCTTTAGGCATAATCCAGTGCTCTTTATGCATGACTCTCTGCACCAATCTACTGCTGCATAATTTGTCGAATTAACAAACGTCGAATCCAGGTTCTATACAGTAGAAATTTAGAAAATTTGAAACGCGTAATTTTTGTTTGCATTTAAACCCACATTTTGTTTTTTGTTGTTTGTTTGGTTGTTTGTTGTCTGGTTATAAGCGCAAAAGTAAAAGATGACCACTTCTCTTCACAGTCTATACGCCGGTCAACTTGCCAACAGAAACTAGCTAAGTCATAGAGAGCCAAGAGCGCCAGAAATGGTCAGGCTTGAGCATTAACTACTTATTGCAACTATTTCGATGGGTCTCATGTTTTTTACTCTGTTTCTACAATTCCACACTAAATTGCTTTTGCTGAATTCCATGACAAAAGATGACAGATGACAAAAGGGGAAGACGAATGGGCTGGGTGCACCATCACAAATCTAGGCTATCTTTTTTAATTTCATGCATGATTAAGGGCTCCATTTGATCGTCCGATGTAACATGGTTTTTATTACGTTCTGCATCTGCATTTCCGCACTCGTTGAACCAGTCAGCTGATGTGGTTTTTTTCAGCTAAATTCACAAATGTATCCAGATCACATACAGCTCCTCCACAGGCCGGTACTGTGACGGGAACAGGATCGTCGCTTCCGGTTTTGTTGATATATGAGATCATAAAACAGAGCTTACTGAAATTTGTGATGGTTCCGTATACAATTCTGAGAGCTCATACAAACGCAATGTGAGCATGTGTGACTCCTACTTTTACCTTATCTTACCTTACTTCTAACTCTGCATCTACCTCGATCATGTATTTTTTATCCGTTTATCATGAAGGTCGAATATAAGGGCGGTTGCGTATCCAGGAAGGCTACCGTCGTAGGCACCCAAATTTTTGAGTAGGGCTGGTATGGTCAAGTGGAGCTACAATTATTACTACCTCGGTTAGGTAGCCAATGATCACCTGAAAAGTTGTGCCAGAAAAGTGTCCTGAATACGCATAATCAAGCTGGGTAGTTGTATCGATTTGCGGGCTTTCGCTTTTGATCGCAATGTTATTTCTCGAAAAAGCGGTCCTAAGAAAAGCAGTCGTACCTCACAAATCAACGGATCAAAGACCATCCCGATTTGCAAGAACGAACTAAGCTTGAGTCCACTGGCGTTGCTTAAAAACTGAAAAAAATTATAGTTTTCGGAATTCAGTTTCTGCACGAAATTAGATTTCACAATTTCCTCGTACACTTCTTTTAGAGCAGGACAATGCTGTTCAGTATTGATGACATAGTCGAGATTGATTGGAATTGTGTGCACAGGGATCAGTTTCCAAAACGAGCTTCCTCTCGAAGGCGGATAGAATGCTTGCAGGTTAGCCAAGGCGTTCATGATGGTCCGGTTGTAGTCACTGCTCCGAACATAAATCTGGAGAGAAAAAAGGTGAATGGTTTGTGAGGCAGCCCCTCCTTGGGCATTTGCATACTTCCTCAGCATTGTACTCGTTTGACAGGAAATTAGTGTCAATGTATCTTCGTCTCAAATGGCTTCCGAGGTCATATTGCTGACGCAGACCAATCTAAAAGTAAGATCAGTCCAGTCCATCCATTTCCCGAGGGACACTTGTGAAACGCACTCTGCTTAGTTCTCCAAGCCCTTCTTTTCACGTCTCAGGCCCGTTTCCAGTGCCTGTACGAAATGTTGCATGAGGGATTGCGATCACCATGGCGCCACACCTGCACAAAATGCGCGATCATACATTCTGTTTGCGGATAATCCAGAGAATCCACACCAAGAAAAATTAGGTGTTTAAAATTTCAGGCACAATTTTAAACCTTTTTGATCTATGTATGCCCATTTGAGCGAGTCCGCTCCGCCTATACTGCCCGTTATAGACAAACCTTATATGCAAAGGCGTGTGGAGACGACAGCTTCCCTCATCTTCACCTCCACATGAGGGTATCATGGACTGGATCCCGACTTCTGTACAATATGGGCCTGAACTTTGAACTTTCAATGTTCGAGACCTGATACTACAGCTGTATCTGGTCGTTTGGCTTTCGTCGCTTAACTCGGACACCTCAACGGTACTTGCCCATTGTGCAAAAATACCGAGGGTTCACAAGCTGATCTCGGTCACTGGGGATTGAGCTACAAATGTCAGACACAATGCGCCAGAGTCTGCTGTCCATTGTATGAGTGTCAAATATGTGTTCCTTAGCCCTCTAGTGCGCTGTACAGTGCTTGGCTATGGAAAAAGTATGACATGACGTGACATATCCGCGTGAAACCATGCCCATACAAATCTAGTAGAGAGCGACACTACGAAGCACTTCAACTTATGCAGCGGAACCCACATCAGCGCGAAATCACGTTCTCCGCGCCTGTCACTACAGTGCAGCACAGTAACACACTGTATGTACAGAGTGTACTGCCTTCTGCTTACAATGCACAGAGCCTTCTTTAAACTACCCACATCAAGATTGAGGTTGAGGATGAGGATAGGCAGCAATCGACCATGCTGAGAGCACTCATCCTCATTGCGCCATGAATAAACAACCACTATGCTATGACTTGCCTGTTGCCGCTGTCCTGTTTTCAAATGACTTCGCGTGTCGCATTTACGGCGTATACCAAGAATATCTGCCTTCCTACACACTCTCGTGCAACGTCTCTGTGGCGCAATCGGTTAGCGCGTTCGGCTGTTAACCGAAAGGTTGGTGGTTCGAGCCCACCCAGGGACGTCTATTTTGCACAACGTGAACCGAAATTCTCCGCCTTTGCGACAACACTCGTACCTTGCAACTGTGGCATACATTCCCACTCGGAACTGAGAAATCTATTGTATCCGTTGCCGATTAGGATAGGGTCACATAAAACGGTACATAATCGTTATAACGATACACTTACGCATACTGTATATGAATCGATACAGGCAATCAGTACATACACTTAACACACTATACAGCTAAACTTCTAAGGCCAGTCACACGTTCTCACTCACTGATCGCTCATTAACAAAACGCGCTACTACTGCCGTAAATCAAATGACCATTTCGATTCAGTCAAATAAACAATTTCATAAAATGAAACAAATGCTTTTTCTCACATTCGTCAATAAGAGTCCCGCCGACAAAAAAAAAACGTAGCTTTAGAATCAGCCAACGCTTCATAACAATTAACGCACTCACGCGCACACGGGGCCAACATCTACGCAGAGCACGAGAAGAAAAACACAAGCCGTGATTAAGTCCAAAAATGGTAAAGAAACGTAAAATATCAAAAGATAGCGAAATCCAGCAACCAAAAATTATCGATAACCGTTTATAAATTACTAAACTTATTCTCTCACCGATCAAAAATCAAAATCCAACTACTTCTCAGCTACCACCCCACCATGTGCCCGAATATGTACACAACAGTTAGCCAGAACCCCAAGCGCATCAACACCTTTAGTGCACGTGCAACCGAGCATTGCCCCCCCCCATCATTTCATGGTTAGCACGGTCTGATTTAAGAAAACGAAACCTTAAGTTTAATGCTGTGCTGAAGGAGCTCTTGCTGCATCCACGTACTACTCCCTCAAATCGATTGTCCAGACACGGTTATAATCACATATACAAACATCTTTTGGTCGAGGCTTAGAAAACTCCCCACAAGGGCCGCGAACGAAGCCGTGCTGCACAGACAGACAATAGTCAAAGCGGAAAATAGGAAAGAACTCCTGAGTAACTGTAAAACGTGTCCTCGTTCTCGTACCCTCTTATCCGACCTCACTAATGAAGTAGCCGGCTACAGAAGTCACGTCGGGTAGTCCCAAATTCTTGCACTCGGCCAAAAGCTATCCAGAATTGCAGTCCATCTCCGCACCCATCTTACGCCATTATTCTCGACTTTACCAGAAAATCACCGAGCCGGAACTTGCCTGCGCAACAAACAGCGAACGATAACGTCAAGGTCCCACCACACCACCAGATTGAACTTACCCTGACACCAGTGGGTCATCTATGACACCTGGTTGCTGCTGCTGTTGCATCGATAACCCATGATTATGAAGATGCTGCTGTGCGGAAGTGTTCGGCATCATCGACTGATGAGATTGGCTAGACGGAGGAAAGCCATCCAAAGGTGAGGACCCAACTGAGCCGGTCATGTCTGAAACAGAAAACACACAAAATGAAATCAACTCCACACAGCACATATGGCTTCCTTACCTCGCATAATAGAATCGTCGCCGTACACTCCCGCAGGTCCGCCATGCTGCTGCTCGTAGCTCTGCTGTGCTGAATGCAATGACCAGGACTGCCGATGCCTCGCAACTCGTTGTTGTTGTTTGTCCCAATGAGTCGTCGACTGTTGATGATCATAAGCAGAACCATGCCGGGCGACCAGCGCCTCTTGCATCTGCTGCCCCTCGCTACCGCCGTTATAAAACGAACTTGCGCCGCCAGCCCTACTCGACACAGCATTGTAATTGTACACTCCGTGCTGCTGCGAAGCCGTCGACGTAAAACCGTAGTAGTCATTGGCCACCGGAGGCTGCTGCTGATCACTGGCGAACGACGGGAACGAGGAAGCAGCGCCGCCAGATTCCATTGACGATGCAACCAAATAATCATGATCCGCTCCTCCGCTCATTCTGTACGCCGAAGATGTAGCGGCCGCTGTTGTCTTCGGCGAGATCATGTAACCAGCGGTATCGCCCGGTGCGTTGTTACCATTGCCGCCGTTATCACCACCTCCACTGGCTGACCAAGAGCTTGCAGCACCGTATTGCTCCGGTTGAGGAATCTGTTGACCATGATAAAGAGTATGTCGAGCAACAGCGGACGATGGTGGAGACAGATACACATCGCCGTTGACCGAAGACACGACGGGACTTCTCGCTTTGCCGACGTTCGCTTGCATGGCGGTGTTTGAATACGCGTTTTCAATCCGGCTAGCATCGTGATGAGCGAGATCATAAGTCGTTTGAGGAGCAGGAAAAGAGTGACCAGGCGCGTTCGATAAACCAGGGTGTTGAAAGCGATTTCCCGGCGGCGCGTGACGTAACATGGCTTGTCTCCGAATTCTAGCAGCGCCGAGATCTGCTTCCTGTTGCTGCGGGTAGTGTTGATGCCTCACAAATTGGTGATTAGGTTGATTTTGGTAAGCGCCATACTGAGGAACACTACCAGAGCCAGCCCCGACTGCACCAGCACGTTGATGCCACTGCGCGTCAAATGTGGGCGATGCCGAAGCCACCAAAGGAGACGAACATGACGATGACGATGAGACGGATCGCAGCATCGACTGCTGTTGCTGCTGTCGCTGTTGAGGATGTTGAACAGGCGAACCAGTCGCATTCGCCACATTCTGATGCGGTGCAGTAGAACCTGACGCAGCGGACATCGGCGAGCTGCAACACTGACTCGCAGCCTCGTCCACAAAACCGGTGGCTGGCCCTAAAGAGCGGGGCCATCACTGCAAATAACCAAAGAACCGAGAAACGAGCCTTACCTGTCGAAGGCGGTGTTAATTTCCCTTGTACTGACGGGGATTCTAATGACTGCCTCGTCTTCAATTCCTTCATCTCAGTCGTTGTCGAGGCAGGGTCATTGGGAGCCGTACCCATCGCAACGTTGCACAAAACCGAATCGATAACTGAACTGATCGACGTATCCCGGTTGAAAGACGACGATGGCGTTCCCGCAGCCGGCGAAGTACCAGGCGTCGTCTGTGGCTGTTGGTTATCGTGGTCTTGATCGACGACAGGCGCGAACGATGAGGAAGCATTGCTTGAGGGATCCAATGAAGAATTACCATCCGATGTAACACTTGCGCCAGCGCGTTTAGAAACCGCCTTCTTGCCCGTCGGACCCTTGGCCGTGTTGGGTGCCTTTTTCGGCTTCGGAGCTGAAGCACGCTTTTGCTTTTTCGTCGCGGGCTCAACAGGTGCCTGGGTCGCGGCAACGGGCAACCACGTAGTCGGACTAGAGTCAGCAACAAGTTCGTTATTGTAGCCGCTGAGATTGCCAGTATAATTATTTCGAAGTAAAGGAGTCGTCGACGGCTGCATAAAAGACGAAGACGATGACGAGTGCGGTGGCGGCGAATTCTGTTGCAATAACCCGACCAGCAATGGGCTATTGCTGACGTTCCCTGGATTTGACTGCAGTTGCTGATTATCGAAATTAATATTATGATAAGCAGGATTATTGTTGTTTGTCCCGGACGAGTAGCCCATCGCCATCGCTTCTTGTTGCTGACGGGAATGCATGGCAGAAGTACTGTTGGCTGGATTCGCGTACTGGTGTTGCTGATGCGAAATGGCCGCAGAGGGAGGAGGCGCCTGCTGTTGATGGCCGTGATAATAATATTCCGCCATGTTTTGGCCAGGCGCTGCACTAGTGGAAGATTGAGTAGGCGGCGCGTGGTGGTTCCACGCTAAGACGACTGCATTCGGTTGCTGTTGATGCGGCTGCTGCCAACGTTGTTGCTGTTGCTGGCCGTGAGGTGGAAAAGACGCTGGAGCCAAGCCTATCTGGTGCTGTTGATTATAATCCTGATAAGGCGGCGGTGCAGGCGGCGTCGGCTGATCAGGTTCTTCTAGGAGGTAGCCCAATAAATTCTGTTGCTGTACAGACGATGCAGCCGGCTGCTGTTGAGAAATCCCTTTAGCGGTCATAGCAGGCTGTAAATGCTGACTCTGACCCGCCAGTGACCGCTTCCGCTCTAACTGCCGTTGCCCATTGTCCAGCTCGTCACCACTGTTATTGGAAGCCTCGACTAAAGCCAACAATAAACCGCTACTTCCACTGCTCGCTGCAGCCGACGTAATTCCGCCGCTCGAAGCCGCATTGGCTAGCGTGGAATGATCGGGATGCGACTGATTCCAATTAACGCCTGTTGTTGAAGAACCATGGGCCGTTGCGGCGATCGCGGCTGAGGAGTCGGCCGAACGAGCCGCCGTGGCTCCCAGCGAAACTAATCGACCAGCGTCCACTTGTACTGACTGAATACCCAAATTTCGTAAGGCTTCAGGTCGCTGCTCAGCTAACGAACGTAAAATATCTGCGCTCGGCGGTGGCAATCGAAATGTCACTCGTACACTATTCCATCGCTCAACCTTTTCGATTAGTAAGTCCTCGCGGTCTAAAAAGAGAAAACATGGGTCATAGTTTGCTAACACCATCATAAATCAACTTTTCAAAGATACGAAGTGCTCGCAAAGATTCCGGCAAATACATTTAACTAATTATGTTTCTGATCAGAAATTCAGAAGACATATCCGACTGACCAAATTAGGAGCAAAACACTGTAACGCAGAATAGTACCAAAAAACCCACAGTCGAGTGAAAATTATATTCGGTCTACCAATTTTTAGTCAAATTACAGGCTCTCAAAGCGTTAAAAAATCTGTTACATTTTTCCCCCATTGCAGCTTGCATTATGTTGGAGCCAATTAAATCAAAGACTGGGCAAACATTTTTTAGCTTTATAAGTTACCTAAATGAAGTCATGCAAATTAGCAACCAGCATTCTCTTACGCACCTGTCTTCAAAATTTTTTGCAACTTCTGCTTCACTTTGGCCAAATATAAATAAAAACCCGGATCGCCGATATTCCCGCCGCATACGATCGACGCCTCCGAATAGCCGTTCATCGACGGCGGCTGTAAACGGCCGACCACAGCGACGCGACAAGTTTCCACGTCGTCGTAAAACGGCAAAAAGTTTAAGCAAAGTAATCACAATTTAATGCCCGAACAAGCCACGCAATAGCGACCACTTCTTGAGGATAAAATCCAACG
This sequence comes from Mesodorylaimus sp. YZB2_4, assembly GCA_030248295.1. Taxonomy (NCBI): domain Eukaryota; kingdom Metazoa; phylum Nematoda; class Enoplea; order Dorylaimida; family Dorylaimidae; genus Mesodorylaimus; species Mesodorylaimus sp. YZB2_4. Next base: position 1,050,220 of record JASANH010000873.1, on the reverse strand, counting down.
CGTGACTTTATGTATCCCTGAAACAGCAAACTGTCGATTACGCAAATAGTACAGTCCAGTAGGTACCTAACTACAGTAATTTCGCGCAAGGCTATTATGAAGATATATTATCGCCGTGGCAGTGATTACTTTCTCATCAACTGGAAAATATTGTGTCTCAAGATAAGAAAGGCCCACACTTATTTGTTATCTGCGAGAATGCAAGTTGGCCAGGAGCCAAAAGCGGAGGCGTAAAAATTTAAGGCCAGAAATTAGCAAATGAAAGTGGCAGTTGTTGTATGAACTCAGGGCTGCCAGAATCAAGGATTAGTCTTACACGACCAAATTTTATATGAATGACGAAGCCGGAAAACAAAACGAATCTCTTTGATTTTAAAGGAGCCCGATAAAGACTGTCCTGTAAACAACTACAAAAACGAGACGAACAATGCACGCTGCTTGCGAACAATTTTCAAAATTTTTCCAAAAAGGTGATTTCCGCGACATGAAAAATGAGAATGAGGAAGACGCTAAGGCCTCATTCTGAACGGCAAAAGAAACCAAGGGCCCTATTCTAAACTACAGCAGGCCATACTGTAGGTTAGTCGGTGCAAATCGCCTAAATCACGTAAAGTGATCGAAAAAAGAAAAGTAAAACCATTTACAAAAAGGAACTAATGGAACTGAATAATATCGATTAATAAACTGATTAAATCATTAAATTAAAATTGATTAAAATTATCTTGTATGTAATCGAAAAAATGCAAATGGTGCCAACATGTGCACCACTGATCACAATCGCCGAACTGACCAATATCGATAGGAACGAAAAACCTTGACACAACATACGCTGAGAGAAAACGGGTCCCTGCAAATCCTGATCACCACCCTTCTTACGTCATTCATAGAATAGATCAACTTTCTCTACTAATTCTCTAATTGACAAATTTTGAGGAAAATTGAGAAAATTTTTAACGGATTAAAAAAATCCGATGGGCGGGCGTATATGCATAGCTCGCGCACATGTACCCCTCTGCCGGCCGCATAACGATACGGTAACGAAATGGATTGGTCAAACGGTGCGTCATAACACGAATTCTACGCGCGATGCTGACATCAAAGCCCGCCAAGTTTAAATTTCAATTAATTATATACTGCTAGGGACGGGACATAAGCTGTGTGGATGGGGATGTGGTGCTGGGCTATGTCAGCTCGCTGCTACGCATTAAGCAAAAAATCATCATGTCTATGTACGGTGTGTACATTACATATGTAGTGTCAATTGTGGGCAGCAGTAGTATTATTATGACAAATAACCAAAACTCTGTACCCCAGTCAAATAAACACGACGCAGCATTTGATTCACTGCCACAATTGGTCTCATGCTGTGCTGTTTGTACTGTCTTTGTACAAGTCTCCTCTCGAACATGCCTCTACTCCGTCTCGACCCAATTTTTTCTCCCTGTGATACCTCGAGTACACACTGAAGATACAAATAGACCTTTGGCCATCAGAGGTTCTGCCGTAAGAAAATGTCATGTGCATTAGGGAGTACACAAGTCTGTTGTACCACCTGAATTCTAAAATTGCCGGCGTCCGTGCAGTCGAACTTTCGCGCCCACTCTGCTTCAAAACGCCTCTTCCGCTTTTTTAATTTTTGTGGGCCGAAGCCCGTTTTGCCTCTGGCCGTCCAGCAGTCAAACCTTCTCAGCAAGGCTTTGGTGGTGGCTGGCACAGACAGCATCTCCCCTCTGCACGTCCGTACCAGGATCACCTCCACGCGAGGGCATCCTGGACTGGACACCGACTTCCTAGGACGATGGCGACTGGGCTTGTGAACCCTTTCGGTGTTCGGCAGTCTAGACTTTCTACTCGTTTGGCTTGCGTCTCTCCACTCGGAGCACCTGACTCGGAGCACCTGGAGAGTCCCCCTCGGCCTGGCGTGCAAGGCCAGCGAGGGTTTATGGTTCGCAAATCGACCTCCATCACCGGGGGTCGAGCCCAGGACGAGTCCAACCGGTCACCCCCAAGTTATAGACATGGACTGTGCATGTATGTTACTGTGCTCTCTGGCCTATGTGCTCTGGTTTAGGGAGCTGGTCCTCTCTCTAAGTCAGGACGCACGAAACCGAGAGCGAGCTCGGGGTCGAGTGTCGAGCGTGCTTTGCATCGGTAGAGAACTGGTCTTGAGTTCCTGGTTTGAACTTGCTCTGTGAGCACTTCGGACTTGGGTCCGTCAGAACCCCTTTGACGGCCGGCACGTGCGGTTGCCCCCCGAATTGTGAGTCTACACGGTCCTTGTGTTGTGGTGAGAGTAAACAACAACACGAGTTGTCCGTGGACTGTGTGGGACTGTTCCTGTGGCTTGAGCCATCCTCTGGCGAGCCAAGGATTTAACAAGCAATACGGTGAGAGGATGCCGAACCGCCTGCACCGCCGCAGCCGCTGCCTTTCTTCTGTTGCCCGTGGACCTTTTAATCAAACTGCACTATCACATCCGCAAATTTTTACAGTCTTCATTTTCAGGCAGTTCAGTAAAGTAGCAATGTCAGCTAGTATCTACGTACAGTATCCGTACTTTTCTCAGTGTTTAGGTTTCCAACACGCACTTCTGGCCTTAATGTCCTCAGTAGTTGTGCAATTGACGTCAAAGTCAAAATCCTGTCAAAATCGTATGTTTTCAAAATCCCGTCAAAGTCAATATCAATGCTAAAAAATTTTTGGCCTCAGTTAAAGTCAATGTGAAAGTCAAAAACTTTTTGGGGCTCAAATTTATGATACATTCATGTGTGTTATAGGGTGAGCGAATGCTTATAAATATCAATCTCTTGTCTTTATTGAGCATCTGAAACCCTACACAAGCGGAATCGTTCTAAAAACACACTTTTTCACGAAAAGTCGCAAAACTCGCAAATTTGAATTTCCCGCGCTTTAGTCCGAATTTTAGTTTTCGTTCAATATCCAGGGTGAAAATCAACGGATTCTGACCCGGAAAAAACCGTTTGAGATTTCTTTCCAGGGGCTTCAAGATAGGCGATTACTGATCAGCGATACTGATCAACAGCTAAGATTATCGACCAGTTTTGGCTAAAACTGCATGAGTGGGGTTCAGTTATCTCACATGTGCACAATAATCTATGGTCTTGGGGTGAAATTTCGAGCTGTTTTGTGATGCAGCGGCCCTAGGCTACTATTTCAGTGAAAAAAACAGGGTTGGACTGTTTTAATAATTCGCCCATAATCGATTATGTGAGTGATCACGCCTGATCACGTGTAGTTTTTGTGGAATATCTTATGAACGATGATAGGTAGGCCAATTTAAAGAAACATTTGGATTCCTCAGAATGTAGCGGTCATTTCTGTATTTTTTAAATTGTTCTAGACGCAAAAATAAGCAAGTTTTGATTTTTTGACCAAAAGTGACCACTTTTTACCTATAATGTGCTATAATTCCATATATAGGCATATTAGGAAAATTTTACTTCGGCGAAACAATCAGTTTTGTGAGTACTTTCGATAGAGCAAATAAAAAATGGGGTCAAAAAAGTCGACTGGCCAAGTATACCGTATTTCATATGGGTCGAGTCTCTCAGAAACCCTCTCTTAAGCAAATAAGGTTTCCCTGCCAATCTCTGTAGATCGTTTCGAATTGCTCGATCCAATGTCGTGAATGTCGTTCCAAAACATGCTAAGCCACCTCCTTACAGTTCCGTAAGAGATTTCAGGTACAGTTTGTGCCGGGTAACTTTGTTATAATAACCCGGGTTATGTTTCAGTTTTACTGAATCTTTTTGAGAAGATAGAGTTTTAATGAGTACCAAAACCACAAGCCAAAAGGAACAGGACAGAACACGTTTTATTAAATACTGAGGAAGCGAAAATAAGTCGTCATTATTGAAAAGATTTTGTTCGGACTTTTAGTGGGATTAGTAAAGCAAGATGGTCCACCCAGTGTCATGTTATGGTAATATGAAAAAGAATTACAATGTAGATAAACAGTGCTTGACACTTGGCTTTCCTTTTCGACCAAAACAGTCATCTACTCAAGCTTAGTTAGCTCAGCAATTCCAAAGTTTATGAAGCAATCCAGTCAGTGATATGACACAATCAGGCAGGCAATAGGAAGATTGTGAAAATCAAGAATCAAGAAGCAGAATGTGCGATTCAAGAATTTCCAGGAAAGGAGACGCTAGCTCCTCACTGAGAACCACGCCCAAGCTCACGTCAGAAATAAGGTTCTACTGTACATTTCACATGGCAGTTTATTCGAAGACTGGTTGTATGACGAAACTTATCTGATGCACCTGCAGGTCAGACTGATTCAGGGACCTCACAGCGCTGCGACCTCACAATATTTAATTTGTGCCATCTTTCCACTCTGGTGACCTGCACAGTAAAGTGTCGTCATCAGGGATAGATCAGGATCAGGGCAATCCCAATCGGGATTGGGATTTTCGCCTTTTTGTCTTTTTTCCGCCAATGAACCTATATTTCTCACTAAAGCACACTTTTTAAGCATCCAGATTTTTTAAGCTTTTCCTTAGGTCAAATATTCGTATAAGCTGACATTGATCAGTACATTCGCAGTTTCGACACACGTCCAGCAAGGTTAGCCTCTTCACCGCTACAATTGTCAGCCTCTGAACTGTCGTCACCTCGAACGATGACTGAGTCAATTTCTTCTGCTCTTTGGAATTGTTTATTTGTTAGCCTCTACTGGGCAAGGTGCCACAGGAAAGTGCCCGTGTATGCCGTACATACCCGTATAGAGTTGTGCTACTGTGATCGTCGCCACAGCATCTTATGCCACTACTCCTCTCAACCTTTCCAGACTGTTTTTTATGGCCTTACTATTTGGCACTTGACAAGAGATTCCCTTTTCAAGGCTCTGCAGCAGTACTGCCTAATCTGCTTCATTCCATCGAAGACTTTTTTTACTTGGTCTCAAAATAACTGTATTTTCAAATCCATTTGTCAATATGAAACCGTCTTGGCGCCAAAAATATGGAAACGTGTACCAATCAACAGTGAAACTGAATGTATTCGTTTCTTGTACTGACATTACATACGTGCACATTGTTGTGACGTACTCGGTATTCGGCCTGATCTTATAATCGAGCGGTCCAAGGTCTTCTGCAGCCCGAGCCTGGTAGAAAGACTTCCCAGATTCCTCTCTCCACAGCTATCCACAATGGATCCGTAGGGATTCTTGCGGATTTGCTAGAATCCACGCCCTCCACAAGGATCCATGTAAATCACGTGGAAGCTATGGTTGGTCCACATCGTCCACGTTGATCCACTAGATTCATGAGGTTTTTACATGGAGTAGTTATCAATTCTCATGCATTGTCCTGCAGAGTATCGATATCGATTACTGAGACCCTATTCCAACAACTGCAGATTGCGACTGCAATTTGCAACTGTCCTGCAGAGTATCGATTACAGAGACCTTATTCCCACAACAATCCCTCAGGATGCCTGCAGCTGCTCTGTGCAGTGATACTCTAGCCTGGCTGCAGATCGAATGCATCCGGCCCTGAAGTGCCCACATTGGCGAACAATTCCACTGTCGATGGCGCAGCAAAAACCATAGTCAGCACCAGAGCACATAAATGCACTACGATGTCACAACAGCCCTAGATTTTGCCCGCAGACAAATCGGCAGACAAACCAAGTAGGTACCTGCCCTGGAGTCAACTCGTATGTAACAGTTTATGAGCAGTTTCACATATTTCTTAGCTCAGCTTACAAACAATGAGCACAGTGTGATATCTCTCACCAACTGTTTGCGCTAGCAGATTCTGGGTCTTCCTGCTGCAACACCCACGGCTGAACATACCCCTCTAAACGCGACCTCTGACCTTCCGACTTAATGATGAGTACAACACATGCTGGACACAAGGGCAAGTCCACAGTGCACTTCTCTTTCCCTTGTTCTGTCTTATCACTCCTATCCGAAGTCCAAAATCCTATTTCCAGTTCATAAGCCATCGTTGCCGTACGTTTCGTAGGCCCAGCAGGGCTTATCAGCAAGCTTCTACCACGCACGACCCTTATCACAGGAGTGCCTAAGTCCACTTGTCCAAAAAGTATATAAAGACAATGTTGGACGACAACGATGTATTAAACCATTTAACGACATCTACCGAAATGGCCTTAGCATTCGGGCTGGTCTTGCTGGCAGCAGTGGCCTTTGTACACTCATCGCCTCTGGTCAACAATGGCGATATGGCCCGCCAGAAGCGTGCTGTCTTCAATGAGGACCCTGAAGTGAAGATGACGACTGTAAGAGACTGCTTTTCTTATCCATCTAGCCGTGTAGACCAGAGGCTCTTTGCAGGGTCAAATCATCCAATACTGGGGCTACCCATTCGAGTCATACAATGTGAAGACGGAAGACAATTACACCCTGACAGTCCACCGCATTCCTCACAGTCGAAACGTCCAGGAGACTCCGACCAAAGCACGCCCAGTTGTGTTCTTGCAACACGGCTTTGACGGAAGGTAAGTCACCCATGCCCCGCTCTGCAGACGGCCCCTCAGTACTTCTGGTTTCAGCTCTGCTGACTGGATCACCAATTTACCAAATCAAGCAGCCGGTTACGTGTTCGCTGATGCTGGCTTCGATGTCTGGATGGGCAACTTCCGTGGTAATATCGATAGCAAGAGCCAAGAAGGATGGTCGAAATCCAAGGTGGGTGCCCGCCAACTTGCATCTGCCCTGTTGCCGCACCTGAAAAGGGTCCTTTTAGCACGAATTCTGGCAGTTCAGCTGGGACGAAATGGCCGATTACGATTTACCAGCCATGCTTAACTTGGCCTTGAATGTGAGCAATGCGGACAGCCTATACTTCGTGGCCCACTCTGTCGGCTCGACGGCTGGATTTGCCAAGTTTTCTGAAGATAAGACCCTCGCTCAAAAAATCAAGAAGTTCTACGCCCTTGGTCCGATCGTAACCATGAAGAATGCCAAGGGCCCGCTGAAATACATCGCCAAGTTGAGTGGCACAATGCAGGTAAGCAAAGAATGCAGCACTCTGGGGCGCAGGCACATGTCGGGTCGTTTTCAGTGGCTGCTCGGCCTTCTCGGTGTTGACGAATTCGCTCCTAGTCAAGGACTCATGCAAAAAATGGCCAAGTACGTATGCGGCAACGTGGTCACCAAGCTACTGTGCGATGACGTGCTCTTCCTGATCGGTGGACCCGACTCGAAGCAGCTGAACTCGGTAAGTAGTGACCATGGCTGGAGGCCATTGAGCTAACACCAGGTGATGGCAACACTCTGGGAGGCCCATAGGCTCAAGGGGCATTTTCTGACTGCGAACCGGTACCCTGGGTCATATTCGGAGTGGGCATGACTAACCATCGCATGCTCTCGTGCACACACACTCTTCTTCATGCTCAGACCCGTGTCCCAGTCTACGTGTCTCATTCCCCTGGTGGCACGTCGACTCAGAACGTCCTCCATTTCGCTCAAATGATCAACAGCGGCAAGTTCCAACGATACGATTACGGAAGCAAATCCAAGAACCAGCAACACTATCGCCAGGTACACCACGCTTTCCCAATCAACCCTCCCTCCTCTGACCCTTGCCCATTTTCAGGACACTCCCCCAGTCTACGACGTGACCCAAATGGAGACCCCAGTCACCCTCTACTCGGGCGACATGGACTGGCTGGCCGATCCGACTGACGTGACCGCCCTCATCCCTAATCTCCGCAGTTTGACTCACCACGTCGCCCTGCAAGACTTCAACCACTTCGACTTCATCTGGGGTCTCCGTGCCTCGCCCCAAATCTATTGGCCCATCGTCAACGACATCAAAAGCTTAGAACGTGCCAGCCAACAGTGATCGGGAACTGTTTCACGATTGTCAGGGTATGCTCTGAGTCTGTGCAGTGTCATGTCAATGCAGCAGGAGCAATCTGTTTCTAAAGTAAATACACTCTGCGTAAGTCGATAGCTCGCCTAAGCTCATTACCATCCTGTAAGAAAATGGTTACGGGGGACCTGGGAGATAACAGTCCTGATGAGAACCACGCAGATTCGACTGCCCAATCTGACGCGTGAGCCAGGCTACTTTCAACAGAGGACTTACGATAAGCCGATTACTCGCCGCGCCCGAAAGCAAATCTTGGCAAGTGAGGAGTGCAAGATAGCAGCGCCTGGCACTGACATCACACCACCTGCCCCACCTAATCCAGCCATTCATTTTCATGTCATTTGGTAAACAAGCAAATCAAAAAGTAAAATGTAACATTGGCTATCGCACAGCTCCATAAATCAATCTACTTCACCTCGTCCTCATTAGCCAGCATGTTCGGAATACCGTTCTTGATTGGAAATTGTCGTCCACTTTCCGGACATTCCAGGAGCCCTTCCACGATTTCGAGTTCTAATAAATTTCTGTGAACCGCCTTTAAAAAGTTTTCATCATATTGGCTAACAAGCTTCGATAGATCCTCCGTGCCTGACGTCCCCGCTGCTGCCGTATCACCATCGCCTTCGCCACCTGATACCACTTTCGGCGCATGCTCTGGTAAATCCTGTCCATGACCGATCGACTGAGCGGCTTGTCGAAGAACGTCGTATTCCAATTTAGGGAGCATTCGGACGATGAATTCTGGATTGAATTCTTGCTCGCGGGTATTTACCACGGTGGCAGTCAATTTCAGTGGATACCCGACATTGACATTCTTCAAGAACCGACTGCTCAGAAAATTATGTACCAATAATTTCATCATTGGCTAATCGTTCGGGAGGAAAACTATAGATAGGAAAAAATTACAACAAAAACGATTCGTCGATGGGAAATTTTAGATTCGGGCTTACTGTAATTTTGCGCAACATTGACACAGGTACATTTAGTAGGTGAGGCAAATTCAAAAGGGCGGCGGGGTCTACAGTATGTGTCGAATTGCAGATACAGTACTAGTGCACCTACAATCGACTCTGCTTATAAGAGAGCATTTTCTTGTACATTTTGGGTTCCTACTGCGCTCTTTATGAAAGGCCTGCTAGTGCCGGTGTCATGACATCCCATCCTTACAATGTGTCTGGGCTGAGTTGGTAAAACGACTCTTGCTATGTCCTTGGAGAGCATAAGGCTTGTTTGTCAACATAGCATTGCATATTGCACAAGCTGCCAGTCAGAAAGAATATTTCAAGCACAAACGGTCAACCAGTGAGTGAAGTGTGTTCAAGCACAATAAGTACAGGAGTAGAAATGGGCACTGACACGCTGATGCCTATAATCACAATAGAGGCTCTACATGGCACGCATGATTGACAATAAATATCGCCTCCTCGGATGTGCACTTTTAAATAATAATCCTTGCAAAACCGCTTGTTGTAGGTCATAGCACCTCGAAGACCCCCAAGACGTACAGTAAGTAAGAGCTTATCCTGACTTCTTGCGGCCACTGGACGCGTTATGATGGTCACTGACCCGTCATAAAGAGTCATAATCTGCTACACCAAAGAGGGAGTTTCGGGTGCCATGTCCTTCTTCGCTCGCAATGTGACCGCACATAGCATAGATGAGTTTTCCCCTCAAAAGGGTTCACACAAACTGTACCGGTAGGTACTTGTCTCGCATAAACGGATTAGTTTATGGGAAATTTAAAAACTATGATCGGAAAGCCTGCGTGTAAATATCGACTCCGCTGTGGGGTAATTACTGTAGAGAGTAATAAAGTCGATGTGATGATACTGTAGCATGCCATCTTGTCATCCCACCACATTGTCCTTTTACACACTTTAATGTGCTGCAAGAAAAAGAAAACTTCAAAGACTCTAATAGAACGATACTGGACGACAAAGATGCATTAGCCAATTTTTTTCTGTGGCATCTCCAGTGTTGACTGGTAAATTTTGAAATTCAGAATGCCGGATAAACGGTTTGACAGATATTAAATTTACTTATAAGTCTTCTCAGGGAAGTTACTTCCATTCACATTCTATAATTTTCATCGTGTATGCTGAGAAATTTTGAAAATACTAAAAGTGTAATCTCGATATAGTAATCTTCAGTTTACTTTCAGAAAGCTCTTCAGAGGTCCTTCAGGATCGAAATCAATAAATTCCATGATCGATTACAGCTGCGCGAAGCAAAATCAGGCAAGCATGAGTCACTGTGAACGTCCGGCAGCAATTTTCGACTTGCTTACAGTGAGATCCCTGCTGGAGAGCATATTCGAGAGGGACGCACTCGGCAGGCCATAAATTTTTGTCAATTTGTGAACTCACGCAGTGAAAAATCTCACCATGGTTCTGGATTCGGGTGTGTAATGTGATAAATTGGTGTGTAAATTGCAGAGGTACGCCGTAGGTCATAGCACAGTAATTTTGGAGGGTCTGTTGGCAGGGTGTAGATTGGGCAGGTATGTTGCACTTCTGGTTTTACTGCATCGTGAAGGACAATGGGTATTTTTAAGTAAGAGTATTTGCCCACTTTAGATCTTTCCTTTGGGTTCCAGGGCGAGCTCTAATGAGCCCCATTACATTGCCATAATGCAGTGCCATTGACTGTACTTTTGCACCCCATACAGTAAGTCGCGATAAAATACAAGTCAGAATGCAGAAGAAACAGGCTAGTCGAGCTGAGGTATACATGTGACAAAAACCAAGTCAGCTAGGGGGGTACTCACTCATCGTCTCCGCACCTGCCTGTATCTGATTCTGCAAGCGGACACGAACTACTACGGCGCACTCGCTCTGTGTTTGTGCTTTTGAGATGGCTCATTGTCCATGAGTGATTTTTCATTCCTGCAGATCCTGTGCAATTTGTTTGCGCTGCAGCAGGCGCATGCATAAACCAAATCTACAGTATACCATACAAAAAAATATGGTTTTGCAATACCCAAAGTGTGAAGTAAAATCTTATGGGCGTGCTGCAGTACTTAAGTAGGCGGAAGAACAACAAAGCAGTCATTCCTAAAGCATTCCCTATTGAGACCATCACAAGTGCTTACATCTCACGAGAGCTGGCGCTAGCGCGATTTAACCCCCGAGTCTTTTTCTATAAAGAGACTGGAAATGTACTATGCTAGGACCCAAGCATTTTGACTCCTGACTCCACGATACAGTCGGCCAGGTTAGCACGCTCTCATAGTCATTCTAGTTCCTAAAAATTGTCCGATGGCCAGGGTTTGGACGGGATACAGCTGAATAATTTCAAAGGTCTACCTATATTATGCAAGACGTACAGTACATATTGCTCAGAAGAACTCGTTTTATAAACCCATGCCCCTATGTACCTAACCTAATACCATATGTTATCGGCTGATTGCCAGAGGAGCTGGTAACCAATCTAACTGTGCATGAACTAAGTTTTACACGCACATAATACAAGGCCATTATGCATACTCGTACAGTGGTGCTCCTAAAAATGTATTGGTAATCAATTATGGTCGTCTGGGCTTCTAAGATCAGAGTGCCTGATCCTTTGATCTTTCACTCCTTTCCGTTCCTGTGTCTCTCACTCCATCCCACCTCTGGCAGTCAACATCCTCTGCATCTGATCAACATATGAACAATCCTTTCTTTAGATACCACTCCCACAGGAGCAGCAGCCAGCTGATATACGAGACCTCCTGAGTCACGCCAGATTGGCAAAAAATCCGCAAGAGCCCCTATCGTCGGTACTAATCGATCATTCTCGACGTCTCCCTCTCCGCCCTTTAAGGATAGCCGCCATGATAGTGTTCTGTATAAAAATATCCTCGCTTTTCCACATCAGGACAGATCAGATTACTAAAGCAAGTAGTAGGTGAGGCGGAAGGGGTGCCGACGACCTCGTTTGATTATATCAGACTGGAGTCATCCCAAATAGGGACAGCAGTGACACAGACTTGTAAACTGCCCGAACGGACCTACCGTGACTATTTCTCCGGCATCCTACAAGCCTTTATCTTCACCCTTTCACTGCACTAGGACCAGACTGGGCGCAACAGCAAAGTACTTTGTTTGTCACCGCCACTGATAACGTATCCGTCATTCGGACAGCCCATTTTCGTCATCGCTAAGCGGCGGCACGATGAAAGAACGTTGAGGCCACGTGCTCATTTGCATCAGGATCGTTTACTTTCCTCGCCTTCTCGCAAGTTCTCCTGAACACCCAGTTTAGGCTCTGCTCTATGGGAGTCTGTTTTCGAAATACTTAATCGCTCAATCATAAACCGATCGAGTCGGCCATTGCCTGTTTGGACAATGATGGCGAAGGGAGTCATTGTTTGTCCATTTGCAGGCCTCCGTGGTTTTGATTACAGGGCGAGAAGGGGTTTCACGGGACTGGGTTGCTCTATTGGGACTATAAAAATTTGCGATAACGCCTTCGTTAACGGCTAGGAGATAGCGGCAAATTGTACACATACGAGCCAAATGATGAGATAGTCGTAAAAATCACAAACGAGGGACTATTAAAAACCAAGGTTGCTCGCTAGTACTCACCAGGACCAGTACAGAAATTGAGATAACAGCTGTCGACCATAAGTGCTCGGCACCTGTTCATTTCAAAGGCTTCCCAAAAGATAAAAGCCCAGCCGCAATTCGCCTTGCTTTGATGAGATGTTTGTTTTTTCTTAGGGCCTACGGGTTCAAGTGAATGCAAGTGGTCTCACATGAACCAAGCCCGTGTTCTCAAATAGTGCACGGCTTAGCGGTTTAGTGTTTGTAATGCACTGTTTTTAGACTGATTATAGTTTTGACGAGTTAGTGGTCGTAATTCAAAGAAATGCACGACGATTTGGTACAAGTTCATAAAGTTTCCTAAGCTGAAGATAAAACGCCGTTTCAGTGGCCTAACCTCGCGTACTGCAATGAAAAACAACATCAATCGGTCGCACACAGTACCCGGACCGTGTCCCACCTGTACACTCCATTTCCTCTAATCCATCATCAAAGCCCCAATTGCCAACGCGTTGCCTTGAAAGATGGGCCTTTTTTCCATCAAACAAAGGCTTGCCCTCGAGCCATGCACCGAGTCGTACTGTAACCGCCTTACTCGTGTCCAGTCAGTCGAAGCGGAAGTGGTCTTACGAAACACGATCCAGTTCGTGCGTTTGCCATTGACGTCACTGGTCCATTTATTTACCAGACTGCCGACCCAGTGAAAAAGATGAGGGGCTCGGAAGTGGGTCTTGCGTTTGAGCTGTGGCTGACAGTGAATCCTAGAATTCAACCTAGTGATACAGTAGGCTCTGTTGGCCCCGACGGTACTCCAGCTACCAGAACAGTCCCCGCCCGATCGGTAATCCAGTTTTACATCATTGCTCTACTTTTCTGTCACAGAAACTGCAATGCACGGTCTCAAGTTCCTTCTTCACTCACATCCTAGTACACACTGTCTACAGCAAACAAGAAAAGCATTCACGAACCGGAACGTCTCCAAGAAAACTCAATAATTTCAGAACAATGAAAACACTGGAAACGATACGAACAAAGGCTCGAGACAGCGATATGATAAGCATAGTGACATGGCACACGAGAAGCCGGTCTTGTACTCAAGACCAAGTAGATTGCATAAGTCAAGAAACTTCGATAATCTGTTCCATGTAATCGGCTTCATCGGCCGACGCGTGTTCATTGGGTTCGCCATTCTCGCCGCACCCGATGGTATGAGTTTTAGCGTGTTTGTTCAAGTGATCGGACCGCATAAAACGTTTCCCACAATGAGCGCACGTAAATCGTTTATCTCCCGTGTGCGTTCGTAAATGACGTTGTAATTCGTCGCTACGAGTAAACCGTTTATTACAGAATACCCAATGGCACACGAATGGTTTCTCGCCCCGATGCCACCGAAGATGCGCTTTCAAATGCGACGTTTTACCGTACGTCTTGCGGCAACCGGGTACGTGACATACGTGAAGACGTTTCGACGGTGGTGACGATCCGTTGTTGTTGGATGATTGAGAGTTCAAACAGTTCGGGCACTGGCATCGCCGACATTTTCGAGCCGCTGGTAACGTCATGACGGGCGCTTGAGACTGTACCGAGCCCGGGGGACTCAAATGAGGCATGCTAGCTCCCGGTGGAGAGTGAAGACTCAAGAAAGCTGCCGCCGCTGCTGCTGCCGCATGTTGACGCGGTAAAGGCGGAGACGGTAAAAGGAAGGGTGATGGGAAAAAATGCGGATGTTGAGTATTCGACCCTTGGGCGGTTACAGTAGGACACGGGCCCAACATGCCAGCCGGTGGCCAGCAAAGAGCAATGTCCGCTTCGTAGGGGGAGGGAGGCTTCGTCATGATCGGTGAGCACGGCAGGTGACTCAAATTGTAAGGGGCTTGCGATCCACCGAAAAAATAGCTGGCCGACGGGTGATGCGGCCCCGCCGAACAAAAGCCTACTCCGATTGGAGTTCCGGTCGGTGTCAACAATGGTGAATGTTGCTGCTGTTGACTCGGCTTGTAAAATCCCGATGAGGAACTTTGAACGATCTTGGTCGGCGGAGCGATCGGTGGTATCGATTTCGGTGATTGATGCGCAATAGTTGTCAAGGGACGTTGATCCAAAGACGTTTGCTCCGACTCCGCTGCGGGACGAGTCTTCGATGCGGAATCATCGACCCATGGGCGAAATAAGGCGTGCGGTTGACCAGGAGGCTTCTTTGAATCCGATTTGTCACACGGAGGTTGCATAGTGGACGCAAGTCGGAGTTATTGAATTCTAAAAAGGACAACTTTGAGATATTTGTGATTACAACATTTGATTGTAAGCATCCCGAGCGAAAGCGGAGGCGCAATCCTGCCACTTTGGAGCCCTCGGATGGGCTTACTGTACTGGCCTAACCGTTCTCCGACTCCCAGAGGTTGGCACAAAAACCTGCGGCATACATAATCCTCAGATTTATTGCTCTAAGAAGTTCATTCGTGCTTACTGCGCCATGAGAAAACCTGTCACGCACCACTGAGCTAACAGTAAGGAACCAAGGCGGCCTTTCGAAAATAGGCCAAAGCGTGGGAAAGTGAACCACCACAGCGAACAACCGTTTCGACAAAACATTCAGCTCATCAAATACGAGACTACAGTTCAAATCATGATTCCATGGTTTTCCCGTCAAAAGCAAAGCCTAACAAAGGTTTTGTGAACCAACGCCAACACGATCTAACAGAGCACCGAAAAAAGAGAAAAAACTAACCAGTTCAGTTTTAACTTTTCGCTAACCCGAACTCAGGTTGAAGGCTCACGTAAAAAGACCATGGCCGAGACCCAAGCGCGATGCGTGTGCAAGACGAGTCCAAACACGAGGATGAGTCCTAATTCCCCAACAGATAATACTGATTCGTGGGAGACTCACTGAACCAAAATGACAATATCATTTTCCTCCCATGACACTTTTGCCTTTGCTGAAGTGTCATGGGCGGAAAATGATGACCACGTATTCGAGGGTACGCGGCACAATGTACACGTGGTATAGGATTTGAACATTTTCTTTGGGTACCTCTTCACTCGAAGCGTCCAATTATGAAAGCTGACTTACTGTATTCTCGGCGTCGGGATGTGGACGGGTCTTGTGCGAGTGACAGGGCCAAGCTGGTTGGCGTGGTCGTGTTAGACAACAGTGAAGACAGGACGGGTAGCGATGGCACGGCGATACTCCACCCACCGTCCGGCGAGTCTTGGCAGGGCACTTGTGCGTGGAGTGGTAGGGCGATTCGGGAGGGGATAGCGAAGAGATAAGACGACGAAAGACGGGGCCGCCGATCTCCGCCCTTCTTCTCCACCCACCGTTCTGGCTGAGGCTGCCGTCGTCGGTTGACCGTCGGTTGAGGCGGTTGTGTTTACACGCGTTCCTTACGACGGAATGCTTTCGAGCAGACGAGTGCCTCGCTCACAAAGCCATCGCCGCCGACTTTTGATCCGCGCCGCCCAACCAATCAGCTAGCTCGTCTTTGTGTTGTGCCGCCACCGCTCGCGCCCGCAGCACCGTTATTTGTCGAAGGCCCGAGCGAAATGCCTACGAATGCGCGCGAGACAATGGCACGACGGGAGGGCTGGTAGAAAATAGCCCGGTCCAGACGAACTCCTAATCCGCTGCCTAATCGCGGCCGAGATGGACGATGGTCAGTGTCGTCGTTTATACACACTCTCGAATGGAGTGTGGGAGCGAGCGAGGCGTCCCGCGATGACGGCGAGATGTTGATGAATGGCCGGCGATCAAAAGGATGGCCGACCGATGGATCGCCGCCTGCTGTTGTCTACCACCCGCCAGGCGCGCCCATTATCGTGCGACCTTACCCCGCCCACCGTCCATCCCAGTTATGACCCATAGCCGCCTCCATAAAGTGGATATGATGCGGAGGCGGAGTCGTGCTGTGACCCGCGGCTCGCAACGAACCCACGGGCTATCGGCTTCTCGACAAAAGACGCCCGTTTTCCAAAAGCCTGTAAAGTGCCCAGAAAACGGAGCCGATAACGCGCCGATGAACGTATGATTGATGGCGCCCCAGGCGGCGTTTTCTCCACGCCCCGCTACAAGCCTGTTTAGTCCCTATTTCCGACGCCGCTTCGGATTTTGCTTTTATCTCTGCAAGCTACTCGTTCACTCCAGACTAGCTTCCTCGCGCATTTTTTCCCGAGCCCTATATTTCGCCCAGCTACGTATTGCGTGTGCCTTCTAAAAGAATTCTCGCTTTTTTGTGCCACCATGACGGGAACAAAGCCCACGTTTCGAAATGCAGGGTGTGAAAAAGGGAACCCAAAAGAGCAGTGACTACGGTCGGCGAAGATCAAAACGATTTCTCGACTCCTTTCTCCTTCCATCCTAACAAGTGACTATACATAATGTTGGCGCGGCCGTTTTGAAGAAGCGCGGCAAGTAAAAAAATGAAAAATCAGCCCTTCGCGTCGACTGGCACAAAAAGAACCGGCTGACTGGCATGGCCCGTAATAGGGTGGTGTACTGTTGTACAGTGATGAGCGTGACTCGCGTTGGCCACAGCCGAATTGCCTTTTTCTGCCTTTATCGCGCAACGGCGGCAAAATTCGTCAAAACCGAAAATGAATTGCACACCGAACAAGGTCGTGATAAGATGGAGACGAGGACATCAGCCTCCCATTTTGGAAATGGAATAACTAATACTCTCATCAATTCATCTTTGGTTTTTTATTGAATAAAAGACACGGCTGTTGTACGAGACCTCGCCATCGTCACAACTTGTCATGCATTCTTTTTTGGGGGAATGGCCTCCTAATAATGGAATGCGGTAGAGCACGGAAAAAAGATATGAGACTTTTTGAAACAGCAAGGGTCTCATTTTGTCCCCGATAGTTGCAATTTTAATCATTTCTGGCTGGGAGTGAGTCAAACGGGGTACTGTAGGTTTGGCCCAGAGCAAAGGTCGATTTCGAAGCAGCATTGATAATGGCCGAGATTGCACTGTACTGCACACCAGCAGGTCCCCGCTGTGAGGACTGCTGGATGTGACCACCCGTTTTTGGCTAGCATATCGCATCTGCATGAGAGCCTTCATTTTTGCAACCCGAGGTCTATGCATAGAGCGCAGGTGAAAGCGGTGAAAGGACTAGGAACTGACTTGAGAGAGGTTTGAGTATACGATACGCCATTAAGAATGGCCAGCTCCTAGTGTGGCACCCACTTGATGTCTTGATCCAACAAAAATGAGGGGGAGTTGGATTTTAGGCTGCTCTATGAAGAGAGAATCGGTTCCCTTCTCCCACCCTGTTTGTATCAAAGCAACTGTACAGGGCAAGTGCTCAAAGAGAGTCATTCCAAATGTTACATAATTCAAATGAAGCTCTCAAGATTTTTGTGGACCCTAAGGGGGTCGGAAAGAGCAGGAACCGTTTCCAAAAATTTCTGATTGCTTTGCAAAATAAGGGACTCTGGCCAAAGTCTCGAAGACAGATCATAATGAAAGCCCTGAAGCAATGGTTTTAAAATTGTCTCCAGATACCCGATGAGAATTTGGCGCACAATGAAAGCAGCTTTATAAAATTTCTGCGCATTACAGTATATTATCTGCAGAAATGGTTTCTCGCTTGCTCATTGGAAACCGCATCAAAGTGCGAAAGCATTGAAGGTCGTCAGAATGTACTTGAAGGAGCTCTTTACGAAGTATGGCTCGTTCGGAAACGGGATCAAAAATACGAATTCAACCATGTGTAGCTACAGTTTTAGTCAGGCGCACTTTTGGCTTATTGAAGCCCTCCTATAAAATAACAATTGCAGCACAATGCGTGTGCAATTGAGGGTGTCGTCTTACTTGTGAGCATGGCCTCATAATATACGCACAGTAGTTTACCACACATGAAATCCGGATATAAGTCGAACTCAAGATGTATGTGCATACAGTACATGAGTGAATGTGCTCCATATCGTCCCATATAAGTGGAACAGACTATGAGTGCCTGTCTAGCACCGTGCTTACTCGAAAGTCTCCCAGGGAACATAAAGTGTCAATTTCGGGTCGACAGGAAGGGGCATCTTGGATGCGGAGACTCTGTGCGGACGGACTGCTGTGAAGTTGTGACTAAGTGGAATAAACTAAGTGATAAAATTGTTTCTAGGATCAGGCAAGAACGACCCTAAAAGGATAGCTAGGCCATACTGTCAATCCTCGAATAACACTTCCCGCAGAATCCAGGTAGGCTCGAACAATGTGTCCAGCTACAGGTGAGTGTTTCTTACGATTGGCAAGAGTAACTGTGCAATATACGAGAGTTGAGACGCATGTCAACAAGCAGGAAGGCCAAGCTGAAATCGGTACTGGGTTCGTGCAAGGAGGCGAAATGATGGAAAAAGAGTAGGAAAGGGGGAAGGGGCGATCAGAAATGTGAAACCTTAGAATGCACTCTCTCATCGTCAGTTTTCTCTAATTTTGGTTCTAAACTTCTCATTTCCTTGATTTTTTCAGGTTTTCCAGACATGTTTAGGATTTTCTAACTTCCCACAGTTTTGTATGAGGCCTGCGGTACCAAGACCACAAAAGCATGAATAAGTTCGGGCGGGAAAAAGGACGACCATCTACTTTTGGTCACTCCTTCAAATACTTGTTTCGAATAGTCCCTCGCTTAGAGCTTGCCCTAAAACATTACTCTTCCAAAGGAACAAGAAAACTAAAAAATTACTGTAGATACACATTATTTACTTCATATTAACAACATTTTGTCTTTTCTTAAGACATCATCATAATGGACAAAAACACGTCGCTAGGCGAGATCGCAGCAATGAACCAAAACATGACTCTCCATGGAGGATTTCCATAAAATACACCATCTGGCCAGTGCAAGTGAGAGTGCCAATCCACCAGGATCACGATCAGCTGTGTATAAACGCGCTCTTATTTGTAAAGGATTGAGAGCGTAACTCTCAGCCGCAGTTATGTGCATATATGTACATGCAGGCATGTAGGTAAACTGTATTCGATTTCGGCAGCTCTTTGCTACCAGACAAGAGGCACCAGAGGCCACTCGCAACGCCCGAACTTTCACTCATATCCAAGGCCCCTAAGCCATCCACTGTAGTCCAGGAAGGTAGGATCGCGTGCTAGTCACACAATGTACATGTACGTACTGCACATACGAGTAGTGTAATTACACTCCGGGTCCGGGGTCTGTGGACCCGATCAGGGCCCAGTTTCGCCACGTCTCTATGAAGGAATTGTTCGTCCGTCTAAAACGGCCCTGTCTCGGACGAGTCCGTCCAATGAGTATTTCTCCAGGCACTCCTCCCAAACGGGGGGAACGGACGGACAGGACGGCCTCTCAAAGAGGGTCGACGGGAGCGGCACATCAACCAGTCAGGGTGATGTATCATGGGTCATTTGCCAACTTCTAGTCTAATTGTAAGTTCTCTGTTCACATCAGCTTTATACGGAGTGCATTTGCTCCTTACCACCTTGCCAACCAGCAGTCAATTTCTGACTCAGGAAGACACTGTCCTGGAGGTGAGGGTAGCGTGTTACAGTAGCATAGCTGCAAGTGCGTGCAAGGCCCCTGTCAGTCACGGTCGGCAATGTACTGCATCAACACACACCTAGTCACTAGGACGCACCTCCGCGGACTAGTCACTATGACAAGAGGAATCTAAATGTGTATAGTGTCATCTACAGGTCTGGATCCTGTGCACGCACAATCAGATAAACAGATTATTGCAGAGATCTGATATTGTCAGACCGATTTTATAACTCATTCACGACCTGAAGTGCACCTTTAGGTCCCACAATGAGAAAGCTCCTTGTGTATCATCCTTGCCAGTACATATATGGTCGAGCTGGGCAGGCTCTTTGCTACCAAACAAGAGGCCGACAGGAACCTCAGGCTCAATTACTCGTGACACAAGTTTCATTTCAAAGACCCATGATCACAACGTAATCCCAATGATCCACAACCCTTCAGCCAGATCGAAGCAGTTTCCTTTACCTATAATCAACATGTCACATGAATGATTATCTCAGTGATTTATTCCATGCAATAAAGCAGCTTCCATCATTTGCTTACTAGCTAGCGGCACCGGTGGCCTTACGCTTCTGCACATCCCAGTTATACACGCGAGCCATGTTCACTTCAGTCGTAGTCAACTGGTCTTTTACATAATCGAGATTTGCTCGCAGCTCGTTGAATTTTTCTTCGCACGAAGCCAGTTCTTTGCTCAAAAAGGCGTCGGCTTCGGCTATTGTGTATTCAACCATGACGTTGGCCTTAATAAGAAGCAACAGTTATAAGGATACAAAGCGCTGAATTATGTAAGCGGATTACAACTTACCCCGAGCCAAAGGCAGATCTTATCCGTTGGAGGGACGTCGGCAGTCGCGTAGCATTGATCAGCAAGCAGGAACAACGTTTGCGCAGTCTTCCCTCCTTCCTAAAGATAAAGATACAGTCAACTGGTTTTTCGGGGGAAGTTAAACTGCACGCAACTGCAACTTTCTTGGTTCCCAGGGCGGTTGCAGTTACGCGGGGTAGACTGTCCCTGGGGCTTCAGTGTGATGGTTTCGTGCTGACATGACAGTGTTGCATCATGAAACATACCCCTCCATTTGCTGTGTATTTTAGCGTGTCACGTCAAAATGTCGTGGCCACAATGTCGCGCGACAAAATTGCGAGCGCGTCAAAACGTCGTGAGTGAGAAATGGCGTCTATGCAAAATGTCGTACGACAAAATGTTGTCTGAATCGAAATTTCGCTGGAGCTAACTTGTGGGGGTGGGACTGTACCTCTCAGGATTGAAGGATTTTTATAATTTAGGCTTAGGCTTATTGTTAGACAGCAATTAGAAATTATTCTGCTCGATTTTCAACTCGTTCGTGCTCTGTTCCTTCTTCAGACCAGAAATAAACTTGAACGAACGATCGTCGGATGGCAGGCTCCGAGCAGCTGTGATAAACCCTGATGAAAGCCTTTAACTGCATTGTTGGGTCAGGGGAGACTACCGACAACGCAGCATCCGAAACTGGGAGGGGGTTGACCCCGTGACCCCCCTCTAGGCTTGGAAAATTGTCAATTTTGTAATGTTAAAATTTTGAAAAATGGTCTGACCCCCCGTCTGGACGAGCCAAAAAT
The DNA here is from genome assembly GCA_030248295.1 of Mesodorylaimus sp. YZB2_4. NCBI lineage: Eukaryota > Metazoa > Nematoda > Enoplea > Dorylaimida > Dorylaimidae > Mesodorylaimus > Mesodorylaimus sp. YZB2_4. Next base: position 1,028,718 of record JASANH010000873.1, on the reverse strand, counting down.
TAGTGACCGCCCCTATGCAAAAGCCAAGAAAATCCTGACCCCCTTCCCCCTAGGTAAGCCAAAAGTTGGTGAGCCCCACCGCAATCAGCGTTACCAGGTCTGCAACACAATAATGCCCTAGATGCAGGTTCAGATTGCCCTAAAATTGCCCTAGACCCAACTTCTAGACAAAAATGCAAAGAAGGCCATTTAAAAAAAGTGCCTGCCGGACACCCAACATTATTCCAACCAAGCCATGATTGCGTATTTGAATACCATATCAGTTTTTAAAGGCGCCAACAATTTCCAATGCTTCTTCGACATCTCCACCCAGCTTCCCATCAAGGAAAACACCCATAAAACCACCGGCATTGTCGAGAAAGCTGAGACAAAGTGCCAAAATCTCAGATCGCTCTAAAAATTGCCCTAGAAAGGTCATTGCCCTAAAACCTGCCCTGACCGCTAGAAATTGCCCCAGATCTAGAGCGATTGCCCTGCACCTGGCAACGCTGACCGCAATACTGACTCGGCCGTGCCAAAAGTCGCGGCAGGGTCAGTATCAAGTGTACAAGTACAGGGTCAAGCTAATGGGTGCAAGTCACATTGTCGAAGTAAAGAAAAATCAGCGAACAGAGACTGCTATGTAACTTTAGAAGAGTTAGCTCCCTGACAGTCAAATATTTGAATTTGCCGCGCGCATTGATGCTCAGGTGCAAGAAGCTAAGACAGTCGGGAGGGAAGCTCGGCTGAGCGCAGTTAGAATTGCGCGAAAATAATGGCTCTCGTTTTGCTTCGCAGTCCGCAGTGCCAATATTTACTATTTAAGGGGCTATAACGACAAAGACGATACAGATTATCAGATAAGACCAAAATTGAGTGCATTAGATCTGTTCCAGCTTCTTACTCGGGAAATCGCGAGAAAATACATAATTTTTCACTCCGTGTCGATCAAATTTTGTACTGGAGTCTCTCTCTGTCGTGGAAAATAAGAGAAGTTACAAATTTACGTTCGATTTCCAGAGTAAGCAGCCAAGACCGCTCTTATGTCATAAGCGGCACGCGAGTGGGAAATTCAAAAGATGCGTACTTGTGGCACTTAATGATCGCTACTTTCTTTCCCTGTATTTCCACGATTAAAAACCGAATTTCAACCGAGAAAAACCAATCGATGCCATTATAAGCTCTATCCGAAAATATATTTCCGATTTTGTAATTTGATTTTGCAAGAGTTTCAAAAATTGGTTTTGTCTGGAAATTCCTTGTTTTTTGCTGAAGGCCTGTTGTTGCTGCAGTTTTTTGCATGATTGGATATCGAATGTAAAGCTAAAATATAGCCGATGGGGGGTCACGTTTAAAGCTAGATGGATTGGGCATATTTTAGGCTGGTCAAACCCCCGTCTCCCAGTTAGCCTGAAGGAGCAGGTCGCAGGAGGTCTGAAAATCGTCAACTCGAAGGGCACCATCAACTTTGGCGCCTAATATCTCGAGGTGTGTGAAAGATAAAAACTTTTCGCGACCGGCATTCGATTCCCCATTCATTTGCGAACACGACGATGTGTCGTTGATCAGAAAGGTCAATGAGTTAAAGCTGATATCGCCCAACCACTTTCAAAAAAACGTTTTTGGGGATAATCCCGAGAAAACCGAGTTTGCAGAAAAACGCACTGTTGCGTCACTATCACCACAAATGGGTGCATCGGATTCACACATAAAAAAGGGCACAGAAAATTTGAAGGTTGGCAATTTGTTTCCAATGAGTCGAACCTTGTAGAAAGTCTGTCTTTTAAATCGTTAAAATTCAGGGAATAATTTTGATCTGTATCTAGAAAACACGGAAAAATCAGGGGGAATGAAAATCTTCTATTTAAAATCAGGAAAAAGTGGAAAATTGCATTTTCAATTTTTTAACTGGGAAATAAAGAAATTTTTTTTTCTAAGGCATCCTGGAAAAATCATTTTTCGAGTCATGTGCCAGCCTTATTGATGTGAAAACTTAACTGCAGTCGATGCAAAAAACTTGTTTTTTTGCTCTCTGGGCCCCCCCTCTTTCGAGCGCCCAAAAAATTTCAGACCCCCCCTCTGGCCAGGGGCTAGGTTTCGGATGCTGCGACAACGGCATCATAACAATTCCATAGAGGAATTGGTAACTGGGCGTCCGTCTTTGACCTTGCCGTTCACGTCCAATCCACGTATCCCCAAAGTAGTCCAGAAGTGGTTGAACCTCCAAGGGCAGGTGATCCGACAGCGTTTCGAAAGAGTAAACCATGTCAGGTATAGGCACGAATCGAATGCAAGGGCAGCGACCATCTTGACTTTCAGAGCGAACCCTACTCACCCTACGTCCAATGTTTTAACACAAATGAAAGAAGCAACCTCGATTTCTAGCGTTGGGGAAAGCTCTTTGGAAAGTATTGTTTAACTTAGAACAGCACAGCTTGCATGACGCGTCCATTGTTTGCTTCTGGCAAGAGTGCATTAATGAGGCATCCCTTTTTCGGGCGATCTTACGAGATTTTTTTTGCACAGATGCGTGATTGGTTGCCGACATTATTGTAGGGTCAACATTTTCCCTTGCTCGACATTTTGTCGCACGACATTTTTCCCCCGACATCTTGTCATGTAATCGTATTTTAGCCGCCCATAATCATGTTCACCGAGCAGGAGCCAGCATCAGCCCCGCCCTACCCAGTCAAATTCCTCTGAACTATTGCTGCAATTTCAGTGGTCGTAGCCCCGCTCCCCGATGTTCCTGTGTCTACAATGATGTCCATACTATCCTCCATTTGTTCTTCACTCCGTGTACACTTTGAGCAGGTGTCTCCCATCAGCACGGCCTCCTTAAACAACTCTGTTGGGTCTTACCTGACGTGATTTCACAGCAGCTATCAAACGAAGCGACTGTTTCAGATCGTCGACCTTGGTACGAAGCCTTGCACGTCGCTGCATCAAATTGCTCTCGATCATTTTGAATTTTTGATGCATCTCTTCTAAATTTCGTAGCACCTTTTCCGTCGACTCACGACCGGGGGCTCTCATATAGACGTCTACATTTGGCTAAAAGCACAAGATTCGCCTGTGTTAGGAAAAAAGGCAGGTACATGCAATAAAATTCAGGCATGATTTATCTGATTGAGATAACACTACACTACATATATGCTCTGCTTTGTTACGTGAAAAACGATTAGTGAACTTTCAGAACGCCAAATAGGCTTGAGTAGTTTAAAGCTCGTATTCTTAAAATAGAGCCGCGGAAGCATACTAAAGATGCGCTTTGGGATTGTTCGAGCAATCCCAAATCTGTAAATTTAGCTAGAGCGTCTTTCTATAACTGCTCTTTGAGCCTATGGCACCAAAAAAACCTGAAGAATAGAAAAATAAAAAAATATGAAATAGGCCTATGACCTTACACTGGACCATCCTCTATGTCTTGCTTTAACGAGACGGGTAGGCACTCAAATTCTTGTTACAACATTAGACTTCATAAAAAAACGGTCTATGTACTCACTATAAATTCCGCTGCAGGAACGCCAGGTGGGGGACCTCCTTTGGAATTATCGGAAGTTTTATTCGCATCTGCCATTTTTGTCGGCCGAGGTCCGAAATCTGAGCTCATAAAACCGAAACAGAAATAAGATAATATCAGTCGGACGGGAAAGCAAAACCGGCGATTGGCTTAACAAAATAACATTGACTACGCACGCTCGACGCACGGCTAACAGAAAACCTGCAAAGCCACACGCATAGGGAATGTCACTGCGCAACCCACCACCTGAGCTCGCTCATTTGGAGATGTCATTTTGTCACAAAATGGCGTTTTATGCTTCTAGCGATGGTTTGGTCGGTCGCAGGAATGGAAGCCCACCTACACGGTTTGGATTGCGAGCTCAATTCTGGCATAGGCCGGTCGAAGGAGACGCCGCAGCCAAGATAAATGGAGACCAAGTACGATCACTTCAGCTTCAGGAGCCCGCACACAACGGTTGCGTATATGGCTTCGTCTCGACTCACCTCGGGTGGCTCTCCTCTCTAGATGAACTTGCGAAAGTTGTGCATTGTGTGGAAGTCCGAATGCTGCGTGACGATCTAGGAGCAAGGTGGGGACGTGTTGTGCCAATAAAGCTTGTGGATGTGCCGCTTGTCTACTGTAAAACAGAGTAGGTTAGTGGGGCTGAGGAGAAGGATCCCTAGTCTTGCCCAGCAGCTGGTGTCGCGCAACCCTGAAGCAATGGATACGCGAGCCTTTCCAACGCGCTAGCAGCACACAGGCAGCGGAACACTGGCCGCAGTGCTGCCAGGTGCAGTACCGTTGCCCTAAATCTGGGGGCAATTTTAGACTGTCAGGGCAGGTTTTAGGGAAGTGACATTTCTAGGGCAATCTGAGATTTTCAGGGCATCTTTAGATATCGTCACTTTCTTCGTTAGCTCTGTCGACAATGCCGTTGCTCCAAAAAGCGTTTTCCATGATGAAAAGCTGGGTGGAGATCTCGCTGAAGCATTGGAATTTTAGGCGCCTTTTGAAATCTGATATGGTATTCAAATGCGCCATCATGGCTTGCATAGAGTATTGTTAGGTGTCTAGGAGGCAGTTTTTTCGAAGGGCCTTCTTCGCATTTTGTCGGGAAGTTGAGTTTTAGGGCAATTTGAACCTGCATCTGGGGCATTATTGCGTTGCAGACCTGGTAACACCAAGCTCCTTTGAGTCAACCCCAGCCTATTGGGAATGAAGGTGTGCTTGGGCGAGAACGAACTGAGCGTTTTGATCAGAATTCATACGATTCAGCTTAAAATGTGGCTTGCTTTATTTTGTATGATGGAGATTTGCTTTGCAGCACGCTTTGTGGAGGTAAAATATCAGAGACAAATTGCACAGGAAAAACCAGTGCTCTCGAACTGAAAACTTGAAACGAACCGAAACCGAAAGAACAGAGAACACAATTCTGTCAGAGTCCTGCTTTTGAAACCACTGCTCACCGTAGATTCAGATGCTGTTTTCCCACGCACAACAATGCAAGATGGAAGAGTAGAACAATCATCAGGTAACCTAATCACAGCCTTCGCAAGAACCCTCAAGCCGGCAAATGTCTCTTCGCCTGTAGGCAAGATCTGACCTGGTGGAAGGATGAAACCGTTTCCAGCCGAGTTCCCGCTTGGTCTCAGTTCAAGGCATCAGACGTATTTGATTCCAGCATCACCCTTAGCCCAGTCGTCGGAACCGCTAGCGGCTGCATCTAAAATGACATCCATATTGGAGGAAATATATAGTCCCGACATGTTATTCATACAGAGCAGATCAGCCGCAATGCCGACGGCGTAGCGGGTTCCGTACAGCGAAGCCAAAGCTCGAGCACTTTGCTTTGCCAGCGATTCCTAAAAATTAATCACAGAACTGTGCGGAACTGTTATGATATCTACTGTATCTGACCAGCTCATATCCGTCGGCGGGGTACGAACCAACGCGATCGCCAAACGGGTAGAACCACATTTGAGAGTAAGCGTGGATAGTCAGGAAAGCTTTAATGTCCTTGTGACAGGTGACAAAGTTACGCACCGCGTGCGATTCAGGCTCAGAGAAAGCCGATGGCCCGCGGCAGGTCTCGCTGCAGATATTGGAGCTGCTACCAGCACCTAAAACATCAAGTCTTTTAACTGAGCCGAGACAGCATTACGGTCACGCCAACCTCCGAGTCCATACCCAAAGTTCCTATTCAAATCGACGCCCTCGCAGCAACGCCACCCTGATCATTGTTTTGGACGACGGTTTTTGCGCCACATGCGGTCCTGGAATTGAGCTGTTCGTTATGTACCTACCCCAGCATCTACCGACCCACCGATCCGGGCCGGATCGGTTTGGGGGAACCGACTCAAGCTGTGGGTCGGCCGGATCGGAATTTTGAATTCCCGCCAAAATATCTTCTCTGGCGCCCAGTCATGTCTTCATGCAGGCAGCTAGGATCGACACTTCAACCCACTGGACTGGCCGCCCATGCATGACATCGACGTTTTTTTGCAAGTTTCGACCCCACCCACCTTCTGTCCACATAGGAGCGCGGGGGCTCATTTGGCTTGTGAGAGGCTGGTGGTGGTGTTTTTTTTTGGGGTTGTGGTTTGGGGGGGTGTTTGGTTTATTAAGGAGTTTTTTTTTGGGTTTTTATAAGTGGTTTAAAAAAATAAAAAAAAAAAAAAAAATAATTTTTATAATTGGCCCCAGAAGGGGAAGTTGGGGGGGGGCATGGGGATGTTTTTTCTTGTTATTATAAATGAAGTGATTTTCAAAAATTTTTCATTAACTGTACTCTATTTTTCGTTGCCCACAACCACGCAAAAAATTTGGAATGTAATTGGGGGGCAACCCTGACTGAAACGCCTCAGTTCTATTCTGGCTGAAGACGTCAGTTTAGGAAGCCCGTTCTCATCGTCAGAGAACTGGCTGGGCGATTCACCAGGAATTCAATTGGAGGTGGAAGTGGTGCCCTCGATTGAGAAAACTGGTCCTAATTGCCAGTCGGGGCCCTCCGTTCTTACCCTCTATCATCCTGACACGCTGATTCTGGCGCAGGATGCCCTCGGCGGTGATGCTCCAGCGGAGCAGCAACAAGTGAGGCCGTCAGAGGGAGCCTGTCATGAGAGTTGACCGCCCACACACTGCCGCACCCGTCATTATGACTCCTTGCTGGCAACTGGCAAAACCCATAGGAAATCGGGGTAGGTGGGGGGGGGGGGGCGGGGGCCCAGCCCAAAAACATTTGAAAAGCTGTCCACATACCGGCCACCTCCCACTCTAAGAAGTCAAGTCTTGCAGCGAAACGGGATATTGCAGGTGCTGTTTGACAGTAAAAATTTGTGAAATTCTACGCTGCCGCCTCAGACAGCATGGGGCAAGGGACGAGCACGTTAACTTAGTCCTAAAGTTCTCCTCCCCAGTCCGTTTTTGTCCGAAATCCGTCAGCCCCTTCTTCCTCTTCCTCCATCCGTCACCGTCTACGAGGTCTTTGATTCGTACTCCCCCACCGCCATTCGTACTGTAAACAATGACCAACTAAAAAGACAATGTCGTCAGCTAGCGTTCGTTCGGGATCCCGATCCCGATCCCGGTCGGGATCGCCCCTCCCGAACCCGATAAAAAATGGTCGGGATTGAATGTTGTGGAGATGTGTGAAGAAGGGGAAGGGTAGAGGAAGGGATGGGGAAGGGAGTGTTCCAGAAGGGTAAGCTGAAAAAACTTTGGTGGCTGATTGAACTGGTAAAGAGGAAGTGAGGAATTTGTTTGCTAATTGGTGACTAATTCTAGGTCTTTTTGCTTGCATGATTTTTAATGCCATGATGAATACTGCGCATAAAAGTTTTTAGCTCTATATTTGCTGGCTACTTGGGGCGGGTTGTAGGTTACCTACATCGAATTTAAAAAAAAAACTAACACTCTAAAAATCCCGATCCCGAAAAAAGTGATCCCGAACGAACGCTATCGTCAGCCACACTATGGCGTAGTGACAGAGGTACCTTGTTCAAGATGTACAAGATCGTCGCTGGTGAAGCCCATTCCCGAGCGTGAATTCCTGCAATGCCTCAGTTCAGAAAAGTGCAATACATAGTCAAGGCTGGATAGTCAAGGCAACCACACACTGCCCAGTGGTGTATGTGGTTGCCTTGACTATCCATCCTACTGTATCTATTTGGTTGCCTAGTTAAAGCAACCAAATCGATACAGTACTTTCTCCACAGGCCAAACACAATATACGACAAAAGCATAAAACTTTTTAAATGTTCATACCTCCATCCAGCCGAATGGCAGGCTCGGAGGAGCCACTACCAGAGGAAACCTAGAAGACGGGATGAAATGAGCGTATCCAAGGGAGCACAAAAACACGTTGGCCAAACATACATACCTTGACCAAGGTTATAGGCCTGCCTTGATGGGACTTGCCAATAGTTTCGGTCGAAACGATTCTCGGATTAGTACGTGCCAGCTGTTGGACAGCACTCATAATCCAAAATAAATCATGCGTAACGTACGATTTTCCAAATCAGCAACAAACCACCACACCTCTTCCAGCTTCAAGAATCGCGAAAACCAAGCCGAATTCTTCACGTTGCTTAAACTACGGGAAGTGGACGGGATCTTTTCAGCTTCGATAGCGCTAAAAAAGGTGCTTTTATTTTCAGTCCCGGCAACAGTAGACACATCCTTACCGCTGTACATTTTCAGATGTTGTCGTGTACTTGATGCCCAATTCATTCAATTTGGTCAAGAACGGTTTCTTGGCTTTTGGTGACAGAAAATATCAAATGGCCGCCTCGCAGAGTCTTGTTTCCAGATTTGGAGCTGATGGAAAAAGGCACACAGGAGTCACCAGTGCATTTTCCAGGGTAGGCCTCGTCTCCACTCACCTCTAAACCACTCTCGTTCTCGCGCAACGAGTTTAACTATTTTACTTGACTCTCAGTTTCGGGATGGGCCTTGATGAGGAAACATCTAAAAACATTGATCACTTCACGAGTCTCAGAAACATGCACAAGCTTACCCTCCGTAGTTCTTCTGGCCACTGCACACCGCGGCCAACACAACCAAAGACGACAAATAGACGAGCATCGTAGGGAAAGCTTCGAATGCCATGAAAGGCTAATAACGAGATCATGGGTCAAGCGGGTTTTTTGTATAGCCTGTGTTGGGGGGGGGGGGTTTGCGGGGGGGGGGGTGGGGTTTTATTTGGGTTTGTTTAGGGATTTTTTTGATTCTTGAATTTGAGTTTCTCATATCATTGTCTCTGTGACATCGTGTAGGTTTTTTGGGTTGGGGGGGAGGGGGAGAGAAGGGGGAAGGGGGGGAAGAGGGGAGGAGAAAGGGGGGATAAGGTAGGGATAAGGAGAGGGGGAGGGTAGGGGGGTGCGGGGTGGGGTAGGGGTTTTTTGTGTTTTTGGTATGGCTTTTTTTTTTTCTGAGGAATTTTTTGTATAAATTTTTTTTTAATTTTATATTTTTTCTTTTTTTTTATTTATTTTTTAATTTTTTTTTAAAAAAGGGGTGTTTTTATAGGGGATTTTATATAAAGGGGAGACCGTGTTTTTTTTTTTTCTAAAAACACGGGGAATTTGGGGGGTGGAAAAAATTTGTTTGTTTTTTAATTTTTTTTTTCCAGGCGAGAGTCGAACTCTCCCCTCTAATCGTAAGTGCGCGCCTAGCGTGACAGGCAAACGACTACCGCAGGCTACGCCCCAGTTTCGCTTCCACCCCCAGAGCTGCTACAGACTACGATAAACAGACTAGCCTAGCTAGCGTGCTTTTTTCTTTATTTATGCAGAATCCCCATGCCTAATCGTCGGGATCCTGGCCTGTCGTTGAGGATCACGCGAAGAAACGAGCTTGTTTGGAGTCCCGCTTATTGGGCCTGAAGGCCCAATTAAGATATGTAAAACGATTTGAAATCAGAGTTTTTTAAATCAGTAAATGAAGAACAAAGATTGCGCAGAATTTTGGACACAGTTTTTGGCTTGGGATCGGTTAGGATCGGATCGGCTGGATCGGGATCGGATCGGGCCGATCCAGAGCATGGATCGGATCGGGATCGGGATCCGGGCTGAGGGTCGGATCGGTCGATGCTGGCCCTGTGGAGAATCTGCGCAAATAAGACAACTATTATAACACTTGTTACATACCTTCGGCATACCACTAGATTACGCACCAGCCCTTCTTCCATGTAACAAGCACATACGGCTGTTGACCAATCGACAACTGCAAACCCACGGGCCATGTGCGGGTGTTTTCAGTGATTCGAGGTAGACCGCTAAGCACATGGTACATGCTTGCTGGTATTGTACGACTGAAACCAAATCGGTCTGCCCCACACTGCACTGTAGTCTAACTAAACATCAAGATCAAGCTGAGCATGAGAAGCGGGAGAGGAAGATCATTCACTTACCCTGATCAACGGCCTGCCGTGATGGGACTTGCCAATAGTTTCAGTCGGTCGAAACTACTCGGATTTCTGCAGGCCAGCTGTTGTATAGGACTAATCATCTAAAATAAATCATGCGTAACATTTTCTAAACCAGCAACACGTGCGAGCCACTGCGATGCCGTGCCGTCGATTATGCATTGCACAGGTAGGATACATGAGAATACAGGTACAGAAGGGTGTACTCGCCCCATAAGCATTAAGTTATCAAGTTTACTCACATTCCACGTTTACTTTTCCACACTCCACATTACAGGAGCTAAGCACACCAAAACCATCTGCATTTTCTTATTGAATTTACTGTGTATCCTTCAGTCACATATATGAGTCTCCGTTCTTTCTCATGCCTCAGAAACCTATCTTCTCCAGTTCAACAAACGCCAATGATTCGATGCATTCGCAAATCGAAGTCGGATACCCAGTGGTCTCTTCGCCGCATTTGTGGCACGTGTAGCAAAGCGATTCAGGTTCCTCGTAACAATCCTGGTATTTGCTTCGATTAGGGCCGTGTATGAAGCAATACTCGCAGACAGCCCACTCGCAGAATTTGCAGCGAGCTCCAGAACAGTTTTTTTGAAATTCATCAGGCTGCCCTTCGCAGCACTGGTGGCAATGCCAAGCGACTTCGCTTTCTTCGAATTCTTCTATTTTGTGTTTGAAAGGACCGCAGGCGCTCTTCATCAGCGTTACGGCATATTTGATTGGCAACGGCATTTGGTCGAAATATGGTAGCAGCTCTGATAAGGCGAAGGCGTCAGTCAAATGACGAATTGCGTGACGAACAAATTCTTTTAATTTGTATTGTATTCCAAGGAAAAACAATTTCATTTTCTGTTCGATTTCCGAACAAACGTTGTGGCAGCTCTTGATGTGCCGCTTCATAAACATCGAACATTTTTCTAATAAATCCTTCATTTCGTATTGATCACCCAATCGCAACAAAACTGTGATGTTGGCATGGTCGACTTTCTTTTTCTTGCCGTTGCTATTCGGGAATAAAACGCGTAACAGCTCCAGCGTTTCGTCTGCCTTCATATCTGGTAGTTGCACGACGTCTTGAGCAGATTCTCGAAATTGACCGAATAACATAGTATTGAAGACAGGACTCACTTTGGCTAAATCGTCACGGGAGACCCAATACGTTGTGCCTTCCACTTTTAGGCCCAACGATCGGTCAGATGTTCGTGCCAGGAAATTATCCCGTTCGGTTGCATCGTAATGAGTCATATTTTACCGAACAACAATGAAAAGACGAAGCCCTGACTGACGAAGATAGGCGCGATGAATAGATACTAGCGGAAGCAAGAGAAATTGTTGCGGAACAAGTTTTGCCCCCAAAAAACAAAACACTCCCGTATACTCGAATCGAATCTCGAAGCACAGCAATTCCCGCGCAAACGCACCTAGAGAACGGATTTGTCAGGTATACATGTTCGTGCCATGAAGGCGGGAATTCAAATATGCTGTGGAGGAGCGCATTAACTTAATGACTACTGCTAATCGCCTGACATTGCTTTAGTGAGTTTGAGATACATGCATGTTCGCCCATAATATTTACAACCTTGCATCTGTCGTTTTACTGTCAAGAAATTGGCTTTCTGAGATAGAACTACAGAATGGGACAATTCTAAAACACGGCCTCCGTCATTTCGTCATCATTTCTTTCCAATCACGGCATTGGCGACAACGCTCAAACCGGCCCACGTTTCCTCGGCGGTAGGCACGATCTGGCTTGGTGGGAGGATGAAACCGTTTCCGGCCGCGTTTCCACCTGGTCTCAGCTCAAGGCAGTAGACGTATTTGATTCCCGCATTACCCTTGGCCCAATCGTCGGAGCCACCAGCAGCTTCATCTAAACCAAGAGTGCAGGGAGTACTATTGGAGACGGACAGGTATGGCTGCTCAACGTACACAACAGATCGGCAGCAGTGCCGACGTCGTAACGAGTACCGTACAAGGCAGCCAAAGCACGCGCGCCTTGTTTCGCCACCGATTCCTAAACAGGGTATCGATCTTTCAGGAAAGGAGATGGTATCGTAAACACCTTACCAGCTCACGAGCATCGGGAGGATACGAGTTGTAGCGATCACCGTACGGGTAGAACCACATTTGAGAGTAGGCGTGGATGGTAAGGAAGGCCTTGATGTCCTTGTGGCTCAGAACGAAGTCACGTACAGCTGCTGATTCTGGTTCGGAGAAGGCGGACTGTCCGCGGTAAGTGTCGTCGCAAGTGTCACCACTGGTGCCCGCGCCTAAACTTGAGTCAAGGTCAGACGTGGACCATGCAACCACGAATCAGCTTACCTCCAAATCCATAACCGAAATTCCTGTTCAAGTCGACACCCTCGCAGCAGTACCTCCCTGAGCATGCGTTTTTACGTCGGTTCTTGCGCCACATGCGGTCCTATGAAAGCAATCACCTTCTGAAGAGCGATGCAAAAATTCGAGCACCTTGTACTTACTCCATTGTGGGTGTAATCATAACCGTCCGGGTTCAGTACGGGGACGATGTACCAGGTGGCACTGTCCACATAGTTTTTCAGAGTGCTGTTCGTGTTGTACCCAGTGACCAGCTGAAAGGTGGCCAGAGTAAGTATGCTTTCGGGATGGTAGTAAGCATGGCTGGGTTCGTGGCCTGCTGGGTTAGGTGGCTGCCTCTCAAGCCAGATGAAGAGGCAAGGGCGAGTGATCAACTCGCAGCCTGGTAAATCATTTGGTGCATAATGTGTCCCATCACCCTTGATTGCGCATACGTGAGTTTGGTGATGTGGTAGAACATGAAGCATGTGGTCCATACCTTGTTTAGAATGTACAGCACAGTAGCTGGGGAGGCCCATTCACGAGAGTGGATACCTAAAACACGGAATGAATCATGCAACCAATCCAAACGCATCTGGGAATCATACCGCCATCCAACCAGATTGCTGGCTTTCCGCGACCGCCTGAGGAGAGCTGCAATTGAAAATCCGAGTGGTCAAGCGCTGAAGCATGGTCACAAAATACTGTAGGGTTGGTCTACTCTAGCTGACAATGCATCCTTTTGGGCAGGCATAAATGGGGAAACCTGGGGTCCGTCGAATCGCAGCCGTCTTACCGTAACCAAGGTAATGGGTCTTTTCTGATGCGTGGTGCCAATGCTTTCGACCTTGACGATGTTTGGGTTTTCACGGGCGAGTTGTTGAATGGCAGCATTGATCTAAAACAGTAACTTCTAAATGCCTTTAGTTTATCCTGCTGGCTCTTCCTCCTCGCCTCTTCCAAACGCAAGAATTTGGAAAACCAGCCAGCATTCTTGACGTTGCTGCGAGTACGAGCTGGAGCAGGGATCTTCTCGGCGTCTATGGCACTAAAACGATTTTTTCCGAAACTCATTGCCGCAATAATGTGACCAGCATTACCGTTGCACGTTCTGTGATGCAGTCGTGTACTTGATGCCCAACTCATCCAGCTTGGCCAAAAATGGTTCCTTGGCTTCAGGAGACAAGAAAATATCGAATGGTCTTTTCAAATTTCCTTGCTGCCAGACTTGGAGCTGAAATCCGTTACTGCCGTCACTTTTGCTTGATCGACCACTGGCCAGTGTCTCTACTCACCTCGAAACCACTCTCGTTCTCGCGCAACGAATTCAAGTATTCCACTTGGCTCTCAGTTTCGGGATGGGCTTTGATCAGGGACCATCTAGAACACGGGGACTCTTGAGAAGGGCCACACGTGTCTGACTGGAGGCATACCCTTCATAGGTCTTCTGTTGGCCCCAGCACTGGTGCACTGTGACCAGCAACAAAGCCAGAATCGAATGATATACGAACATTCTTGATGGTTCGATGAGTCGGAGGCAGTTCATAACAGGAATCTTCGCACCGCCTGTCTCTTATAGGCGCGTCGTGGAAACTGCGTCAACAGACACTGTTATGAGTACGAAACAAGATTTCTAAAAAGTCTTTCTTCTCTGACATACTCTTCGTTTGATCAGGCTGCTGCCCTCGCGAACGAGCAACGTTGGGCGGCCAATGCTAACGAATGCACGCCCGCTGATAGCCAAAGTTGACACAAGGGTACAGTAGGCCGGCCAGAGACACCCGGTTGATACGTGTCAGTGCGTGTGCACAGATGATATCGTGACTAAAGTGCCTGGAAACAGATAAATGATGCTTGTAGCGATCCTATGCCTTATTTGATCAGCGCCTAAGCAATATGAGAATGGCAGCCACACTGTCATAGTACTGCAACACGATAGGAAACATTTGCATATTGTGCTTCAAAACGTCCAATTTCGGTCTCTTGCATCTCTGACTACGAGATGTCAATTCTAAGCTAGCCGTCAGTGCTAAAATTTTGTAAATTTGAAAAGCAGGGCCAAGAAATCAATAAACAATCAGTCGTCATCTTCGTATCATCAGAGATAGTGCGACAGAGTTTCTCCGGGGTCCCAGAAATATGGGTGTGTGAGGGCTTGGGCCCGACCCGAAACAAGATGCCAATATCGGCAAGAGCTTTACTAAGCAGCCACACACGAACGAGCACGACGAGACACTGGCCGGGGCACAATAACAGGCCGCACCCTCGACCCAGACAGTCGGGGACCAAGGAGAGGCCAGGCGCATATCCTGCTGCACTTGGAGGTCAACCCACCTCTAGGCTCAGTCCATTAGCATGGATCCCAAGGGTAAACTAGGGTTTCAGGTAGGGCACCCAAGCATGGCTGTACCTGAGCATCAGGCCCGAGCATCACTGGCGCCTTATCACTCAGCGGTTACCATATTCCGGCCGTGTCCAACCCGTTACACGTGGAATATGCCAAGTGTGCCTGGAGAGACAGTGATGAAGTCAAGGAATCTCGCTGTGACTTCTAAAATCCTTGGTTCGTGCTGGAACTTGCCAAAGGAAAGCTTAATCCAGAGTCTGAAAATCATTATCTGCACAGACCCGGCAGTTAAATGTGAGACGTTTCCCCCCAGTGAGACGACTTCCCCCTATGTCCCCCACCGGTGGGGGGAATCGACTCACTGAGACATGCGAGGTTTCCCCCACCGTGTCGTTACCCCTACCATCAGTGTTGAACCCTGCGGCCATTCAAATTTTGAGCCTTCATATAGCAATAAGTACTCATGCATAAATCTTCATCGCTTATCCTAGAAGAAATGAAGTATGCCTCGAATACTCCGCAATTTTGTGTGGACCACGTTCGCCTGATTTAAGGACAAAGAAGACGAGCCTAATGTATCGTGAATAAGAAAACTGCTTTGCCAAAATCTGCAGCTGTCATACTGGTAAATACACTAAATCCTACTGCCTAAATTTATGTCTTCTGTTTTTTACCGATTCACAGTCAGGTATAGTTCTATTTGGATTTGAAACATGCCTTCATTGGCACAGAAAAACTGGTCTGCTCTTACATACACTCGTATTTGCAGCGTGTAAACCATTTCTTCTGCAGTAAGTTAGGAGTTCAAAAAGTTCGTAGCCTGAATACCTTGCGCGTGCAACGTTGAGCTGACAATGAGCTGCAGCAGCCAACTTCTACTTTACACACCCTACGAGCCTTGCGTACCTTACCTACAGTACCTGCATGTTAGGATAAAATTATGGTGGGGGAATCGTCACAGTGGGGGGGGGGGGGGGGGGGGAACGTCGCATGTCTCATTGAGTCGATTCCCGCACCAGACAAGATGGGGGAAACGACCAAGTGGGGGGGGGGGAGTCGTCACGAGACCGGCAGCTGGTACCTACAGAACAATAGCTGCCAGGGTTATTTTACAGCTATCGGCTAGTGAAGACTGGTTGGCTGTCTTGGACTTTTTGGTTGGCCTAATGCAGAAGCTCCAACAGTCACTCCCTCTAGTAATATGGCCCAGACGTATCACACCAACTGGAACGACCATACGCAGTCCGTGACACCTCTTGACAAGTGAGTGAACTGTCCAGACTCACATTCATTGCCACATGACACCTCTACAGTAGGCTCAGATAAGAATATAGATGACACTACAGGTAAATGGACTCACGCTATTAATTGAGATACCGTATTTCCTCAAAATTCCCCCCCCCCATCGAAATCCTCCCCCCGTCTGGTTATTCTCCCCCGTCTAGACCCCGATTGAACTTTATTCTCCTCGCTCTGGAAATGCTCCCCCGGGGACAACTTTGAATTACCACACAGTATCATCAGGTGTGGAAAATGTGAAGGATATGAGTGTTGGCGTGATAAAAAATGTTTTCCATGAAGAGTCAGACGATGAAAATGAGGTTAAAGACGGAGATATCGTGCATATTGACTGAATTCAGGTATGAGTAGCATGAATACGGGAAGAGAAGTATTGAAATAGACGGAGTTATCAGTACTTGTTGGAAAGCTTTAGGCTGTCTTCCTTTCTATAATGGCATCTAGAAAATGTTTGAGTTTTATTCTCCCCCCTCTGGAAATCCCCCTCTGGTTGTTCTCCTCCGTCTAGGACCCATTTAAAAAAATTTCTCCCCCGGAAAGAATTTCGAAGAAATACGGTTTACTAATTCAACATGCGGGGAAACGGTCTGGTTTTTGCGCTCAAGCATTTGTTTTTGAGACCTGCTTGAGGTCAGCTCAGTTACTCTACTGGGTTCGCTTCTCGTCGAAACGTCAAGCCAGCCGATATCTTTGGTGTTGCAAAGGAAGGCATTGTGGCGAATTCGAGATGGATGACCCGTCATCGAGTCTATACAATGGAATCGGCCAAAATGACATTCGCCGTCATCTCCAAAATGACGGCTGACAAGCAACCTCAGACGATTCTGCAGAATGGCTAAAATAACTGTTCCATGCTCATTCTCATTCTTTCGTTTCCTGGGGTAGAGCTCTAGATCATTGCATTGTCCGTCCAATAACTGCTGTTCCAGGGAATGCTGGGCAATAGAGGAGTTCAAATTATGGTAGCAATGGATACTTCATGCGAGCAAACCAATGCGGTCCACAACATGCCAGACAAGACCTTTTCGGTGCTTCAAGAAGAGAGCACACAGGTTCGCGGATTGCCAAGGTCCAGGCCCCAGGGTAAGAGCGAGTGGCCCCTGAATGGCCATGAGCAGCATGGCCACCAGCAAAAACACATAGTAAGCGATCATATACGTACAATACGGAGACATCGCTGTTTTCCCGTGCGTCTTCTTGTCCCTAATTCACATTGTTTCTAGATTGGCACGCATGGAAAGCGATCACACACGATCACGTCTCTTCCAAGCACCAGTTGTCGTAAGGCACCGTGATTCTGGCCTCCTCCCAACCCAGGTTGATGTTGCGCCTGTAACCCGTGTTGATGCGCATCAGGATGCGGCGGATGCGGCCCGGCAACGTCCACTTTTTACTGCATCACATGATCATCAGCCACGAAAACGCAAAGCTACTGGACACACGAGGAGCTCAGATGACAGTATCATGTTAACAAAACGTGAAAAAAAGTTTATCGCACCCCACGTTGAAAAAAGCTGGCAAGACTTGTAAGAATGCTTGCAAGACTGTTGAGTTTACTTGCAAGAAAATCCTATAAGACTCCTTGCAAGAAGTCGTCAGAGCTACAAGATTACTTAAAAGAAGTGGTCAGAGCTACAAGATTACTCACAAGAACCATTCAAGACCACTTATAAGATCAGTTATCGGGATTCTCTTATCACTGCAACCGATACTCCACTTTTCGACACACATGACCGATTACATAGAGTAATTGACTTAGAACACGCACCCACAAGGCAAATCAGAATTTCAAATATTCACATCGCATCGAGTATTCATTGACCAGTTCATCCAATTTTTGCTTATCGCCTTGAGCATCATAAAATTGTTAGGCAGCTTTAATAATTTCGCTTTCCTCCTTTGTGATTGCTTTCGCTTCGATGCTGCGATACATGGAGTCATCGAACACCTCATCCATGATAGTCCAATCTTTTTTTGGATAACTACCTTCTTCAATAAGCTTATAATAGTGCGCCTTTCGAACAAAATGCCTAAAATAGAAGCCAGAAATAGAATGAAGTTTTGTCGTGAGACAGGTCTTTTGATCTGATTTCAACCACAATCATATCTCACACGACAGTATCCTTTCCGGCGTGCATTCAGGTAGAATGATAGGGCCGTGGGCATGGGCGTATGGGCAGTGGGCGTCGTACCACCCAGAGGCCAGTTCAGGACCTGCTACAAACGCGCAGCGACGAGAAGACGAGCTGAGCTAAGTGTAGGAAGCTGGCTGTGGCTTCCTCAGAGCTATTGCGCAATACGAAGCAACCCACGCTAGAGAGCAGTCTTTTACTGGCCACCTAGCGGGATCACGCACGAAACAACCACACACGAGCACACACAAAGCAATAACTGACCGAGTCACTCATGAGACGGCACAACGCCGAGCTGACAGGAAACAGGAAACAGGCTAGACAGGCAGACTAGGGTGCGGCCACGGGGCGGCAAGCAAGATACTTGGCCATGTCAATACATGGCATGGCATGCATCCAATAAAGATGGGGGTGTCTTCCTAACATAGAAAAGAGTACGCAATGGCATAAGCTATGGCGCTCACTGACGTGGAATGATGCATTTCACAACAGTACACCCATCACATAAGGACCGTCACTCGCGATATATGAAGAAGTGAGTCTGGAAGAAGCGATATCAGTACTAGTGAGAGGTAGTCCAATGCAGTGCTGGGCTATTCAGCGCACTGGGCCAGGAAGAGAATTGCCTACATCTGAACGGATGATCCTTTGTCGCGGTGGGTTCCAGGGTTTCAGATCCACAGGGCACAGTACTGAAGTCATCACAGGCTCCGTCTTGGTACTAAATCTGGATGAACCGCCGCCTGCGACGATGATAGCCGATATGGAAGTGGGTTTTGGGCCCTGCATCGATATACTCGCACACGTATCTGATAGAGCTGACAATGTAAAACTGGTGTTACTTACTTGCGATTTTTTGTTGCAAAATCAAGTCCATGCTGATTAATCAGCCCAAGTTCTGCTTTTCTTTGATGGGGAAATCCGTCCAAAGCGCTTTCGAAATCACGCAGTTTGCTTTCCAAAGCGGCTTCATCCTTGATTCCCGATTTGATCAACTGTGCTTTTCTTTGTTCCAGACATACTTTTAACAAGACCTCTGTGAAAAATGCTACAGGTTTCTGAAGAACTCAAGTGACGTCAGCCGTATCTTACTTTCAAAACAGTCGACACCACTTGGATTGTTTTCGGCTAATTGGGATCAAGAAATTACTTTCGATACGGTCTCCCCGCATCGCTGATAAAACTATCGATATCTCTTCGACACTGATGAAGCAACGTGTTAAAAAACGACGAGCTGTCTTTTCCCATTTAGAGCAGTTTCTACAAAGTATAAGGCTTGTGTTCATGATGGCACTCCCACTTGCAGAAGCAGTGCCGCCCACTTGCAAAACGCGTTCCACCTGAAACAGACCTGTCTTACTGCCACAATTGGCCCCAAGGAAATAGCCACGCTAGCTACCTTGTAGGCTCATTTCATTTGTCGTTCGCACCGTCGACGGCTCCGAAGGCACCCTGGCCGAGTTTCTAGTCTACTGCCCAACAGTCTAATGGTCACATCAACCTTCGAACGGACACGTTGTCGCCATCTCACACCCGGAAGCATACCTACTCGCTCCAACACAGCCACCGTCAACAGATTGGATGAAAAATGGAGAGTATGACCACTGTACATGCTGTAACTGTAACTGTTTCCCGTGTGTGTAGTTTCTGTTACCGAAAAAATTTTTTCGGGAAACAGACTATGTTGAAGGAAATGTCAGTGGCGGTATGCTGGGTGCGGAGTTCCGTAACGCCTTGCACCCCGCTGGCCAGTATAGGCAGTTGTCACTGATGAAAAGTGGTCCGCTCTCACGTTGTCGTCTAATGGACTCACACTGTGACATTATCGTCGTCTGAAATTGGAGCTTACGCAGAAGATATTGTAATAACGTTACTGCAACCCACATCCGCAACACCCCCACAACACCCATTAATTTAGAGTATCCTTTCAAATGATAAACAAAAATTTATTTAGATTTTTGTGAGCCGAAGCTCCATTTTGCCTATAGCTGGCCAGCAGTCAAAGCTTCCAAGCAGGGCTGTGCGGGGACCAGCACACACAGTAGCCCCTCTGCGTGTCTCCACTAGGAGCACCTCCACGCCAGGGCACCCCGTACAGGACACTGACTTCTTCGGACGCTGGCGGGCGGGCTGTGAATCCTGTCGGTGTTCGACAGCCGAGACTGTCTCCTCGTTTAGCTTCCGTCTCTCCACTCGGACTTTTTCGACGGTACTGGGTGAGCCACCCACGGCCTGGCGTGCAAGGTCAGCGAGGGTTTATGGTTCGCAAACCGACCTCCATCACCGGGGATCGAACCCGGAACGAGTCCAGCCACTCGCTCCCCCCCCCCATCCCCAAGCAATACAGACAGACGAACCGCTGCACCGCCGCGGCCGCTTTCGGCGGAACTTGCACCATAAATTAAGCAAGAGGAATGAGGCTATCGAAAGAACTGCGATGGCTACCCAGCGGGTCATTTTTTCTGATACCTTTAATAATAGTAATTTCATGCACTTTGCGCCTTTCTGTTTCACCGATGTGCCTACTTTATGCCTCATGCTCACAATCAGTGTGTACAGCAGAGGCTGTCTGGCCATCCATCCTCTGCACGAAGCCGGCAGCTGGGAGCATCACCCGTCATGGTCATGGTCGAATCAGCCATGGAAGACTTGCTTGGCTGCCCTGGGTTCTTGACCTGGTGCAAAAGCTCCGCTGGCCCTCTCC
Organism: Mesodorylaimus sp. YZB2_4; assembly: GCA_030248295.1. Taxonomy (NCBI): domain Eukaryota; kingdom Metazoa; phylum Nematoda; class Enoplea; order Dorylaimida; family Dorylaimidae; genus Mesodorylaimus; species Mesodorylaimus sp. YZB2_4. Next base: position 1,008,009 of record JASANH010000873.1, on the reverse strand, counting down.
CTCGAGCAATGTGGACCCAGACGTGTTACAGGTGCTTGGCTATGGAAATACAGAAGCATGAATAGAATATCCTTTAGCCCCACCAAACAGTGACAGCTTTACGAAGCCCAAGGCTAATCGTAAGAGAACACGAAACCTACTCTAGTCCTTTTTAAATGACTATACGAGTCATGGTCTTGCGGGTTATGGATCTCGCTCACGCTGGGTGCGCATTTCCCAGCGAGTGTTCGACACGCGGCTGGGTCGGATTGTTTTCTTAGTTTTGTGATGATTGAGAGGTCACACTTCCAACGAAGCCATGTCAAAACAAGCCTGGTAACTTCTCACATGATATTTGCATTAGCAATACTACATAACCTAGAAGACAAGGATATCATTGACAATTCAAAAAACATGCAGCACTTGCTGCTCAAGAGTACTGTTCGTTGTTTCTGTCTGTACCTGACTGCACCAAAACTAGTTCTAGTCCTCTCCCTCTTCCCACTCTAAACGAATTTGCATTCCTGCCTATCCAGGATCTGTTCAGCAGACACTTGTCAAACCACTGGAACCACCCACCTCGCCGCAAACATCCTTGTTTACGGACCAAGGTCATATCGATAATTTTATGAAGCAAGTCATTGAGGCTACATGCAATGCATCGCTCTGCTTGATACTGCCGCTCTGACAGAGTCTTTTGCATTGCAATGATGCTATGCATTATTTGTGACATCTATTCGTACTCTCTCCTCGCCCAGGCATAGCAACTGGCCCGTCCGTCTGGAACTGAACAAGTGTGTAGTGCTTGCATTCTCAGATTTCATGACCGTCTGCGATTGGAACAAGTCCGACCACATTGACAATCCCCTTGAGCAGCTTGGCGCAATAGCAGCTAAGCAAACATTTAAGTTTAGGATAACACTCGATAAAAAGTTCGCTCAGCTCCTGTGTGAAGATTCATCAACTCGGACTTTGTTCTTCACAACGGCACACAAGTTTCCGCCCAGTCGACTAATAAACCCGGCCTGTCACGGGGTTGTCAACACACGACTGGCAGTCGGGTAGGTGAGGCATGCATATTGTATGACTAGGCCTCCCAAATAACACACATTTTAGGTGCACTGGAATTCTCAACGTTGGTGCGTGTTTGAAGAGCGTCGTTGTCGAAAACCAGACATCTTGCTCAGGTGACGTGGGTTGACGTATCCACAACGCCAACCTATTATACTCGTGAAAAATTCGATAAACCATTCACTTGTAGGCGCCGCTCCCGTTACTGTACTCGCCTGTCCCTACCACCCGACAAATAATTATGTGGAATTTAATGGAAGAGGATATCGATTACGATGCCGTCGCTGATTACCTGACTCGAGTACAATACACGACTGCTGATCACGAATTGAACTACCTACTCGAAAGGACAGAGAAGATGCTGCGCGAGGTGGAACAGATACGCAAGGACACTGAAACACTGAAAGTACGGCTCACCGAGGCCAATCGATACATGCAATGGACAGAAAAGAGATTGGAGGATATTAGACGACAGCACAATCGGTCGGCAGCTATTCTGTGGAACTTCCCAGACGACCTTCACCCGACATTGATCCAGTCTGCATCACAACAGGACAAGAACGAAGCCATGTGTGACTTCCTTACAAGGACTGTGGGCGTGCCCGCCGACGTGGTCAGACTGATCGGCATTGAGCACATACGCGTATTCTATACTGTCTACAAAAGTGAACGCAGTGCCAATGTGCGTTTGCAATTCGCTGACGACGAGTCCAAGTCATTGTGCGAGACGTACTGCCTCCCATTCTTGAAGACATTCAATCAGATGAGGTCACTGCCTACGCGATGGAAGGAGGATCAAACCGAAATGCAAAGGGTCGAAGAGAAGGAGTACCGGCAGCAGAAACAGAAACAGAAACCACAAGCTAAGGGACTACTCTTCACTAAATTCATTCGATGGCCTCCACCTCAACACGCCTGATCGACTGATTGTACTAGTACCAATCGTGATGGCCAGCCATTTCGGCATGCCACGTTTTGATCATGAAGCGTCTTTTCTGATGCACTGAACTACTAATTTGCAAGATCTGTCGCGGACGGGACGCACTGGTTGTGATGTCAAGTGTGGATATGATGAATGTCTAGGCGCCTGGGGACTTACATTTCCGCACTATTTCTTATACGGGATCCATTGCGGTGTACTGATAGCCTGTGATGCAGCGGCTGCCGAATATCTGTAAAAGTACTGACTTCGGCGCAGATGACAAGATACAGTGCACTGAAGGGCTGTGTGATTGGGGTACTGTGCCGGCATTCGTGACCTCTATGACAGCACGTGCAGGGAATGCAGCCCAATGTTTATGCGTTGGGGTACCGTTTGGGTGTGCACTATTGCTGTAGCATCCGCAACACCTCACCTGCATACTGTATCATGATGAAGATGAAAGTGTAAGCAGTACGTTCAGTGCTGGCCCCTGCGGCATTCTGCTTTATCCCATCGGTTCAGAACGTGTTTCGTGATGAGACGATACACTAGTATTCTGCAGCTAAACTTACATCGCAGTACATGACAATACTATTGAGCATAAACCTGCACAATTGCTACGCTTCTCTTACCTAGGTCGCAATCTCTTTCTCCACCATACCGTTTAAGCGTAGCATTTGAATATCGCGGGCAGTTCCGCATGAGGCACTATTCCAACTGGGATGCTTATGCTGCCTATAACAAAAAATGTATGTGTGGAATGGCCCACCACGTCGCGCCAATGCCAGGCTGAAGTGTGGGCGTCTGTAGGAAAGAATTTTTCTGTTTGGTCACGGGCCGCTTTGTTTCGTCTCAGATTTTGTAAGTAAGATTTGTTGTTTTTATATTTTAGATTTTAGTTTTTGTTAAAAGGAGTCAAAACTTCTCTGAGGGCATTTAGTTTTCCTTGTTTCCGATTAAAACTGTTAGAAAACTTCTGAATCCTTTGAATGCCTTGCTATGGCAGTTTATTGGGTAACCTTCATGTCTAGGCGGCTGTCTGCGTAGGATTTGGTAGACTGTTCGTATTATGTTTAATTTTTCCTATAGAAATACAAATATAAAGGTACTTGCACCGTCATCATTTACATTTTAGCAAAAAACCGCCGCGTTTTTTATTCCAACTTGAATCGTTGATTAAAATACCATCATCATGAGCGGCGGATACGGCGGTGGTTTCGGTGGCGGCGGCGGAGGCGGTCGTGGTTACGGAGGTGGTGGCGGCGGTTATGGAGGTGGAGGCAGCGGCGGCTACGGAGGCGGAGGGGGTGGTCGCTATGGCGGTGGCGGCGGTGGAGGCCGCTATGGAGGTGGAGGTGGAGCCGGAGGTGGCGACGATCGCGCGGAAAGATCGGTTTTTGGTAAGTTTATTGGACCCGCTGGCTGCTTATCCAATATAGGTGGTTCCATAGGTCCTTGGGTCTAGTCTTACGTTTGGGGGCTTCCTCTGTACAATAATCTCTGGCATGCTCCTTCTTTTTTTCTAATTTATGCTTCAGGTTTTGTACTTGATATTTGCTTTTTCTTTTAGTGGGTAACATCGCCTACAAAGCCAGCGAAGACGATCTGTCACAATTATTTTCGCAAGCCGGACAAGTCGTGAGTTTCCGGTAAGCAGCAGTTCTCCGATCTTAGTTCGCATGTATATCGGTTATGGCTCCTAGATTCTAGTAATCTTTGCAACCATTGCCTTTAGAACATACGAATTGATGTCCTGTTTTCCGTACGGAACAAAAACGGTTTTTTTCTTTAGCTTGATTTGCGATCGAGAGACTGGCCGTCCGAAGGGCTACGGTTTCTGCGAATTCGCCGATGCGGCAGGTGCGAACGCCGCTTTGAGCTCGTTCAATGGCTTCGAATTCCACGGCCGTACATTGCGCGTTGACAAGAGCAAGGGCGCCTAAGAAAGATCAGACGCATATCGTAAGAAATTCGGCTGCCTCTAAGATTTGTTTAAGGTGTTGGCTTCTAAAAATTTATGGCGCCGATGATGTCTTTTTGTTGTTTTGACTTTCTCTAAATGACAATAGTTTTTGACTTTCGTTTCCATTTATCTAAAACGGGACTTGCAACATTGTTTCCACAGTATTGGTTAATCAAAAATTTAAAAAATGGACGACTTGATAAAAACATGCCTTGGTGGTCATCTTGAATTCCAGAAGTGGTGTTCGCTAACGGGCGGAAGGTGTTCGTTTATAATAGGGTCTCGGTTTTCGATTTGGTTAACGTTGCTGGCGTTAGTTTGTTGTTACTTTTTGATGAACCGCCGACCGCAAGTGTTCCTACTTGGCCCAGGTGTTGTGACCAATGAATAAAATGACAGTCCCTCACTCGCCAAAGTTTCATTTATTTCTCAACATCAACGCATAAATCAGAAACATTTCAACCGTGAAACACGATGCTTCATAAACCACCTTATCTGCTAAACGGTCTTAGATCATGCGACGCAGCAAATCGTTGATTTTGTCTTCGCGATTTCCGTAATCGCCGCCTTCCACGTAATGCACCGTCTTCTTGCTCCATCCTCCTGTCGGCGTGTTCAACTGAAACAAAGGTCAGGTGAGCAGCAGGGTCGCCCAGGGCACCGAAGTCTGCTGGGTAGAAAATGCATCCCTCAACTAGATGCAGTGCCTGGATGCGTCCCCAAAGAAACAGCTGTTATTACCTTAAACGGCCACAAGAAGTTCGTCGCTTGCCTGAAGCTGGCCCCGACTGTTGCGATTTCGTGGATCAAATCTGGGATGCAAATGATGTTGCGTCTGCCTGAAATAAAGGTCCACATCAAGCGACAGAAAAAAAGCAAAAATTCCCGCGGATCACGAAAGGAGGCAGGTAATATGGGCCCGTAATTCGGCTCTACTCGACCTTTGTAGCAAACCAGTGAAACATGAAAGGGATATCATTCCCTCAAGAGTGTGTACCATCTGCCCCAAAAGAAATTCCTGAATCACGAATGCTATGGAAGGACAGGTTCAACTCAGGGACTCACGTAAACTAGTGATCATTGCGACCGATCGGGCCACATACAAAAAAAGGGCACCCTTGCCCGATTAGACGCGAATCAAAGCCAGTACTAACCGAGTTTCTCTTCGATAATTTTGTTATCGACGATCGGTATGCGCTGTCCCTTGACTTTGGCGAAACCGCGTTTGAAAATCAAATCGTGGATGCTTTTCATATTTGGATAACCCCACGCGACGTATGGCTCGACGATACGAAGCATATTGATGGTAGCCTTGTTCAGTTTGACAAAAACACCGTTGTTGATTTGACGCAGACGCAACAACTGTAAAATCTTGCGAACGCGCGGATGAAGCCCGTTGATACTGAAAAAAGGAAGCTGCAGCTTCGAATAAAACAAAAATTGTCCAGGAACTTACCCGCGAGTTCGAATAACAAATGCCAAACGCGGCTGGTCCGGAACGTAGAAGTTGCCTTGAGCTTTTGCGATTTTCTTAATGCGCAACAGATCCCTCTGTTGGCGACGATAAGCCTTGACATAACTCTCGGCACGGCGGAAGATTTCCCGCTTGCGATCGCGATTCTTCTAAAAACCAGAAAGACAGTTTTTCATCGATACTATTCAAAAGTGATTGCGTAAGAGAAAATGTGGCAGCCGACAATGTTGCCCTACTAGAGTGTTCAACCGTTCAAATGTTGCCCTTCTAGATATGATCCTTAGCAGTCGGTTTAAAACTACAGTCCGCCCCGAAGAAGCAGCAGAGACACTATGACAGCAACACCCTTAAGACCACCTGTGCAGCCATCGCACTACGTGCCGGCTAGAGCGCAGCCGTCCACGGATTTGTCCTCCTGAACTCAAAATCGCCAACCAACTAGGCACCTATCCCACCCATCAGTCACTAGGCCACCGGCCGTCCTAACTAAAAGAACACTCCACTTACCTTGCGAACCAACAAACTGGCTTTCAACTGTTTGGCTTTTCGCTCCGCCTTCTCCTTTCGTCGTTTCAAAAGCGTTTCGGGTACGGATGGCAGTTTCTTGCCGGTTTTTGCGGTTTTAGCCCTAAAATAACCGTTCTTCTGAAGACTAAAACTGAACTGAAAACACAGATGTTCTTACTTTGTTTCCGCCATTTTTTCTAATCAATTACAATATATTATCTAAAAAATACCGGCTTCAAAACCAAAATGTTGCAGTAACTAAACAGAAAACACAAATTCTCCAAAATTATTCAGTGAATTGTACCGAAACAGGCGGCCCGCGCACAGGTGGACCATTCTATGTTCAGCTAGCTGTACGTTCCACACAACTTGTCTAAGTGTGCGCCAAAGTGCTGACTGATTTGGGGGCATGGACACGTGTGACGACAGCGACCGACAAAGTACTCCACACCGTCCGACCGTCTGCTTGCACCGACCGACCTCGACCTCGACGCATTGATTCCCAGGTATTGATTCGGTAAGAAAAAAGGTCTGTGTTCTCTATTTTTTATGTATTCATCAAAAGAGGGATTAGGTTTTCTGGCCTGTTGATTTTCGATGTGAACATCTGGGAGTAGCTAATGGCGACCAGTTTGGGGCAGGAAAAGAATGTGAGTGAGTTATCTTCTCTCCTGGGGTTATTTATTTGACCGAAAACCAGTCCATATCAGAGAAAATCGAGAGCCCTGCTGAGAAAATTCGGGTAGGTAATGTTTGCATATGCAAGCCTAAGCAACTTTGTTTCTAATGAACTTTGCACTTTGAGGTCCAGTAACTTGGTGGGAGAAAACTATCTTTGGTAGTTACATACGTCCGGAAAATGGGTTCAAAGGATGACGAATATGATTATTTATTTAAAGGTGAGTCAGTTCTGTACAGTCGACCTCGGATAATCGCAGCAAGTTCCCATTCCCCGATTTTTAAGCTATAGTATGTTTTACGTGTATTTCAACCTCGGATAATTGCAACTTCGTCTAACTGCAACTCATTTTGGGGTCCCAAGCGGTAGCAATTATCCGAGGTCGACTGCAATAGCTTTTTCATCGATTTTGCGTTTCATTCCTAAATATGTGCATAATGTGCCCAACGCATGAGGCTCTCTTTTTTATACTGGTTTACCTGTGATACGCCCCTACGTTTTAGTTGTTCTGATTGGCGATTCTGGTGTTGGCAAGAGCAATCTGCTTTCTCGGTTCACGCGCAATGAGTTCAACTTGGAGTCCAAGTCGACAATTGGAGTAGAGTTCGCCACTCGTTCAATTCAAGTCGATGGCAAAACGATCAAAGCTCAAATATGGGATACGGCCGGTCAGGAAAGATATCGTGCTATCACGTCAGCGTATTACAGAGGCGCCGTTGGAGCTTTGCTAGTGTATGACATTGCTAAGGTGAGCATAGCCAATCTTATCGTAGGGAGGGGCAATGAGCAATGGGCTATGACGCACGCTTCAAATATGAGTCATGCGATAGATTCAGAAAGCCGATTGGTTTTGTTTGGCCAAGGATCTGATTTTTTAAATACCAGTTTGATGAAAGAATCATGCAGCACTTGGGTTCGTAGACGGTATCGTTTTTACATCTGATGAGGCCGCAACATTCTTTTCCACTCATATTCTTATTTCAGCACATTACTTACGAGAACGTTGAGCGATGGTTGAAAGAGCTGCGCGATCACGCCGATCAGAACATCGTTATTATGCTGGTGGGCAACAAATCTGATTTGAGGCATTTGCGTGCTGTGCCGACTGACGAAGCAAAAAGTTACGCGGAACGAAATACGTTATCTTTTATTGAAACGTCCGCCTTAGATTCGACCAATGTCGAAGCCGCGTTCACAAATATTTTGACAGGTAAGAATCGTTTTTATTCCTTTGTCACCACACTGTATACATGCGCATTCTGTGGTTTCGAATTGATCTTTCATTCTATTCCTTATTTACTCTTTTTCTCGCACAAAAACACCAAATTATTTTGCGTTTAGCCACTTATATTTTTTAGTTATTCTTTGTTTTCTTTGTGCTTTCCACAGAAATCTACAGAATGGTCAGCGCTAAGCACCTAGCCGATGGTTCGGCCGGTCGTGTGAATCCCGGTAGTGGTTCAAATATCGTCACTATTCAACCGACTCAAAACGATGGCCAGAAAAAACGTCCTTGCTGTTCTTCCTAAAAAATTCCTGCACAAGGTTCATGTGAGAATAAGAAAAATGCAAAATTGTTTGAGCCAACGGGGAGTAATGATTATGTAGGGAAAGAATTAGTGTTGTTCCGATCAATGTTTCATGCCTAATCGAGTTGCGTACAATCGTTAAATATATATTTACTATAATGATTCCATTTATTCTGTTCTAAATATTGTAACGAAGTGTTTTTGACCGCTTGGGAGGGCGCTGCAAAAAGAGCAGTATTGTCAAAGTTTGTTGGTTTTTGCACGCGTTTAGTTCGGTTTTGATTTTGGATTTATCTATTGGGATATTATTGATTGTCACTACTGTTCTTCCATATACGTATGTAATGTGATAAGCGGGTGCTATACGAAATGTATGCGCCGTTCCATTCATTTTGAGAGTAAAAAGTTTGTTTTTTGATAAATTGAACTCTTAATTTTTGCATTTTCATTTTGATGGTTTTATGCTCGCATGCTTTTTCTGGCCTGCTTGGCTGCTGTGATGGCAATGTGTGAAATTGAAAGAAATGATAAGCTGATGAGCATTTGTTTATGTAGAAATATTTCGGAATGTATCGCAACGTCGACTAAGTTCGGGGGACGACGACGATGCGTTCGCCGATGTTGGATTTGGTCGACGTAAAGGCAACTTGAAGACGATCCAAGTGGCCCCTAGCGAACCGGCCGTTGATGGGTCTAGTATGAAGTGCTGTGCGTGAGCTCGTCCACTCATCACCTCTGACCCCAAGTGATACAGTGTAAAGGGATACTGCGCTTTTGTAGGGCGCCTAGCCTGGCCATTATCATATTGGCTGTGTAATTATCTGCTCCTGCTTTTGGGCTGGCCGATGTGGCGTTGTTGCACTGCACTATAGTTGTGGAAGTCGTGTTGAGGAGAGTGCTAAGAAGTGTGCGCACAGGATAGTGTCACTGATGGCGAGGAGTCGGTTGGTTGCCTAGCTGGCCAAGCCTTGATGCCATGTGATCATTGTCACCTGTATGCAAGGTCGCAGGCCTCCAGGCCCATGCGCTTATGATATCACCACTTCGCAACTAACCAGCTTCAGGCTCCCATATGCCATCGTGCTGCCCTCAGGCGCCCCAGCGAGGACCTGCTGCATACAAATCTTCCAGACAGAAGTTCAGAGTCCCACGATGCGCAAAAAACCATACGTTATTCGGTCCATACTCCTTGAAGAGTATGCAGCAGGCGCCACTCACGCAGCCTACTGTAGTTCGTGGCAGCTGCACTGCAGTGGAGTGGAGCAAACATAACAGCTTCGAAAAACAGTAATTTGAGATCAATTTAGGAGAATCAGAGAATGAATGTGGGGGAACTCGATTCAAGATTTTGGCAGCCATGTTGTTCGTGGTGGAGAAGGTTCACGTAGGAGGAGACAGAATACTGTGATTATAATGGTCCTTGGAACCAACACTTCTCATTCCTAATAACTGGGCGATATCGAAAACCCTGCAGAACGTCTTTGGGGGCTTTGTGGTATTTTGGTGGCGCTGCTGCGGCACATCTACAGGATAGCTTGCTGAGATTGTGTCATATTTTTGAAGTGTTACTATGAATAATGAAAAAGGCTTCTATTTTTTTCAGAAAATTCGTAGCGTGCCTACTCAACATCGGAATGCACCCACTCACTGTAAGTACGGGTCAGTGTAGGCTGCATAATCGACCACGACGATTTTTATAACGATTAAGTGACTAAGGATTCAGATTTGTGTCAAGAAACAGAAACAAAATGAAAAACACGAACCCTGAGCGGGAATCGAACCCATCACTGGGATTACTGGTCCAGTGTACAAAAAATTGAAAGGGCATGATGACATATGCACAGCAGTGTGCCTTGACATACAGCATTTCATTCAAGGGTTTGTGTGAAAATGCACATGTTCATTATACATTTTAGGGTTTTTGCGGAGCAAATGTCGCAAATTTCTTTCGGTGCGGGTTTCCTGACCCCTAAACCGCATTCTATTGCGCGTAAATTAGCAAATCAGCCAAATTTTCTTTTGGCACCGTACGACCTCTAAATCCTGCGCATTATGCGCTGTTGGGCCGACACTGCGATGCACTGCACATGAAGTGTGGGCAGACCACATCTCCCACGATGCACCCAATATCGACAAGGACAATAGTGTGTTCGAAGTGGCCATCCTGTTCACTGTGGATGTATCTTATTTGCTGGCTTGCAGGGTCGGAGGAACACTTGATCCTTGTTGACCACAGCACCAAATCAGAGCGCGGAGCGGATCAGAGGCCGCTTGAAATTTGATGGCGGACTTTGCGCTCGATTTTGGAACGGAGATATTTGTCTCCTTGCATTATCCATACTGCCATTTTTGCCCAATTTTGGCCTCCCCTGTTTGGCCGCAGATGTGCTTTCTGACCTACGACTGCTAATCTTGGGTGGTATTACTCGATACGACACAGGCAATCGAAGTGAACATGTGCAACAAATTTTCTTTTCTGGGGTCCGGCCCATTTTAGCTTAAGTCAAGGCAAGGGTGTGCGGGGACCAGCTCTCGCGGCAGAGTCCCTCTGCGTGTCCCCGCTAGGAGCATATCCACACGAGAGCATCCTGGACTGAACACGACTTCCTCAGATGATGGCGGGTGGGCTTTGAACTCTGTCGGTGTTTGACAGACTTTTGGAACTCCAGGCACATCTAATCAGAGGGTTTGCAAAATCGAAACATCACGCTGATTTTGCTTTGCAAACGCGATTGTTACCAGCATTTTTTATGATATCATCCAGCTCGCTCATTCGGGCAGACGCAAGACTACAGTAGATTCAGCCCTCCCGACCATTTTGAGGACACCTACCAGGACTGGCTGACCGAATACTGCATACCATGAACGTGCATGTGCTTTGTTACTGAGAATACTCATAATGCGTGTTTGGCAGACGATGAACTTCTTAGATACCGCTCGTTGCCCTTGGTCAAGAGATGCCTCGAACAAGAGCACTATGTTTTAGCAACGGTCATCCTCCTTCAGTATTTCCGGTAAAACAGCGAGCCCTACGCAAAGTCGTTCTATTAGCCGCATTGTTGTTGTCCCCAGGAGGTCTAGAAATCTCGGATCAGAAATGCATTTGTGGTTGGCGTGGTGGCATGGTCGTAGCAAAAGCCGTAACTGAAAGGGAGCCACTTTCGATGCGCCTTGTATGTATATTTTAACGAAGAGGTCATACTGTACCTTTCGCCGTCATTATGTCCTCTCATCACGACTCTAACAAACCACCAAGCTTGTGCTCCTCTGACTGAGACTGTGAACCAAGTGCTGTGTCTATAGGCGTGATGTGTCTCGTCCTAACATGCGTCACGCCCCCAATCCAACAAATACCCACGTACCCACAACATCCTTTGTAGGCGAGCTGCACTAGTCTCTTTATTCAAGGACATAAACACTTTTATTATGCTGCTATTTCTGGGCCACACCTTGGCATCTCTGTTTCCTCTTGCCCACGCACAGTTTGTGGGGGCCCACATAAACGTGAACTTGTCCTTTTCAAAGGCCACCAATGTTTGGCCACAACGAAATTTAGTGCCAGAGACCGGGCTCGTGATGTAAAGAGAATATGTATCGGCCTGGGTTTGATGGGGGATATGTGGGCGCACAACAAATTATTATAAAATTCAATCTCCTGCAATCGGAGGGGCAGGACTTAGTCAGGCCTGTTGAACTAGTTTCCATAATGCAACTGTCAAAAGTGCATGTTTTTTTACAAACCCCCGCTTTGGAAACTAGATTACGCTTATGCGGAGGAAGAACGTAACTTCGCTCCCAGCACGCCTGCCTCTAAGCTATGTGTGATCCGCGCAATCCGTTCATTGTCGTTCGAACTTTGGTGCATTGGTTGGTAACACGAGGCTGGTTCAGGTACCACTTTCCGACAATACCCGTTGTGTCACTGGAGACCTGTGGTAGTGAAGAGCACTATGGCTGTGGCGCCGAGGAACAGTTCATGTTTGTCATGTTTCATGATAGTGCTCATTCTCGTTGCTCCGTTTTCAATCAGTCCGTTGGTTGGGGCAGCGGAAGCTAGACGAATCGACTGCCGGGACGAGATTGTTGGCTTTCTGGAATGCCTGAACAGGACAATGTGGGAAAAGCACTCGCCGGGGTCAAAAATGCTGCTGGTCAAACTCCGAGTGAATGATTGTTTGCAACAGTGAGTGCCGGTGGGACAGGAGTTTCATACAGTTTCCAGTTACACAGGCGCCAGGAGACTATTCTGAGCTGGTAATCCCCGTGGCGGCTCTGAATCCCGCCCGAAATAGTTGACTCTGGGATCACCTACACGGTCAGCTGCGGTTGCAGACGCAATCACTTTGGTCCTATTAAAGATATCTTTTCCCTTGCGGAACACAGTAGCTATAAGCCAAACTGACAAAACCTACAGCACTCCAAATGATTGGTGATACGAGCTGCATTCCAGACTCGAGCACACCCGCCGTGAATGCAAGATAACATCTAATGATAGATAGAGCACAGCCTCTGCTTCTCCGAGTCGCTTGTAACCCAGCTTTGTTTTCAGGCACCAATGTTCAAAAATGTTCATCGTCGAAATCCAGCAGCGGTTGGGTGGCGATGACGACAAGAATGCAGATTCACCTGCTTCGAAGGTACAACGACGCGTGCATCGCTGCCTGCGTGACTTCCGCACCTATGCCGCTCCGATGGCCGAAAGATGCGTTTCTTCGATTGTGCCTGATGCAGTTGTATTCAAACGGTCAGAGAACAGATGGGCGTTGATTCAGTAAGTCCCGTCTGTTCATTCAGGGTGGAATGCCAATTTTTCAGGGGTGTGTGTCTCATGTATGCCACGCTTATCCTTAGCGAGGAGAAAGACAGACTGCATGTCAAAGCTAGGAAGCAGCCCTTCCACCAATCTCTAACTTATGAACTGCACTTGAAGGCAAGCTATGAACAAGACCCTGGTACAGGAGCTCTGTATTCCCAATGGCAATGCCAACGAGGCAGCTAAATGCATCGATCGCTTGCTCACCCCAAACAAACGTGTCCAGCAACAACATAAAAAGCACTTCAAAGAATTTTGTACTGCTGTTCGTCAGTGCCGTGTCGGGTAAGTCGTACAGTACACCGTTACAGCTGCTGATTTCCCACTAGCTGTCCTTTACAGCATGGGAGCTTGTCGGACCGAACTTGACAACAGTCGCAAGGCTCTGTGCGATTGCGCGTCGGGTATACTCGAAGATTTCGATGATATCAAGGACTCAGTGCCATCGTGCACTAACGTGACCAGTGACATGATCAAGGCGTCCAGAGTATTCCGCCTCCCTTTCATGGATGATGACTGCGGGCCAGATCCTTGCGACGCCTCCTTCCAGCATCTCGTCACTGACAAAAGCGATAAGTCGTCGGACGGTGATAACTGACAGTGCCTTGCTGTAATGGTATGACATGTGCGTAAGAACATTTTGCGGGCTTTAAAGAAAAAAGGCGCCTGTGTGGTCGATTCACTTTTTGCTGTCTATGCGACGCCATGATTGTAGACTGGTTCTGGGTCCATAATCTCTAGATTCAGCAAAACAGCCAGTTTTGATTGTTCATTGGCGTTATTTCCTTTTGTTCACGTGCGCCTGGTGATGCCTGGTACGCAATATCCAGTTCAGAACAACAGACAAGACCTATGCCCCTTGTCTACTTTGCTCCCAGCCGACATGATGATGTTGTTGCCTAATTATTGAAAACAGGTTATCGCTCAAAGGTGCTGGCAAGAACGATTGATGTTGCTCTCACTATCAGTTTTATTCATGTTATCATCGACGACGGTTGGTCGTTTTGTTGGCTGCTGGTCATTCTTTTTGTTGGTCTCCGAGTCAAAGTAAGATCTTTTTCGACCTCTGTTTTGCTGAAATAAGTGTTCCAAAGGTTTTAGAATGAAGACTACGCAACAGCGTGAGAGGTCCCCGCCCGTCCCGGCCTCGCGTTCAGTCATCCCGAAAAGATTACATCGATACGGCAGACGCAAGCCATCGATAGCCCCTGTCGACGTAGCCATGGTCCCATTCGTTGTGATCACTTCCGCCACGCCATCGGCCGAACCGCCAAGTCGACTGCCTAGATTCGGTAAGCTTGTCTCAAGGTTGTCCATGGAGCTGCAGCATGAGACTTGATTGGGTGGTAGGACACAGGCTAGGTAACTAGGACTGACTTTGGGGATGGCGGGGTCATGGATTGGAAAGTGGCAGTCTTCTGCTGTGGTCTGTCTGTCTGTTGTCTGTCTGTTTACTCAGTAGCCAAGCATTAAAAGCGCACTAAAACGGCACCGCGCAGATGGTTCGGTGTATGCGCGAATGAATGGCCTTTTGTACCCAGAACGGAGATGGAAATTCCTAGGGTAACCACCACATAACGATTAGCCGTTAGACGAATTTGCAGTCTTAGGGGTCAAAACATTTTGGCTTACAAGCCCTAAATAAGGAAAACAAAATTTAAACCATTGTTGCACCTCAGCTCGGATCCCCGAGGCCGATGATACGAGTCTCTGCTGCATTACTGCAGTCGGTGTTTCACTGGTTTTAACCGAGGATCCTTTTCTACAGAGGTATGTACTGTGCGAGTGCATTAGCTGCCGGCGGCGTTGCCTTTCAAAGATTAATCTTTGAGTCAGGGTGCCACCACCAAGGTGAGGATAGCCTTTTACAGAGGCACTGGTGCACAAAGTTGCTTTGCATACGAGCCTCTGATGTAACAGAACTCACGAGCAGTAGCATGATGGATCTGATTCTTACATTCGCTTATTCTTTTGACCTTTACTATTAAAAACCTTTTATGTGAAATTTCTTTTCAGGGACGCCGCGTCGTGGAAACGCTTGCTCGCTACTCTCTGTGAGCTCACAGTCAACTTTGCGCGCAGCTGCAAGCCATGCTTCTCGAAGCGACAAGTTGTCTCGTCTGCTGTCATTCTCTCGCAGCGATGTAGGTGGCAGCTCCGAATCGGATTCGGGATTTAGGTAAGGCGATCTTTGCTCCTTCCCCCTTATAAAATGGCCTTCGAAGGTTGTACAGTATGTAACCGAGCACATGAGAGGGAGACGTTTCGATGTGTCTGCTAGAAGCATTAGCTGTTCTTGCGATACTGTCGAAGTTGATCTCCAGGAAAAGCTACCTTTTGTATGTACTTTTTCAGTGCGAGCGATAACGACGAACGTGAACGAGTCGCAACCAAGAACAACCCTGACTCGAATTCGATTTCGACTCCTCGACCAACAACTGATGGCACAGAAAGTCCTTATCAAGGGGGAAAAGACAGCAGCCAATTCTTAGTTGAACTAGCGAAGCTGCGTCAGAAGTAAGTGCAGCAGAACGGCATTGTCAAGTCGCTGTTGTAGGAGAACCATTGAATAGATTTTGTTCATCGTAGGGCCATGAAACTGGAATTGAGCGAACCTACTCGACTCTTACATAAAACATGCTCATTGACTATGTGATCACTGAATTTCAACAAATAACATTTCTTTCAGGTTAGCTCAATCACGGGAAGAGCTTATAACTCGTCGCGAACAAAGTTCGGCCACTGCCCCTCATAACCTTGATCGCCTACGGGCCTCCATAGCATTCAGCGCTGTGACACGGAACAAAACGATGACCAACGGTAGTCTATGCCATCTGAAAGGTAACCGTTGTGCTCCTTTTTATTGTATAGTTAGCTAACATCCCCTTTTATCTATTCTAGACCATACGCACACTTGATTCCGCCCATAATCAACGACGCAACTAACCCGGTCCCATTGTTTTTTTCGTGACAACTGTTTTTATTTGACAATGTGTTGGGTTGCCCCCGTTTTATCACGACTTTTATTGGGCGAATTCGTTTTTATCGACCGGTGTGAATGGGCGTGTTTCTACGACAGACAATAAAAAGCCCAGCACATTTCATCGTGTATAGGCGTGCCACAAATATGGGGCAAAAATAAGGGGGTCAAAGACACGGGTTCCACTCCCTAGCTCGACCTTCAAAGGACGAGATTGGGTTTCATGCGCCATGTTCCATGTACCGAGTACGGGCTAACTGCCCATACCAGCCTAGGCCAATATGGTCAGGTCAATTAGGCCAGTAAGCCCATATTTCGTCAAATGCTTCCTAACCGCAAATATAATTTGGTTTCTGAAAGCTGGCACTTTGGGGTAACGATGAGCGTCTCATTCTCGGTTTACATGTACAAGTATTGTAACACATATTGATCGAGACGATGGCAAAGGTGAGTGATAATTGTAAGGGGTTTGTTTGACGTCAACACTGACCAGTGATCAATGGTGCGCCAGCATTGAATGGGATCATCGACAGATGAGTTCGCTACCACAGACTTCAACGTGTGCGGTGCCTGAATTTGAACCAATGACCTTTCAACATCGCAACTATCTCACAAGTCAGGTACAGAGCGCTCACTCAGCAGTAGTACTCACAATCAGCCTGACATATTATGTACAGTGATTGATAGATTGCGCCTTGCGTCCATGTGGAACAACTCATCAAATGATGAAGTCGCGAATGCTATGAGTCTTGTGAGTTAGAGTAATCGCGTGCTAGCCTGAAAAACTGAAAAATAAAATCACAGGTCGACATGCAACTGTCCCATAATCTGAAACTCGCATGCGTCATATTTTGGCTGCTATAGATTGTCTCCGTGCCAGCAGAAGCCATGTACAGTCACGTTCATAAGGGTCTATTCGAGAAGATGAATGGGTGCACTTGCTGAAATAATATCACGAACATCGACTGTATCACAACCAGCTAAATGCACATATAGGTTTTTTCACCTGCTTCTGTGGGAACTATGTCGTACTTTCGGCAGTCGGCGCTCGAGGAGAGCCTCGAAATTCTCTAAATAGTACGTGTCATGCAACTCTTTTTCCATCAAAACAACGCTCATTTTTAGATAAATGATGTTTTGATGCTGCGCCAGTTTTCAATAAGAACGCATGAACAGCACAATTACTGTGAGAACAAACAGTGAATCTTTCTCTAACGATAATCAGACCGTGCAAATATACACAAAGCTCAAACCTAAGACACCCAGTTGTTACGTGTAACACGAGACGTGGTGACAGCATTGGACACATCATTCCCGATGACACCTACTGTGGTTTCCTTCTTGCAGGTCACCCGATAAAAAAGCAGTTTAACTCCCCGGCGATACGGCCGTAGCATTCCGATTGTGATAGCGCCTCGGAGAGCTGAATTGATAAGATAAAGAGATATGAAAAAACGCCTCAGGAAATCACTTGTGCGATGGACCATTGCGAACTTGCAGATATGATACACTGAGTGGAAACAGATGGGAAAGATCATGTCGACCAACAAGAAATATAGCAGCTCTTTGTTTTTAGCGACAACCGACTGAATCATTTGGGTATCCGAGCTGTGCTTTATCAGCTTCAGATAGATCTTGTAGTTGCAAAAGAGCATGGTGCCATCGCAGAAAACGATCAGCGGGACGATGATGATCATCCAGTATGCGATGGTCCAAGCCATATCGCCTTGGACGACCATGCAGCAGTGGTCGTTGTCGTTGTCGAATCCCGTCTTGCCCATGATCAGAAATATGGACGGAATGATAGCGCAGAAGATCCAACACGAAATCATCATCAGGGCTGTGCGACCAGTCGTGTAAATGGCTTGGTAGCGCTCTCGGTAGTACAGATGGATGTAGCGATTGATGGCTAGGATGGGTAAGAACATGAAAGACCCGAAAGCGGCCACGAAGTGAAGGAAACTTAGAAAGTGGCATCCAGCGGCAGGCAAGTACTCTCGCCATAGGACGAAAAAGGATTGACCGAAGACGAAACTTGTGCACAACGTAAACTCGGTTATGGACAAGTTAGCGATCATAAAATTGACCACATTCCGCTTCACGAAGCCAGCTGCAGTGATAATGGTTGGCAAGATGTTGATCACTATCCCAATGGTACCGATGATTGAGAACTGGGTCACAGTGACATACCGCTCTGACATATCCACCGTGTAGTCTTGGGAAAAATGGCGAAACAGAGTCCCATCTGCGGAGTTGTTGCTGCTATTCGAAACAACTTTGATCCAAAATTCCATATCGGAGTGGTAGGAAACGCGAAGCAGACAAACACTGGCGCCCCGAAGGAACTTTGATCTTTATACTGCACTCGTGTTGCCAGTCCTCGGCGATATTGTTAGCGAGCTTCTCACACGCACAACGTCTGAAAGACAAAGGTTTGATGGATGTGCTTGAAGCGTGGGAACGAGCAATGAGCAGCAGTTCATTCAGTAGTCAAATTTATCAGTGAAAAGCTATCCGTCGATAGATGAAATGTACCCGTAGGTACATTTTTGGTGTAATTAAAAGGCGAGCAAGACTGATCTTTTCCCAAAGATATTAGTGCTCGTCAGAACAGACAGTCAAAGTGGCATCAGAACTTCAGCGAAGTAAAGTCGTGCTGTCTTTGACGGTCAAGCACGATAGCACCCGTCAGCCTGCTAGTGACTTGTATGTAACCCTGCTCACGCAAGAGGTTCCGTCGATTTCCTCAAGAAATTAAAAATGTATTATAATATTGGTCACCAAGATCCTCAAAGACTGATTTTTCTGGCGGAATGGCGTGACAATGTGGCCACCGAAGAACTCACAGTGCAAACCTCCCTCTGACAAAGCTACTTCCGTAGCGACCGTCATTCCTACTGTAGGACTAAGTATAGTATGAGGTGATCAGCGTCTACTCAACAGGTACACTTCTTGGCGAAACTGACTTATATATACTACTGTGTGTCCATAGTTACCAGTACCAAAAAATCTATGGCTTCTAATGCCCTTAATTGACATAATTATCCTCGAAGCCCTACGAACATATCCATACCCGTACCTGTACCATGCAAGCTCGTACTAATAGACTAGTAACTAGTGCCAAGGTGAGCTGCCCATAGATAGATTCTCGAACCAAAGAACCGCCAATGGTTTCTGTTGCTGAGAGGTCTGCTAATGAAACAAATACTCGACGCCGAGCAGCTAAAAACAAATGGCTTCGGGTGTTCCTGTTTCATGATTTGTATCACAGAAGCCATTCGCCATCCGAGTGCGTAGAACGCGACATTTGCTGCAATAGACAGATGAGTTTCGAGAAACCCGCAGTCGTATACTCTCTGTAACCGGGAGCAGCTATCCGACAACACGAAACGACAGTAGCTAAAACATTCTAAGCAGAGACTTATCTCCGTTTCGGTTTTACTAATCCAAGAGCCACGAATTGATTATCTCACGCTTTAACGTGCCCTATTCTACGATCGGTCCCCTATAAACATTGGGCTAGTCATGCATGTCACTTTAAAAGGCATCGTCCAGTTCATGGAAACCTGTCACCCACTTGTTGGCACTGGCAACGGAAGGCATAACAATTGCCGAAGAAGGCTGAGGAAATTAACCAACCTCGGCCTGCCAGATGGTGAGCTGCAGAACATTCACCTGCTCATGGGCTTCAGAATATCAGATTGAGCCATGCACATTCTTCATTTGCTTTCTTTAGCTTACAGTATTATAAGCTTGTTTCCGATGTGCCTAGCTGCCATTATCACACAATGTAGAGCACAGAACGACAGGGAGCCCCAAGAAAAAAATGACTTGGCTTTGTGAAAGGCTAATGTATGCGTAACACCTGTGAAGGAATACACGAATGCATTCTGAATTCTGCATTCAGATTCTGAATGTGAAAGAATGCACGGGCAGCCACATGAACTGATACTTAACAGTTCATACGTACTGATACGTATCAGTTCATGTGGCTGAGAATTAAGAAGAGCATGAGGGGCGGCAGCGGCACTAGGATAGGGAGAATAACATTATGGGGGTCGTAGGCTGGGTAGTTCTCATTACGGCGATTGATTTCACCCAACAAAATGCCTAATGACTGGAGCATTCCATCCGTTTCCTTGTTCACTTCCTTAAGAGAACCCTGCTTCTCGTTATCGGGAACTCCTTTTCAGTCCGAATTCTTACCGTCGCCACCCCGCAAGCGAAGACTTCCGCTTGGATTATGTAACCTTATACGTGACACTGCGTGGGCTGCTTCCGTTCGTAAGAAAATGTAATCAGCCATCTAAATCCAAATCGGGATGACCTTGCGATAGATTTCCATGTTTTGGTGATAAGCCCTTTGATCGACAGTAAAAGCACCTGCCTCTGGCTGGCAATTCTTTACGAGCTTACGATTAGCTCGCAACAAGACGGATACGCGCCTCTGGGCCTATTTCAATGTCCCTTGACAAAGGCATTGGCAGCTATAATCGTAAATGCAAAAAATCTGTTCATGGCCCCCGGGAAATACTCGTATTATGGGGCAGTCGGATGAGCTGATGCGAGCTTGAGGATAGACTAGACTTGGACAGTGGGCTTTTCTGATAATGCAATCAGTCTAAAACATATGACGCAGCACGTTTATGATTGACGACAGCTAAATGGAAATCGTGTCCGTTGGCGACTTCCTGTCGTGCGTAATCACCAGATTATTCGTCCTTCATAGGTATTAGAAAAAATATCTTCGTAAAAGCAGACTTGTCGCTGTAAATCTTCTGAGATTGCTGTCTTGAACGAATTTTCATCCGATCAGTAGTCCTGTGTTTGTGGACCTAAGAGTAAGCCATTTCAAAATGTATTCCTCCATGTTGATCGAATACAACAATTCCAACGATACCCTCACCATCGACATGGCCCCGCGAACTGATACTGTCATCCAGTTCAGTATCATAGGCGGTGTCGGCATTCTGGTCAACTTGCTGCCTCTCACTGTACTTATAGCGGGTTATGTGGACAGGAATGTGGTCAATGCCATGATCGTCAACCTGGCTTTTACTGAATTCCTATTGTGCACAAGTTTCGTATTTGGTCAGTCTTTCTTCGTTCTTTGGCGAGAAATATTGCCTGTTGGGGGATGCCACTTTCTCAGTTTCCTTCATTTCGTGGCAGCTTTTGCCTCCTTCATGTTCCCGCCAATTTTAGCTTTCAATAGATACGTCGCTCTCTTCAAACCCGAGCGTTACGACCAGTGGTACACATCGCGACGTGTGGCGGCCATGATGATCGGGTGCTGGTCATTCTGTGCAATCGTACCATTTGCTTTCTTTTTGGCGGGAAAAACAGGCTTGAATTATCTTTGCGGCTTGCGTTTTGACAACACTGTGTTTTCTTCCAAGCATTGTAGGTTTTGATCAGGACAATGATCACTGCTGTATGGTGGTTAATGACGCCGGATGGATCGTGGCCTACTGGCTTATAATCATCGCCCCTTTGCTGGTTCTGTGCGACGGCCTAATGATATTTTGTAATTACAAGATCTACAAGAGATTGAGGCAGCACGCGGACGATGCCAAGGAGATAACTAATGTGCTAAGGGAGCATCGGGAGCTGCTCTACTTCCTATTCGTCGACATGATGCTTCCCATCTGTTTTCACTCGACCTATCATGTCTTCAAGTTCATCCTTGTACATCGCACTAGTGAATTTCTCAAGAGATTCTTCATTTCGCTTTATTTAATCAACTCCATTTTGAGAGGCCTCATAACTATCACTATGCTCAGACCGTACCGTCGGGCTGTTATACGACTCTTCGGCAAGAGCACGAGAGCCAACACCGTACACCCAGTCTCCATGCGCAATAACACAGTGATGTGATCGCCGTTTTGAGACGTCAGCGGCATCCCGCCAGTTGAAGCCATTTATTAACGTTACTAAAAACGTCCTTCTGTTCTGTACCTGTAAGTGCAGAAAAATGTCGGGTGCAGTTTCTTCCTCTACGTGCTTTCTACAGTACAGAGATGTTATCTTGGGTATATTTATAAAAATACATGCACAAACTAACCAAATAAAACATGACCGTTCTACTACCCTTGCAAGCATGAAAGCTTTTGAGCACTTATTAGGTACAATACTGCAGGCCCTGCTTATCACCCGCTGTCACAGTTATCACAGGCTATCAGCCTTACCTTACAAGCAAACTGTGATATGTAGTGAGCTTCATCAAGCGTCCCGAATCAGCTTTCTTGGAGCTTTTTTACAACCAAGTCGTACGAAGGTGGATTTTTATCTCCGTCTTCGACAGAGAAATGAACTGTTGAATCGTAATCAGGAGGCAGGTCATTAACATCCAATTGCTGGGGGATACCGTCGTTTCCATGCGGCAACGAAAATACGACCGTTCTCCGGCGCATGATTATTTGCTGCGACGATGCAAGATAGCCAACGACCGACGATTGACTGGTGATTTGACTGATCGATCGGGACACTACTGAAATGTGGAAGTGGGGATCACGTCGACTCACATATCATCACGCTTACCTCCAGGATCCCTCAAGCGCCTGTTCAAAATTGTCTGGATTAGCTTGACCAAAAGACAAAAAAATATTCCGCATGTGACTCCAGCAATTGCCAAATATATTTTCCATTCTGCAATGTGTTTGTCCATGATTCAGCACTGAATGGGTGCGCATAAATTTAATGAAAACGCTCAGATTTCTTTGAACCGCGGCCTTTCTTAGGGAGCAATCTCTGTAAGTCTCAAGCTGCGAAAGCCCAGCTATATCTTAAGCGAGGAGCAAGCAAACTGTTATCAGTGTTATCAGCAGTGTTTTATGGCTCGTTAGTTTTGACGTAAGTAAACTGCAGCGATGGCATTTAGGATCTTTACAAGGTGTAGCCTGTGATTACGCCTAGTCATATTCTTATATGACCAGGTAGAGTCGGGCTCGATTCGATTATCTGTCATTCAGTATTCAAGAAGTTTTATTGCTTTGCGTAATCACACACGCCCTTTTTAAGAATTTCACTCCGACTGTCTACCCGCTGAACTTTCCTGAAATCCAGTTCTGAATTTTTCCAAACCAGCCAACTTCTTTTCCCTTGCTGGGAGGGGTCGTTGGTGGTGGAGGCGGCGGAGTTGTCGGAACTGTAGGCGGATCTGTCACGAGAAGGGCTGAATCCTCTTCAAGAGATTCTAAGTCCCGAAGAAACCACCATGCCTAAAATACAGAAAAGCCTTTATCGTGTGAGCAAAGGCGTCAGTACCAGCTTTTTACTTGAACGGATGAAAATGCCACGAGAAGGCAGAATAGAACTAGAGTAATTTTCATGATTGACTTGCCGCTCAGATACAATGTCAGATGTGCCAACGGCAGAAATAATACCAAATACTAGTTCTTCGATAGCGGCGTGGTTATAAACCAAAGTGCCTTCCTTGTATAGATTCGAACTATACTTGTTGCCCGATGTATGATCAACGTAGACAAATAAATACACAGCTGTAAGAACAGTCAAGAACGTTAGACCGTAATATATGCAACCAGGTAGTTAGGGAGTGATTTCTGTACCAGGGATACCTCCACGCGCAATCATACCCACTGTGATCTCTCTGAACAGTTCCACCTGACATTGCGCAAACAAGCAAAGAAGGCGCGATGATGGACTTCTAACTACTTGCTTCTGATTACTGACCGCAGAGAGAGCAGCCTGGTGCAAGTATTCAATGCAGAGTTTGACTTGCCGCCGTCTGAGGAGTTACAGAAGAGCTTGATTTCATATCACAGATATGTAACAGCATGATAGCATAATAAGCATTTTCAAGGATAATGCGCCGGCTTATAACGCTCTGCAATTTCTGGCATCCAAACAGAAAACATCACAATCAAGCCGACCGATACGATCAATAAGAAGATTGTGTTCGTCAACAGAACCGCGATTTGCCGCGGAGTTTGTTCCAAAGACTGGATGTCGTGCAGATGAGATTCCAGATTAGCTTGGTCTTCTTGGGACTGACCATAGCCGCAAATCCAGTAAAGAACTGCTTTCAGAATTGTTTTTGCTTTGGACGAAGATTTTGATTGGCCTGCATGAAAGCGTGGTCTGCACATTGCTTCATATTAGCGAGCCAGACATGACATTACCTTTTGACACATTTTGGTCTCCGTGTATGGCCTCGCTTTCAACAGTAGTCAAAGCGAAATGCCGTAATTCTGCATCCTCGCCAAAACCCACCTTGTTTTTTCGGGTCCAAAAAGTCGTGCGGGCTAGCTAAAGTACAAAGCCCCTTCAGTATTGGCCAGCAGTACCTGAGGGGATTGCAGCAATTACCTGCTTCGGATTAGATGGCATTGTTAAAAAACTGACTGTCACGATGATGAGGGCAGTGACACATGTCAGTATCATTGCAAAATACAGAAAGTGAACTTGGGAAATGATTGCAGGGCGCAGATCTGGCATTCCACATGGGGGTGCTGGGTAAGAGAAATCTAGAATCATTCTTATGGTTCCTATGACCAGCCCAACGATCAGGGCATAAAACACAGCCTAAAAAGCGAGCATCGGTTTGCTGCCTAAGAAAAAAAACCAGCTAGGGCTTCTCACTGGCTCGGTACATCGTGGCCATAGTACAGCTAAGACGAAGGCTGTGGCGATAGGCGGAGCCAAGTAAGCAAATACCGACTGGATGTAAAGAAAGACTTGACCGTTTTGATGTCGATCAATGATTGGCATCCATAAAACTGAGATCAACACCATGATCAATATGAAGATCCTGAAATGAGCGCAATTTATGCCTATGTGACAGAAAGATTGGGTAAGTGTATACCTTCCCACAATAAGTAGCTCCGTGTTAGACGCTGTCCGTCTTATCTTGGAGTAAATGTCCATGGTGAATAAGGTGGAGGAGCTGTTGAAAATAGCTGATATATTGCCCATAAGAGCAGCCACCATGACGGCAAACATCAGGCCCCGAAAACCTGTCAGAACTCAAGGACTTATCGCTTTGACGATCAACATCACGAGTTCCACTTACCAACTGGTATCAGGTCCAAGACCAGTTTTGGAAAGGCTATGTTAGAGCAGCCGTATTCGGATCCGCATACTTCCTTGCAGTTAGATACACACGCCACTTCGTCTAAATAAAACAAATTACGATATTTAGAATAAATAGTGCAAACATAGGAACACATCAAAAGCATACTTGGATATAGTATCCTACTGATCATTCCAGGAAACACCATTAAAAACATTGGTAGGATTTTCAGATAGCCAGTCAAAATGGTGCCACCTTGCGCGTGGGATAAATCTTTGGCTGCCAGGGCCCGTTGCACGATTAGCTAAAAATAATTTGATTTAACAACACAAATAGGCTGCGTTTCAGGAGGCTTGATCGACTAAATGGCCCACCTGGTCTGATGCCCAGCACCAAACACTGAGCGACATCAGGCCAAATATGACGCCGAGCCATGGAAGCGACTGGTCATCAATACCACCCACCATTCTGAAAGAATTTGGCGATGGTATGCCACAACCAGTCGTGTTGACGGCGGGGTCATTTGGAATAGCCGTCCAATATTTCTCCAGGAGGCCCTCAAATCCTCCAACTGCTACAAAACCTGAAAACGTGAATTCTACGATTGAAAATTTGCTAAATTGAGAAGCTACGGTCAGCCTTACTGTAAATAGAAACAAAGAGGCCACCAAATATCATCATGGAGCACTGCAACGTTTCAGTATACATCACAGCCGTGAGGCCTCCTGAAACGCTGAATTTTTAGGACTGAAAAATCGATACCAAGCTACCCACACATGCTTACCACTAAGTGTCGATATAACAGTCATGGCAAGAACCAATAGAACACCAGAATAGATATTCCAACCGAAAAAGGTTGTCATGAAGATCGCCCCGCTGAACAAATCCACCTGAATCACGTGATTAGATAAGACTGAGAAATGCAATGTTTAAAAACAGCCATACCGCTAAAGTTACGAAAATATACATCATCAATGCTAAGACGGCCAAATACGTGCGAATTCGCTCTCCTCCGAACCGTCTCGCCATATACTCTGGAAGCGTCTTGACACCGCTGGCTATGTAGACCGGCAAGAAGATCCATCCGAGGGCTTGTAGGGTGACGACAGCCTAGCAAGGGAGCACGTGTTACCAGTATGAACCATTAGTTATGGTCAGTTACGTACCGTTAATTCATATACTCCAATTCCCAGTCCGCCCGCTGCCCCTGATCCAGTCAGACCGATAAAGTGAGAAGTTCCAATGTTCGATGCAAACAGTGAGGCACCAACCGGCAGCCATGTCATATAGCGACCAGCCAAAAAGTACCCGCTCACTGTACCTCGTTTAGCTCGATATGTGGCCTGCAAAACTCATGTTTTGTGAGAACGGAAAAATATGCGGAAAAAATCACTTACAAAGAGTCCAATCCCAACGACCACCAAAAAATAGATGACCACAACCACAACATCCCAACCACCTAGCGTCGCTCGGCTAACTGCCATCACGAGTTGCTGCAGAAAGCGATGATCTCTCCAACCTTTGGATTATACGGACACCACTACGCGCTGGTACCTACTATAGGCACATAGACGACGAGTCGTTGGACGAACAAGGACTCGCTACGCAGCTGCCATAGAAGGCAATAGGGGACTGGTTTTCATTTCGCTGCTCCAGCCCATTTTTCAAACATGTGCGCCGTGACGATGTTGGTACACATGCGGTATCCAGTGGTTTTCAATTAATCGATGAGGCCAGGAAAATTCTACTCAGCTCTGCGTCTAAAAAAGGAAAACAATATCTTATCACATTTTCCCGCTTCTAGCTGTCTGGCCACTCAACATCTTACGCAAGTTATTTTGACTGCGAGTGCCATAAAATATGACTCCATCAAATCAATTTGTTGCGTGAACATTAGGGTCAGACCATTAAAACGACAGTGTATTCACTGTAAATACACACATGCTCTATTTTAGAAGCAGTGCACAACGTAAAATTGTCCAAACTAATTTCAGTCGCTCTTTTAACGAAAAAAGAGGGAGACCAGTTTCGAAGAATTGCACTTATTCACTAGGCACTCTACTTTTGTCGATTTCGACCCTTCAAAATGGTCGTGCATAAGTACCCTAGTAGAGTGCCGTTGGTCATGCATGCTTTGATATATGTCATAGCGTTATTTATCGTATGCGGAGTGCTGGCGCAGGAAGATCTGCTAGAGGGTAAGCTGCCAATTTTATCGCGCATGTTTCCTAATTTCTGTGAAACGGATGTGAAAAAGATTGTATGTATGCTTTCATAAAAAGAAGATGCAGGTGCATCACCTGACGTTTCGACAACCATAGAACCTGGTGAAAGTACGAAGAAGCCCTCAGGGACCGCCTTGACGGATACAAACTCATCGACGCCGACTGCGACCACTACAGCGGCCAGCACCCTTCCGCCACGAGGTATATTCCGACACCTAACATAGAAAGCGGTAATGGTGCTGCGCTGTTAGGGCTATCGGCAATGGTCAGGTACAGGGTACACCACTTGCCAGACCTATCTTTGCCTTCAGGCACCTCCCGATTTATTTTGAAGGCCCTCAACAGCGAGTCTTTTTAGAATGTGTCAACTCCCATCCGTTGTGCATTTTCTGGAAGATACATGGCGAATGTCAGAAGAACCCTGACTTTATGGCATTTACGTGCAGGAAGACGTGCAAAAAATGCGGTGAGTAAGGCAATCGGGGATGATGTGCTAACCAATCTCACGATCAATATATCCTCTATCTGCAGGGAGCTACCCCATCTCAGTTAAAATCCCATCACCAGATGGGTCCACAACAGTGACATGCAAGGATGATAATGATCTGTGTCTATTTTGGTCGAAACGAGACCAGTGTAGCCGCAACCTCAATTGGATGTTGCAGCATTGCCCTTTTTCTTGTGGTTACTGCTCGAACAAATGTCGTGTGTGTTATCCTCCATCCGAAGCACCACCAGGTTTCACTGAACCACCGAAATTATACTTCGGAACGGATGCAGTGCTTGCTGGAAACTCTCCTTCAATTGACTTTACGAATTACCGACCATACGAACCACCTGAAGCATTCGGGTTGTTTGGAGACCCTGACAGACATTACCCCTATCCACCTATCAGAAGACGGAATAAGCGGGGGAGTAAGCGTAATAACGATGAATTGGTATTCGGAATCCGCCTATAGTCGTTCCCGTTTTAGGAGCGCTCAGCTACCAGCCTCCACAGTCAAAGAAGCCGCAGGGTCATCATCATCATCATCACGAGAGTGGCACGGGATGGACTAACTTTCCACCTCGCGAAGGAGCAGGATGCGATACCTACGAGCCTTCGAACTGCGTTACTGTCGCTCCCTTACCTTGCTGCATTCCTGTGTACTTGGCGGAGAAACAAGGACTGCTCCCGCTTGGTGCCTACTTAGAACCTTCAACAGGGGAAAATCCAAATAGTTAGTCCTGAGTCGTTCCTTCGAGTCTGCCAAGTGTTATGTTGCGCTTTTTTAGACCTAGCGCCTTTCCTGTCAGTCAACGGTGGCAGCGAAGCTACTGAAACCGTCACGGAAGTTCCACCAGTGGCAGTTCCAGCCACGGGCACTCCACCTGTCATCAGGACCAAAATCACGACAACTGAAGAGGCAGAAAATCTCATTGTAACGACGCTTCAACCAGCTCCATCAGCCCTTACGGAAGTATTGGAACGGGCAAGAAGGCGCCAAGTTGTGCATTTGAGGAAAGGATCTCGCTTATAAGGATATGATGCTCCGTAAAAGCGATGGCCATTTTGAATAACAGTCTGTTTTGTTCACCTTTCCCAACATACATACGAGAAGGAAGGCGGAAGATGGCCCTAGAAATGTGTGCCGATTCAGTGCCCCCATGACCCTCCCCTCTTATGCATTAACCCCGATACATCCAAAATCAAAACTTCTTTATGAGTTTTCTAAATGTATCCAGTGAGTGCATGTTGCGCAGCGGAAATCAGCGCGAGCATTACGCCACCCAGCATCGCGTGCCTTCCCGACTTCACTTATTACAAATAAGAAAGTGTCTCTCTTTTCAAATGATAACAACTTGCATATACGCGCGTACATGGGAGCTCGCGTAGGCGTCTCGACTAGTTGCGCGAAGACAGGTACCCAGTCTCGCACCCACCTCTTAGGCACGGATACGATTCCAGTGACTACTATTCGAACATGGCTTCGAATTTCGACTATGTTCATTCCGTTTGCGTGAAAATACGGAAAAAGAGATTAGCTGGCGAGGGCTATAGAAAGGTGTCCAGTGGAGAAGAATCATCCAATCCAGGAAAAAGTTTATATTAGCTCGATGATACCATGAATTTTAAAACAGTGATATTAGTGATATTGCTCGCAACATTGTGTATTACAGACGGTAAGTGAGTGCTGTATCAAGGCAAGCAGGGGTGTGATTAAACGTCGTGTGATGTCAGGTATTGGGCTTGCTGCCACGCGTCTGGGCGATGCATGGTTCTGATCGTGAGCAGGACCAGAGTTCATGCCCTCATAAGATGCATACGTATATCACGCAAGTATCAGAGCATCATATGCTGTCACGCCTGTCAGTTTTCCTTGAGCTTGTTTATCATTCTTTGTAAGAGACGAGGATTTTAGAAGAGCCAGGAACAGTTGATGGGGCAGGTGCGTCGAAGCTTAACGAGGATATGGACATCCGACTGATGGATGGGTTGCCTTCTGAAGGTAAGATATTCTACAGTGACTGTAAGTCCTCATGCTTTGCGACCGAAAATTATGACAGCTGTCATCAAATTCAAACAACTTTTTAGATATCAACGTGCTTTGTTCAAGACGTTCCGAGACTTCGAATGAAACCTTGTGGACGTGGTTGGATGTAACTGACCTGGACGTTTTTGGGCAATGGGTCGAATATGGCATCTGCGTTGACAAGCACGGCATATCGCGATTTCGCTTTCGAGCATTTCATCTTGATCATCCATCTAATTATGATGTAATGAAGGAGCGTTGCACATCCGAGGGCTACGAATTCGCTCAGCCAACACGGCTCGACCAGTTCAACGCACCCACATCGTTCGGGTGGCCTGATCGCGGCTATGAAGGACTTCAAGGCCCACTGCCGTATCAATTCGGAGGGGGACGGGCAGAGTCAGTGTGGGAGCGATATCACGAGCTGGCTCATGATGGCTGGCAAGTTTTTCGCGTCGACGAAGATGTTTTCACACCCGGTTTTATTAGCATTGAACCGTGCGACCGTCTGCAAGTGATAAGGGATTACTTTGAGCTTAGGGAAATTCCATGCCAGAAGTATAGAAAGTGCGTAAAAACACATTCTAATGAGGATGAAGACGAGTAGATATTAGGCCTGATGGTGAGTTCGTGATCTTTGGAATGTGTAGAGAAGACAGACTTGAGGGCTTTCATTCAGACTGGCGCGGATAGCGGCTAGAGTGTTTGGTTCGATTTTTTCGTGGACTCAAAGTTTCAATGCAAATAAATATTTCCAATTTTGAAGTAATTTCCATTTCAAACCCTATCGAAACAGCTGCAAGGTGAAGACTCTATATGCCCGATCATTTTGCAATATTAGCCGCAGTGGGACAAGGGTTCTTGGTGTTTCTTGATCTTGACACGCGCGAATGTTTGAATGCACAGTCTGAATAAAATCTGCTTATGTAATCGACAGAACACCGACAGGTATAATGACATTAGTAAATAGAGAATCTGAGCAAGGTCGTCACGAATCGCTAACGCTCGTTATTCCGGGCCTAAAGGCCTCCCTGGCACCCACATCATATCATCGTTTCTTCAAAGCTTTTATCAGCATTTCAGCGATCTTCGATCTTCCTGCTTGCACAGCGAAGTCAAAAACTGTCTTGCGTCGTGCATCATTCGACGACAGAATATCAG
Organism: Mesodorylaimus sp. YZB2_4; assembly: GCA_030248295.1. Classification (NCBI taxonomy): domain Eukaryota; kingdom Metazoa; phylum Nematoda; class Enoplea; order Dorylaimida; family Dorylaimidae; genus Mesodorylaimus; species Mesodorylaimus sp. YZB2_4. The sequence goes on along the minus strand of JASANH010000873.1, from coordinate 977,162 downwards.
CCCCGTGCTCGATCATGGCTGCCACCACATCTTCGTGCCCGTTATATATAGCATAGTGTATGGGCAAGCGACCATCATCAGCGATGGGTATACGCATCAGGTAAGCGTCGATCTCCAGGAAGTACTTGACCACATCGAGCCGTCCTTGATCACAAGCCAAAAAGAAAGCTGTAGCCCCTTGCGCATTCAGAATCGATGTACTAGCTCTGCATTCAGAGACTAGGTCTCGGACTATGTTGACATGTCCGAAATAGGACGCTACGTGCATCGGCGTGTTGCCGTACAGATCCATTTCATTCGGTCGAAGTTTCTGCTGTTTGACCAGAAATCGCAGCAATTGACTACTTCCCATTTCTGCTGCGTCGTGGGTCCCCATTCGCTTATCCAGCTTGGACACGTACTTGATCTCAGCGCCATAACTGCTTAATGCCATTACGAATGGCACGCAATCTGAATATATGGCGTAGCGAATTGGCGAGAAACCAAAAGAATCTTCGACCGACAGAAATTGTTGTACTCGACATTTGTGCATGAGTAAATCTACAATATCCGTGTAGGCTCCTCGACAAGCCAAATGGAGTGCCGTTGCTCCGAAGGACGTCACCAGTTTGGGGTCTGCGTACTGATCAAGAAGCGTTTTGACGGATTCAAAACTGCCCGCCTCGGCCGCCGAATGCAACGGGGTGTAGCCCTTGGCATCAGCTGTGTTCACTAGAGTGCGGTCTTTATCCAGGAGAAACTTGACTATCTGAAACAGAAGGATCATGATCTTAGTTTGGTCTCATACACAAGCCTTACTTGAGCATGATTTTGCCACGCAGCTTCGTGCAATGCAGTCCTGCCGTCCCGCGTAGCGGCTCTCAAGTCGCATGGTTGTTGCGTGCACTCATTGACCAGAACCTTGATCACGTCGAAACTGCCCCAAAATGCTGCCTCGACCAAGGGTGTCACCATTTCTATGTCCCGCGCATTTTTATTAGCTCCGTGATTCAGTAGAAGTTTTGCAATGTCGAAAAAGTTTTCTTTGGCGGCCAAGTGCAATGGAGTTCGGCATCGAAAGTCGACCGAGTCGGGCGTGTCTGTTTTCTCATGCAGTATTTTTGCGAGTCTAGCTGCGTTAGCATCGAGTAGTGCTTCGTGAAGTGGATGAGCCATCATGGTACTATCCACCAATTCGATGGACGACTTTGATAAGCACTGAGTGCAACGACACGTAAAATCGATTTTGACTTCGGCGAATTTGCTGTCGCCAGCGAAGCATTCTAGAAGTCGTGTTTGTTCTTGAGCCTAGAATATACGAGTAGTTATACTGTAGTTCTTCAAGGATTTCTAAAAGAAGGGTGCGATCATTTTTCGTAGCCTACTAACTAAGAGGCTTGAGAAATCAACTGAGACTCACAATCAGTGCCCGCTTGTGGTTGGTACCGAGGCCACTCGATATGCTCTATTTGTAACGCACTGGAAAATCAATTTTTGGTTATTTGATTCCGTAAATTGTGAAAAGTCTTTGGTAGCTACTTTGCCAAAATAATGCAGCAGAAAGTGCTCCTTTCGAGCCAAAGAGGAAACATAAATTAAAAGTTGGGTTATAGGATGTGCAAAATTCATTTTCCCTGCGGAGGATATAATAGTGGAAGCTCGCGCTTATCAAAGGGCTGTTTGGTTCATTATGTGGGCACTGTTCGAATTTGAGCTCTCAGCGACAACAAATATCTGGGTGCTTCCTTGGCACATGTAAAATCCCTGGGTCGACCTAGGGTAAACTAGGGCTGACCATAGAAGGGGTCAAGCCAGGATCGATCCTAAGCAGCTCACGTCATCTCGTGCTGATTGCAAGTTTATTACCAGCGCACGACGAGGACCGCACGTGTCGACCGTAAGCGAGGCTCTGACGGACATAGGACCGAAGTGCTCACACAGCAGTTCAGATCAGGAACTCAAGGCAAGTCCTTGACCGATGCTCGCAAACCGCCAGTCACGAGACTATCTCCATCACGGGCTCGTGCCTGGGCCTGACTTAGGAGAGGTTCCCTGAGGACTTAGGACTAATTCCCTGAGCCAGGGCACTGATAGGTGGGGATAAGTGCATCCACACCTACTACAAATGTGTTGCGTCACGTGCACACGTTTTAAAATTGTTTTCCTAGTTGGCCGGTGATCAAACCTAGCAGTCAAGGCCGGACTCTGCCTATCTACTCACCTGCAGCGCGTATCTTGACAGTTGCAGCAGCTGATCCTTCCAATAATCAAATACTGAATTCAGGTCTGGTCGACTTTCGTCGTGCATATCGAAGTCAGGAAAAGCTTTAGTGAATCCACAAAAATACGATACTTTTCTGTCATATACTACCGCCACAGGCAAGACAAAGTGGCAAAACCATGTAGACACCTTCTTGGACATTTCTGTGGCTGACTCTAGGACGTGATAGCTAAAGAAGATTTTGAACTTTGTCGACTCCGATCGCCATCCATTCTGCTGCACCTTAAGCTCGGCGTGTGAGCCTGGCATGACGTAGCGATCGGCGTCATTCGACGCATCTTTCGTTTCAGAATAGACCAGCAAAGCATTTGAAGATGACAGACGAAGGCCTACTTTCAAAGGGTGCGCGGAGAAGTTGCGAATGGTCAAGTGACAGCAGGCGCTACGACGACTCGAGTTGTAAGCCTCCAAGGGCTTGGCCAATGCACTGTGCAGCGACAACTGGGTGATCATAATTTTGGTAGATACCGCCAAGCTTATCGGTTGCCAAATGCGAAGTCTATCTCTCTAAGGAGCCAAACATGAAGCAATAAGCTCTCAAAGTGCCAACAGTCCATGGGCCGTTGCGGATTTAAGTCAGTCTTCTCACCTCAAAAACCTCAAGCCTAAAAAGAGGAAAAAATTTTTAGCGCAATACCTAATTTGATAGAAGCCGTGTCATTATCAGAAGGATTCTGCTGCTAGTTGTGCAATTTGGAGGAGCTTCGTTACCAGAATTGATTCGTCAGGCACAAGATCGCTAGAAAGCAGAGTACTATTGTGTAAGAGAGACATAAATGGGTCTTCACCCTGGAGAACAATTTTGCGAAATTGAATTGCATTTTGGACAATTTAACTTGGCTCTTGACATTGAATAGTCCACTTAGATCAAAAAAGTAGCTCCTCATTGCGGCAGCAAAAGCTATAGGAGGATGCGGCGGGCCTCTACTGATTGTGAGTAACGAAAACAACGTTTTTTGTCAGTTCCGATTTCAAGAGGTTCATTGGGGCTGATAAGCGAAAACGAATGACGTCGACTGCGCTTTTCCATTCCACGCTGTCGACTCTTATTTGTGATTTAAGATGACTCGACTATGAGCTAATGGTAAGTCGATAAGGGGGCGTATTTCTTGGACTCCATGGTTAGGTGTCCTGTTCAGTGCCCAGCGACCAGTGCAGCGCAGTTGGCTAGCACGGTTTCGAAATAAAACGATTCAAGGTATAAAGCTTGGTCTTGTGCGGTACGTAAGACAATTTCATGTGTACTGTACTGTGCATCTGTATGGACTCGTGAATCACACTAGCTAGGATAGCAATGACCCCATGAAATGCATGCTGTTTCCTACTAGATATTGTATCTCGATTGCCTCTACAGAAAAACTCTAACATATGTGTGGCTTTCAAATAACTCCGTTATGAGCACAAGCCAAGGAGGAGCCGAGGCTCTTTGCTAATAGGGTTCTACGTAACTTAAAATTAATCCTATCAGCGCGTTCGACCAACTCCTTGAAAACCACATCTCGTTACCTGTGTTTGCAGCAAAGATACTCCCCAGCATCTTGATTAGCTAGGAAAGCAACTACGTCATAAGGTTGAAAACACAATTCAAGACAAGCTTATCCATGAGGAGCCAATGTGCTGGGCAGAACAAGTGCTCGGAATGACTAGGCAATGGAGAAACAGTCCTCTGGGGCTGAAATTCTACAAAAATACTACTTTGGCATTCTTCAGCATCAATATTGCACGTAAACACTGTATCATCCATGAGAAGGGATACGGTAAATTCCACCTCAATTCCTCAATCAAACTCAACGGCCCCCTCGATTCGCCCCCAGCAAAATCCGTCCCGTCAGAGTTCGGTTCCGTCAGACTGAAAAAAATTGCAAGTCACCCGATAGTGACCCCACTTTCTGCACTTTTGCAATTTTGACGTACAATGAGTTCAAAATAGTTTAAAGTAGTGCGAATGTAAAGCTGATTTGCGAATATACGAGTATATGTATTTTATGATGATGAGTATAACTTCATATGCAACCATATACTAGCGTGCAAATTAACCTTGCGGTCTCCTCAGCGGTTAGATTGTTGGTCCAAGACATTGCGGAAGGCCTCTCCATGCTAGAGCGCATTGACAGAACGGTAGTTTGCTGTACAGACCAGCAAAACTGTTTGCTGCCCACTAGCTGGGACTCGTGAACCGAAGCTATTGATTGCTCTCACGCCAGGTGCGCAGTTACGGGCGAGTGTTCGACTCGCGGGCCGGTAAATCATTTCGTGTAAAATGTGTCCCTTCACCTTCGAGTGCGCATAAGCGTTTGGTGATGTGGAAAAACACGAACATGAACATGAACATTGCTTTCATCTTTCTTTCCCAGCGCCAAGACACTAATGTTCTCAAACTTGGTCAAACTATGACCATGAACTACTGCTGGGGGGGCATCATATTCCCCAAGTGTCATCCATATCCGTGAGAAGTCATATGGCGCGATCTTGACGTTTCAAATGGCAGGGTTATAGTTTACATTATTTTACCGCTTATTACGCTTTTTTTCGACAATGAATTTTGATTTCTTATTTCTATTCAAGAGCGTTCAGTTTATTGTATACAAAAGACAGTGGAGATGTGGGGGCGAATTTAGCGGGGATGAATTTTGCTAGGGACGAATTATGCGGAGACGAATTGTAGAGGGAACGCATTTACTGGATACGAATCGAGAGGGGACCAGTTTACCGAAAACTCCATGAGTGCCATGCGGAAGGCCATCTCAGGAAGAAAACTCTTATCAGATGATCACGTGAGATTTGCATATCGCAAAGGTTTGAGCCTGGCTGAATTCATTATTTTACTCGCAGTAATAGCCATAAGTCTAATTACTGAGCGATGATTGAGAGATCGTCAGCATCCGCGCAGACAGGCTCTCTGCTTTAGAAAGCTCTCCAGCGACACTGGATGTGAGAGAGGAACTTTAGAGGCTGTACCTCTACGCGTACCAGGTACCGTTCACAGGTCCTTCAAAGCCATTTCCTGCTGTGAAGCAATTGGTCTGTAAAAATGCTGTACAATTTTTCTGTGATGATTGAGCCACGGAGTAACTCAACTGGTTCACCAACCATAACTGATGCGGAATTATGGATTCAGCTGATTGTGTTCTACTTTTTGTTCGCTTTCGTCCTTGCTACGTCTGCAAACATGGCTCTCACTAATGGTATTTTTCGAAGCAAGAAACTTCGGAGTCGCTTTTTTATCTAGGTAGGTTCCTTGACACTGAGTCGCGTAATCTTCGGCACGCAGCTGTTCACCATTTTTGTCTACCGTTCTATAAGAACCTTGGGCATCGCTCCAACGAATATGAAGCTTGGAATCTGCTACATGATTCATATTAACATGACTTACGTGACCACTCTGGAAATGGTCCTTCTCTTGGCTCAGGTCTTGGACAGGATGGTGGCCATCATGGCCTACTTTTATTATCGCCAACTCAACTATCGTCAAGCCTTCATTTTGAGCACTAGCATTTATATCTCTACCATTCTGATTAAATTGATGCCATCATTTTTCGGTGTAGACTTCAGTAAAACTGTTGCTTGTTTGACTGCTTACAGTGCTACACATGAAGCTTACAATGTGTTTACTCTGAACATCGATCTCGCTCTGGCACTCTTGGTCATGGTCTTGTACTTTAGCCTGCTGGCTTACTTACGGTTCTATAAGCTGCGTGCGATGCGGACTTCGGGGAATGAAGCCGCATTGCTAACATTTGAAAGGCAAATTAAGCTAATGCCTCTTCTACGTCAACTAGTTCTCATCAATTGTAGTTTTGCACTAATTGGAAAGCTCATCTTATCGCTAGCCAGTAAATTGCCAGCCAACTATTCCCAACGCTGCGTAGTGTATGGAAGTTGTTTGGTGACCATTGATTTATTAGCCAATGCCATCATTTTACCGTCGACTAACAAAGATTTGAGGGAGGCTATCTTTCCGTTTCTGTTTAAAGGTCAAGTGAGCGCCACAATGATATCGACAAATCGAAAGAAGGGTGGCAAGGAGCAGAATGTAACCGTACCTGTTGTCGTACAAGGATAGATACAAATGAGCTAGCGCATACCGCGCATTCTTTGCATACCTTATAAGCATTCTTTCTCAGGATCGGCTAACACTCTGCCGCTAACAAGGTAGAGCATCGTGTCTGTAATCGGTTATTAATGTCAACAATATACTGTGATTTATGCCATTATTTTCTGCACCGATATGATGGCCGACACCATCATTTCAGAATTTTAGGCCATTACCATCATTCCCGCCATTATGCTTTCAGTTTCTGTTTAAAATTCAAGTGAACTTCACGAGTGAGCGGCATTAGCATGATAGAAAGAGTGGCAAGGAACAGAATGTTACGACACCTGTTGACATGAGCTATCAGTATTCGCATCCTTCTGTAAGACATGCTTTAATATTAGGATTGGCTACCAATCCGCCACTAACTTACAGTATTAGCACTAACCAGCAATAAAATATACACCTTTCCTACATTATCTTCACGACTTTCTACACCATGTTACATTACACTGACACTAACCGTTCATGATAGGCCGACACCATCATTATAGCCGTAATTAGTCGAGTAGTCTAGGTCTCCGAAGGCAGAGGTGCACTTGAATAGGGAATAACATAAAAGACAAATTCTAGCACGTTTCTTAATCTGCCCTACTTGTTTAGGCTCTCACAAAAAAGATGGATGTACTCTAATCGTAAGTAGCCGTTTGAATGCTTTCACTAGTGAGCACGCGATTTCAAACAAACTGTGCTGATCAGGGAGACAGGCTGAAATAACAAAAATCAAGGTAGCTTTGTAAAATATACACGAGGGGGGGGAGTACCTTATTTTCACCAACTTGGACATTAGAACCGACCAAACCGTAATAAATGCTTGAACTGGCGAAAGAATCCTGAAGCAAGAAAATCTTTGCCACGCTGACATGGATTTCTACCATCAAGTACTTACGTAATGCATCATTTCCCAGGCTCGCTCATTGAAGAGCACACGTTCCTTCCAGGCTGGGGCCGATGTCCGCAAGAAATAATCCGTGTTCAGTTTATGGTCATATCCATAAGGACCAGTGGGTGAGAAATAGATGGGGGCCTCGTATAACCGATGATGACCATTCTTGTTGCTCATGAACGAGTCCAATAATTCGCGATCGTATTTTCTGATCAAGCGACCGTTGCAAGTACCAAACACAAAGTCGTGCAGATCATGGAAATCAAATTTTGAGGGATTGACGGTAAAAATTCTCTGAAACAGCAGAAAAACGGAAATATACCGTAGAACCTATCAGTTCAGGTCGTCCATCAAGACACGACACCATGAGACTTCATGCCACCTCAGCAAGCTCACAGGTGATTGGCGTAACGCCACGAAGACATACCCTTCCACTCATGTCAATCGCCTCCAGCTTGGACAACTGACCCAATCCGTCCGTGTGCTCGTGATGAGCCGCATGCGTCGTGTGAGCTTGATCTTGCAAGAACTTCTCTTTATCGATTTGAACATTATAATTTCCCGCCAGGAACAATGCATCGTCATCGACGTATTTATGGACAGCATCCACAACAGCTTGCAACTCACGACGCCGATTAGCTGCGCCCTCCGACGGAAACTATCAAAAACAATGTACAGTTTTTGTCTTCAAAAATAAGGCATTGATGACTCACGTTTTTAAGTCCGTCCAGCGGAGATTGTTCAGCGCTCAAATTCAAGTTAACGAAAGTGAATGATCTGGAAGAAAATGGTGGTCAGAAGATGCGTGGTTTGGGGCTGTGTTGCTTCTGTTTCAGCTGTACTCGTCTCCCTTGCGTACTTACTGTACATCTGTACTTATACCCTCACTTTGCTACGCAATCATGCAGACTGCTACATCGAAACCTCTGTCCATGATTAAAACCAGTTCCTATTCGATAAAAGAACAAACCTATTCGCTCTCCGATGTTCGAACAGATGAACATTTTTCAAGCACAGGCGAGCACCTCATCATTTCCATTTACATAATCGGTAGAACGCATTTCACAGAGCAGTCAAACTGGGACAGGAGCAGAGTTTCCTTTGCTCAAAAAGTTTTCACTCGGCAGGCAGCAATGCTTAGAAAATACCTGCCAGACCAGCCACCCTTCGTCAAACGCGAAATCGGGACTGTCAATCATGTTGAATGTTCGAAGAGCATGAGCGTGCTATGCGTTATACTACGTCCTATTGCCACCCGCAAATGCATATATCGGTCCCTCCACTCTGATTGTGAGTCAGCGACCATGTCAGAACTTACTTGTCAAACAGCTTCCACTTGGTCAGCATGTAACCTGCTGGGTTGTCAGACTGAGTTCCGTGCCCTTGGCTCAGGCGGTCTTTATGGACACTGTTAGTCCGTCCCGCATCCTCGCTACGATGCCCTTCGATCGACCAGTATTCACGCTCTGAAAAGTAGGATCAGTGATGTCCAAGCGGTTCGTAATGGTGGCACTAGAGTGACGTAAGGTGCCACTGCTACTCTTACTTTGGAAGTCGAAGAGGGCAGGTCGAGCCTCGTGCTTAACAAAATACAAGCTGCACAATCCCTACAAGGCGAAAGCAATGCACCACCAGGAGTTTCAATTTTATTGCACATGCATACCAGATTGTCCAACTCGTGGTACTCGCGACTGTGGTTGAACTGCTCAATGTCCGGTTGGTTATCCAATTCCCTGAAACCAAACAAAGGTTCTATCCCTTCTGCCTTTCAATTTGCGTTTTTTCTAAGAGCAATATTTTGACAGTGCAGATAAAAAACCCGTTTGGTTATTGTTGAAGTCTTTCATGAATTTGCCCCAAAATAGATTAAATCAAAAATGGATTATGAAAAGGGAGGATAGTGAAAACACGCTTTTTGCATTCCACGCCTAGGCGAAAACGAGTCCTGGTAACGATGATTACTCATCGGTTTTCTACTTTTCTGACGTACTTGACAAGGCGTTCCAACGTTTCGTTCCCGCGATTTCTCGTTTTCAACCCTTGCAAATGAATCGCAGCAAAAATAGGCTTCTGCTCAGTGATCTCCTTCGCCAACGCTGACACCAATGTCGGTACGCGGCCGGGCTAGAAACGGAAAATTTAGGGAACATATGCTCAATCTAACGTAACTATTGCGCGATGAAAAGTGAGGCCACACTATGCAGTTGGTGCAAAAAACGGTTGTTACGCAGAAAAGGTCACTAATTCATGGTCTTGGCATGCCAGTCATTTTTGGTACTTCGAAAGAAAGCAGATCCATTCATGCTGAAAAGATGCAGCAGTCGAGACAGACTCAAACATAGATTACAGCGCAGATTGATGGCTATAAAACCATAAAAGGAAGAACACAAATAAGTACATTGACAAGCAGGTCTTATCAGACCCAAGTTAGTGATACCCATTAGTGCAATGCAGATTCAGAGATGCAAGCTGCAACCTGTTTCCTCTGGAATGCAGCTGCTAAACTGGCTTTGGCACTATATTTGTGCAAAAACATACTTCACCTGGTCACCCATAGCGGAGATGGGCAGTGAGTTTAGCATCAGACTAGCAGGCGGTGCACATTTCTTACCTCGTCGACGAGACTCTCCACATTGGCCGAGATCACCACTGTCCGTACGTAGTCCATGCTGGATGCTGGCGAGTCGTAAGAAGAATTCGAGACGTCCCGCGCGTTCGACGAAAACGTTCGTCCTTGCCCGGAGCTGGATATACGGTACATGGATGAGGGGGCTTGCAGTTAGTTGGAGCGGTAAAGTGCAGCCGAGTTCTTTAAAAGGTTCTGCTAGAAATGAATCGAGTTTTCCAGCAAAATTGCATTGGATGTCATGCGCACCCGGCTGCCTCCCGATTGGAATGACTCGTTTATAGGAGGCCGACGGAAACTGGTTGTCAATGGCAAAAATACGCGCCTATGGTCTGTAAACCGTACGCACATACATGCACTGACTACCCTCCACGGGTAAATATCTCCGCCAAAAGAGCCTATACGCCCGCTGAGTAACTAAAGAACACACTTTGAATTGCGTCAAATACAGTTTGGAACTGAGAAACGGAAGCCGGGCAGAAAATCACCAAACTACAAAACTGGCTCTATTCACCAACGGCTGATTCTTGTGGACCCTAGCTTATGCCTCAGTATTTACATGAACAGCTGGCAGAGTTTTTCTATTCGGTCTATAAAACACTGCTGGTCCGGAAAACTTGTACAAAGAGTGGGTGTGATTGCAAAAGTTTGCACAAGCGCTAAAACTTTATCATTTCCTTTCGACTTTTCGCTTGTGTTAAGCTATGCACAAATGTTGCTTTTGCATCCAGCGTGAAATTCTCACCGCATTCACCTCCCTTCTTACATTTAACTAAAAATACAAAAAGAACTGGGGGCAACATCAGAGCCCCACATGCAGGGCCGCATTATTTTGACACCTTCTCTTTCTTATGCGTACACAAACAGAAAAGTGAAGAAGTTAGGCCGAATAGAATGGACAGGAGAATTCGAAAAGGACTCGATTTCAATACCAGACCAGTGAGTCAAGCATAGCACATTCCAAAACAAAGAGTTCGTCAAGTTGACACCGCCTTCGTTTTTCTATTCTTACACAACCCAAATTCAGTTTCGGCCTAAATATGACTCAAGTAGAATGATGTCAGAAAACTCCACTGTTTTGTGCAGAGCAAAATAAGCCTGACACGATTATGCGTACCTCCTTTATAATCACAGCCCGAAAGGTAGGTACTGTGATCCGGTACTGTTAAAAATCACTGTACCGCCTGCCATTGGAGATCATGGGCCCGCATCATGGAATGCGTCGCTAGCGATAAAAAACCAAGCCCACAGTAAAAGTACGCAATCAAAGCTACCTGACATACAAGCCATATACAATAACTGTCGTTCCACTCGGCAGCACTGAAAGATGGGAGAACACGACAAGTTATGTTGGCGTGAAAAAAGTTGTTCATGCTACACAATCAGCAGATATAATTCGTCAAAGTGAAAAACTGAAGAACCAGTCTCGTGAAGCTGAAAACAAGTAGAATATATTGTATTTCACGATACCTACGTCCAATCTCTATTCGCGTTTGCACTGAAAAATATCGTTTTAGGCTAGAAGAAGAATTTAACGAAATTCAAACACAGCACAATGGGAGTGAAAGGAGGAGGAGAAAAGGGGCTTTAGGAAGGTATTTTTACATTAGTATTGTACATTTAGTACAGCCTGGCCCCTGCTCGAATTTGTTACAATAGCTAGCAAATAGAGTTGCTCAAATTTGAATTATGTCAACACGTTAAATCGTTTGCCAACGTGCAAAAAATGTGGCAGTTTGCTTTTTGGAACCGGATATTTCTATTTTTGAGCTTCTAAAGACTCATTGAGAAAAGCTTAGCGATTTAGGTCACCGGCTCATTGATCGCAGCTAATTCTATAAGTGCACATTCAGAATTTGCTCAATAGCTATGCTACCACGTATGACAGCCATTTTTGCTAACACTGATCGGGGGTAATGTTGCATTGTAATCGCCTGTTTTTAGGCGGCTTTGCTTTTCTGACTCAGAATGGATTCAAATAATGCCACGGCCTAAATGTAGTAAAGCGTGATGCGCACAATGCATAGAGCTGCGCAGAGATACTTTACTAAAGCAACAGACGACTGGCTTAAAGACAACGCGAAAAATGCCTCTATTTTCAAAAGCATCACCAGACTGTCTGAAAACCAGCATTGGCAAAAGATTTTATTGAAAAAATGTTAAAACAGGTTTATATAGAATCTAGCATCTCCAGTGAGAGTTCACTGCATATGAAAAGAGAGGCTTATCTCCATCTAATCATGACTTATAAATATGGATTTCGCGATGCTAATCATAACATTTTCGCTGCATGGCTGTTTCACAGGAGCAAACGTACGTTCGTCGGATCTATGTGGCCTCCGCTGTCTGGGTCTGCAGTCTCCAACGCAGGGTCAACACTGGTGTCGTAGACTAATCCAAAACAGTCAGTACTGGTCTCCCATTGCCAACAAGACCACAAAACCAAGACTCTAGCTGCACATGATGGCTAAACTGTGTAATAGGCGTGGATACACTTATCTGCACCTATTAGTGCACTGGTTCAGGGAACTGGTGCCTACCAGGCACGAGGGTTACAACTGACCAGCTCGAAATAAGGAATGTTTAAAGTTGCCCCCATCTAACTTATCCAACTTTTCCAAACTGTAAGGTAAATCATCTGAACGTGCTATAATCTTACATTCTTGCAAGAAACAATAAATTGACTAAAACTTGCTTGTGACAAATAGTTGGCACTCCAATATTTCTTGTGTGCCGAACCCCTTTTTGCCTCTAGCAATCAAACCCTCTAAGCAAAGCTTTGCGGGGACCGGCACACATCAGCGACCCTCTGCGTGTCTCCGCTAGGAGCACCTCCACATGAGGGCATCCTGGACTGGACACCGACTTCCTTGGACGATGACGGGTTGGCTCGGCAACAAACAGTCTCTGCTGCCGAGCCCTGTCAGTGTTTGGTGCCGGTGCTGGTGACGGAGGTCGGTTTGCGAACCATAAAGGCTCGCTGACCTTGCACGCCAGGCCGTGGATGACTACCGTCGATGATACCGTCGAAGTCGTTCGAGTGGAGTCACCGAATCCAAGCGAGTAAACAGTCTCGGCTGCCAAACACCAGGGGCACCTGCCTAACCCCGGCGCTCGGCAGCCGAGACTGTTTACTCGCTTGGATTCGGTCTCTCCACTCGGACCACTTCGACGGTACTGGTATGTCACCCACGGCCTGGCGCGCAAGGTCAGCGAGGTTTTATGGTTCGCAAACCGACCTCCGTCACCAGGCATTCAACCGAAGACGAGCCGAGCCACTTGCTCCCAAGCAATAGGGAGTGAAGACTGCCGAACCGCTGCACCACCGGGACCCCACCCAAATATGGACTGGCTATAAATTACAGAGACGCCTGATGAGGCATGTTGCGAGCGCCAGCCCAAGAGGACAAGACAGGCTTGCCAGGGTGCTCGTGAAAAGAGAGAGTGTAAAGAGGAGAAGATTCTGGATGGCGGGGGTCGTTCTGTGTGAATCAAGTTTGAGGCTATGGAATGCTTCTGTTAAGTACTTATTTGAAGCGAATCAGCTTGCATTTCTGTCGCCGGAAAATCAACTTTCCGCTCCACAAACAATTTACAACAAGGCCAAGAAAATGATTTCTCACCATATATCCTCTCGGGTAGCAGAATCTAAAATTAAGTTACCTTTCCCTAACACACCAACAAGTTTTATTGTCGTGATTTTAAAATCGGTATAAACAGCAAAAGTTGTCTGCCTGTGAGCGCGAAGTACCAAACCCGAACTCAAAGAATTAACTATTGTATGTAGGTGACTCATTTCCAATTTGTGATCCGACCAAATCAAAGTGATTGCAAGAAAAGTTTTCACAAGAGTCAGCATCATCAGCAATGGACGACCCAGAATTGGAAGCAATCAAAGCAAAACGAATGGCTGAACTACAGGTAAGTCTGGAGCTGCTTTGCTATTTTCCGCAAAAAATTGTTTTAATTTTAATGCTTTTGAAATTCCGTAAACTTATGTAGGGGTTAAATAATGGTGAACAAAGTGGGCTGTTTTTTCCTGGTACTTAAATCTTGAGGAGAGTTTTTGTCACATTTTTCAGGCGCTCTCCCAGTCCATATTTGTAACTCTATAATATGCGTCGATACTTTTTCGATCGCCTTTGCTTCCCCTTCTCGTTTCTTTTAGATGCAGCAAGGCGCTGCGGGTGGTCAGCAGCAACAACAAAAACAGCAAGAAGCCGCAGCCCGGGAAGAGGAAATGAGGAACGTCATTTTGGGACAAGTATACTAGGGACCTACATCGGATTTCATGCGTGACTGACGGGTCCTGTTTCTTGTAGGTGCTAGAACAGAATGCTCGCGCTCGTTTGGGCACGATAAAAGCCGCTAATGAAGCCAAAGGTCGCCAGCTGGAGAATATGATCATCAGCATGGCACGGTAAGACGATCGCATGATGACACGGTGGACGGGTCTCACATATGGTGTGCTCTCCTCTCTTCAGCATGGGTCGAATACAAGGAAAACTATCGGACGATCGACTGAAACAGTTGCTGGCGGAAATATCTGAACAGACGAAAAGCAGTGGTGGGAAAGTGCACGTAAGCTGATGTCCATGCGTGCCCCGTTCAGTTGTATCCTAAGGTTTGCTTCAGTTCGATCGTCAACGCGCTGCCATCGACTCGGACTCGGACTGAATAAATCGCCATCGGTACTCCAGTAGCACCTCTCATCTTTGATAGCGCCCGGCTCAATCTTACAGTCTTGGTTAATTGCTATACGTCAAATCATTGATTATTATTGTGGTAGCCATACAATGACAACCTGACCTTGGTCACTAGCCGAATTCGTCTCATTTCTTCAAGCCTAGCACACCTATTCCTCGTTCTGTCCGCTCTTTCTAAACTGCACGCGGTATGATTCTCAGTGCAGTGCTGTATATACACGCCAATGACGTGTGATCGGCCTGATTGTGAACACCTGATGAAAAATCGTGCCAGAGCAAGAACCGACATGCTGTGGTATGGGCGCCTTTGCATCAGAATATGCTCAGCCATCAGCAGTTGGAGGAAGAAACCCGAGGTCCATGGTAACGCAGGAGCTGAATGAGATTCAAGGCTGTTTATCTCCACGCCATTACCCCTTCCCCTTTCAAACTACCATAGGATATTGACCTGCAAGTAATGATTCCGCACTTCCTGCTTTCCTTCACTGCCTGCTCTCATGGTCAATCGAATCGATCCAGCAGGGCTGTCAATTCGAACACATCTAACAATCGGGATCCACCCGGCACGTCGACGAGTCTAACGTCAGACGGCGAATTTTCTCATCAAACATGCTTTGAACAAAAAAGGCGATCAGTGCATCTAAGTACAATACGAAGATCAAACAAATAGAATAATACGTACAATAGGTCAAACTAAACTCCTAGTTCCATTCCATTTCCAGTTGAATTTACTTCACGAATTCGAATTTGCCATTTGCCGTTGCTTATATTCCAAGACGGCTTCTGGTTTTGGCATGCAGTTGCCATCAGGGTAACGATCGCGAAAACGAGCTACGACATCTGGGTCGAGCAAGCGCACTCCATCCAGCTGATTGCCCAATGTGACCCTAAAAGTAGAAACTCACAATACGAGTATTACTATCGATATTATGAGTTCAAACCAGTTATGCTGAACATTGTGCTGGCGTCCAAAAAGTTCCACTTTTCTCGTTCCAGGGGAGAGCCGTTCAATGAGACCATAGACTTCGTCTGGTTTGTGGCTTGTGGCGCGAACCTACAAAGTGTCATTCACAGAATGCGATAAATGTTGGAAAAATGGGAGCTGTACCTCTGCGACAATGACGTCACAATCGAGACCGCGATTGAATTTATTAGCCGGTCCTTTCAGTCCAACCTGAAAAAGCAACAAGACATACAAATGTCCGGCTTCCGGCTTGTAGCCGTACTCACCAAGCAATGTTCTTTGCCGTGGTTCAGCCAATGGCCTGTTCGGCCAGTACGGATGATACGTTGCAGTTGATTGGTCTTCACCCATATGATCTCCTCGCACTGCTCGTAGCCCCACAGCCGCAAGCACTCCCGGCCCAATTCCATGGCTCTGAAATAAAATAAAGGCTGCAGCTATCTTCTTAATTTCAAAAATTTGGGCTGCGCGAATAAGCGTAGCCCATCTTACCTATATCCGGCTATATATAGCCACGCGGTAGCTTCCCTCTAAATCTTAAATCAGGGCAGAATCTCTCTTGGAGTGCCCGCACATAAAGGCATCCTGGAATGGATACCGGCTTTCTCGGACAATTGCGGATGGGCTCTGAGCTCTGCCGCCCGAGACTGGCTCATTCATTTGGAGCACATCAACAGTACCTTATCAGTCCCCCACAGTCTGGTGTGCAAGGTTTGCCAGAAGGTCCCCACTAGCTTAGGATGCCAGTTCTTCCGCCCCAAAACAAAAACTAGCCAAGAGTCCACACGTACCTTCCAGTAACCCACAGAAAGATGAGCCCTTCATCCTGCAAGCATTGAACGTTCAACGACCGCATTTCGTCATCGCTCATAGTCCCGTACGGTAGTTCCATGTGAATGTCCCACGGCGGATCGGCCATAAGCACTGAAAATTTTCCGAGGACGGTCAAGTCGAAGAAGCGTAGATCGCATTGGATCCACTAAAACCAAAAGAACGATTTCATCTCAAATGACTACGCTTTCGAAATGTCCAAATCATACTTGCGGAGGAAAAAGAATGGTTGGTTGTTCAGTCTGCGCCTTGGCCAAGCTACCCGTCGTTGTTGCTCCGTCAGTTAAAGCCGAATGCGTAGAGGAACCGGAGAATCGTCGATTACGCTGCGTTTGACCGCCTTGCTGAAGCTGATCAGCCGAAACCCCGGTCGGAGTTCCAATGGCAGGTTCATCGGCCGAAGTCCGAGATGGAGTGGTCGTACCGTAATCAATCTCGTAATGAATGTACTTGCAAGTGCTCATGTGAAAACAGGTATTCAAAAATGAACAATCACCTAATGACTCGTCTGTGTGCTTTTGAATAATTTTTCGAAAATGCAGTCTTTGACAACGGACGTGGTTATTGCTGACAGCGCAATTCTCTTTCGTACCGTGGGGACAGAATTCTTTGACTTGACTTCCATCCGACCGAAATTTCTCGACTGTACTCAATTCCTTGACGGTCGGTTTAGTCAACAATTCCAAAATCTCCGTATTCAAACGCATACTTTCTTTTTCTCTCGCTGTTGGCTCTCTAAGTAAATCTTCCACCGCCGCGCCAGTATCGTCCGATTTGGCTTTCTTCCTTCCGCCCACTCCTGACGAAGGCAGCTCGAAGGAGTCTTTGTTGACATCGTCGATGGAACTTGAACTTGCGCCTGAAATAATTACTGGTGGTAGAGCTTGTAGTGGAAAAAACCATAAGACGACCGTATCGAGCCCTTCACGTCAGTCAGTCAAATGGGCACTACTCTAATCGTAAGCGCTTACGGTTCAATTCAGACCCAGTCGTACCTGAGCCTGCGCTGGTCAGCAATCCCAGCTGTTGTTTTCTTTTACTAAGCCGCTCCCGAATACTGCTATGACGGTGTGCAGACGATTGTGCATCGCCCTCCGTCGAAGTATCCAAACCCGTGGCTGTCGGCGCCGTCTCCATTATATCAGCAAATTTGCAGCAATCATGAAGGAACGGAAAACTGTCCAAAAAATGAAGTCATTGTTGCACAGAACTTGCGCTCAAACAAACAATCGAAATCGAATCAAATTAAAAAAAAAAGATGCACAATCCAATCGCCCCAATACAAAAATAAAATACTTACTAGCTAAATTGAGAGCGAGAATGGTAATAGTGAGGTCCAGATTCGACCCCCTCGAGAGGCGCGGTTTATGTGACACAGCGCGCCACCTGGCGGGCGTTCCTGTGCGCTCGTGGGTGGTACCTACGCTGCTAGTTGTCACCTGCATCTGTTGAAACGGTTTGTGTCATGATGCCGATAATATAAGAGAGTCAGTGCATAAAGATTGACCCCTTGCTTGTAAATCGCTCATTGAACCCTGTTATGAGAGGGTGCGAACGTGATCATCGTGCATATTGGTCGACGGGATTATGTGCTATGGAAATGGGGCCTATGGTAGCGAAAAAGCAACACAGGAAAACAAGTGTTGAGCATTACCTATGGGTTTAGTCCCGCCTTTGGGCGGGGTCCGCTTTTCTGCATTTTTTCTGATCTGTCTCGTGAATTCACTTTCGCTTTTTTCATGTCTTCTCTGAGAGTGTGTTAGCCATCGCTTCTTTGGGTCTGTCAAGCAATCGTCCATCGCTGCACGGGATACTGAATTCGTCTCTTTGTTGGGCACTATGTACAAGAAGCGAAAAAGTTTCGAACACGACAAGCTCACTGTCAGTGCGCTATTCGCTTCTTAAACACCCTTACAAAATTTTTACTTACGAATGAAGCCATTCATCATCAGCAGGCAAACCTTATAAGCTCACGATCAAGGACCATTGAGCAGCTATTACAAGCCCTCATAGCCTCCGTAGCCTCCTAGCTAGGACGCAGCAAGAATACTGTGGCGAAGCAGATGTCACGAGGAGCGCATTAAGACTCATTTTAACGTTATCAGTCTCCAATTCTATACAGTAGTAGTCGAAAACCATTAGCACACACAAATGGATGGGTTGCGCTTATTATGCTTCCCATCTGGGGCGTTTTGTGGCCTCAGGTGCGCCTTGCCGTGAGACAGTGTAATAAAGTCTCAATTATGAGCCTTTGGCCGCGGGCTTTGCGGGTCTCGTGGCGGACGGACATGTGTATCGGGCCGCGTCCTTTGACTCCTTCACTCGCCGCCTATCCACTGAGAACTCATTCCTGTAACCAGCATCCCTGGCGGGTGGGAGTAATCGATACGCTCCCCTGGCTGGGACGTCAACCTCTTCGGTTGATGTTTCTAGGGCAGGTATAGTCGCGAGACTTGCCTTCCTCCAGGTGAAATTTTTTGCTCAGAGGCTTCGGTCTCTACTATCTCCCGCCGCCTGGGCGCGCTGGTTACACTGGCGTCACGAACCAAAGGGTCTTCTTCGGTTGTAAGCCCCTTATGGACTAGTGGGTGAGCCCTGGTGGTAGTGGTGAATGCTGGACCGGCGCGTCTTGCGCCTGCTGGGGCCCGGGATTCCCTGCAGGTGTTCTCCCTACCAGACTTCGGTCTTGGTTGTCTCCACTGAGGCACCAGGGACCAGCGGGTGAAACCTGATCCGCCAGGAGCGTTTGGTGCGCCTTGTAGCGCGACGGTGGGAACACCTAGCTCTGATAAGGCACTATCACTGAAGCTGGTTTTCCCAGTTGAAGGATGGCGGGGACGCCATTTTTCCAATGGTGGGAGGAATGTAACCAGCATCCCAGGCGTTGGGAGTAATCGATACTAATCGATGGCTGGGACTTCGATAGTAATTGATGGCTGTGACTTGCCTTCCTGCAGTCGGAGTTTTTGCCCAGAGACTTCGGTCTCGGCTATCTCCCGCCGCCTGGGTGCGCTGGTTACATTGCGAGGGCTATCCTTGTCTGAAGGTGTCATCGAGCAATGGCAAAGAGCAATGATCGTCGATCAGTGGCCCCTAGAATGTTCATGCCAGCTTTTTGTGAGTGCTTCGTCTTCTGTGCGACAGGTGGGACTGGTCATAAAATGCGCTCCACCAAATCACACTGATTGCTGGCCACGAACCTGGCGGGAGCACAAGCCTAGTGGTCTGCTGGCAATCCCATGACTTCATGCGACACGCATTGCGCCATGATATGTCTCCCTGTTTCTGGCAGATTACTTAGAATGATGACCGGCTATCTTTGCGTGTAACTCGACCGCCAAATTTGACAGTTGCGTATTCTAGGCTGCCCGTACGATCAGTGTCATTTTTCGTTCCATTTAACAAAAGGATCCACCACATCATTACATCGTCACCACATTAGTAATCGTACAGGCGAATCACAGGCATATCACCTTCTCTGAAGCGCATTCTCTCTGCTCCGATCGTTCCCGCGTCACTTCTTTTGCTTGCCCTAAAACTCTGATCACATTGAACGAGCTGTGCTGCCATATTTTCCTATTCAGAAAACCCAACTGGACTGACCGATTGCTGCTTGCCGTCGATGGGAGGCATCGGTAGCTTGACGCATTCAGTCCAGAAGTTGGCGAATTCTTCGCTCATTCTATCAGCTTGAGCCGTTGGACTGGGCGATTTTTCGATTTCGGCTATGGCACTTTTGATTTCTTTCTCCAAACGTTCCATGTCCTCGTTCGGCAGCAGCGCCGTCAGACCAGCGAAATCGTTGTCTAATATCCAGTCAGGCACCTTCTGCAGCGGTCGCCCCTCTCGGATCCCCGGCTGACGACGCTCCAACCCGACACGATTCAGCTCGGCTTCTGGTACATTCGCCCGCTTAGCCCAGTCGCCTAACGTCTTTTCAGTCTTCTCTCCAGTTCGGGACATTGCTATATCGCGAGCAGCTAGGCGACGCAACAGCGAGCAACTGACTACTGAATGGGTCACGTATATGTGGGGGCAGTCGGACCCAAGTGTGCTGTCTGCCTTTACACTGTCTCTTGGAATGACACTGATTTGGAGAACCATAACCGCCGCGGCCAGGGCGACCCTTTCTCTAGCTCCTCGGTTTCACGCATCTAACAATAAGGTTTAATTCATGCCACCCCACATTTTGGATAAAAAATTCAAGAATTGCCGGTAGCACATACCTATAGTACACTTTAAAAATTCTCACGTGATAAGAGAGCATATAGCAGCACAAACTGAGCCATAAATATCGTGTCCCGAATTATCGAGTTCCGTACAGTTTCTCACCCAATTCCAGTCTCCATATTGTTATGAATGAGGGGCACTAAGATAAGTCTAGATCAAAGTCACTCTCACAGTAGCCGTCAAGAACACCCAGAAGAATAGTCGATCGATAACTTGCACCACTTGACGCCATTCGTTCACAATGTCTTCGCATTCATATCCAATTCTTGCCTCGAAATGAGCATTTGCAGAGTTTTCAGTACTTCGCGTTGCAACGCTGCTCACTCATAGCACGCACAGTGAACGTTTGTGAACACAGGCGCCCCCCCCCCCCAATAGGCAGTTATGCCCAGCTGAATGTCCAGCGTACGCCTGGGTCGAAAGCTTCCCGATCGTCGGATATGTCTGTTAAAATTAAACTCGCCCATCGATTGTTACTGGCCAGCAGTGCCTCCTTCCGTCCACTCTCACGTTTAGACCCATGCCGTTTTGTATTCGCTTTGCAAACATTTCACGGTCATTTTCAAGGATAAGTATCTGAGGAAGGAGCCATCGCTGGATGGTAGCCATTCTGCCTGTGGCGCCCTCTGGATCTGGTTTGTTGATATGAGAGCTTCATGCACAACATTTTTCGCTGTCTGTTCAGGATTTTTCTGGCCTTTCTGGTCAAATCTTGCCAAGTTTGGTCTTGCCATGACTGGTTGTTGTCTCGATAAGACTTGCCCAGATCCTAGCATGCCTTGACCAGTTCTTGATATCTTCCTATCAGGGTTTACTAATGATCTCATCACGACGTGACAAAAAGATTTCTACAGATCTTGCCGAGACACACAAAATTGGGCAATGCGGGCCATATATGACTTACACGGTTCTTCGGTCATTCCTTGCCATAACCGATCACAGCACTGTATTTGTTGATCAGTAATACGCGTCTCTGGGTGCCTACAGCTGCTCTGTGTCTGTGCTCAGTTTTCCCAAAGAGCATGGGTATATGCATCAGCACCCTTCCTCAAACAGAACATACTGTAATGCTCACGATCAGACATCGTGTTTAGCCGACGCGCATCCGCCATGCCATCAGCGGGTACCCCTAGGTCTCGAGGGACGTGAGCCCATTTGGAGGCTTTGCGTTGCGCTGTCTTCAGCGACGCAAGAGAAAAATTGGACGGTTTCGCTGTGGATTGCTTAATACTCAAATGATCTACTTCAACCCACCAATATTTGATTTGATATGTACTCACAATACAAGATTTAGGCTGCCCATGCCACTGTCAGCAGCTTGTCCCCAACATCATGGATGAAAGTTGTTGCAGACACTTTACATTGTTTGTCTCCCAAACGGCCTCTTGACTTGTTACAAGCCATTCTGCTTTCTGCTTTCGTCGCATGCGTTTGGTCGCAAAGTTCTCTCTCGCGTCAAGAAAATGACGAGTCCAGTTGGAAACTCGCCCCGTCCCGAGCCATTCGTCATCCAAGTGAATCCCTTCGATCTGTTGACCCATGGCGGCGTGGTGCACGCTCGAAGCCATTTGCCGAAAGGACAAGCCAGCTTCACGGAACAGGTGAGAACATACATGCGTACTTGCATTTTGCTTTGGTCAGGAATCGGTTGATTTTAGGTGCCTGCTCCCAGCGTTCAAACTCCCGAAGAGGAATTTGCCATGCTCAACTTGCTGGTGAACATTATCGAGAAGATGCGCAAGGTGGACCCGAAGAGGCCAGAGGTGATCGTTCTACAAACCATGACCAAGAACTTCATCCGTCCTGATACCATGACAAGTTTGGCCCAAGGCGGAGCAGTGACACCGGCGAATCCCAAAGAAATGCAAACGGCGCAATTCAAAGAAGCCATGACTGCGTTGAATCAGAAGGTGAGCTCGTTTGTCTTCTGCGGCTTGCTATTCTTGAAGCTTATTCGCTTTCAGTGGCGCGATGATCCACCCAGGCGAGATGCCTTGAGTTGCGTGGCCGCTGCACAGCAACGTCCAATGACGGCCAACGATCTCTACCAAACATACCGAAACATCGCAGACGGAATGCAGTTGACGCCGGAGCAAATGCAGCAAGTCATTCAGGTAGACGATCAGGTCCTCCTCAATCACGTCGGAAATATTGTGTGAGTCTATTTCAGCAACTCGTGCTAGCCGCGCAGCTGGCCAAGAGGGACGGTGAAGAATACAACAAGCAAGTGGGGCAGAAACCCAGCCCAACAATGCTCGATTTGGCGAACCTGCTCAACGATGGTGCGTCGGTGAAATCTGACGGAACAATGTCCCCGCGCGTCGACAAACAGGAGGTAAGAGGAGTCTGGTTGCCTTTCCTTTTGGCCATCAGCTTTCTTTGCAGAAATCGGACGACGTCAACACTGCGGCGCTGCTGGAAATGACTCGCGAATTCTGGCTGGCCCTCTTCGCTTCGGGTGCTGATCCGATGCTGCAGAACGAGCAGCGGATGATGGCGGAGCTGCTGAAAAACGTTGGCGCCATGTACGTTCAACCAAGCCGACGTGGATCATCGATGCAGATGGCGGTTGCGGTGGATGCCAACGCGCATCGTTTCCTGATCCAGAAACTCCGGGCGAGTCCGATGGTAAGCGCGATCTAGAGCGTTCGTGCGCCCAATTACAGGTCCTTCCAATAACAGATCAGAGCCGACCGAGTGCGAATGGCGGCTGTCGCTATGGTGGCAAGGGCTGCTGAGACCGGCCAGTCACCGTCTCCGAAGGAACTGGTCGAAATCTTCGATGCTTTGGGCAAGGGTGTGAACATAACACCTGAAATGCTGCGACAGATTCTCGAAGTAAGAACTCGATGAAGGGGGGACCGCAACACCTTTCTCTTCGCTTCAATGATTTGATGTCATTTCCGCTTCAGAAAATGGTGGGCGAGATGCGATCGATGCCGAAGCGCCCGCAAGATGTGGAAGGAATGCGGAAGCTGCTGGCGAGTGGGTCGATCAACCCAGCTGAAGCCATCCGGGTCATGAATCAAGCGACTGCGATGGTAGGTAACTCGACTGTTCGTCAGTGTCCGCGACCAGGTCTGCCTTTCTAGAAACCTGAGGAAACGGTGGCCTGTCTCGATCTCTTCACGAACTTCTTCATCGCCATGCACGCCTCGAACCAAACCGCAGCCCTGCGCGAGCAAAGCCAACGGACGACGGCCGAAACGTTGCGGATGGCTGGGCAACTGCAGACACCGCCCTCTGGTGGAACCTCTCCTTCCCAACGTGGGCAGCCAGTGGACGTGAACGCATACCGACTGATGCTGCTGAAATTGCGATCCGATCCGCAGGTAATAGCAGGACAGCAGATCACAGAGACCAAATGCATATGTGCCCTTCTTTAGGTAAAAGCTGACCAGGCCAAGGCGCGGGCTGTCGAACAGCTGATCGCTGCGCAAGCCACTGGAAAAAATCTGGGCCCGAATCAGATGATGGAAATCTTCAAAGCGCTGAGTCAAGGCGTCCCTTTGACCCCCGAAATGCTGCGGATCATCCTCGAGGTGAGTGACTCTCATCGAAACCTGTCTTTGTAAGAACCACATTCTCTTTTTAGCACATGTGCACAAAGTTGAAGGCTCTGACTCCGAACGAGAAGGTCGAATTGCAGAAACGTTTCCGCCAAAGCGGAACTGTCAGTGCGGCGGATGTGGTGGACGAGACGAGCCAAGTTCGGAAAGAGACCAAGGATCTCCAGCAGTCGGCCCAACTCGTCGGTGCCTTCCAAGTAAAAGCCTTGTCCTGCTTGTATCAGGGTGGATCTGACGGAGCATTCTCTCAGGTGTTTCCCGAAGGGCATCCCGCTTTCCTTGGGGGCAGGCCCTACATGCCTCAGACGCAGTCACGTGAAGTGGGAATGCGAGCGGGCCCGGCCAGCGTCGAATGGCACCGATACAAAGCTCTGGGATCGGCGCCTCCAGCCACCGAGATGGCTCGTATCGTGCTCGTGCAGTGTCAGCTGGCCGACGCGAAGAACTTTGATGATGAACAAACGCAGAAGACGCTGATGAAGGAGGCAGCCGATGTGACATTCAGGTGAGTTCCACTTTGTCTATGGTACTGGGGAGCCTTATTTGCTGTGTTAGGAGCGTTCTGCAACCATCGGTGATCGGCAAGTACCAGCAGTCGCTGAAAGGAGACAAGGCGGCCTTGAACGCTCTGCAGTCCATTTCCAAAGCGGGCCCGATGGACGATGATCAGTTGGAGAAGGTACGATTTTGCCCAGCACTCGCTTCTTGCGTTCAGACGGTGTTGTTACTAGAAAGTGGACGACCTGCTGACCACGCTGACGATCGATCGCGGGCAGTTGCGGGGCGTGCTGCAGCAGATGGTCAAGGACCGGCTGATGACCAACGACGAGGCCAACGAGGTCGAGCGCGCGTGCATGGTCAAGATGATCAACGGCGGGGGAAAGATGAAGCTGAGCGACCTGCAGGCTCTCATGAAGGCGAGGAAGGGTGGGCGGTGAAGACATGTGACGGTGGTGATGGTGACACGTGTGCCATGCGGTGGTCTCTTCGCAATGTTTGTTGATGAAAGTCTGAGATGAAAAACATCGATACAATGATCGCTACGATTATATTTTGGTACTGCGTGACCTTCACGATGCAGTGAAATGAGGCCAAGTCGACTCAGCGTTCAGGACTCGAACCTCTGCAGCCCAGCAGATCTCTAGTGTCCACAAGTTTATCTTGATTCCAAAGCTCTAAAATCTAAGAACAACGTTTAATCGAAAAGAGTCAGACAACTTAAATGGCATGAAAAATAAAATCAGTGGTTCGAAGGAGGCCAGAAAAGAGACTAAAAACAAGGATATCTCTGGGACTGATAGTGGAAGTTATAGGTCATGTCGATAACGTTAATCCGTTAATCTCGAAAGATCCACCACCACCATCACCCAAATAAGCGCTTGATGAGGCGAATGGGCAAACTATCAACGACAAGCGACTCGCTGAAGTAGAGGAGTTGTGAAAGGATGGTTTTGTATTCTTGTGACTTATGGTATTCCACTCGCACGTGACGGCGGGTTTTGCCTGATCTTACAAGCGAGCGGAATGTCTTCTACAGCCAAGCCTGATCCTGCAGAGTATCTATCTCTGAGACCCCGATTCCTACAACAACCCCTCAGGCGTGTATGCCGTGCCTCCTTGGGGTGCTTGCAATTGCTCTGTGTAATAATGCACTAGTTCGCCTGGCACGGGGCCAATGCACCCGATCCTAAGATGCCCACTGGCGAACAGCTCCACTTTCGCAGTAACGAGCAATAGCAGCACCAAAGGATCCTTTACGAGCACACGTCTCACCCACAGACGAATCCGAAGACAATCCGAGTACCCTCGAGTCAACTCCTGGACTCTTCCGATAAAAACCAGAGAGAACCACAACCATAGAGGTCCCTTCAGAGTGGACTTATCGAAGCCCCTTGCACCCAGCCCGCCACACTTCTGCAAAATGGGATGGCCAAATCCAAAGGGTGACCTCCCCCCAGAATTCAGAACAACTAGCTGGAGTCGGAGCGAGCGAGCGGAAGCGAGGGAGAACCCCGATCTCACTCAGGGGCCTCATACTGCCCTGGTTTCTCCCTACCGAGCCAGCCCTCCGAGAATGCTACTGTAGGCGCCCTCAAGCGTCAAAAGTCACAACGCTACAAAGATGTCCCTAATCGTGGTGACTTCATGTTCATGTTCATGTTTTACCACATCACCAAACGCTTATGCGCACTCGAGGGTGAAGGAACACATTTTACACGAAATGATTTACCAGCCCGCGAGTCGAACACTCGCCCGTAACTGCGCACCTGGCGTGAGAGGCAGACGCCTAACCCACCAGGCCACGAGGCCGGTGACTTACAATCAACATGGTCATAGTGGCACTGAGGGCGCCAAACCGAGGCCCAGTCGCAGATAAATCATCCACTATTTTGTGCTGTCCATTTTGTGCACAGCTCTGATAAGGCACTATCACTGAAGCTGGTTTTCCCAGTTGGAGAATGGCGGGGACGCCATTTTTCCAATGGTGGGAGGAATGTAACCAGCATCCCAGGCGTTGGGAGTAATCGATACTAATCGATGGCTGGGACTTCGATAGTAATTGATGGCTGTGACTTGCCTTCCTGCAGTCGGAGTTTTTGCCCAGAGACTTCGGTCTCGGCTATCTCCCGCCGCCTGGGTGCGCTGGTTACATTGCGAGGGCTATCCTTGTCTGAAGGTGTCATCGAGCAATGGCAAAGAGCAATGATCGTCGATCAGTGGCCCCTAGAATGTTCATGCCAGCTTTTTG
Organism: Mesodorylaimus sp. YZB2_4; assembly: GCA_030248295.1. NCBI lineage: Eukaryota > Metazoa > Nematoda > Enoplea > Dorylaimida > Dorylaimidae > Mesodorylaimus > Mesodorylaimus sp. YZB2_4. The sequence goes on along the minus strand of JASANH010000873.1, from coordinate 950,248 downwards.
TGAGTGCTTCGTCTTCTGTGCGACAGGTGGGACTGGTCATAAAATGCGCTCCACCAAATCACACTGATTGCTGGCCACGAACCTGGCGGGAGCACAAGCCTAGTGGTCTGCTGGCAATCCCATGACTTCATGCGACACGCATTGCGCCATGATATGTCTCCCTGTTTCTGGCAGATTACTTAGAATGATGACCGGCTATCTTGGCGTGTAACTCGACCGCTAAATTTGACAGTTGCGTATTCTAGGCTGCCCGTACGATCAGTGTCATTTTTCGTTCCATTTAACAAAAGGATCCACCACATCATTACATCGTCACCACATTAGTAATCGTACGGGCGAATCACAGGCATATCACCTTCTCTGAAGCGCATTCTCTCTGCTCCGATCGTTCCCGCGTCACTTCTTTTGCTTGCCCTAAAACTCTGATCACATTGAACGAGCTGTGCTGCCATATTTTCCTATTCAGAAAACCCAACTGGACTGACCGATTGCTGCTTGCCGTCGATGGGAGGCATCGGTAGCTTGACGCATTCAGTCCAGAAGTTGGCGAATTCTTCGCTCATTCTATCAGCTTGAGCCGTTGGACTGGGCGATTTTTCGATTTCGGCTATGGCACTTTTGATTTCTTTCTCCAAACGTTCCATGTCCTCGTTCGGCAGCAGCGCCGTCAGACCAGCGAAATCGTTGTCTAGAATCCAGTCAGGCACCTTTTGCAGCGCCCCTCGGATGCCCGGCTAACGCTTTCACGTCTCTTGAAGATTTCGGCTCGACAAGCGATTTATCGATCTTAGCATTTCCTAAAAGAAAAAATATATCGAACTGATAATATATCGGTCGCTAAATAAGGTTGACTGCTAATGGCTAATCGCCAATAGATCTTGTTCAAATGAGCAGGGCCAGGAAGAATTTTTTAAATTGAAATTAAAAAACCACGGGACCTGCTGCACCTCTAAAGACACGAAAACCGTAAGCCAAAATCAACTAACCTTGCCAATTCTTTCGGTGCCGATGTTCCATTTTCTTCAAGTTCCACTTTATGATGAACGTTTGGTGAATTCATCCATCTCAGCTTCGGTTTAGGTTTGATCATTCCGCTATCATCCATCCTGAAATAAACACCAAATCGTTTATCGATTTTCATGCTAATACCTGCGAGTAGCTACAGCGCCTCCTTTGAATACACCCGCGTCAAAAATTTTTAAGCAACCGTGTCAGTTTGTTCTGCCTTGGTCTTTCCGTTCTTCAGATGTATGAGCCTAATCAACACTAACGAGGTACATCAATTGTTGAAGACTTGTGAATTATAGTGATGCTTGGCCACAGTGAATGAGATGACATGACATGAGTGACTTTACAATACTTTTTGAATGGGAAGGACAGACTTTGTCTAAAATCCCCCAAAAAGGAGTTAACTCACTACAAGCGACCACTTACTCGGTTCTTGTCATCCAATAGCCAGTAAGCGCGCGCGGCCGGAGGCACTTACGCCTCCGATTAGGCCGCTAGAACTCGAGTACTGTGCACTGGATGACGATAAATCTGGCCTATGTGATGACCCTTAAAAAAGGGTGTCAACCTCCTCCCGCCAAGATTTGATGGAATCCTAATCATCACACCTAAATTTTATACAAACGTACTGTAAACCCAAATATACAGTATGGCCTCTGACCACAGCCGATGTACTGTAGACTGTCAGAGCACTAACGATGAGTCATTCAATACTGCTTACCAGCTACCAAAGGTTCCAACTACGCGCGGACATTCGGATGGGTCACTTGGGCCTGATGGCTTGCTGAAACGTGCACACTGGAGAATAATGTGTTGAGAGAGATGCATATTAACGAGAAGGCACAGCTTGTTCGTCTGTATCCTATGCAGCGAGTGGTAAGACACGCGGCAGTCGGTTACTGCCCTTGCCGTAAGGAGTGGGTGCGACCAGCGGCATCGAGCGGTCACGACAGCGGAGAGACGGGCGCGACCCACCCAACCGACAAGGTCTACCATTACCCACCAACAGTCAAGCGCTCACCTATGCCAACTGCTAATCAGGACAGCTGACGCATACCCCGAGGGTGTTGCCGCTGATAGTGGTATGCTGTTGTTCCATACAAATACGCAAGCTGGCGATCGTTGCCATGTGCGTAATCTCGTCGTATACCTGTATTTGCGTATACGATGTACAGTATTTGCTGGTTCGCTCGTATCTTGTCCGCTGGTGGCACATATGTCAACTGAGCATATATATGCTCAGTTGACACGAAGTACCAACCATAAGATTTGAGCCACTGCGCAAACCACAGCAAGCATCACTGCACACAGACCATGACTTCAAAGGTCTAAACGTCGACTTTACCTGCTCTGAAGGCAGGTAAAGTCGACGTTTCCATTCCTCACTAAAATCTTGACTCTGGCCTGACCAATCCGCGAGATCTCGTCGACCCCACTAGTTCCAACGAATGCTAAAACTAGGCCCTGCCTGTCGTCAAGATCCGTTTATATTCAACTCGCGGATTTGTTTTTGACCCCATGCAACCACACACTCGATAGGTCAGCCATCGAGAGCTGATCCCAACTTAACTATTTGAATTCCTGAGAACGCAAATGCATCATCTCTTGCCGCTCGTCGTCCTAATTGGTGGGTGAGAAGGATTCAAAGGCCTCATTTCGAAAATATTCGCGTCACCTATTCTTGTTTTCTTGATTTACTTCCCGTGGGGTACGTCCCAAACCCCGATCTTGGTAGCGATTGGATACCTTCACCTAAAACAGCGATCCTGGACGGTACCAGATTTCGTTTCAAACTGATCGTGGGAACGACTTCTTCCGGCCCGCTCTGCCACCTTTCACAACCATGATTGAGAATTGACAGATGGGCAGACTGATTGTGAGAATGAGCCACCAGCATCAGCAGACACCGACATGGAAAATCAGGGTGGTGTGCAGTAGGACAGCGCAAGCGAAAGCAGTCAAACATGGCTTCGTTGGGTCAGCTTCTGAAACTGATTAGGTGGGCGCACAAGTCCTCCCGTCACCATCAGGAGCATAAGGTCAGTTTTGCTTATCCAAAGCTTCTTTACCTCCACTGTAACACTCCTACTCTGCAATCGACGGCCATAAAGAAGTAACTCAAGCGCGTTCATTGGGCAAGCATCATTTCCTTGATCGCATGAGCACCCATGACAACAGCGAGCATCACATCACCAGTCACATCGTTCGTCTTCTTCCATCAGCGCTTCTTGAGCATGGCCTGCAGGTCGCTCAGTTTCATCCTGCCTCCGCCGGCGACCATGTGCGACTCGCAACGTCGTTCCACGTCCTTGGCCTCATCGTTGGTCAGCAGACGATCGTTGACCATCTGGTGCAGCACCGTTCGCAGCTTGGAACGGTCGATGTACAGAGTCGACAGCAGTTCGTCGACGTTCTGAAAACGACACCTCTTCAGACACTCTCGGGGCAGTCATGACTCGCCACCTACCTTGCCCAGCGTCCGCTCGTCCGTGCCTCCCTTGGACAGGTTGACCAAGGCGCTCATGGCCCGCTTGTCGCCCCGCAACGACTCCTTGTATTTCTCCATAACCGATGGTTCCAGGATGCTCCTGAAACAAAGGTCATTTGGGCCAGTCGGAGTGTGAAAGCGAGCGGGCGCCGTACTTGAACGAGACCTGGGACGCCTCTTGCATCAGCGTCTTTTGGGTCTTCTCATCGTCAAAGTTCTTGACATCGGCGAGGGTGCTTTGCACGAGCACGATTCGAGCCATTTCCACTTCCGGTGGCTGGATCCCCAGGGCTTGGTAGCGGTGCCACTCGACGCTGGCAGGCCCGGCGCGCATTCCCACTTCCTTCGACTGAGTCGTCGGCGGCGGTCGAGTTCCGAACGCGGGATGTCCTTGCGGAAAGACCTGAAACAGGGCTCGGTTGCGAGAGCCGCATGCGCTGACCCCTGATAAGCCCTGACCTGGAAACAGCCAGCCATCTGCCCTTGTCGAGCCAGGTCCTCTTGTTCCTTCCGCACGCGGGCCGCCTCGCGCGCGACGTCGTTCGGATCTTGGGGCGGATTCTGGCGGAAGCGTTTTTGCAGCTCCGCTTTCTCGTTGGGGGTCAGAGCCCGCATTTGAGCGCACATCAGCTGAAAAGGAGATTAGTATTAGACACCGACTTTCAGAGGGCCGATAGGGCCTTACTTCGAGGATGGCTCGCAGCATCTCGGGCGTCAGCCTCATTCCCTTGGCCAGGTTCTCGAAGATCTCGAGCAGCTGCTGCGGAGTCAACTGCTTGCCCTTGGCTTCGGCGGCGATCAGGTCGTCGACGGCTTTCTTTTTCTTCGGGTCGGCTCGGATCTAAAATGGAGGGAAGCTGCAGGTAGGAGCAGGGCTGACCAGGCTGGCCAACTGACGTTCTCGTCAGCTCGCAGCTTCATGAGCTTCATGCGGTAGGCGTCGTGGTCGACGGGCGGTTGAGCTTGCCTGGCGGCGGCGCTGGTACCGTGGATTTGGCTGGCATTCTGAATCGTCTCGGCGATCATTCGTTCGTGGCGTTCTCGTAGGGCGGCGTTCTGGTTGGCCGCGCGCATGGCCAGCATGAAGTTGGTCAGCAGCTCGAGAAGTCCGGCCGTCTCGTCGGGTTTCTGGAAACAAGTTGCTGCGATGAAGCCAAGAAACGAAAAGAGACGGATACTTACCGCCACGGCAGGGGCCGCTTGTTGTTTGCGGAAACCGATCGTTCCGTCCGCATGCACGACTGCGTTTTCGTTGACAAGATTGGCGAGGTCGAGCGGTGACCCTCCTTGCGCGGCCATCCTCCGGTTCATCTCGTCGGCGTCTTTCTTCATGAGCTTCACAGCTTCGATTAGGAACTGAAAAGGAGTTCTGGCTGGCTGTTTTGACCAGCAAGGAGCGCGTCTTACCTGCATGATCGCCGCCAGCTCCTCCGGTGTCAGCTGCACTCCGTCGGTGAGGGCTTGAAACACGTAGAAGACGTCGGTGCCAGTCAGCGGGCGTTGGTGGGCTGCTGCAGCCACGCAGCCGAGGGCATCACGTTTCGCTGGATCGTCATGGTACTAAAAGAGTAACGGGATCAGCTTTGCGAAATCAGGGTACCGAATCCGTCTCTTTTTTTGGACACCACGACCAGGGTACCTGAACGCCCAGACTGGAGGCCCTGGAGATGCTGCACAGTGCGCTTACCTTTTGGTTGAGAGCTTTGATGGCTTGGGCGAACTCGGCCGTCCTGAACTCGTCCGGCTTCTGCGGTTGGATGGGGACACCGCTGGCCAACTTGCCTTGCGTCCCGGGGGTGATGAAGTTCTTGGCCATGGCTCGCAGGACGACGGCCTCGGGCTTTTCCGGGTTGGCCCTGTGCAAAGCTTCGATGATCTTGGCGAGGATGTTGAGCAGAGCGAACTCTTCGTCGGCCCTTCGCACGTGTATGGCGGGCAACTGTAAATGGACAAAGTCAGGGAGACAGAAAAGAGAAAGGGGCACATACCTGCTGGCACAAGCTGGCCTGATCCTTGTCCAGATGAGTGGTGACCGTGAAGGCGTTGTCGTGCAGGATCAGCTCGACGGGATCGACTTGCAGGATCATGGGCGGCTCTTCTTCACCGGCTTGTCCAGTGGCCGAATTGGGATTCACCGAGCTGGGATGTTTTGCCGAACTGGGATTCGCCGAGCCGGGATGTTTCGCCGAGCGAGCTGGGGCGGGTTTGGCCGACATTGTTCACACGATTCGCACTTTTGTACGTGATTTGAGAGCGATTTGAAGACACGACCGCACGGCTCAGAGACAGAGCTTCGAATGACTGGCAGGCAGCTCGAGGACTGGAAACAGCGACAATGTAAAGAAAGTGCTTCTTGACTATAGTGTAAAGCGAGGGCAGCTTTACACTTGGTAACTGCCAGTCCTATGCGTGGGCCGATCCGGCTCCTAGAAAACGGCGCCAGCGGCCTGATCGATAGTTTGATGGCTATTAGAAAAGCTGGAAAGCTCAACGGTGCCCTCTTTCAAGTCCCGAACAAGTTTTAGTGAGGTACACAGAGGAACACGCTTTTTCTATCATTTCTCTGTCATACCCAGTATGCAATCCAAACAAGCCACGTGAAAGCAGTTTACCATACACTTGTATATTGTTTGGTTGAGCCTCTCTCAAAATTAGGACGATAAAAAACACTGAAAAACGTGGAGTATGGAACAAGGAGCATTACCTTCGACTCCGATCGTTAGGACTGTGGTTTTTGGTGTCCTCGATTGTTTGCGCAATGGAAAGTTGATTTAACGACGGCAGAATCACACCAGCTGAAAGAGCGTTGGCGCGTCCGCAGAATTTGGTCCTAAATCCTGCAGAAACTTGGTTGTAGGCCATGTCACCGTGCAGAAAGAGACATTGCAAGCATTCTATGACGATTCCTGACATCTTCATGTAATTCAGAGGGATTTTGTAGTCAGAACGATACTCGCCAAAATGCCTGCATGATTCTGTAGTGTACACGCACTCATTGTCACGGACTTCATTGAAGAGGATACCAAGCGAGTGTTATGCCCACTCATCCCCTCTTGTGCGAACTCCAACGTCAGCAGCCAGCACTGTTTGGATGGGTCTTTGATTGTTTTTTTGCTAATGTTATAGGCCTCTTGATTTGAAAACAAGAAAATGAAACCGTTTATCTAATAGCCCACTTTATCACCCATGACCCAGGAACAGCAGCATAACCCATATTATCCATTCATCACTCTCTTTCTGAACCATCACAGTTTTTTGTGCAATTCAGTCAGCGAGCTTTGCACGGTGGCGATGTGTTCCAGTTCTTTCTCGACCAGAGTCTTCAGATGGTTGCGTAGGTTGGGCAGCTGCTCCTCAACTTTATGCACGATTCCCTTGATCTTCTCAACTTGATCAGAAAACGCTTTTTCAGCCTTTTCCAGTTCCTGCTGCGTGCCCGCGTTTACTTCTTTGCTGCTTTTGACTTTGTTCTTCAGAGCGTCCATGTCCAAACGACGGTTGTTCAATATTTGGCGCTCCTGCAGAGGGAAGGGGTAGCTGGGCGCAGAGTAAAGTATGCTAGCCTACTGTCAGTGCCCGGCTGACTATTGTTCCTGTTTCACCAGATCATTGTTCAGCTACGCTCACTATTGGGTGGGCTGGTCTCCCCTGACTGCGCGCTGACTCACCTCACAATGCATAAGACAGCGGATATAGTTACCTGGTCCAGCAGCTTAATATCCTCTTGCAAAAAGCGCTTTAAAGGCACCACGTAATCCGTCTGGGATGCCAGCAGAAAGTCTCGTTCGCTATGTCCTATGGTATTGTAGGCATCGGCAGCGGCAAGCAAGGCTGATCCATAGTTGTGGCTGGCCCCCAGTTTGTTACCCAGGCCAATAAACTCCTGGCCCAGCTGCTCTGGCTTGTTCAACCCTTCTTGGGTCAATCCGGGAAGAATGCGGATAGCTGGATCCGGCTGCAGATAGATTTGGACAGCGCTTAGGATCTTCTCAGTGTGCGACTTAAGGTCGTCCTAGAAAACAACAGCGTTGTCAGGATACATGGCATTTCAAAGTTGCCCGACAAATTGACCTATGCATTCCAACAACGGGTTGACCCAGTAAGCACCAGCCGGTTCATCGAGGGGGGGCTAGGGGAGTAGAGTGGCACTCTACTCTTATAAAAACCTACAGTACTCAAATGAGCCTCCGCTCATCAGACCTCCCTTCAATGAGTCATCCCTAGCACACCGCCAATTGCAGCAGTCGTTGCGTTTCGACGTCTAGTTCGGTTTTGACGGCATCTCCCAGCTTCTCCTCCACAGTTTGCTTCATACGATTCACAGTTTGCTTCAAGGCATTCATCTTGCACTCGATTCCAATCCGACAATCCTGAAAGCACAATCTCGAAACGACTCTACGCCGACCAGTACCAACGATATCTACCCGTCCTTCGCGCAAGATGCTCCAGCAAACAGGGTTCACCTACAGCCCGCTCTCGTACACAACGATGCCAAACCGTTTCAATGACTGCCAGCGAGCCGACTAGTGAAACACGGCACGTAACCATTACTAAAGTCTACCCTTCTGCCGACCAGGCCGACAGGCAGTACACGAACAGGGGGCATTCTTCCATACACGGTGCGCATAACCGATCTACCCGCCCCGCATGAGCAGGGAACCTGTCCTTGTTGTCGACGCTCTGGGAGAAGGCATCCAGCAGGTGATGAAACAATCAGCACACTGCATGCAACGAAATGATGAATGAGAAAAAACCACATCGCGCCTACTAGTAGTCCCATCCCCCACATGGACACTTCAAGTCACCGCGGGCGTTTCCAGACGAAGCCCGCCAACAGACCATCAAATACCAGTTCGTAAAGAGCTCCTTTACCATGCACAGTAGAGTACAGGATTCAAATTCCCACTCAACCCCCACCTATGGCTTCACGCCTTTCGCCTCCTTCATCAAACGCACATACTGTTCTGGTAGGCCGCTTATCACAGATTTATCAGCCAGTTCTTCTTGACTCATCTTCAACACCTTGGCTAGCGCTTTGATCGAGTCATCCACCATCAAGCCCATGTCGTCGATGACGTTGCACAGGTACTCTATCAACAGATCAGTCAACAAACACTCCCGTACAATCACTGATAACACTCACCAACATCCACCAACAGCTGTTTGCAACCAGATGGGCTCAGCTGACGGATATTGGACACAGCATCCCCGTAGCTGAGCATTATGCCTCGCCCTGCGCATTCCAACCACAACCGCACTGCTTGCTCACTACTCAAGCTTTCTGAAACGAAACTCAATTATGCTTCTACAATGATGCTATCAAAACGTCCTCACCAGCCTGCCCTTGAACAAACGGTAACCGGCTTTCGGCTAAAGCGGTACAAATAGCCGAATTTTCTTGGCTCAAATATGGCTCCAGGTAGTGAGCAAAGTTGATCAGATACTGACCGACCTACAACCGAAAGAGCTAAATACATTCACAAATTGAATCGATGCCTGTCTTACCTTGGTAACATATTCTAAGGGTGCCACACTGAATGACGGAAGATCAGCAGTCAGGGCTTCTCCGATACTCGCTGCTGACCACACCTGAAAACGAACAGCATAACCGTGCCTTCTTGAAGTAACCTGCATCCAACATACTGGCAGCTTGACCACAGAATTCAGTGACTGGCGCATCGGCTCTAAAATCATGTCAGCGGCCAATTGGTGCACGCGATTATTGATGACCCTAATCTGTTTTCCAACATCCGACAGAACCCTCAGCTTGGTCGTCTTCGCTACAAAAAAGAAGCAATTTATTCTTGTGGAAATTCCTTTAATGTTTTCCGCCTAGCAAATCAGTCAATACAGTCGCTTACCATCCCCGAATTTGTCGCTGAACTGCTCCACAGCGGCTCGCAAGGTGGGATCATTAAATAAGACAACATCGTAAGCGTGAGAGAAGTCCCTAAACGAGATTTATCCCATACTTCACCACTGCTGACAACTGCCTTGCATGCGTCAGCCACGAGGACCTATGCTTAATCAGAGACGCATAAGAGCCTTGTATCTAACCTGACATACACATCATGCATCCGTCAGACTACCTGCACACTAGGGTATTGCGCCCTCCCCTGGCAGCTTGCACTTACATAACGGATGCCTTCTCCGAGGAATCTTGGAGCGAGCGGATCTTATACAACAACTTCTCTCCAGCCAAATCCACAGTTTCGTCTAATTTCCTCAACTGCAAAATCATTTCGCCTAAAACCTAACCAAATACACTACTTGTAAAGACAAGCATACTTGAATGCATCTTACCGCACAGCTGAGACAACGACAAAAGGTTTTGAACACGATCCCAGTTCTCCACGGCCATCTCATCTTTTGGTATTTGAATAGAATCTAGGAATTTTTTTAGAATAGCTACGTAGTTTGTGAAGTAAGTCTAGAAAACAAAAACCAGAAAGCAGTTAAAGCGTGGAAGCTATAAAACGCGAACAAACTTACTCGATACGCTTTGATTAAAAAGGGCAAGGCGAAACCATCGCTCAGCGTGCTGCATCGTTCCAGAGCCTAAGTCAAAAGGAGTGTAACTTTGAAACGAGCAATTTTCACTCTGCACATAGGGTACCTCGAAAGCCTCAGAGAAAACAGGATTCACAGATTTCTGTATCTTGTTCCAACTGGACCATCCCGAATCAGCCTATAAAATGATGATTAGCTATTGCGAATCCAACAAAAATCAAGCAATCATACCCCTTCGCAATGGTCCAAGTTAAGGAGCAGCTGACTTTGCTCATATTGCTGATAATGCAGTACAAAAGAAACGAAGGGTCTGAAGATTTCTTGAAGCAAATTAAACGCATCCGATGAGCGGGAGGCATCGACATTGTTCAACGAGGATTCCATGCTCCGAGCGAAGTTGTCTGTTGCCTGAAAGTCAGTTTTTGTACAAAGCACCCAAGCCCAACGACATAAGGACGAACCAGTTTTGCAGTCAGGACTGCAGCTACGCGATTCGGATAGGCATCGAGACGGCTAATAATAACTTTATCGATTGACGGGTCCAACGAGCTGAGAGCTTCCTTGAAGCCGCGGCAGATTACAGGTCCGGGATTCTTCAGAACTTGACCGTACCATTTCAACTAAAAGAAGAAAATTTCAGATGACAAAACACAAAATGCTGTTTGCATATTACCTGGCTGAACCACAGCGACAGAAGATAATCATAGAAGCCATTCATCAAATCAGCAGCGTCCTGCATTTCGTCGTTTTGTACGAATTCTGACCAATGTTGTGTCACGTCAGCCTGTAATCAAAGGCATCTTATAGGTGTGACTGCTTGAAGCAATCGCAACAGGCTGAATGGTATATTGGAGAAGGTACCATGGGGGGGGGGGGGGGCGGATGGTCTCAAAAGCACTAAAGGTAGGTCTTCTAGCCGCAGGAGCCAGAGGACATCAACCCGACGGGTTTCTGCCTAGCCTGGGGAGAGTGCATCGACCGACCAACGAAGGTACGAAGGAGAGTGTACACTGCTTCGCGTAAAAGGCGCCCAGTCAAGACAACCAAATACACCCACCCCCCGCGCCAATTGCACAATTTACCTTCAATGACTTTCTATAGTACTTCTCCAAGGCATCCATACGAGTAAGCTCTGCGAATACTTTCGCAAAGTACTGGGCGCTTTCTAAAAGACAAACGTAAACCACTTATCCAACTGGGCCTCAAATAATTCTTACCTGACGACTGCGAAGCGAATGCTGCAACCACACTGGGACTAATGATCGAAATGAATTGATCCTTTAACTGCTCGAGGTAATCGGATCGTTCTTTGTGATCTCGAATCTACAATAAGCGCATTTGCATTTCGAACTATCGTGCAATAAAAAACTTACTTTTGGCCCCAAAACAGTCAGGCATTGTTGCATGCCAATCAATTTATTAACAATTAAATCTGGATTTCCACTGCTGAAGACCTCGTTGATATCTTTCGTCAATGTTGTCCAGTTATCAACCTCCTAAAAATGCATGCAAATATCCTGCTGTGGGAAACATGAGTAATACTGCCAGTATACCTTGAGTGCTCGTTCGACTTCTTTCATTCGTGACTTCGCAGAGTCAATCGTCAATAACGTGTCCATTGCTGCAACTGTTTGGTTTTCGATCTGAAAAGAGATCTTCTGCAGTTCAGTCCCACTTGCTCTGGAGTCTGGGATTAGGATAACTCAGTCTGGAAATACGCTACAGGATGCGGGCTTCTCTCCCATGAAATCGCGATGGGGAAGGAGCAAAAGTGCAAAAGCGCCAATAGTCTTATCGAAACCTATCTATTGGGAAGACGACCGTGCTGGACGACCATGTAGCTCACCTTCCTCACATCCGACTGAACAGCTTTCATTTTTCCTTGAAGCAAAATGGCTTCTTGTCGCATTGCATCGAATTCACGCATCGCTCTAAACATGCATCTGATTGATAACTATCGTACAGAAACGTCGATTCAAGACCGCTTACTTTGGTACTGCTTGAATGATCTGACCATTGATATCCTCGAGCGACTTGGCCACTTCTTGAATAAACACTTGCAGCTTCGTTACCAAACCGGTAGCGAATTGCTGAAAAACCTTGCTGCAAAAGTGCTTGACAGATGACATAAAATCTAACTTACTTCGCGATCCGCTGCAGGATCGACGCGACTAAAGACATCGTTGATCCAAGCTTTAGCGTCGAAGTTATCGCTTGAGAATTTAGAAATGTCCTAAAAATGTTTCACCTTGAGTGAAAATTGCATGCAGAAAATTTTTTCAAACATTGAGGCCGCTCGAACTTTGAAACTCACCATTCTTTTGTAATACTCAAAGTAACACTACGCAGTCCTTAGTTTTTAGCTTTAGCCATAGCAAAGAATTCCCAATTATTATGATCAATCCAGATGTTAGAATCAAATCACTTTACATTACAACATTACACGCTGGCATGTCTTCCCGCTTTTCAACAGACGATCTGTTATAAGGAGTCGTAGAGCCTGCATTTCCAGTGCGCGCAGGTCATCAAATGCGGCAAATGGCGACTTCGATCGCATTCAATTTTTCCTACTCTCTTTTTCTTCATTTGAAATGAAATTTTGAGATTCTGAGAGTTCTTACAATAGTTTACATCCGTCCAAAAATGTCGGTGCAACAACAGTGCAATTACCACGATTCGTGGTACGCTTCGTTGTTGTCGATGGCAGAATACTTCCGAACTTGCAAGCCGATGCGGATTCTGGAATGCATTCAGTGTCTGGAAGCCATTGTTCGGCTGACTTTGCCCAGCCGAATCGGTGCTCGATCACATTTGCAATTGGGGCAGATGTACTCGCATTACACGAAGAATACCGATTTAGCCAGAGCACACTTGGAACGAGCGGTATGAAACGACGATTAGTCTTACTGTACCTATATAAATCTAAGTTTGAGGACTAAAGCTCCGGACCTAGTTCTGTTGGACTACAAAATGTCTGTACACGCCTGTAAGTAGTAGTTTTTGAGATCTCTCGCCTGATCCTTGCTGGGCAACCCGTGCAAGGCGGCCCCTGCAGATTGTGCAATCAGCCGAAGCCCAGTAAACCCCTCATTGACTCATGCTCACTCCTGTTACTCTCACCTTCCCTGGACACCATTTACTCTACATTCTACAACTTACTCTCATTTTCTGTGTATACAGCTGCATATTGGGCGATCTCAGCACGGCTGCGAAGATGTCATTGGGGAATCGAGTTGTGCCTTGGCAACCATCTATTCTCAATTTGTAAGCATAAAGCTAAGTGATGTTCGTTTGTGGTTTCTTATGCGGCTTCATTCAGGGAGAGAACGAAAACGCCAAACAGCTCCTTCATCAAGCAATCGAATTAGTGCGTCAGCAACCATACTGGTATTGTCGGCTTTTATTCTTCATTGCAGTAAGTCAAATTAATCCTTGCAATTTTTTTTTTAATTTTGGGTCAAAGTTCCATCACAACTTTGACTGCTCTTCAGTCCGCAGCAGGAAAACTTTTGCACCGTCCTCTGCTACCCATCTGTTAGTAACAAGTATTCACTCTAATAAGTCACTTAAGTGATCTATTCCTGCCTGTAGTCGACTTTGCATCCCTTCTGATCTTTGAATAAAAAGTTTTTTAAGTTGTGACAGAACGCCCTTCCCTGCAAACTCAAGTCCCAGCTCCCTTTTTTTTTAGCAAATTCACGTGAACGAGGGTGACTACGCGACGGCTTATCAGGCGCTGACTTCCGGGAGCGAGTACTCAGCGGCGGCTGGGGCAATGCATGCGAATGCATTGTTTTTATTGACAAAGGGAATGGTGAGATAAGAATTACACTGTAATGGCCCTCGTACAGTTTTAGGCGTATCTGCTATTTTAGTTGTTGATTATCGAAAAACGAACCCAAGAAGCCAATTCGACTCTGATTGGAGCAAATAATGTGATCGAGAAACTCAGCACCACGCCTGTACGAAAGCACAGCTTGAAATCTTTCCTACTCGTCCTTCAAGTCTGCTATTGTATATCTAATGGCAATGTAAGTCGATTCTCACGATTAGGGCTGACAGACCTGGGTCTCTATATGCGATTGTTGTGCAGGTGAAGGATACGAAGCAGTATTTGCGAGAACTTCAGGCGGCTATTCAAGTCATTACCAAAACCCCAGAGCAAGGTGAGGACATGGCCTTTTTTTCGAAAGGTCGATTTTCTTACCCGTGACTTACATTTTCAGAGCCAGTGCCCCGTAGCCCGCTCGATTGTTTCCAATGGATGTCGAAAGATCATTTGTGCGTGGTCGTCTACATTGTAAGACTATATTTTTTGGCTTGAATGATATGACATGACATTCAATGACATGCTTCTCCAGGTAACAGTTCTGCACGCCATGCAATGCGGTCAACACGATAAAGCGCAATCGTACGCTGAAAAGGCCTTGTTGCAAGTGCATAAACTGAAGCAGGTCATTGGTGGAAGCAGCGATTTGCTTTTGCACGCCTTCGAGCTATTGCTGATCGAACACGACGTCATGTGTCGCCTAAATACTGGCAGTAGAACTTTGGCCATCAGGGAGGTAATTCACGATTAGGTGTTTGCTAGGATCTGAAGAGGACACAGCTCTTGATTGTTACAGATTCGTGCCGCATGTGAGCTGACCAGCCAATTCCCCAAATTGTTCGCGACGCACAGGGCACAGTTGCATACTCTGCTGGTAAGTGATGCACTGCTTTTCTGCTTGAAAATCGGCTTGAATAATCGTTGCTTTCGGTTTAGGGATTGTACGGCATCGCTACGAATTGTCTTCCTGCCGCCGAAAACCAATTCAATTCAGCTTTACGGGCAGGAAGCTTATGACTTGATACTTTGATTCAGAGTAAACGTTTCTTGTATTTTTAGTTTACTCAAGACACAGAACTTTGGACATTCGTGAATTTGAATCTGGCCATTGTCAAAACGCGAATGGGAAGAGGGCAAGAATTCGCGGAAGTGTGGGAGCGTATTAACCCGTCTCAAGGCCAATTTCAGTAAGTTACAAAAGTAGTTTGCTGTACAAGCGATTATTTGTCTCCCTTAATTTCAGGTCCAAGGTGTTGAAAGCAGCCTCGTATTATGTCAAAGGTCTTCACGAGTTTTTTGCTGGTCGGTACGAGGAATCGAAGTAAGGCTTATACACTCGATCCATATCCGCTCTGCAATCTTATCACGATTTAGGCGGCAATTGAGAGATGCGTTATCCATGGCCAACAGTGACGATATGAATCGGCTGGTTAGCTGCGCTTTGGTCGTACTCGGCCATATTTTCCTCGCCTTGAATGATAGTCAGGTTAGTCAGCCGAGGCAATGTTAGGGACCTTCCTCATAGCGAATATCCAGTTATCCGGTTTCAAAAATATCCTTTTTTCTTCGCAGTGTGAGAGAGAACATAGGAAAGACCTAATTTTTCAGGCGGGCATAAAGTTTTGTAGTTATCTAACTAGCACCGAAACCAAATCAGGAGGACACGTTCTACTGTAGAAGACTTGAAGCTACTGTACTTCCTAAGTGAGGGCCAGAACTCTTACCGAGGACCCAAGGCTTTTGTAAAGCTTTGTAGTCTTTGCTTCCTCTATGCTTGGACCAAGTTATTAGGTGATGGTGACTACTTGATGGGTTCATACAGGACCAGAGCGATAAGGCTTTCTACAAAATATGACCAAACTTGACTAAGCTCTGTTTGATCTAAAGGAAATATAAAATACACACTCGAGGATTAGCCGTAGGTTTGGCCTGAAAATTGGGCCGTCATGGGTATCAGAGTGCAAAACTTAGCAAAATCCCTCAGAAAATGTGATTCAGACCAAACCATACACTGCCTAGAAGGTGGTGTCTTATGACACAACTTCGAACAATAGGTTTTGCGCGATTATTCTGTCTGTTGTGCACAATCCGGCTTTTTGGTAAACGATACGGTATCCAGCTGGATAAACCGGATGTCGATCCCTGACCTGGTATGTGATAATTTGTCGAGTGATTTTCAGGAAGGTCTAAATATGACGACGACAGCTATGCAGCTCGGACGTATGCTTTCCGACGTATCGGTCCAATTATGGAGTGTGACTTTGCTGCGGGGTATGACCACTACTGTTTACAGCAGATCCAGTGTTCTGTAGACTGTTTGTTTAGATGTGCATCGAGCGCGCCAGGATGGTGTGAAATACGACGAATCTTGCCAGATTCACAATACGATCGCTCAAAACTGGATTCAAGATCAGCGCACTAGTTTGCAGCAGCCGGAGCATAATTTGTTGGAGGTGGGGACTGGATTGTGCCCCTTGTAATTGAAAAGTCATTGTCTGCTTTCAGTGGCTCGACGGACCGTGCCCCTTGGGAACGCCTGTACAGCAGTATGATCAGTTTTCGATGCCCGCTGGTGCTGCGGATGCCTCGTTCGTTTATCAAGGTTCACATTGAATGTTGGAGTAAAGTATTGGAGGACCAAGTCCAAATTGCGATGGTCGTTTGAGTATCGTGAGTGCTAGGTTTCTATGAGTTCTTTCTTATTTCGTTCAGTTCAGTTTGTTGTGCTATTGGTTTGATCTGATAAATGAGGACGAGGTGGGAGTAAACGAGATACCATGGCTTATTTGGGTTTGACTTGGACAGGAGGATTTCCTGAGACGTATCTTGGTGGATTGTGTTTGCACGTTTGTATCGATGTGCTGTACGGTTTTAGATGAAATGTGATAGGCGTTTAGAATGAACAACTCATCGTCATTGGGACCAGCATTAGTTGGTGACGAGCTCGGATTGGGCAAGCAAGTGAAAGCCATTCCGACCGATGTTCTGAAGAGTGTGCTCATCGTGGCCTTGTTGGCCATCACTCTCATCGCGAGTCTGGTTCCATTTGCATTGAGGCGAGCAGCGATCAGTCACGCGTCGACAGTTCGAAGACGTCATCTATTCGCGGGCGTGTTCAGCCTGCTGTCGTGTTTTGGTGGTGGTGTATTCCTCGGGACGTGTCTATTAGACTTATTCCCGGATACGATAGATTTGATCGGAGACGGGTTGCAACAGTTAGGCGTCATAACCTCATTTCCATTGGCCGAATTCTTCGTGGCTATTGGATTCTTTATTGTGCTATTCATAGAACAAATTGCATTGTGGTTTCGGGAGAAGCGGGATACGCATGACACATGGGACAGTGGCGACAGCGACCAACATCGAATTATCAGGGACGAAAATAGCGAGGTGAGGCCACGGGGCATGGCTATGTGGGAGGTGTGAGTGGTGCATCAGGTGGCTGATGTGAATGGCGAGGTGAGGAACAGAGAGGAAAACGTGGATCTCAGGCGGCTCATTTTTATAGGAATCAACATCACCAGACAGAATCGAGCGTCGTCGTCATTCGATGCCAGCGAGTCATCGTAACGCCGGTGGGCCTCTAGCAACGATTGCAAGCGTTAGCGATCGCCGTCGTAGAAAACACAAGCAGAAAGATACGACCGCTACAGATGCAAGTAAAGCGAAGTCGACTAAGAGTGATGAACAAACTCCAATAGTCGACTCGCCCACTCTGGAAGAAGAAGGGACGTCTGATGCACACGTGCCTTCTGTGGCTGTCATAACGCCTTCCTCCCACTTGGAACACAGCCACTCGGCGGCCCACGTGGCCGACGAAGCGACTGAGGACATCGAATCGATATTGGCTGATGTGCATTTTGATCCCGAATCACATTCGACGTTCCGTGCGGTCATGCTAGTCATGGCATTATCGACTCATTCTACATTTGAGGGTATGCACGAATGTCTTCTGGTTTTGTGAAGTGTGTAAAAAATCGTATTTCAGGTCTGGCCCTGGGTTTGCAAACGGATGCGGCGATGGCTTTGCAAATATTCGGAGCTTTGTGTATTCACAAGTCTGTGATCGCCTTCAGTTTGGGTATGAGACTCGTACAGTCAAGTCTGAAGACGATTTCCATAGTCGGGTGCTGTTTATTGTTCTGCCTGTCGGCTATTCTCGGTGGTTTCATTGGCCTGGCTATTACCGAAGCCGTCAAATCGAGTTCAGCCGCTATGGTGAATGGTAGTTTGCAAGGTCTGGCCTGTGGCACGTTTTTGTATATTACTGCCTTCGAGATACTGCCGCACGAATTGAACGAAGGTGGGAATCGACTACCCAAATTGGTCATGCTCTTGTTAGGATTTACATCAATATGTCTGTTTGTACTTTTGTATCCCGACTCGTAGGATATGTATTGGATGAGATGACGAACGGGTGGTGGATGGGTTTGTATTTGACTGGCGTAAGCACGTGGTTGGGTAGATTAGAGATTTTGGAATAAAGTCATGAAGTTGAATAATTTTAGCAGGCCCAGTGATGACGGGTTTGATCCCTTCTTACCGAGTTGTGAGAAAAGTGCATATTCATTGGGGTTTGTGAAGTTGCAGGAACTATGCTGTGGCAATTGTTAGTGGTCGTAGTGGTTATATCATTGACGGCATTGTTTGCCAAAAGGTAAGCTGACTGACTGAAGGTCCTAGAATTCTCCCATATCCACAGCAGGATGTGGGAGACCATATCTCGGTTGAAGAAAACTGGTCAGCGTGGCCAGCTGATGGAGGTTTGTGCTTTTAGGATCACCAGCTGGCTGGTATTCGCACTGTTGTCCAAAGTATTACGCTGCAATTCATTTAAGTTCAGTCACGTTGGAATCTTTTCAGTCACTGATGTCAAAGTGCGATTTGCATCGTTCACTTTGGTAAGCTTGTGTGACACTAATCGTGAACTGTAGGCGCGTAGAGAGAGGATGGGAGGGTAAGCACGGGGCATTAAGCCCGGCTGGCATGATTCCAGGGCTTGCGTTCGATTCCCTCTCAGGGTTCTTGATTTTGGATTGCCTCAACGCAGTTCTTTTCAGGAAGTTGATAAAGTGTGGCTGTCGAGCAGCTTCTTCAATCAAGCATTCACGTAAGCTTTCTTACTCTTCATCATTGACCATCGTTCCCACAAGCTTCTTCTAGGAAGCCGATAGTGGTCTGTTTCGGTGATGTGCGATTGGAAGGTCACCAAACGCCATTTCTAAATCGAAAGCTGAGCTCTTCATCGGCAGACCCTCAAAGTGATAAGCCGAAAGGGCCGATTGGGGACAAAATCAGACAGTTTTCTCCATTGTTACAAGTAAGATATTTGGTCTGGGCTGTGAAACATATTGATCAAGCTAACTTTGCAGTATGTTGCGGTGACGGTCAACAACTTGGATATTGTGCTGCTCGATATTCTGCTACCTGACTGCTTGGTTCATTTGGCTGTTGAGCAAATAGATTTGGACACATTTCGGGATCGTGACAGGCTAGTCTGACAATGAGTCTCCCTTCTTCAGGCTCTGAACTGATATTTACTCTTTTTGCAGCGTCCAAATCGATCTTTGTTGGAAGATGCTTAATTTCAAAATGTTGCATCGATCTGATCAAGACGGTGGCGTCGGTGACTGCGGCAATAAGACGAAGGAGCTGTTGCATGTTGCAACTGAGTCGAGGATCACGTTTCACTTGAAGCCGACAGTTTTTTGCTTGAAGGTACAGTATGCCGCTCCTGGCTCATCATGTTATCGGTACATTATCGATTTACTTTCAGGGGATTTCAGTCAAAATCGTTAGTCCAGTGGCTGCGCTCTCTGACTGTAAGTGTCAGACCAGTCCGTTCTTGCCACAGTCTCATCTTCAATGAGGTTTTTCAGCAATCATAAACATACTGCCATCACGAAGGGACAGACCAATTGAAATCGATGCTGAAGAGTCAACTGAATCGAAGTCGGGTTCCGAGATGTTATCGGCCTTGAATATCGAAAGATTCGATATCGATTGCTCGAGTGCTGCGGTGTCTTTTTTCTCTTCGTATAGCAAGTAAGCTTACATGATAAGGCAATGCGGCTTTTTTTGGTTCGAACTATGTGTCTTTCTTGTGTTTCAGACAGCTGCAGCTTTCTGTCAAGAGCGTCCTATTACAAGGATCGTCAGATGAGACTGTTAAAGGAGCCAAACTGGACGTACACGAGATTTGCCTGTATGGCCATCGAGGCAGTGTACTTAATGTTTCGAGAGTGGATTCCGAGCTAGAAGTAAGCGAAGATTGTGTCTGAGTCGATAAGGGAGCTAATATCTTGACCTTAGATGACTACGCCCGATGTATGTATTCGGTGCTATGTGGAGACAGTGAGCGGTCACGTGGATGAAGATTCTTTCTCGTACTGGCGTCAGTTCTGGTTGGCGGAGATACGACCCAGGACCATGTCAACCAAATCATCACGTCGTTCGCCGTCTATCCTGGGTAAACGAAATGTGCACGTGAATTTCGAAGTCAGTTGTGTGGATTGCACGTACGTCTTACCCTCGTCGAAATCCCATTACTTCACTGTTAGCTTTGCTAGCTTTAATCGGGACGGTGTATCGGGGTAAGTAGTTTTGTACCAGCCCAGCCTATGATACCTTATAATTTTTTTTAGAGCGTTCGAATTTTGCGTGGATTCATTTGCCATATCGAACGTGTCATCAGCCGCTACGTTCCCAGAAGCGGGAATAACGGAGCATCAGTGGGGCGATATTCTGTACATAAAAGTTCTAATAATTCAGGTGAGGCGTTCGGTGGGGGGGGGGGGGGGGGGGGGGAAGGGGGACAAAAGGAATGGTAATATTTTGTTTTGAACAGGTCGAACAAGAATCGAAACGGAAGATAGTGCGATTGCAATTGGATCAAGTGCAATTTGAATGGAGTCCATCATTGATCGAAACGATAGCTTCGTTGATCCCACAGCGGAAGAACGAACCAGTCGAAAGCAAGTCGATACTTGTCATGGTTGCCAAAATCTCGGACGTTGGAGTGTATATGCCAGTCGAAAACAACAGTAAGTCAATAAGGAAATCTAGGAAGCTGATATCTGGGTTGGAAAAAACCTGAACATTCTGTAAAAAGCTTCTTATACTTGATCAAATATGTGTTATAGTCAGGGCTTTTGTGCAGCCCTAATGAAGACAGTAAAGGCGAAATATGAGATAGCCATTGTTTCAGCATGCGTTTACTTACTGGGTCATTCACTGCGGGTCGAAAACTCAGAGAAGAACTTGCAAGTGTTTATTCACGGACTCTACATGGCTCGGCAGCCAATCTTTCCCGATAAGGTTAAAACAGGCACTCTTTCGCTAGAACACTTGGTGAATGAACTTGTTTGTTTTAGACCTTACGCTGCGACACTTCCAACTCTTCTGTTCACACAGTCGATTGCAGTCGAGTCGACAACGCGAAGCTGACATTTGAGAAAGAAGAGAATGTGAGAAATGGTCTGGTGTTTTGCACGTTAAGGGCGTGACTGATATGCTAGTTTGGGTTTCAGATCATTAGCTTACATTGCAACCGGGGAGTGGATTTGGCTTGGAGTCCCCTCTTGCATTACATTATTTATACTTTGATCGCCAAGGTTAAGAAGCTTTTGATTGAAAGTAAGGACAGGGTGCATTGATTCGCTTCTTGGACACTTGACTCGTATTTTCTAGGTAATCTCGCAAAGGATAGTGGAAAAGAATCAAAGGGACCGCTCGAGACAGACGAGGAAAAACCACGTGAGGTCAGATTCCATTTCTCGAAACTGAGCCATCTGACTATTTCTCTGCCAGAAAACCATACGTAAGTGGAATTGTGACTGTTCGAGTAGCAATCAAACCGTCCTTTCGCTCGTAGGATTGTCGTTTCTGCTTCTTCCTTGAAATTCAGAAAACGCGGAAGTGAAGCTTTGGTTGTTGAGACGAAATATTTGGACTTCACTATCGATCGGAATCCGATTTTCCTATTTGAGGTATGTCTAGGATGCCTTTCTGACCGCGTCTGATCAACTGATTATTTTTCAGCCAATAAGAATAGAAAAGATGCAGAGTCATCCGAGCGTCTTGGATTCACGAAACTTGTCCAAAGGGCTGCTAACTCCTGATAATCGAGTTTGGTGAGTTAGTGCGCTTATTTTCCATGCAATTGTGATTTGGCGGAGCTTTTTAGGGTAACAACAATCGGGAAGGCGCAAGCGATCTTCCCGTATGACTATGATTTCGCGTTGGTGCAAGACGAGGTATGTTGCACCTGTTTCATAGGGACACATTGTATGAGTTGCCTTTTCAGTTTCTAAACTGCTTCAAGTGGCTTAAACTACTGCATAAGCCGAAGAAGGCTCCATTCACGATCGACAGCCCATTACCGCCTGATATTGTAATCCTGGTTCGGGTATGTGGCGTGATTAGTGTATCGATGGGGTCATTGATGGCGGATATTGATTCTAGGAGTTCGTATTCGAATTGTCCGACGATCCGTTCGAAATTCGCTTGCGTGACAATTACTTGGTAAGTGATCCATAAAGAAGGAAGCAGCTTGCACGCATCGGTTTGCTATAGCTTTTAATGGACGAGTACATGGAAAGCGAAAGGCGACTTCAAATGCTGGATACGAAATTAGATGAGCTGAGAAAGGTGTCCCCGTTGCTCCCGCGTAAGCGAGCCTTTCGTAGACGCCTATCTTGAGGTTGACGGAGCTGTCGTTTTAGGATCGAAAGTGCAAGAGCTTCATGCTTCGCTATTGAAGAAAAATTCAGACATTTACATACAACGATCGAAAAAGTTGTATGGGACGAAGCCTAGTCGTACGATGTTGTTTCGGTGGACGGTAAAGAACGTCGGCATAAAGGCAATCGCTGACTTGTCTTTGCATGGAGAAGAGAATGCGGCCAAGCATATTCGGTCGATGGACCCGGAAAGGTGCCGCCATTATATTTATCGTATGACGTAGAAGAAAGAGTCTTCTCGTTTCAGTCCGTGGCCAGCTTCGATCGAGTTCAACACGCTGTGGTGTCGGATGGTGGAACTTGATTTCGAAGAATGGTTGATGACGATGCGGGACTATCCGCAGCCCTATGTCAGCATGGTGGATGGACACATGTGGGGAAAACTGGCTGGCGCCGAGGCCGAGGGAAACGAAAGAGGTCGGGGCAAGCCGCATTCTAAGATGGCCTAGCGGAATGACTAACTCGTTTTGGCTATGCATTTTAGCAAAAAGAACGGCAATAATTGATTTGGGCGCCCCATTCAAGAAGTTTTCTGTTTTGAGAAACATGCCGCCGTTAAAATTCTATCACGATTTTTGTTCAGGTAAGGCTAGGGTCTAGCAAATCGAAATAAGTATGTAGAGCTTTCCGCTATCTATCGTCCTACATGTCCCGCTTTTAGAAGTTAAAACATTCAAATGTGCCTATGGACCATGCTGGGAACCATGCTTGGCCATGATCAACATATGCTTCGATAAGATCAATAAACCATCGATCGATCCAAGTCCCACCTTACCATTTTGGGACAAGATTCGATTGCTGTTTCATGGTCGTCTTACTTTGGCCTGCGATCGCTTTGTGTCTGTGCTCCTGGCATCGGCTGATCCGTATAATACGACTGAACAGATGGAATGGACTTTCAATGATTTCCAGTTCGACTGGACCAGCGGTAAGTGGCTGGGTGAGCTCGTCAGTCCGTATATCCATTGTTGACTTGTAGGCCGGTTTGCCGTGCAATCAGATTTGGACGTGTACATAAGGACTGCCTCGAAATACGATGACTGTCGGCTGCTTCATTTGCCGAATCTTCGATTACAGTAAGCTGCCTGCGTTGCGTCAGGGTCAGTGGATAATATGCTCTGGTTTCAGGATTAAGCTGCATTGGTCATGTTTGGGCGATGCTAGCGATCATCATTCGATCTATCCATGTGCCCCTGATAAGCTTCCGGATTATTCTGTGCATAAGGTATAATCGGAGTGGTACTTATGAAAACGTTGGTGATTTGAAGCAGCTTTTTTTAGGAGCACGACTCGTACAGAGCGTTTAGATCTCAGCACTTGAACGTGGCCATGTCGCTGAACATCAAACAAGAATTCATCGCTAGCGATAGTCAGTGTCCACAACTGTTGCTCTATGCAAATACATTTCGATGGCTCGACGGACTGAAGGTAAGTGCACAATTAGTTATTGAACGATGGTACTATTTATTTGCTTCAGAATACCATATCTGCTGTGCATCGACCAATCAGAAGAGGCCCATTGTTCAAGAATACGCGACAGAAGAAACTCCAACTGAGCAGACATTACAAGTAAGCCACTGCCCTAATTGACTTTTAAACAGTTCACAACCCCTCATTTTCCAGGTATTTACAGCTTTCGCTGTCTCTGCCACGCTTCATTATTTCATATTGGTACTCATTTTCATCCGACCGAGGTGTTCGTATTATTGGTCAGGCCATACAGTTCAGTTCGGCTTATCAGTTGGGATTCGGAGTACCGCGCCGTCGACGCACTGAGGACAATTTGTCGAGGAGGACACACGCCAGTTTGCGTGTCACCTACATGAATGCGGAACTGATCGATGCGGAGATGTATCTGTTTTCTGAAAGACCTGTAAGTTGCTCCATTTTTGGGAATGCTTGACGGAATCTATTTCGTCCCTTGGTTCTAGGATTTGGCTGGCGATTCGAACAAGTCGTTTTTTATTGGAGTGCACAGGTACGTTGTCGTTCGCTATGCTCCTTTCGACGTTGTATTATAGCTCGACTTGTTCTCGTTCAGGTGGACATATTGTCGGGAGATGACGTCAGAAAAACCCCATGGATTCAGTCCTGTAAGCCATTTTTCTTTGATTCTTGTATTAATGCATGATCGTCTGATCGCCCGTTTTTAGAATCCGACGCACAGAGTTGTTGTGCACGATTTCAAAGGTGCCTGGACGAGCAGCAATCGGGATGTTGTCTTGTTCATTTTGGATGGAATTCAGAAAGCCAGGGCAAGTCTGCTCCTGATGTATTGGATAGGTTTCGTGGGTTTATGTTGGCTTTGGGACTCCCTTACATATGGTGGGAAAAAAACCAGTTTGGTAGTTTTGGAAACAAAGATGCCTGGTGCGCCATACTCACGATGAATTCCTCGCTCCTCGTTTTAGGTGTTACGACGCAATCTTTCAGGGGCTGCACTTAAGCGTTGGCAGGTGTCGGAAGAACCGACAGAAAAAATGGTACGGAGTGTTAAAAACTCTTGCTTTGCTCAAGCACAAATGTCTCGTTTGTTGCAGAAAACACGCAAGTCAACTTCTGCGACGCTGACCGAGGTTGGCGGGACAAGCCCATCGAGTCGACACGATGGCACCTACGCAACGAATCTGCTCGAACAACTGATTGCTGAGGCGGATACAAAATTTATGGCTTATTCAGAGACGTCAGAAGTATCATCTCAGCAACTACATGGTATCGCCTTGTGCCAAACTGACGATGAGCTGTACACCAAGTGGCAAAGTAAGGCTCTGGTTAGAATGCCTGTCACAGGATTCAGATGTCTTCGTTTAGTCGAACTGATCAACAGTCAAGTTGCGCTGAAGGGATGCGAGACCGGTGGTTACGTCTTGTGTACGGCAGCTAAAGCCATGGTAACGCAAAAGGTTCGAGCACCTGTGTGGCGAGAGAATCAGCTGTTGGGAAAGGTGACTTGGGTGGCCATGTTGAGCGGTATGCAGTACTACGCCACTGTGGGGACCAAAGAAACGGCTGGTGTTCGGACTTTAAACGACGTAAAATGGCTGACAAAGGAGCTAATCGAGGAGAAAAGTTGCAGTGATCAGTCGCTTGATGTTGTCGAGTCGTTTTGCAGCAAGGGAGAGGCTCCTGGGAGCGTCGTGGCTGGTATGAACTTTGCCGCGCTTCTTAGGTTTTGGTTTGGTGATGAAACTCTTTGCGTCTTTAGGCAACGCGCCGTCGGACTTATGCCCCCAGTTGCAGCGCATTATTTCTCGATGTAGCTGTCAGCTTTACTTTTGTCACTTCCCCGATAGCGTGGATATGGATGATGACTGTGGCAGTCTGCCTCCTTTGGTAAGAACGAATGTTTGAAAAACGTTTCTTAATTTAAAAAGTGTAAAGTCAAAACTAAACGTACCTGTATTTTTTTAGATTTTCTACTTTTAATTCTTTTATAATACTTTCTAGCCGACGGATGAGACGGACCCATTCTGGCAGAAGAAGGAATACGTCGATTGTTTTACGCTCAAGCACAACACGCTAAACGTTAGCACAAATCCGGTAAACCCTTTTTATTTTTCTCTGTTCTCCAGTTCATGGTTGCCGTTTCCTGTTTCAGCTGCAATACGGGATGATTCTGGACATTGTGAACAACCTGTTGCTTTACGTTGATCCTAAGCAGAAGGTACGGGGGACTGCTTTTTTATCACAACTGATTTTGTTCGCTTCAGGAATCAGCGGAAAAATTGACGCGGTATCGATTCCAATTGCAATTGCAAAGTGTCGATGACCTGCGGCCTAATATCATGCGCTTGCAAGAAGAGGTGCGGCAGCTTTTGAATGAACAGCGGTATTTGGAGCGACAGATATATTTCATTAGCAAGCAGATGGCTGAGAACAACGCGGAGGCGGCGGAGTAAGATTTACGAAATCAGCTAATTGCTGAAGCAAATGCGTGTTCGTTTTAGACTCATGGCAAACCACGAACAGTTGAATCAAGATATGGAAGCTGTGAAAATAGAGTTGCAGGGAAAAAGCGACGATTTGGCGATGACCATCAGGTGAGTAGTTCAGGACTTAGAATGGGTGACGGATATGGATGCCCTTCGACTGACATATTTGTGCTCATTGTAGCTGCTTTCGAGAGAAACAAGTGCAACGGCAAAGGAGCGCATTGGCACGTGTTTCTGAAGGTATGGCTGTAATGTTCTGAGTCTTGTGGTAGGACTGTGGACACAGAATGTCGTTAATTTTAGATCAGCAAGCTCAAATTGCGAGGCGTTTCGAAGTCTGTTTCGAGGATGCCCAGTGGCGATTGACGGCTGTGGATGGTCAGCTAGGCTTATCGGATTTGCAAATCCGAAACTTTTTGTATGTGGGCTTTCCAATGGGGTATTTTGGAAGTGTATTCAAATGCTTTGGTTTAAGGTACACAAAGATTTCTCGTATTAACGACTCGGGTGAGCATTTGTTGGAAATCGGGTTCGTAAAAATCGCGAATTTGCTACCGAATTCGCCGTATCGGGTAAGACGCTCAGACTGATCTCGGCAGCACGGTGCCCTTTGTCTGCGTAGGGGTATCGGGATCACTGATGCACTATGCAGGGATCACTGACTAGTGCCATGCCTGGGTCTTACGATTTGCAAGTGTGTTGATGTTTCTTTCAGGATGTTCTTCAGATGCAAAGCAGAAACGGGATCCCCAATGATCGTCAACCGGCAGTGCGGGTGATATGCAGGGATTTGGCGCCAGGTGAGGATCAACGACACTGCTTACCATCTCGGTTACTGTCACGAGTGAAGTTTTCAGTTGGCGGCATATCAGTGAAAGAGCACTTCGAAGTCAACGTTGTGCCCATGGTTGTTCAAATCAGCTACATATATTTCCGAACCATGATGGACTACTTTTTCCCCGATCGGAACATTGATACCGAAGACCAGCAGAATCTGGATAACGGGTTTGAACACGGTGCGTCCTCGGAACCGGAAAAGGAGAAATCAAAGGTAGGGACAACCAAACTGAAGATTGGTCTTTGAGAACAGGTAATCAATTGTCGTCTTTCCAGGTTTCGTTAAGTCAAACAAGCAAGCAGTCGAAAACTGGGGGGAGGAAGCGGCGGGTAAAAGAACACGCCGAGGATGATGTCGACAAAATGAAGGTAAGGGTGTGTCCATATTGAGCTTCCTAACTCAGCCAGTATTGTGTTGATTTTAGCAACGTGCCGAAAAGAACAACGTTTTCTTATATATCAAGATCCCGGAGGTACCCTTTATGGTTAGCTATAAGGTAAAGGCATAAAGTTTACGCCACAGTTCTTATTTACACTTACGTGCTAACGTTAGAACTGTTGTTAGGGCGAGAAAGAAAAGAATATTGCAGACGTCGAGAGCTTTCAGCTCGAGTTCCCCCTGGTCGAATACCATGATCGAAACTGGACGTGGCTGGATTTGGCTTTGGCAATAAAGCAGAGATGCAAACGAGTCCTACTGCAGCAGGTACGGCAGTTCCGTTTGCCTCTTTTGGGTCGTCTGTATTTCCGTCGAGTTATATCGTCATTCTGTAGTTTATGAAGCAAAAATTGCTGCGGTCTCGTATTGGAGCAGCTTTCGGTGGCAGTCAGCCACAGATCGATTCGACGAATCTACCGGAAGAAGAGAAAGCACGATTGCTTTTGGGGTCAAAACTAATGGTGAGGCTCGGGTTGAATTGAAAGTGCGATGGTAATCTACGTCTCGTTTTAGGGAACACCTGACAAAGCTTCAAAGAAAAGCTTTATGAAAGGAGGCAAATCTTGACTTTTCAGTTATAAATAATAATCTTTATTAGTTGGCGAGATGCTTATATATTTGTACAGATATCAGACAGGATTTGGTAAGCTACCAAACAAAGGGCACTTTGATGTGTTGTATGACTCCTTCAAGAATATCACTTACTATACTGCATTTTATGTCGACCCGGTAGTTTCTGAGAAAAAATTGAACTCCATGTTGTAAACATTTGAAAACTACAGCAGTTCATCATCATCTAAAACTAGTTCACTTCAGACAGCTTTTAAAATCGAGCCTCATTTCGCTATTCTAATGTACTGTACACAAAATGGTGGATGATTTATCTGCGATTGGGCCTCGGTTTGGCGCCCTCAGTGCCACTTTGACCATGTTGATTGTAAGTCACCACGATTAGGGAAATCTTTGTAGCGTTGTGACCTGACTGTGACTCAGAGATAGATACTCTGCAGGATCAGGCTTGGCTGTAGAAGACATTCCGCTCGCTTGTAAGATTAGGCAAAACCCGCCGTCACATGCGAGTGGAATACCATAAGTCACAAGAATACAAAACCATCCTTTCACAACTCCTCTACTTCAGCGAGTCGCTTGTCGTTGATAGTTTGCCCCTTCGCCTCATCAAGCGCTTATTTGGGTGATGGTGGTGGTGGATCTTTCGAGATTAACGGATTAACGTTATCGACATGACCTATAACTTCCACTATCAGTCCCAGAGATATCCTTGTTTTTAGTCTCTTTTCTGGCCTCCTTCGAACCACTGATTTTATTTTTCATGCCATTTGAGGTGTCTGACTCTTTTCGATTAAACGTTGTTCTTAGATTTTAGAGCTATGGAATCAAGATAAACTTGTGGACACTAGAGATCTGCTGGGCTGCAGAGGTTCGAGTCCTGAACGCTGAGTCGACTTGGCCTCATTTCACTGCATCGTGAAGGTCACGCAGTACCAAAATATAATCGTGGCGATCATTGTATCGATGTTTTTCATCTCAGACTTTCATCAACAAACATTGCGAAGAGACCACCGCATGGCACACGTGTCACCATCACCACCGTCACATGTCTTCACCGCCCACCCTTCCTCGCCTTCATGAGAGCCTGCAGGTCGCTCAGCTTCATCTTTCCCCCGCCGTTGATCATCTTGACCATGCACGCGCGCTCGACCTCGTTGGCCTCGTCGTTGGTCATCAGCCGGTCCTTGACCATCTGCTGCAGCACGCCCCGCAACTGCCCGCGATCGATCGTCAGCGTGGTCAGCAGGTCGTCCACTTTCTAGTAACAACACCGTCTGAACGCAAGAAGCGAGTGCTGGGCAAAATCGTACCTTCTCCAACTGATCATCGTCCATCGGGCCCGCTTTGGAAATGGACTGCAGAGCGTTCAAGGCCGCCTTGTCTCCTTTCAGCGACTGCTGGTACTTGCCGATCACCGATGGTTGCAGAACGCTCCTAACACAGCAAATAAGGCTCCCCAGTACCATAGACAAAGTGGAACTCACCTGAATGTCACATCGGCTGCCTCCTTCATCAGCGTCTTCTGCGTTTGTTCATCATCAAAGTTCTTCGCGTCGGCCAGCTGACACTGCACGAGCACGATACGAGCCATCTCGGTGGCTGGAGGCGCCGATCCCAGAGCTTTGTATCGGTGCCATTCGACGCTGGCCGGGCCCGCTCGCATTCCCACTTCACGTGACTGCGTCTGAGGCATGTAGGGCCTGCCCCCACGGAAAGCGGGATGCCCTTCGGGAAACACCTGAGAGAATGCTCCGTCAGATTCACCCTGATACAAGCAGGACAAGGCTTTTACTTGGAAGGCACCGACGAGTTGGGCCGACTGCTGGAGATCCTTGGTCTCTTTCCGAACTTGGCTCGTCTCGTCCACCACATCCGCCGCACTGACAGTTCCGCTTTGGCGGAAACGTTTCTGCAGTTCGACCTTCTCGTTCGGAGTCAGAGCCTTCAACTTTGTGCACATGTGCTAAAAAGAGAATGTGGTTCTTACAAAGACAGGTTTCGATGAGAGTCACTTACCTCGAGGATGATCCGCAGCATTTCGGGGGTCAAAGGGACGCCTTGACTCAGCGCTTTGAAGATTTCCATCATCTGATTCGGGCCCAGATTTTTTCCAGTGGCTTGCGCAGCGATCAGCTGTTCGACAGCCCGCGCCTTGGCCTGATCAGCTTTTACCTAAAGAAGGGCACATATGCATTTGGTCTCTGTGATCTGCTGTCCTGCTATTACCTGCGGATCGGATCGCAATTTCAGCAGCATCAGTCGGTATGCGTTCACGTCCACTGGCTGCCCACGTTGGGAAGGAGAGGTTCCACCAGAGGGCGGTGTCTGCAGTTGCCCAGCCATCCGCAACGTTTCGGCCGTCGTCCGTTGGCTTTGCTCGCGCAGGGCGGCGGTTTGGTTCGAGGCGTGCATGGCGATGAAGAAGTTCGTGAAGAGATCGAGACAGGCCACCGTTTCCTCAGGTTTCTAGAAAGGCAGACCTGGTCGCGGACACTGACGAACAGTCGAGTTACCTACCATCGCAGTCGCTTGATTCATGACCCGGATGGCTTCAGCTGGGTTGATCGACCCACTCGCCAGCAGCTTCCGCATTCCTTCCACATCTTGCGGGCGCTTCGGCATCGATCGCATCTCGCCCACCATTTTCTGAAGCGGAAATGACATCAAATCATTGAAGCGAAGAGAAAGGTGTTGCGGTCCCCCCTTCATCGAGTTCTTACTTCGAGAATCTGTCGCAGCATTTCAGGTGTTATGTTCACACCCTTGCCCAAAGCATCGAAGATTTCGACCAGTTCCTTCGGAGACGGTGCCTGGCCGGTCTCAGCAGCCCTTGCCACCATAGCGACAGCCGCCATTCGCACTCGGTCGGCTCTGATCTGTTATTGGAAGGACCTGTAATTGGGCGCACGAACGCTCTAGATCGCGCTTACCATCGGACTCGCCCGGAGTTTCTGGATCAGGAAACGATGCGCGTTGGCATCCACCGCAACCGCCATCTGCATCGATGATCCACGTCGGCTTGGTTGAACGTACATGGCGCCAACGTTTTTCAGCAGCTCCGCCATCATCCGCTGCTCGTTCTGCAGCATCGGATCAGCACCCGAAGCGAAGAGGGCCAGCCAGAATTCGCGAGTCATTTCCAGCAGCGCCGCAGTGTTGACGTCGTCCGATTTCTGCAAAGAAAGCTGATGGCCAAAAGGAAAGGCAACCAGACTCCTCTTACCTCCTGTTTGTCGACGCGCGGGGACATTGTTCCGTCAGATTTCACCGACGCACCATCGTTGAGCAGGTTCGCCAAATCGAGCATTGTTGGGCTGGGTTTCTGCCCCATTTGCTTGTTGTATTCTTCACCGTCCCTCTTGGCCAGCTGCGCGGCTAGCACGAGTTGCTGAAATAGACTCACACAATATTTCCGACGTGATTGAGGAGGACCTGATCGTCTACCTGAATGACTTGCTGCATTTGCTCCGGCGTCAACTGCATTCCGTCTGCGATGTTTCGGTATGTTTGGTAGAGATCGTTGGCCGTCATTGGACGTTGCTGTGCAGCGGCCACGCAACCCAAGGCATCTCGCCTGGGTGGATCATCGCGCCACTGAGAGCGAATAAGCTTCAAGAATAGCAAGCCGCAGAAGACAAACGAGCTCACCTTCTGATTCAACGCAGTCATGGCTTCTTTGAATTGCGCCGTTTGCATTTCTTTGGGATTCGCCGGTGTCACCGCTCCGCCTTGGGCCAAACTTGTCATGGTATCAGGACGGATGAAGTTCTTGGTCATGGTTTGTAGAACGATCACCTCTGGCCTCTTCGGGTCCACCTTGCGCATCTTCTCGACAATGTTCACCAGCAAGTTGAGCATGGCAAATTCCTCTTCGGGAGTTTGAACGCTGGGAGCAGGCACCTAAAATCAACCGATTCCTGACCAAAGCAAAATGCAAGTACGCATGTATGTTCTCACCTGTTCCGTGAAGCTGGCTCGTCCTTTCGGTAAATGGCTTCGAGCGTGCACCACGCCGCCATGGGTCAACAGATCGAAGGGATTCACTTGGATGACGAATGGCTCAGGACGGGGCGAGTTTTCAACTGGACTCGTCATTTTCTTGACGCGCGAGAGAACTTTGCGACCAAACGCATGCGACGAAAGCAGAAAGCAGAATGGCTTGTAACAAGTCAAGAGGCCGTTTGGGAGACAAACAATGTAAAGTGTCTGCAACAACTTTCATCCATGATGTTGGGGACAAGCTGCTGACAGTAGCATGGGCAGCCTAAATCTTGTATTGCGAGTACATATCAAATCAAATATTGGTGGGTTGAAGTAGATCATTTGAGTATTAAGCAATCCACAGCGAAACCGTCCAATTTTCTCTTGCGTCGCTGAAGACAGCGCAGCGCAACGGCTCCAAATGGGCTCACGTCCCTCGAGACCTAGGGGTACCCGCTGATGGCATGGCGGATGCGCGTCGGCTAAACACGATGTCTGATCGTGAGCATTACAGTATGTTCTGTTTGAGGAAGGGTGCTGATGCATATACCCATGCTCTTTGGGAAAACCAAGCACAGACACAGAGCAGCTGTAGGCACCCAGAGACGCGTATTACTGATCAACAAATACAGTGCTGTGATCGGTTATGGCAAGGAATGACCGAAGAACCGTGTAAGTCATATATGGCCCGCATTGCCCAATTTTGTGTGTCTCGGCAAGATCTGTAGAAATCTTTTTGTCACGTCGTGATGAGATCATTAGTAAACCCTGATAGGAAGATATCAAGAACTGGTCAAGGCATGCTAGGATTTGGGCAAGTCTTATCGAGACAACAACCAGTCATGGCAAGACCAAACTTGGCAAGATTTGACCAGAAAGGCCAGAAAAATCCTGAACAGACAGCGAAAAATGTTGTGCATGAAACTCTCATCCCAACAAACCAGACCCAGAGGGCGCCACAGGCAGAATGGCTACCATCCAGTGATGGCTCCTTCCTCAGATACTTATCCTCGAAAATGACCGTGAAATGTTTGCAAAGCGAATACAAAACGGCATGGGTCTAAACGTGAGAGTGGACGGAAGGAGGCACTGCTGGCCAGTAACAATCGATGGGCGAGTTTAATTTTAACAGACATATCCGACGATCGGGAAGCTATCGACCCAGGCGTACGCTGGACATTCAGCTGGGCATAACTGCCAATTGGGGGGGGGGGGGGCGCCTGTGTTCACAAACGTTCACTGTGCGTGCTATGAGTGAGCAGCGTTGCAACGCGAAGTACTGAAAACTCTGCAAATGCTCATTTCGAGGCAAGAATTGGATATGAATGCGAAGACATTGTGAACGAATGGCGTCAAGTGGTGCAAGTTATCGATCGACTATTCTGGGTGTTCTTGACGGCTACTGTGAGAGTGACTTTGATCTAGACTTATCTTAGTGCCCCTCATTCATAACAATATGGAGACTGGAATTGGGTGAGAAACTGTACGGAACTCGATAATTCGGGACACGATATTGATGGCTCAGTTTGTGCTGCTATATGCTCTCTTATCACGTAAGAATTTTTGACGTGTACTATAGGTATGTGCTACCGGCAATTCTTGAATTTTTTATCCAAAATGTGGGGTGGCATGAATTAAACCTTATTGTTAGATGCGTGAAACCGAGGAGCTAGAGAAAGGGTCGCCCTGGCCGCGGCGGTTATGGTTCTCCAAATCAGTGTCATTCCAAGAGACAGTGTAAAGGCAGACAGCACACTTGGGTCTGACTGCCCCCACATAAACGTGACCCGTTCAGTACCTAGTCAGTTGCTCGCTGTTGCGTCGCCTAGCTGCTCGCGATAAAACAATGTCCCGAACTGGAGAGAAGACTGAAAAGACGTTAGGCGACTGGGCTAAGCGGGCGAATGTACCAGAAGCCGAGCTGAATCGTGTCGGGTTGGAGCGTCGTCAGCCGGGGATCCGAGAGGGGCGACCGCTGCAGAAGGTGCCTGACTGGATATTAGACAACGATTTCGCTGGTCTGACGGCGCTGCTGCCGAACGAGGACATGGAACGTTTGGAGAAAGAAATCAAAAGTGCCATAGCCGAAATCGAAAAATCGCCCAGTCCAACGGCTCAAGCTGATAGAATGAGCGAAGAATTCGCCAACTTCTGGACTGAATGCGTCAAGCTACCGATGCCTCCCATCGACGGCAAGCAGCAATCGGTCAGTCCAGTTGGGTTTTCTGAATAGGAAAATATGGCAGCACAGCTCGTTCAATGTGATCAGAGTTTTAGGGCAAGCAAAAGAAGTGACGCGGGAACGATCGGAGCAGAGAGAATGCGCTTCAGAGAAGGTGATATGCCTGTGATTCGCCTGTACGATTACTAATGTGGTGACGATGTAATGATGTGGTGGATCCTTTTGTTAAATGGAACGAAAAATGACACTGATCGTACGGGCAGCCTAGAATACGCAACTGTCAAATTTGGCGGTCGAGTTACACGCCAAGATAGCCGGTCATCATTCTAAGTAATCTGCCAGAAACAGGGAGACATATCATGGCGCAATGCGTGTCGCATGAAGTCATGGGATTGCCAGCAGACCACTAGGCTTGTGCTCCCGCCAGGTTCGTGGCCAGCAATCAGTGTGATTTGGTGGAGCGCATTTTATGACCAGTCCCACCTGTCGCACAGAAGACGAAGCACTCACAAAAAGCATGAACATTTTAGGGGCCACCGATCGGCCGATCATTGCTTTGCCATTGCTCGCTGACATCTTCAGACAAGGATAACCCTCGAAATGAGTTCTCAGTGGATAGGCGGCGAGTGAAGGAGTCAAAGGACGCCGCCCGACACGCACGTTCGTTCGCCACGAGACCCGCAAAGCCCGTGGCAAAAAGGTTTCATTATAATTAAGACAGTCGCCAGAAGCTGACCAAACTTTTTATTACACCGTATTACGGCTAGTCGCGCCTGAGGCCACAAAACGCTCTAGATGGGAAGCGCAACCCATCCATTTGTGTGTTCATGGTTTTCGACTACTTATAGAGTTGGAGACTGATAACGTTAAAATGAGTCTTTATGCGCTCCTCGTGACATCTGCTTCGCCACAGTACTCTTGCTGCGTCCTAGCTAGGAGTCTACGGAGGCTATGAGGGCTTGTAATAGCTACGCAATGGTTCTTAAATAATGGCAATAGCAATGGCAATAGTAAGCCCACCCACCTCTTCAGAAGTGGAGTCGAATTTCCTTAACAAAATCAGGCATAAAATCTTCTGTTGCCAGAGTTACAGACTGATAGCATGATCCAGTCAAAGCATTCGAGAATTCTAATCGATACTCCCCATAGATTTCCTCTTTCGCCTACGTAAACCTTTTGCCAAAATCTTTTCAGCTGTGAGTTTGAGAGTCTGTTTGTTGAGAGTTTGTCCACGGTGCGATTTCAAATGAGCTCTTTGTGAAACATGAGTAAAACATTCCTGCCGCAACCGCAGTCGTTACCAATATTTTTTTAAAATGCAGAACATCGGTTTGTGATTGACTCACAATAGAATACACCAAAAACTGAAGTCCACTTTGTCATTCCTACATTCGCATTATTCGCAGCCAACTTGCTCAGCATAGTCAACCATTTCGTCAAGTCGGGCAGCGACCGCCAACTTTTCGCACTGGCGGAAAGGTGCCCAGTTTGGCAAAATACCCACCTCTCGCGATTCCCACTCCCAGAACGGTTTCGATATTGGTGAAATCCTTGGGCCGCTCTAGGCCAAACTAGGGAGGGCCTGAGGACAGCTCACGCCACAGGAACGAGCCCACGCAGTCCACGGCGCCTCGTGTTGAGTTTATTGCCAACGCACCACAAGGGACTGTCAATTCGGGGAGCGGCTGCATCGGAAGTATTCTGACGGACCTGAGCCTGAAGTGCTCACAGAGCAAGGTCAGACCAGGAACCCAAGACCAGTCCTCTACTGATGCCTGCAAAACAAACCGGACACGCCTGATCTCGCTATTAGTCGTTTGATGGCCCTGACTGAGGAGAGGGACCGGTTCCCTGAACCAATGCACTGATAGGCAGGAGAGACTAGCCCACGCCTATTACCAGAAAGTCGTAGTAAATATTTCTAAGATACTGTAAGGCTTGATAAAATCTTACAGTCTTTTCAAGATTGATTGATGCTTACTTGATTATTGCCGCCGGCCAAGACAATGATCCACTGATCCGCCGCGGCGGCTGACTGCTTTGGACCGAATTTGAGGTGGGGTTAGTCACACATTCAAAAATAGTGTGCACGTATGGATTTGGTGGGTTGAACTGTGAATTAAAACTGTGTGCATGAAGAAATGCACGCCAGAGAAAAGGATACGTGTATTTTGGGGAATTGAAGGCTCCCAATCCGGCCGACTCATGCCTTCGGTCGAAGTAAAGTCAAGGGAGTTACTTCCAAATACCAAATACCAGACCCGGGATGGGGATGACGAGGGGGGGGGGGGACGCGGCGCAATTGAAGTCCTCTTTTAAAAATTTGCGGAAGATATCTTTCCTGAATTACCAATATTAACATCTTTTCTAAATTTATGCTGAACAACCACTGATCGACTGATGGACCCTCGGCCTGGATACTGATCCAGGGTCTTGGTCAGTCCGATCCTTAGCCGATCCGCTTCAAAATAATACATTAATGGGGATGAGGTCTTTGGCACCACGCCCTCACCAGCCTTCTCAGCTTCTACCTGTGATCGTCCATCAGATCACTCCGATGGACACAGGATAACTAACCAGGCTAAAGCGAGATTACAGAATACTGATCTGGGGTGTGGAGGAGGCCAAGGTGAAATGGATGAGAAGCAGATAGGAGGTGGGGAGTCATAAACACGCCTTTTCTGGTGGACGTTCTTCATGGATTTTGGTGAACTTGTCACTGCTGACAATGAGAAGCGAGGAAGTGTTGACGGCTGAGCGCCAGCTGAAGCCGCACACTCGCATCAAATTATCAACGCACTCCATCTTGATCTTCCGAGAAAGCTTGTATTCTTTCAAGCGAGAAAAAGTAGTTTTCAGGTTTAATTTTTAATTTATCCGCCTTTTACAACTGTCAAGTACAGCTGCTTATAACATTAAAATCCGTCTGTGCGGCCGTCAGGTGGTTTGCTCGAGCAAACCTGTTTTCCGCGAGTTTTGGCAAATCAAGTTTTGCCTTGCCGTTTTGGAAAATTCGTGTTTTTCGGGAAGTACATATTCAACGAATAGCAGATATTTCTGATTTTCTCATAATTGAAAATGCAAGCATCCGGAGCCAAAATGGGTGGATACGGGCGAGGCGAAGGGTGCCGAAAGTGCGGTCAGCGAGGGCATTTCGCTCGAGAATGCCCGAGCAACAGCGGTCCGGCTGTCGTCGGTGACGAATTCAGTCGAGGAAATTTCATGCGCGGTCAATTTCAAGCGATGGAACGATTTGGCGGTCAGACGAACGAAAATTGTGAGTTTTAAGTTTGTGACATTACAGTAGTAAGCAAAAAACAAAGCTAGTTTTGGGCCTGGAAGAATCGGTCATTTTTCATGCGCCTCGTAAAGTTCATAATTGCCCAGGAATCCAACTTTATTGTTGCCTGCAGTAGTATGCATGTCGTCTAGTTGTTGGTGACAAACTTCTCTGTTCCGCGGATACCTTGCTTGTTAGTGACTCCTTTCGCGTAACTTTTTAGCTGGCGACGAGCGACGTGGGCAGCGTGAACAACGTACTGAACGCCCGCCGATCACGTATATGCCGATGGAAGCGCAGTTGGAACAACTATGGGATCAACGCATCAACCCCGGCATTAATTTCAATCGATTTTTTGACGTCGATGTAAACGTAGAAGTCTCCGGAAGCGATGTGACCGTGATTCCAGTTCAGTAAGGCTTGGGTTTTTTCTCGTTTGTCTTTTGTTTTATCAATGGTTGCCATTCTTTTAGGAGTTTCGAAGAGGCTGGGTTGGCTCCGCTGTTATTGAACAACGTGAAACGAAGTGGTTATAGCAGACCGACTCCGGTACAGCAATATTCCATTCCGTTGATCAATCGTGGCAAAGATATGATGGCGTGCGCTAAAACTGGCTCTGGAAAAACCGTAAGAACACGTGATTAGAGTTGGTGCGCACTAATGTTTCCGTTTCTGTTTTAGGCCGCCTACTTATTGCCGATATTAGCGGCATTGCTGAAGCGTGGTGACGTCGGAGGAACGCCTGGCCCTCGGCAAGAGCCGATGGCGCTTATTTTGACGCCAACTCGTGAACTAGCCGTTCAAGTGAAGGATGAAGCTCGGAAATTTGCTTCCGGTAACTGTACTAATGTCTCTGCAAACTTCGCGGTTCGAGTGATTCGGGGCCCTTCTTCAGGTACTATGGTCGCGGTTACGGTTGCTTACGGTGGTACGAATGTCCGTGCCCAGAGCGAAACTTTGCAACGTGGGTGTAACGTGTTGGTGGCTACTCCTGGCCGGCTGATGCAATTCGTCGATGAAGGCCGCATTTCGTTGGTGCGATGCCGCTATTTGGTCTTGGATGAAGCCGATCGTATGCTGGACATGGGATTTGAGCCAGTGGTAAAGTGCATTGTATGTACCCTTACTCTTCTGCCCGAAACATGTCGTGCGTATCATAGATTCGCCGACTGGTCGGTTTACCAGAAATGCCACCGAAAGGAGAACAACGAATGACTCTAATGTTTTCGGCGACGTTCCCACCCGAAATCCAACGCTTGGCTCAAGATTTTATGCATCAGTACGTGTTTGTGACGGTTGGAAAACGGGGCAGTGCTAACGAGGATATCCATCAAGAGTTGCTGCTCGTTCGGGGTCCCGAGAAGTACGAAAAGCTGTACAGCTTGTTGAACGAGGATTTGGAACGGGCCAGGAATCCAAGTAATTACCCCCTTGGCCCTTGCATACCTATATGTGTTTCGAGACTAGTGCTCAGTTTGGTTTAGGTGGCGTGGTTGTCAACAAAACGTTGGTGTTCGTCGAGCGCAGACGAGTCGCTGATTTTGTTGCCTCTCGTTTATCTCAGATGGGGCTGAGTACGACGAGTATTCACGGGTGTGGATTTATCCTGTGCATTTCCAGGTTTAAATGCACTACAGTACATGCTCCTTGTGTTTCAGGGATCGCGAGCAGCGCGAACGGGAAGAAGCTTTACGTGATTTTAAGTCTGGACGATGCCCAGTTTTGGTCGCTACTGCCGTGGCTGCTCGCGGATTGGATATTGTCGGCGTCGATCACGTGATTAACTTCGATCTGCCTTCGACTGCTGATGACTACGTGCATCGTATCGGGCGAACTGGCCGCGTTGGAAACCCGGGCCGTGCCACGTCGTTCTATGATCCAAAACTGGACAAAGCAATGGTCGGACCCATATTGCAGGTAATTTTGCGCGACTATTTGCCCTGCTAATACTCGTAGTAGATGAATCTTTACATTTTATTGTAGGTATTGCGTGATGCCCAGCAGCAAGTGCCGCAATGGTTTTTGGACGAATCGAGTCCTGGTGGAGAAAGTGGAAATACGGTTAGCATTTTGTCGAGATTATCGCTGATGTAGTATGTACTATCCCAATCTCTGTAGGCGTGTAGTGGCGGCGACAAAGAAGAAATTTGGTAAAAGGTAATCGTGTCACGCACGGTCTCACTATATACTTTTTCGTGGAGAACTGCATTTGCACGAATCGAATTGCAAGTCTTGAATGAGTTTAATTGGAAGGTGGGGGGTGAATGAGATGATTTTCTGGGCACGATTAGCCGAATCAGATATAACCGTGACGTCAATGTTTTAGACTGAGTCGTTTGGTTTTTCCGTGTAAAATATTAATGGATGGACTTGGTTCGTGAACAGTAGGAATTGTTGATGAGAGTAGTCGTAACTCGAAATACTGCAGCCAGTACGCTTTAAAACTTGTTGTGAAAACTTGCGCTGTGCGCAGTCTGGCCTGCGAGACGGATTGGCTGCTGCTGTTTTAGAACAGGCAGTAATCAGTAAGCTGGGAAGCGAGTTCCAGTTCGTCAAACATCCAATCCGTCAGTTTGCAAACCCTAACACAATCCGCTGTTGCTGTGTTAGTAATTGATAAGAAGATACTGTGGGTAATATGAACAAGTTGATAAACTTTTTCAAATCGAGAACTTCAAACCCATAAGATAGCAAGAAAATCGAAGACACAATTTACCGCTCCGGACGCGACCTTGCCACATTTCTTCACCTGATCATGCCATGAACGGTTTCTCGCGCATTTTTAAGAATGATAATTGCACTGACTTCTCCAGCTTCGCCAACTCGGACACTGCACTTGCTAAGCTGCCAGCATGGCCCTGATATCCCGTGCCTAAACAGAAGCAACGAGCGATGATAATTGTAAGGAGACGAATCATTGGCGGACGTACCCGACTGCTGACGCTTCTGTCCATAAACGACCTTGCCATCGAACTCGTCAGCTTGCACTTTGACATCCGCGCTGACCTGCTGGATGGTGATGTTCAAATGATCTTCGATTTCCGATAACAACTAAATTACAAACGACGTCTGACTGGCCCCAACATAAAAGCTTCAATTCAATCTTACCAAGGGCTCGTTATACCAAATTGTGCAACCACCGTTCTCAACTAGACGCGTATTATTGCAGTTGTTCCCTTTGCTCGGGCACTGATGATACCACACCTTCTCTGGCACAGCCGACACAATCGAAATGGCCAAGCCCATCCTATTAACAGACAACATAGCACTAAATTTACAAACCTGGCACCAATCGCACCTACCTCTCTGCTCGACCAACACGCCCGATTCGATGCACGTAATTCGCCTTCTCATCAGGCAACGTCATATTGATAACTGCAATAAAGAGCACGTAGGAGTTTACTCCCCAAACCACATCGCCAACACTCACCAAATGGCACTCCAGTAATATCAATGCCACGAGCGGCCACATCAGTGCAAATCAGGAACTTGACCTTCTTATTCTGAAAAGGAGTGCAACACAATAAGCGCCTCTCTTTCCTACCCTACCCAACTACCTTGAACAGATTCAAATTATGTTTTCGTTCATCCGGCTTCCGACCGCTGTGTAAACACGCACAAGTGAACTGGCCTGAAATTTATCGCCCAGTTATAAGAACCCAAATCAGTCCTCATGATTCACCTTTGCCAGCCTTGTTCAACCACGCCTCCATGTTATCACAGTCGACCTTCGTCCGGCAAAAAATCAGACCCTGGTCCATCTTGTGCTCTCGTATGGCGTTAATTACATATTCACCCTTCAGTAACTTTACACCCTCGGACAACGTGTCTGAAATATACCTTCAAGAGATGCACCCCTTCTCACTCCAATTTGACCTACCTTTGTCGGTCAAACCGGGCCGAATATTATCGTTCGCGTGTACAGCGTCCGTCTAAAAAACATATCTCATCCTATGTACAACTGGGCTCACTATACATACAAGAACCTACATGAATTCGGATCTGAGCACTGATCCAACGTTTGTCTGTTCTCGGGTCGGCCATCACAACCTAAGATATAGTTAACAGTACTAAACAAGCATGCACTTAAAAGAAACAAGCATCAACTCACCACGTGATGAACGGTTTCTGGGATCGCGTCTTCGCCCTTCAAATCGATCCACTGCGGAAAACGCATCAGGCGTTCCTGAAAGAAGTTATGTTCGTTCATCATAAGTTACAATACACATTCCAAACTCTTACCCCCAACTTCTTGACGTCAAAATTATGCAGGGTCGCTGAACAGACGATCATCTGCAGTGGCTTGCCTTCGGGCGTAACTTTGGGCATCCTCGAATGTAATTTGTTAATAAAGTCTAAATAACCTTGTTGCAGAAGGCCGTCCTGAAACAACCGCACTCGTCATATCTGGACAAACCAAGCCACAGAACTCAAATGCTTACCGCTTCGTCCAAAATGAAAAAGCGAACCTATAAAACATATCCTTCTGCACAATCTTCACTCAAAGTAGGTCACAATGCTTACTTGCGACAGATCTAACTCCCCACTGCTAATAAATTCCTCCATTCGTCCAGGCGTGCCAGTAACAATGTCCACTCCCGCCCTCAGTACACCGGCCTGCTCCTTTGCGGGCACACCACCCACAACAACGGCGTTACTAAAATATGCCTTTAAATTACTGTCCTTCAGAAATATCGCTCAGAAGCCCTCACTTGACTTTCGGTTTCTCCAAATACTTCTTGAACTTCTCGATTTGATTATATGTCTGTTCAGCCAGCTCCCGTGAGGGCTCGATAATCACGCACATCGGAGCGTTTGGAGCCCGTTTCGAAAAGGCTTGAGTTAACGCTCCTTAAAAATTTATTTCTACCTCAAGCTGGGATCTTGCATGAATACGAAAATAACACCCGTACTAGTTGGCCATTCTCTATATCAATACCTATTTCTTACTTGCACTGGAGAGGCTCAGCTGCTCAGCTCCCCTCCCTCACCCATATCCATGCTCTCTCGTCAGCTAACGCGGGGTTGGGTAGGGGTGCCTGCAGGACGTACCCTTCAAACCTCATAAAAAACTTACCATCTCCCATAATCGTTGAAGTAATAACGCAGTCAGCTGGAGCACTGGTCACACCAACGAATCCGTCCGATGGCGGGTATTTTAAAGGCGATGCACCGAAGTTAAACTGGATCTCCGCGTTCTTCAAAGAATCCACAGGTTGGCCTCCGAAGCAGCAACCATCTTCACCCCCTACCTTCAAGACGACAGCTGGAAAAAATACCGAATTCTCTAAATTCTTTGGAATCTTAAATGCGATGCCCAAGAAATTTCCTATAAGGAGCATCGTTTATTTGAACATTAGAGCTTTTTGAAAGCAAACACGTACCGTTTCGAGAAAACGACACCTCTCCCCTATCCAAGTCCAAATAAGCGCCGAGCGTATCATTCAATGCGTACGACTGAAAAGCAAAATGCTTTGAAGATACCGAAAGCGCGACCACTTTGAGAACCTTACTTCGCCATAGTCATCGAACTGACGTCGAAAGCTCTTTTTTCCAGTCCCGCCGTATCCGAAACCTTGATCATCGGTGCCTAGAGGAAATAGTTTGACAGGAGATGCAAGACCGTATGATATCTATCTCTATGGTTCGCATAAACAGCCCCCTGAATGGCATCCCTCCCACCTTTGTCCATTACATACCTAGATCCAGCGTAGCATTCAAAGTCGACCAACCAATGCGACACAGACCTTCGTCAGTCACAGTGGCTTCGTAATAGTATTTCCCTAAAATCCTAAGCTTAGGCACTGACATGCCATTATGAGCAAATACCTTTGCCAGTCACGC
The DNA here is from genome assembly GCA_030248295.1 of Mesodorylaimus sp. YZB2_4. Lineage (NCBI taxonomy): Eukaryota > Metazoa > Nematoda > Enoplea > Dorylaimida > Dorylaimidae > Mesodorylaimus > Mesodorylaimus sp. YZB2_4. The sequence goes on along the minus strand of JASANH010000873.1, from coordinate 906,607 downwards.
CTTTCGTTGCCCGCGATCCGTGCCATTTCTGCTGATCCCGACTCTGGCATAGTAGACCGTCGGGTGATATGGCTGCAATGAGTCATTGTTAGAATAGGAAGACGACAAAACGGACACTCACCGATTGCATCTCCTCGGTCGAACACGTTCAACCGCCAATCAGTAAATGCTGAAAACGGAGCAGTACTGATCATTTATACTTCAGCTATCACTGATGAAACTTACTGGCTTTGCTCGCTTGTCCCTTCCGACCGCCATGGCCACTTTGAATATCTTTTAACGTCTCCCATACAATTTGCAAAACGGGTAAGCAAAAGGCACCCGTTTTTCCACTTCCCGTTTCGGCGGCCTATAATGAAAGATTTGAATATCTACGCTGAAAAGCCACACGCCTGCTAGCCATTACCATCAGAACGTCTCCACCACCTAATATTGCTGGTATAGCCTCGTTTTGAACATCAGTCGGCAGCCTAACCAAAACCATTTCAAGATAAGAGCAATATATATGCTCATGCAAATCACTTACGTCCATTCCATTTCGTCGACTGCCTTGGCCAGTTCCGGCAAAACCCCCATTTCTGAAAAACTTCGTGTGCAATACTTCTAACCACGCAGAACTTTGCAGTACAACCTACCTTCAAATGCAGTCATTTTCAGAATATGAATCAAAACAAGAAACCTGAGCATAAAGCACAATCTCTGCATGCAAAAAACATGATGCTGCACAATTCAAATACAAACGGCCCAGAACTCTGGAGAGCAGGAAGACCGAGGGCTCATTACAGACCACTTCTTTACTCGAATACGTCACGTAAAATGCTCATGTTGCATCGGCTACAACTAAGAAATGGGAATGAAATGGGCCACTAAAGCCACGAAAACAAATGCAAACAATTTAAACACCTGCCGAACAAATCCTTAATCGTCTTCTTCCACTTTCTTCAAAACTTTTGGACCAGCAGCCAACAGCTTCTCGAATTGTTCCTTGGATAATGAGATCCCTAAATGCACAAGAACAAATACAGAGCGGATTTATACATGATATAGTACCAAAATCGTTTTACCTTTTTTACCCGGTTTCAGTTCATCGTCGCCGTACCATTCCCTGATATCGATCAATTTTCTTCCTCGAAATTCGCTCACCGAAATGAATTTCTTGGAACCCAGCTAAAGAACAACACATCAGACACCGCATTGGCTAAGAAATAAAATTTAGATTCTGTGAAACCAGGTCCGACCTATGAGGCAATTAGCAGCCAATATTACAAATAATCTAAATTTCAAATTATGAGGCGGGGAATTCAAATTTCAACATTCAAAAAAATTCAAGTCAAATTTCCGCCTTTAATTGCGCCGCTTTTATTTCTAACAGCCAAGTTTCCTGGCACTGACACCCTTACCTGCAGTACCTACACCTCCAAGTCGACACCTCTCTCAATATCGCGACAGTAAAGTAAAGTTCTTACCGGAATCTTTCCATCGCCATCATCGCTTTCTTCCTTCTCTTTAGCCTTTCCTTTTCCCTTCGCCTTCGCCTTCGTATCTTTCTTTACCTTTATTTCGTCACTGCTCTCATCGCTTTGCTCCTTTCTCCTCTTCTCAGTTTTCTTGCGCTTGGCTGCTGAATCTTTCTCTCTTTCTTCGGCACCGGTAGGTTTTCCTCGTTTCTTCTCTTGCTTTGCCGGATTACGCTAGGTATACAATCAAGGACAAGTTTAACGATGAAATCACTTCAATCAAAAATGTAACCTACGTCTTCCGGTCCGCTATCTTCGCTCGACGACGACATTTTCAAATTTGTTTAATTCAACGTACAATAAAATTAGAAATTGCGTTTTGTTGACTCAAATCAGCGATATGTATTCGTTGTTTACGCAATCGGCAAATTAATCAACAGTGGGCGCGCCAGACGAGACAAAGGAAATTTGCATCGATTCCCGCGCTGCTACAGAAAAGAGCAAAACGCGTTCATCATTCCGCGGGAAATTCAAAAACCTCCACCTGCGCAAACCTGCCGTGGTTACCTTGAAACTATGGCAAATAATTAGACCGACCTTCACCAAACCCAGCATAAACTTTGTTCTCATTCATCTTCATCACAATGTAAATTCACAGGACACTTTCGTCACAATTCCAGCTCCCAACGTGACACCCTCGCTTCGTAAGGTGACACGACCCAGCTCCCTGCAATCGGCGTATGTCTCGATGCAAATCGGTTTTTCACAACTGATCTCGATAACACCGCTCGTGTTCTTCGTTAGGCACCTAGAAACCAGCGTCATGTCGCGTACGGCAAGTGGAGTGATCATGGCAGACTACAGTATTCTCACCTGGGCTTGTTCTTTATCACCTCGCCCGTATTACGATTGATCTGCGAGACCAACTTGCTGATGCTAGCAGAACGCTGTGCGCAATTGCAATGTACAATCACCTGAAATCAGAGAGCTACATATAGCAGCCGCTTGCTCACGGCAGAAAGACACGGGGACTCCTGCCGTGGCTATCCGTTCCCGTGTCCTTATGAATCTCCTTATTTCAGTCAGCTATTTCTAAGATGTAAAATGAGGTTTGGGAGTCGCAGGGGCGTCTGCGCTGTCATGGTGAAGGGGGTCATGACAATGCCGATAGTCTCGTTCCCTCAATAGCTCAACCCTCCCAGGGAACTCACGCTCACCTGGCTTCCTTTCGTGATTGGTCTCGCCAAATTGAAAAACACCACTCGAGCTTCAAACCGCGTCGTTGTTGGAGTCAAATTTTCTGGATGGCATATCACATCACCATTGTTAATATTGGCCGGATCGATTCCAACCAACGACATACAACACTGATCGCCGGCGTAACCTGCACTGATCTCGACTCCCTCGTAGTTCTGTAGGCCTGAACAAACAGCCTGTCCTTCTTCCCAACTCTGCCTGCTGTTAAGACAACGCTTCCTTACTTTTCACGGTGGCTAGCTCGCAAGCTGGCATGACGATCACTTTATCGCCACTTTGTACGGCACCAGTCTCCACCTTGCCCGACACGAAGAATCCAGCCGTCATGCCCTTATATACGTCAGCAACGCATATCCGCAGGGGGCGATCTATGCTCCGATCAGGCGCCTTGACATTGTCTAAAATGATACGATAATGTATTGTCAAGGAGCGAGGCTTTAACTCTGCTTACCAATGACTTCCAGAAGAGTCGGACCGGTGTACCAGCTTCGCAGGGGATGATCGTCCGGAGGATACGTCGTCAAATTCTCTCCACTCGCCCCGCAGCATGGCACGAAGGCACAATCGGAGAAACCGGTTTGTTTCAGGAAAGGCGCCAGCTGATTTTGAATATCTTCGAAACGTTGTTGGGACCAGTCGACAGTATCCAATTTGTTGACGGCAACAGCCAGTTGAGTAACGCCTAAAACGATCCTGCCTACTTCAGAGACACTCGCACAGGCGGAAGCCATACCCAATGATCGTATAAGCATCGTATGCTCTCTGGTTTGACCTCCATAGTCGAATCCGGTTTCAAATTCGCCCCTAGTTGCGTTCACTACTAACAATGCGGCGTCCGCTTGTGCAGCACCTGCAACCAAACCTAAATTTAGCATCTTCCAAAAATATACTGAAGTGTCTTACCGCTGATCATGTTTGGAATAAAATCCTTGTGTCCTGGCGCATCGAGCAAAACAACATCGAAGCGTTTCGTTTGGAAGTGAGTACGAGCAATGTCCATAGTGACTCCTCGATTACGTTCTTCCGTCCCTTCGTCCAACACCCATGCGTAAGCGAACGATCCCTTGCCTTGTTTCTGCGAATCTTGTTTGTATTTGTGCATGGTTTTCTGGTTAACCAGATCTGAAAACCGCACCACCGAAAGTATGGCTACTATGCACAACATTGTGTCTAATGCTTACCAAGGCGATAGAGTAGGTGTCCCATGAGAGTGCTTTTTCCAGCGTCCACGTGTCCGATCACGACCAAGTTGAGCAAATGCTTATCGCCAGCTGGTCTCGATTGCAGCCTGAAAAGGAGTGGGCTAGTAGGGCGCATGCTGAGACACGGCACTGCGGGCCTACCTTGGTGTTGACGGCTGAGCAGCATTCATCGCGCTCACATCCCTGGCGCTTCTGCTCACTTTCATCGAAGGCGATGGAGAAGCAGCGCGATTGGCTGCGGACGAACTCGTTGCTTTCAAGTTTCCAGAGGAAGCCGACGGTGTCATTTGACAACGACCATTGTCCGTAATGCTGAAGCCGGAAGTCGTTTTGCCACCCGAGGATTTCACCAACTGCGGTTGTTCCCTTTCTTCAGCAGCTAATTGTGTAACGCGCGAAGGCCGTGGTTTTGGAGCCACTTAATACAATTTAAATATGAGCTCTGAACTCCGCACCTTGTCTTCCTGTTGTTTCTACTTACCACTCAAGGCTCCAATATCTGGAACTTGGCTCGGACCCTCCGTAACTGGTTCCAATACTTCTGGCACAGCAGGCATGGCATTATTATTCGCACGTGCCAGGCGACCTGCTGCAAAGTAGTCTGTTACGCCTCGGCCGCCAGTCCACATGTACTCGGCTAAAAAACATAAAATGTAATGATATGCATGCAACATACTTACGACGACGTTTTCTCATGCGTGACCATGCTCATTTATACATCCTCTTTTCCGATACAGGTTTCTCTCATCCCCAACTCGGCCACCCACAGCTTTTTCCGCTGCCATGCCATTAGTCTGTGCTCGATGAACTTCTGGATTTCCGCAAACGCAAAAATTTTGGCGTTTCTCCTGCCATGCCATACAGTCCTACGGTAGTTACCTGTATGACATGACAGAAATTTGTTGAACAACCGTTTGAGACGAGCCTAATGGGACCATTATGGCGGGGCCAGTATTGGCCAGTTGCTCCCTCTTGGATACCGATGCGCCAGGTATAATGACCAACCGAAGTTACGAGACAACTTGGAAAAGTGGCCGATACGGGCCACCTTTTCCAAGCCGAATTCTACCGCAACAGACCAGAGCTGCACGATCGACAATTAAAAAAGAGACGGCTAAGATTGGAATCGAGAAGCAGCAACAGAATATCCTCATAATCATGAGGGAAGTCGGGAAATAACCACGCCAGACGAAATGACATAACTGCAAGCTTACCGACAGTCGGGGACATACAGGCCTCTTCTTCCACTGATCGACCATAATCATTGTAGCCGTCATCTCTTTCTACACGTACAAATGACACTTTTATAAGAGTTTCCTAATACTCCGCAACAAGTACCTTCATCCAAGTCCATCCGACGAATGTCTCGATGCCTGGCCATTATTAGTCTTTTATACAAAACTTTTCACGAAATTATTATCGAAATAAACTACAAAAATCCCTCATTGTTTCAAAAGCCCGAAACTCGAAATGGAGATTTGGTTTTTCCAGAAGAGAGTACGTTCCGTACTGGGAGATATCGTAGTCGTAGAAGGAACTCGAGCCACCAGTTGCGACTTCGAACTCGACCACGCACCTTTCGGACTGCAAGTCAAAATATTGGCTTGAACTGAAACTCACTTTTACCACTATTTTCCATCCAGCCGGCTGGCAGATCTCGTTCGATCAACAGTGGATATGGAAATTGATATTGTTTTCGTTTCCTTCTTTTATCGATTTTTGGCTCATATTTCGTAAAATTTCATTTCTTTGCTGTACTAAGAAAATTCAACTTAGACCATAGATTTTATTTCATCTAAGAGGTTTCGATTCGGTGGAAGTCACGAGTCCGAGCTTTGATTTTTCTACCTAATTTAGTACCTAGCTTTTCTCTTCCGCTTTTTAGAATACCCTAGGTCTAACTAAGCGGGGCCGATTTTCGTTTCAAGCGTGTTTTGAATGTTCTTCATTTTCTTTATTGCAGGACGGTAAGGGAAGATTTGCGTGCGAACGAGTCGAAGGAGCCAAGTATTTATTGATCGGGCGTTAGCCACTTTTGCACTTCTCTAGAAACGGTCAGTACTGGCTTTTGCGGTCTTGTAGCTGCTTTGACTATCGAGGCGAAAGTGCGTAGTCGAGTCGTATCGCTATATTTTAGACCTTTATTCTGTCTCCATTTTAGATAGGACGCATTTGTCGAAACTTGGCATGGGACTTGCACCATCGAGTTTTGCACGCCAATGATTCCTGCTACGGTCAGTGCCTCCGCTGGATTCGGTGGCGAGCAACCAGTAAGTGCATTTTCCAGAGAGGAAGGCTCACGTGTACGCAATTAAGGGACCGGGTTCATCAGACTGTGCAGTACATACCTTGGAGTCCGTTATTGGTTATACTGTACAATGGTAGTCCTACCCTGGAATTGTACAGCAGATTGGAATATCCATTACAGCAAGTCTACAATCAGTAGGCATATAGTCACAAATCGACTGTGTTCATTTCTGATTCTGGTCGATTTCTGCTGGCTCTCGTTGCATCTGCTCATCATGACACAGTTAGTCGAGGCTGGATCTGTACAACGCTGTCTTCTGATTCATGCCGATTTCCCATCATTGTTGTAATCTTACTATACCATTCCGTGAAGTTGATTTGAGGTGACACCATTGCTTTGGAGACCATGGATATGGGAACCATTGTGGGTAGATCATCGATAGCATTGGCATTAGCTGATCCGCTCTTTTGTGCACTGGCCCCGTCCAGCTGTTGACCATCGCCGTGTTTGATTTCCAGGCTCCTCTGCACGTCATCGCTGGAAGAAACTGGTTCAGTGACAGTTAGATTCAGAGGTGAATCTTCGAATTTGGCTGGTGATTCATCGGGGCGGATGGTGGGTTGTTTCAAAGTTATACCGTATCTTTTTTTGAAGTTATGTAGCCAATGTTCGCTGAACATACATCGTGCCGATTTGAACGTATCAGTGAATAGTTGAGGACACAGTTCAACTGCCAAGCGTCGAGCTTCGTCCTGCAGCCAACGATTAGAAACACGAGTGCCATCGACTTGTTTATCTCGTAATTTTTTGAACAGAGCTCGTTCCACCTGAGGGAATTGTACTTTTCGGCCTCGCTTTCCTGGTTCGTAGACAGTACACGAGCGATTTGCTTTGGGCGTAGGCAATGGCGCTTCTTGACTGGCAATGGGCAATTTTTGGTCCTGTATGGGCGAGTCACCTGCTCGTTCCACATCCACAGTCGTGTCCGGAGATGCTTGGAGTTTGATCACAGTTTCATCTGTGTCGTCCGATTTGGTGTCAGGTTGATGATCAGTGCTGAGTGTGTCGGGCTTGCTATTGTCGTTGGACGCGGAATCATCCGTGGTGGAAGGCTTGTCGTTCCAGTCCTTTGTCAAGTTGATGCCAAATCGCTTTTTGAAATTGCATAGCCATCGTTCAGAGAATTGGCACATTCCGTTCAACTCATCGGTGGAGCATCGACGTTGCGCGATGCATTTTGCCGTATCGCGCAGCCATCGATTGCCCACTTTCTTGCCTTGGGCCAGATAAGCTAGGTAGACATTGTAGAGCTCGCTTTCGACCTGGGGGAACTGTGGTTTGCGTCCGCTGCGACCGGACTTGAGAGATCCAGGCCGACTTTGTTGTATCTTGTCCACCTTCTGCAGCCATCCATTGAGCATGGACTTGGTGATTTGGAACTCCTTGCATGTTCGATATTTATTTTGGCCGTTATTGAAGTAGTAGCCAATGACGAGTAATTTGAATTCCCTCGGGTAGGACATGCGATTAGGAACGGCGGCGGGTGTTTGGGGTTGATGAGGCGACGTGGATGAATTGCTGGAAGACGAGAAGGAGCTTGCTCCGTTGGCAGCGTTTCGATTTCGCATGGCAGCCTTTAATAAAGCGCCGAAGGTTTGGTTAGATTGCGGGGGCTGCGGGGGAGGGAGCAGTTGTTGTTGCTGATTAAGATCCGTTTTGATGGGCTGTTGGTATGGTGTGGCGGCGGAGGTGGTGTACTGCATCATGAGAGCAGTAGCCCATGGGTTGCCGGCTAGCGCCTTTATCATAATATCCGTGGCGGTCGGAGGCTTGGCCGCGGGGTGGTCAGTCTTGGGTCGGACGATGACGCTGACGTGTCGGCCATTCGAATCGTTGATGGCCGAATCCATGGACGCTCGATTTGGTCCAGCTGTCCGGGCGTTGGGAAAAAGAAGAGGGAGAATATTATTTTGTGTAGTTCAATGGACTCTTGGAGTTGGACAGCCACCGTTGGGGCCGAAGATGAGAGCGAATGGCGGGGAAGGTAGTGAGTGAATCCTATAATACGACTCCCTGTGGCGACCTAAATTCTGATATAACATTGACGGCTGCTACGCCGTTATTTAAAGGGTATTGAACTGAAACTTGCGCGGTTGCGGTGACTTGAGCCAAGGCGGGCGGGGGGAACGTCTGAAATTGAAAATTAGGCGCTTTCGGCTTCGGAGCTCGGCAAACCGTATCGCGTCACCTCGTCGAATACGGTTTTTCGGGGCATTGAAGGGTAGGTAATAGTGATTCGACGACGAACGAGTGTTGCGCGCTCAAACAAAACGATTAGGCCGGTGTCGCCGTTACCGTGAACTTCATCGAGGTCTTTAAGTTCAAGCGGAGAGTAGAGTTTAGTCGTAACATTTTCAATTTCATTTTAGAAGAAGTCCGATGGGGAGTAATAGTGTTTCGTGGCCACTTTTTGTTTTCATCGGCGCCATAGAACGCCTGTCACGACGCGAGGCGACGTCCAGTTTTGCGTTATGCCCTTTAAAGGCCAATGGCGCGTATGATGGATGATCTCGCCTGGGCCATTTTCTTGTTGCGTTGTCCTTTTCCCCGTTTTCCATCATTTTCCTTTTCCTTGCTTTGGCCCGTGTCACGCATCTTGGCGTTGTGCTTTGTCTGGTTAGTAGTGGCACGAAGAGAAAACGGTGAAAAGTTCATCGTTTACGTAAAATGAACTTTACGGGACACATACTCAGAATGGTTCTTTATGGTTTCTTGTGTCATTAGGTTATACATTTCCCGTTTCTCTATTTAGGCGGCCACTGTTGCTAAAGATTCGCCCAAGACCCGACCCGCCGCATCGGCATCAGTCTTGGATGCGAACAGTCAAAACACACTCAACAACAGCGCAATTTTGGCTTCGTCAGCGGAAGGCGGGCGCTTTCCAAACTCCGCTGGTAAGAGCATGTCAAATGCACAGTTTCAATGGTGGTGATTCAGCGAGCATGCCTGCTGTCGGTCAGGGTCGTGTGCCCTAATCTTAGTGCACGTGCTAAACAACCAGTGTCGAGCGTTTAAAAATGATCAGATTCTGGCATCTAATCAAGCCGACTGATGAACGCATAAACAGGCCAGACGTGCAAGACAAACTTGGTAGACCATAAGCAGAATCGGTTTCCCATAGGCTCTGGGTTTTGGGATTTGCTTTATACCTTGGTCTTTTTTGCATACGCTCAATTACATTTCTTCAACTTCCTATCTTGGATTTGTTTGAATTCATGTCTGTTTAGGAATTCAGAGGTCCTTCTGTACGAATCACTGTAAACACGAGACCATTGTGCAGGGGTAGCATAAGAGAAGACGGTTTTGATGATGAAGTTATTGAAATTTCTGAGGGATACAGGTGGGATTTGTATGCCCTTGCGAAGTTCGTTTGTAGACTGTAGTCGATGCGGAGACTTTGATTGGGGAAATCACAAAAATTTGTAAACTTAAGCAGGGACCATGAAGCATTTGTTGTTGCTAAAAGGGTTGTGTCCCCTCAGTTTTAGCAACCGACAGGTCTCGTTTTAAGACGCATATAAGCCCCATGATCAAAATGGACCTTGCTGTGCATGTGCGAAAGCTAGCATGATGACTTTGGCCTCTGCCTTGGTCCATGCAAGATCGTAGATCGGTGTGATTGTTCGTGTGTGATCTTGCCTCCTAGATGTATTAGTTTTTAGGGAACAGCGTAACGTTGCAAAAATCGATCGCCAGCATGGTGAGCTTTAACTCGAGCTCTGACGAAGGGCCAGATGCGCTAAGGCCCAATGAAGCGCTAGGAAACAAGGTAAGTAATTGATGACATTGTCTTTGAATTTGATTGAACGGGTGGTCGTTGTAGGTTGACGTTGTCTATTCGTTACTCTCAATGCTCAGCTCTCACGATCGACTGCAGTCAAGCCAAATGCTGCTGAGTATATCGCAGGACCGAGAGAACTGTCAGCTTATACGCCGTTCAGGTAAGCTTGGCCAATCCGCGTGTAGTTGTGGCTTTGCTATAATTGTCTTGAATTATAGGGTGCATGGGTCTTCTAATCCAACTGCTACATCCGACTGATGTCATGCCTCTACCTCCGCCTGCTGGTGACGAGCTGGAAGTGATAAGGCGTGCTTCGGAAGCGCTAAAGAATATTGTTCGTTTTGATGACGACGAGGCACGACAGCGACGCGATTCGGTTGTGCTGATGCTGTTGGAACATGTTCGAAATTATGTTTTACACTTGCGCCTGGTTTTGTCTGGTGCTGCTTCGTATCGTAAGTCAACGAGATGCTTGTAAATTGTGGCTTGATGAAGAATTGCTTTCAGAGTCGGAATTCTGCGAACAGGCATACGCGGCCATGGCGACTTTGACGAAGTTGTCTTACGAAGAAGAACAACGACGGTCGACGTGCGTGTTGGGTATGTAGATTGTACTGGGGACCCTGGGTTGAAGACGTGCACAGTGCCCTCACCTCACCTTTTCTCTATGACTGCTGGACCTAACAGAATGGTTTTTCAGGCGGTCTGCATTGCATCGCCGAAGCTCTGATTTTGGATCAAAAAATATTCACCGAGAATTCTCCGCCCATGAATTCGGACTTCCGGCGTTTTATCGGTGAGCTGATTTTGGTTATATTACGTTCCTTGTGTACATTTTTCCTATAAATTTTAGGGATGACTTTGACCAACTTGACGTATGGTGCGTCGGAAACGAAACGTACTCTGTGCTCGAGCAATCAATTTTTGCAAGCTTTGAATGCGCAAATAGCTTCGCAGCCGGAAGAACTAAGACAGGTATTGGCGGTTCCTGAATTGGTCGACGGATCGGTGATGAATGTGATTTCTCTTTGGCAGGTGTTCGCTGGCGTTTTACGAAATTTATCGTGGAAAACAGATGCTTCGAGCAAAGTGGCTCTACGAGAAGCTGGAACAGTAACGACTTTGATGCGAGCAGCGATGGAAGCTCAAAAAGAAGCCACGCTCAAAAGTATATTGTCAGCTTTATGGAACTTATCTGCGCATTGTTCGGAGAACAAGGTCAAAATCTGCTCCGTGCCGTCAGCTCTGGAATTTTTGATTTCAACATTGACTTACAAAAGTCCGTCGAGGAGTATGGCCGTGGTGGAAAGCGGAGGTGGAATCTTACGAAACGTGTCCAGTCATATTTCTCTGAAAGAAGAATATCGAGCAATTCTCCGACAGCATAATTGTTTCCTGATCCTTTTGGAACATTTGCAATCGCCGAGTTTGACCATCGTTAGCAACGCCTGCGGGACTTTGTGGAATTTGTCGGCGCACAGCGTCGCTGATCAAAGGACGTTGTGGCAAATGGGCGCCGAAAAGAAGCTGCGTGATTTGGTACACTCCAAGCACAAGATGATATCTTTGGGTAGTTCGGCTACGCTCAAGAACTTATTGGCCGGTCGGCCGAAGGATAAGGACGGCAGTTCGGCTTCGTCAACAGCTTCTGCGTCGGGTAAGAAAAATCATGGTTTAATGAAGTTGCGACAGCATAAATTATCGGCGGATAAAGAAGGGGACGAATCTCAGCTTATTTATCTTACGTCTTGTCGGGACTCGCCGTTGACCCGATCGATCACTGGCGGCGAGCAGATTCAGGATATGTCAATGGCAGCATGCTCTTCCTCTCCTCAACGTCGCCAAACGCCCGCCTTAGAAATTGCTGCGATGTTGAACGATGTTACGCGACCCGTTGTGTTAAAATCGTCGACACCGACCTTCCGGATGCCTGCGACTCCTCCGTCGAAGAACAATGAACGAATGTCGACATCGCATGTACTCAATGAGACCACTGTAAAGTCTGATTTGATTCGACCTCAGCGCATGCATTCTTCGACCATTTCGACAAGTTTCAGCCTGCCAAGTTCGAAAGAAGAACAAATTCAAATCGACAAAGCCGTTGTCCATCGATTCCATAATAGTCTTCGAAGAAATAGTCAGCCTCATAATCGAATTGAGGGCGAGGCTAGACAACACGGCTTTTCCGCCTATGGCAATGCGACAGGTCAAATGCAGCAGCAGCCGTATGCAGTCTACTGTGATCAAACAGCAGCTCGTTTTGTGCCTGCTACGTCGATGAGCTCTGGTGGTCCCTTGAAAGCGGCCCATTATGGAACGAGTCTGTACGCTGCTAATGAGAGCAAACTCGGATCTCCTGAAAAACTCAGAATGGATGCCTCGTCGATCTCTAAAGCGGAATGTTCGGGTCAGCAGCGGATGCCGTTTAGAAAACCAAGTGGACCTGGAACGCCGGCCGAATTCAAAAGTGAACCATCTTCGCGAGGAAGCAAATCGGTGACAGCATTGACGCCGCTTGTGTTCTCTCGACAAAGCTCTCTTGAATCTTTGGAAAGTTGCGATCAGCACTCGGTTCGGAGTACAGTCTACAGTGAATATAGTGCGCTGCCGACTGGGCTTCCGTCGCCGAGCGAACTCCCCGACTCGCCCACGAATACTCTACCTCCTCCGATGACGGCCGAAAGGAAAGCTTTGATCGTATCTCATCAACAACGCTGCGGGTTCGGCTTGCAAGAACGAGACATTTCTGAGCCAGGATCTATCACTGGCGATTTGGCGGCGGCATCAGTTGGGTTCGATTGTTATTCGGATGTGGGACCCAATCAATCGAAGAAACAGGAATTGGATGAAGAGAAGCCTAGAATATTTGGGAAAAATGTAGAACGCGACGAAGATGAAAGACCAAGAATTTATGGAAAACCGGAACCCGACAGAGACGATGAAGAGAAACCGAAGATTTACAGCAAGGCCGATCGGTCGCACGGTGACTTTGAATCGAACAAATTAAGCGCTTCTTCCAGTCTAAGTGCTTTGACTATAGATTCCGACATCAAGCCGAAACCGATTAAATTATCCGGAGATCAGAAAATGGGTTTTTCTGGCAGTGAACAAAACACATTTTTGTTTCCTAGCGCTCAACAGCAACCGGCCGCGAGTTTTGGAAGTGAAGGTCAAAGCCGGCCGATCGATATTTGCCAGGAATTACAAGATTGCATTCTGGCTGCCCGACCAACACCGAAGGCTAATGATAATTCGTTAAAAGCTTCTCGGCCGTCATTTCAATCTTCATCGACAAAACCAGCATCGAATAATAAAACTCAAACTCCTCCCAAATTAAAGCCAGTGGCAACTGAATCAGAAGCCGTCGTCGTTGTGGAAGACGAATCCGATTTGCGCCATGTTATGCAATCGGCCATGCCAAAACCGAAAACGGTTCGAGCAAAAGGGCAGAATATGCGGATCATTTCTCCGAATCGAAGGGGCAATCACAATGTCAGTGTGGTAAAGCCGATCATCCGATCTTCTCCTTCGAACAGTTCCGACCAGCGTAATTCGACTGAAACCACGCAGACGACATCAGTTTCGTCTCAGGCGAGCCAAAGGGAGCCTGATGCCAGTCGATCGCCCCGAGCTCCTGTTGAAACGCAAGCCAAAGAGTCTCCTACGAGTGAGCTACGATCTGAAGATGTGATGGAGAGGAGCGAAGAACTTTTGCAGTGCATTGCTTCGGCTTTGCCAAAACCAAAGACAATGCGGAAGAGTAAAAGTTTGGATCGGAAGACGCAACGACGCGATTTGGGAGTGGCCTTTACGAAGAACGTGGAGAATAGAGAAGAACCTTCGACGGCCTCAGGTAGCGTTGTGCCAAATAATGAGCAAGACGATGCTAGAGCATTATTATTGTTGTCGTGTTCCAGCGCTCTGATGAGCAGTGCAACAACGGCAGAACGGATTAAGGACGCTACTTTATTATTCGATTCGTCGAACCCGAGCGGCGTACGTTCACCTCCAGTTGCTAGAATCGCACCCGAACCTCAGTCTACCAACGCTGTAAATACGACATTATTGCCTGATTCGTGTGCCATCGGAGAAGCTGCTACGACGAAAAAAGACAACTCGAGTGCTCTGGATTTGACCACAGTCGAAGAGCCAGCGAAACGTGATTCCACTGCCGGGCCTGAAACCAACGAGGATAGTCTGAGCGAGGACAACTATAGTCAAATATACGACGACAGTTTCAATGTGGAACCGGAAGATGTGGATGTGGACTCGATGCGAGATGAAGCATGGATGCGCGCGGCTGCGAACGGATCCAATTGTGATCAGCTTCCATCACCGACAGAATTACTGATCGACTGCGAAACGTTTTCGGCAGCGGAAGATGAGCCGTCCAGTGCTGGTGCTCGTCCAAAGATTTTGAAGGGACCTCCGACAACCGAAGTCAAGAGTGTGAAGGGTGGCCGACGAGTAGTCCCAGCTAAGTTAGCATCGACTTTGGCTGCACCGAAAGTGACAGTAAGGACAACGAAGGCTACCGAATTGAGGGCAAAGAAGACACTGCAACAGACGCCTGCAGCTAAGAATGAGCCGAGTGGGTTGCGAGCGCCGGCTGTGGGGAATGCTCGAAGTCGAAGTATGTCGCCCGCGATGAACTGCGGCGTCCTGTCCGCGACATTAACGCGTCGAACCACGGAATGTGTGGTCGGAAAGACGTCACCGTCCGGTCGGCCCAGAAACTGCTCCGGCTCTAGTGGACGTCAAGAACCGCAGTTGACCATCGCCAAAGATGGATCACCAAGAATGGAGGATGATCAAGCGGCCAAGTCACCCAATTCTATTCGCCAGCAGTCCGTGGGAAACACTAAGACAAGACGCGAACTTGGATCCAATGTAAGACGAAAGATCGAGTCGCTACAAAAACGCGAATCGGCATCCGAGGACGATCCGACATCTCCGTTGATGGGCAGGAAATCGAAGTTAGCTTCGGCAATGAAGGAGAAACGAGACAGTCCGCGATCACCCCAGAAATCGGAGAGGGCCTGTGGCGGCAACAAAGATAACAGCCATGCGAACAAAGGCAACGACGGGAAGAGAGCTTTGGTAACTACTGTTTGAGGTTGGGTGGCTAGGATGATGCTAGCAGTATTTATTGGACGACAACAGGGTTCCCTCTGCGGACATACTTTGTGTACAGGACTCTCATTTTGTTAGGAATTATGCAAAGGTTACATTTTTATGTTTGCATTTTGTACCAAGGATGATTTTATTTTCATCTGTTTTCCCCAGTTGCTGTGACACAGTTAGGTAAAGGCACTGTTATGTGTTTTATATAAAGAACTATGGATTGTCAGACTCGTCTAGGAGGGCATCGAAAATACGAAAGACCATCAAAAAACCAGCAATGCACAAAAAAAATTCAAAAAGGCAGGGTTATGCGCGATGAAAATAAAATACGCTAGAACAATTAGTAAGGGCTTAGCACCCTGCCCTGCCGCTGTACAATACAAAACAGAGCAGCTAACGAGGCCAGTACAAGACAACTGCGTGAAAATGGGCCCTGATGGGGCTTGGTGCATAGCTGGTCACGATCACGCGTCCGCCCCGATTCGTCGTAAGCGAACTGAAAGCAAGCACGATTTGAGGAGATTAGGGGCTAGGGTGGAAGATTACCTCGTTCGTAATTGCGTTCCAAGGCATCTGAAACACGGTACCGTGCCAGCATGCTGTCGAATGATATGCCGACACGAAGCAAGGATTCGTTTTCCTCGATGCTCTCCATCATGTCCATCTCAACTCTGTTGCCAAGCACTGCCGCCCTCTGAAAAAGAAAAGGTCTTAGATCACGAAAAGATGGAATTAAGTGAAGAAATGAGCTTTAATTCAAGGGGGGACTGCTTCTGCCTGGCACACACCAAAACAGCCTTGCCTACCTGATTTTCAGCCCGAAATTCAATCAGCGTTTGATGTTTTAATGTGGCCCGAAGCATCCTCGCCAATAGCTCTCCACTTAAAAAGTTCGATTCGACGTTTACACTTTTTAGACTAGTGTTCTCTTCGAGCATTCCGACCATACCCTGTAACCAAACGTGTCAGTGGAGGGGAGGGGTAGCGAGACAATTACCCTGGCCTCGGCATCCGTCAAAGCCGTGTTGGCTAAAGAGAATTTTTCCAGGTGCGTACTTTGTTTGACGGCCTCGACTAATCGTTTCAATCGTTCTCGTGGAACATTCTAAAATGGGGAAGGGAGAGAGTGGGGACGGGTCGTGCACGTAAAGGATAGAACCATCCTGATCCACAGTTGCCCCTCCTTATTTATAGTGAACTGGCTCAGTTGGCTGGTGCTGGTCCCCAATTGCTTGGGTCAGCACCCATCACTAAAAGGCCGCAGTCCTATTTCAGCAACGGCAGTTTAGTAAGTCCGTTCTCAGAGAGGTCTCTATGGCGATTCAGCAAGTCAGTCGCTAGCCTAGCACACCTGGCTCTGGACCACTCACCCAGCACCAGTCGGAAAGATCCCACCCGTTGGATCCCAGGACGCTGGTGTTGGCACAGGATGCCATCGGCGGAGATGCTTTAAGTGGAAACTTCAGCAGAACCTGCAGTGTGATCCTAACTTGTCACATCGTGATGGGCTATTGGCAAAACTGAAAGTCCCGTGCGGCAAGGGAGCCTGCCAACAAAAATTTTTAAACCCTGCGTCTCTTACTTTCATGTTATTAATATTGACTTCTTTTAAATTCGGAT
The DNA here is from genome assembly GCA_030248295.1 of Mesodorylaimus sp. YZB2_4. NCBI lineage: Eukaryota > Metazoa > Nematoda > Enoplea > Dorylaimida > Dorylaimidae > Mesodorylaimus > Mesodorylaimus sp. YZB2_4. The sequence goes on along the minus strand of JASANH010000873.1, from coordinate 889,858 downwards.
CATTATTCTGTAATCGCGTGATGCAATCCTCCACATCAGTGTCATTCGGTGGTTCGTCAGGCATAAGTTTAAATGCTGTTGCCTTAATCAAACCTGAAAGAGTGAACTAAAAATGTCTGGGACGAGAGCATAGCGCAGATCTTACACGTGAATGTATTCTGTTCGACGTCCTGGGGTAGGCCTTTCAGCGCCTTGTAATATTGCGATTGGCTGAGCATGCTGTGCATACCCAGTATGCCTGAAAAGAAAAGGCTGAGGACCATTCCGGGCCATTTCGGGCAAGGCGAGGATTTTGGTCAATGCAATCTGTCATCATGGGCACCCTAATGAAGCAGGGCTGTCAAGTGAGTCCCGCCATTGGCTCAGGGCGATCAGAGTAAGCCCGCACATAAGGGTGGTCACTGGACAGCCCTTGCCTCGCGATGATCATTAAAGCTATCCTGGATGATCAGCTGACGGACACTCCGATCGGCATCTACTCACCAGCCAAGTCTACCAGATCCGATTCTTCAGCATTGATCAAAGCGTGTTCGAATTCTTCATCCGAGTCACCAGGACGTTCCAAATCCACACCGACATCGACCTCGTCCAGGGCCAGTACGCCGGTCTTGTGCTCGTCCTTCGGTTTCCACACATTACCTGAACCGAATGGCACTTTGCCCCGTCACTGGTTCAATCTATTCCATGGCCTACCTCGCTTGGTGCCAGGTTCATAGGGCACTTTCTCTTCCCAGTCCTTCTCCGTTTTCGCCTTTTCTTCCAAATATTTTAGTAATTTCTCCCGTTTAAAAGGTCCAGTAGGTTCTTTCGTCGTCTGATCGCGGCATCGTTGAGAAGGAGGAAGTAGAGAATTCTAAAAATAGAAGGGAGTATAGTTTCGCAGTGTCAGATGTAATGAGATCCAGGCCCTACGTCGGGATCAACTTCGTTATTAAGTTCCTCCAACTCCTCGGCCGTCAGTCTAGCCAGCAACGTGTCCACGTCCAAATCTTCGTACTCTTTTAGATCTTTGCCATAGAGCATAGTCGATGGTCGTCTGATCGACATGGTGGTCGTTGTTTGAGTAATTGTAATCTTACGTTCGCCGGCGATATAACTTAAAGTAAAGAAAAAATTCTATAAATGCACTCAACTCATTAACTTTTTTGACACCTAGGCTAAATGGCGTAGAATAAATAGGTTTGACCGAGGCAGACGTCAGATGATAGAGAAGGCGCGCCATGGGGGACAAGAAAGGCTAGGTCTCAGGGAAGACACCCTTCTCACTACCTCCTGCTGTTTCCCGTGCAGCTGGTGGTTGACGAGGATAGAGCAGACGTTTGTTCGCTCATGTTTCTTTCTAGTCGTCTTCGAACACCGATTGCGTCTTCGATCGTAAATAAGGCGGAAGAGCTGCTAAAAAGCGAGCTTATACGTTGAAAATAACGAAACGAATAAGCCGACTCCCGGGCCCAACAACCGTTGTACGATGGGAAAAAGGTGAAGAAGAAAACGAATATTCGAGTGCACGCTGCCAACAGTTGCTCTTGCTCTCGAGCGAAGCTGGCCTCAACCAGCTAACATTCGAGATGGCTCGTTTGCTCAGCATGAAGAAGCAAAACATTCTCCTCTCGAGCCAGCCACAGCCACGAACCAGGCGAGTGCGAGATTCTCCGAGGCCAGCGTGACGACGACTGGCATTTGTCGAGATAGCTGGTAAGCAAATAAACGGAAACCCGTTTCCCTCATTTCCACCACTAAAGCTGTTCCCGTGCCAAATAACCCACAACGGTGCCCTTTAGCTCGAAATGACGAACTAAACAGAACCAGGTGAAGAAATCTCTTCTTCCTGCCCTTCCCTACCAAAGCCAACCATGAACCTACTTCTGCCAAAGTACTCCAACTCGAAATCCCTCAGAATGTACCTGAAAATATGACGCAAGGAAAACTAGCTCAGGCAGATGAGATCAACTTTATTGGCCCAGGGCATCTTGACCAGGTGAGCAAATCTGCAAGATTGCCAAAATGCCAAGCCATGCTCTCGTCAATTCGAGAAGTGCGCACGTGAATGACGGAATCAGCAAATGCTTGCGCAAACTGTGACAAGTAGCCAACATGTCAAGCGGCCGTAACAAACATCAGATCGCTCCAGGGAACAGCACCGTGTCATGCGTAGTCATTTGAGTGGATTACAGTACATGCTGTAGAACTGCCTGCCAGCAGAATGCCATCGCCTTCTGTAGCCATCACTCCTTCCTTGCCCTGTACCGATTTTGTATTGAGGCAATGTGTCCACCATAGATTTTTACTATGCACATGGGGAAAAGCCGCCAGGGTACAAGGGTAGTTTTACAATCATATGCTGTCTCTGCAAAATGTATGCTCTGGTGCATTCGAGGGTGGCAGACGCAAAGTTGCAACTGCTTAGAACTGTTTGTTGGCTCAGTGTAAGCTTGACCCCACAACCGCTCAGTTAAATCATTAATGGCCACCACCCCCGCCGCTTAACAGAGGCTACAAGCTCACTGGAGCTTCGCTGCCTCGAGCGTGCTGTTGGTCAGACTTTCGACGCGGGTCTTTTGGAATTCAATCAGATATGTGGACTCCAGTCAGGGTCCGATATCTGAGTGAAAGGTAGAGCGATCGACAATATATACCGTACTACACGCGCATGATTGGTCCGACGACGCTCCAATCTTTCATCCTGAAACAGTGCGATTGGCTTGGATGAATACGAGCCTAACATGGAAAGTGTAAAATGGTAACCAGTTATCAGAACCATTGACACGATTGCTATCCCGGGACCGGGCCCACCCTTCGGGCTAGAATAAACTAGGTCTTAGGCCTTTCGTTAAATAAATAAATACTGGGCGCCGATATCCGTACGCGTTCTATAGAACGCACCTAGTTACATCTAACGTCCGTCAATCGAGCCTCTATGTTCATTCTACTGGATAGGTGCGGTCCACTTCAGCGTCTCGCTCTTGGGAGACATCCCTGGGTCATGCCAACTGGCGATTTACGACATCACTGTACCACGATAGAAGTATAGCAAGCTCTGCAAGCATCCTACAGGCATCAAAGCGTACATCAAAACACATCAACATGCATCACTCGGGGTCTCTCCTCGATTTCCCCTACTTCTTTGCAGTGCTCGCTTCGCCGATCAAGGTGAGCAGCATCTTTCTGTAATCCCCGCTTGTGTCATCCTGCAATAGCATTCATCTAATAAGACCAATTGCCTGTCAAACTTGGCCAAATTGCTTACCGCAATAAACTGGGCCAACGTTTGTTTGAACTGTCGCTGGAACTCGGCCTTGATCTGCACCATATCCACTTCGCAACGAGACACCACAACGCGAATGAGTGAATCATCGTCCGTGCCCAAGCCCTTTAGAGAATATTATTTCTAGACATGGTAAGCTGCATACCCACAAGTCCTGCACTTACCTTCATGGCCTTATATAGCTTTTGGGCGAAGTATCCAGGTTTGTTCTTGATGCATTGTACTGGAATAAATCAGCACTGCTATCCTGTCCAAGTGCAACCAGCCTGCAACTCACCGATGGTCAACATTCCTTTGGCCAGGTCGCCAGACATTTCACTCTGTATGGCCTCCTCGATCGATTTTCCTGCCAGTATTTCGTATTCTCTAAATGTGGCTCTCAACTGCGCGTAACTTCGTCTGACCAAGAGAGCATTGAATCGTGATTCGTCAGTGCCCCACTTCGCCGCGCCTGCGTCAAATATCTCCTGCAATTAAGAGGCAGGGGTGCGTGGGTCACTTGAATGGAAGGTTATCGTGCCTTACTTGGGCTTCCTTCTTGGCCATACTCCTATCGATTGTGTTCGATTCCTCTCGGTTGGCTTGCAGCAAGGACACAAGTAGGCGCTGGTAGTGGCCCTGAAGCGAAGTGAGGATCTTCTGACCTGGGAAGGGTGGTGGCAATGGGTATTTCAGAGAGGCTTACACTGGTATCGCCAATGATGTCTTCCTCCAGACTTTTATTGAAGACTGAAAGAAGGAAAATGCATTCGACTAACGATAAGTATTCGACCTGGTGTATCATTGGGTCAACTTGTGGGGGTAGAACCGACTCAAAGGCGCGCTTTGTGGGATGGCTGGGTGCGTCTATACTCCTACCTTTGCAGGAGTATAGACGCACCCAGACAGGGGCAAAGAGAGACCAAAGTTTCTGGGACAAAACAAGCCAAGGGAAAGTGGACGGACAGCTGAAAGGGCTACCCCCAGCCTATGTACAGTAGATATGTCTGTCCCACCCGAACGTACGTCTCTGATACGCCTCTATGATTGCCATCAGCGACTTGCTCGTGCGAGTGCAAATGATCTCAATCACAGCATCGTCGTCCGTTCCCAGTCCCTAAAATTAGTCTTTGTATACTGACTATATGTAGGACCCTGACTTGTTAGACCATGCCTTGACAGCCTTCCGTAGTTCGGCAGCATCGAAATCGGCGTGAGTACAGCAAAGTGCGTGTACCACTTTCCAGTAGTCGCCACTCAATTCGCTCTTCAGGTCCTTTATCAAATCCTTTCCAAACAAAGTCTTGTACACCTTGATTATTTCCTGACGTTGAGAACTGGAACGCTTGCCCCAAATAGCTGTGATGGAATCTTCGTCAGTGCCTGAAACGGGTCATTTTTAGATCAACAAGGGGTACAGATACCACTTCTGCGGCGCCTCCTTGCCCAGTTACTGCATAGCTCTACCCTCAGGACTAGCATCTGAAGGAGGCGTGTTCCACATATGGCGTCTGGCATCTGGCATATATGGGTGATGGGGATCCCACCACCCATCCTGAGTAGGCACCCATTTATCTTACCTATGCCCTTCATGGCCTTCCTCAAGCCGTTCGCATCTTCTTCGGCATTGAATTGCTTATAAGGCTTCAAGGTGCCCTCTTGCTAGAATGTAAACTCTATAAGCATCCTGCCACCGCCTCCCTCAACCCGTTATACTTGAAAGGTCTCCTTCTCAAACTGTGTTTCTTCCTTCTCTATCTGCTTCTTGACCACGGACTCGACAGGTGGCCTTCCAGTGGCCGATTTCCGGGAATCACTGCTCGGGCCGGGCTCAGCGTGACTGCCCCATCCACCTCGGGTCACACTGTGGCTGCTGACCGGTGTCCGAGGATGACGCTCGATTGGATGCTCGCTCCGGGATCGAGCAAACTTGTGGTCGGCGACTGGAGTCTTCGGGCGTCTATCATAGTGTTCAGTGGACACTGGAGTCTTCGGACGTCTCTCAACCACATGCGAATAGTCGTTGTAGACGGGTGTTTTTGGCCTTCGCTCAACAGTGGAAGAAGCTCGTTTGCGCCTTTCCGTGCGGGGCTTGGCGAATCGTAGAGTCAGCGAGTAGGTCTCATCGTCCTCCTCCAGGTCGGCTGCTACGATCTGAATAAGACGGAGGTAGGCTTTAGTGCGTGATAGGGTAGTCCCCAGTCACCAGTCATATACCACAGTCAATAGGCTGCCAGGGCCACGCGGCAAGCCTCGAAGATTGAAGAGTCCTTCCAGTCGTATGAAGCTGAAGAAGCATCAACGACTGGGAGGCTCTGCCTCGCCTGTAGTTGTGATCGAGGGTCAGGGAAGGCAGGCCGATACACTGCTCCATATATAAGATGCGACCACTTAGGCAATGAAATATACGGCCCCATACCCGAACATACTGCGCGGATAGGCGACAGAAGTCTAACCAACTGCTCAGGGAATGGCTAGCCCTAACTCACCTCTCCCAGCTTTGGCTCTCCAATATTGATACGGAAGTTCTTGTCCTCATTGGCGATCTCCAAGAGATGAGAGTAAATGTGCTTCAACTGTCCTCGCCAGTCACCTGAAAGCGTGAACTTAGCTTGCAGCACCCAGCCCTGCACTCGGTGCGGCTCTACATTCATTATGTGCGACATGTCCACACAAATGACTGGCACAGCATTGCATACCATGGCCAGGACTTGTCGGCTTTGCTCTGACGTCGTACTCAAGAGCGTGTTGAGGTGCCTGATGAATCACTCGCACTGGAGGTGGCGATGGGGGCTCCTGGACGTATGGGGTGGGCGGAGGTTGATTTCGGCCGTACGACTGTCGCATCAGGTCATTCATAGTCATCAAGCGTGACTCATCTAGTTTCTGCAAAGGAGACTAATGTGTCCAGCAATACCCACACTGTGCTGCTTCAAATGCTCTTTGATCTGAGGGTCTGGATCACATGAATGTCAGTGCGCCCAAGACCAACTATCCATTATGGCAAAACTGGTCCCCTTACCCGAAGCATATGCTCCGTCATGAAACCAATCTGCACTTGATTAGTGAATCCATTGGGTGGGTAGAGCACCCCGTAAGGGTACTGTCCCCCTGATACACTCGGGAAAGACGGCGTCATCGACTGAGCCTGGTGTAGTGCTTGGCCCACATACTCCGGTGGAGGGGTACCGAAAATGTTCACTTGAGTGCCAGAATAGTTGACTGGCTGCATAGGGCCATCTGCAACAGAAGACTGATTATAGCGGAACATGGGCCATGTGCGATTTGCAATCAGCTAGGACCGTCCCAAATTAGGACAGCCATATCTCCATGATGCAGGACAGGACGCACGATGTCCTGTGGTTTAACTGATTCACCCCAAGTTGTCTCAGGGAGGTTCAGTCGTCATCCCGACTCACCATCGGCCATCTTCATACCAAACGAATTGCCACTATGTGGTCGATGCATCCTCCGAATTCACCGAATCTAACGTGCGGATAGATTTCTTCTCAATATCTTCGACTACCTTGTCAGGCCTCTGTATTACTCATATCCGTCACTGGTCATTCTGGTCTGGTAGGACGGTTGTTCGCCACGTCACCATGGTGATAAGCAGTCAACAGAGCAACCCGAATCGATACTATTCCACTCATCGCCCGCCACTTTTGTGATATCTTCGTGATAGATCTTGTCTCAAATTTTACTTTCTGTTCATAAAACTTGACTGCACTCGTCACATTGCTGTCACTCCAATCGATACCATTTACAAAACGCACCCTGACAAGAATCACTGGAAAGTACAAACCATACAAATCACGTGCATACACTAATTTCGATTAAGATTAAGGGAAGTCGGATCATTAGAAAGTGCAAAGTATCCACACTGCATTCCTATCTTAGGCACACTCCTTATTGAGAAATAGGCCAGAAAAGCAACCAAATATTGCATGATCATAGATGTGATTGCCCATAATCAATAAAAAGAACTTAGTCGTAGCCTCTGTACAATCTACCAGTATTCAAAATATGCTCACATAGTCAAAACTTATTGAAAGAACTGTGTACATAATTAAAGGAAAGCTAAGGCCCTTGTGCCCATAAAAATTGTGTCAGTGATGTCTTTGGATTAAAGTACTATTCTAAATGTAGAATTATGTACAATTGACAGATTCTTCGACTCGAGAATAAAAGAATAAGAATTCCAATAAAAAGTCAAAAAAATCAGCCTAAACCGAGCCTAGCCCCTGTAGCCCTGCATAGCCTGTAATTCCTTTTCCACCGAGCTCATCGTTTGTTTTTGGTGCTCGTTAGGAGTGGCATAAATGTTCGGCACGGCTTCGCGTTTGATGTGCTCGTAAGGGTGAGTGCCATTTGACAGGTGACCATCTGAAAGTCACATTTGACAACCAACCCGATGAGTCGAAGCCATCAAAACTCAGAAGTACTTACTTTTGCTTGGCGTGGACGAATAGGCATCATTCTCTTTGCCCCTTGGAAAGTCAGCGTCAGCGTAAATGCCACTGTTCACTAAAAGTGACCCATCTTTGTAAACCCACCACGCACACAAGCAGAAGAACATGGGCACATGGGATGGGCGAAGTTCCCCCTACCTGAGTCTGTGTCGTCGTAGGTGGTCTTTGGGAGATTGATCCTCAGTTTACCCGTATTGGCGAACGCCGCGTCAAACTTGGGATTCGATACACCGCTTGTGACGTCGGACGACGAACTGGTACTGCCGTCCGTCGGGAATGAATTCCTGTTGAACCCGGCTTGTTTTCCTTTTTGAGACACTGGATCATACATAGGATTGTCGAACTCGTTCTTCTCGATAGTGGATGCCGAGTATTCGCTGGCGTTATACCTTAAATATAAATATGGTAAGAACACGCGGGAAGGATTAGCAAAGGCCTCGCAATAAATTCGCCAGCCCCTCACGTGTTTATCCCTCATACCTGACAGTTGGCAGATCAGGATCTTTCTCGCGCTTGTATTTACGGCGATAATACACAACGAGAAGCGCTAGTACCAGGACCAAAATGATAAATAAGACGACGACAACTGGTACGACAACATTCGCACTGCTTGATGACTCGGCAACGTACGATGCGGGACTTCCAACTGAAAATAGCAAACACATAGTTACGCATGCTGTAGTGTACCTCATCTTACACGTTAGTTTACCTTGCGGACACGATTTTCCTTTTATACAACATCCAACAATTGGATTACAAATCTCGCCTTTGGATTCGTCACAGTTGCACGTGCTCCGACAGTCCATACCGTACGTATTGTCCGGGCACACTGAAACATAGCTTAGCTTCAGTAGGGCGAACTTGAATCCACTATGGGCTTCTTACCTGTATTGCAGGACGAGCCCATGAATCCTGGCGAACAGGCGCACACTCCAGTGACTGGGTGACAGCTTTTCGTGAATTCGCTGCACGTGCATTGAGATTTGCAGTCGTAGCCGTACGTATTTGGAGGGCAATATTCTGAGCATTCATGACCTCGGAGACCAGCCGGACAACGGCATGTTCCATCCGACACGTCGCACACAGCGCCTTTCGTGCAATTGCACGTATTTAGACATTCTTCTCCCCTAAACTCAGTCTACTCAAGAAAAACGCCGAACAAAATGCACTAAAAAACCTACCACGTTCCAGCTGGACAAGGTCGATCGCAACGCGGTCCTGAGAATCCAGAGTTGCAAATGCATCTGCCGTCGCGAGGGCGACATTTACCATTCGTACATGGACGGCATTGTTGTGTACATGCAAACCCGAACGTACCCGCGGGACAATCTAGAGAACACAAGCAATCAGGTTTAAAACATTAACTACAGTATGCAGTAAATATCAAACGGTTCTTACCGCTTGCGCAATCACTGCCAGTCTTTCCTGGGACACACTGACATTCGCCAGTGACATGGTGACAATAACTAAAGTTCAGATTGCATTTGCAACTTTCGCTGCAGTTGAATCCGTATCGACCCAACGGGCAGGCTGAAAGGATACAAACATGTAAAAAGCATGTTGCGCTTTTTCCCCTGACCTGACTTACCCGATTCGCATCGAACTCCGAAATAACCTGGTTTGCATAAACACTGTCCAGTGACTGGATCGCAAGCACCTGGGTTTTCCGTATTTAAACAATCCGGGCATTTCTGAGCGCAATTGCGTCCATACTTGCCGCGGGAGCAAGCTAAAACAGAATCTTTGTCACAACCATTTTTTGTTTGTTGGGTCCCGTGCTAGTCCAGTTTCCCCAGGGGATTCCTAATATATTTTATCTACAGCTGCAGCGTCCCAGTTCGATTAAAGGAAGGGATCTTCCCAACTGGGGTTCAGGGACCAGTTTACTGATTCTCGTTCGTCAGGAACGTCCAGAGGCGGGGAATACAGGTCGGCGATGGACTTACTAAACTGCCTCCCATACTGGAAGCTTAATCAGGACCCACAGGACCAGCGCCGACAATATCATCTGAAAGCAACTTACAGGTCTCGCATCGATCTCCAATGAAACCGTCCTTGCATATGCATTTGCCATCGTTCTGCTCGCAGCTGCCACCATTGCACTGGCACTTACGGTCGCACTTCTCGCCCCACGTTCCATCTGGGCATCGACTGCTGCACGTCCTCCCTGAAATCGTGCACATTATGGTAGGACATAAAAAAATAATGCAAACCCCCTTTCGCCACTTACCGTACCACCCATCCTTACACTTGCACCGGCCATTTGTATGATCGCATCCGACTGAACTGGATGAGCATCCGCAAGTCTGCTGGCATCCAATACCGTATTTTCCACCCTGTAACCACTGACCACTGTCCACCAAGATGCACAGAAATACAACCCAATATTACCTCGCATTGTTGCCCACAATCGCTGCCTTGATATCCTGATGAGCAGACGCAGCCGCCATCCGTCGACAAGCATCCGCCACCGTTCAAACCTTCAATGAACATACGAGTGCAGTCAACCCCCAACTAGAGCTCACTGCCACAACTTACAGCTGCATTTGCTTCCACAGAAGACACCGTAACTGCCCGCATGGCACGGCAGATCACAACGAACTCCTTCGAACCCTACAACGCAGGTAAGTCAAGGAATTCCCGCTTCTTTTCCGAGTACACAACAACCATACCTGGCTTCTTACAATTGCACTCTCCCGTCGAAATAACGCAAGTGGCATCATTCTTGCATTCGCACCTGTAATAAACGGTAAAACAAAAAATAGTCCCCCAAATAATCCTTTCATAGCACATTCCATTCTTACGGGAAAGTGCAATTTTGGCCAAAAAAACCAGTTTCGCATTGACTTTCACAGCTAAAAAACGAAGAATGCCGATCACGAAACGCTGAATCACACATCACAAATCAGATATACTTTTGGCCTCTGTATCCAGGGGTGCAATAACAAGTTCCGTCTCGGGGATCGCAATATGCGTCATTCTACAAAAATTGACCTACATATCGACCAGACCAACGCCAAAATGTTCTAATAACACTCACCCTGCAAGTGCACGGCTGCGAACATTTATCACCAAAACTGTACCTAAAATCAAGCGAAGCCGTTACGAGATGATGAAGCCTAGAATTTTAAAAATTTCCGACACTTACGTTGGACACGGTTCACCACATGCCGCTCCAACCCAGCCGGGTTTACATTTGCAGGCGCCAGTCACGGGATCGCACCTAAAAGGCGCCAGCCATTTAAGCTATGCTGTTCAGGAAGAAAAGGCCAGCCAGATTTCTAGATAAGAAATCAACAGGGGCAACGTAGGTAATTCCAATCAGGCCCCAGCGATCTCGCACGTGCAAGACGCTGAGGCATGAAGATGACTAAGCCCGACATCACTTACATTTCGGTATCCTCCATATTACACGAGCACAAGTTCGAGCACGTCTCGCCATAACGATCGTCGGGACACACTAGAAAGAAATATCATTACGAGCATATCAGACGCCAGACTGACTGTGAGATACAATCGGCTCATCCATAATCCTTACTCCTAGTCTCGCATGTTTTTCCACTAAATCCTTTACGACATTGACAGGCGCCAGTCGATGGTGAACAGATGGCGTCATTCATACAAGCGCATCGATTGGTGCAGTTGGCTCCAAAAAATCCCACATCGCACGGCTTCTCGCACTGGACTCCCGAAAAGCCAGCTTCGCATCGGCAAGCACCCGTCACATGATCGCAAGTGGCTCCGTTCTTGCACGAACATCGTTCAGCGCAATTGACGCCGTACACTCCCTCGGGGCATTCCTCGGCGCACATGGGTCCCTGAAGAAAAGGTATTAATCTTTTTCTGTTTACCCAGACCTCGAGAATAATGACTACCTTCCATCCAGCATCGCATATACACTCGCCGCTCGTCGGATCGCAGCGTCCATTCTCGCTACACTTACAAGGCAGCTTACAATCGGGTCCGTGTCCATTTTCGCATCGTCTCTCGCATCTAGAAAGAGCCATCAAAATGTCCACGTCATCAAAATACAATCTCCTGTACGCCACTTACAAAACTCCTGTGAAGCCAGCAGCGCATTGGCATTCTCCGGAAACAGGATCACACGTTGCATCATTCAAGCCTAGAATAAAGAATGCACTAGTTTATTAGTCATACACCAGGTCGAGCATCAGCTACTTACAATGGCATTTATAAGTGCAATCTTGACCATAAAAACCCTGAAAAGACAGAATAAACGTTTTCAATTGCGTCTCATTGATGACGAACCGTATGGGCAAACGACACAAAAACAAATATGACATCTTCAATTTACTCACCTGCTGGCAATTTTCTGCGCATTTTTCCCCTCGAAAACCGGGTCTACAAAAGCAAGCGCCAGTCGTCGGGTCGCAACTGGCTCCATTTTTACACTAAACATAAAAACGTTGACAGCTGAATAAATAGGAAATTTGCTTTCAATTCGCATAAACTGGTTTAACTCACCTCGCATTCCTCTTGGCATTGATCGCCGAATCGATTAAATGGGCAACCTTCAAATTTTGCAAAAAACATGATTAGCAACTATTGCAAAGAACATTTAAATAAGTAGCAAACTACAGTATTTACTTTTTTGACACGTCTTGCCACCCCAGCCGGGAAAACAAGAGCACGTATCAGGCGCCGAGCAATTGCCATGAACGCAGACCTCTTGACAAACAGCTACAGTTAAAAAAGATGAAACGATTTTGTATTTCTAACTCCACTACAATTTGAGAGAAACAGTTGGCAAGGTCGCCCAAGGGGTGAACGGCCTCCAGGTAAGTGTTTTGACACCTGCCGTTCAGATTGATTTGTCAGCAGCCCACTCATCGTCAGCCAGGGGGTTTTTAGCAAAGTTGAGATCCAAAACGAGAGAGTCCCTTAGTTGACTACTTACGGACGCAGAAACCATTCTTTTCTCGGTATCCATCGCAGCAATCTTCTTTGATTTCTGTGGTCACGTACGTTTCGTTCTTGTAGGCTTGTTTGTAACCGACCCTGCAGGTAAATTATTGTCAGAAGTAGGAAGCAAATACATGAGAAACTTTTTACTTGAGTTTCTCGCATTTGAATCCTTTCGTTATGTCGAAACAGAACTCGGTTGTCCGGTAAGTGAATGCACGTTGGTAAGGAACTAGTTTCAATTTTTCGACCCTGAATCATTGCTAATTTAATTAAGGAAGAGATACACAAACTAATTACTTACTGGACTTGTCTGGTGCACACATTTTCGCCCTGCAAGTTGTCACCAAGTACGGACCAATGAAAAAACGAGAAGACAATCAAAGAAACAATGCTTTTCATTCTTCTCAGACCATTCAAACCGCGTAAACCGCTGCGAAAAAGCTCTGAAAGCATAAAAACGTTTAAATGGCGTTAAACTGAAAGCAAACAGCCCGTTCCATGACTTTTTATACGTAGCTAAAATTCGGCGCGAAGACTTATGTTCGCGATAAAGCGTCGATTGAGAACACATGATTGAGGCCGAGGATTTCGCGAAAAGCATAACTCACTTATCGAAGCCGAAGGAAAACAAGGACGTGTCTGGTCGGTAGGTACATTGTCAAAACAGCAAAGGTAAACAGCCGGTTCTCATATGGTGACTAGGACTTCCCTCGTTCGCCGATCACAATGGCCAACGAACGAACCCGGCCGACCTACATCCAACAAACGCCTACAAAAGATCGATCTGGCGGAAGATGCGTAAACAGAAAAGTCTCAACATCAGTCTAACTGATATTAGCAACGAAAAATGTCTGCAACTCCGAATCAGAGCCAGTCCCAAAATACAACATCCTCTCGTGAAGTATTTTCCAACAAGGCACGTTAGTCGTAATCAAAAATTTGCTGCCAACCAAACTGGGCCTTGACGGATGACGCAGGCGCGTAGGTACCCACGCCTGTAATTTTCAATGGGCAAAACTAGTTCTGAGACTGCAAAAACAGCCGAGGCGAGCCAGAACAGGGAGAGGACCGAAAATTGTCTCCACCCACCCAACTGCAACGAATTTACTCTCTTTCACTTTCCGCACAAAAATAAAAATAAGAAAAAGACCACTTGAGACCCACTCCTGTCGACTCTGTTACCACCAACAGGGCCAAGTATTTTAATAGTACGGTAGCTAGCATATCGAGCCCAGCATCACGGGAGAAGCCTGAAGGGAATGCGAGTGCCCTGTTTTTTACCTGCTGCGCAGAAAAAAGATTTCCATCAGCAGCCGGCAAGGATGAAACTAAACGACGCAGGCCAAACATCGACACACATTGGATCCAGAGGAGAAAAGTGATCCATCCTTCAACAAGCCCCATAAGCTGAAAAGGAACGGCTGAAACCATACGCCCACCTTCCACCGGCATGGAATCCATTAGCTAGAAACGGTTCCCGCGGTTCGAATAGCCTTAAACCTGCGTATACAAACTGACGACGACCCGCCAGCTCGTAGACATAATGAATCCAGTGAATCAGGCGATGATGAACTGGCCAAAATAACATTGGTCACATACATACCACCTCTCGTCCACGGCATCGTTGCAAAAGATTTCCCGCGCCCCCGTAAAGAATTTTAGTCAAAGTGGCTGGCACTAACAATCACTCGCATGCTGGACTCGACTCATCGTTTCGTTGAAACGTTCCAGCCAGCCGGGTGTCACCGCCATGCCCGGCCCATTCGCGCCCTCGTTGTCTGCTGCTTTGCCATACAAACTGTTAGCACCTGCATATCCGGCGGGAATTCAAACTATTGTTAGCTGTGGTGTCAGTTTTCAGTTTTCACGGCTCTTCTAGTGTTATCATCATATTCTATTCTCGCCTTAGGGCAGGCCCCGCTTTCTTGCATTTTTTCTCCATTTTCCGGTCTTTTGCTGCTGTTATATATCAAAATTGGTCTACTTTACACTCATGGCTCGCGGGGGCTCCTGTTCGACCGAGATCTCCATTTGTGTCACTTGGCAGTCGTCGAGACAGGTCGGACGATTGTTTGCAGTCTCAACTTGGCAATCGCCTCGAATCGCCATGGCCGAATTTGGTGGCAGCTACAAGCAGTTTTTGACGAAAGAGAAAGAGGATGAATTGCGAGCTACGGCCTCGGCTATCGTCACCCCGGGAAAGGGCATTCTCGCCGCCGATGAGAGTCCAGGTAAGCGAATGTTGGACACGATATCAGGCTGGGCAGTTGACTTGTGGTTTCAGGCTCTATCGGCAAGCGTTTGAAGGAAATCAACGTGGAGAACAACGAAGAGAATCGTCGCAAGTATCGTCAACTACTGTTCACCACGGACGCATCGGACTACATTTCGGGTGTCATCCTGCACGACGAGACGTTCCGGCAGAAGCACGACAACGGCACCCCCTTCCCCAAGTTGATAAAGGACAAGAAGATAATCCCGGGCATCAAGGTCGACAAGGGCATCGTGCAGTTGGCTGGCACAATCGGGGAAGGAACCACGCAAGGTGAGTATCCGAGGTTGGGACACTGATTCTGCCACGTTCTCCCTCTGCAGGTTTGGACGATTTGACCACCCGGTGCAAAGAATACTACGATGGCGGATGTCGTTTCGCCAAGTGGCGCTGCGTTTTGGTGCTCGGTCCGCACACCCCGTCCCATTTGGCCTTACTCGAGAACGCCAACGTTCTGGCTCGCTACGCCAGCATTTGTCAACAGGTAAATATGCAGACCGGAATCAAAATCATTCCCATGCTTTTTCCTTTGCAGAATGGGCTGGTGCCAATCGTGGAACCAGAAATCTTACAGGATGGCGATCACAACTTGGATCGGTGCCAGAAAGTAACCGAACTGACGTTAGCTTACGTGTACAAGGCCTTGGCCGACCATCACGTTTTCCTGGAAGGCACGCTGCTGAAGCCGAACATGGTCACACCTGGTCAGGCCTGTCCGAAGAGGGCCACGCCAGAAGATATCGCTCGCGCCACTGTGACAGCTTTGCAACGCGGAGTGCCTTCCGCTGTGCCTGGTAAGGAACAGCTCCGAGTATGACATGGTTCGGCTGAAAGGGTGCTCGTTTAGGAATCGTGTTCCTGTCGGGTGGCCAGTCGGAAGTGGACGCCAGCATCAACTTGAACGCCATCAATCTGTTCAAAGGCAAGAAACCTTGGGGCCTCACTTTCTCCTACGGTCGTGCTCTGCAGGCGTCGGCTTTGAAGACCTGGGAAGGGAAAGACGAGAACGTGAAAGCTGCACAGAAAGCCTTTTTCACGCGCGCAAGGGTAAGTATGTGTACTTGCTATGGCCTGCCTAAAGGCACGCACATGACTGGTTTGCTTGTCCCCTCTCTGTCAGCCTGACAGTACAGCTTTTTTAGGCCAATGGTTTGGCTTCGATGGGCAAGTACGAAAACGAGGCAGCGACGGCCGGTTCGAGCCAGTCGTTGTTCGCTGCAAAGCACCAGTACTAACCGGAACGGGCGTCAATGAGAAGTGTCCATGACAAAAGCATGGTTAGCGCTTGACTTGCTTCGAACTACGCCATAATTTCGCTCATCGTCAGTAGCGTAAATATGACTACTTAGTTTCGGTGACCCCATTGCCATCCTTCAACGCACAGTCGCATTCATTACCGTCCTCGCACCCACACCTCATCGCGTCTTTTGGCTGAATGGCAAGTCCCTCAGTGCCTGCTTTGCCACTCATAAAATTTACTGTACACAAGCAAACATGAAAAGGACACACTTGCAACAAACGTAAAACACTTTCTGACATGCTACTCGTTTTCTCAAATCTCATTCCTTCCGCTTTCTCGAACACTCACGGGGAACGGAAGGTATAGAGCAAACTCGTGTACTTCGTATCTGAACGGTGTTGAAACTGACAAAAGGAATATAAAGCTATACAACTCCTAGATCCCTTGAAGACAGCACATCGTTTCCTACCAAGTCAGCAAACCATACTCGCCACTCCACATTACAAAGGTCAGTTGATCTGTGCATAGGACTACTACACCTACCAACACAATCCTCCACTCGCACACTTCCAATACTGCAGAATACTGTCATCACACAATGGTCATCGCCGTCCTCAGCCTCCACTTACAGCACAGCACGAAAGGTCTATAGCACGCACTCCACTCCAAACACGGCTTACAAGAAACCAGCGCCACTCCTATCTAGTACCTATTAGCCAAGCCTCGAGTCCTATTTCCCGCATTTCCATCTCGGCTACTTTACACACAGGCGAGGCCTACATTGTCTACAGTCCAAACTAGCATGTACAAACTGCGGTAAGGGAACTGCGCTCCATGACCTGTTCAATAAATAACTCATCCCTGCTCGCCAAGGAGCGCAGTTCCACCGAAGTCAAAGCCGGCGATAAGGCAGAACCGGCGGTGCTATGATCGGGATGCGACTGGTCGCCATTCGCAAGAACCCGACCCGACGGGGGATTGTACTTGTTGGCACCGTACTAGACGACATCGTGCCGGGAGGTTGACGGTCTTTTACAGACGCCCCGCTGCTAGTCACCCTCCCGGCGCCACCGCTAAAACACAAAAACAGTTAGCCAACACGGCAGCACTCGTGCTCTGAACACAGGTACGTTAGTGTTGTCACAGCACTCCGCCGAAAGCGTAGTCCAACAAGCAACCTCCGATTGCAATATGCACTAACGACAGCACTGCACAGTACACGGACAACGAGGACACAAAACAGACCACTAGACCATGTTAGTAGCCACACACAGCGCGCCACATTCCACTTGCCACCAGCACTTATTGCGCAATACATTACAGCGTGCAGCTCAGACAGTCGACACGTGCAGCAAGCATTGGATGCGCCCAAACAACTTGCGTGACGGGGGTACACACAAACACGAACTGTGGTCCAGGCTGGCAACATTCCTCGATCCCTTCGCTGCCAGGCAACTAAGCATCGCAACCTGCAGTCCGGTCAGACTCGATAGCCACAGTTAGGCTCTCAGGCACAACAGTCAGTTCATAGCCGCAAGCGAATGACACAACAGTTTAGTTGAAACTGAATAGGCACTCGGGTGAGCGAGCCTAGCACCGCCGAGACGTTAGCGAAACGGAAAGCAGACGGACGCTTGCGACAAGAAGCAGTGGGACGGTCACGACACGGTAGCCTCAAGTCAACATTTCCTTACTTCTGCCATCAACCGTCACAGAGTGATCTACGATTCTGTTCAGAAAATAGCAACAGAAGTAGCAGCAATAGCAGTAGCAGTGCAGAAGGATCCACGTTGGGCTTATAATTTTTTGGAATGCTAGAAAAAATTGCAGTCATTTACTTCTCGTTTGCATAAGCGCTGCAGGCATTTCAACCGTGTGCATTCGTAGAAATAAAGAGAAAGCCTTGCGAGAGAAGCCCAAGGATATTTGCGCGTGAGATAGTCCATAAGAAGAAAGCGTAGCCCAAGCGCCACACTTCTCAAATCCCATTTCAGTATCCGCTGTCCCGATAAGAAAAGCCATTATACCAACATGAGCCAGCATAAAACACTCAACTCACCTAAACATGCTCCATGACTCTTGGTTGGCTGCGGGATCGACGTACGGAAGGCGTGCGCCTCCAAGGGCTGGAGTCGCCGCCACCACGAGGCATCTCCATATCACCATTGCTGAATGGCAGTCGTGCCGCGCTGATACTGGCCCCTCGAAACTCTATTTCGAACTGAAACCACGAGAATTCCCTCAAAATGCCAACACCAGGCCTATCACTCCTTACCTTCGTTGCACACACGAAACAAGACGTCACAAGTTTCGCTATTTCGTTCATCAGATTCTTCGTCTCCTGGATCACACTGTCAACCTGAACGAAAGGCCCCACCGTTCACTCCGCACAAAACCGTGTCCAACCTACGGTACCTTGTTGAACGTAGCTGCCTTTCCAACAGTCGGACTCTTGACCAGCACTTGTAACTGTTGACAGTGGCCGGGTATTCGCTCCAAGAACTGCACCAGTTCGTTCTTCTCAGGGCTCCCAGGTACCTGAAACGGCAGGGACTATCAGTGCCTTCATAAGTCAGCAATGAAGTACACAAGCCTGACCTCGTAGCTGAACTCTCGCACCGTCTTGTACATCTTATTGGCCTCTTCTGCGAAGAACTCCGCCTGAGTGAATAGGTCGTGCGTGGTCTTCAAAGGACCATCGCCACGAGTGAATAAATACTAAAAAGATAACACCGCAACATAGTCCTTCCCGTTCCCATTCCAAATAAAGCCATCGCCATATCTCACCATATTGAAAGCCATCGACGACATATTCTTGGCCCTTTTCACAATATCGTTCTCGGCATACTCGTCCCACTTCTCCGCCTCAGCGTCCACCTCCGATGTCAGCAACTTCATCTCGAGTCCCACTTTGGCTATCTTCTGTTGATCCTCGACGTCCAGCACCACAGGCTTCATTGGCTTCGACGTGCTTCCATGTTTCTGAAAAGCCAAGCTTATCTCAAAACCCCGACGTGATCACTCTTACGAATCTACATAGATTTCATCGGGACAGTGAGCCAGGCGCTATCGCTTTCATAGGAATACTGGCACAAAGATCAGAACCAAAAACAAAGTGCAAAACACACGCACCATGCAATCACATAAGGGCAGCCTAGACATGTGACCTTTAAACACAACAGGTGTCTGAACATAGCACACACCATAAAGAAGCATGCAAGTAACAAATAGTACAGAGAGGTATTCTAACAGGGTGCACATCCATTTTAATTAGGCCAGATTTTTGATCAGTTCCTCCACTGCCTCGTCCAACTGTCGTTCCAGTTTGCCACTATCAACATAAGGTCGTTTTGGTGCAACACTGGGAAGAGACTGTGCACTAATACCGTTGCAAAAAGATTGCGGCGACAGCTCCATGAACGATGCTGATCGCAAGGACATTGGCGAACAGTCAAATAGCGCAGGGGACGAAGGTCGAAAACGAAGGCTTTCGACAGCTCTCGAGACGCTTTTTTCGAAAGACGTCAAAGAATTTTTCAGCTCCCTGCATTCTCGAATTTCCTCTCTTTTCGTCACTGGGTACTTTTCGCTCGTCGAACCGCGGCTGACGCCTTCACATCCATGCACACGTGCGAATTTGTCAGGCGTGCAAACATTTACAAACACAGAATCCAAGCTACCGTAATAAAGAACGGAGCTGGGTTTAGCATGCAAAGGAATACTGGAGATTGTAGCCAAGCGACCAGTGCCACGCTGAGATAGCCACGGGGGTTGATGTTTAGGCAATGCTGCAAGCGTGCCCGATGGCGGTCGAATTTGCATGGCCGAGGACGATGCACTGACGCCACCCGTGTTGGGAAGGTACAGATTCGAAGAACTAAGAGTCCAATGATTATGCTGATTTACCCCTGGTTTTGGCAACGACATGTACGCCTGCTTCTCCGCAGCCACTCGACCGTAGCATATTGCATCTGACTCCTTCGCCAATCGAGATAATTCGTTAACCGACTGCGCCCATGTATCGCAAAACACTTCCAGATTCTCTCGCGCAATTCTACTCGACGGATGAAGACACAATGTTCGACCAGCCAGCACCGTCTGAAACATGATGTCAGTAGTTCTCACAAACTTTCCATATCATCATTGCCAACTTACCAATGGAGCCAGGGCTCTGAGATTCCTTTCTGCGTGCCCGCTCTGCACATGCAGCGAGTCCGTAAGTGAGATATGATGCAGAAGTCGGCACACCTGCAAGCAGATCAATCACACCTCGGCTCCTACAGTACTGACCCGACTCACCTCTTGCATATGCTCCGCATGTTCCCGAAACCGTTCGATGAACTGTTCAACACCATCGATGTCACCAGAAACTGAGCAGGCTTTCACGCTGGACAGAATGACGTGATCTTCATTCGTCCGAAACACTTCGGCCACTTGGTCCATGGCAACGATTTGCAACTGTTTTCTTAAATCCTTCAACGTCTTTGTTAGTCGTTGCACGCCCGCCTCCACCGCCTCCGCTTTCATACGCTCCGGTTCGTCCTATGTACAGAAAAAGGACATTGCCAACGATATATTAATCTCAGTGCTGAAACCTGATCTTCAAGAAAACGCTGCCCTTACCAAATCGGGCTTGAGCAAATTGCCTAATTCGAATCTCGTTTCTTCGAGGAAATCCAACACCTGTTCGCGATGATGATGGGGAGTGTAAGCGGAATCTGTGAAGTCTTGCGTCATCTCGCACACGGCTTCCAACGAGCTGACCAATCGCTCTCGCACACCAACACCCACGCTACCAGTCATTCGAACCATTTCCAGGGCGTCCTAAAACGAAACGCGTATCAGCATTTGTCAACGGACCATCAGACAGGAGACTTGCCAAAAGCTGTTTGATGGCGACATTGGCGGTCAGCTGGAGCCCGATATCCAATGGTTCGTCTTCGTGATATCCCATGCCCACGAAATACCTGGCTGGATCGTAAGGAAGTATGCCGTCGCAGGCGCATAGTCCGATCAATTGCAAAGCAGTACGCATTTGTCTGAATACACCGTCCCTAGCCTGACGAGCTGATTCGCAGTCAGGATGCCTGAGTAGGGTCTAAAAGAAAAAAAGCGATAAAACGAAAATTCTTCTCAAAGCAAATACACACGAGCACTGAGCGTTCAATGGCCTAGCGGTCCTGTTCGCTGCCCAAGCCAAGCGCCGCTTCTTTAACGATTCAATTCCCATACGGGCGGCACCGGTACCGCCAAACGGCTTAAACTCATTCTACGGCAAACCAGCGCCAACCATTGACTAGCAGCGCATTGTTACACAAGAGCAAGCAGGGAGGAAATATCGACTCAAGGAATGACCTTTCCCGCCCGCATTACCTTGGACGAAGTAAGCAATAACATGGTGTATTTCTCCAGTACGTTACGCGCCATTTGCATTTGAGCTTTACGCTTCTCGCTCTTGACGTCCTGAAAAAAGTAACCCGCTTTCTGAAAGCTCCATAAAACTCGATTTACGTCCACATTCTTCTCTTTCCCCCAAGTCTTACACGTGTTCTAAAAGGCTGGCCAATTTACTTTGATGTAACTGCTAAAAGGACTCCCAAAGAATGCATAGAGATCAGTACCCGCTCAAAAAGCGAGCCTAAGATAAAGGACCAGCCAATACTCTACAAGATTTATGACCCCCACGAATCACATGCACTGCTCACCTGCTGTCGATCGCCCGTCTGATGAGCTAAATCCACCATTTCACCACCAAACTGAGTAAAAATTTTCACGAATTCCGTAAAGTTGTTCGTATTCTCCAACCTCGTAAGCGAATATGCCACCTGGGGAAAAGTATTACAGGCGCTAAATTTCACTCACAAGTTCTAAAAACATGGATTACTTATTACCTTGTCCTCGGCTTTCAATATTTGTTTTACCACCACTCTATCAGCCAGCAATAAGACTCGGGTAACGCTTGATAGCAGCTGTCGAGCCGCACGCACCAAAACGCCTCGATCAACAACTGGTCCGTTAGATACGCCGCCACCTCCATCAGGTGTTGGAACGGCCGATAAACTGGCTATTGCATTTCCTAAAAAGACGCCAACGTTTCAGTCTAACGCAAAGTTTTTTCCCCAGACAGACGAAAAAACATAGAAAAAAGATAAGACATGTTCAACAGCAGTTCTCTCCGAAATCTAATTCTGGAAAACTAGCTCCCGTCTTACAAAACACTGAAGTATAACTCAATAACGACACTGACGTCAACGTCTAGGCAGGCGACTGATTGTGAGTCTCGATTCCTGCGAAAGCAATTTACACAAAATCTCATCACAAAGAAACCATATTAATGAGTGCAGCTTGTAGGATTCTCATGGCTCAGAAATACGCCTTCAGCAACATGTAAGACGGCGAGCGCGAGCACGTACTACTTCTACTACCTCTGGTACGAATATCTTTTCCATTACAAGGAGGACACGCGCCAGAATCGTCAACCACTTGGTACTAGTGCCCTTATCCACCCCCCTTCCCACGCCACATGGCTGCTTCTTATGAGCGCCGAGCCATGCTTGGCAATAGACAGTAAATGACCTGACATGGCATGGCCATAACGGACATACATGTCTGCTCATGACAGCATTCAGATGATGTGTTGCATTGTTTTCGTTTGTCTGCGTGCATTGTCTATCTATTTAGTTGCAGATGAGACAAGTTTGGATCCTCGATAAAAAGAAAACAAATAAAAACACGAGGGCAATCGGTTTATCTTGTTGGTAACTGATTACTTCGCGTCAAAAACGAAAGCCAATAAATGCGCCTAGTCCAAACGCACATTCGAATAAGCTAACCTGTATCTGACGTTATTGCTCACGAGAAGTTCTAGACGACGAAATAAAATGAGCAACTGTTGCATGGCCCCTAATGAATATAGCTAGGCATACTGAACAAATGCTATGGCGGCCAAAGTTTGCGCCCAAGCCAGAGTAACGAGCAATGAATACCAAATGCAAAATGACTCGAGTGGTGCCTATTTCTCAAACCACTCGTCAAGAACTAGACAGCGCCAACACTTGCTAGCCAGTTCAAAACGCCTCTGTCAGCACCAGTTCGATGCGCCATATTGACAAACGTTATTTTTCACTGCCCTTTCGTTTCAGCAATGCGCAAATGAAAAACTGACAATCACAATGCACTGTGCTCAAGTACACGCCAAAAACAGGTTAGATAATCCGTAAAGATTCCCAGTTCTGGTGTATTCAGTCGGGTGAGAATGAAAGTAAGAGTGAAAATAGAAGTTCCGTTTGCAACAATACGAGAACTGTTTGAAGAAAAATTGAAATCGATTAATCAATCAACGCATGGAATGTTATTATCACATTCCGATAGGGTCAACGAATGAAAAACAGCCAGTTTGCTTTTCCCCAGAAAACGTGTCCAGACATAGCTACTTAATCCGAATAAAGTTGCAGTCGGCTTTCAGATTTTAGGAAGTTGGGTGTCTTACCTGCATTTCTGGCTTCATGGCAAGCATCGTACATCTCTGGTTGAATTTCAGGGTTTTCATCCGCAATGCTTTCTCCAACAGTTACAAATCGTTCGACGGCAGCTTGGACGGCCGCACCGATCTGCAGCGCACAGACCACTGTTACATATTATCATATCAACAACAATACATCATTTCCTGACAGTCACTTACCTTTAAAATGGCTCTCGCAGCCTTGTCCGACTTCGGCTTCAACGCATACCTTTCTCTGTGGTTAACCAAAGTGGTAATCTTAAAACAAGAACCCTTCTTCTAAATATAAACCTTAACCGCGTGTAAATAGATGCTTCTTACCTGCGAGACCAATGGCACTAAAGTTTGCTCAATGGATTTTGTTTTTATCTCCAGATTCCTCGTATCAAAACGGGCACTCGGAACCGCCATCATCGCCCTTCCCTTCTCAATGACTTCGCACCGCTCTGATACTCTTTGCTAATCGAAATCCATACAACGCCAGAGAGTAAACTTTTTAGAAAATGAATAAAAAACGGCTAGCTCCCACAAAACGACACAAAAGTCGCCTCGCCGCGCCGCCGTTTTGTTGTGCCAGCTACGATCACGGATCTACATAGATACGTTGTAGATCCGTGGCTACGATCCGAGAAAACCGCCAAGAACCTCTAGCGCACAGCTGCGAAGTCGTGGAATACTATTTTGCAATAAGCATATCATCAAAAGTCGCGGGAATTTCAAATTTGTTATCTCTCACAGCAGCATTTGTTAATATTATTTACGCTTGTCATGCAACAAATTACCGGACTTTGAGGAAAAAGAAACTATATTATTACGAAAATGGCTATGCACACTTCCCATACAATACACGCCCTCCCCAAGAACTCAACTTATTGCATTTTTTCAATATAACCATCGATTACCAAGGAAAACAATGTTAAGGATGCTATTAGAAAATTTTCGATAACATTTAAAATATATTTCCTAATCCGCGCCCGTTACTAAGCGTAACGTTCGACGATCATGGCGTGCCCATGTCCGCCAGCAGCGCAGGCCGCGAGCAGCGCGTACTGACCACCTTCTTTGATCAATCGATTGGCTGCATGACTGACCAATCGCACTCCCGTAGCACCGAACGGATGTCCTAGCGATACTGATCCGCCCCACGTATTCAACTTCTCCAACGGAACTGTGCCAACCTGCAAACCATCAGCTGTCACTAACAATCCCGCAAGGCACAGCTAACTCACTTTCGATTTCCTGCCCATATTCCTTTGCGCGAATTGATCAGAATCCATGGCTTTCAAATTAGCTAATATTTGACCCTAAATTAAGTAAAATGTCAGGAGCAGAGCGGGCAGACCACGACACGCACACTTACAGCAAACGCTTCGTGGTATTCGAATACGTCGATGTCGGACAACTGCAAGCCAGCCCTTTCCAATACTTTCGGCGTGGCATAGGCGGGGCTAAAGCGGAAAGGCTGTAGCTTCCGAATTCTTACATACACATTTCACTCACCCCAACAACAGCTGATCTTTTGGATCTTGAGCAACATAGACGAAATCGCGCAAATAAGCTTTCGGCTTGTATCCAAGTTGTTTCGCTTTTTCTTCTGTCATTATCAAACAAACCGAGGCGCCGTCAGTCTTGAAAAGTAGTTTGTTTCGTTTTTGAAGAAACATAAAAACTGAGCCAAGCTCACCAAAAACGATGCATTCGCTGCCGTAATAGTTCCATGCGGTTTGATAAACGCAGGTTTCAATTTAGCCAATTCTTCTACGCTCGATGGGCGAATACCACCGTCCCTGGTCACGGCATTTTTTAGACCTGCAAGAATCATTATATGAAAAAGATCGACCAGAGCCGACCAAGGAGCAAGTATGGGCAAGGGGGGGGGGGAGGGGAGGTAAACCCCCGTGTTGGGCCGGCCAGGCCATCGAACTCACCCCCCTCAGGTCCAGCCCTGGCCTCCAAGCACAGGCCAATTGTCCAGCCAGCCTACAGTACTGTACGTAAGCAGTCATACAACTCACTCACTCGACTCGACCAAAACCTGACCTGTCTCACACGCAATCAGATCAGGCTTAGGCGATCTGATCTGATCTCTACCTCCTCCCTCCTCCCCCTACTCCCCCACCCCTTCTCCCCCCCCCCCCACCAAACCCCCTCTAACCCAGCCGACCTTGCCCATGCTTGCCAAGGAGGCTATACCTGGTACGAATGTGGGTACGATATCTGACAAGAACCCAGCATCCGCAGCTTTGGCAGCCAATGTATGACTGCGTAGGGCGAATTCGTCCTGAAAGCAAAACAGTCAATTCCAGTGACATGGAGCCTGTCGAAATGATACCTGCTCTCGACGCGAAATAGCAAAGGCTGCAGCCAATCGATCAGCCGAATGACCCATAGTTTCATTGCTCGAAAATTCGGCCACTGCTGGTAACTGAAATGGATAATCCGAAATGGATGGCTTGCCTGTCCGTCGGTAATCACGACCAATAAACATGCCAGGCATTCACACAGCACTGACCTCGGGCATCAGCGGATTCGCGCTAATGAACTGACCAATTATACCCAATCGTTGACCCAGACTTTTCGCTTTGTTCAAAGCCAGCATACTTGCTCGGACTTTTCGATTATATCGAATGGGTACATCGCTCATAAATTCCACACCACCAGCGATTGCAATGTCGATGTTACCCGAAGCGATCAGACCAACGCCTACGACGAAAACAAAGGTCCGATACAAGGTTAGAAACCAAGTTAGAAGCCTTACAAGTAGTGATTGCTTGGTTCGACGAAATACAAGCCATGGTCACCGTGTGGCAAGGAACACTGTTCGGAAATCCAGCGGACAGTGCGGCCTGAAACAACCAAGTAGAGCTACACCTGGACGGCTGACCTGTGGAAGAATACAACGTACCTCGCGAGCAACATTGCTCGTTTTTACTTCTTGAATTACAGTCCCGATCACAATATAACCGACTTGATCTTTCGGAATATTTGTGCGTTGTGCCAAACCTCTGGAAAAGAACCCTCAATTCAGCATCGACCGATCCGAGGGTTGGATCGGCAGGACTGGTAACTAAAATTTTTTGCGCTTGATCTGCTGGAAAACAGTGCGGCATACTATGATGAGAAAATCCAGTTTTCTCTCTCAAATCAGCAATCCTATTTTTAGGCGCTGGTTAATTCTCTTATGTCCTTTGGAGTGGTCTGACAAAAAAAGTGACAGCGAGAAAGCTGGTGCGGACTCGTTGCCAGACACATCACCCCACCAATCTTTAATTTTTTGAAGCGGATCGGTCGGATCGGTGCGATTCAGACCCTTGATAGGATCGGGATCGGGATCGGGATCCAGGCCTTGGGTTGGATCGGCCGATGACTGCCCTCAATTTCAACATCCGAAATAACCGGCTCCAACTTACAGCAAAGCGGCCCGTTGCAGATCGTGCGGCATCAAAGCTTTGTATTCTTTACCGGAAGGCATGAACGGAGTTCGCACACCTTCTACAAATACTATGTTCGGCCGGTTAGGTTGCGATAAGGATTTCTCTGAAAAAAAAGAAACGGAATTGAGACGGCGAAAGAAATATAAAATGGCGAACTTACTGGACTTGGCCGCCGCAGTGGCGAAACCTCGTATATTGGCCAAACGAGCTATCGAGTATGTGTTCATCTTGCAATCTGGAAAAACGACGAGGCGCAAATACAAGCCGATGCATTTCGCCTCGGTTAGGGACTGTATCATGGAACGAAGCCGCATGCAATTTTCATTAGGCCTATTTTTAAAGATATATTGCTTTCGGCACTTTCGAGGAATTTAAAGGCTACGTGTCAAAGCTACGTTTTTAGACCATTTTATTCTGTTTTATCCCGAATTTGTGCTGCGATATTTCAATGATACTTTTCGGCATAGCAAAAAACTTATTCGTCGATAAGGCGCAAAGTGTGCAGCCTAGTAGCTTCCCTATTTTTCAGAGCATTTGGCACACAGTATTCGCATATGATCAAAGAGTTCCACAGGCCAGTGGAGGCAATAGCCCCGTAGTACTGTAGCCTACCTAATTTGTTTTGCAGGAAATCATCGTTCTTTCCTGTACTTACTTTGTCCTCCCGTCCAATTGCAAATACTGTTCGCCCAAATCGAAACGATCAAATCAAATCCACTGCTGATGCAAACCGAACTTCCGACCGAGTTTCAAGACAATGCACCAAAGACATGGCGAACAAAGTACTCACAAATATCGACCTACGGACTCCGTGGGACATGGCAAAAGTGAGTTTCAGATTCAATTTGCTACTTGGCGCCCCTCATTCCATTCCGGCCGTAGAGTTGTTTCACACATTTATAAGACTGAAACAAGGTCCTCTTATGAACATACAAAAGTGTATATATTTATAACCACACGACACAACCGGCACGAAAGGCTAATCAGTCACTTGGATGACGTCCCCATGTGCTCCATGATCGCCACTGCTTCCGTCACGTCTGCAAGCAGAAGCCAAAACATAGATCCGTCAACTAAACAGGGCATTCACCTGTACCTTTCAAAAGCAGGTCAAGTTTCTGGCTGGACAATGCAACGACTGCAGTGCTCGCCTGGGGGTCATCGAACGTGAGCTTTAAGTGGGCAAACCGTGTCCCATCGTCAGTCTGAAAGTGAGCTCGTAGACATCGTGAAGAACTGCTCGAATAAGACACTGACCTGAGACACCCGCCCACTCGATTCAGCTAACGTCGGTACTGGAACGAAAGGAAAGATGAGTTGCAGGAATATAAAAGGGTTCGTGCGCCTTGGGTAGGAAAGGATAGGATGGCGTGAGAAGATGCTTGTTTGAGCTAGGTACATTAGCATCTGTGATGGCGGGATGTTGTGAATGTGTCAGCAGTGTTCGAGCAAAGCTTTGATCCGAACCATCGACTCCCGAGTACTCTGATTCCGGATGACCACAGTGCGACGATGGTCAGTACAATTTTTATCTTTCTTCCATTCTGTTTTGTAACGATTCTCAGATTATCAGATGATTCAAGAGTGACATTCTTGAATGCCCTTAGATGTTTCGAATTTTCATACAATGCTACGCCTGAGTGCAAGTCTATACTGTTAACTGTGGCTTTATCCTTGACTGTTTCCCACCCAACTCACATGCTAATTCTATTATGCAATTAGTATGTGATTTTGGTGGCCTAATGCCATCACACGCATTATTTAGTCCGTTTCATATATTGGGGTACTTGGCCTGTCATCTACTTCCGCTAGGGGCTTGGGCAGCAAATAAGTAAGCTCGTCTGCGCAGCGCGCACTCAGCATGAATATTCTAACTTACATTTGAAAGACGCTTTCTCCAGGGCCACCCTGACCTTGGCCTGATTCTCATCGTATACCTTGCAAATCTGCTGGGCCAGTTCTAAAACAGAACCAATTCAGCTAGTCCAAGAGAATCCATCGATCGGCTTTACCTGAAGGCAACCCTAATTGTTGCAATTCATTATTCAAACTCGTCGAATTGCACTCGTACTTTGTCGACGACTTCAATATGAAGGCTAATGCTGACAGGCAGCCTCTTGTTTCTGAAGTGCCTGAAAGAACAGGAGGAAATGCATGACATGCGACAGAATCCCAACTCGATATTACGAGTCCAACTCCTTAAAGAAGTGCTTACTCACAAGAAATGCTCTGTTTCTATGCCCCTTGTCAGAGCAGTCCCTTTTTCCAAAAAAACAAACTGCAGCACAAGAGGCATGCCTTATACTCTAAGTCCCTGGGGAATAGAATTGCGACTACCTTATTGGGACATATTCGAGGGGGCAAATAAAAATTCGAGTGCCTCAACCACGACTGTAAAATGCACGATTTCTAGGGAATCATTGAATGGCACCTAGCAGTGTTCCATTATGCAAATCAACCACACGGATACAGTGTGGTCAAGGTCGAGCGAACACATATGCACATATGCATATATGCCAACACATATGCCCCCAACATATTCCAGGGAACATAAAAACGCAAACAAGTTTAGAGGAAAATACTTTAGGGGGAGATACTCCAGCACTACGAACACTTACTTAGTCCCGCATCGGATAATATCTTCTCCGCTTTTTCATTCTAAACAACGACAACACTTTAAACTCTATATGTAGGTATAGTACTCTTGCAGTTACAACTTAGGACTCTAAAATGCATTGTGGCAAACAACAAAGTCTCACCAAACTTACTTGAACGGCTCCTTCGACTATTCCTTGACAAACAAGCTGACAGAGGATTCTAAATTTGATCGAGGTCTGAAAAGTAGTCCTACGCAATGCAACCTTCACAGTTCAAAAGCTATTCGCGATCGCACAACATTTACCAGCTTCGCTAACAAGGCTATTTGAGCCAAAATCCAATCTGGACAATCTAACCCGCCACAAAATCGAAACCTCTGAATCAGAAAAGTCATTTAGGACCGCAACGAAATTAGAATCAGGCAAGGGATACTTTGAACAATTGCCTACCATTGTTCCTGTGGGAAGGCAGATAAACGAGATCTAGCGATTATAAAAGAGTTTTCAATGCAGATCATCAAAAACTCGATTCCGATCCGATTACCCATGAAAAATCCGAGATTCGATGATTTACCGCGCTCCAGCAGACAACTTACTGTTTATAGCAAAGTTCGACTCCCCACGGTGGCACTTGGGGGCAGCTTGGCCGGGCGATGGCGGCTACTGCGGGTGGTCGGTTGGGAGCACTTGGCGGCGTTCCTGCCAGCCGGTTGGTTGTTTGGTTGGTTGGCTCGCCATATATAACGCTTTTCTTCCACTTTCCCGGGTGAGTTTCGATTTATGGTTGTTCAAACACGTTTCTGCTCGTGTAGGCCTGCCTATATGACCTCGTGCGTATGTCTGAGGAGAATCGCTCGAGTAAGCTAGCGCTGCCGGAGGAAACGGGACCTAAGAGATTCGTTTCCTGTTTTTATGATTTACGCTTTTCGCACAAGTTCTCCGAGTGTTGTTGATAGGCGCTTAGATGCCCTTGAGTTTACTGTTTCCACGCGGTTAAGAAAAGACGTCTTGATAGATGCTTTAGGTGTTTTTAAAGCGCGTTAGATTAGTTTAGCTGGGTGGAGATGTAGCGTCGGATGGAGCTACTTGGTTAGTTTTTATCAAAGGGCCACGTGTTTCCTGACCTGTAGCATCCCCCGACAGAAGGTTCTGTTTTCATTTGGTTCAGGCTCGTCGTTTTTGCAGGGAGTAGAAATTTAGAATTCACGAAAAAGTAATTCATGGTAGCGGAATCTCATTCATCGAAATCGGCGCAAGCCGGTGCTTCTGCTGCCGTGGAGAAGAGTCATTCGTCCGCGTCTGACTCAAAATCGAAAAAAGGAAGTCAGCCATGTCGAGTGATACTTTTGGATGGCGTCGAATTGGAACTGGAAATCGATGTAAGCTTGCTTGCATTGGTTGGGTCATGAGTAGGTTTATCCCCGGGCACCATAAGTATCATTTCTCCCACTTCAGCTTAGTCCCAAGTCCCCAGTCTTACGTGCTTTGAGCCTCAATTTATCACATTTATTTTTTTTGAACCAAGTGCGCTTATTGACGTGCTGTTTAGAAAAAAGCGAAAGGGAAGGAGCTCTTTGAGAAGGTCGCTAGACAACTGAACTTGTTAGAGCGAGATTATTTCGGATTATCCTTTCGAGATTCCGAAAACAAACGGGTATGTTTCACCTTCGTATTTGTTTTGCGTACTTGGCAACCCGGAACGGGTTTATTGATGCTTTATAGAACTGGTTGGATTACGAAGCGAAAGTCGCTAAACAACTTAGCGGTAAGCTTATACATTATCGGATACTGCAGTGGGAATGCATTCAAGCATACCTGCAGTAACCTTGCCCGCTCCACCGATCATGCTTCTGATCGTGAGATACCCGATTTTCTCAGTGTTTGGAAACAGCCTTGGTCTAAAACTTTTTTGTTGGCTTGGCTAGATTGAAAAATCGAAGGACGATGTTTGACGAGCCTTTGCCTGTTACTCGTCGAGCATAACTGGCGCCGGTGGCTACTTCATTAGCCATTCAACTTTATCTTTACTCGTTCGAATCCTGGTCAACTCGAGCTAATTGAGCGCCGCTATGGACACGCAAACCAATTTATCCTGCCATGACGTTTTTATAAAAAAGGAGGCGGAAAGACTTTTACATAAACAGCCATCGTCTGAATCGCGTTTCGTAGGCTGCTTGTGGCTGGTCAAATATCTTTACTTACATCGAGAATGACCGGCGATCAATAGGAAGGAGGCGGTGTAAGGTTTTAGACAGAGGAACAACTCGTATAGAAGAGCTTTATAATTTTGTTCTTCCCTGTCTCCCTCGGCTTCATTGCATCCCGTTCCAATCAAATCTGCATTTCGGATCAAGTTGCGCAGCGGCTGGCACTTGGCATCTCGAGAATAGGGGCGTCGTTAAAGACACTCGCTCGGGTTATTTGTCCATTGGAAATTCGTTTCAGCACTCGGAGCCGTCGGTGTTTGGCCTGGGCGTGCGAAAGATAGTTTATGGCTTGGCACTAGCTTGAACAATCCAGCAAATTATGCAGATTAATGTTGTCGTAGAGGGAATGAGCAGTGTTTCTTTGAGAATTCATTCTAATCTTGGACGGTCGTTTTCTCGGCTAGGAGTTAGTGCGTTCGTAATTTTGCTTTTCTCTTTACTGTCTCCTCAGCTCAGCGTATTGATTAAAACGCAGGACCTTATTAGGCTTCTCCTAGCGCTTTTCCAATTCCGTTCCGTAGTCATCGCGCGACACAGCTCAAGCGGACATGAAAATGGAAAGGTCGAACGTATGGCAGCGTCCGATCGAAGTCTTTTATGATTGATGAATAAAGCACGAGAGGGACTGTCCTCTGGCTTTATATAAGTTCTATGATACTTCTAATTTGTGTTGTGTGTGGGAGAGTATGTACATATTTGGAAAACCTCAACGGAAATCACACGCTTTTCGTGCTTGTCATGACTATCCAGCTGCCATGGTGTGGTGAACACCGTTTGCAGCCTCGTGTCCCAATTGACATTTGCCCTGAATAAACGCAGTCTGGTGTAAATAGAACACGTGAAAGTAGTGTACTCGTTAGTGAAAATTTAGTCAAATTGTCATAAAGTGGCGGGCGCCACAGATTTGGCAAGGCGGGCCTGTCACTGACAACACATTTCAGTATATCGGTTTGGTCGATTTCACCGTTGGACGTCCGCCTGAGAATGACGGAAAACAGGTTTTCTACTACGTATCCTAGTGTTTGCGCATGGACTGTATTCGCTAATGTTGTACACTGGCACGACATGGTTTGACTACCCGCGATAGACCCATTTCCCTTTCGCTCCACTTTTTCTCAATAGAGACGTCTTTTGGTTTTTGGCTTTTCTGAGTGAAAGGGGTGGGTGACTCGAAATAAGGAGTCATCGTGTAGCTGTTCCAGCCTAGGTGTTTGTTGTGGTGCGTCGGTTTAATGGGCTTCTCGCTTTTTTCAGATCCTTGGACCGTCTGGTTCGAAGTAAAGTTCTACCCGCCGGAGCCGAGTCATCTGCAAGAAGATATTACGAGGTGAGCAATTGTGCGTATGTTGTTAAGAGTGACGAAGATGGATGCTTGGTTGCAGGTATTACTTGTGCCTGCAAGTGCGAAATGATGTCGTCTCGGGGAAGCTACCCTGCTCGTTTATCACTTACGCATTACTCGGCTCATATTTGGTGCAAGCCCAGGTGGGCGATTACGACCAAGCGGAACACGGAGCGCCCGAAGAGTACATGGCCGAATTTCGTTTCGCCCCCTACCATACGTCCGAATTGTTGAACAAGGTATTCGAATTGCATAAGACTCATCGGTAAGTCGGGATCAGGTGCTCGTTTGTCGCGATTGACCATATTTCTATTTAAAGGGGCCAAACTCCGGCTGAAGCCGAGTTGAACTATTTGGAAAATGCCAAGAAGTTGGCCATGTATGGAGTGGACCTGCACGAGGCCAAGGTACGTTTGTGATACTGTAGGTAAGGCAGGTGCCATAAAGCAGTCCTTTTCAGGATAGTGAGAATGTGGACATTCTGTTGGGCGTGTGCTCGAGTGGGCTGTTGGTTTATCGAGATCGCTTGCGGATCAATCGTTTCGCTTGGCCGAAAATTTTGAAAATCTCCTATCGACGGAACCATTTTTACATTAAGCTTCGACCTGGAGAGGTAGGCGGCCGACCACGCTAGGTTATGTGTTGGGTATGTAGTGCAAGTAGACGCGCGTGAGAAGCAGTCGATGGGACGGAGGCGTGAGCGTTGTGCTGTATTCCGGGCTTTTAGTTCGAACAACACGAAACCACTGTTGGCTTCAAATTGGCAAATTATCGGACTGCGGAGCGCTTATGGAAAGCGTGTGTCGAACACCACACGTTTTTCCGGTACGATATATGAATGACATTTTTGTCGCCTTGTTCTCAATTTTGTCATTGATTTTAGGCTTATGGCACCGGAGGCACCGCCTAAGAAGAGGCCCTTGCGTATTGGATCGCAGAGATTCAGATATAACGGACGTACGCAGTATCAGACAAGACTAGCCTCAGCGTTGATCGAGCGGCAACCTCCCAATTTCCAACGCTCACAATCCGGCCGCTTGGCTACGCGGTCTCTTGATGGAAGTAAGCGATGGTAACGGCGATGGGACGGATGGGATTGTTATTGAATTTGTTTTAGTGGCATCGCATGTGCCGTACAAGGCTGCAGCGACTTCTGAAAGCGCTGCACCATTACAGTTCGTCGACGCTGGTTCGCGTGACGCCTTGGCTGAGAAGACTCGATCGCCTACTGCCAGCGAGAAACTGCTGGTACCAGTCCATTCGTTGCATAAGGACAAAGATGTATGTGAGATGAGGATTCCTGAACTGAAGGGTCTATGATCTGCATTTCGCTTACTGTTTAGCTTATCGAGTACTGGGTCCCGTACGGTGAAGACGGCCCTCCACCTGATCAACGGGGGCATTTCCAACCCGACGCAACCTACCAGCCGAGGGCAACGGAAGTACATCGAGGACACGCTTCCCCTCGCCAGGAAAATCAGCCGCAACCGACCATCCTGAAGAAGACGGAGCATCACGTCATAGAAACAACGACTGTTCATCCGACGGGGAAAGCGGGCGAGGGAAAGAAAGAACGGAAGAAGCGTCACAGCGGCAGCAGCTCGGACAGTTCATCCGGCAGCAGTGCTGCGGCGGAGAAAGCTCTGACTCCTGGTCGTGGAAGCGAGAAGAAAAAGAAAGTGGTCATATCAGACGAACCGGTCGAGCCATCTCCGAAGAAACCATCAGCTGAACCGTCTCCGAGGAAACAGTCCGCTGAAGAGGCCAAGCGTAAGAAGGAAGAAGAGAAGGAACGTAAGAAGCGAGAAAAAGAAGAGAAAAAACAACGAGAAAAAGAAGAAAAGGAAAGGAAAAAACGCGAAAAGGAGGAAAAGAAGAAAGGATTGAAGAAAGGTGATTCGAAAGAACAATCGATGAGTCCAACGGAAGCTAAGCAACGAAAGAGACACGGCAGTGGCAGTGGTTCTGACACTGACAGTAGCGTCGAGGGTGGTATTGCTGGTGGCAAGAAATCGAGCGATAAAGCGAAGAAAACGAAGGAGAAAGCGGTTCGGGGAGCGGCGGTGGCCGCAGCAGCCGGTGCTCACGGTGTCGTTCCAGTCTTCGAGCAAATCCATCCGAGTGAATCAGGATTGATCGAGTGGGGTTTTAATCAGGAACAGTTTACCCCGCCTGCTTCGTATCGGGCTGAAGCAAGTGCATCGCCAGGAGCGGTAAGTGTGATTATGTGAATGCAAAAGGCGGGAGGTGGCTTTGGTATTGGCGGCTGCCACATGCAGACAGGTTGTTCCTTTCAGGTCGGACTGGTTAATCCGGATGGAACAGTTGTCAAGAAATCGGAGTTTGTGGAGAAAGGCCCCGTGAATGTGGAAACTATCGTTGATCCAGATGGAACTGTGAGAACGATTACGTAAGTGAAAAGTTTCTGTGCGCAGATTTTTGTCGCGACTTTCTTGTTTTAGATCGTCGAGCGAAAAACGCACGGTGAAGACAACGATACAACGACAAACGTTCGAAACCTTTGGCGTGCCTCAGACGGTGCCTGCGCAGGAGGTAGGATTTGAGGGCTTTTGTTGCGGGTAGCAATTGTCAACAAACTGTGTTTTAGGCAGCTACTGTAGCGCACACACTTCCTGAAACTCGAGGAGTTCAAGCCCCGGGTGCAGAAACACATTTTGTAACTGAGAACGACGAAACGTTTGATCCATCGAAAGCTGAATTTGTCAGTTCGAAGGCCGTCAGCGGACCGAATCGAACCGTCGAAACAATTACGGTGAGTGCTCATTCATTTTGAATTTTGGTAACATTCCCTGCTTTGCTGGTGATGGGAATAGATGGCAGTGGTTCGAAATAACTGCTGGGTCTTTATCATGGAGTGATGCCGAAGGGGTGAGGAGTGATTCAGTGCCAAGGCCTCAGCCTACCATCAGGGTGCTCCTTGGTTCGAGCAGTGGGCATCTGACTTTCTTCTGCATAGGTTGAAAAGCTGACGATACGTTGTGCGTTCTAGCCACTGTCAGCCCAAAGTATAGTTCAATGCGGTGCGACACTTTTGAGTGAACTGACAATGTAAAGAAGGTGCCTAAACGTCGAAAGGCAAGCTTATTTGGCGTATCGCGTCGAACGATATACTTTCAGCTACAGTTCGAAAGCTTTAAAGAGCTAGTAGATAAATAAGGAAAAATGGGTGGGTAGTTCGGACAGCCTCGTCTCGAGTGCCCCATATGGGCTTGGGCAAGCGCAAAAGTATAGCATCAACAACTAGCGCATTGTTCATTGCAGTACAAGACGGAAAAGGACGGCGTTGTGGAAACCCACGTCGAGCACCGTGTTACCATTCATTCCAGTGGAGAAATCGATCACGATGCTGTGAGTATTTCTACTATTGTTGCATTGTCCTCTGGCTTACCGAATCGTCTCGTTTTCAGGAGCTGTCAGCTGCGATCTTGGAAGCTACGAGGTGAGACATACGCAGCATGTCATTGAGGGTGGCGGGTTGAATATTCCCTTGTTTTAGAATGAATCCATCTTACACTGTGGAGAAAATCGAAGTCAAGCGGCACGGTCAGAACGAGATCTGAGCATTGGGACGGAAGCTTGATCTTATCGGTATTATGAGTATTGTGTGTGCACGTGAGTTGCAGGCGTTGCGAAGCAGCATTTGGTTATCTCGTTATTGTTGGCATTATGGCGAATTGTGAAACGAAGTTTGGTTTTCTTTTATACGCGCTAGAGTAGTGGCACTGTTTTATTACACTTTGTAATGGTGCGTGTTTGGTCTTACCTTAGCACTGCATTTATATTTTCCATGCTATTTTATGTACGGTGTTGGGAGTAAGGATAAGAGTAGCTGCAATAATGGCATAATACGGTCTTTAAGAGGAAGGTTACTCGTAGTAAAGATCGGTGATGCGAGGCGAGGGATGTTCAGGCAGGAACGATTATCAGACTTGAAATCAGCATTGTACAGCGCAGAAATAGAACAGATGGATTTGCATAATCAACCATTTGTACAGCAATTGCCATCGACGCGCAATGCAAGCTTGTTCAAGAATGCTCTACAGCCACGAGCGCCACGACGGTCGAGTAAGAATGTATTGCATTGGGTAAGTGACGTAGCAACAATTGCTCATCCCCCTCGCTGCTGCTCGAGCTTCCTCGCTGACCACCTTGAGGCCAGTATGTCACACCGCATTCCCCCATTGAAAAGACGCCTGAAAAGAAGATACAAAATTCAAAGCAGGGCCCTATGGAGCAGCAACCAAGTCCGATGTGCCAACTTACCAACGATGGGCGTGTCGGGAAATTGAGCTTGAACCAATTCGATTTCAGCATTGGCTGTTTTGAACATGTGTCTGCCGCGTCCAGCACATGTGAATGCGAATCCGAAACGATGTACTTTGCGACCACTGGACGATGCGAATGGAGGGAACTGACGTAGTAAATTTTGTACTTTAGGTTTAGTCTTTGCCTGTGGTGGGATCACGATCGAGCCAGCAGTAACACGATCATCGCCGCAAATTGCCAGGCCGGTTAAACCGAGTTCTCTGATTTCTCTTAAACAATAACGCGTTTAGGATGTGGACGAGAGAACACGCGGCCTCACCTGGCTCCTGGATCCAGTTCTATTACATCCTCCACGATCCCACCGCAAAATGCCACCTGTCCTCGTTCCCGCAACCAGAAAGCAGCGTACACGTCTCGAGCAACCTCGAATGGTAAATAGCTGGGACAGTTCAAAACCAAACATTTGACTCGCTCCGAAGCCGGTATGCCGAACAGGGCCTCCAGATCGGTCGTGCCGGGCGAGAACGATTCGCGTTCGTATCGTTCCAGCGACAAATTGAAGTAACGTAAGGCCAATCCGTCCATTTTTGGGAAGACCATGCAACTGATGCATTCCAATTGCGGGTTTTGATACGCGTCGCATTTGCCAGTTTCGCTGTCTGTACCTGAAAAAAATTAAAGCGCGGACTTTTGTCTGACCAAGGGGAATATCTGTCGAACCAGACTGGGCTGGCAGACTGGGCAAATTTCTAGGTAGCTTTCACAGTGCCCTGGTTTTTATTTGCTAGGATAGTAGGTATGTAAGCTGCTAAAAAGAAAACTTACCGATGATACCAGCACTGGACAAAGACCCGACGATGGTCGAGTTGGTGGGCAGCAATGCCTTCACACTGAACAGATCGTTTCCTCCCGCGCATGGTCGTGACAAAGGCAATTTGCCAAACAACAAAACGAAGGTAGATCGGATGTCAAGGTCCTAAAAAGAAAATCGATCAATCATCTCATCCCGAAGGCTACCAGGAACTAAAGGTTTGAAGCCTCGGCTTATCCAAGGTTCAACAGTGCTAGGCAATCCATTTGATGCAACCGGCGATAAAGAACCACTTGGACCATCGTGCCACCCACCAAGTCTTACGAACCTTGAAGAACACTTGCACCTCGGCCACATCCGCCATCGCCATCCAGTTCGATTTTTCATGTTTTCTTGCCAACAATGCTCGGACGCCTTGTCGTTCATTCAAAATCTTTTCCGCGTACAATTTCCAACTTTTACACACTCTGAAGCACATGGTGTTTAGGCCATTTGATAAGTGAACAGCAATTATCAACTATATATTTCCTCCCCATCACTGCCAACCGCTCCTCCACGTCACCAACTTACCTTTTACATTTCAACAAATCTCGTAAATTCAACGCTCGTAGGATACGTCGAATTGCCTCTGGCGAATTCGTAATCACTTGTACACCCGTTACCATCTCGGCCTGGACAACAAAAAAGGTAAAAAGTGTAATATCTCCTAACAACCGTGTACTGTGTCCCGAGGAAACTATTCCACAAATGTTTGTTTCCACTCGTACCACTTCAAGTAAACAGAGGGCATTGGCAAAGGCCCGCAAATCCGCCCACGAGCCCCAACCTCCCTTTCCCGAACTCAAGACAAACTACGTACCCCTTGGCCGAGGCTAACGCCATCGCTGACGTCATCCATCACTCGTTTTCTAATCGAAAGCTGTTGACAAAAAGTTCGAGGACGGCAAGGAGCCAAAACTTCGGTGAAAACACGAGTCGGTCAGATGCCAACTGCCGCCCCAAGCAGCCAATCAGATTCATGGGCAGCCATTCCCGCCCTCGCGTCCGTTCAAACACGGCAGCTGTCTATTGGACGAACAGACGTGTAGTGCGAAGTCCGAAGGGGAAGGTCCAGGTGGGCAATGTAATAATCGTGATAACCACGTGACCACCACGGCTTGGCTGCCGTCGATTAGTGCGTCATTTACTTTCTTATGCAAGGTCAGAACACATTTGTCGGCTGGCCTATGGTTCACCTTGTGGGCACCGTGTCCCAAAACAAATGAATTATATACGACCTCTTATCAGGGGGTCGAACGTCCGCTTGATATTTGACCCCGTGCGCTGATGGGTGCAGATATCTATTCCTGATCAGACTGCTGTAGCTAGCCGCTTCAACTTACCCATGCATTGCTTGTGAGAACATGTTCACTTGAAACGTCCCGCAGACAGTATTGGGATGTCCACCAGAGTGTTTGGTATGTAACTTCAGAAAAGTCTGACTGTGGCAAAGCAGATCAAGCTATGCAAGCACCTGCATCCATCCAATAAGTTTTTGTCTCAGGCTTACAGAGCTGATTATTTTCGCCTGGTCATCGTGTTGCTTGGTTTGGGAAAAACGTGGGGTGTTGATTCAGGAGGGAAGTCGCCCGCTGGCATTCTGGTTTCTGAACAGTACGTAGAGCACATTTGCATTCACATGAAACGACAGCTCTCGGGACTGTCCATGAGAATTATGGTGCTCATTTTTATCATCTATCTATATCTACAGTACGTACACTGCCTGTTTACCCATACAGACATGAGGCTGGCTTGGGAAATTAGGCGGCTACCTTTCCTGTTCCTGTTTTACCACATCACCAAACGTTTGAGCGCACTCGTGGGTGAAGGGACGCATTACACAAGAAATGATATACTGTACTTGTTGTGAGTCGAACACTCGCCACCGAACGTGGTAGGCACTCGCCTAACCCACTCGGTCTAGGGCCAGGCGTGAGCTGCTTCCAGCCAGTGTTCGACTCCTGGGTGGGTAAACCATTTTGGGTACCATATGTCCCTTCACCCAGCAGTGTGCACGCGCCCACCACCTACGTCCTGCCTGGTATCGCCTGAGTATAGGCGCCTGACTCCTGACAGAAGAATCAGTGGGCGCGTAGGTGATGCCGCGGGTAGCTTACGCACACCGCATAAAATTCAATCAGGTCAGCAGTCTCCGACCTCTAGTAGTCTAAGGATAAGACTGGTGCAACATCACGTGGTTGACGTGCCACTTGTGCCAGTCGATGGGTACACTGCCGGCTCCGAGCGCGCCACCTCCGTGTGATAATTGACGCAGTAAAACGTATAGCAATCATGTAAGCATAAACTGGGACGCCGTGGCGAGGCACGTTCCGGCCAAAGATCAGTTATACCTGCATTACATATAATTTTGAGTTCTATCTGCTTGGCTCAGAGTGCAGCAATAGTTTTATTCCTCCGCTTTTTTCCTAAGAATTACTCCCCGAACGAGGAAGCTGATACTGTCCTCGAATACGCACGGCGCCACGTCGTCAGTGTCCATGTAGCCGTCCTTACTTCCTGGTCTGATCACTAAGCGTGTTTTGGTTCTTCTTCATTTCTTACCATTCACTGGCGCTAATCCACTTTATCGGCGCTTTGTGTTTCGTCGCGTCCGCATGGAGATTTCAAAAGGCAGGAAGCGGTGCCTGCCTCTCTCGTCTTCCAGAAAAGGAATGACTGCCGTAAATAGACACGGTGTTTCGAAAGTCGTCTCAGTCTGGATACACCAGTTAGTAGGATACACCACCAGTGGTACCGAGAAGAGCTGTTTTAATTCTTGACCGAATCTCACAAGCAGTGTTCAGCAATGCAATACGTTCGGGCCCGGATAAAGAAAAGCCACTACGGTTCGGAATGGATGGACGTAATCCGAGTGGCCTATCACACCTACGGTCTCAAATATCTTGCCTTGTTCCTGGCTCTGACTGCCTACTCGTTTGTGGGTGCCGGCGTTTTTTTATTTTTCGAAAAACCGGCCGAAATAGAGCGTGTATCAAAACGGCAACGCACCTTCGAAGATCTGCGTCAGTCGATGGTGCATCAATTGTTGGACCATTTGTTTAATGATACCGAAAAGCCAATCATTTTCGTCGATGCAAGTCAAATCGAGGCCATATCGCGGACATTCAAAGCTGGACTACGCGCCTTCGAGGACGTGGTAAACGAATACAATTCTAAACACAATATGGAACCAATGCTGCGTTGGGATCTGTGGACTGCTCTGATCTACGCTTGGACTGTGATCACCACTATCGGTCAGTTGTCAGAGTTGAGATGAAATGGACATATGTCGCTGACCAGACCTCGCTTCCAGGTTACGGCCACCTCTTTCCACTAACAGTTGGAGGCCGGATCGCCACCATGCTCTATGCAGTGATTGGTAAGCACGACCATGCATGCATACAGTCAGGGAGCACTATTGTCTTCTCCCGTATATTCCAGGCATACCTCTCATGCTAACGGTACTGTCCAATGTTGGCAAACTTCTTACCAAAGGTCTAAAATTACCGTTCTTCCTCGCCAAACGATGGGGT
Organism: Mesodorylaimus sp. YZB2_4; assembly: GCA_030248295.1. NCBI lineage: Eukaryota > Metazoa > Nematoda > Enoplea > Dorylaimida > Dorylaimidae > Mesodorylaimus > Mesodorylaimus sp. YZB2_4. Next base: position 847,953 of record JASANH010000873.1, on the reverse strand, counting down.
CGACGCTTGTTCAGATACTGTACGAAAATGACTCGCGAACAGATTCTGGAAGCTGATGCCAAAGATAGATCAAGGCTAGAGGTACGCACTGTAGGCTCTCTATGTCCTGTTTCACCATGTACAGTTCGGTCACTTCAGGTATTCGACTTACCCATCCCCGTGGCCATCGGTTTGGTCGTTGGCTGGATCTTCATCTGTTCTGCTATAACTTTGATCTGGGAGAAGGATTGGGACTACCTGGTGGCTTTCTACTTCTTCTTCATTTCGTTGAGCACGATTGGGTAAAATGGCTGCAATGTTGCGCGTGGTTGTTTTTTTCTGACTGTTCTATTCTAGGTTCGGTGACGTGGTTCCGAGTCAACCCTATTACCTCCTCGTCATGTTTGGTAACATTATGATCGGCATGGCTTTGCTTTCAATGCTCCTGAACCTAATTCAAGGAAAGCTGGAGCCGATTGCCATTGCCGAGGAAGAAGAGGACCCATTTGACATGAACCGCAATGGGTTGAGACGAGCGCTGAGACGGGCGTCCATGTTTACAAACCTTCCATGGTTGACCCAGCCGGGCCAGAACGAACCGAAGCCCTCGTTATTGGATGTTCCCGGCCGTATCGCACCTACTAACGGAGGTGAAGTACAAGTTGGAGGAGATGTAAGTCTGAAGGTACCCGAGGCGGCAGAGCCAGGAGAACCTGTTGCCCAAGCACACGTTCAAGCAGTCCAGCGAGGAAAAAGCCTGAAACAAAAAGCAAAGCTTATGGCTGGTGGTGCAGCAGTCTCTGCTCTTTCGACTTTCTTGGCCCCGCTATTCTCAGCTTTGGCTCCGAACGGAAAAGAAAAGTACCCAAATGGAACACCGCCGAAGAAAACTTCAAATGCTCTACCATCATCTGATGAAAGAAAGGAGGAAATAACTCGAAGTGCAGTGGACACGGATCAGCTTCTTGTGATCGATGAAAGCAAGAAGGAGGACTCGACCAAATCTGAGCAACGAGTAGAAAACGAAGAAGAAGGCAGCGATTCTAAGGTGCGTCCGTTGAAGAAGACTGTCAGTTTCCAAGCGAGCGATTTCATTGGCTCGATTGATCCAAGCGGTCACGGTTCCAATCGATTAGCCGAACCTGGCGCATACCCTTCTGAGGCGCCACCTGCTGTGCGAGCGGTGGCCGTGATCGAATCAGGGGACGGTGAGAAGGGGCCATCAGCTCGAATTCGCCGGACAGAAGCAGTGTCTAGCTTGGATCGAGTCAAGAAGAAGAAGAAGAAGCCGAGGACAATGTCGATGCGAGAGGAGATGCGTCGTGGCGAGTTTAGTGAACGTGCCAAAACCGATGTTTATGAGAGTGACGATGAGGGGAATGCAGGGGCTATTCGTACATCAGGTACTGTTTAGCATTTTACAGACTCGCACGTCATGTTTAGCTTCTTGTCTTTCAGATATGCCCACTCCGACGCGTAGGAAGAGATTGCGAAAGTCATCAAAACAGGCTCAAATTGGTGACCAGCATCTCCATGCCTCTCACTCGACTATTCCACGAAAGGTCTCGTCAACGACGCTTCCATCAACAACTACAGGCAGACGTCTTCGCCGAGCTGATACTACTCCTGAAACTGGATTCGATCTGTCTGGAATTGAAGAGGATAGGCACAGTGTGTGTAGTATTTGCGATTACCATCCTCTGGCCACGAATGAGCTCCGGCGATTAGAAGAATCGATTAAAAAGACAAAACCACGAAAGCGCAGTCCTCGTAGCAGCGAATCTGGTCCCGGGGCAAATTTCTCTTTCGGAGAGACAGACCCGAGCAAGTTGTATGACCGGCGATCGTATCACCAGCCGCGTGAGTACAGGGACAAGCCACAAGTTCGTCAGGGCCGTGGCCTGAGCAGAGGTTTGGAACTTGAAGGAGCTCCCAACTCGCTACCCAATGATGAAGCCAGTCTGTTCGCCTGGCTCGATGCAGCCGTCTCTAATAGCGATAGTCCCTACACCCATCCTCACCGTCTTAGCTACAATCGGCCCGATTACTCGTGGTATCGTCACTCGATCAGCACCGATGCTGTAAATGACTTCTTCAATTCAGCCACACTGCCCTTGCCACAGTCCGTTTCGGAGCAGCACTACTTTTCTGTGCCACGACCATCAGACATCATGCGGAACATGGAAACGCAAACCATGATTTCGTTCTTAAGCCAAGATTCCGATAGCCGTATTAGTATCAGTGGCGAAAGGGGCACGACACGCCTCCTGCCTGAAAGTGTACCATTCACAGAAATCAACCGTTTAGTCGATTTGAATATCAAAGCTGAGATCCTGAGAAACGAGCTCACCGCCTTGGCCATGATCGAAAGTGCGGCAGGAGATGTGAATGCTTATCAGCGCGTTCTCAGTTTGCAAGAGATGATCGACCAGGTCAACCACGAAGCATCGTTACCTCGTAGATTCCATCTGTATCAGTAAAGTGACAGAACTATAGTGTCTTGTACTCTCTTTTGAGCGCGTCTATTATTTTCATATCCACTTGTACGTAGAGCTCGCCACCAGTCTGTCATTGTGGTCCCTGATGCAGTATCGACAATTGCCTATGAGTCGTATCCTGAGTGTTCTATATGTGTAGCCTCCCTTGGCAGATGCATGTAAAAGAGTCATGAGCAAGTTATGGTGCAAGGTACAGGGTGGTCATGGTAATCTGCGGCATCCTCATATTTTGAATGCCCATAAGTTTCACTCAGCTAACAAGGGTATGGTGAGAAGCTAGACAGATAGGAACCCTGAATGGTCTCTTCATATTGTTGCTTCTGCCACGTTCCTAAGAGGTGTGTCGCGCACATTTGCTGGGTGTCGACTGCCCATCTTCTCAATTTCATAGTAGCCATTTCTGAAACGACCAGTCTTCAAATGCGAATCGCCGCTCAAGCAAGCTATATCAGGAAAGGGCACTTCTTACCTGACCCATTCTTCAGTCACAAATCCCCCATCCGGTCGTTGTAAGAAACCAAAGGCGATCGTTTTCGAAGTAGTGTGACCATATTCGGCTCGGCGAATGTAACCAGCCAGGTCATGGTTTCTGTAGATGGATTCAAGCCCCCAACAGAGGAGTTTGCTTGAAAAGAGGCTATCGCCTTTTTAATATATTGATTTTTTATGTCGAGACAGTGCTTTCCACAGGATAATGTACATGGGTATTGCAAGGTTGGATATGGAACCAGAGTTGGATCTATGCAACTTATGAAACTCCAGGCGTTACTTATGAACGCCGTGATGTTTAGAAGGAAAGTACAGTAATGTCAGTGAGTCATCCTATGCAGAGCATGAGTTACCTCTCCAACACGAAGCCTGCCCACTTCTTTCGTACTCCGTCTTTTTTCTGCTGCTCCAGTAGGTCACGTCACGAAACGTCACGAAACTAGCAGGTCGGACTCCACGCCACCCTGATGGTTGAGCAGGCAAGTATAAACAGTTGTGCCGATCGGTCTCAAGGTGATGGAGGTAGGGAACAGATATGAGATGGCATGAGATGCATCGGGCCCTGAACGAAAACGAATTAAAAGTTTGGCAAGGATTTTTTCGAGCAACTGTACATATGTAAATATTATTCAGAGATAACCAAATGGCTGGCAGCGGAAGTGACTTTCAGATTCTTAGTGACCCTGCTAGCTGCTAAATTCATTCACTATTTTAGGCTCCCAACTCAATCCTAAACGATGGATCGCATCGCAGAGAGTCTACTGGGCCCGTTGACTTGCCACAAAGGCTCCTCTTTCGGGACCTTGCTACTATCGGAGACATAGGTTCTTACCACTGATATAGAACTTTCCCCAAGATGACATGTCGATCAGTGCAACTCCGTTTCTCGCATCCCAGCATTCCCTCCCTATTGCGCCATGATGCTTTGGGAAATCCCAGGAATAATCATTACCCATCCGTTGCTCTTACAAACGTTCTCTCTGTGCGCGCTGACCGCCTTGCTCGTATACTCCGTAGTCATCATATGGAAGCGGAGATGATAGTCGTCCATCCAACGCGAACCAACTTGGTCTTTCCCACCAGTGTCTTTCTTGGAACACGCCCCCGTGGTCGAGCAGAGCTGAGTGGAACGGGGATCGCATACTGTTTCGGCCTCCCAGCGGTTCATCGTGGGGCCAGTGGATATGGTACATCGTGTAGACGGCTTCGTGAAGCTTCTCCTAATCAAAGAAGGTTGACGAGAATTATCTATATTCTTCCAGAGAAGCCAGAAGACTTTTTACTGACCTATGCAGCGTTGGACTGACAAGTAATCAGTAAACCTTGACCGCAAATTGTGACTGCTTACCTTGACCCAAGATGTCTCACCCATCAACTTTGGATTAAACCTTCTGACATCATAGGCGTGCATGTGCAGGTTTGGTCTTCCATTAATGACCCACAGTGCCGCTTGTTGTCCTAATGCCCCGCCCATCATCATACCCAGCTCCATTCCGCAAGCCATGAATAGTCCTCGAACTTGGGTGGTCTCGCCCATCAGCGGTTTGTGGTCGGACGTGAATGACATGGGACCGCAAATGTGAAATTTTATACCAACATCTTTCAGTGCAGGGATGCGATTGCAGACGGCTTTGACCTGGGTGCCGAATCTATCCCAGTCCATGTCGAACAAGCCAAATACAAAGTTTTCATCCACTTTTTCCCAGAACTGCGAATTGCCTTCGTAGACACCGAAGCTAAGGGCATCGCCTCTAGTCAGGACATAAATGGCTGAGTCGTGGTCTCTGATATTGGGCATAACCCGCACATGGTCACCAATACGGTCCGTGGTCACATAGGCGTGGTGGATGGCCATGGTCGGCAAGGAGATACCCAACTGGTCGCACAGTTGCGGCGCCCAAGCACCCGCGCAGTTGACAACTATGGGTGCCTTGATCACGTGACCCGTCTTTGTCTTGACTCCTAGGGCACGTCTTACACCAAAATCGTCAACTTTAGTCAGGATTTCCTGTACTGGGCAATGTTCTACAGCCCGAGCACCATGTCGAGCGGCTGCCTTGACCAAAGAGTTCCAACACGCTGATGGATCGATTGCGCCGTCCCCGGGCCTGTATAACGCACCATAGACGTCGTTGGTGTTCGTTAGGGGATAGAGACGCTTCATTTCAGCGGGGTCGAGTAGATGAGCCTCGATCCCGTAAACAGGTGCAATCGAGTACATGCGCTTATAATCATCCATACGACTCTTGGTCGACGCAATGAACAAACCACCGTTCTTGGTCCACCCGACTTCTTGCTCTGAAATAGACTTCTTTATGGGATCACAGCTCTCGAGCGCTTACGTTTTTACCTGCTTCCATGGTAAAATTTCAGTGATGAACTTTTTCGAATAGTCCAATGATGCAATATCGATATCATTCGGCAGGAGAGACCAGTAGATTCCTAAAATGAGGTGTTTAGCAATGTTGCTTCTCCGGCATTTGGAGCTTGGAATGTTTTTAAACATTAGTAATGCTATGACGTAAGCACAGCTGATGTTTCCAAAACATTAGACGCATGGGCGAAAGCATTAGATAGGAGCCCTATAACCACAAATGAGACATGGGCAAACCTGCAGTATGCCGCGTTGTGCCAGAGGTTAGCTTGTTCCGTCCCAATAGTATCTAGTTTCGGGCGCCGTATTTGGCTAAATGATACAGGATGCTGCATCCTATGCTTCCTCCGCCGATAACGATTGCATCGACTGAAGCGGGCAGTGTAGTTTCCTCATGGCGACAATAGCTGAAAGAAGTTCGGTGGTGCAAGCGATGAGCTTGCAGGAGAACAGTAGATGGTGTATAGGACGCCGAAAAGGATGACGGTCACAATGGCAGCAGAGGTGCTTGTCAATATCTGCAGTAGGTCCTGCCTAATCGTAAGGGACAAAAAAGTTCAAAAACCAAAATAACGCACTTCGACAGTGGATTACAAAGCTGGTCCAATCCCTTGAACTTCCACTTTGATAACCCTGTAGTCTTGAGAAAACGTAGCCAGCCATTTGCAAGCATTGCGCCTGACGAGTATGTAGTACATGTGCTGAATGTACACACATAGTCAGAGTTGGCTCCCAAGATTTAGAAGATGAAACATTGGACCAGATTGCCAAGGAGATAAGACAAGACGAGTTTTGGTGATTGTTTACTTGTGCAGTACACACGGGAGTGCTGATTTTAAATGGGGTGATGGTAACGATGAAAATGGCGAACAGGTTCTCTCCTCTAAAAAGCAGCATGAGACTTGCACCACTGGGCACAATGCGAAATAGTTCATATAAGCGAGATATACAAGCGCATTAGAGGTCGCAACAGATTAATATTGAATACAGAGAGCACACAAAGTCAGGGACAAGTCACACCTTCAGATCGGGTTAAGGCTCAACGGATGCGATGCCACTTGTCGCGCTGAAATCCGGAAGCGCAGAACTGGGAGCACATGACACCGTAGTTCTCGCAGAATGTGTTCGCCACGCTGCAGCCCATTTGCCATCCGAGCACGCGTAGACTACCCAGCAGACCGGACCGGGCCGACGGGGCTTGATGATTCCATTCGAACGAGAACAGGACGATCCAAAGCAGCACGATCGGCACGAGGACGATGGTCAACAAGAGAAGCAGCCGTTGGTTGATGCGCGACGATTTGTTCTAAAAATAAGAGAGCCTGAAGCCAAAACCGAGGGCGCGATTTGGTGCACTGTACCGCCATCTGGTCCTGTTCCGGCTCCTGCTCCACTTCTTCGGCAACAGCCATTCGCGTTTTCGGTATCGGCGCCCATTTCAAAGATTGGACCGCAGGAGGGGGGCTCCTAAAAATTTCAAGCCGATAGGATTGCTGGTCTTCCTTTTTGTATGTGTCAGCCAAGTACTTACATGTCGTACTTGAAAATGGTCGGTTCTTCACCCACGATGGCGAGCAGATCGGCTCGATCAATGGCGTCCTCTTCAGCGCGTCCGGAACGCGGTGTCGGTGTCTGAATCGCGTCATCGTCGGACTGGGGAGACTTGACCCCAATCGACCTCGCTGGTTTCGCACTGCGATTCATGGGCGGCTGCTCTTGCTCGAGATCCTCTTCTACCCAGATCCGCTGTGACTGTTCCTCGGGTTCTTCAGGCAGATCTGGCGTCTTGGTGGCCTTTGTATCGGAACTACTTTCCTCTTCTTGGTTTTGCCCAAGAAAGTTCTCGCGGAAGTTTCGCCAAGCAGGAGTGTCCAGTTCCGTCACGTGATCAGTTGGGTCCCTTTTGTAACCAGGCCGACGAGTCTCTTCGCTCGGAGTCTTTGTGCGTTCTGGGGCTGGAACCGAGCTCGTTCGATCTTCGGTCTGCGTCCTAAAAAATGAAGTCGGTACTCGCCCGATCAATTGACTTATCGTTAGACGAAACAAGGCAGCTGATGGAATAAACTTACCGCAAACAGATGGGATGGGCCAAGCAAAGGGGGGACAGCGTGAACAGAGCCTGCATTTCTTGTCGGAACTTCTTCAGACGGTCCATTACTTTGGAAGAGGCGTCGAGCTTCTTCTCGCACCGATCGAGCAGGCGCGACAGGCTCTCGTGCAAACGGGACAGGATTTTCACCTGAAACCATGTATGCAGCTTGTCTATGAATCTAGGTACAAGACTCTCCCACCTCGTGCTTAGCGTGTCCGATGGTCGACGACTCCAACTCGTCCAGAATTTTGGCCGTCGACAGTTCCAAATGCATGAATTCCTTGTCGCTGACCTCGTCGTCTACCTTCGCATACTCATCACACAGACTGTTCACACTTTCGATGACCCACTGCAGGGCGTGCTCGAAGTTCTTTTCGTCTTTCGCCATCGAAAGATCGAAAAAAGCGTTTGAAGGGACGCAGGGAGCTACCAACCTCAAAGCTAGCGTACAAATCGCAGAATGAGGATTGAGATGAAAGCACACGCACTTGAGACTGTATCGTAAAGTGCTACCAGCAAAAGCCAAGCAATGTTCCCCACAAAGTCTGAGCAAATGGTTGAGGCTGAACTTGACTCTTTTCAAATTCACTGTAGCTCGTGAGACGGCTTTGACGTTAAAGACGACCCGAACTGTTACAGCAGCGAGTCGCGAGCTCTCGGATGCGGCGATCTTCCCTAATAGCACCTGAACATGATAAGTCAGGAAAACATGTACCGTACTTATGTACTACAGGCAGTGCGGCTTGGTCAAATTGGTCTTTACTTGGTAATGCGCTCAAACAAATAGCCTAGCCTACAAAACTTTTGCCGCACAGATTGATCTTGTCTGTCAATACTGTGTACGCCATTGTCATAGTCGAAGTCATAGCCTTCTACTGCCATGGTGGCAGTGTAGGGCTATGGCTTTTCTCAATTAGGACGGATGCGGCCGCAGTACCGCATCCCAGGTGTAATCTTGATCATGCCGAGCATATGGAGGCCGAAGGTGTATAGCGAGGATTTCTTGAGTACGGGCGCACTTCCTCTTCGGCACGGCTACGGGCGCACTTCCTCTTGAACCTCTTTGGCAGCTTCACGTTTCAATTGCATCGATTCAACTTCGCCAACCGTTTTTGGAGTACAGTTAGGATTGTGACCTTGCTCTGGATCTGTCAGAATCGTTTCGTTTGCTCCTTCGTGACTAATGTGTAAGCGACAACACGATCCAAGGACACCAAGGCGTCGTTTGGCAGCTTCACATGATAAACAAATCCAACGCGCTTTCCAAATACCACCTACTTCGGCCGGTGGATTTTGCTGACGGAATACGTAATACGAATTTTCATCATTCCGAACTTTCCATCGAACAAGCGATTTTGATAAGTGCTCGCTAAGAAGTTTTTCGGGTGCTCCGAAGTTGGCCATTTCTGGGAGACTAATGCAAAATCAACGCGTGTATACAGTTTCTCCTATCCACGTTTGTCGCAAACAATGCCTGCGCGCTCTTGACAGCGATTACCTATAAAAGGTGACCTCTACTTTTGAACAATGCGCGCGCGCTCTTGACTCAGTCCCCTTCCTGGGGTACTGTGCCACTTGTGCACTCGCTATTGTTCTGGTGACCCGCGCCACTTGGGCACGCGAAACGCGCCATTTAAGCACGAGCCTGTACGCAATGATTAAACATAGCCAGTGCTGAAAGATGCACGTTATCAACTATGTTTCGTTTCTCTTTGAAATTGTTTCGCTTAAATTTCCGCATTTGGTTTGCCCAGGCATCGATGATGGCGACCAACTTGTGGATTAGTCATCATAGCTTTGGTAACCCGTGTGTTGAATATAAAGACGGCAGATAGTACTCGCAATACCGCCCTGACGAACATCCTCCTGACGAAGCCTTTTACATGTGAAGCACGTCCACGAGCTTTTCATGAATCCAGCCACTTGTTATGGTGGCTTTGATCGTTGGAATAAGTAGGAACTATTTGGATCCTGCTCAGACTGCACTCGAAACAATTCAGAACTCAGGAACTGAGTCAAAACTTTGTTAGGAATTCCAAAAACCATGTTTGTCAAAGTACGACCAGAGTGTATACTCATGGACAAGGATCAACGAGGCTGTCAATCGGTGTAATTGATACTGTACTTACCTTATCTGGCCTATTCGGTCGACGTTTCCCGCGGAAATTCGAATTCGTGCAGCTGGCTCCGTTGTTTTTGACCCATCCTGGTCGGGGTGGGTCGATTTTTGGCCCTTTACCCGCGGGCTTGTTAGTTGACGGTATCTTTTATTATTATTATTATTAGAAAAAACACAACATGGAAAAAAAGAAGTGGGAATGATGCATTTTAGATATACGCTGACCACAGCTTCTCAAAGAGTTTTGCTTTGCCCTTAGAGTGGCGACGCGCCACTGATCAAGGGAGAAGCGTTTAAGCATCATATTGAAAGCAATGTCGGACATGGTGTATACGTCATCTTTCCTTTTTGCATACAAGTAGCACTTCGCCAACAGCACAATGATGTTCAGTCTTTTTAATACATCAGGAGGGTAAACAAGCTGCATAAATCCGCAGATTGAAATGATCATTTGCCCAAACTAAGCTTATGTTCTCGCTCCGTTCAAAACGTGATATCACCTTCTGCCACACTACACCAGAGCGGGGCAGGTGACGAGCATATGCTCGATAAGTTGACCCTATCTTGCCATCGATCAGGGTCAAACCTGGATCAATGCATGCAGGGCGAGGGCGCGTGTTCGTCGCAACCCCGCGATGTCTGTGGTTACCCCGTGGGGCAACCAAACCCATCCCATGCCCTGTGAGGGGACCCGGATTCGAGAGCCTCGCGCCCCACAAGGCCTCTCCTCGTTCATCGATCCCGGAGGGATGAAGGGTGAGTCGCCCACCGCCAGGTGTGCAAGGCGCAGAGAGAACTTCGTCAAGTTCTCAGACGGCCAGAATTGAACCCGCAGCTGACCGGTTTCCAGCTCTGCCAAGCAAACTGTGAAACACGCCTTTCACCGCTACACCACCGAGGCGGCCTGGCTACGTCTATGCTTCAGCACTGGCCACGTTTAATCACTGCGCGTGCAAATTATAGGCTCGTGCTTAAAAGTGGCGAGCCATTAGAACAATAGCGTGTGCCCAAGCTGCTCAAAATCCTGCCTACAACATCCTAATTTGAGATCAGAGAAAAGCAGAATTTGAACGAAGAGCAAATTCAACGTCTCTTCGCCGGCAACAATAGCAGATACCAACTCAATTTACCGTTAGCATACAGTATATCATATCAGAATACAAACGCAAAAGTTAATTTGGCTCTCTTACCCAACAGAAAGTATCAATGTCAAAATATTGCATATGAATGAAATGAAAGAACGAAATGCATTCTTTAACACAGCTCTCATTTTATGCACTCGCTCGAAAAGTAAAAAAATGAAACCTCTGTATCCGCCCATGCACCCACGCAAAATTCTTGTGTGCTCTCTTTTTGCCTGCCACGAAGTGAGGCCCTATCAGATTGGCTAAAGTGACCAGCTCACGTAATAATGAATACAGTAAGGTTTGATTCTTATTTTTCGGCGCGGACGCAAGTGTGGGGGGTGAGTGGACGTGACACCGGCTCAACTTTATTTGCATGGTTAAACTGGTCCTCCTGCTCATCCTAGTACAAATAATGCAATAAACATATAAATGAGGATGATTAGCTGATTCAGCTGTCAATCTGGAAACAGGCGTCTACATGCTGACTACAGAACTGTTCCATGCTGGCCTGCCTACATTGTCCGAATGACGACGCAAAGCCATGCTAAACCAGACCAGTTGAACAACGAACTTTGTGGCTTGCTGATTCAGATAGGCCTCATTCCAAATCAAGTTTCCATTTGAATCGAGATGTTTGTCAACTTGCGGAATATGCAGAATGAGAGGGACCGGAGGGGCGCCTAGTTCGACCATGAGTCCGCGTGCCTGCGCAGCCGCCATCAGTCCTCCGTTGCCTGCAATTGATCACGTCAGATAGAATCTCGCATCGATTACGTTTTACCTGTAGAGTAGGCCACAATGCCGCTCGCTTTGAACGCGTAAGACAGAGGCGGTATGTGATCGAGCAGGTTCGTCAAGGCGGGAGGCAATTGGCGATTGTATTCCGCCGTCAGAAGCACGTACGCGTCAGCCGCTTTCACTTGATCATTGAACCGACGGAGCATCATCGATGCTTGGCTTCCACTAGTGTAAAAGTGGAGAGGTCGTTTTAGCAATGGCAAATCGACGATTTCAGGATCTAAAAAGGCACAGTGTTTTCAAGCGGCCATGGGGGCACTCACACAGGATTCATAGCTGTGTACCAGTCTGTAAAATCTCTTGAGCAGTGAGGAAGTTATATCAAACAAGGATACGCCATACTGGGCAGGGTCAGGTAAGCCTTGTATATGTGATAGAGAGCTTCAGGCTGTCCAGTAGAGGCGCTCTTTATTCACTCCTCAGTTTTGTTTAGCTTATAGTTCCACTGTCTGAACGCTTGTTCGAAATAAATTAAAAATATTTGGCCTGGTCGCAGAGGGACTCGAAGATTGGCCTTTTAGAGGACACAGAGGGCATCATAGATATAAACTAACGATAGGAACAAACCCGTTCTGGGTGATTTTCAATCGAGTACCGAAAACAGTTGGAGCTAGCCGGCCTCAGGCGGGGGGGGGGGGGGGGGGTAAGAAAAGGTTGTACTCTATTTTCTGGTCGTACCAGCACAACGCATCTCATCTCTAACATGACATTGAGGACTTATTACTGTACCGTACTTGGACACTATTTGCCTGAATTTTCCAGCTCTCAGCTGTACGAGCAAAGTCAAATCCTGAAGCAGGAGCTTACCAATGAGGTCCACCTCATGACCAGTTTCAATTAATTTCTTTTGTACGAACTTGGCCACCCTCAACACATTTCGTCCTTCTCGGACACTCCCCATGAAGATCATCACCCGCAGCGGTGCATCGGCTCTCGACGAAGTTCTGGTAGCCCTGCAGCAATATAAAGAACCTTTACTCCGTGTTGGCCGTGGCATGTCAGACTACTGCTTCAACTCGTATCTTCGAGGCAGTGCCATCAAACTTACCTTTCCACTTCCCCGCCCCAGTCACGCGGAGCCGAATGTGGTTGTGAGTCATAAGGCACAGGCAAAACTAAATTACAGCTGATCAAAATCACGGAAAAGAACACGATCAGTTTAGCTGAACCTTCCATTTTCCTGCACCTACCAGCCTGAGCACTCAACCACCCGAACTGCCTTATGCCGTCGTCATCCTTTGTCTGCTCTCTTCATAGAATGATTGATGAGGGCAAGTGTTCGCCCCAGATTTGCCTGATGAAGCTGTTGACACGAGCAAAAAACAATTCCTCATACGTCTATAGCCACAGAGTTGAAAGGATTCCAGTAAATTAGTCAATATGACAGCCGGTGCCAGTGTAGGCGGCCGTTAGATGCACATTCGCAAGCTATACTTGGGCAGCTTAGTTTCGTTCCTACTCACGACGTACAGTACACATCATGGCGTCTTTTTGCTGCAAACCCAAACAAACCAGGCATTCGTGCAGCCAAACCAAGCGAATATGTCTACATATGGGGCCAGTGAAATCGTGTGACCTAATGCGCTTCTGTAGACACCCACATTGGAAAATAATGTCCCTTCCCCCCCCCCCCCCACTGTGGGTCATGGGTGTTTTCTTTCCTCACAGAAACACCATTATACAGTCTTTGACCGCAGAAAAAAATGCGATTTTAGCTCATTCGAAAGCGACGAACGAGCGTGCTTCTTTTCATTTCATTTTGCGCCGCAAGCTTATCTCAATAGCTGTAATAAGGGCACGTATTTTTCCGCCATTTTTCTCTCATGCCTTTGCCTTCTGCGTATAGAAAAAGAAGGAGTCGAACAAAAATTGATTGGTATCCTTTGTCGTAAGATTGACAGCTTGGTGCAAAGAATGTGGGAAAGGCTTCGCCGGGTTGCTAACGTGTATGATTCATTGCTGGAAACTAAGGTGACGCATCTCGGCCAACAGGGCTCCTTTTGCCTTTCCCTCGCCACACCCGTGTTCCAAACCAGTGGTTCGTCAAAAGCGCAGCACTGGCCCGCAGGTATGCGCTTGTTGATGCACCTGCGGAAGAGAATCGATGACTCATCCGATGCTATGTATAGACATGAGCCGAAATCGTATAGGGTGGCCTTCTAATCTTCGCGATTCCAGCTGCGACGGTTGACGCGTGAGCTGCCTCATCCTGCTTCCACACATCTAACTAATGTCGACCAAAGCACTGACAACTAACTTGCTAGACAGCAACTGACGGGTGTCACATGGCAATGCACAAAGAGCACCTCCAAATGATGTTTGAATAAGAGACTAGAGTCACCCCGCCCGTGGTCTATATCGCAACTGGTCGATGACGCATGACCGTCGGGCAACGAAATCCCGTAACCACGGCCAGTGCAAACAAACATCAAACTCATCACCAGTCGTACTGTATGAAAACAGTTACGCCCAATTTGGAAGCCACTCAATGCGCACAGAAGGTAACTTCGCCAGCGGCCAAGAATATTTTGCTTTGAAAAACACTCAATAGAGTCAATTACGCAGCTGCCTTCGATCATGTCAGACATCTAAATCAACCAGCCACCGTGCCAGGCAAAAGACCTTTTGTCAGAATATTGTCGGCACGGAACCGCGTGTCACGCGATAATCGCGATCCGTGTACAAAGGTGGGCAAAATCCATTTATGGTCCAATGAGTCAAGGTCGACCCAGTGTCGTCTAGTCTTCTCTTTGATGCCGGTTTCACAATGTTTCACTTTTTTCGAAACCGGCCCCACCACATCTGCCTCCTTTTCACAAGTCAGCTGCTAAACTTCGTCTCATCCTCAGTGAAAATCGTCATTTTTCTTCACCCACAATCAATTATAGAATTGAAAAAGTGAAGAAGCATTTCATCAGATCATGTGAACGCGTGGCACAATCCTATCTACATCTTACATTCCCATACTTACCGTTGTGTACACGTTGTGCAAAATCTCGTCTTGGCCCGTCTGGCACCCTTTCCAATCCGCAGAGTACATATTGCTCACATGTGGATAGTGACTCCTTCCTTATTAGGTAAAACAATACACGCATCGCTATATGTGCCCATTTAGTGCAGTCCTTTATGCTCTTGCACCGTCATCACTACGACGAACCGCGTAATATCCATAAGTTTTTTGAAACAATGTCGCCTGTCTTTTTTCTACGTCGACTCGACGTCGGATTCCGTCTCAACCCGTCTCGTCTGGCTGCTTGCCCGCGCCCCCGTGATTCATTCTCACTTCGTTCCAACACGTCGTTCTCGCTGACGTCCAATCAGGTTCGTGTCGCGTCACGTGGCTCCGCCTCTTTTCGCGCCAAACCGTCTCCGTCGGATCAGCGCCTCGTACGGTACCGCTACGCCTCTCATTTCAAGCTACGTCTTGCTGATGACCGGTCGGTGGTCTGCTTTTCTTGATAGGCATCTCATTTCATCATTCTGGCCAGCTGGCTTTTAATTGTTCGCTTTATTACTTAGACTTTATTTTTTGTTGCACTAACGTTGGTTTGCAAGGTGAGTGAGGTGGTGAAGTATTACGTCACCAGAAGACAAGTCTGGACGAGAGTAGTTTTTCTGCATATGAACTCTGAGCCATCATTATGTCATCAAATGGAAATTTTTCGAACGATGTGCCTTGTTTTTGGACTTGCCATTCCAAAATTAGTGATGCCTGCTTTGCTCATTACATTGGTGGTCTCGTTATCTGAGAAGAAAATGGTTGCGCAATTTAGTCTGGTTATTTTAGGCAGGCTTATTTGGAAGAGCTGCGGCCTGTTTTCTTTTTCGCATGGCTTTCTTTAAATTGGCTAGTAATATGACCTTGCAAACCCAGAATTTTTTGATAATTCTTTGTTGGAATGATCCAGCAGGTGTGCTAAGTTTTGTCTGCGCCTTGCACGCACGTGAGGGCCCTCCTTATGGTTTTCAATGTTGGATTATGACTGGTACTTCCTCTTTTAGCACTGCTATAATGAATCAGGAACTTGGAAAACCGATCGATGAAGACGCAATTAACAATTTAGCCAAACAATTATTCGCTATTAGGACTGAATATCGTGGCGACGATAACAAGACTACGAAACCAACGGCTTGCGATGACTCGCTCGACAAATTCTATTATGATCCCGATTTCTACGGAATGGGCGGCAAATGCGCAGCTTATAATTACAGCTACTTCAGCTACGGCAGCATTTGGGGAGGAGAGTTTGATATCAATTCGAAGGTAGGTGATTTTGGGTCTCACCTCATCTCTGCTACAGTAGGTCTATGCAAATTTGGTGATCAGAAGAAGTGTCCATTTTTTGCATTTCCTCAATGGACAATGTGAAGTCGGCCAAAAAATCACTCACTCACCGGGATATGTAGGGCGAAGATGTAGCCTTTCGAGTGCCGCGATGTCTGAAATTCTAAATTTTTCAAGTCTTGTTTTCGCTTTCCTTGGTAGTCTTATTTATAAAGGGTTACTGTAAATGACCTTGAAATGGAATCAGTCGTCTACTTGGTGACTTTGCATTTTTAGAACCGATTTTATCGCAACAGCGCAAATTTCGACGACGAACGCAACACGGACACCCCGTATACGACGAGCACCTGGCCCACGTACAGGAAGACAACTGAACCGACCCTGATTTCGGCCACTGATATCGTGTTCAATAACGGATACAACGATAATTCGCGTAGCCGTTCGGCCACGAGCGTCTTGAAGACGACTCCATTTCCAATGACCAACAAGGACGTCGAGGACTGGCGTCGCGCTCTGAAACCACCGACCCCGGGCCCAGGCTACGTTTGCCGCATTTGTCGCAGAGCCGATCATTACGTACAAAATTGTCCGCAAGTGAGTACAACTTATGGCTGGCTTGCGCGATTAGGTTGGGAATTTACAGTATAAACTGCCCTTTGATCGTGCACTGGAAAGCTTTGCGCTGACGTGTCGAACCTTGGACTGCATTTCCCCGGAATAGGCTATTTCTTTTTGCAGACTTCCATGAAAAACCTTATGATGAGGAATGGGAAGTTTGGACTTGTTTGCCATGCACCAAGGCACCATTCGCACTCGCGCGCCTTTTTAGGTTTGGTGCAACCAGAGAGTGAAAATCAAAGAGTTGTGGCTGCTGACGGGGGGGGGGGGGGACGTCGTGGGTGCTCGAGTTATGGTTTCTAACGTTTTGATTATTTTCTGTTTATCTAATTTTCGTTGGGAGTGTAGTCTCCATGCTGACTGCTCTCTGGCGCCATTGACGATGGCCACGGGATGCGGCTGAAGCGTGCTTCGAGTACATATATGTGCTAATTCTATATCATGAATGCCATCTCACTTTGCAGGCTCCGCCCCGAGAGGAATTGAAGACACCATATCAAGGCTACAACCAATGTTTCGGTCTGTTCAAATGCGATAGGTGCAATCGCGAATGGGGCTCTCACGAGAGCTTTGCTCAATTAGGACAGATTTGCCGTCATTGCCAGGGATTGGTCTTCCCGCACAAGCAGGTCCGTCACAAGACTGCTGTACATCACTGGCACAGATTGACCTGTTTTGATTTCAGTATCCGCTCGACAAAATTCCGCCGAGCAAGCTGGAAATGTTGAAGAAGTACGGCAAGGGACGTAAGTAGGTTGACGTGCCTTCTTCATGCGACTGAAGAAATCATGACGGTATGACTTTTGTGTAAGTTCGCTTTGATAATAAGAATTCCGGTAGCTGTCTACAAGTAACGAAAGGAGTGGATCTCTGTTTTTCATAAGGCGCTCCGGGTTCATTAATATGTGAATTTTGATGGTTAATGGTAGGAACCCCGAGTCGAATACTACGGTTATGTGTCTTATTAGAGTAATGTTGGCCTGTGTTTCGTGTGCTTTTGTACTGTGCTTTTACGTTTCTATGGCGTGTGTAAATTTGATAGTGCGTGGATATTTTGATCATATACGTGTACTGTTAGCTGGAAGCAACTAGAGCCTGCCTTATTTGGTTGCTTGAACGAGTTACCATGCCCGTCTCACGTTCTAAAATAGCTGATTCGTACTGTAAGTGGATTGAGTTAAAAGTAGGTTCCAGCCAGTGATAAGCACCTACGCGGTAGTAGGCTGTTTCTAACGGCCTTATCGCATTGTTTCCAAAAGCATCTCTGAGCAAACGGGCGTAGTCCTTAGAACCGCTCCGACCTGATCGTGAGTCAATGCTCATCCTTGTCACTAGGCTGACTGCGAGCTAGGTTTAGCTTTCTTTTCGGAACGGGGGTGCAAAGTACAGTCTCAAATATGCCATAGCAGTGTATATAGCCCTATCCGGTGGCATGTGGTGTCTAGCTGGCGGGACCAAGCCATCCTGTTTCTAAAACGGGCTAATAAGCGATGCCAATCGACACAAAGAAGGGAGCCGACCTGACTTACCTCTCACGGCCTTACAAAGCCGCAACGGCCTCAATGCTATGCGGGACAACTGTTTTGCCGCATGCCCCCCTCCAGTCGAGCTAAACACGTAGCTGGAAATTATTCGCAACTCGAAGAGAAAAAGCGAAGCATGTCTATCACGCGATGTCCAAGGAGGTTAGCTGTGTGAGTCATTCTTTGTTGACTAAAAGTGGCCGAGCTGGCTAAGCAGACTGATGTAATACAATTCATGCAGATAAAGCTATCTTTTTGAGGCTACTAAATGCCAACAAAGGCTCCTACAAACCGCGTGCTAAATTCTTATCACTTCTGTTCGTAAGTCATAAGAGTGGAAAGCTTATCATACTCGAGCGAAAAGCAGCATCTAAGCATAACTAAAACTGATAAAGCATGGCTCATAGGCGCGTAACTGACACATGAAAATAACCGACCAGCCATAAATCGGATAAACACAAATCAACATTATCAATATCTATTACTCACACTGTTAACTTACACCTCTCACCCTTGTTCCCAGGATATAGGTGACATCAAATTGGCTAAACCCGCGCAAGCAGTCACAATTTCAGTAAGGCACGAAAAACGTAACGAGTCCCCATTGGCTGATAAGGGCGTCGATAAAATACAAAACTTCGTTTTTAGTCGTCTCTCGAATTTTTCTTCTAACATGCGGCCAACTAAGGATGATTTTAGCGGATAGATAAAGGCCGGAATGTTTGGCCATTCTCGAACAACCTTGTTGTATGCCAGCAGAATCTGACTAGGCTCCAACAGCCGATTCAAATCACGTTCATAACAAGCGGTGACAGCTGATCGCACTGACGCTTGATATTCGTTGACTCGTTTCGGGCAAGGTACCCAGAAAAGTTGAGATCGATACATAATGGCGCCATTAAAGTCATAAACGACGATAAAAAGCGCAGTGCATTCGCAGCATTCGTCTAGCCCGCCCTGTTTGATCGGGACCATCAAAAGGTCCAGCACACCCACGATCGGTTCCACGTCTGGCACGCGCTCAGCTGACGTCAGTCCATGCCGCACAACCGACGGCAATTGACCGTCCAATGGATCAGGCCAGACGATCAAATCTTTCAGCCAAGAAGCCAAGAATAGTAGCCAACGTCGACGAAAGGCTTCCATCTCGAATTTGGACCGTGCACTTCCTTTTGTAGTCCGGTCGCCTTGAAACCAACGTTGCAATTGTTCCAGAGATGAGTTGTGTCGAAGCCATACAAGAATCATCGATAGCGCAGAAGTCGGTTGCTGAAGATTCGATGCGGTTCTGGCTTTGGCCTGAACGAGAGAATCCGATAAGTACGGCCATAGCGCTCACAAGCTAGCATACGAGTATAAGCCAAGTCTTTCATTATAGAAAAGCCATTTCACTGAAAAATCTGTTGGCTATACCAAGATTAAACTCTTTGGAAATATTGCTCTTATTCATATTTCGGATTTTAGAAAAGTTTTTCGTCACCTACAGTACTCTGTACATTGCATATGAGCCAGTTTTAACTAAGAAATCTCATGCAGCTCTCTTAGCATTGGTTGCATCGACGAATCTGCACTGATTGTTGTCTGTGACGAACACAGATAGCCGGGGGTTTGCAGTACCCGTGAGTAAAATTTCATTCAGATATTTTGCAGCTGTAAAACCGATTTCAATTTTGATTTTAATTTCGAAGTTGTAACAAAACTTATGCGCCAGACTGTAGGCGCATAAGTGGTTCAGCAGAAGTAAGTTCAAGCAGCATGGCATGGACAGATGCAAGATACACATCGTCTGCCAATAAAAAATGTAAAGGCCCATCCTGCGTCAGCCACTCACCAGGTATCCTCAAGACACAACCAATAACACAAACCTCAAGATCTTTCAGCAGTAGTCGAAAAATCGACGTGTCTAAACCAGTCATCATACTGAAACCAGCCGAATCAGGTCCACAAGTCCAATCATCGTACTCAAAATGGCCATCGTTCTCTTGAGGCGTTTTTCTCCCACCTTTCGAAAATACAGTCGAAACAAGGCCTTGCTTTGAACTATTTCCAACATTCACGCAGTTTGTCGTAGCTGTAGAGGATTTTTGACTGGTCACTTCTTCGCCGGTCTTTGGAAGTATAGCTCGATACCGTCCGCCAGTCTCAGGGTACATCGAATTCGATTTGGCTGCAAAGACAGATCGAGAAATAGCCTTCGTCGTGGTAAAATATGTTTCCACCGTTCCATCAGCACCTCGGTGTAAAATACGTTGAAACAAAGCCCGCCTCGAACGCAAGGTTTGATGGATCAAGGTCTGAAAAGGCAAATGGAAAAATGTAATTGTCAAAAACTTAGAGCCTGACAAAAGTGTCAAGGCCATACCCTCCAATTCGATTTGCTAGACACAACGTGCTTCTTAATCCAGTCAAATATTTGATCCTTAGTTGCACGATGGTCGGCAGTTGATAATATTGCATTGGTTATCCAGCTGATTGCATCGTTCGAACGATCCAAATTTCGATTTGATGGACGACTGCTCGTCGTCGTTTCCTTCGGCAATATCTTTCTAACTGCGCGAGATTCAAATCGAGAAGATGTGACTCGCATTTGTGACCGTTCCTGAGACGTAGATGGGATCTTTCGCGGTTCCGAACGGTCGTTATTGACATTGCCAGATAAGGACGATGCACTGGCAGAGTCCGGGCTTGTCGTAGTCGTCTTCCCAGTAGAAAGCAAGAAGTAACCACCATCAGCATTCCGAATCAGCGTGTAGCCGTCAAGAATCTGAAACTGCCATCAAATGACCTAAACGATAAGTCGAGGATAATGAACATAAGTTCACCGTACTGGCGGATTCGAATCGGATGCTGGCTCCTTGACGAATCGCATGGACAGCGCATTCGATGACGATGTTACAGACAGTTCGGCCAGGCCAGCCATGCCTCGTCGCTGCTCATCACTGCTGCTCATCTCGTGGTTCAAGGATTCATCCTTTCACTTTCTAAAACAGCATAAAGGCTTTGGAATAGGAACGAGGACTGTTTGTCCTTAGCTTGCCGCAAAAGGTGATAAAGGCCAGCAGGCAAGCTGGGTAAGTGTAAAGTTGGCGGACGATTGCGGGGACTACAGTGTAATAAGCCTAAGCACAGAGTCGAGTTAAAGTTTACACTTACAGCACACAGTCGGAATCCAAATCACAGCGAACTGGGTCGGGCAGCGTACACAAGTACTATGTACACGTGGAACAATAAAGCAAATGGCTCCATGATGAGCTAGGCCACCAATACGAATCACTTACT
Organism: Mesodorylaimus sp. YZB2_4; assembly: GCA_030248295.1. Taxonomy (NCBI): domain Eukaryota; kingdom Metazoa; phylum Nematoda; class Enoplea; order Dorylaimida; family Dorylaimidae; genus Mesodorylaimus; species Mesodorylaimus sp. YZB2_4. The sequence continues at coordinate 826,772 of JASANH010000873.1, read as the reverse complement.
TCCTCTCGTTTCCTCTGACCCTACTTCGAAAACTTCAAATCTGATTCGCATGCCAGATACATAATCGTCGACAATTTGAGATTTGGGATACTATTCGGTGACAGTGGAACTGATCTGTAGGTATTTCGCCTGTTATGCAGTTTGGCGGGAGTTCAAATTTGAAAAGTTTTTTAAATCTTTCTCTTTCGACTCATAGAATTCTAGTGGCGGGTTATATTCCAGTTTTTACCAAATTTTATTTTGGTTACATCGTGAAAACATTCAGCTAAAACCCAGCAACAAACCAAGTTAAAAGCAATGACATATTTGATGATACTATCAAAACATTCGCTTTGGTATCGTTGAGGGTGGCACATTCGCTTACGATCGGTCTCACAGTCAGTTCTAATCTAGGGCCCAGTCAAGGTAAAAGGGTGTACGACATTGCATGTACATAGATACACGAGTTACACTGGTTTCCCTGTTTTCCATCTCCGCCTTCTCCTCCTACACAGAGCACATGGTGACAGGATGCTCGGGCCATCAGACTCCGATCCAATACTCGGCGAGAGGACACCAGGACTGAGGATGGTAGCAGTCAATGTACTGGGCGACAGAATGGATGGGCTGAGGACGAATGGACTGAGGATTGCTGGACTGCCGGCACTAGGACTCAGAATCGTCGGACTCAGTACATAGGGGCTTAGAACAGCCGGAGAGAGCAGATTGGGAGAGAGAATAGTTGGGCTCAATACGAATGGATTCAGAATGTCAGGCGATAACAAATACGGATTCAAAATGAACGGTGTAAGTACCTGGGGCGATAGGATGAATGGGCCGAATACGTATGGTGATAAAATGTAGGGACTCAATACTAGCGGTCCTAAAACTACCGCAGAGAATAACGAAGGGCTCAATATCTCGGGTGCAAGTAGGTAATACTTGCCCACAGTTGGACCTATGTACGGTGCCACAATAGCTGGCGGGGCCTGTCTGGATTTCCGGCCTGTTCTTCCTTCAGTCTTGCTCCAGTCACCATCGGCGATGTCTCTGACCAGCTCTGCGACGAGGCGTTTCCTTTCCTCGTGAATACTCGTCAGATACTTCATGAAATAGGGGTCGCCGTTTTGTAACTCTGCGCTGTACAAGGAGCGTAACTGATCAGCCTCCAAGAAAGTGTACGCTTTACTGTTGATCTCTTCCATTTGGGCGGCATTCATCGACAAGTAGAGCTTGCCAACCGAATCGCCTACTCGGACAAGTTGATGCGAGGACTCTTCGGCAGTTTCCTCTTTTTTCTGTGACATTAAACGCACAAAATCGCTGGCCCCAGTCGCCTCGCCAATAAAGCGGTACCAGGCTCGTTGTTCCCACGGGGCAGAGTCTTTGAGGAGATCGGGCAGTGAACCTACGCTATTAGGTCCCTGGTAAAAACTAAAAAAGTCTGGAGATAAGACATTTTCGGCATCCTTTCCAGAATATAAATCGAAAAGTGGGAATAGACGAGGGGACAGAAAACGGAGCGGTTTGTCTTCTGTTGACCTCCTTCTTCGGCTTTTTTCATTTTGATCGTGCAGTCGATAGAGTGGCGATCGGAGTAGGTCACGAATATAGGAAGAAACATCGATGGCACTGCCTCGATTTGGGAGTGTAGTCGCTGTTGATCCTGAGTAAGATTTGAGGCTTTTGAGAAAATCTGCCAGTATGTCGACAACACCAGCCACCGACTGACTGAGCGACTGGGAGTGCGATTTCATGGCTGATTGTAAATCATTCTCGACGTGAATTGTTTCCAAGTTGGAGCGTTTTGCGAGGTTGTGATTCTTGGACTCTTCGCTGATTTCATGCTCCAATCCACGTAACACACAAGCTGCATAAGATGAACTAGCGACTGACTGCTGAATACATGCAAGCACAGATTCGAAATGGTCGCCAGGCAAAGTTTTGGCTAAATCAGTAGCCAGGGCAGCCAGAAAAGTGTTGTAGGTGCGTTCACGCAATTCCATAGCCTTAGTGGACTCTGATGGCGATCCTTGACAACTGGCTGAAAATGTTGAGTCAAGTGACATATAATCAACTGCCAGTGCAAGCTCACCATTACATCCCCAATCATAATAAGATCCTATCTTCACCTACATTACCTAGAAGTCACCCCCAAAGGCACAGGACAGACCAACCTTATAACGTCCCTGGAATGACAGCAATAAATTCCCAGTGTCCTGCCTGCCCTAAGACTTCACTTACAAGCCTGAAGGACAGCACAGAGAAGCATCCATTTGATGAACGATTGCAATGCCATTACCATCACGGCAAACCGTACACAACCATCTGGTATGGTGTCCAAACATAGACCTGGACAATTGCCTCTTTAGCTGCAATCAACCCTCATATTCACGGCCACCTAACGCTGGCCCTGGCTCTACCGCTCTCGCATCATTCACAATGGCAAAAGAGATAACTCCGCCCCACCAGACAGTAAAGCACGCTCTGGTTGCGCACGAACGGCGCTACGGTAGTTGTGATTGAGGGTCTGGTATGATCGGAGTTTTTATGTTTCCTGTTCGTAACATAACAAACAGGTAACAAGTATACGTTCACGAATACAATCGCCGTTGGCTACTGAACTAAAAAGTGAAAGTTCGGACTTGTTTATGGATAGTTTTTGGTTTCAGGCCGATGCACGACCGCTTTTCGACCTGTTGTTGCCTTCACTAGCCAGCGTGTTGACGTGATTGCGTGCATTCCTCATCAGACGACGATGCTCTTATTCCATCCCAAATATATTTCGGCACGCTACGCTACTAATAGCAGCAGACAGTAAATACTCTTTGTTTACACCAACCACAGCATATCTTCAGTCGCCCCCCGCTCGTTGCATTTTGCGTTTAGCTTTTCGTCCGTCGCAACAAAAGTTCAACAAAAACATGACCAACTCTATCAAACTCATCAAACTGGCTCCCAACCACAAGCCCATTTGTCCGCCTACATTACTTATTAATGTTTCGAATGAATACGTGGGCACCTCTTCGTGCGACAGTATGCCGCCGTAGTGAACGATCTGATTGAGAAAATGAAAACTTGTCACACCCTCGTCTTCGTCCTCGTGTGATTCCAGTTTGTGCGCCTCAACCGAATTCTCATACACCAACTTCTCGCACAAAGATGGGCACTGTTCAATGCATTTGGTGGGTGTGGCCACGATCTGATTTTCCGACTGTTCCTCGACTTCATAATCGGGCGCTACCCACTGGGCCGTATTGCATACGTTGCTCACATTCTTAGGAATGGAGTCGGATCGAATAAGTGGATATGGCCGACACATGTTCGGCCGACTCTTCATGAAGCAGTTAGCCACGCAGGATGACTGGCTATAGTTCTGACTTTGCACCTGCTGCAGTGTGACGCAATAGGAATTGGGGAGCGACTTGAAATGATGGGGCATAACTCTAATAGTATTGGAATGATTGGGGAATACTTGCAGGTAGTGCGTATCTGACATACCCAAGCTCAAGTCCGGATCCACAATGTATCTCCAGTAGCTCCTCTGCGCCAAGAAGCCCTTAGAGAGTAATGGGATTTTCACATGCAAATATTCCAAATCGCTCAATGACACACGGCCATCCGTCGGAGCCAAGGACAGATTGTAGCATACGCCTTCGTTCATGATGATCTTAGCAAAGGGAGAAGGGTCACGGACCTCTCCGCAATACGAACAGTTTGTCACAAATGCGTCGCTGTCCATTGCCACGTACTTAAAGAAATCAGCCAGATTGTCAAATTTGGCTCCGTTTCCCGAATACCACCACGTCTCGAAATCCCTTTTAGCCCTTTTGTAATTCATGATTGTATAAGGTGCCTTGTGGATTCCATAGTTGATGACAAAGCCCAATGCGTATTGGAGACCCGCTTCACTGAGATTTAACGAGAACGCCTTGTCCGCATCCAGCCATGTATCCGGACACAGGAGCATGATCGGGTAGTTGTACTCGTGTTGTCTCATAATGCGCACCTAAAGTACGATGTTGGTCAGGATTACACTAGTCCGTGCACTGCTGACCGAGAGAGCTGCTCAAGGAGCTCACTCACTCAAGTCGAAGCAAACCTCCGCCGACGAAGGGACAACCAGGGAGCAAAAACTGCCTATCTCTAAGCGTACTTTCGTAGCCGTTGGGTCGTGGCTGTATTCGCTGACCACTTTGTGGATGTAATAAGCTGTCGAACCAACGGCCGCGATGAAAATAAATGCCCAAGCTGGTCGCAACACTTTGTGGTTCTCTGTTAGTACTTCTTTCAGCCCGTGTATTGTAGTCGAGTCGGCCAGTGCGGACTTCCATTTTGCATCTGCACAAATATAAATCATCTGACCTCACTTGCTCTTCTAACTCAAACACTTACTCAGAGCCTCCCGCTTCTTCTGTATCTTCGAGGCTAACATCTTGGTCTCGACTCTCTCTGATATGTTCTTCTCCAAGGCGTCCACCCGTTGCTCGAAGGCGGCGAATCGCTTGCGGATTTCTTCCAATTCATTTCCAATGGTCACATTGGAATCATCGGTCGCATTGCAGCTGTGATCAGCGTACCCGGAACTACACCGTGAACATTCCATCGTGCAAGCCAGAGCCTACACGTCCTTGGGCATTTGTTCGGAATGATAGGGTCCGACTACGGTCTCCTCACTCCGGCTCAAACTGCGTGAAAGGAAACTGAATCAGCAAACACAATGACGCCTAATCCGTCCGTTGCCGGGCGGGAGAAACTAAAACTCTATTACAGCCGTAAAGCGTTCACAGGGTGAATGGGTGCCTCGAGGGAAATAAGGATAAATAACAGCTTGTTCACTTAAGGGGACTAATCTAATGAAAGAAAATTACGTCCGCGTCCAGCGATCCGTTTCACTTTCTACCGAATCCGCACTTCTCCCTTGACACCTGTGCTGACGGTACTGAGAGAAGACGACTTCGGGAGAAGCGGCTACTCAGTCAGCCTACGCCTAATCCCCTTAAAAACGAACGTTTATCCTCCAAAGCTAATTAACACTGCACCACAAACAGACTGAACTCGAGAGCTGCTAGGCAAACTTATGGACTGGTCCGAGCCAAAATATCGCCTTAAAAATGTAGACGCTGTCGATCATTCACCTTGATCCAGTTAGAAGACGCGGTATGGACTCGTTACACTAGAGGACACGTCCTGCTCAGATCGATTGGTTTCTAGAATTGATTCACATTTGGGCTCCATTTGGGAGTTTCCGGTTTTTTTGTAGTCTTCAAGGGACTCTCCCAGCTATTTTACTAAGTGCCGTTGACACGGAAATATGCTAGCAAAGAAGAAGGTTTCGCGGAATTTCTAATGTACCGTCAAGTTTCTGCCACTCACAGCTTCGACTAACGCTCCATTTCGGAACGCGTCGACACACAATTTTTTTATGGTATTGCAACCCGTAAGTGCCCGAAGGAAAGGGTTCTCGTATACTCGCGGGGATAAAAAGCGGCTAACAATAGATTGCATGCTGGTACACTCCTAAATCATTCCCATGCTTTCAGAGCCAAGAATTTTTGTGAGCTGGTAAGAATTCTTGTCTGTGTAGGAAGACAGCATGAGTTACGCCTAAAATGCCCTGGCATGCCGCGGTCAATACGGTTTCTCAAAAGTGGAATTAAAAAACTCGACAAAGACGCAAGTATGACGAAAGCAGAAAGAAGCGAAGCAGAAAAGCTCTTCAACTACAATTAGCACTATCTTTTTACAAGTTTCGATTGATCATGCCCGGCCATCTTGCACCAATATGCTGCGACGTCAGGAGATACAATGCAGAACTTGTTGGCCGTGTATGCGCTCAACAGAGACGACGGGAACCTCGACTGGAGGATCGGGTAGGTTTGATGAGGGAGGCAGAGTTCATGCGATCGATGTCGTCTGTTGACTGATGCAGGTGATACAGTTCTCCAACATGCCTCTAATGTCACCTTGAGGAATAAAATAAGCGGGGCTGGGATCATTGATCACCCGTTCATCTCCACCAACATGGTCATAATTGCACCCGTAAAATAAGCAGTAAAATGTGGGGCCTACTTGCGTGTGTGCGTTGTGTTCATACCAGACTTGCTGACACCGCCTTTCGTTGGTGCTACATTGCTGATAAGAACTATCTTCAAGTCCTACGTGAGAGCGCAAAGTGGTTGAAACAGTCAGTCCAGCATGCACACAGGTGGCAGGCTAGTCTATCACCATGCTGTTTAGTACCTAAGAACTATGGCGCAACTGGGGGATAAGAAACACCCATATACCCAGAACATTATCAGAAAAAAGGAAAAAGTAACAAAAAACTAAAATTCAGGACGCTTAATTTACCTTTAAAAAGGACAGGATAGAAGCACTAAGAATGTGACCAAACAGGTAAAAATCTAAGATGGTAGATAGCTCCTTATATCTATGCTCGAAGACATAAAACATTGTTCACAAGACACGGTCAGTAAAATGTCGAGGAGCAGCGAGAAGCGGCTTGCATGTCTCTGCTGCTCACTTTTAAAATCTCTGACTTCAGCAAAAATTTATAGTTATCAGAATCAAAATGGCGGATTCATCGACAAAACTTATTAAACTGGCTTATTTCCTATCCTCCTTTGGCTGAGGAAGCTGAAGCTTGCGTGGCATGTCATCCTCTTCGTAAGTGCAGCTCATCGTCAATGTTATTCAAGGACTTGCACATTTTTAAAAGTGCCAAGATAAAAAAGACCAATGCAAAATTCTCGACCGATTTGGTGTGTGGTGGGTGGGTTTGACGTAAAGATATTTTAAGAATGTCAAGTGTCACACGGATGCTCCATGGCAGCAAACCCCTTACAGTCTACGAACGGACAGTACTTGCGATTCATGCAGGGTAAAGCGGGTTCGCAATTGGTGGTCATTATTGATGGCATTGTATTTGAGAGAGCAGAAACGTGGCGAAAGAAATATTGGCTTTAGGGCGGACAGCATTTGTGCAGTAGCTCGCGAAAGCAGGGTCGTTCACCCACAAAGGTTCTTGCTCTAAAGATGCGCGAAATGTCGACGATCAAAGCCTTCATTGCTTTTCATACTGTAGCATGGTGAATAATTATACAGAGTACATTTTATACAAAAGATTGTTGAGTGGCTTTGTGAATGTAGTAGCGAATTGAATATGCCCGCGCATCAATGAGGCAGTGGGTCAGGAGTGCGAATGTTAGCCTTATTGCTGCTTATCAGAATGCACGACAGGAGACTGCAGCACTTGGATGTCAAACCAAAAGCTAGATTCCCATTTCCAGTCAAAGGCACACTCTTTTTCACACATTTTCAAAGCTTGTTAGCGTTAGCTTAAGAAAAGTTTAATAATCTCAAGGTGTGTTTTCATTGCCTTTTAGTATCGCAGGGTGCAAGATGCTTGTATTTTCAATCGAGCACTAGGCTAATGAATTAAAGAATGTCGCACACACTTATCTGCTCATCAGTGCCAAACCCTCATTTTGAACAGGGATTCTAATGAATAACTTAGCCAATATTCTCCATTTCCATTGTCTAGACCTTGTAAAAGTGTTGATTTAGACACAACTAACGAAGAGTTGGCGCTAAGGACGTCCACCCGCACTATTGCCACCTGCTTGAGTTGAGTGGCCGAGTCGGTGTTTTTCATTCGTGTCATTTCCAAACTCTTCTACCGACCGCATTGTGTGGTGGCACAGCTTCCAGTCCATTAGTTAGCTTACTCTGACGTCCCACATCCGCATCTCACCCTTACCCAAGGCCATGAAAGGAGGTGAAAAATTACTCTGAGCGCTAGGGGCTCATGCGTGTAAGAAGTACATATCATTGGTCCTCTGCTCGGGGGCCGAATGAAGTGCTTAGTTAATTGTCTTAGTCATGAGCTCGATCGAATGACGTCGGCACGAGGGCCGACATCCATCGTAGGCATAAGTCAAGAAGTGTCCAATGCGAACTTGGATGCTATTCGTCTTCAGCTGTGCTGAGAAGGGAAACTATAAAACAAGGCACCTAGCCTTGCCCGGAAACCACTTCTACGCGTGGGCTATTTCCGCTTGGCTAGAACCAAACACATGTCCGAGCCGGAGTTCCCTATCTGTCATAGTTGCGCCTAATCGAGTATGGCCCACATGGGGTTAATTGATCTTGTGTTTGCAAGCCAAGGAAGGCGGCTTTCGTCGAAACTTGTTTCCCATATTCGGGTAGACCATAGGTTGGGTGATAGTCGGGCCTCAAGTTCAAAGATGGGGGGGAGGGCGAGGGGAAATGGCACGCGAGCTGACCTGTTTTGCCATTCTTTGACTCGCCCGATATCCTGAGCAGGATGACTGGCGAATATGTTTGCGTAGATTATAAGCCGAGGCTCGATTGATAACAAGGGGCGCCAAAACGCTTATTGGAAAACGTCGATCGACTAACGATCAGAAGCAGTTCCTCGATATGGTCGGGCCGCTGTCTTGTCACTTAGTCTACATCTTATTGTATCTTCAAGCCGTCAGGTGTTGGCGCATCTCGGGACGGGTGAGTGAAGTGACGTGACGTGCGTCAAATTAATTCGACCATCTCACTGTTGGTTTTTGAGTTTCAGACACAGAGTGAAAGAAATATTGGATCTACAGATGATATCAGTAAGTCTTCTCTCGCGCTGGTCAGGTTGGGTGGCTGTCGGCTGTTTTCTAGCAATGCCCTTCAGTTTGCTCGGGCCTTGAGAAGTCCAAACATGGTGTTGCTATATCGGCACTACGTGCATAGGGGCGTCCGTGAATGAGTCATAGAAGTGGCAGTAGGCTTTCAAATTAAATAATAAGTGAAGCCGATGAATTTGTATTAAAAATCGTCTCGCGCCGCTGCCTTCTTTCGAGCAAAGCGCCATGAGTGGCACTTTGACCCTCATGCTTTCACTTCATATCATGTCCTGTCCTGTCATGTCAAGACCTATCGATTGATCTGAGTTTTATTTCGAAGGCAGTCACTCATGCTACTTATCCTTTAGCAGTCTCGTGTCCTTCCCTATTTTATTCGCCCTTTAGTGTGAATCGTACCCTGTTCTCACCCATCTCTCACGTTTGGAATGCCCTTCATTAAGTTCACATGACCTTATGTATTCGAACAGGTGCCAACATTCAAAACAGAGCAGCTGGCTCCTTCATTTGGGCCCTACCACCTACGGCCTCTCAGAACGATCCAAGCGACCCGATCCGTGTCGTTGATTCTGACAGGCGGATTACTCTAATTCGTAAGTACAAAGCTCAGCGTAGCCTTAGTCATTGCCAAATCATCTATGCTCCAACAGTGGCAGCACATCACATCCACATTGCATCCTAATTTACCAGTTTACCAATGACAATTGACCATTGCGTTCTTTCAGGTCAGTGCACGCAAGTTGTCGAGAGACCGGGTCTGTATAAAATTCGTGGTACGTCTAGTTCGTCCTCATCATCATTTTGTTACCTAATGGTCAAAGCACCCGCTTTGAAAAGAATCCGCTTCACCCTACACCGAGTCGATGTCGACTGCCAAAGATCGGGACTTATGGTAGGCAGATCAGGTTCTTTATGATTGCAGTAGGGTCCTAGCGAGCACTATCCCTGACGCATATGACGCCGTGAGCACAGCTCTTATATGCAATTTTATTTTGCCAGCTCTTCGATGGGTGGCAAATAATTGATCGGAAAAAGCCGTCAGTCTTAGACTCAATACCAGCCGTGGATATATCTAATAACGAACAAGGCGACAGCAGAAAACTGTACTTGTGCTCGGAGAATGCGCAGTCCTATCGGACATTGGAAACTTCTCAAAACATTGGTCAGTTAATCTACTACATGCTTAGCAGTCGAGACGAAGTCCTCGTGCAGGTCGACTTCATACCTGATGATCAAGGTACGCGAGTGCGTATCCTGCTGTACACCATGATCTGAGCCTTACCCCCTCTTCAGTCTGCAACACATACATTGGACGAGACGACGAACCCATCTCGTTAAATCTGCGCGTCGATCGACCTCAGAGTTGCCGAGTATACATTTCGGGCAGCGCCAGGCTACGACTCTCGGCAGTTCGCCTGGACGATAGTTCTGGGCCGGTAAGCCATGCTATAGGTGTACTGTACGCATCACGCACAAGTCCACCCTGCACGCATTCGAAATCTCTTGAGACATTCTCTGACACATGGTCACAGCTGCGTTTGCGAATATGGCTGCCTGTCGGGGTCTTGTTTATGACATCAGCCCTTGGAAAATTATCACTTATGTAATTTGCTCCCCCGTCGTTTCCCTTGCTTATTTCCGCATCAGGTAAAGCGATTGTGGCAATTGAGTGGTGTGCACTCATAACAAAACTTGCTCGAGGTCTCCCATTGCATGCCCGTAAGAATCATGTATGGGCAGCTTCCGTAAACGGAGAAGCATTCGCAGTTGGGGTCGATGGTGTGGGCGAGTCGATTCCTGTCTTTCCGTACAGTAATTAGTCTTGAAATCCTCCGCCTTTGCGCATGCGTGGAAGAAAATTGATGGCCTTCCCTCTTCGACGGACGGAAACGTTGAAACGAATAAACCCGTTTCTGGTCGGCGAAGCCCGAAGGCTTTTCACCCAGTCTTTAATAACCTAGGGTTTTGGATCGGGAGCGCGGAGTTTACGCCCGTCCAATTCCTATGCGTTACCCGCCCACACGCAATTTCTTTCACCCCTTTTTCAATTAAACCATGGGTCTGAGACTGATAATAGTTGGCAGGAAAAATGTGACGTCAGTTGGACGAGTGTGCGTCCACCTTTATCAAGGAAATACGTCACGCTGGACTAGTCAAGCATGAATAAGTAATACGCACAATCGAAAGCGCACAGGCACTTCATCCATTACGAAATACGAGTCCTTTGACGGACTTTAGGTGAGCATGGGCAACAACTGAAACAACAAGTGACGCTTCGCCAAAGTTCACATCAGTGAAAAGGCGCAAGTGAATGTCTTTCACCTCCGAACTCCAACTCTTCCAAAACCTCCACTCAGCGCAAAAAAGCACTACAAGTTTGTATTTACGGCTGTGTGATTCGGTTATAGTGCGGCAGTACCAACACCAACTACATATCCGTGCAGGCCAACAGCAGCACTTGGGATCCTCTCTCGGCACGTCGTCGATTCTACCATTGCGAGTCAGGTATGCGGTATTCTTTGTAAGGGGTCATGGACGCAAGCTAAGTTGGCGGTGCGGTTTAGACCTGTCAGATTTCAACACGCCATGTCGGTATAACGTAATCGAGTTGCACGCAGCCAGCTATGGCACTCAATCGGTCGTTCTCAACATCGATCCATTGCCTGATGAGGACCGAGAACCGTGGAGCTATTACTGCTATTGACGAGGTGGCGCAAGAGTGCATTGAGGAGTGACGAGGAGCGCGGCTGATAACCTAGTGATAACCTTATTTTCTTATGGTAACCAGTCCTTTGCGTAGCCGCTGCTTCCTCGAATGACGCTTTCTGCGTAGCTGCTTACGGACTTAAGAAATGTCAAATACACGCATGACATGGTAGGGTGTCTTATCTGGTCCGTCCGCACGCCCACCCCTATTTGGGGACTGGGTGAAATAAAACGGTGTTGGCTGCTATTTTCGTTTACGCGTTTTCTGTCGGCTCCGTCGAGGGAGCGGGTTGACGTCACTGTGGTCAATATAGAACAATCGCAGGCTCTGACTCAAGTTTATAGACACTGGTCTAATTCCCCGTCCGGATTTATCTGCCGTTTTCATTAGGCGCTAATTGTTTCCGAGCTGACGCCGGGTGGGTGAAGAAGGTTCGATAGGAGTCGGCCCGTTCGCGCCACTCTCTCATTAGTGTTTCCACTCCGTCAACTTGTTCACAAGTCGTGCTCGAGACTTGACTCGAGGCGTCTGCTTATCACAGCCATATTGCACTTACGTCAACGGAAAGCACGGTTTGGAGAAGATAAGATTTGTATGCCCCTGACGCCTTTGTTTAGTTCCATCCGCCTTACTCTGTACATTGTCGGCACCGGCTTCATTGGACACTCGGACAACTAACCGCAATGGCCGCAGTCGGGCGAAGCGGTCTCGCTCCATTCTCAAACCTTTCCTGCTCCCTCTTTTTTGCAGTTTGCTTTTTATTAACGGTCAAGGTGCAAAATGGAGAAAGCGCCTCCATGCCCTTTGAATATTTTTTCCATCACACTATCAAGGCGGGTGGTGCAAAGAGAAGCAACATTAGCACGGTCGCCAGTGACGAGCACAGTCGAGTCCGAAACGATATTTTGGATCGTACGGTTATCAGCCAAGTCGAGGACGCCAATGCCCGACGTATCCAAGCTCTTTACCAACTCTTGGAACATCGGCCCGAGCCACAAAGTAAGTCCGCCACATTTACGACTCCCAACGAAAACAGGGATGACCACTTCAACGAAAAACCATAAAATAGTGCTTGACGTCATTGATGGGGTCCAGGTCGAAGTGAATGATCGACACGAGTCATATAAGCTGTTTTATGACCACAAGCCAGTTACATAGCGTGTCCCTTAACTATAGCTGTTCCAGCTTCAAACGATGGCTATTTTTGGTTGTGACGTCAAAAGAATATGCAAAATAAGGGGCTAAATATCAGGCTGGTTTATGTCTGGTAATTACCTTCGGTCATGCCCTGGCACGACCCTGCGTACGATTCTGGTGAATAGGTCTGACCATAAGACTGGTGTACTGGTAGATGCCAAGGATTAACAAAAAAAGAAATACATGTAAGCAGCTCTTTTTAGACTTCCTCATTGCTTTGACTACTAGCATCTAACCAAAAATAGATAATCAAGTACCTTGTTTTTGCCGATGTTTCCCAAGCTTGCACAGCATTAGGCGCAGCTCTGCGTAAAGATGATTCTCTCCAAGTAGCCTTGCTTGCATTTGAGGATCACTGACATAGGTGTACAGCGATGTGTCCGTGACCGTGGCCTATCCTGGAAGGAATTCGATTCAAGGGCTTTTCCTGTGCACTTGAATGGCATCTTCAATGAGAGCCACTTCCCGAGGTCTTTGACGACAATGTCCTTTTAGGAGGTGCGAACTTTAGCAGGATTCACTCTGCCTTCATTACCTATGCTAAAAGGCTTGACATTTTGGATTTGTAGTATGGTCTAAAAAAGGCCGGTGTGAATGAAAAGTCTTGAAAGGCATTTCAGCTCCGTATTTTGCAATGAGAGCTACTTGTGCCGAAAGAGGAATGAGAACAGGTCAGGGGTGGTGAGTCATGTTATATAACGCTGGTGTAGGCAGATTTGTATTCCCAGTTATAAATCCCCGTTCACCCGCTGATCAGCAAGACTTGCATTCATTTTTAGGCTGCTACGCTGGCAGATCGGATCGTACATACAGATTTTACTGTCCGTCACCGTCTCCCGAAGATATGGAAAACTGGCAATGCATTACCATAGACGATTTGTGTAATAATATTCCCGACTGTCCTGGTACGTTGCTTAACATGCTAGCTAGCAACGGGACCTAGTAGTTTTCAACAGATCACTTATAGTTTTCCTTGTTTGGACGCGTAGGCGGCAGGAGGGTATGGTCGCGCTTTGTGGCCCTAATCCAAGTGTCCACCCGGGATTTGGCCAGCACTCCATCCCACTAAGGATTGTCTCGTCTGGCCAAGCCTTCTTGTGTTGCCGCATAGGATCCCAGTCTATAAAATGCACCACTCCCTGACTACTCACTGTGACCACCGGCCTCTTAGTCCCTTTATTATCCCTCTGCTTTTTGGTTTTAGGCGCAGAAGACGAGGATTTAGTGCACTGCATGTTCTACATGGCGGTAAGCAGTCTGTCCGAGGCCTCAACTCCCCGCCTCCTGATCATTTCTCCTTTCAGATCCAACACCAAACTCAAACTTTACGGCAGATCATAGTTCGCCATTACGAACAAGTCCACACAGTGCCGAATACAGTACGCACCTGAGGAAGCCGGTTACAAAGTGACGACCCGAAGCCAATGAAGGAAAAATGCGCTTTTTTGCCCCCCTTTTTACTTCCGCAGTGAAGTAGCCGCGATGAGTATGCTGTCCACTCGGTTTGAACACTGTACTTTATTTTCATACACTATTTGTTTAGTCAGACCTGTTCTCCCGAATAATCCTGTGACGATTACGAGCGCCTGGGCGGCTGAGCTTTATGACTGACAATGAGAGTAAATGGAAGTTGACGGCAGTGCAGAAAAAGGGGGTGCCCATCAGACCAGACAAGGTGTGTTGACTCCCGTCCGACTCGTAGTCTTGTGGCTTAGCATCTGCTGGCTCTCGCGTCGTATATGCACTTACCACTGTAGCTCGGTGGATTTGTTGCATAGTGAATCTGGGACTGATCGCAGCGAGTGCACGACCCGTGCCCAGGGTAGATCATCCATATCCCTATCCATATTAGCTTAAAAGATGTTTTGAGGTGCGGCCTTGGCGCTGAGGAGCTTCTAACCCGTGTTGCCTGTTGTCGTCAAGTTATGACATAAAGTGGGACCAAACACATATTGCAATCTGGTAACCGCTAGATACCTTCATCATCATGGTCATGTTTTACCACATCACCAAACGCTTATGCGCACTCGAGGGTGAAGGGACACATTTTACACGAAATGATTTACCGGCCCGCGAGTCGAACACTCGCCCGTAACTGCGCACCTGGCGTGAGAGGCAGACGCCTATCCACCAGGCCACGGGGCCGGCCGACCTTTCTGAGGCCATTCTGTCCTCTGCCTTATGGCGAAAAGGGAGGGCCACTTGTTTTCAATTATCAAGTCTCTACTCGCTCGGCTCCCACCCCCTAAGGCGCTGAGTGGGTTGGGCCGCCCTGTCAACTTGCAAGATCAGTGCTGCACTTCTGAAACTGCTGTTCCTTCGGACACGGACTCTGCCGCATCGCAGCCACAATCTTTGGGTTATTGGAGACACATCTGCGCAGTTCGACAGTACCGTATATCACTGACATTTTCGAAGTCACCATTAGTCATAGCATGCGGCCGCGGTGGTGCAGCGATTCGGCATTAGTAGTCTACCCATGTTGCTTGGTAGCAAGTGGCTCGGCTCGTCCCGGGTTCGATCCCTGGTGATGGAGCTCGGCTTCGCACCATAAACCTTCGCTGACCTTGCACGCCAGGCCGTGGGTGACTCACCAGTACCGTCGAGGTGCTCCGAGTGGAGAGACGGAAGCCAAAAGAGTAGACAGTCTCAGCCGTCCGAGGAAGTCGGTGTCCAGTGCAGGATGCCCTCGCGTGGGTGCTCCTAGTGGAGACGCGCAGAGGGAAGCTACTGTGTGTGCTCGTCCAAGCACAGCCTTGCTTAGAAGGTTTCACAGCTGGCTACAGGCAAAACGGGCTTTATCCCACAAAAAAATAGCATGGTTTTAACCACCGCCCGCAGCAGGTTCGTGATACGACCTTAGCTCCAGGGAGCAAGATCTAGTCATACCAATCAGGGATCATACAAGGAGTAGAAAATGATTGTCCCTTTTTTCAGCTGGTTATCCAGAAAATATTCCGTTTTTCCCCTGAATTATTCCAACACTCTCCCAGCTACTAGACCAATTGCAACTGAAGCATACCAGCAACATGACAGAACAAGTAGTGACCCTGTCATATTGCGTTGGTTGACTTTAGCCAGATGAGCGATTTCATTGTCCGACAAAAGAGAGCGATTGGGCGATTCGAAATTTGCAACTTCAGAATTTCCAGCCTTGTATGTATGAACTAGTGTTCGACCGGGGCCCTACCCCGATCCCCGTCCCCGTGCCCGAAAAAATGTGGCGGGGATTCACCCCCGAAAACTGTCTCACCTTCGACAATCGAAAAGACCCACTAAACGCAGCGTCAGCATTTTGCGCGATGTTGTGAGATTTAAAAAAATACTATGCTGTCTGCGTGGTGTGACGACTTGTGCAATGCGCATGTATCGGCCAGCGGGATCAGGTCAGTACTGACTGGTACTACCTGTTTTCTTTTGGAATGTACACGCGGCCTATGCGGCACATGGAGGGCGTGTATATTCTCGAAGAAGACGTTATAGCTGGGGCTAGCTAGCTGTCTGTCGATGCTGTATTTTTCCCTGAATAGAAAAATGTCCGAAGCGTGGTCCTATTTTGACAGAGTTGACAAGAAGTTTACAGGGAGCAAAATTTATAATGAAAACCTACGTCATTGAGAATTCTAAGGCGCAAAAAGAGATCGACATGCAATGGCTTCGCCAAGTTCCTCACTGGTAGTGTTATTGTCTACGCTAATCCACAATAGATTTATGGTATATGTGACGGCTTCTTGCAAAAAATGCGGGGTAAAAAACTTCATGAAGTTTTTGGAACATGCCAAAAAAAACATGTAGATTTTGAGACTCAGAAAGCTTTTTCTTATCCCCGTCCCCGCCGGGGCTATCTCCAGCCCCGAAAGACCCCGATGGCCGTCCCCGTCCTCGAAAAAATCACCCCCAGTCGAACGCTAGTATGAACCCTGCTAGTGCATGTGGCCGCTCGCAGATACCCAGGCAGCCATCCGCTCTGTGTCCAGTCAGTACCTGAAGGCAAGATTGTGACATAAGGCTTCTGATAAGCTCCTCATTTTATTGTCACAAAATTCGCATTTTTATCTCTCGCTCAAGGACATTAGCGCCAAGCAATAGCGACACCCTCACAAATACGAGAAAGTATGAAACTACTAATGATAAGATATTTGGGAGCCTGAAAATTCTTGTATAACGTACAGTTACATGTAATCTTACCTGCAGCAAAACAAATAAGAAGCAAGAGCTCAAAATTTCTTCATTTATCGATCAGACTTGCATATTGTCTTTATGCGACTAGTCCAACTGCCAATCGATTTCACCCTTGCCACTTTTCTTCAATGCTTCATTGGCCTTCGAAAAACAGCGGCACCCGAAAAACTTAGTGGCAGACAATGGCGACGGATGAGCCGTTTTAATAATCGTATGACCCCTTTTTGAAGCACCGTTGATCAAAGCAGCTTTTCGATGAGCGAACCCACCCCATAAAATGAACACTAGATTTTCGCATTCGTTTGCTACCATTTTGATAACCGCATCCGTAAACAGCTGCCAACCAATGCTGGCGTGCGAATTAGCTTTATGCGCTCTAAATGAAAAGCAAATTCTTCGAAAAATGCAGTGGTCAAAGCAGCATTCACTTACTCAACGGTCAACGTAGCGTTCAGTAACAAAACACCTCTTTTGGCCCATGCTTCCAAGCATCCGTGATTTGGTTTTTTAAAGCTGGGAAGATCGGTCGCCAATTCGGAAAATATGTTCTTCAGGGACGGTGGAGGATCGATGTTCCTCGGCACCGAAAAAGACAGCCCGTGAGCCTAGAAGGGGAGCATTTATACACAAGTGTGGAAGCCTAGTCATACAAGCACAAAAATGAACCAAAACAAGGTAATGGGAGGATAAATTAATCAATAAAAAATCCTCAGTGTTTTTGACATAATGTCTGGGGTCTTTCGATTATACCGCATCAATATCGAAGACATTCTTCGAAAACTAATTTCTTTACACTAGTTGCAACATATCCTTTCTTTTTCTATAGTTCATAGGCGTACCCATAGCGATACAGTTCCTGAGCGCGACGACCAGGATATGGCAGATTGCAAAACGACTTTTCATCGTTTAGCGCAGATTTTCTCTATTCGCAAGAGCTTCTCTAATAGTAAAGCTATAAATCTCGGAGGGCCATCATCAGCCACTGGGGTTAAGATACGATGAAAGAGAACATCCTTTTCAGTGTGGGTGAAGCATACATTAAAGATTGTTCCATATCAAACTATTTAGGAGTCTAAAATACAATTTCACCCCTTGCTGAATCTTATCTCTTGAGCACATCTCCTAATCCACTTTTTCAGGGTGTCCTCAAATCCTGCACACATATAGAGACTAAAAATTTATGGAGGTTTCGTTGCCAGCTTTTGTATATTCAGCAATACCAAAAATCAATTTCGCACTACAGTAGACTTACCTGTCCTACGCCATGATAAGGATCCTGTCCGATGATGACCACCTTTAATTCGTGCAACGGGGTTAGATTGAAAGCGTTGAAGATTAACGATTTGGGCGGGTAAATAGTTTTGCCAGCGCTGGTTGCAGATTGCAAGAACTTCTCGATCTCTTTGAAATACGGTTTGTCGAATTCAGCGCGCAGTTTCGATCGCCACGACTTCTCCGTCAATAAAACTAACAACCCGTTGTTCTCTTTTTGAGTTTGCACCAAAGCAGTCGTTGTTTCTTGCACCTTTGTTACATTTGCGCCGTCGGATGTCGTTCCTTCCACTTTCTTCGTAGCCACTTCAACCACGGCGAAGAAATTGCTTAGTTTTTGTTGTTTGCCGTTGGAGGGAGAAGACGCTACAAAAAAACACGGAAATCGTTTTTAGCTTATGATACTATACAAATCCCATACCATCGTTACTAAGTTTCCTTTTTGTAGCCGACATAATTTTATTTGCAATGCTTTGGTGAAATCGGCAGTGATAATATGACAGCTTTGATAGCGCCGCAGTCAGAACCATACAACACCAATTTATTGCGATTAGTACCAGAATTCAGGGACCAAAACAAAGGCTGGAACCCGTACAGATGCTAAGAATTCCCTCGTTTTTGGTGACATGAGCAGCGGTTTTCCCTACAAATTATGATGGCGGGAAATTTAAATTCGCCACAAAGTCGTGCCATTCTTGTTTGTCTGCTAAAACGCGGGAATAACGTTATCGAAAGGAGATACCTGATCAGTCGACTCTGGATCGGGTTGTCTAATTGAGCCGGACTGGATTGTTATAAAACAGTAAGACTCAAGCACATATGCTTATATGTTTTTCTTTTCTTTTTCCCAGAAACGAAGGAAACGACGGCTGTATGATCGAAAGCATATGTCTAGAGGTATGTAAGCATTTGAGGCCTTTTTACTTCTACTTTTGCTCACGATGTTCAGACAGTGAGTTTAATAGGGATAGGAACACTAATGGCTTTTTCTATCTGCTTGATAAGTTACTAGTTCTGCCTGGCTTATTACGTAGCTGGGTGGAACGAACTTTAGAACAACTAAAGGCTGGTTTATGTCATCACTGGGAGTGTTTGATAATTGCCATCACCGGTCACGCACCTTTTTGATTTTTGTCGTCGTCTTGGGACTACGTTCGATCATAGAAAATGTCATCAGTTATTGCATCGGCATGTGTACTGCACATCTACTGTTATATTGCCTTGGCATTTAGAATTACAAGCACGCAAGATTAAGCATCATCAAAAACTTGACGTTCATTAGGAAAGGGCACACCATGTCGGATTCATGTACGTTACAGCCTGCTGTTTTTTAATGCTCTTGCTCCTTGGTGTTTTCCCAGAAGGTGACTGACTGTGAGCACTGCAGGGAGGAAGACGAAGCCGATCTAATCGGAAGATTACGTACGGTTAGGGAAACAGATATTGTAAGATCTAGACGAAATTGTTACGGAAATGGTGATGGCAGGAGGTGGGCAGGACATTGTGATTGATCTAGACTTCTGCAGGGTACACAATTCTTATCATCTAGCGTACTGGGTTCCTTACCTTCAGCTAGGCGAGGCTATCCAGGTCATATCGTTTGGTGTGAAGGGGAAAAACGGCTACACAAGTGATCATGTACTGCCCTGGGTTGCGCGAGAACTTGAGGCTAAACAGAGTTTCTTCCTGTGTTTAGGTTTATCGAATTTTGAGCGAATAGCTACAAACAAAACCGAACGAAGCATCTGAGACTTTGCGAACATTATCAAGGTACGTATGGTAGATAGGCAACGTAACGAATGTCATGGGTTGTGACAGCGAATTCGGTTAGCCTGGGGACACATATCAAGATCGGATATAAATCGCTCGACGTACAAGCATATCAATTCTACATAAGGGCAAGCAAGTAGCTCTCTACCAAGTATTGCTTAACTTCTTCCTTGTCTCCGTTTTATTGCAGTTCCTCCTCTACTGGGAAATCAGACGCGTCGTTGCGTCCTTCTTCGTGGTTCTGTTTATGCATCTCCAAATAATTGCGATAATTCTGTGACTTAACGAATCTCGGATAGCAATCACCCCGCATCAGCATATAAATATGTTCTTCGGCTCTATCGAATAATTTTGCATCCCCCTTTTCGTAGGATTTTATAATGGCTGTTTTGGTAGGACCATCCAAACTGATTTCGGTTTTAGCATCTGGATTCACAAATCTGTTATAAATGTCCGCTGCTCTCGCCTTTCTTTGTTTGCTGTTGCTGCACTTCTTGTAATCTTGAACTTCAAGCCAAAATCTTAGATTTTCTTCCGCTTTCTCGTTTATTAAAAACCCTTCGAACAAGTGCTGTCCTTCTTCGTATTCTAGCAGCTTTTCGAAACTTTCTCCCCATCCTATGACGACGTCGTGAGGGATTTGTTGGAGTAGAAAGTTCATATAAATTTTGGATCTTTTAAATCGCTCGTAGTTATCAGTTTCGATCGATTTGAAAATGTGTTGTTGGGCCTCGTCGAATGTTGTCTTATTGGGCGTTTTGTAAGATTGATCCAACATTGATCGACATTTCGAATCGATACTTATTTCGGATTTTGCGTGGCTGCTTACAAATTGATCGTAAATATTGCGAGCCGTTTCTTCCATTTCGTTGTTGGTACGTAATTGCTTGTAGGCTTCGACAGCTTCCCAAAAACGAATACTTTCGTCGGCATGTTCTTGAATGAGATGCTGTTTGAGAAGACCTCGGCCGATCGGGTTTCGCATAAGACGGTTAAAAGAACTGCTCCAGGCTTTTACTTCTTCGTAATTAATAACAGGTTTATTGTTATTTAAACTGTGAACGTCGATAACACCGTTGCTTTTTGTACAACTGAGTCGTCGAAGTGCGCTTTGCCATCTGCCACAGAT
The DNA here is from genome assembly GCA_030248295.1 of Mesodorylaimus sp. YZB2_4. Lineage (NCBI taxonomy): Eukaryota > Metazoa > Nematoda > Enoplea > Dorylaimida > Dorylaimidae > Mesodorylaimus > Mesodorylaimus sp. YZB2_4. The sequence continues at coordinate 805,891 of JASANH010000873.1, read as the reverse complement.
CCTGAAATGAAGGTATCTGTTACAAGGCTGGGCACGTGGTTGGGGTAAACATCAATCGAGGGGCCTTCTGTCTCCACGGATGGGACACTGGGAAAGGGATGGGCTATTTCGGCCTAGTTTTGTCTTACTTGTAATGTTTATACATTCTGGAACAAGCAGGTCCAATTCCAGAGGGCCTCGGTGATATGGCGCGGGACTCGTTACTAACTTACTCTTCTTTTGAATAAAACATGTGTACTGCCCCTATAAGAAAGAGAAAAAGGCGGATTCTTACCCTATGGCCTGTCGATCATTATTGTTCATTGCTACGCAACAAGGCGTCACCGTCGACGGCGACTAAATAATAAGAGTAGTTCGTTTGGAATTATTGGAGTAAATGACTTTACTGTTTCGTGAACATAAAGCTAGGAGTTGTTGAGCAGGTGCTTGAGAGAGGTTTCGGGGCGGCGAACAGCCTTTGTCCAGGTGATAATAGTTGGACTAATGTTCTTCAGGTGCTCGTTTCTTTCCTAGAACGAGTTGGTTAATTCTGTCTGCCCACCGACCGTGATAAAGGCCTTATTCGATAACTCGCGGGACACTGTTCGGCTCGAACATGTAAGGACCTTACGGTCTCGTGGACGACAGGTGCAGTCGATGCCGGTTGGTGGCGTTTCTCCGACTGACTGACTAAGAGTGGTGCATTCGTGAAGCCAAGGTCGTCTTCGGTCTCCACGAAGGCAGTTGGCTGGCTGAAACGCGTCGTACTTTCATCATTCCCTTAGAGGGAGAAAGATCGATTTTATTCCTCATAGAGCTTCAGTCCGTCTGGAAAGATAAAAATTCGCCTTTCGCAGAATACTAGGTATGGTCGATCTAATGAATTACCCAGGCACAAGGGTATTGTTAGATGGTCTTTGTCGTCAGCAGCGCCTAGCAATCTCGTCCGTACCCGAATCAGCTTTTATAAAAGCTCAAACTGCCCCTTGTTAAAACGGCTTTTCTTGGACAAGGTGTACTGTAGATTCGAGACGAATAATCATGCATGGTTTCGTTGTCGCTGCGCAAGAAGGGAGGAAGTTTACGAGAACCAAGCTCAATTTGCGTTGGCGAAACGTCGGTCGCTTGTCAAAAAAGACTAATCACTCTCACAATTAGTTATTAATGCAATTCGTACAAAAAAAGACGGTTAAAACTTCAGTACTGGGCAAATATCAAAGACAATCGTTGTAAAAACACAGACGGGCGTTTGTTTTATTATGAAGCGTGGACGTAGATGAAGCTGCGAGGCGTTCTTCGTGAAGCGCTGAAGCAATAGTTAATTGTGTTCGTGCTCATAAAACGAAGTCCACCTGCGCGAGAAGCGCTTGGAAAATACCAGCTGCTTTTTTGACGTAAAAAGTAAAATGCGATAATTCTTGCTTGGAAAAAGAATATGCATAGGCAGATAGGCCATGTGTAAAAAATATATAGCACATGCTTGCTGCAGACCCATGTGTGCGCACCTGAGTCTAACTGAATGATGTGGTCGTATGGAAGTGAATGCCTTCTTTTTCAGGTTCGATCGCGAGCAGTATGTTCGGCGGTAGCAAATCATTCATAGAAAACTCGTGCCAGAAGCGAAATCTCAAAGTAAGCATTGTGTGGATTGAGAAGGACGGGAAACTGATATGGAAGGGGAGTATGTACTGTAGGAGGAAGAATGTGACGGATTCGGTCTTCTTCGTCTGCGCTCGTGATAAAGTTTATTCTTTTCAGAGGTCGCTTAGCGAGGAAGACTATTTGCGTCTCATTGTCGATAGAATGTGTTATGTCTGCAAAATCGATAAAGATAATGAATATTCCGTAAATGAAATGATCGATTGCTATCGATATCTGAGAAATCGATTAGCCAGTTCAGATTTATCGTCCGAATCGGTGGAAACCTTCCTCGACCAGGCGGAGACATTGGTCGGTCACGTAGAGGCCATGCTGGCGAATGGGTATTTCGTGGCTGATTTGACGTCGGTAGTTGTCCGAATCGCTGTCCAGTTTCTGGGAAATGCGGTTACGCGGTTGGAAACGTCAAAAGTCTATCGCGAGGCGATTTGGAGGGAAGGAGCTGGAGTGACATTTTGTATCGAGTTGTTGAGTCATCCAGACGAGAAGACGCGGTTGTACGGGTCGATGGTCATCTACAATTGCTTACGTGAGCCAACCATTCGAAACTATGTGATTGGGTGCGACGAAGTGGTGGAGCCGATTTTTATTTTGGCGTGCCCAGCTAATGGGGAAGAAAACGAGTGGTGCCTCTTCTGCGCTCAAAGTCTGCTAGCCGAAGAAGACAATTTTCTGGAAGTCATTTGGTCGAAGGTTGATATATCGTGTCACCTACGAATGCTTCAAGTCGCTAAAGATGCCTTGTTTGAGAGCGATTTAAACGCGTCGGCGTCGACTCCTACAATTCATGAGAAGAATGCAATGTTTCTAGTGTCAGTTTTTGTGAACGAAACTGCTCGTGTGGCGAATTCGCAGTGGCCGCTTTCGGACATTGACTTGCAACTATTGGCCGGACTCTTGTCATTTTTTTGTCAGCTTACGTCATTGGACGGTCGTTATCAGTCGATTCGGAATGATCGGCGCTTCTTGGATTCAGCTTTGGCTTTGCTAAAGCTCTCGACCAAGCATCAATCGAACCCGAAAGAAGAAATTGAGAAATTGGCAGCACAAATGAAGGTTTTATTCTCCGATTTCAAGATCGATAAGCCGTTTCTCAATTTTCGAAGTCGCTTGGTGCGACTGCTGGCCAATTTGTGTTATAAGAATTTAGTAAATCAAAAAATTGTTCGAGAACAGGATGGAATCGCTGCTATCTTGGATTCAACTCCTTTGGATGCAGATAATGCTTTCATTACTGAATGGTCGGTGTTCGCTTTGAGGAATGTATTAGACGGGTGTCCTGAGAATCAGCACTTCGTCAAGCAACTACAGCCTCAAGGATTTGCGTCGATCGAAGATCATTCTTTGATGAATTTAGTAAGTTCCAGGAAAAAGAAGGATTGTGCGAGTGAAAATGGCAATAGTTCATTAAAGGAAGCCGATAGGATGGACAGGCAATAGGTCTTGTGATGCAATGGATGCTGTTTGAACGCGTGGTGAGTAGGTGCCATGTGATTGAGGCTAGTTGCCACTCTTTTACCATGTGCATGAAATGTATACTGTATGTACAAAGCTTTATGGTTGATTCGATTCCAGTTTAAAAGAAAAATTCATGGCTTCTGTGTCCATCGACTGTGATTGTATCGTGATAAAAATAGGGCTGTCCTGGTTTTTCCATCTGTATAGAGAAATGCATGGGGCGAGATCGCACAGGCCTTAGACTGATTCCAGATAGTCTCGATCGTACACGGGGTCAAGGATGGATACTTTTATAGCGCGACTCTGCTTGAGAATGGCTCTAATGATTCTCCTAATCAAGGTCCAGGCCTCTGTGAAATTGTGGAGTATGTCGCACGATGACCTGAGTTCCGGGTCCTGACTGCACTCCCGCAATGAGCAGCAGGGGGCGAGTAGTTGCGACTGCTTTGGACCTCGATGATTGATAGCCTGCGAGATGGCCTGTTCTGCTGGGGCACACCTCGTTAACATGGTGGGTACAGTTTCTGCTTGATAGGCTGATTCATGCCAGCTGTCTTTTGCCCTTGCAAACAAGACCACCTGCACTGAAAGTGAATGCAAAATGTCCTGTGGCCAAGCCAAGCACTGATTGTGCCAGGCACTGTGATTATGGAATCAAGTGCATCAGTGGTGCGTGCGTATTTGGTAAGAGTACTCGGGCTGGTGAGTAAAGTGGGATTAGGATGAAGCAGGAGCCAGGCTTGTTAGCCCACCCCCGAGTCCGTTTAGACGAGCGACAGCTGGGAAGCATGAGAGCGAAAAGCTTTACGCCTAATTACGTGTGTTTGGATGGCCATCCCGAAACTGGTCACCGTATTATTCCATCTCATCAAAATCGATGCCGTATTCGGACACAATGGTGGTCGTGGGGTGTACACGTACACTATATCACGTACACGGACTATATAATCACGTCGGCCTATAGTAATTAAGGGTTATGGTTGTGCAACAATTGTTACGTTGGCCCCATCCTAGGCCGACATTGAAAGACCACCGCTCGGCCATCAATCAAGGTTCGAAATGAAAAATATCAAGTCCCTTTTAGTACTGGCCGTGTACTTGCGGCCTTTTTTACCTTTCCCTATTCGAGCCCCCGTTTTCTTTTTCTTTTTGATTGCACGATAGCAAAACAAACGACCTAGGCTGGCTAGTAAAAAAGAGCCTTTTCCTTTTCTGCATTCAAAGAAATGGCTGTGTTCTTGTGGAAGCGGAGAGTGCTAGAAAAACAAGAAGAAAGCCGAAGCGCTTTTCCGTCTTCATGTCAATTCAATGCGCTTAGTTTTTCCATTTGCGTGGTGGGCTTTGATTTTAATTGATACCGAACTGTTAATGGAAATCACTCTGTCTCCTAGGCGCCGAGCACTGACTGATGCTTTTATGCAATAATCCAATTCCAGTCCGCTCGTCGCTTTATGTAAACTGATTATGCCCAGCCGAAGACGAGGTGGCATCGGATTACAGTATACTCTTTGAACATGGGCTTAGTTATGTAGACGGCATTTGGACGCAAGTCAAACTGACCAACACGAACGCGTAGGAGGCACGGATCGCCTTTCGTTAATTGTTCTCTTTTCTAAATCTAAAAGCAAGCTTTGCTCAACAAAAATTAAAGAGCAAACGAGGCCTCCTCGTATAAGGAAATGGGGCTTACTGTACAGTACTTGCAAATTGGACTGAGTGCATTCGGGAGACATGGACCTGGTCTGTGCAGGGAGGTCTAGGTGTGCTTTACCCATGAGCCACCAACTGAAGGCCTGGCAGAGCAACAGATTATCTGGGCCCTTACTGGTGAAACCACTCTTGCCAGCTCTCTGCCTTGGTGTCGCCGTAGTCAGTGTTACATGCGTACGTCGGTATGCATTCATTGTGCGGCGGGGGGGGGGGGGGGGGCTTGGGCTATTTCAAAAGGATCGTACAGATGGACCAGACCTTTCCTCACCCAGTATTGAACCTCCAGTTAGCCATCTGTCTCTTGCTAGACCCGCCCAGTCTTACGTACACCGGAACCATTCTGTATTGGTCCAATCATGTCTGTATCTCCCTCATCTAATGATAAGTGGGGCATAATACCGCTGCATTATTTCCAAAGAACCATATGCGCTACATTTGGCTTGGAGTGCGCCTTCGGGCAACCTTTCCATATGTCCACAAATGAATGCGTTTTTTGCTGAGAGAGTGGCTGCGGTCTCATGGACGCTTATCTTTTGCACACAAACGGCCAAGACGGCGACGCGGTGCTGGCGCCTTGTTGGTCAATATTAAAATCTGCGTCAACAAGATCAAAAACAAAAACGGACACGGATAAGCCGCGGTCACCCAACGCCGAGCATAACCAAATCGTAACAGCTGCCGTGCAGCTGATGCCCATCTCGACGGCTCAGTGAGTCCCCGAAACCAAATCCCTACTTCAAATGTTCACGGTATTGTGTACGTGTGCCAAATCCAAGTCTCATTGTCAGCCTAGGACGAATGTGCATTGCAGCTGGCCAATGACGTTTCCGTTTTTTCGGTTCCTATTGCTGATCTATCATCAGCCCAAATTCCATTAAAGGCCAGCATCAACTCGCTAATGCATTAGCAAACATGAGAGCTTGGCATTGATCAGAAACTGATCTCCCCTTCCCACCTAAGCCTTTTTCCCTTACGCCATGTTCTGTTTGGTTTTGTCAGACGCCTCCGTGACCACACGGCCCTCTTACCATGAAAAAGATGCTTTGCGTGTCAGATCTCTTTCGGTTACGTCTTTGACGTAGAGCGAAAATGGAAAACCCGCGCACGTGTGTCACACAAATGGGCAATAGGTACGCCGTTTCCGGATGTCCGGCCATTAGGCCGATGCGTGGTCGTGAATAACAGTGTAGCATCAGCCTTGAAATGGTTTCCATTTTACGCATTACAATGGGCTGAAGACTTACACTTTGAAAAGCGTGAAAGGACCCTAATGGATGCCCAAAGAGCAGGCATTTGGATATAGGTAATTTAGAAGGTAGTAATAGCGCCGAAAGGCAGCGCTACTAATTAGAGAATACTTTATCAGCGGGCCTTACTGTACTAGCATTACAGTAGCCGTTCATATTGGGCCAGCCAATATTTTAACGATGAAGAGCTACCAGGCCGTCTGACAAGGCCGGCTCACCGCTATTGTGCCTCTCGGCGGGATGCCCCTGTCGGAGTGACGAGTCATCCAAGTGTGATAAGACGGTCTGCTGATTCATAGAGCACATTTTCCGAAAGCCCGCCCCGACCGTGTTTGACTCGGTGACCACAGACATGAAAGATTCATAAGACGGCGAAGTTATATGCGCTGAGCCGAACACATTTTATGCATGCTTCGAGTAGCCAAGGCCCGTTTTAGCTTCGCTCGGACTACGCCCATCGAGCGTAAAATCTTTTGAACACGTCGCATTCGTACCAACTGACTCGTTTTATACCGCACAGGCCACCCAGGTACCGCTAGCTGACCATCTTCGCATTGGATCGCATCACGAATCTCGAATGTGCATCTAAAAACAAGGCTCTCTCGAATGGAGACGAGCATTTCCATACGTTTTTGCTGTCGGCCAAACGGCTCAAATGTTTTTACTTTTTACGCGCATCAGGTTAAAAAACACCCGATATCCATGTACATATGTTTTCTAGGAGATGCTATCAGGGATGAGACTCGGGTGGCCTTATATGTATCGTGTGAGCAACGATTGGTGCGCCAGCTATCGATGGCGATTAGGGCACAATGAACTAGGCCATGCGTAACGTGCGAGTATAGGAGACGGGACTTGGGCGCACTGAACGGACGTATCTGTTTGCGAAATGTTAATCTGCATTAAATATTAACCTCGGAGCTTTTATTTTCTCGAAAGCTTTCTAGCGCGACCCCGTGCCGTAGGCCGTCATTGATTTCCGCCTGTTGTCCGTTCGCACGGTTGGATCGATGCGGGCACGTCTACCATTGGACATGCCCCCCGAGCGCCATACGGTTTGGTTCTCTTTCCTCGCCCGGTGTCCTCTCTCTCTCCAAACGCCCCGATTCAATTTTTCATCCACTTCATCAGGGCGTACTCCATTGTAGGCGGGTGGTTGGAGGAGTGGAGAGGGCCCGGCAGATGGATGAAGAGCAAGGGCGGAGAAGACTGCATCCGTGTTAGTATTAGGGAAGGCCAGAGCTATTGTCATGTTTCGTCTCCAAACCGTAAGTCCCCTCCCACAACGGCCAGCTCGCATCGATCGAGTCCGTACTTGGACTCGTTCCATACACCTTTCCCTAATACGCCCCTGCTGCTCCAAGACAAACACGCGCCTCCGGCTTGAATTAGGCGTTGTAGCGGGTCAAGCGCGCCGTCGGGGTCCGTGCCATTCGGGAGGTGGATTCGATGAAAATCCATCCCTTTGATCAGGTTGTCCGCAGCTGATCTTGGCCTCCGGCGTCTCGTCTCGCTCTTTATCAAATATAGAACAATGAACCGATGGCCACGGGTGTCGACCTTAGCACCGCCAATTAGGCAGCGTCATCCTATTATGCTCGTTTTACATATTCGCCTCGCTGTTGGACGAGAACTCCTTCTCCACATATTTCGTGTCCGTATTCATGGCCGAAGTGAATATAACATGCGTTAGGCCTGTCTACCACAGCCCTGGCGCAATGCGGCTACAGTATGCCTAGACAAAACAGTCTATAAAATGTCTGCATATGATTCTGCGTTTATGATCTGTTGACGAAACTCCAAGCATAACAGATTGCTCGTTTTCTTTTATATCTTCCCCAAACTATCGCAATGGAGGCTCAAGAATGCGCATTTGTTTGGCCTTCTGTCTTCACTCATTTTCCTCTTGCCTCAATTTGCCGTCAACAGGCGGCTAATTTCCGACAACGCCCAACGCCTGTTGTCCTCATAAATAATAGCAGCAACTGCATTCTTGCTCTTCAATGCTCGTAAACGGCGAAAATGTTCCAGCGCCGGCTGTCTTCATTGTCATTATGATGTCTTTATTAGTGCTCTAATAGACAGCCAGCCCCCTCGCCAGCAACAGGCGCGCTCGTTACCAGTCCAAAAATGATAATGACCAGTCTCGGTTTCATATTGTAAAAAGACAGCTTATTTAGAATCACAGCCGAACCGTTTTTCTTCCACAAAAAGACATGTCTTACCGCTCCACAGCAGGAAGGAAGTCACATCGAAGCAATGTCAGTGCCCTATGTACAACCGTAAGCACATCCAAGAGTATAAGGACGCATAAAAACATGAAAGCATCAAAACCTACCACTTTCCCTTTTCCGTGCAAAAAAATTCTACTTATAGCTCATTTTTCAGTGATGTACCAGAAAAAGACTGGAAGAAATAGCTCGCCCTTTTTCACGTACCAAAAACTAACTAGACCCTTCCAAGACAATGCGCCGTCCAGTGCCACATCTGCTGATCCTGAATGTTGGTGCCTATTACGTACACATATCCGAGATCTTAGCTGAAAGCCTTCGTGCCCAATCTGCATTCAACAAGCGACATTGTCTGCCAATAAGGTTAACATTCAATCACCACTGCCCCCACGCACACAAAAGTGAAATGAGAATGGAACTGTCCGCATCTCTAAACAGTATTTCCTAAAGGTACATGTCCATATCTTATAATGACTAGATTAAGTTACCAAAATAAAATTCAAGGTCAGATGTGTGTCCTCCTCGTCCATCCCTCGCACTCGTGTGACCACAAGCAAAGAGTTACATGTAGACAGTATATTCATGCTCAAACGGTCCCCGAATGCAAGCCCATCGAGAAATCGAAGAGAAACTAGAAGCGATGCATAATACTCACGCGAGCCGACTCCTTTTTAAACTTTACCATGCCTATGCCTCGGTCCATTTCGAAAAGTAAATAAATATCACGTGTCCGATAGAGGCTTACTGTAATGGCCCTACCGAATCTCACTTCCATAATTACAATTGTTCGCAACACTACGTTATTCGCTGCACGAAGGACTGGACAGGTCGGACGGCGCCAGTTGCGGCGACAAGGAGCCCAATTCGTTTGGGTCAAGGCCAACCATGCCACCTGGGCCCGTTTGCTGACCAGGGGGTGGTCCGAATCCGGCCGCTGATGTTTGCAAGTAGCAACCGCCCAATGCTGCTGCTTCGGCTGCGTGAGGATCCCCGAAACCGTGCATCTGAAATTATGCAATCCTTAAGTGAGATTGTACCTGTTGCGTATGCTTTCATGTACTGGGACTGCACATTTTCGATGGTGCCACCCAAACTGGCCTCGGGTCTCGCGGGAGGTCCGATTCTCATGAACACGAAGTTGATGCGAAGTGACAGCCGACGGACGGGCGACCGCCACTGGCGCCAGCCCACCTGCGAGCCGTCTGCTCTTTTGAAAATGGGTAAACCAAGAGCAGGGAAAGGCCAGTATCGCTAGCGGCGAATCGCTGAATAAACGACCACCAGCTGACGAGGCATCGAGGGCACCCGAGCGAACTAGCCCGCACCAAAGAGCCTCCGTTTATTTTACGGTGACATCACAGCGGCGCCGACGAATAAACACAAGAGCGTACGATTTCTCTGTTTATTCAACCCAGCCCAACGGGGTTTCCGATTCGGGCTCTCCCCAGTCCTGACCACACCACAAACCATAGACCCCGACGGCTGCCAATACAAATCATACGGTCCCCGTCTGCCCCCCGTCCTTGGATTGGACGCGCACGTGCCACTGTCCAAACTACTTGAAAGGCGTCCAAGGGCCTCCGTTCCTACTCGCTGTCCCCTGCTCCAAAAGCATGACAAATCAAAAAAGGAGAGGGGGGACCTTTTCTTTTAACCACACGACGAGCTCAATTGGAGACACTGACTTACCAATTGCTGAAATGGCGTTTGGTGATGAGATTCTAAAGGATGCATGACGTGCTCAGGCGGGAGTTGCGCGCCGTGGTGATGATAATCGGCCACTGAAGCAGCCATTGCTTGAGCCTTCACCCACAACGCTGAACTCTGTTGGTACTGATGCACGTCCAACGGCTGAACCATGGGCATGTCGTGTCTGGTCGGACTAGCCGCAATCAAAGGTCCGACTCCTTGTAAGCGAATCCCGTTCAAGGCTTGGTTCTGCAAAAGATAAGAGGTTGCAGAAATGCAGCTGGGCTGTGATCGCAGGTGAAACGGGCTTGGAAGGAAGCTGCAGCACTAGTTCAATGTCTTATAACAAGAGTGCGGGTATTTTGCGCAAGCTCCAGTGCACCCCACCGACCTGATTTGGACACACGGTCCCCGACTTCTTGTTAGATCAGAAACGTTCCCTCCTGGTGAGTACAGTAAGTGGCAGTAAGTTTGTCCTTGTTGTTTGCGACTGTGCAAAGCCGGATGTCGGTTGGCGGCGAAGCAAATACAAAGGCTGTCGCCACACCTCTCCAAGTGCGGTGTCTCGGTGTTAAAAGGAGTTGCTCTTCTGTATCAGGGACCTCGGTACTGTACGTCTTTATTTACCCAATCCACTCCAAGTCGGCGTGAAAATACTTTGGACACGGTGAGCTATTTACCGGAACATGTTTAGTTACGCGCCAAGGCCGCCGTTTGGGCGGCTGGCGTTGAGAACATTTTCACACGCTGCGCTCGACGGCGTAGAAAATTACGCCAGTCCATTCGCGGCGGCCCTTATCTTGAGAAGCCCGACCCCAGTCTCGCTCGACCACCCCTGAGAAACCGCCGGCCGTGAGTTGCCGCCAGCCGACGCCGAAAAGTCGCGGGTCGGCACAAAATTACATACACATACCCATTGTATAAAAGGCAAACACGAGGCCTGTCTATGTACATATACAGTAGAGACCCCCTCCAGCAGCAACAATTGGATCGGTGGTGCGCGAAATGCCGAAAGACGCGTTCGCAGTATTGGGAACGAAATTAGACCTAATAGACACGCCCGCCTACTGTAACCGCCCGACGGAATAGAGGACGCTCACCTTCTCCTGCTGCTGTTGTAACTGCTTCATCAAAATCTGTTTCTTCTTGTCCTTACATCGCTTGTTCTGGAACCACACGCGAATCACTCGGGGCGACAGGCCGGTCATTTCGACTAGCTGCTCCTTCATCAAGGCGTCCGGTCGAGGGTTGGCTGCGTAACACGTGCGCAAGGTGTGTAACTGCTTCTCGTTCAACACTGTCCGCACGCGGGTCGTTTTCGGCTTATCCTTCTTATCCTTTTTTACTCCCGATGTCGACGCTCCACCGCCTCCGCTGGCCGATGTATTCGAGACTTGATCGACGCCACCATGTCCGCTGTTGCTTCGCTCGTCTCCGCAGAACGATTCTGGAGAACTAACACTGCACGACGACGATTGCTGATGTTGGAGAAACGAATGCTGCGCAGAACCACCCGTCGTCGTCGGTTGCTGGGAACCGCCGGCGACCCCCAAGGGGGTCGGAAGTGAACGGCCGACTTGCGGAAGAACGCCCAACGGCGGGGTCCGACGATCGTTGTTCGAGTGAAGATGGTGAAACGACGATAAAGGACCTGAAGAGAAAAGGGCACAAACTTTTGAGGCGCTCTCTTTTCTGCGGGGAGAACAAGTATCTAGCCAGCAGGACGCAAAGAAAGCCTCGCAGGACAGGCCCCCACGCCTTACCTCCTCCCAACAGTTCCAAGTCGCCAGTGCCCACGCTCGAATCGACAATTCCTACACTTCCAGTCGGATCACACAGCGCAGCTATTGTGGCTTCGGCGGCCGTCGTCGTCGCGGTTGTGCACGTGGTCGGTTGGCCGACCGAAGTGGTCACGCCCTTTTCGGCCATCGATTCGTGATCGGTTTTACAAAAGAGACCGTCTTCTCGTAAAGCGAATTCGTCGCCCGGAAGTAAAGCCTTGAAACAGGCGGTACATCGGAAACAATCAATATGGTATATTTTGTTGCGTGCTCTCATCACGTAATCATTCTTTCGGAACAGTTGATTACATTTTGCGCATTTGACACCGAACTGCCTGAAACGGAACCAAACACTAGTCACACCCCCATCGAGTCAGTTGTTCTGGTCAAAGTCCGAGTTCCTAATCCGTAATGACCACAAAAGGGAGGGTGAGCTCTATCGGAGAGGACAACGCAAATTCCGATCGTGGTTCACTAATCCGAACTGGCCTCACGCGCGTTCGCAGGTAGACAAACGCACGACAGCGTGAAAAGTCCTCGCTAATTACAGGTCGACCCCGGGGACAACCTGGATGGATCATTATCACACTCCGCACGAAAGGAATGACAACCGGGGACACGATCGCTGTCGAGACAAGGATAGTGAACGCTGGCCCAAGCGCGTCCAATGTTGTATACGTAGTGCGAGCTGATGGGCTATTTGAAGGGTTTAGGTTGGGAGGCTACTCACCTGACATAATCCCGGCGACAGTAAGTTTTCCCATCCCTCACGAAACATGTGCACGTCTCATCCAGGAACTGTTGGCAGTCGACACACTTCAAACAGGCGGCATGCCATTCCAAGTCCGGCGCAACCCTAAGAATATACTGATCGTAAATTTCCTGACCGCATCCCATGCAAATGGAGATTCGTTTTCCTAAAAAGGCAAAAGTGGATAAATGCTAGGTTATAGTGGATAATATGGGCAAAGTAATATTGCTAGTTCTGGCCACGACCATGGTTGTTCCCAAGCTACTGATCACGGCGTCAACCTCTGGCATAGGTCATTTTTTCGGGCACATGGAACAAACAGAGGCGATACCCGAAAATATGGCCCCGATCACCCTGTAGAGTCCCAACCAAGTAAAGCTCAGTAAGACGCACTTGGACTACCACTGGTGTCTCCAGTCTCGACAGACACCACGCATTGGTTGTTGGCTAGTAAGTGATGATGATGTAGGAGGGAATGGCGACCGTTCATCGGCGACGTCCTGGTGATATGACTGCCACTATTGCATTCCGATTCGATCATCATCGCAACTGGTTAAACTGGCAACGAAATTCAGTCTGTGTACTGGTCACTGATTGCAACAATCCCCCAACGGCCACACGAATCTCTGACGTGCGAGCCGACCGATTAACCTTCTAGTTTTCAGAAATTCCACTGGGTCCTTCGGGTCACGGCAAGGTAATGAGAATGGCTAATGCTGAATGGTCAAGTTCTTCGGACGGCAAAGAAGACAACAACAAATCTACAAACAAATCGACCAGATTCGATCACCTTTCGGTCGGGGAATTATGGAATATTGGAGCGGGGACAAGGTGGAATCAACGTTCATAGTAGAACTAGATTGTCGCCAGGACGAGTCCCCTCTACGACATGCAATCATGCGCGGACGCCTGTGGCAACGGACGCTAATGAGCCAGCTTAATCTCCTGTTGCTTATGGAAAATGTCCACACGTAAATGGGGTTATGATAGAACTAAACTGAGTGGCGATTAGCACAAATTAAAATCCGTGACTTAATGCGTGAAAATAATATGCGCTTGCAAATTGGGCACTCTACCATTCGCGACTAAACAACCATCTCGGTTCGAATACAGTATTTCGCTCACTGAAAAACCTCAATACACGCGCCAAAAACGTCAGGGTACTCGTCAATGCCACGCCAGGCAGCATAATCAGGGCACGTTCATTCGAGCACGAGCCATCGAGACCAGCCCCCGCTCGCTATTGGATATGGACTGCTCCGCCCCCTGGATGAGCCCCGGTTGAAAGCGCCATCTGGAGACAGACAGAGTTGGTGAAGTCCAGTCGTTCACGCCTGGATGCACGAATCAGAGTCGAGTCAGCGTGAAATACCGACCGATCGAGCGTGAACCAATGCGAATCGACAAGTTTGCGTTCGATAAAATTAGTAAATAGACAGTTCATGGATTTCCCACGAGTTCGGTGACGGCGCAGTTCAGGAGCGCGACGGCGAATTAACAGTCTCCCTTGGCCGAATACAGTCGAAACGTGACTCCACACTTGCACAATGCACACAACATGTATTTGCGCCATCTCAGAAGTCAAGGCAGCAGTTTTTTCTCATTTTACTAGATAACTCCTAAGACGTCTGTCAAGGCCGATCTGTTTATGGCCTATGCGCGGACAACATTGGAACCGAACAGTCTTATCTCCAGTGCCTTCTTTTTGTAGCCTAATATACCTTGCCAGTTTACACAGAAGATTTGGACTTGATCACAAAAGTACACATTGGTAGTGATAAGGGGGCTGACATTTGTTTCACACCTACTCGTTGTCTCGAATGCGCACCAAGTTTATCGCCTCGTAAATCTTCCTGCTCCCCTCCCGCTCCCTCCAGCCAGAGGACAGAAGCGAATTTAGCCAAATCGCAGCTTCTAATCTTGCGAATTCACCCGGGCGCAGCGGATGCTGTTATCAAAGTGGAACACGGCGAGGTCTCGTCTTTAAGCAGGAAATCGTCAGATAAAGGCGTCTATTCACACCAGCAAGCTTATCGCCGTAACTCCAGTTTACGAGCTACATTCATGGCCAAAACTAGAAGGCGCGTTAAACAACTTATTCAGGTTTTCAAAAGTTGCCATATTAGCTTCTTCATTCATGCAGTCCTCGAAGTAAAGACGCTATTCGACGCCCGTTTTTCAACCTGTCTCGCCTCATGAAGCCAATTGGGAAACCTCACTCATTCTGCAACCAGTCGTGCGCACGAGTTCGAACAAAGGCCCCTCTGGCCGGGGTCCCCATACAGTACACGAAACAGTATTGCAGTAGTGGGCTGAGTACAGTAGCAAATAGGACGACTGGTTAGATATTTGTGCTCGTGCTCGCTCCCTGTCGACGTCCTCGTAGAAGATTTGAAATGACGTTTGGCGCGACATAAACGATAATCGAATCGGACACGCCCCCACCCTCGAAATACAACACGTCCGAATCACCACTCCAACATCTTTCCCACTTGACGACTTTCTCCGCCCCGGGCGACAACTAGTTCACCAATGTGCCCATAGACAGCCACTGTTGAAAAGCAAAACGAATTCCCCGTCAACTAAGGTCGTAAGAATGTAATAAAACAAGAGGACGACTGTCCAGTCACACTGCGCAAAGTTATATTATAAATGCTTCGGATGCTGTAATGCCATAATCAAGACATAATTATATATCGAACATAATCATAAAACATATGAAATCACGAGTATACGGCACTGATACTATCAAGAATTCGAACAATCGATGGTTTTTTTGTAAATCGGAGGACCCATCTGTCTCAGGCTACAGACTAATACGAGCACTCCCTGCTAACGGTAAGTGTACCTACATCAAACACGAAATGATAACCAGAATCCAGCATCTACTGCATTGTGGACTATGTCGATGCTTCAAGTTACCCTCGACTAGGGGCTTCGTAGTCTGGTGGCAGGTCATCTGAAAAAACACAGAGACATTGCCGATATTAACGAAAATGGTGAAACAAAGCGACTAGCTTCGAAACAGAGATTAATCAAGGCAATCGATACTATGATCACCATTCCTTCACTATGATCATATGATCTCCATTGCTTACCATCGCATTTGTAGACCAGGTCGGACCAAATGATCATTTCTTGGCTGAAGCAGAACACTCCAAGTCGACCTCCCTGCAGTGTGCCATCGTGGATGTATCCCGAATCGGCCACTTCAGTAGGGCCTTCGAAAAACTTTACCCTAAAACATCAAGGGGTCTGTTTGACTGATTACGACTCATGTGCGGCCGTTCAAGAAACTAACCTCATGACGTTCAAGGCTGGCCTGTGGATCAACTCCCATCTGTAAGCAACCTCTTCCTTCCAACCAACGTTTCGCGGATCTTTCCACAACAACTTGACCTGTAACGTAATCCGCATTAGGAAACTCCGTATCCCGTTTTCAGATTGGGGTACCTCGCCTGGCGTGTTTCCAGTATGCCACAACGCGTTTCGCATGATTTCTCCAGGACCAGTGCTGGAATTGACCAGTTTGAGTTGAATTCCTGGCTCGGCTTTAGCTCGGAATGGTGATGCCTATGGACAGGCTTGTTTAATAGCTGAATGCAAGGGTTCAAGTAAAATAGCTACCTGCCAGTATGTTTGTTCCCGTTTCTTCCACATGACCACGTAAAACTGGCGATTGTTCTGATAGCTGAACACAAATCCGGCATAGTCATCATCGATCTTCGAATTGATGTAGAACGTGCCGCTGAAGTCGACTCCTCGGAAGTTGTCGTAACCTGTCGCAGAGTACCGCGTTCAATTTACAGTAGAAACAATGAGCAGGAGAGATCTTACCAACGGCGAGGCCGGGGTCCGAATTAATAGTCTGGACGATTTCAGCACCTTCGTTGTAGATGACCCAATTGGGATCGATCTGACTGTCACCGTAAGGGTCGAGCACGACGGTCTGGTACTGCCTGAAGCAGCGTTGATATAGATATCTATATAATGAATATTCATATCTTTTGAGATATGAATATAAATATCAATATCACATCAATATCTACAGTATATCTTTTTGCAAATAAATATCTGTATCTGCAGTATATCTCATCTTTTACAGCCCAGATATGCATTTCCGATACGGATTTGAAAATCTTGCGGAAATCCAAAATGCACAAATGAGTGCACCAATTGCATAAGCTGCGCATGAGTTGTTTTCCCATATTTTCAGGAAGATTATTTTGTGCAGAAGCGCACAGGGTCCTGAAAATCGTACCCTACCCGTACCCGCTGGACGACCTCTGTGCCCGTACCCGGTTTTTTCGATAAATGTTCGAATCGAGTATAAAAACAGAAAAGTAATCAATCCATGAAAATAATAACAGGAAACCAGAGTTTTCAACAAAACTCGTTCAGTTTTCATTGAAAAGTTTATTCACTATCGCAAGATAAAAGACTTAAAGCAGTAATCTGAGCCAAATTCTTTAGCGCTGAGCCTTTAGCGATTTTCAGTAATGTATTGGTTTTCTTGTTCCTTTGGAAATAGACGTCTTAATTCAAACACAAAATCTTAAGCTGACAACAACCTGGCACTCTAAAACTATGAATGAAACTGCATTCATGTTGGAGAGAGTAACCAAGTTCAACTTGATAAGGAGTGCCATTTAAAATGTTTCGCCAAAGGCATTTTTGGCAGTTATGACTGACCTAAAGGTGACCAATGTACGTATAGAGTCTACTAAAAATGAGCAGCTGCCCTATTCGTGACACTGCTACCAACGCTAGTGTAGCTTGTGCGCAGAGGTAAACAACAACTACTGCAGATAAAACAAGCTAGCTTGTTGCAGGAGCCAGTTTCACAATTAGATGAGACGTGTCTGATCTTGAGTCGCAAGACATGCATACAAGAAAGCCCTATCCTCCATAAAAGCGGCACCGCTGTCCTAATCTAAGGACCCGCTGACCTAAGAGTGAAAGTGACTTGGATCCTGGGAAGGTTCAAGGATTCTGAGCTGGTGCATATCTATCATATACAAGTATGGACTCCTAGCACCACACCCTTATTTTCCCTCGGCCCCTTTTTAGAAGCTCAGAAATTCTCGTTCATCTTTTCTTTTACCTTGTTTCACAGTTTTCTAACTGAACATGCTCTGTACTGCAGTTTTATTTCCCAGATAAATTTCCACTTGAATCCAGCTTTTATAGCATAATTTTATCTGTTTCTTTAAATTTTTTTGTCGCTGCTTTGATAGGAGCTTAGGCAGATAATCAAGAAGTCAGTCAGTCAGTCGTGTCGTGTCATGTGACACCCACCACTAGGATCTTGACGTCCTCCATGGATCGCGCCATAGCGCCTTTCCGACCTTAACCAGGCTCCTTTTTGCAGTGCACAACAATTTTCAAATCTTAAAAACGCTTTAATATCCATATCTTTTTATCAATATCTTGGTTGCCAAAATATATAATGTATAACCTGTTTTCTTTGAGAATACACGCTCTTCACGTGCCGCGTGTGCATTCCCAAAGAAACCAGATAGGATATAGATATGGATATGGATATGATTTCGATATCGATATGTCAAATGATATCGATTAAATATAGATGTGGATATGGATATCAACAATAGTCACAACTAGCCTCAAAATAGCAGACATCAAAACTGTTTCGCTAAAACCAGTCACAAAATGCATAAGATTAAAATTTGCAGCGCTGTCATCAATATGAATAAAAAAATTAAACAAGGACGAATACCCGGACCCATACCCGTACCCGTCGTCTCTTACCCAAACCCGTACCCATACCCTGTTGGTACGGGTATGGGTACGGGTTTGGGTACCCATGCAGGACTCTGGGCGCATGTTGTCTAGCGGGTTCACATTGACAGGCCCAACCAAGCCACATCAGCGAGCTACCTGACCGCAGCTCACGTTCCGTTCACATTGGATTTGCGGGTGATGCTGCCAGTGTTGCCAACGTGTGGTGCAGTCACGTAAACTTGGAGCTCGTGAGTTTCTGATGCTGACACCCACGGGTACCCTACTGCACGTATGCGCATATGTGAGGCGAACACTGCTAAAAGGAGCGGGCAAGCACCAGCCTCAAAAGTTATTTATAGCCGCTGTAAGCACAGATGTGCCGCCAGGCCTAAGAGTTTTCAGCTGTGATAGTTTAGAAGTCTGAGAATTCATTTCATGATTAAAATCTGGCAAGCTCGTGTTTTCCCTCACTGGCCTCTTGCAAACAATTGTCTGATCGAGGCTCTATCTGCATTGTGAATATACATATATCCATTTAGCCAAGCTGCAGGCTTGGCCGATCAAGCTGATCGACTGCAGACCCTTCGGTTTCTAAAGTTCTGCTTGGAACGAAAACAATTGTAAGTTGATGGCCAATACGGCTTGCTCGGTTTAATCAGCCGATGTTAACCCGCAGTGTCTGGGAGGAGTAAAAAGTATTTCTGATTTAGGCTCTGAATGCTTAGACTTAAATCGAACAGTCAAGATTTTTGGGCTTTCAAAAATCTATATCTCTGACGAATATCTATGCGTATTTTTCAAAAGATGTGATTTGGATATTCATATATGTATATATATGTTTGTTGGATATAGATATCTAAGTCGCATCTATATCTATACCTTTTTTCAAGTTAATATCAACACTAACCTGAAGTCAGTGCTCATAATTTGGGGGTTCTCAGGACAAGCGTCTTCTTCGTCGCGGGTGCCGTCACCGTCTTCATCTCCGTCGCAAGCGTCTCCGAATCCATTATCTAACAGTGAAAGAGACAGAATTCGACCCATGCTATGACAAGTGACAATGGTACTTAGCGTGTTTGCCAGATCATATATTCTTCCATATGATCACCATGTATGTAAACCTCGCCTGTGGGCGCCCCTTTCAATCAAAGACAAGCAAACAATGAACCCTTACTGTTGGAATCGAGTTGGTCGACGTTGGGTATCTAAAAGAAGTACAATAATGACGAGTGCTGTGCAACTCGCAGCACCATCTCGCGATCTCACCAAGCGGCAGTTATCCCGCAAGTTTGGAATGCCATCCCCATCAATATCTTCGTCGCATCGATCGCCTGAAACCCAACGGCACTTACAAACGCCATTCACAAAATACCTGTTCTCTGTCTCCTCGGACATAAAAATATACCGATTCCATCTTTGTCAATGTCCGACTGATCCGAGTTGGCCACCTTGGGGCAGTTATCCAAGTTGTCCTGGATACCATCAAAGTCGATGTCATTGCCTGTGTCGCAAACGTCACCCACGCCATCCGAGTCAGAATCATTCTGCAACCATCTTATTTCGTCTTCAGTGGGACAGCCAAACCCATACTCTCTTACCTGGTGCGGATTATAGACGGTAACGCAGTTGTCACAAGCGTCGCCGATTCCATCACCATCACGGTCTCTCTGGTCAGCATTCTTGATGTAAACACAGTTGTCGCGCTCGTTCGGTATGTCTGAGCATGCGGAATGTTAGCGCCTGAGTAGAATAGTGTATTGCAAGTGCTTACTGTCGTTGTCAATGTCAGGATCGCAGGCGTCGCCGAACTCGTCTCCGTCCATGTTCTTCTGATCGGGGTTATAGACTTCTGTAAATTCCCGTGAGATTTAAAAAATTTTAACTCAACGAAACGGAATTTCTGCGAGCGAATGTTACACGCACTTGGGCAGTTATCACACGCATCTCCAACCATATCACTTCGCATGCCACCATGGTCTTGGTCCGCCTGATCAGGATTGGCCACTAAGAAAGTGAATCCTTACAAACAGTCACCCAGTTAGTGTATCCTGACACGTTACCATATGGACAGTTATCCTAAAAATAGCAAATCAGGAAATGGCTAAAACATAGCTTGCAACGCGCTAAGCGCACCCCTTCTTTAATTCCATCGTTGTCCTTGTCGTCGTCGCACGCGTCTCCAATGCCATCCCCGTCTGCATCTTCTTGACCAGAGTTCGGGAAGTTCTTACAATTATCCTGTTTGACAACAAGCCAAATCAGGTAATCCAGACGGAGTTCACATACGTACAGCAAAAGTTTATACTGGAAAGCAGGTCGGATCATTGCAATTGAGTCGTTCGTCAGGAAATCCATCCAGATCACTGTCCCGACCACATACAATTCCGTTCCCAGCCCAACCGACTTTGCACTGACATAGAACACATTACCAGTTGCATCGTACACCTGCAGCTCGATGTTCTAGCCTACCTGGCAGAAATATCCTCTGACACCTGGTCGAGTCACACATTTTGCATTTGCGTCGCAGCGTTTACCATCAGGGCACACGACCTTGTCCTCTCGATAACACCCTATGGTCTGATTGCCCACATATCCAGGGTCGCAGTCGCCGCAGTAAAAGGAGCCCTAGGAGACCACCTAACGAAATGCGTGTTCGCAGTAGCGCAAAGATGCGTCTTACTTTCGTGTTGATGCATTGTGAATAAGGAACACACCCGCCATTTCGTCCATCGTCGCACTCATTGACGTCCTGGCACACCTGTTAGCAGCTTCTCTTGGCATAGAAATAAAGTACTCTAACATAAAAGCGTACCTGGCGATTATAACGCGCAAATTCTACACCCACACCTTCCAGGCGCCGCCCTTGATAGCCTCGTGGACACGGCCCGCAAGCAAACCCTGGTGCATAATTGTTACAGTGGACTCCAGCCTCGTAATCGCATGGTCTGGCTTCAGCACACTGAATCAACATGGAGTTCATGAGATATATAAGGCTAATCTAATGTGTTTGAGCCAAATATAAAAGGCTGGCATAAGGTACAGTATCTTCATGGACATTTCTGGGATAGGAATAGCCAAAGATATCCTCACCTCATCAATGTCAACGCAATACGATCCGTTTCCTCGAAATCCAGTTGGGCAGTCAGCACAGATAAAATACGGCGGGCTGTTGGTCTGACAACAAAAATATGCATTATTTCTTTCATTTCTACTGTGAATATACAAGGTAATTGTACAGTACTGTACATGCTTCAATTTTTCAAAAAAAAATAAAGCTTTCAAATGCATGCGGCAGTAATATCCGTCCACACTTACCTGCCTGCACTTGACGCTTTCGTGGCACGGATTAGGATAGCAATAGTTCCTAGTTACGCAATTCACACCATCGCCAGTCATTCCAGCAGGACACGATCCGCATCGATAGTATGGGGACGCCTGTTAAAAATCTCGTTTTTAGTGGCTCAAGATCGAAGATTTTGGATCAAAGATGGATTAAGCACCCTACCGACAGAGGAGAGCAAGTTACGCCAGGATAACAAGGCGAAGGATCGCATGGATTTCGTAATTGTTCGCACTGAATGCCGTTGCCTGTGTATCCCTGAGGGCACGGACCGCAGCGATAACCACCCTCAGTGTCGTGGCATACCGCTCCTGCAACGTACGAGTATTCTTTGCTGTAACAGGCAAGGTTAGCTAGTTTGTGCCATCACCTGAATAGCAAGGACGGTCGGCGCAAGTGGTGTGTCTCTCGCACCGAATACCGTCACCCACATAACCACTCGGACAAGGTCCGCATCGAAATTCTACTCCACT
The DNA here is from genome assembly GCA_030248295.1 of Mesodorylaimus sp. YZB2_4. Classification (NCBI taxonomy): domain Eukaryota; kingdom Metazoa; phylum Nematoda; class Enoplea; order Dorylaimida; family Dorylaimidae; genus Mesodorylaimus; species Mesodorylaimus sp. YZB2_4. Next base: position 783,831 of record JASANH010000873.1, on the reverse strand, counting down.
AAAAAGCCGATCTTGAAATTTCTGCACTTTATAGCCAGTTGGGGAGCATACTTATCAGCGCACACCACCCCAGGGAAACAAGGCTGCATATCACATGGATGTGTTGGGGGGAATTCTGAGACAGCTCGGCCTTGGCAGACGCCGCATCTATCCATCGTGTGGTGAATGTTGGCTACTTCGCGCGCCTAAACAAAGCAGAGGAACAGTCTGCGGAATGTTTGTAAATGATGAACAAAAACCACAGCTTAGTACTCGTATGTAGCGGGTCCAGTTACGTCTAAGCACGTACATACCTTGAATGGTCAAGTCCGCCTGCTGTGACTGACGATGACATTCATGACATGCTTTCTGCCCTTTTAAGCAGGCGCAAACGATTTTGGATATTGACTGTAACCCGTGCAGGCGAGATGGCTAAGGTTATACTAGCACAAGGTGAACTCACCCTCTTGGGTTGACAGTCTTTCGGCAGCCTTTTACTACCTGGTCATTGAAGTGGATCCTGGACGACCAGTTTGACTACTATGTGTTTCTTCTGCGTGCTCTGCGTTGTTCTCTTCTCAGCTTTAAAGCAAAGAAGTTCTCGTCTTGTTTTCATGAAAATCAGCTACATAACATCTGTTTAACAGCTACATATAATCAGCTGCATGACTTTGGTTATTCTGTGCCGCCTAATAGCAAGTATTTGCTAGACTGCTGCTGACTGACGTGAGTTTTATGCGGTCCCCACAGCGCCACCCCTGTCAGCCCATCTTGGTTCGTCCAACAGGCTAAGCGCCCAGACTCTGGAAGCTGCTTAGCTGGACGGGATGATGGCGATACCGGCACGATGCAAAGTTCCACTCGAGTAACTTTGCGTCAAAATCGTTCTCGCAATCCCTTCATACCTGGATTACGACATCGCACTCACCTGTTTCTCCAGCTCCTTTCTCAACTCCTTGACCAAATCCAAAGATTCCCGATGTTCGTGGCGCAAGTGATTTACTGCTGTTGCTAAATCGTTCAGGATGGCGGAAACGGCAGAAATGCTAGCACGATCCGCATAGTTTTGATTTTGAGCTAAAAATTGTTAGGATCAGAAGAGTGATGAGAGCAAAGATCAGACAGAGGAAGTGACACGGATTTTGAGCGGGATTTTAGGATTAACTCTGGAATGCTGGGCTGATTTTCTTGAGTTAAGCCGGGAAATCCAACTTCCGAAATCTGTTCATTCCAATAACAGTCTTTCCGTCGCTCTGAAGGCGCTCGCAACACGATTGCCATGGCATGCACAAGGCACTGCGCATACTATAGGTCGAATACCCAGGTGGTAACTTACGTAACATCGGATCCACGGCTACTGGATACGGAATAGCTCTCGCTTGCCTTTTCGATGATATATCAGCACACGTACCATCCAACGCAGCAGTTATGTTTTCCACATTGACCAACCTGGCTCCCAAGCGTGAATTCAGTTTCTTTAATCAGGCGTGCTTTTTTATGTGCAAAGTGCACTAACCAGAGAGAAGACCATACTTACCACACTAACTTTCTTCCCCAAAATCGATGTGACATTGCCTCTCAGTGAGGCTCTGGCTCCTTGCTTCCTGTTGCAGTCCAAATATACTGAGATCAAATTGATGTTGCGATCGGGCAGGGGACTGAAACGAATCAGGATTGGACGCCCATCGTTCTCTTGACTGTTCCATCCTGGCACAGGCAACTGAGCAGCGCTCATGTTGGATTTAGTTGATTCAAGTGAAATGACAACTGCAAAGAGAACAGAAAAGTTAAGACGCGAGGCCTGCGTCGCGAACAGCACCCGTACGGTATGTAGATGGTTGAGGACGCTGTTTCATAGGACAGACTCTGCCGCAGAGCATCTACAGCCCAAGAAGACCGTTTTCACCACCCCCTTTCACCCACCTTTTGCTGTCTGCCGGTCGAGAAACATCTTGAAAAGGGCAGCTCTACTTTTTAGAGCCTTGACAGATACTACATCCTCGAACATGCTGCCAGCATGCTGACGTGCAGAATACGTGACGAGGATGAAGAACTCTTTGCCTTCGATGATGGAACGAGTAACACCGTCCACATCGTTCTCCTCGTAAAATACCGTGTCGGCCGTACAATCAAAGATCATGGACGCGCAAAACAAAGCCAATGTGACCCCGATCCTCATGTCGATCGTCTTGGTGTACTGTATGTTGGTGATAGGTATATTGATGAGTAGGGGCAAGAGACTGTTGATCGGACCGAGGCCAAGCTCAGCCACCTGCACACGCAGAGCCTCCTGACCGTGACGGATGTGAAATTCTGAAAGGTCCCAATGTCTTAGATCGGGGTAGACTGGAGGACAACCGGATTTGTATACTTCAGGGCGGAAAGCTGGCGATGCCACTATGCAAAGCTGCCGCATACGGCCTCCAGCTAGAACATTCCGCAAAGCCTGGGGGCTTGTTTTGAGCGCTGTCGCAACAACACGTGCGAAAGGAGTGTCGGAACCATAAATTGTTTATAATTTGCAAAGACCAAGCTCTTAGCGCCCGTCTGGGCAATCCCGGAAGACCGAGTGTGACTCGGACTCTTGCCACCTCCGTTGTGAGACGGGTACCAGTAGCCTATGTAATGTTGACTCGACAGAACCCACGCGACACGGCAATGAGCCAAAGTGCCAGACCTTTCTCAAGCTGCCAGAGGTCACAAGACCCCGCAGAAAGCGAGTATAATGCTGAAAGTAAGGGGCCTGTTGGCAGGATCATCGATGGCATGAATTGCAGTAAGCTACAAAAGCAAGTTGCTAGGACGTGGTCTATTTCACTCGGTTTTTTAATCAGCAGTTTTATTCGAGAGCTTGTCATCACATCGTTTCAGCATCCTAGTGCAGGCCTCAGCTGACGAGAAAATCAAAATGGGTTAGTCGATCACAGAAGTTCCCCGTATTCTTTTTTTCACGTCGCCTGGTTTGTCCCATCTAGGCGTACATTGGAACGACCGGCGGCGGCGGCGGCGGCGGCGGCGGTGGCATGTACATCGGCGGTGGCGGGGGAAAAGGCTCGGCATAAGCCACAGGATGGCGGCTGGCGTACACCGGGCAGCAGGCGCAACAGAAGCACGCGGCCACGATGATGATGATCAGCTGAAATCATCCACGATATGTGCTTCCCAATCACTAAGCGCAACCTCGGGTGCTACTTACCACGATGACTCCCAATGTGACAGAGATACCGATGATGGCCTCATTCGACAACTTACTGCACTCGTAGCATTCGTAGCCGTTTTTTACTTTGTCGAAGAAGCAGCTCTTGTCGCAGTCCGACTCTGTAAAATGGTCAAATAGGCTTGTACAGTAGTCTTTTAAAGATCTCCCACGCCTTATCACTTACTGCAGTCCTTCTTTGACATGCAGGACGAAGGCCTACTTTCGTGCTTGTGACGACAGCAGTAATCGCCACGGTCTCCCTTTTCGCATTGCCAATTGTTGTCTTTTTCGCAGTCGAGCTCTAAAAATAAGTAGCATGCAATATCAATTCTCCTAGAATTGATTGACTGATTGATGAACGCATCTCACCGCAGAAAAATTCAGTGCTCCATTTGCATTTGTAGTGAGCTAGAAAGAGAACGGAATGCGGCCATCGTACGGATGGTGTTACAGCATGACTTACCTGATCCAAGAGCCGAGGTCGCCCACACCGCCACCAAAATGGCCGAAGTCCAGAGCACGAAACGCATCACTTTTTCCATCCCCTCAGAACGTTGACTCAATCGACACTAAATCGAGAACTATACTGCTCGAACAACTGCAAGGAGAATTCGCGAATAGGCGGCGGTCGAAACAAGAAGTGCTTATTGTAAAGTTTTTTAAAAAGCGGTGTAAACCCAGCACATTGTTTCCGCAAGGGTGTTTTGTGAATGGCGTCTTACTGCACTGCACATGAAGATGCGTATGCTTTCTACACTTTTACATTCTGCAAACAGTAATTGTCTTTTATTGGAGCTTTCTATCAGAACAGGCTTTAGAACCGTCTAGCTGAAGTGGTAATAAAGGATTGAGATAGGGTCTAGATCTGGAACGGGAATATGGATGCAAGTCGGAAAATTGGCCTTTGTATGTACAGCCCTCGGCCATGGTGCCGGTGCGAGTTAGGGTCATTTTGTCCTCTTATGGATCCGTGATCGAGCGCTCGTGTTCATCAAATCCTCGTTCCAGTATTGTTGCGTGATTCCCACTAAAGGTCATGTCTTGGATTGGAACATTTTAGCGAGAGTAAGGCACGGACTCAGCTGGATAGGATGGATTCGCAAAGGATAGATCGGTGTAGTTTATGAGTCCATATTGATGGTCACCTGGGGAACAGGTGTATTGTATGCAGACTGGATGATAACAGTTCCAGACGAGGTCTTTTTAATGATAGCCGTGCTCCCGCCCCAGTCGTCAGTTGGGAGAAGAGAGAACTGCGAGCCTGCGGAGGCAGATTAGAGTTCTCGGTGCTTTCATGGGCTGGATAGCTAGCGGTGCTCACATTAGATTGTCAGACTTATTTGCGTAAGCCAATGTGCAGGAGCACTTTATAAAATTCCGCGCCACCCATGGGCACAGCAGGCTACTCTTGGAGTAGCCTGCTTATTGTTAGAAATATGTATACATGTCTGTAGACACACGAAGCAAGTACAAACCCCTGTAAACCAAACATTTCGACTCAATCACGCGGTCATCATCAGCAAAATAGCAAAGCTACTGCGCTCAAGAAATCAGCACAGATGCTGATGATATTCGCGAGATGCGCTCGAAATGTCCGTTTACAGAGACAGTTTACGGTACTTGCTTTGTGGGGCTCTTATCTTCAAGCTTTGCCCTAAGAAACCATTTCAGCAAGTCCTTAATGTTATAGTAGGGACGAAATAAAGAAATCTCTGTTCTGGTGACAATGCTTATGGAAGAGCCTTACGGGAAATAGTATAGACAGGTCATGCATAACTCAATACCATGATTACCTTGCTGTACACCTACCGCCTTCACGTATTGCGCTGTCCTCCGCTGTCACACACCTGGTGACTATCATTGTTTGACTACCATTACTCTTATTGACAGATTACAAAATAACGTAAGACTTGCTAGTTATAATGCAAGAATTTCGCATCACTCCATACTTTTAGTTACAGGAAGCATGAAAAAAAACATATTCTTACACTAACGATAAGATGGGTCGATAAGGTCGTGCTTATTGCAACTATAATGTGCCCATCATTTTTCAACACACGGCACGGCACGCAGGCTAGATTGTGCGCATCTGTTTGGTGATTGCGCCGACTTAGCACTTGTAGTGTACGTATGGATTACTGAAATCATTGTGCAGCAATAGCCATGTTGGATTGAGCGGATTTCACAAACTTGCTGGTTGCGAGGCGCAGCGATTCCGATCAGCTTGAAATCACATTGGAGCTATTTTGGTGCAGTTGACAAGTCATCATAAAACTTAGTTGTATACCATCCGTGATTATAGAAGCCACTGGCAGCTCATACCGACGAAGCCCCGAGGAGCGTCCACCAAGGTGGCGCTATTATTGGATTACTTGCCAGAGCTTGACCGCACTCTTAGGCGCCTTTATTCTTATTTGCGGCTAACGCAAGGTTCCCGAATTGTCCTCGCACGGCAACTCCTTGCGTTTCCGTATTCATCGAAGTTACTCCTGCTACCCACTTAAAAAATAAAAAGGCCAAAATGAAACGGTTTAGAGTGGGGATGTTTTTACGCAACAGTTCATTCGCGTCCTCGCTCATGCAGTTTCAGCATTCCAATCCGGGCATGCATTCAGCTGACGGAGAAATCAAAGTCGATCACAGAAGTCGCTGCATTATTTTTTCGCGTCACCTGATTTGTTCCATCTAGGCGTACATTGGAATGCCTAGAGGCGGCATGGGTCCGTACATCGGCGGAGGCGGGGGCACAGGCTCGATATAAGCCATGCGGCTGCCGTAAATCGGGCAGCAGACGCAACAGAAGCAGCAGAGGCACGCAGCCACGATGATGATGATCAGCTGAAATCATCCACGCCAAGTGCATCCCAATCACGAGTCCAGCCTTGGGTGCTACTTACCACGACAACTATCACTGCGACAGAGATACCGATGATGGCCGCCGTCGACAGGCCCCTTGTGGTACTCGTACGAGTACCCGGACACTCGTAACATTCGTAGCCGTCTTTTACATTGTCGAAGAAGCAGCTCTTGTCGCAGTCTGACTCTGTAAAATATTAAAATAGGCGTTTTGGGGGTCTCCCACACCTTAATACTTACTACAGTCCTTCTTTGACATGCAGGATGAAGGTCTATATTCGAGTTTGTGACGACAGCAGTACTTGTCACGGTCTCCCATTTCGCATTGCCAGCTGCGGTCCTTTTCGCAAACGAGCTCTAAAAATAAGTATCAATGAAATATCGGTTCTCCTAATTGGTTGATGAAAACAACCCACCGCAGAGTCTCTCCGAGTACCAGTCGCATTTGTAGTGATCTAGAAACGGACAGAAATGCGGTCACCATATGGGCACTATTACAGCATGACTTACCTGATCCAAAAGCCGAGGTCGCCCACACCGCCAGCACCATGGCCGAAGTCCAGAGCACGAAACGGATCACTTTCTCCATCCCCTTAGAACGTTCAATCGAGTGACACTAAATCGAGAGCTGCTGCACAGGCGACTGCAAGTAAAAAATAGATCAGCAGGCAAATAGGCACAAGCGGCAGTCGAGATTGGATATCCTTGGAGATTGGTAAACCTTCTTATGAAACAGTGTAAAGTACTTTACACCACATATGTTCGCTCCGTTTAGTCACCTGTTCAAAGGCAGCTGTCTGAAGTTTTTTTCGGCGGCCAAGCGGCCAAGCGTACCAGGTGTGTGCAGCACATTTATTTAGAAAACAAAACAATTCCGTCTCACAGACACTTAAAAAATATGAATCAATCAGAACAGCAGTTTGACACAGATCAAATCTAAGTGTATCTGTACTACGTCCCATATGCTATCCATATCCGCTTTCTCGAACACAACTATTTTCGCCTGAGTTGGTCTCGACACTACGCAGCAACACGATCATGACAATCTACCAGCACAGATAGGAACGTTAACACCCAATACATACTGCACAGCCGCATAAACTAAGCGTAGCGGGTGAACCGATAACTTATTGCGATAGCTTAATTTGTAATGCACAAATCACAAAAACCTGTTAAAACGCTGTGTGCAAAAATCAGGTCATTAAATTCAATAATTTCATTCATCCCAATGCGCATCTCAAAAAGCCAGAAAATTCGAAAGTGATAGTGCAGTCTGAGAGTTAATAGACAGACAAAGCCATATTGATGAGACGAAATATGAAGGTACTTACAAAATATGGCATACACATAAGCATGCTGACATCCAGGAAACAGACATTAAATTACTTACCATGAGCTTGATCGTAGGTGCCTTTATTCTTATATGCGGCCACATACCCAGAGCTGTCCGCCACGTCCTCACGGCCAGCCTTTCCTTTTCCCTTTCCACTCTCATCGAAACGTTCCTTGTGCGATCCGGTGTACTTGGACGTGTCCGTCAAACGATCGACTACATTGGCCGCGATCGGTTTCTGAAATGGTACAGCACTGTGCAATATCCTGTCCAGGTAGACGGGCTATTTCTATTTATCGACTGCAGCCCACACCAATCTTATACCCCATTTTTTCGAACCTAATCCTAATCTTACTTTACGCCAAATACTGCAATTTTCTAGTATTCAATCTAGACATGTCAAAACACCCCCGATTTCGTTCCCCCTTTCTCAAGCCATAACTGAATGCGCACTAACATTCTCGCTTCGCTAATCCTAATCCAACGATGCGGTTCATCGAAGCGAGCTGGCCGAACGATTCTCGACAGCAAGGGTATATTATGTATTTGGGCAATGCACTCGTAGCAGCCATTTGGTTAACTGGCTTATGATTCATGCCGGTTGCTTCGTAACTGCCGACTTGGGTTCGATCGTGTTTCGTCAAGAATGACGACGAGCAGCTGGCACCTAGTGCACGGGCATGGCTAATGTCGAAATCCTGCCGCCTACGATCAATGCTTAGAGCCTCATCTCTTCGGTAGACCCCTTCAAATTGGACACCACACGTTTACGTAGTCATAAATCAATATTAACGATCGGCTCTCAATTCCATTGCCGCTGTTGTTGCTCTCTGGCACGCAAACCACCGCAGCTTACACAACAAGCCGCCAGTTTGTAACTCGACCAGCCAGCGTTGGTTTTTATGAGAAAAAGCGTAATTGGCTCAAAACGCCATGCCGCTGCTGATGCGCGCTGCGAGGGATCCCAGGGGGAAACGGATCGTGCTCGCATAATGGGATCATGGCGAAACGAAAGAAGCGGAGAAGGGGCATAATAAGATTGTACACACATACCGTTGCTCCAGCGTGAGAAGGTCCTTCGAGTGCGGCTAGTTTGTCGGTGATGAGATCGAGCTCTTCCTGAACTGTCTTCTTCGTTTTCGTCGCCCTGTCTTCGGCCACTTTCACCAACACTTCCTTCGTCTCGTTGTAGGTCAATGTTTTTCTTTTCGGTCTGAAAGCATGAAAGCTCGGTTTGACAAAACAACTCAAAGTCGATTAGCACACTTTCAGCCTGGCAAATGCAGCTGGGATTTGAAGCAGGGACTGAGTACTTACCCCGTTACTTTCGAGAATGCAATTCCAGTCACAGTAGTGCTAATCGTTTTAGGATCCAATAAGCCGGCGTCTTTTAACCATTTATCGAAATTTTTGCCAGTAATTTCCACGCCAGACGCGTTACCAAATTTCATAAATGTTTCCCATCGTTTTTTCATTTCTGCATCGTCCCATTTCCATTCCACATCCGAAACGGATATTCCTCGTTTGGCAGCCCCGGCCATTGCTCGATCGCTGGGTATTCAAAGGAATCTGAAAAGTGGAATTGATGAAGAGAATCGCCTACTGACAAAACAACCCCGCCACTACCACATATCCTATGCGGGGAGTAAACATAGGTAACCCAGAGTTCGAGAAACAAGTCCTTAGCTAAACGTCCATTCCTGTGTCAACACTCCATGGCTCTAAGGGTGCCCGTAAATGGTCAGGAACATAAAATAACAAAAGTAATAAAGTCTAGACAAGACAAGAAAAGGCGTTCGCCAAATTCCAAGTGAAGAATGCAGCAACACTTGAATTTATAGGTTCATTCGTTGAGCAATCGTGGCCGGAGTGCTCGGTCGCTAACCGACCACTGTTGCTATGAAGCAGCGGCCACTTCGGGTCGTGTGTAAACTCGAGGCTGTCCATATGCATAGGCATAGCACAGGCGAAAATAAAGACGGAAAGAGAAACTGCGACGGACCTCGTCCACTGACGTCCTTCGGCCTCCTCGTTCCTCTCGCCACGAAGGAAACGCGCCAGCCGATGCCAGTTTCCAGCAACATATTCCTCTTCTCCTCTGCCCACCACGAGCACTCTCGGTCGATACGACAAGGCGCACACACTCCTCCAACTCGACTCCATTCTATCCATGCGCGGAGAGAGCAGTCGATGCAGGTGTGACGACTAATCCATGCCCCGCGCAATGCATAGAAGACACGTGTCAGCATAGGAGATGGAAGCCGTACCCCACAACAAAACTTGATAGCGTCTGCCGTTTCAACAGCAAACAGGATCTTCAGGGCAGCCGGTCTGGCAGAGTGCATACGAATAGCAACTGTTGCTGACGGTGTCAATAACGCAGAGTAAGAGTGAAACGGTGAATCAGCACTGATGCTCCCCATCTTGCCAGCAGATGTTCAAATCTTATTCATGGGGCCTCCAAGGGGGCAGTGTAAAAAGAACTGCACGTTGCAGAGGAAGACTAAGGATGCGGGCTGCCAGGCCAGACTAGAATGCACTTGTGCGAACCAGGGGAAGTCGCTAGCACCACTGCCTGCTGCGGAAAGGTTGTCTCGTATCTGCTAGAAGTTACTCAAAGGAACCTTGAACCTTGAAGTTAAGTGTGATACCACGAGTTATACTGTTCCTCTTCTACCACATCACCAAACTCAGGTATGTACACTCAAGTAGAGGGGGACGATGCCATTCTGCAAAGTTTTAGCTGCTTCTGGCCAGTGGTCAGAAATTGCTGACTAACGACGCGGCCAATGTGTGCAGCTCATGCAGGCAAAGGTCACTCACTGTCATATACTGTGCATGAGGTCAAGTGCCCGAGGCGACCCCATGTTTGGAGCTGTCTATTCTTGACCACATGGCCGTCAGCACTATAAGCCTGTACAACCCTGCACTCTAATTTCTCTGATGGTATTAAATTCAACCTCGAGGTTCGTCTTAGTGTGACGCAAGAAATGCCGACTCCGAGGTTCATGCAGGTGGGTATGGGTACTTGAGGACTTACCTAGTCACTTACCAGACTGGACCGCTACTTGAACACACGCCACATACAGTGCAGGCGGACCGAAGCATTACGCCCCCACCCACGGATACACTATTACGTAATAGTGTATCCGTGCCCCCACCAGTCTTTCCTCGCTAGCTGTCTAATAAACTTAAAGGCTCGCTGGAGCCCTTGCTCACGCCAGACCAGACGCTTCACTTTATTTCCATATTTCAAAACTCAAAACTCTCCAACAACAACGCAAACAACGCTTCTTCATCTCCTCAATCCTCTTCAAGCGTAGCCATATCCTTCGATGACTTTCTGGTATTTCTCGACTTTCTTTGCCACGTTTTCTTTCGCCTTCTGACGCAATTTCTAAAATGTTCATTCAATGTACTTTTGCAAAAGTTTACCATGGCAACTGGACATTGAGGGTTTATGAAAACGTACAGACGCAAGACACGAACAGAGCCTTCTCTAATCCGCTACTCGATACAGGGAGCCAAAGCACGCCTATACGGTCAAGGGACCATGCTATAAACAGCCCTCGAAGAATCAGTTAGCGGCGATAGTGCGAAACCAGCGGCTGCCAAGGCTCCTGCCAGGCTTTATCAGCTCTTAATAACTATGCTTGCATGATTCAGATTCCTTTTATACACTTGTTGCACACTTTTATGCTGCCCATATAAGCACTTGCTAAAAAATGAATCCAAACTAGTTGACAAGTATACTTACAGTTTCTAATTTCTTCTTCTGGTGACGGATCGAGCCCTTGATTTTACGTTTGGCTTCCAGCTTCTTGATAACGCCTTGATATTTCCAACCGACTTCGTGAGCCAGGCGTCCGACCGAGCAGAACTGAAACATCAATGTTCGACTAGAACCCGAAATCGGGTCAAAATAAATTTTTATTCCTTACCTTACGGCGAGGCTTCAAACGTAGAACTCGCAACGCTTCCGGTGCCACTTGCTTCTTAACTTTGTCATAGGGTGGTGGCACACCTTCGAATGCTTTCAAGCGGCGCAAAGCTTCTTGGCCTCGATGCAATTTATGGGGAAGCATGCCTGAAGCATGAGAACGTCATTGACAGTACTGGTACGCGCAATAATCAGAGCCACTCACCGCGCACAGTACGCAACAAAATTCGGCTAGGAGCACGAAAATGGAACGGACCCCGAGCTGGATTGATGTTGCATCGTTTGCGCAAAAAGTCCAAATATTTCACTGAAATAAAGAGGAAAGTTACACCACCGAGCCGAGGAATAAGAAAAGGCAAGAAATTACATTTATTGCGGTAGAAGCTACCGGAAATGTTGAGTTCCTCACATCGGACGACGACGATCTTTTGTCCTGAAAAAGATGGGAGCCTACTTGAACACAGTTTTGACAGCCAGCCTAGCCACGTCGTTGAAGAATAGTTCGATGACAAGTATCATACGGTGTATCTGTTACTGATATATGTCTGTTATCAATGGTAGGCTTCTTGCCTGGTACAGCTTTTAATACACCGTGATGGGCCAAAGTATTTAGATGTAAGTACCCCTACCATACTAAAAGTCAGTCGGACGGTCAATATCTTCTAACTTTGGACAGATGCAACAATGCTTACGTAAACTGGACTTTAGCGGGACTAAATTCACTTAAAGCATCACTAACGGCCTACGCGGCCAGGGAATATGTGTGTACGCACTGTATATGTACAGCAATATAGTACAGTAGCCTATACCATTTTATTCTTCATGATATCCTCATGTATAACAGACATACCTTGAAGCAAGGTTTTTGCAAGAATCGATGACAATCGACCCAGCAAATGGCCTTTGGCGTCAATAACAATAGGCTGAAATAGGATCGCAGATGTTACGCGGAATGTGAAAACCGGAATGCATTTTTGTGACTTTTTCTATCTCAAGTAACATTCAAAAACAGGCCTATGACCAAGTTAAAAACCAACCTTTGTTGAGAAACCCATTTTATCTTGTCTAATTAAAAAATTGGGCAGAAAACAAGGACTTATTCACGAAAAATACTACTCGAAACAAATAAATCACCAACTCATGAAAAGGAAATAAAATTTTGCCACTGATCACGGAAAGCTGCGCACACTTTGCGCTGCTTATGACAAGAACGAATGCTTTGATGTCTGCTAGAAGCGGTGGATTCTCAACCTAGAAGAACTGCGAAAGCGTTAGCGAATAGGATAGAGACGGGGTTGATATCGACTTCTTCACCCCACATGGAAGGCCGTGGGTGAATGCACTTTCTACTGCACAAACGTTTGGTGGATTTGAAATGCAAGAAACGCTAGTTCGCCGGCTTCAGCGTTGGCGAAGAATTTCGGATGAGAATCCCTTAGCCCTACAGTACCTAGTCTAAATGCAAAATTCTTGATACATATCCAACTACCGTATGCAGTTACCTATTGCTAAGAGTGGCCTATCATCGGATGTGGCCGGTCGCGTCGGCCATGGGAAAAATTACCTGCCAATCGCATATATATATGTGTGTGGTTTCTTGGCACGCAGAAGTTAATGCCAATGCGCGTTTCCTATGCCCATATATAGGTAGGTGGCAGCGCTTGGGGTTATCGAGCGGGACTTCCGGCGACCCTCCCTTAGTTATGTAGCATAGCGGCTGGCCTATGTCTCGCTATTCGCGGTAGGAATTATGCAGTGCGTCTAATTGGATAATGGGTGTTTGTTTTGGGAAAACAGTTTTTGTGGTCAAGCATTAGGCTAACCTTTAATCTGAATTTGCGAGGCCTACCTAATTTTAGGGTTCGAACGAAGCCGTCGATACCTCCAACGACTTAGAATATCGACAGAAATGGCGATCGAAAACGAGAACCAGACGATTGACGCCGTTGCGATGGCCTGGGAGACCAGTCTTGATGGCAATGCAACAACAAAAGGGCAATCGATCTTCGACGATATCGTCTGGACTGTAGATTTTGCTATGTTACTTTTGGCTCTTCTCGTCGGCATGGTGTGGTTAACTTATTTGACTTATTATAATTCTCGTCTTATCGGTTTCATCATCACCAAAGTTGCCAATTGTTTTCACAAAGATGGTCGAATATCAGTTGGCTCCTTATCGATATCATTGTTGAGTGGGAAACTGATGTTGGCCGATGTCATGTACTTTCATCGTGATTTCACCATCCGAGTCCAATACGCTTGTATTATATTCCGGTTTTGGCGTCCCTACAAACAGCGTCGTTTGGGCATCGACGATTTTTCGCACGCCGAACCTCGTATGCTAGTCGAAATCAGTGGTTTGGAAGTGCACGTGTACAATCGAATGAGCCGGTATTGGGAGTTGGATAAATTATTTGGTTTGGGCGTGTTCGATTATCCCACGGGTGGCGAAACCAAAGACGCAAGTAAAAAGCGATTACTTCAAAAAAGTGGTGATTTTTCTGGGTCATTTGAAAACGATGAACCAAGACCGATTACTGTGGAAGAGATACGAAAACGACGTGAACGAGCGTCCACTTGGCTGACATTGATTCCTCGAGTGGACATCTCCATCTTGACGGCTAGATTATCTTGTGGTAATCGATTACTGCCGTCAACACTGGTGGTCAGTTTCGACAATGCTAAGGCTCGTTATTCGGTCAAAGCTCCCTCAAACTTATTGGACGAATATCTGCACGTAGTTCGAGGCACGTGCGAAAACTTCAAAGTATCATTGGTGAAAAGTCCCGATTACAACGGCCACTACGAACAGCCGCCGAGAACAATGGGGGAAGGATTTGTAGTCTTACAAACGGCAGAATTAGAATTCTATTATTACCAAGAAGAAACTGGTGCATCTGGGGACGAAATTGGCTCGAATCCTCTCGAGTCGCCTCCACCAGCACCTTGTTGGGGAAGCGATCTGAAATTGGGCAAGGGAACTGTTTTGAGCTATGGTCCGTGGGTGGATTTACAACGGGATAGATTGTATCGATTCTTCTTCCCTCCGGATTATCAGATTATGCCCGCGTTTCGTCAGTCACCGCCCGGAATTCAACGTCAATTCCCCAAGTTCGATTTACGCCTTAGTACCCAACACGATTCAACGATCGATGTGTGGTTTGTGCCGGACGATATCCCGCAAGCCATTCATATAAACTTCAAACAGGGCTCCTATTGCGATATATCCATGCCCATGGTCTGCGAAGACAATGGCTACGTGTGTTCGATATCCAGTCAGTTGATGATGATAGAATCGTCGACCAGTTTGGAATACCGTTCGCTACTTTCCAGTGAAACCTTGGAATTGAATGCGAACTTGAAATATCCGCGGAGATGGAATGAGCACATCCAATGGGAGTTTACTCTCCGAAGTTGCAAATCGACCGTGTGGTTAGTGTACGAGCATAAGACATTCCTTCAGAATTTGTTCAACGAATGGACTAGCGTCGATCCGCCTGATATTTGTAAGTTCACACCGTACACGTACATTTTCGATTGTATTTTCGACGATGTCGAAGCTGTGGTGGCATTGAATGAACACAATTGGATCGATACGTCGTCGAATCACGAAGAAAATCGTCGTGGTGCCATTTGTGGTCGATCATTGCATTTGTCATTCGCTTTGCCTTTTATCGATTATATGCCCGATTTGACCGAACTCAAATTTACCTTTATTGGTGAAAGCCTGAATTTGCTGTTGTTCTTCCCGGAGCAGAATATTCTGTCGCAGCCGTTGAGGGCCTTGCATTCGTCGGCCAAGAAACGATGGCACACGAAGGACAGGAAACCGGCGCCAAGTCGATGGAAAGGGGTGGCCACGAGCGAGGATGGTTGGATAGAGTGCTGCTATGCGCCGAGGGGACTGGTGACCTTGGTTTATTGTTTGCATCACATGCCGGTCAGGTAAGTTGTTTATTTCATATTTGTGTCGAGTCCTTTCATTAGGCTGATAAGCTTCTCGGCATAGTCAGTATAGCATGGAATGCGACAGATCCTTTTTTAAAAAATTTTTGGGGGCTGGGCCCATGCCGCTAGTTCCCCCACGGGACTTCCAACTCGTTTTGCCTCTAGCCGGCTAGCAATCCTGAAATAATAAGCGAGGTCGTGAGGTGACCAGCTCTCACGGCAGCTTCCCTCTGTGTGTCTCCAATAGAGCGCCTCCACACGAGGGCATCCTGTGCCAGCACCAGCGTCCCAGGATGATACTCGCGACAAGGGAGTGACCTTCCCGACTGGTGTTCGAGTATCAGTTTCCTGATTCTCTCCTCGTTCGACGTCCGTCACTCGACAGTTCTGGGTGAGTCGCCCAGAGCCAGGTGTGCAAGGCCAGCGACGGACTTACTAAACTGCCGTCGAAGACCAGTTCCCACTCTGAGAACGGACTTACTAAACTGCCATCCTTAGTTGGAACAGAACTGCGGCCACCAGTCGGGGTTGCTGGCCCAAGCGATGCAGGACCAACTCCCTAACCAAATGAGGCACCGCGGCTTCTTGAGACAGATTCTTGGTGCTCGAGTGTCCGAGACCTACCCTGGGCCCCGGGCGTGGGATCTGAAAAAATTTGGGTTCAGAGGAGGGAAAAATAGGAAAATGAAGCAATCGGTCCCGTAGGTGAGCCTACTCCAAAGGCAAGTCCTCTGAGCTAACGATAAGTCCCTGGGGGTACGGCCATCTAAGCTAGAGCTTACGATGGAGAAGGCAGGGGGCGTAGGCTTTGGACAGGAGCGGCGGTCTTTTTCAAATTGTATAAAAACCAGCTAGATCACCAGAAATAGGAAAATGTTTACTGTTCCTTTTTGCCGCTGATAATACCTGCATGCCAAATTTCAAAAAGGTAGTTTTTGGGCAATGGTGGACAGTAATCGTAGCGGGGTGGGAGGCGAATCTAGAAAACTTTTTTCAGCAGCTCAACGGCTGTGTAAGCCAAGCGCAGTCCGAGTTTTTTGCCAAAAATTTGGGAGTGGTTCAATTTCCCTTAGGATCGGGCAAAATTTTTGACCGATTTAGTCGATTTTTGTAAATTAGGCATTCCTTCCCCGTTTTAGGACATTACTGACCTACTGTTTGCTTTTTAGACCTTCTTGGCTGACGATCGAAGATGCATCGGGGCCTCACACCAGTTCCAAATCGCCCTCAATGCCGACCGGCTTGGACCCGGACAAGATTCAAGTGGAGCTGGACATCGGGCCGTGCTTTGTTCAACTCAGCGGCTCCTTGGTCACGTTTATTCTGTCGCTTAAAGAGAACTACTTTGGTGAAACTCAGGTGTTCATGGAGGTGGAGAAATTCGGGAATGAACTGGTGGAAAGGAAATGTGGTTTCGTCAACGAGGAAGCGGACGATTTCGACATCAGGGAATATCGTCCATTGCACGTAGCCGTGGCGTTGACGCTGCGAGAGATCGAGGCTCAGTGTCTGACATTCGACATTGGTTCAGCTTCTCATTGCCCGTTGGCTAGAAGTGAAAAATTGGTTTTCGAGATGGATAAGCAATTCACGGAAACAAAAATGCAATTATGCCTGTCGCCTGTTGTTGTACATTTGGTGGAAGCGGATAAAACGCCGGAGGAAGGAGCTCGGGTGGAGCCAGTTCAAGAAGGACGATTGTTGCTGACGGGATTTCAACTCAGGGGTCACGCCTTGTTTTCGGCAGAAGGACTCCCATTAGATTCGATAACTCTCGAATATGGATGGCTGATCGAAATTTTGATGGGCGACCTGTTTGGACGGCTGACATTGCAACATACGGCTCAGATTATTCGCTTTTTGGAGACGTTTCTGCAAATTCTAACAAATAAAGAAGAAGATCTGCCAGCACCAAAGTACGCCGATGTGTGCCAGCATATGTGGCCGCGACCGCTTTGTCCATTGGCATCGAAAGGAGGCAGTGCTCATTGCGATACTGAGCACGCATTGAAGTATCGAATGACGCGTGTTTCGGTGGATGGAGTCCATTTATGCTTGTTGGAGTCCAATTCGGCCTTGGAACTGAGCCTGGCACCGATTCGTTTATCGCATTGTACGGAACATACGGCAGCGGGAAAGTTGGGAGCGAATGTGTATCTGCCCTACGTCGCTGTCAAACAGTTTGTCAGACAAGAATTGCGAGAAGATTCTGGGGGAGGCAACGGTGCGACGAGGACGATTCAATCGAAGATCAGCTCATTGGCGGTATATGAATCGGACAAATGGCTGGAGTGTGGCAGGTTGAATGCAAGGGCCATCAGCTTACGATTGACTGCTCCCCAAGCTGATTCTAGCTATTACGAAAAACGACGCGAATTCCAGTTAATGCACGATCAACGGTCCAGGCGGTTGGCTTTCTTGCACAGGTATGTGGCAGGCTAGCGAGGTGTTGTAATATGCCAGGGTCCGTATTAATGGAGGGAGTGACCCCCAGGTACCAGCTCTGCAGAAGCTCGATTGCCAGACGAGCCACGACAGGATGCCTTGAAATAGAGTTCGTTGGATCGCCTCGTACGATAGTGAACTTTCCCCTGATTCGAGCACTTCCGACCGCGGCCATATTGCAAAAAAATGGGTGTGTGTGCGTGTGGGTTCGTTGTCTTAGGCTTTAGTTTGTGTGACCCTCTGGCTTCTCTGTACCTGCAGACACCGCTACTCTTCTTGTGCGGCTTGGAAAGTTAATTCCAGGCCTAGCGGACTGTAGATGTCGTATCCAACTGTTATTGCACATACCCGTACCGTTAGGTAGGTCTGGCCCGCCCCGCCTCCAGTGGTGTCAGTTCTTGTCTGTCTTTTGTATTCGGTAAGGCTCCTTCTGCAAATAGCATTTCCTGCAAGAGTTCGCGAATCGCCGACGGTCTGAAATGTAAAACATATCATCTTTTCAGGTCTCCGAGACACGACTATGCTTGCGGTTGTGTCGGCGGGTGCGTGTTTTTTGGCGATAATCGAAACGGACCTTATTTCACGGAATCGTCACTGAAGCAATCCTCGTTTAACGTTCATCGATTGGCCGTACCGAAATTGGAATTGGACAAAAGTAATCCTGGTTATGGGCAAAGCATATTGAGATATCAGGAGATGGCAACGGCGGGAGTTGGCGACTTGGTGCAGAAACAGTCGCCGTTGTTCGAAGATGCAACTGAATCCGTGTTTGCCACCAGTCCCAGTAGCGATTCGAGTAGAATGACCAAGTCGCCCGATTTATTTCACGAAGCTTTGGACAAAATTCTTGATTCAGGTAAGAATATATTTGCAGGCAATTATTGATTTTGAGGATGGCATTGTTTGCAGTTGAAGATGCAACGTCGCCGGTAGAGGACGAGACCAATGGGACCAAGGACGAGGCGTTTTCTTCTGTTTCGTCGTCAAGGTATGTAGCATGCTGTGAATCGGGGATTTAAGGTTTGGGAATAGGTGTTAACCTCTAAGCTATAGGCTGGTAGCAGCAACTCAACCCCCTAAACTCCAGTCAGCCGGGCCTGTTCTTTGACTTCCACATACTAATCTGTGTAAAGCATGCGACTGTGGTGTAACCTCAGGGAAGGGGTAGCGTAGGGGATTCCGCTGGGAATTTACACAGTCCGCATATAACTTACAAGAGCTATACTCGCATAACTCACTATTACTCACAAGAGCAATAGTCTCTGACGTCTAGTAGTCAAAGGCTGGTGAATTATCAGCCCGACTGGTCGCTGCCCATTGCCGTCTCGTCAGCACGAGTTACACAGGCAGTACATACAGTATAGGTTTCTAGACTCCTTGCTAGACCCTGTTCTTGTGCCGGTACTGTATAGGCCCCTTACGATCAGATGGATTTCTTCAAGTACAGCTCCATCAGCTCCTCGTGTTTTCTGTGTAATGAAATAGTCATTTCAGCCTTCCTGGGGCTACACCGTGGTCGGTCGCATGTTCTGTATGGATCAATTTGTTGGAGTCAAGGAGTGGGCAGGCTGAACGGAGTTTTCTAGGACTCAGTCGCTGTTGGATTATCACCAACGAGTATGGGATAGGGAGATGAAGCATCTGTCACTGTAATCGCATATAGAGGCTGGAACGTATTGCTGATGCATCTACAGGATAGAAACAGGGCGTAAGATTTTAGAATAAGGGTTCTGTGTTTCAGATCGTCGTCGTACGTTTCAACGGTTTCTCGAAACGAAGACAACAGCGTCAATTTGTACTATCAAGTGAATCGACCAATCGTCTGTTCCTCTCTCCTATTGTCAGCATATGGCCGTTATTTGGATACGTATGTGTGCCGAAAGTTTCAACCGTCGCTGCCTGAATTTACCAATTTTGTGTCTACCGCTGAATGCGATAAAATCAAAGCCATGGCTGGACAGTCGTTCATCAATTTTTGTATCAAGCGACGTGGCTTGAATGAGGTCTCGTTTATGACAGCATCAGAAGACAAAGTGGACGGTGGTCAGGATGATGAGGACGGTGCCAAGTCGGATCTGGTGCAAGAAAGAAGAGAACAGCGGGCAGCCGAATCCAAGTTGGACAACAGAGAAGCAACCATCTCGGATTTGCAAAAGATCGAAGTGCGATTGTTAATGGGGGAAAGATGTCAGGTTTTTGTGTCCCCATTGGGCGTCGAGATGGTCGAACAGTATTTGAGCAAGTGGATGAAAGAATGCAGTGCTCGGCATCCGGTCAGTCTTCTCATGGAAGCACTTTATCGTTGTTCTAGTCGTCGGCATAAGCAAGCCATTGTGGTGAACGACAGGGACGGGGGCGACGCGGAGTCGCCGAGTGTGCCTATCCGTATTACGGCCGAAATACCCAAGATCGATGTGAGTATATTCCAGTGCGGCATAGTGGAGAAGATCGTTCCGTACGCCCAGTTGACCCACGCCACGTCTTTGATGCCGGCTTCGATTTTCATCACGTCGGTAGAACGGTTGTCGGCGCACGTGGTCGTCAACAAGGCATCTGCTGTGAATGGGAAAACGGTGGGAACCATGTACGCTGTGAATGCTGGATTCGAACGGCTATTTTTCCATTTGACGCAGATCATCGAAAAGGGAGTGGCCACGATTGGTAAGTACTGACTTCTTGTGGTTCGGATATGCCAGACAGTAGTGTCCGTGGACTGCTCTGTATTGATGCTATTGAGTCGAGTTCGACCAAGGGTGGGATTGGTGCCGCCAGCATCGACCGATCCAGGGCTGAATCGGTTTCCGATCCGATCTGACTGCTAGATCGACTGGATTGGCAATTGAAATCGGTTGGGAATTATTGGGCGAGGAGGCATCATAAGCAGGTCCCTTCTTTCTCACGTTCGCTCGGGATCCCGATCTCGATAAAAAGTGGTCGGGATTGAATGATGTTGTGAAGATGTGTGAAGAAGGGGAAGGGGAGAAGAAGGGATCGGGAAGGGAGTGTTCCAGAAGGGTAAGTTGGAGAAACTTTGGGGGATGATTGGACTGGTAAGGAGGAAGGAGGAAATTTGTTTGCTTATTCGAGACTGACTCTCCGCTTTTTTGCTTGCTCGTTGATTTTGAATACTACTATGCACTAAAAATTATAAGCAAATGAAGTTTTTTGGCTCTTTATTTGCTGGCTACTTAGTGTGGCTTGTAAGGCTTAGTGAAAAAATAAACACTCTTGAAAAATCCCTTTTCTGGTCGGGATTGAGCGAATCCGGATCACAAAATGATTCCTCCCAAAAATCCCGCTTTCAACGGTTGTTAATTCTCCTGCGTCCTTTGGAGCAAGTGTGAGCAAGGGCCCCCTTGTTGGGCCGGCTAGGACACTGAACCATCCTCTCAAACCCCCCTGCCCTCCCCCCACCTCAGGTCCAGCAGCAAGGAAGCAAAAGCGATCAAATTGTGTGGGCTGGACCAAGACCTGACCTGACTGACAAAGCCCTGGCTTCAAAGCACAGGCCAATTGTCCAACCAGCCTTCAGTACTGTATGTTTTTTGGGTGGGGAGGCTTGAAACACTCTTTCCCTCCCGTCCAGCGTTTTAAAGTCAAAAACCTTCATTTTAATTTCAGGAATATCAAAAAATGCATCGACAATCGGTCGATGGGTGTGCTACGATCTCATGCATCTCAGTTCGAACAACACGCCGTGCGTGGTCCTCGAAGGCAAAGTGGTTTTCGTGGACTTCTTTGTTCGCAAAATAGTTTGTGAGAAAAGATCAGACAAGTTGTCCGAAGTTGTCCCGCCAGTGGAAGTAAAGGAAGACGAGACAGGTTAGCTTCTGTTTTTGGGAATGGCTTTGGGGCGGCTAGTATGTGCAGCCGTAGTAGTCTGCGGAATGGGAGTCGATATTGAGATTCGCGTCATCTTTGTGTTCCCTGTTTTAGCATTACCAGCGTCACCTCGTTCAATCGACGAGAACGACGATCAGGCCCTGAAGAATCAATTCAATGGCTTGGCGGCTACGGTTTCTGTCCATTTCGGCCTTCTACAACCTTTGGAACAATCGGGCGACAATTGGCCGTTGTACGATTTGTTGGCTCCCAGCGCCAGTGCTTGGCTTCATGTGGCTCATCGTCTCACATTGTCACTGTCATCGGTCATGGAAGCGAATAAGTATGCGCGGAATGGTCCGTTCTGCTTTTTATTAACCGAAGCCTTGAACTGCGATCGAATATTCTCGTTACGTAAAAGCAAATTCGAAAAATTAAAGTTGCATCGAAAAAAGTTGCACGAGTGCCCGTCCTGTCAGACGGTGCTGGCATTATTGCGATATTGCGTCACTGAGGAATTTTCTGGATTCGAACAACGTTTATCTTTTCCAGCGGAATTGAAGGAATCGAAAATTTTGAGGACGGCAGCCGTCGCCTTATTGAGCCATTGGAGAGAAGCTCTGTGCGCTAATAAGTTCGTTCGCTTGAATTCGGACGCGGCCAAGACATTTGTGAAATCACCGAGCATGGAGGAGAGGAAGATGGAGTCGGATATGACTGTTTTGATCGATATGGAAGGAGAAATGAAAATGAGTTCGCCAACGACGCCTGAAACGGTGGATCATGCAAATTTGTCGAACAATCTTCAATTGCAACTTCATAAGTCAAGAATCGAAAGCTTACAAAACTTGGCGGCCAAATTTGAGCATTTTGCCGAATTGGATGCAAAGAGTGCTGCGGACGGTGCTCCGGCGTCGGGTGGTCAATCCAAGTTGGAGAAAGGACCGACCACGTCTTCTACCAAGCGTACGCCGCCGAGTGGTTCTGTCAAGATCGCGTCTGCGCCGGCGATTGGAACGGGAGCAGGGGAGGATTTGTACGAGTGGATGAAAAGGGAACAAGAAAGCGATACGAGGAACAAAAAGAGGAAGCAGAGTCGATACAGGAAAACGAGTGGAGGTGAGGGCGATGAGGTCAACCCCATGGACGTCCCTTTGTATGTCTATTTCGATTTTCTATTCGAACATTTGAAGTTGAAAAGACCCAAAAAGAAATCGCCACTTTTCGATGTGTTGGGACACGATTTCATGGCTGATCTACATTTGCATCGGATTGTTGCCACGGTGAACGAGCCGAAGTATTTGGGCTTGGCTGGCTCGACGTTAAAACGAGTGACGCACACGGAAAGACCTCTGGTTGGTGTTCAGCAATTGACGTTGAGAGCCGACGCGAAGTACAGGTAAGAGGAGACTGATGTGGAGATGTATCAAGGCTTGAACGGGTTGATTTTCAGTGAAGAACCAGCCAAGGAAGCCACATTGACTCCATTGCCAGGAGCCAAGGAAGAGGCCAGTCCGCCCAAACAAGCTGTCCAATCCATCGATTATCACGTGAATGTGGTCGGGTGTGATGTGACTGTGGGATTTCCGTCGGTCACGTTCATCAATCAAGTCATCTATGTCATTCGCTCGACCAAAGAAACGTTCGATGAACTTCGCGGGCGGAGGAAAGTCAGCGATAGCGAACAAGTGCCCACGAGACAAACTGCCGAGGATGATTCTTCGAAAAGAAGGAGTTCATCGACTGGCGCCGTGGCGAGACTGTCGACATCGAGCGATACGACAGAGCCGACCACGAGTATCGTCCAAACACCTGTAATGGCGGAGAAAATCAGTGAGCAAGGTGGACTCGATACGAAGGTCAAATCGGATGTGTCTGCTGGTCAATCGCCGACTGCCGCAGTGGAAACACCAACTGTTCCTGTTCAACCGAAGCAAAAACGAAGCACGAGAAATCGAGTCGGATCGCCCGTTAAAAAGCAAAAGAGCGGCGATTCGGATCGAGATCGACAAAATTCAACGGCTAACCAAAGTTCACAACACTGGACCAAACGAATGTTGACCATGTTGCGGGATTTCCAAAGGGCGAAACGAAGCAGTATTCGTCGGCAGTCACCAGTCACACCCAGCCCGGCCAGTGACGCCATTTTGGTGACGACCGTGCTGGGAGCCGTCGATTGTTCCAAAGTGGAGATCAATGCAATTTTCACCGAACTATTCGCCTATGCCACGTTCAAATCAGTTCAGCTGGGACATAAATCAAGCGAGTCATGGACGGCTGTTGGACCGTCGCAGCTACGCTCGTCTGATAAATCGGTTCGGGCGGCATTGAAGCAAATCAATTTGACACTGTCCGAAGCCCAATCGATGCATTCTATCCCAGTCAATGTGCTAACATTTTCGGTGGCCGAGAGTCACGTGATATTTCGTCGATTTTTGTTACTTATACTCAATAATCAAAATCGAGAAGATCCTTGGCGGAACTCGTTGGGTGTGGAGATTGGTCCGATTCACGTGGACATCCCGTTGCACCCTGGATCATTGCACGGACTGGTGGTGCGTGGAACGAAGAACATTTCGGATCGGCTGCCGTTCTTGATGACCCCGTCGGTGGTGGAAGAAGTGGTGCACATAAAGAAGGAATCATCGGTGGGCCAATACTCCAGGAAATTTGACAAGTTCGAAAAAGTGGCAGTTATTCATTTTAAAGTGGGCGTGAAAGAATTTCAAGTGGATGCGGCGTTATTGCCATCTTTGAAAGCCTCGTATAAGCTGATGGAGGTGGGCGCATTCGGCGAGACTGGTAGCGAGGCCAAGTTTCAAATTAAAGTATCGACTCACGAAGTGGCGTTTGATGTGAAAGGAATTCTAGCCGAATCACCATCTTTGGTCGTAGCGCCAAAAATCTTGGTGGCTTTTCCAACTATCGACGTCCGGGGAGCTTATTTGCATCATTCGCAAAGGAAGATGGATGCTGATCGGGGACCGAATTCGGATATATTGTTCAAAGAAGGCGGATATCTGCAGATCGATGTCGAAGTGGGAGCAGTCCAGCACACGCTGACCACCGACCTACTCAATCAATTATTGTTTATTCAAGAGGCATTTACGAGAGAAATTGGTGATATTATACAAAAGATCAAGAGCGAGAAGAAACCGGCCACTTTATGGTCAGGGCACGCGTCGACAGTGGCTAAAAAACAGCTTTTGTATTCGATCGAAGTGACGGTGAATGCCATTCAGATTATGGCTACGACTCCCACAGCATCAGCAGTGCGTTTGGGTAAGGAGATGTTAGAACGTTTGGATACAGTCCTTAGCGGGATCCAAAACTTGAGAATTCTAAAGAGGGCCCCAGAATTTTTCGAAATTGGTGGAACTATAGCATTTAGAGGCTTAAAATTGTATCACCCGCCATTTTAGTGCGCAAGTATGGACAAGGCCTGAATGCGGGGGTCATCTTAGGGGTAAGGGTGAACATGCTCTCTGATCAGACTTCAGGGTTAGGGGTCTTTTCCATGAGCCCCAGGGGTGGGGAGTAAAACATAGGGACCCTTGACAATTTTTCAGCCGACCCAGCCTGGGGGTCCTCTATGCCAGTCCTCATAGAAACCTGCCGTACGACGCCACTGACAGTCTGAGACTTGGTCTTTAGGCTATTCTGAACCGATGGGGACCAACGACTCTAGCTCCCCTCGATGAGGACTGGCGAAGAGGGTTTGAGTTTAAACGCCTAACGTGCTCTCTGATCAGACTCCAGGGTTATGGGTCTTTCCATACGACACCAGGGGAAGGGGGACATGAAGCTGCAGGTGTTTCTTGCATAAAGTGATCCAAATTTTGGCAAAAAATGTGAAATACGTCACACATCGCTCCACTCCTTGACAAAAGGACAGGTTTATAACCCATTATCAGGCTTTTGTTCAAACGCTGATGAGTGAGCTGGCGAGCCAAATTTATGCTGAAATCTCTAGATTTCTGGCAAACTTCAGTCAATCACTTCGCTTTCTATTTGACAGACTTGCAGCTGAGGTCAGAATTAATGGAACTGTTGTTTTAATCAAAATCCAAGTCGAACGGTCGTAATATGCGTAAAATTCCAGGCCCTAAAATGTGCCTGAACTGATTTTGAGTCATTTGAAAGACTTAAATTGGATTATTGGATTTTTAGCACTTTAGAGCTTTTTCATGCGGGCTCGTGCGGCCCTGTTTTTCTTGTGTTTCTTCGAGACGTAGGAATGTATTACAGAATAAAACAATTCAAAATATGTGCTTATGAATTCACATTGTATGTAGCTTAAAAAGCAGCCTTTATGAGGTTCGTTAAACTGGGATAAGTGGGGGATAAAAAACCTGCAAAAAAAATTAGGGGAAGTGTAAATATTTGTTTTTTCCTTTCCAGATACTGAAAATGTTCGACTTCATATTTCGAATAGACTAATGAGGAAGACCAAAGGCGATGCCCTGGAGCGTGTGTTTGGTGTGACCGAGATGAACATATCGTTGGCATTGGGTCAGTTGGTTCGTGTGGCCAGTCATCAAGAAGCGGAACCGGAATTTCAGCAAGTGGGATATTTCAGAACTGGTGTCAGCATGAGGAATGTGGCATCGTCGTCGGATGGGCCGGGCGGGGAGCAAGATGCGTTTGGTGGGGATAGTGTGGCAGGAGCGATACCAACGGACGCGTCGGGCAACACATACTTGCTAACTTTATATTCGCCCATCATTTTCGCTCAACCAACGGCAGTGGATAAGGCGCTATTGTTGTGGTTGAATTACAAGAATGCATACGAATTCTGGAATGAGCAACGGTCGCAGATTCGACCAAAAACCATCGGACCCACGTTCGATGTGAAGCGAGAGGCCGCGGGAGGACGTGTATTCGATCAGTTTGGTAGCCCGCCGAAATTGGCCAGTGGACCGTTGTTCTTGCAGGTAAGATTGTGGTTTGGGGTCTGAGAGATCGTGTGAATACTGATTCCCATTTTGTTGCACTTTAGGTCAGTGTGGAGAAGGGGCTGTACATTTGTGTTCCCTTGTATGGCGTTCGTCAAAACACCATATTGCGATCGATCGATATCACCAACAGCGCGTTGGTGGTCAGTTTACGGAACACGGGTATTGCCGTATGCAGTCATGGTGCGCTGGTGTGCCGCGGTCGATTTAACGAGTTCGGACTTCGATTCGTGGAAGATTTTGATGGAAATGCGGACAGTTGGAACCCGTCCACCCTGGACGCCATCGATTCGGCTGCAGCCAGCGATGTAAATGCGTGCTTCGTACCGGAAGGCACCTACGACATTTGCTCGAAAACAATAAACCCAACTGACGACAGGTCGACTGCTCAGTGGATTTTGAATATCGGTTGGAAAATGAAAGGGTTCGACATGAACCTGAATACACGAATTTGGAAACTGACTTCATTATTGGTTTCAACATTGACTTCATTAGCGACTACGGAAAACGAGGATGCGGCTGGTGGTGCGTCTTCTGGCCGAGCTAGTGTGTCGCCCGAAGAACGACCAGCATCGGCCTCTGGGGACTACGCGTCTGGCCAGGAAGAGATACCTGCACCTGGCGCTGATGAAGTGAGTCTTATTATCAGCATGGAGCCTGGTCGAAATAGGAAGAAGGCACTGCAGAAGATGTACCACGATGTGGTGGCCAAGATACGGACTTTGGAACAGCAAGAAGCGGATGAACTGTTGATTGAAAAGGAGCGGAGGAAGCTGTTACGACTGGAAGCGTTGCTGTTCAGCGACAGTCGTCGGGATGTGGTGACCAAGTTGAGAAGACAGGCTCAAAAGGCGACCACTTCCCTCATCGATCAGTGGGGCCTGAATGTCAAGTCGACGTCATCGGCAACGGACGAAGATGTGGATCGAATAAGGCAACAACAGAAAAGGCAACATCACCATTCGGAAATGGGGACCGAGTCACAACCGTCGCAGCAGGGGTCGCGCAGATTCTCAGAGTTCCCGACCAGGGAGTTCCTGAGGCGTCAACCTCGAACAGGAAGTATCGACGTTGGAGGGCGTATATTCGGTCCATTGCGTCAAGTTTCCGAATCCGGATCACCATCTCCAGCGGATCAGAATCTTAGTTTCGATTTGGGTGAGGATGGAGATATCTTGAGTGAGATATATGACGAGCGGTCGAGGTCCCAATCACCGACCAGTACCGAGAATGTGGGTCGCCCGTCCACAAATATTCCTCGAGTTGTCTTCGAAGACAAGCTGCCACCGGAAAGAGCAACTGCATCGGCGCAACCTCCGCCGACCCGAACGCAACCGCCCGCAATCGATTTGTATCTGGATTTGAGTATTTTCGTGGAGAACGGACGTTGCAATTTTCGTACAGTTGGCTCGAAGTTGTTTGAACAACAGCAGGATATACAACCGACGGCGTCGGCGGCCGTGTTGGCTATGAGGAAGCACGAGAAGCGAAGGCACAAGTCGAACAGTGGTCGATCGGAAAAAGTCCGTCAGTCGTCGCAGCAATCAGTTCCCATGCTTACCACCACCATCTACTTGCCCGGCCTCAGTGTCAAAGCATCGTACGCGTCCAGTAGCGGTGGAACGAAAAGCGGGTTTGGTAGCGAGATGGAACCAGGAATTCGAACGAGCGTGGTGGAAGATGAGGGCGTGAATTACAGTCTGTTGGGAGGAAAGCATGGCCAGCTGATCATGTGGATGTCGTTGGAAAAGATGCCCGAAGAAACTGTCGTCAGTCCTCATATTTTGGGTGAGTTGGCTGTGATTTTGAAAGATTTTAAATGACTCGTTCCATCTTCCTTTCAGATTTCTTGGAGCAAATGTTGGAGCCCGTGTCCGCGAGTACGGTGTCGACCATGGAACCGTTGTCGATTACTCAACGATCAGCCGTCATGTCAGGCAGCAATGAAGGAATTGGTTCTGCCAACTGTGCCGCCGAGCCGTTGGGATTGGATGCATCGACGTTGGCCACGGTGGCCTCGTTTCCATTGGACATAGTTTTCCATTTGAACGTGCAGTCGTCTCAGATCCGATTCACCAGCCAACCGTTGGCGCAGATCGAATGCATTCTTCGTTTGCCCGCTTTGCAGTTGGTCGGCACGTCGAGGAAGTATTCGGAGATGGTGGTGCCGAGCGGGACCTCTACTCTAGAAGGTGGACTGAGAAGAAACGTGTCCAACCCAGCCATAGTGATGATGAGGCAAGCCGATGACGAACTGAGCGGTGGCATATGCGTGACCGTACTGCTAACGGGATTTTCCGTTTCCGTATTCCATATGTACTCTGCCGGAGCTAGAGCTGGTGCCATCTCGACCATGGCGTTGGAGAAGAGAGATGCGTTGAGTATCCATGTAAGTCATGGGGCTTTGGGTTGGCGCGAAGGTACGGTCGGGAGTGCAGGTTTGGCGAAGGGCAGTCACAGTGGCTGTTGAGCTGTGATCTGTGAGTTGAGCGAAACTATGACCGTAATAGGCGTGTTTGGCCAGGTTGTATATTTGGTTGTCTTACTGGCGAGCTGCCGGGGATGAAAAGATGTATATGAAACGAAGGGTCTCGTTGAAAGCGTTAGATTGTAACGACGGAGGTCTCATTTTATGCTGCTCATGCTGTTCGCCACTTTACACTAAACTATTTGACCAAATATGGCGAGATGGAAAGATGATATATGATACATAACTGATACATAACCGCGAGTGCCTCGCCGAAGGAGTCCCTTGAAAGCAGTGTGTTGGTTCCCAGTCTATTGGCTCTTAGCAGTAACCTGACTAACCTGACCTGACATGACTAGTGACGTAGGAGGCGCAAGGGAGAAAGCTGTTCACTCGTACTGTCTACATTTTCAGATGGATACAGTTGGAATCAGTCTGTCACGAAGCCGTTACGCCGTTGGAACAAGCGAGCCGCCGGTGGTCAGCGGGGGATCGACCTCGAAACTGCGTTCGAGTATTCTCTCTGATCACATTCCCTCATCGACCCCGTCAACCAGCAGTCGTGCCAGTAAGAATTCGGTCAAAGTTTCGTTATTGATTAATATGGGGAAAGCTCAATTCAAGTACGATATGCGGCGATTGCACGAAATTTTACAGTTTCCAAAAGCTTGGTACCGTCGAGCCATTTTCCGTCGCTTGTTCTTGGGCGACGAGACAACGACGAATTCACGAATTCTCAGTTCGCCTTCCGCGGACTCGTCGGATGTAGATTCGAAAAGTGGCGATAATACGAATGGGAAAGTGGTGGTGGAACCGAGGGACGCGGTGGGACAGTCCAACAAGACCTTCCTACATTCTGTTTCTTCATCGCTGTCGACGGACGAGGAAGGCAAAGAAGGCCAGAGCGACGATGACGACGACGTGCTGGCCAGTTTTGTCGCGTTTCAAAAACGGGCGTCATCGAGTCCAGTATCGTCGAGTCGACCGCCTTGGGACGCCTTGGTCCTATTCGGGGTCAACTTCGAAGAACTGTCGATCGAGGCCATGATGGGTCAAGTTATGGGCGAGACGAAATGGGTATTCGCTGGAGCCGACTGTCAAGGCCACTTTGCCTTGAGCAGTGATCGGAATAAGAGCATTCATTTGGCGTTTCGATTGGCCAGGTCGGAATTGGTGGCTCGTCAAGGTCAGGTCAGCGGCTTGATGCATTTGTCGGGCTTCGAAGCAGCCGCTTTTGTCAAGAAGAGTGGGCGGAGCACACCGCAAAGTGTCGTGGCTGCCAGTTTGCAATGCCTGGATCTACGCATCGATTGGATGAGCTCGCCTACGTTCATGGGACGATTGACTCAGTTGACTTGCTCGCTTAAGGACGATTGGAGAACGGATGAGTCGCCCGGAGACGAACAAGAGAAACCGCCGATCGTAGAACAGGTGTCGGTCTTGTTGCTGGGAAAGGTAAGTGGAATGGGGGCACGGGTCTCCTTTCTGGGGGGTTAAGTACGATCATGTTGGCACTTGGGCTGAATCTGCGAATGATTCAACCAGGTTCCTACAAGGCTGTAAAACCTGGAACAGTCAGGGAATCCAAGAAATGTCCGGGAAAATGGGGGGGAGAGTGCGAGAGATTGCATTTTGAGGTTTCAGGTTTCGAATCTCCCCCTTTTCTGTGTATTTGCTGATCATGCTGGAAGTCAGTGAATCAGTTGGAATGTGTAGAAATGTGTGAAAATAATCAGTGAAAAACTCAATTGTTGTCTAGGAAACCTGGGAGAATCATTTTCCGCTTGAACTCTTTTCAATCATGGTGGACATGCAGGATAAGCGTATCCAAGTGCACAACAGGATGGTGACGGGGTTTCAGACAGATCCACTACAAGGCTACTGTTCTTTGCAGTTATCGTGGGACTCGTTTCGTATTCTGATCACGCAAACCACGGTGACGGACATCATTCGAATTTGCTACAAAGTGAACGAATTCATTGACCAGTCCTTGCAGAGTGGTCGAATGGCATTGTTCTTCCATACCACGGTCCCGTCGTCACAGCCAGATCGACTGGGTGCCAGTGGTGGTACAGCGGGCGGAGATGACGCCAAGAAAACGGACCAAGGCTCTGATTCGATTGAACAGAATCGGCAGAAAGTGGTGAAACGATTTCATCGACATTGGCAGAAGGCGCTTGCCTTGGTCACCTCGTTGCAAATGGAAGCGCGGGAATTTTTTCCGATTCCAAGAAATGCTACCATTTTGGGTGGTGCGTTGGAATTCTCGGGCAACGACTTGGCATTGGCCTGTTTCGGCAACAATCTGCATTCCAAAGAGTGGCTGGTCTTTCATCTGCGAGAACCGTCTATCGAATTCTCAACCGAAGCCAAGGACATTGGTTTGGAAAGCGGCGAGTTGGCGCAGTTGATCAATCAGGATCTTTGCTTTCGCCTCGGCCAAAGACAAATGCGCAGGATAAGCACGCACATGGGCACAGTATTATGCGTGACCGGAGCCTATGCTGTTACCCACAGTAGCAGTATCGATGAATGGCTCGCTCATGCTTTTACTTCAGTAAGTAGTTTATACGAGCACAGATCATGTGCAGCTGTCAACTTTAATTTTGATTGCAGGTATTAAATCGGGTGTACAAACTGCAGTCACCCGTGCTCTACAAACACCAGTATAAAGAAGCCTTCTACATCCCTCCGTTCGCCATGCACGTCAAGACCAAGCAAATCCAAGCAGGTACTCAAATTGAAGAGGCAGCGGGTGCGCCCGTTGTCGAATCGTCAGTCATCGCCGATTTCGAAGATCATCTCAAGATCAATGTGCAAGAAGTACTGTACTTGCGTCGATTCATCAAAGCCTATATTTCGCGACAGAGCGAGGCATCGACTGCCACGTCCGCCTCGACTGGCGACAGGACGAGGCAAGTGGCCGATCCCACTCAGGAGTTACAAAAGGACGCCCGCGAATACAGGACGACCAACTGGCATGTGGAACCGACCATCCGACTGATGAGTCTCGAATCGATGGAGACGACCGACTATCTCTGGCAGATCCTCGGCATCTATCAGTACGCGGTCACTGTGTCCAAGTGGCTACAACGGGGCTTCCTCGATCCTCTGGACAGTGTGGTGGCTTCGGTGATGGAACAAATCCTGATGGCGGAGAAAAAGTCCAAGCAGCATTAGTGGCATATTTGGTATATTTATCAGTTTAGCTATTGTCAGGGTACGCTTACGTGTCTAGTGCGCTTGCATGTTCGTATGCAAATTCAGTAACCAGCTGACTCGTCAGTAGGAATAGGGTGTATGGGTACGTGCTCAGCTTACTGTGTTAGGATTATGGTATTGCGTTTTGATAACGGTAACTCTGGTACATGGTTCCAAGGCCAGTTCTTGTTGCGTCTAAGAAATAGAATGAAAGGTGGGTGCCACAAAACATTATGCGTCAGCACTGGATCACTTCTTCACATGCTGACCCAGCAAGGGGGTTTGCACTTTCATGAACGAAGTGCTGGTGCCGAAATACTTGGCATTCGCTTCGGCCACTTTCTTCTCATTGGCCTGGGGATTAACGATTTCGATGCCTTGTACAGGAGTGAACGTAACTGAGGACACTGCGCCCCCTACTGGCCGTTTGAAAGTGGATGCCCCGCCAGCTGCCGTCCCAGTTCCGCTCGTACTCGCGCCACGCACGCTCACAATTCCACCTTGGCGTTGAAGATTCTTTTGCAAGGTCTTCGACATACGAGCTTTGGTCTTCTGGTCGACCTGAGCGGCACGTAATCTTCCCCCGGGACCACCTCCGCTTTTGGCTTGGCCCAGCGAGAATCCCATGTTGTCTTGCAATACGTCTTCCTCGATCTGACCAAAATTCATCCGATTCGCTTTTCGACGCATGTCGGTCAAGCCCAGTCGTTCCTTCATCTTCCTCACGCGCCTTCCGCCTCGTTTCTTACTCGATTTATCCAGTGGCTTTGGTAAGGGCTTGACGTTCTTGACGGGCGGCGGTTCGATAATCTTCTCGTATTTCTTTCGAAGTTCATCAGCTAAGTCTCGTCCAATCGATCCATCCGGTGCGGAATGTATAGCGTCCACACGAGCGGCCAAAGTACACTTGGCCGCTACCAATCGAGCCCCCTTTCGTCGCAGATCGGGTGGCAAGGACTGCACCAATGACGTGTAGTAGATGTAGCCCGTGTGAGGAAGGACAGCCGTCGTACTGAATCCGGTCAGCGCCCTCTTCTGGGCACCCAGTACCAACATATTGCAGGCCGGCATCTTGCACAATTGACTCAGGCCACCGGCCACTCCCATCAACTTGGCTGCGCAATTAGCTCCGACGATCATGGTCAAATTGGGTGCGATGTAGTTCATTCGAGTCTCGATGAATTCGTAGATTCGTATCTTGGCCGAATTCAGATCCAAAGCCATATCGCACGCGTCCTCCACCACTTTCAGTTCGTCATCGCTCAATCGTTCGCCTTGAGTAGTCGAAGCCGTGACGCTGACCACGATGACTGTGGCTGGTGGAAGTACCTTCTGCAGCGCCTCGTTGTTCTTGGCTTTCTCCAAAATATCGTTTCCGAGTTCCTTGACGCATATGATGTAATCCATGGGCATCGGAACCATGTTCTCCAATTCGGGAAATCGTTTCCCATATTTATCCCGCAGGAATTTGTGAATGACATTGATCTCGTTATCGATCTCCACTGCCAAGGCGTTGGCATCCACGATCAACTGGTACTCGGGATCGGCTTCGACCGGGCCGCTCAGCTGAGTCGCGTCTCGTGCATTCGACCCACATCCCTCGATTCTTTGCATGATTGATCGGAAATTGGCCGAATCTCGCAGTCGAGCCACGCTATTCACACGATCGTACGATGGCCCACTATTGTCCGATTCATCAACCACGTCTTCTATTTCATCGATCTCGTCATTCTCGACGGCGGCCAACATTTGCTCGTCCTCGTCACCCGCATCTTCCAAATCGGCCAACAATTCTTCCGCCAAAGACATTCTTCAGAAATTTCAACTCCTGCAATCAACGAGTATATTTCACCACGTATCGACTGTCAGACTCGACTCGCAATACCCGCGGTTACAACCACAAGTCAGTTACTCAACACGCCATGCTCAAACAGTTTACTCACAACAATAATAAATGTCAATTCCCGCTAGACTTGACAAAAGATTGCCTAACAAATTTTTTCCCACACGTCTTTTCCCTCTTTTTCGATTTCTGATCAAAAGCTGCGTCTTCCGTTTCTGACCCTTCTAGCGTCCGTTCCGCAGGTGTAAGAGTTCTCATAGAATTGGTCTGTGCGATGGATGGGACCGTTTTGTGTTTCTAAAACAAGGGAGCGTTTCTAAACTACAACAACAAGCAAGAACGACGATAAAACAAGGCACTACTCTACCTCCAAGTCTCCCGTAACCGTCGCCAAATCAATCGCGCTCGCCATCGCCAGTTCCTTGCCTTTTGCGAATCGTGAGTAACTGAAAATATGAACAGTTACTCCCCCAGGTGACGTTTCAGCTAGCAGCCACATCGGAAGATTTAGACTTGATTTTCGGTTAATGAGCAACAAGCACACAGGACTCTGCCAGTCATTTCGTCAAGTAACAAGGGACCTACGTAAAATTTTTAAAAACCAGATTAATGAGGACAGTTCACCCACCTCAAAGGAGCACTTAAGATCAGAAATGTAAGGGGAGAGCACTCTGGTGCTTGGACTGGACCACTCTTACACTTTCCACCATCCATCACCGCGCAACATCATACTCACCGCCTCACTCCTTAAATACCACATCCATACATCAGAGCGCTCTCCCACTACAGAACCGTCCAGCCCGTCTTTTACCCTACTAAATCAGATCTGCCAAAACTGATGGCGCACTTACTGAATTCGCCGACGACTCGATTTCGACAAGCTCGTCAAGCTGCATGTCGCCTGCGCACTCTTGCCAACATCGGATGCCTCATTTGATGCAGGCGTCCCGGCAGCGGCTTGTTTCAATGAACTCAGCAACGATTCAAAGTTCCGTCGATGCTCGCTATGAACGTCCAAGTCTGTCTTCTTGTCACACCCGAAACCTATAACGGAACCCTTCCTTTTCAAAACCATTCCCTCGCCGTACTAGGCTGCCACGCCTTACCTCGAAATCCAGCGTTCGCTCGCAAAGCCAATGGATCAGTCCGTCCTTGCTCGTTCACGCCCAATCCAGATCCCGCCCGCCAGCCCATCTTCTCCAATAATTTCTGGCCGATCTTCTCATTATCTAAAGCGCACAATACACCACCTAAATTCCTGGCGTTCATGAAGTCTTACCTTTCGCCCATCGTAGATTGTTCGGGTCGTCCGTAATACGCTGCTTCTTCCGCCGCGGCTCGCTTAACATGCTATCTACCCTCTGAAATTCATTTTTCAGCTTCGAATGCTAGAACATTGTGGTTTTGGAAATATCAGCGATAAACGCCAGAGGCAGAACAATGGCTGCGAGTATAACAGAATCTTTATTTTCCCGAACGTAAAAAATCGATAAAGAGAGATTATCCTGTTTTCGGCGCACCGTAAGCGTCGGGCATCCTTTCAATGTTGTATCTAGAATTAAGACAAGATGTTTTGTAGCTGCCAAGATCTCGTAATCATGGTGCTAAGAGTCTAGCAAGCGCGATAGGAACAGCAAATCAGGAAGTGATTTCAGCCGAAGAGCCTATCTCCTTCCTGATTATTGTCCCAATGTATCGCGCATTAGCGTTTATGCCCATTACTCCTCTCGCCCCACTTACCTCCTTTGCGTGATGTACATGATCGGTACTCCGGGTATCTTTCGGATTCGACGTTTCAGGTCCTTGTCGCAAGTTGCCACGATGTAACATTTGTGCTAGAAAATCATCAGTTGCTGCACATGATTAAAGTGTGATGACATCTTACCTCATTGACTCTCTGGACAAGGCAGTCATCGGCGTACGTCCCGTTATGCAAACATTTCAGACGTTGAAAACGAGGATCTTTCAAGATTCTGAAACGAGTGACTTGCTACACCTTTAAAAAAAGTTAGAAGAAGTTCATACTTCAAGGCGACGCGATACTTGGAGCCCATCTTCTCCAATTCGCCCATCACACAATCAGTAACGTATGGAGTGCCTGAAGATGAATATCAAGTCAGCCTGTTGTCTCAACGGCGGTTGGAATCAGCTTACATTTGGCGTATAAACAATCCATCATCGACTGAATCACGTCCAGTTTATTCTTGATCGAAAAATTGACGAAGTTCGTGTCGATCAAGACGTGGAATGGAGGTCCCAACTGAGTATTGTATCGTAAAAACATTGCTGAAGAAACACGTGGGCTGAAATGGAATAGAGTTTTATGAAAAGGAAATTCAGAAATAGAGGGACGGAATATCAAACTTTTCATCAAGGAATTAAGTACAGAGATTTTTTAGTTTTGCTTCCACAGTTTTAGTCTCAATAAATGACAAGAGAAATGCTCGGAGCATAAATTTGACTTCGACAAGTGTAAAAGGACAGGGTTGCAAAGGATGCATTCTGCAATAAATGTTTTGAAACATCAGCTGGAAGACGTTCCTAAACAACTGCCACGCGAGAAATGGTCAAACGATGGTCAAACAGAGGACTCTTCACTGTCCATTCTGTGACATGACCATGAGCCGATAAAGTTGCAGACTGCGCCCCATAGACATTTTCCTGCCGTTTTTTCCGGCATCAAATTACGCTTGGGGTACCTACTATACCTTTCTCGTAAATTTTTACCAGGGTAATCGACTTACACTTCTCGAACTTTCACTTGTAGCGGATCTTCTTTTTTCGGACGAACAGTGCGTTTCGCAGGATCTCTAAAGACAGATTTGACCAATGGAAGAACAAGGCAGATAATCTTCTTTCCTTACACTCTCTCATCCGTCATCTTGATCATTTTCTTTTGAAATTTTTGCGTCCGTTTGACTCGGCCCTGAAAATCAATGGTGCGACCTATTATTACCTAACAAAGGAAAAACTATCACTGAAAAAGACCTTACCATATTTGTGTTCAATTCATTAATATGAAATCCTAATTTTCTAATACTTTTGGGGGTAATGACAGATCTCAAAGAAACAGAATTCTGGGGATTATTCGTTTAGCAGACGACTTTCTATATTATTTCTCACTCGCTAAAAAGGATTGACCTCAAAAAATTAGTCTTAAAACAAAACTACATAGTCCTCCGGCACAATTTGCTAAAGAATCAAATATTAGAAGAAGGAGGCTCAGAAAATCATCGCTATCTAGACAAATGCCTCGTGATCACCGGGTGATGAATACTGCTGATTGGTGCAAAATTTTTTCGTTGCCGAGTTTCTGCAAGCAGACAGATATTTCTGCTTTTCGGCGTATCGTTTCCGATGGTGAAATATTCTCAATTAAAACGAAATACCTTGACTGGACTGATCTCGGTTATCTATTTCGTTGGCCTGTCCTACAACCATTACGTCAACAGCAAACTGCGTCCTCCATTGATATCCCCCGACAGTGTACAAACGTACAAGGAAATTCGAGGATTCCAGTCCGACCAAGACATCCTCCGTGCATCAGAAGGCAAGAAATTCAACTAATTCGCGCCACAAATGGCCACAGCTTATTTGGGGAAAAAATCATTTGTGCCGACGGCTCCGATCAAAGGCAGTTTTCCCTTGGATCACGAGGGCGTCTGCAAAACGGAAATGGTGGATTACATGATCTGCTTGAACAAGAATCGTGCAAATAACGAGGCGTGCAGGGCATTGGCCAAGAATTACTTCGAATGTAGAATGATGAATCAATTAATGGCCAAGGAAGATTGGGTCAAATTAGGCTACGGTGACCTGCCTGCAGAAAAAGACATCGCAAAGTGACTCGTAGTGTCCCTCGCTAGTTCTACACCTCGCTTAATAGACAGGTGAATAAAGTATGTAGGCATCTACAGTATTATCACGCACGACTACCACCATTGCGCCACGACATGACCTACAACCAACATTCTTAGTGTATGCAAAGATTAGGGCTAGAATCAGGATCGATCCCTGACATCACTTATTCAATTGCTAGCAGCTTTCTTGGCACCACCTACGGCTTTGACTAAATCGGGCGAAGTCAGGTATGGCGGCTTTATCACGTCATCTGGATGAGTTCCTCGAATGACCAGATCCGGCGTATTCGCGTACACATCCGTGTACAAAGCTTCCAACGGTGGTTCGACATCCTTCACAGCGAAAGCTTGCGCATCGTCCACTTCTTTGCGGACGTCCTTTTCCATTGTCTGAAACCAACATCGTTTAAAAAGACCTGTTTTTCTCACCTAAGTCACTACCTTTAGTTCCTCTTCCGACGCCAAGCCAGCCGACACGATCTTCTCCTTGAAACCAGTGATTGGATCGCGAGTCTTCCTTACCTCCTGTATTTCTTCCCGAGTGCGGTAGCTGGTGCCTGTAAGTTAAGGTTAAGTGCATCATGATCATCATCGGTCGACCTGAAAAATACCTGGATCCGACATGGAGTGACCGTGATAACGATAAGTGGTCATTTCCAAAACCAATGGTCCATGTCCGCCAGTGCAGTATTCCACAGCAAAACGAGTTGCTTCGCGAACAGCCAACACGTCCATTGCGTCGACCTGTAAAAACTATACTTAGAAACCGAAATGGGAAGACCCGAATGGACTTACCCAAATGCCTGGCACAAAGTCGCCTCTGGTGTAATAGTCGGTCGATGCGGACGCACGTTCGACGGAAGTTCCCATCCCGAAACCATTGTTTTCGCAAACAAAAACGCAAGGAAGGCTCCAGAGTTTTGCCATATTCAGAGCTAAAATGGAAATCGCTCCATAATGACCAACAAGTAAACCATGCAGCCAAGTACGGGCATAGGGCTCTGGATGCTGCCGGATAGTTAGCATACAAATTTTCCGGACATTTTCTTGACGTTGACAGGTACTCCATAATTTTCTCGCTACTATTTACAAAAACACCTCAGTCACTCGGTTTTTCTACACCCCCATATTTGGGTAGGGTAAACCATTCACAAATGACCCATGACAACCTTCGCCGACCAAGTCCATACATGCGCTGTGCACACAGCATACCTTCGAATAGCTGGCCTTGATTCGCAGCTCCATCGCCATACAACGCGAAGCAGACTCGACCATCCCCGAGGTACTTGTGCGCCAAAGCGACTCCAGCGCCAACCGGGATCTGAAAACATAAAAGATGTTATTTCGGATGCCTGAAACGTGGAGCAAGCGCACGAACCTGCGCACCGACAATGCCATTACCGCCGTAAAAGTTTTTAGTGTATAAATGCATGGAACCACCTTTTCCGTGAACGTTGCCTCCAAACCGACCTGAAGTAACGCCGAGTCTAATCAGGCCACACAAAGAACACTCGAATATTATACCTGTCAGTTCAGCCAAGATTTCTTGCACACTGACGCCCATGACATATGCCCAGCCGTGGCATCGGTAAGCTGTGATGACAGAGTCGTCTGGACGCATACCAGCGCGCATTCCCACGCAGCAGGCTTCCTGAAACCAGCACTATTACCTTAGTAGGGCGATAGCTGGCTCGCCATAGTGAAATGGATTCCCCAAGTCACTTATACACAGTACACTGATAGTTTTTGAAACATTCACCAGAAGTTTCATTATAATCAGTGTCGGGGTGTGCCCTGTCTCTTGTCTCCTAAACCCCACCCCCACCACATGCGTAATTTCCTACCTGTCCAGAATAAAGATGCAGAAACCCACGAATCTGCTTCTCCTTATAAAGGTTCCCAGCTGTTGTTTCCATTCGACGAATCACTTGCATCTGCTGATAAAATTTCAACGCATCGTCTCGCGTGACCGAAACGTCCGTGCTGGGCCCTTTCTCTAATTTATGCAACTTGTACGGCTAAAACAGGTCGTGTTTCCAGTCATTCTGAAACTAATAAAAAATGAAGCAGCCTTACCTTTGTCTGAAAGTGAGCTTCCTTTCCACTAGTGGCAAATGACATGGCTGGTGTTCTCATTCCCGTCGCTGTCACTGTAGCTAATTGAGGCTAGAAATATTAGAAAAACGGGCACGTCAACCGATGCTAAATAAGGCACAATGGAGAAAAGGAGCCCAAGATCGCGCATTCGTTGTTGCCTACTTTAAGCAGGGTCTAGGATTCGGCGCTTACGTGCACGTTCTGTCCGACAAGGCCGAGCGTGCAGCAAATATTGCAGTGTTCAGCCAAGAAAAAAATCAGCTGCTGCAGTATGTTCGGATAGATAGAACTGTGCACGCAAGCGCCGAAGTGTAGATCCCACATTACACGGCAGGCTAGGGCAATGTTGATGCGGCTGCGATCATGGACATATTTAGGAGACATCCATGTATATGTACTTTCGCAAATTCTTCCCGTCTTTGGAAAAACAAACAGTAGCTTAAGCTAAGGCTTGCTGACACGCTTTACAGTAGTACTGCGCACCTTACTGTATCACCAAGAAAAACAACCACGCATCTTCACAAACGGTGCAGAAAACAGACAGGTAAGCCGTACTATATTACCGAACCAGAAATTCGCATTCAAGTCCTCGATAAATATTGAAGCATGCAAATTTCCTCAACATGCAACAAACGCATCATACCTTGACGGCGGTGTTTAGTCTCAAGAATCGTAAGCATTGCATCGCCATTTTATAAGGATTCGAAACCTAAATAAAAATACTTTTAACAAACGTGTAAAACAATACAAACGAAACAAACGTGTTTACCAAACCGGAGGTGAGGAAATTATTCGAAACGAAATTACGAAATCGAGTGCGAGGGGAGAAAAAATTGTCGAGAATACGGCGCCACCAATGACTTACCATTCAGTTTCGTTCAACACTGCCTTGCACCTGCAGTGTAAAGTACACAGAACAAGTGATCGAACCAGGCTCACCTACAGAATCCAACAAAATCGAAAAATGTACTGTGGCGCTGTTTGAAATAAAATGAGCGGGAAAGACCATTTCAAAGATTGAAGTTATTGAAAAAAAAGAAATATAGCAAGTTTAATTTGAGATTCACGTGAACATGTTACATTTTTAGTTTTTAAATAATGGGTCCTTAGAAAACTTTTGAAGTAGCTAGACCCATTCATTCATTCAGGAACAAGAACATCAGTCACGTAATTCTCACGCTCTGAAACTTTTACCTATGGGAGCTTAGTCATGATATTTTGGATTGCGCTGCCTTTTTTCTTCGATAACTAAGCTAATAAATTTGGTTTTTACTAAAAAGTGTTTGAAATTTGGGAAACTAATGACTATTTCTGAACTACAAATAGGCTAAACGGGTGAGCTACACGTAGCAAAGACGGTCCCGCAATGTCGAGTTGGATTGGAGTTCGTGGAAGTCGTTGTAGTGTCATTCAAATCGCTGTTCGGACAACATAGAAAGAAGAAATTGCAGCCTTTTGGATTCGACGAGGTGAGGCATTTTATTTTTAATTGCTTGTTCGTCGTTTTTGACAGAACAGATTGACCCTAAATTGATCCTGGGTGCCTCTAATTATTGTGTTATGTGTGGTCGATTCCGTATGTGACCTTTCTATTTGGAACTGTTTTCTATGATCCTGTCCTGAAACATTGCCTCGCTAGCGTGGTTTTGCGTGGCTTTTCACAGTGTATGCTTTAGTACGTATTTCCGCGAAACTTATCTTGGCTTGAATCTTATCCGACTTCTCTTGCTCTTACAGGTCAGGTTGCTTGTTGACGTGAGGTACATAGGCACTACTTTATGCGTTGTCTCTATTCGTTGGACTGGCGGGAAGGGGTTGGACAAAGGCGTCCTCTGGGCGCGTGCCAATGCACATACAAGGAATCCTTGAAGTGCATACAAGACCGAATCTAGCTGACAAACGGGCCTGATGTCGAACCTGTCGTCATTAGTACGGCGAGAGCACATCGATTTTTGACTTGCTATCTCATTATTTCTGTTCGTTCCGTCAGTGCCGTTGAGGAGGGACAAGACTAATAACATGAAGGATAAATGATACAGCACCCTTTCGAGTGACCTGAGTGATTGATCGGCATAATGCCCGATTATAGGCTTTGTGTGTCCCTACGCGTTGCGTGCTAAAGCTCTGGCAAACTCCATTTTTACAGACGATAGATTTTCCTTTTGAGGAGCCAAGTTCCTCTCGCCTCGGCGTAGCTCTTTCCTGCGAAGCTTAGCGGCGAACTTTTTTCTTTTCTGGGTCAATATTCTTAGACGCATAACTCGCTTTTTAGGTATTCATATAGGCAGTCCATATATTGGCTTTAAGCAAGCTTAACATGCTGCTGCTTTTTTCGTGAATGCTATCGCCTTGGCTACGTTTTTCGTGTCCGTTCGTATTGAATTTTCTCGCTCATAGCTGGTTTGGCTCGATACCGCGTGCAAAAAAGATGGAAACGAATCGAAGGACGATTTTCTCATTTGGACCTAGGCTTGTTCTTTCTGTTGGGTTCGTTTAGATTGCAGTCCTGGAGGCCGCGTCGGACTGGCCCTTTCTCTCGAAGTGCAGTGCGTCCACAACTTTACTTGGTTTTTGTCGTTGTATGAAGTGGTGAGGGTATAAAATGATGGGACTCGGGGATTGGAAGGAAGTCTAGAACTGGCTTCGGTCGGCTGCTCACCAAGTGCGGTGGGGAGAGTGCTGGCAATGAAGCATTCAGGAGTGCCGCTAATGCTTTCTAATTCTCCCGAGGCTATGGGCATGGAACGAGCGTCTTCCGACTTGCTCCGTTGGGAGCTTATGATTAGGCGCGATTTATCGATAGTCGTTGCTACTGTCCGTGGATTAACTATGTAACTAGTGACCTAATGCCTTATTGCCGCCCTTGTTTTTGCTGCATACTGAAATTTAATCGTTTGAATTGCTTTCTAGATATTTGAAGAAGGTTCTGTCAAGTTCAGTCGAACCACCGCGGTTACTGTAAGCACAAAGCAACGTAATGGCCAAGGTGAGTTCGAGTTGGTTGGACAACATTTTGAAAGGAAAGAGCACTTTAATTTTAGGTTTTGAAAGCCGCCAAGGTAACGCATGAAGAATTGGCATTGACCAATTGTGTGTACGTCCACGGCGACGATTTCAAGGCCGAACAAATTAAGTAAGCCTGACTTATCTGGGCTTGCCTCCAATGTGTGTCCATGCCTATTTTAGGCATCTTGAAGTCAAGACTGGTCCTGCCCATCGCTATGTCTTCACAACTGGTAACCATCCATCGATTCCGCGTGGCAAGATAGCTTTTAGCATGCCTCAGGTAAGTGAAATTATTTCGAGATTGACATGATAAGCTATGCTCAATGATGTTTCAGCGAAAATGGACCCAGATTTCATTGGATCAGGAAGTGGAAGTGACGCCGTACAGCTTCGATCCCAATACGCAATACATTGGCACGATGACTTTGGAAATCGATTTTCACAATAAGAAAGCGTAAGAGTGTCCGAGATGACCCTTGGCGGAAGTAGTACGATGATTTGTTTTAGTGCTGCTCCAGTTCCCTACGATTCTGATCACATGGCTCGAGAATTCTTGATGGGATTTCATCATGGCGCGTTCACAGTCGGTCAAGAATTAGTTTTCCAATTTGTTTCGGCGGAAGCGAAGAAAATGTTATTCGCTGTCAAAGTGAAGGAACTGGAAGGTGAGAAGGAAGATTGGATGTCATTGTTCCCGGTGCTAATTTAATTTTTGTAGCTGCTGATTTGAGTACGATTGCTGGAGGAGGTGGTGGTGGCAAAAAGCATCCGAAAAACGTAAGATCGGGCTGTTTTTTGTAGCATCTAAAACATCAATGCTTTTTGTTTCAGATTCACGTAGGCGTGTTGTTACCGAATTCGATGATTACGTTTGATAAGGCTGAAAACTCTATGCTGAATTTGACTGGGAAAAGCAAAGGGTGAGGCGCCTGTTTAGAATTTAGCGTGAATTCGGTTCGCATATTGTGATTTGTTTGTTCAGCAAAGCCGCTTATCGCTCAATTATAAATCCGGATTGGGATTTCCAGAAGATGGGTGTTGGAGGCTTGGACAAAGAGTTTTCAGCCATTTTTCGCAGGGCTTTCGCATCGCGCGTATTTCCACCCGAATTCATCGAGCAATTAGGTATGGATGATGTTGGACGCAGATGACGTGTGCAGGGTAACTGTTCTTGTATTGTAGGTATGAAACATGTCAGAGGCATCTTGCTTTACGGGCCTCCTGGAACTGGCAAAACGTTGATGGCTAGGCAAATTGGGAACATGTTG
This sequence comes from Mesodorylaimus sp. YZB2_4, assembly GCA_030248295.1. NCBI lineage: Eukaryota > Metazoa > Nematoda > Enoplea > Dorylaimida > Dorylaimidae > Mesodorylaimus > Mesodorylaimus sp. YZB2_4. Next base: position 739,612 of record JASANH010000873.1, on the reverse strand, counting down.
AACGCCAGGGAACCAAAGATCGTCAACGGACCCCAGATTCTGGACAAATACGTCGGTGAATCTGAAGCTAATATTCGTAAATTGTTTGCTGACGCGGAAGAGGAAGCGAAAAAGGTGAGTGCTTTACAGTTAGTGCTTTTGGGGTCTGTTGGTGGCGTGAGGTAAAGCTGCGAGGGGCAGAGAAACGAACAGTCGGGTTACATCAAGCTGAGAGTGACTGCGACTTCACGTTGAGGAAGCAATGAGAAAAGTGTAAAAAGAGATGGCGGGGTCTGTGAAAGAGGCTTCTGAATAGTCTTGTGTTTGAGACCAAGTGGTGATGGCAGCCCCTTATACTGTGAGATGCTGACCAGTGAGTGGCGAGACAGTCACTTTGAGTTGCCAGGATCCAAAGTTGGCATTGCTCGATCACGCCTGGCATTACCCATCTGCACTAGCAAACACCTACTGTAGTTCGATGCTGTTCTTGATCGATTAGTGGTTACTGCGTGATGCTGACGAATTGAAATATTGATTTCCCTACCTTGTCAATGCAATGAAGAATAGATTCAAACTCTCCAATCAAAGATTGTGATCAATTCTAACAGATTCGTGTTTAGATGGGGCCGCACAGTGGTCTGCACATCATAATCTTCGACGAAATCGATGCTATTTGCAAACAACGAGGTTCCGTGGCTGGGACTTCCGCTGTGCACGATACAGTCGTCAACCAGCTGCTATCGAAGATCGATGGTGTGGATCAATTGAATAACATTCTGGTCATAGGTGGGTCGATTTGTTTCCTGTTGTGTGCTGGCTTTTCAAACGTTTCGATCAGCTTTCAGGCATGACTAACCGTCGAGATATGATCGACGAGGCGTTGTTGCGACCCGGACGATTGGAGGTTCAGATGGAGATCAGTAAGTTGTGAAGATTATTGATGTGTACGGGATTGTAGAATGAGTTTTTGTAGGCTTACCGGACGAGAATGGCCGAGTTCAAATTCTGAATATCCACACGTCCAAAATGCGTGAATATGGAAAGTTGGCTCCTGATGTGGACGTGACTGAATTGGGCACTTTGACGAAAAACTTTTCTGGAGCTGAATTGGAAGGCTTAGTCCGTGCTGCTCAGTCGTCCGCAATGAATCGGTTGGTCAAAGTAAGTCAAATGCCTTGACTTCCGAATGGATGGTCCTGATGCGATGTGCTTTTGACAGGCCGCTAGTAAAGTGGAAATAGATCCGAATGCGATCGAAAAGTTGCAAATAAATCGAGATGATTTTATGTACGCTCTAGCCAACGACGTGAAACCAGTAAGTGAGATTGATTTTAAAACTGGCGTCTTACTGGACCCGTGGTCTTCAGGCTTTTGGACATTCTTCCGAGCAAGTTGATCAATTCTTGGTTCGAGGTATTACTGTATGGGGCGATCCTGTACGGCGGGTTTTGGAGGACGGTGAACTATTGGTGCAACAAGCCAAGTCTCCAGATACTCACGGATTAGTGTCGGTCTTGCTTGAAGGTTTGCCAGTTTTTGTTCCGTTTGGGAATGTTGATTGCAAATGACAGGTTGTTTGATTAGGACCGCCTAACAGTGGCAAGACTGCGCTTGCCGCTCAGATAGCCAAAGATTCGGATTTTCCTTTTATCAAAGTTTGTTCGCCGGAGGACATGATCGGATTCACGGAAGCTGCGAAATGTGCTACGTTGAGGAAGGTAACTCCTGATAAATGTGCCTGGTGGTAATTAGTTTTCGAATCATTGTGCGCTTTATCATTTAGGCTTTTGATGATTCGTATAAATCGCCGCTTTCGGTTCTTCTGGTCGATAATTTGGAGCGTCTGTTGGGTAATGTATTTTATTAGTGTTGGTTTCTTTGTTGAAAACATAAATCTCCTTGCTCGTCAGATTATGGTCCGATTGGTCCGAGGTACTCGAATCTGGTCTTACAAGCGTTATTGGTTTTGCTGAAGAAACAACCGCCTCCAGTAAGTGCTGCTGCGCTTGAAATAGTGCGTAATGAGTTTTCAACGGTTGCTCTTTATTTTTAGGGGAAGAAATTATTGATTCTGGCTACTACTAGCAGTCGAGCCATAATGGAAGAATTGGAAGTCGTTTCGGCTTTCAGTGCGGCTCTTCATGTTAGCCCTTTGACTACTGGAGAGCATATTATGGCCGTTGTCGAACAAAGCGAAGCATTCGCGCCCGCTGAAGTGCAATCGCTCCAGGCCAAATTGGCTCATCGCAGGTAAATAACAGAACATTATTGTTTGAGGGGTAGCATGATTCGAGTGGCTGGTTGAGAGACTCGAGGGTCTAACGAGGCCGTATGGTGGAGGTGTCCTTCGATGGGTAACCAGACTTTAATTGCAGATGCAATATCGGTGTGAGGAAACTGCTGGACGTCATCGATCTTGTGCGTCAGGTAAGTTGACAATGAGTGGACTTAGAATCGTTCAGCTGTGTGCTCATATCTGTCGGGGAAATAGATCTGGACAATGTAGGTGTGTTAGGTACACCTTGGCGGGTACAACAGTATGAGGGCATGAGATAACTGGATTCTTCTTTTCTTAGTCGGACGAACGTCACCGTGTTCCAAAGTTCTTGGTGAAATTGGAGGAGGAAGGTGGTCTGGACATGTCGTGAATTCGTAACGTCCACACAGCAACATACATTCCTTGATGGTAGACGCAAAAGGATAACGCGACTTAAGTGATACAATGTTTTTGTAGGGCACTAATAATTGCGTGTTAGTTCTTTATTTACTGCAATTCGGTTCCCTCTTCGATAGCAGCGTGAATTTTTTCGGTGGGTAGAGGCGTATTGATTCTGTGCTGATAATTTCAGTTTATTCGAGATTTCTATGCATGTCATTTCCATGCGTACTAGTCTGCTGTGCTAAGGTTGGGCTTGAAGTTGCACTCCGTTTCGGCGCTGGCTTCGCTGCTGTGTGGGTTAGGATACATCTGATGTTGCGTGTGTTTCATTCCATGCAATCACTTTTTCTTGTTTTACAGTTTAGATGCTAGGGGCAGCGGTCGTGTGGGAAATAAAGGCAGGATTGTATTGGGTGAGTGCCTGGCTTGGGAGGCCATGACGCATGCAGCAGTCATGGTGTCGTAATGGATGGGTAGGCGAGGCAGGATGTGTGGTAGGCACTGTCATGCGGTGTACTGCGGGCAGGTGGCACGATGTTGGTGATCATTCACTGGCAGCCTAGGACAGTCGGAAGCCAGTTTGTCAACACGTGCCCTCAGGCGGCCGGGTATGCCTTGAACGGGCTTCCTGTCGTGCCTCTTTGTGTTCGTGCCAAGGCTTGTGAATGTGTAACTTCTTTTTGAGGGTTGTTGACTGGGTATGGGGATAGCCGATTGGAGACAGGTACATTTTTGGAATACTTTAGGGGGCTTCGAGGTCTCGGGGAGTGGACAATGGTTGTGATGGTAATCGAGAATGTCTCTATTGCGTGCTTAGTCGAATGGAAAAGTTGCACGAATGCCGTGTTGAACGAAGGTCAGTGGTGTTTGCCAAATTTGTCATGTCGTCCTTTGCCAAACGTTTGTTGGAATAAGAGTCGTAGGATTTAGGCAAACACTGGCGAGGCGGCACCGTCTTATTCGAGTCGGCCATTTTTTCAATTCAAACAAATTGCGTGGCGTGACATGCCCGCAGCCAATACTCTTATTGGGAGAGTGGAAGAAGAGATTTCTAGTTTGTTCAATTTTCCATATCTACGCCTCGGCTTTTCGAGTAGTTGAGGCAGTGCTGGCCTGAGAATCGATGAGGAGAGAGCGGGTGGGCCTGGATTATGCCACGACTGGTAGTGGGCCTCGTCTGTCAACTCTTATACTGGCACGGGACTCGAGCCAAGTGTTTTGGCTGACCATCTCGTTTGTGCATTCTTCATCGCTGAAACATTCTCTCCTCTCCCATCAATGAATCACTGTGCCCCCAGTGCACAAGACAGGCTTCTGTTCTTGGAGTCGCTGCAACGAGCGGATGTCACGTCCCATTTTCCCCCATATCCACTTTTTGTGGGGATGAAAAGCAATAAATCGGTTGGCGTGCTTGTAAGCGATATGTCGGAGTGGAAGTTGAACGAGCAGCTGGCGGCATTTGCACCCTGGCGTGCAATTTATATGTTTTAGTGGCGTGCCAGTTTAGCCGTTGCTGGGGCTGTTTATAAGCCAAGGGTCTGGCGATTGTAGGCTGGCGAACAGAGTGTATAGGCTCTTAGGTGGAAGCTAGTCTGACGCGGCTGTTTGGCATTAGCAAAATGAAGAGGCAACGTTTTGGGGCCCTATGCGCAATATATTTAATGGACCACTTTGTTTGCAATTCACGCCGAGATGAGCACGGCATCGGCTGGCTATATTGGCAGGCATGGTTTGATCGTTGTCGAAGGCCGGGCACGCGTTGAGGCGTGATGAGGCAACGCGATCGCATTTGCGTCACTGAATGCCTGACTCAAAATCAAAAAAATTGTTCCCTCGACGATTTGTAGCTTATGCTCATTTTTTCCCATTTTAGTCACGCCGCCGCCAGACAACGAGAGCAAATGAGGCGTTAATCGAGTTTGAATGAGAACCAATTCGACCTTTGGCTCGAGCGAAAAGTGGAATCGTTTTTTCTCTCATTTCCGCCCAAGACTGGCTCGACTGGCGGCCAATGCGCAACGAAGCCGTGCACGGTGATTCCGATTCCGGGACGTGACTCTCATCGTCAGGCTTGCAAGGTGGAGGAAGCGGCGAAAAAAGAAGCGATTGAGAAGCGGAAGATGTTGAAGAAGTTGAGCGACAGCTTTCATTCTTTGAGTAAGTGGCTGGGTTGTCATGTGCGACTAACCGCCCACGACTAATTGTTGGCTCTGTTTTGTTATCTTGAGCTACGCGTGCCTAATCGGGGGCCCTCGGACGGAGAGGCCCGAGCATAGGTCGCCTAGTCCATGTCACTGGTCTCCTAGTCTTCGTTGTCATCCGTCGCCAAGGCTTGCCAGTTTCCTTTTTGAAAAAGAAAATCGAAGAGCAGCATTGAATAAGGGAAGAGGCTGGTTACTCCATGCCTTCCTAATGGACCGCGTGGTCTTTGGAGTAGATTCGCTTAAAATCAATTTTGTTTACATCCACTGACATTTCCGTATTTCGTTCGAATTGGCGCGCTCAAGACTTTCAATTTGGTGACTGCTTATGACATCGTTTCGCGCTTTCGAATGATGGAAGAAGAGTATCGATCAGTTGAGGATGAGTGGTGTGCGAGACCGAGGTGCAGCCTGTTATTTCAACTTATGACGGGAGGCTATACTCTTGACTTACGAGTGTTAGTCCTTTGCCGACCAGGTTGTGGATTGCTCGGCTTGACGCAAGCCGTGTGCTCTTGGCTGCGTCAACACTGTCCTTTCACTCGACTCTTATTCTGGCTGGTGATAAGGCTTCACTGTTTTTGCCAGCCTTGTCGAGTTGAGATAAAGAAGTTAAAGTAACAAATCGGAAGCTGCTGTGTTGACTCGTCATTTCGACTGACTAGGGTGCTTGCTTAGACCGTCTGCTTTCGACCAAAAATAGGCATTGTCTGATTTGGCTTCCGTTGATAGGTTGCTAGAGACGGCAGGAATATGATCCAACGGGCGCGGTGGTATCCGGTCTTGTCCGGCAGCTAACGGCAGCCGGAAAGGTGTCCGAGAGCTTTGGATGGCCCTTTGACGGACATCCGCCCTCGTGTTGGCTGTAGAAACGGATGTGCTGCATGCGCTCATACTTCACCGTTCCATGATCAGAGAATAGGACCTCTGCGCCTCGGTCTATTTATAATTTAGTTCAAGTCGATTTCTCTCGCCAGTCTGGCCAGACAAGACGACAAGCTGACCCAGGTATTTTGTTTCACTCTTGTCTTTCACGGCTTGGTTTTTTGACAGTTGGTCGTTAGGCGGATCTCGGAGCCGGGTTGCTGTTCTGTGGCTTCATTCCCCTCCTAGTCGCTTATTACACGTTTAATAGAATGTGAACAGTTCTTCGCTCGGCCGTATCGAAGTGGACAAGGCAGCACCTCGGCGAGGAGGGATTTGATTTCCTCACTAGATGGCCGCGAAGTGCTTCGTTGCATCAGGCTCGCGTGCATTTGGAACTCGAGATTGGTTAGTTGGTCGTGTCGTGACGACAGCGTGCTGCGATGCGAATAGAATCTTAGTCGAATCACAATTGGCCATCTATCGGGCATTTCAATCAGTTTGAGATGTTCGAATTGGCAGGTGTTTCGGCTGGAAAGATGCGCGAATAGGAATTAGGCCGCAGGGTGGTGTGAGTGTGCCAAATATGGGTATGGCCTGGGCGTGATAGACACGTCTGCGAACGATGCGCGTGCCAAGTCTTCCCCACTCTCGGATGGTGCCTCGAAGAGCTTTGCACGAAGCCTTCTATCCGCTTCCGCTTTCTGCAAGCATCTCGAGCTAACTCGGTCGAGGACACGCGATATGGCGAGCGGGCTTTGGGCTGGCTATTTCGGAATGCTCTAGCCATTTCCCGTCCTCGTTTTGTGGTTCGGGTCGCAGTCGGGTTTGCATTTCGTTCTCAATGTTTTCAGAGGCTAGTAATTATAGTTTGGCATTAGCGGCCGTGTTGGATGCGCGCATGGTGGCCCTGTTTTGATTGTGATTAGTGTCCGCCTGTCGGGATTCGCCTTGATGGAAGGACGAAATTGAATTCGCCCTCTCATCGCCCGCCCCATCGCTTATTACACAGGATGCCTTTACGTGGCCTTGATGGCTACTACACACCAACCCTCTCCTTCCCCTTTTTAAAGCTCTCGCAAAGGATTTTCTTGGTTTTTTTCTACGCGCTCTAAAGCCGATGAGTGCGTTGAAGAGGCGCTTGTGATCAAAAAAGGCTTTTACAGACCACTTTGCCGGGAACAGGCTCCGTTTGAACGATGATCGCGCATCGTCCTCGCCTCACTCTCCGCCCCTTTTTTGTGCCACTTCTATTCCATTGCACTCGTGTTTGAATGGCTAGAGAGTGCCTGTGTGCATCTAAACATTGGTTTACTGGAATACTGACGAGTGTTTTCTGTTTCAGGTGTTTGGGTCGTCTCGAATTTTGAAGATCATCATCGACGGGATCAGGTAAACAGTTTTTATATATGTTGGGTGAAGACGCAAGGCCGAGTCATAACCGGGCAGTGACGGCGAAAATGGGGCGGATGAAAAGCTGATAAGATTGAGTATGCGCGAGCTGGATTCTTGCACGTCAAATAAGGCACTCATCAAAGCTGACGGGGCCTGGGAGGATCTTCCTTTCGCCTCTGTGAAGAGGTGCCAAATGCTCTGCTATTTTAGTAGGTGCATTCTTGCGTCTATTCTGTTTTGAAACGTAATATTGGCCAGTCAGCTATGTCTCACCCGCCCGAGACTCTTTCAGGCAGATGATGCGGGATTCCGAGCTAACTGGGTTCTTATTTTTATAAGCACATCTGATCTGGGTCGTAGGGGGTGGTCTGTTTGACGCTTTTAAATACCCAGTTGGGCAAGGGGTGCCTGGTAGGTCATTTCCCCAATGAGCCGTGACTGGAGTTTAAAATGATAAAGCGGTTAAGATTGCGATTGCCAGTTGATAATTATGCAGCTGGTCCGGGCGAGTCGGTTGTCAGTTTTCTAATTAACTCGGTTGGCGCCGTTGATTGCGTATGCATGAGGCTTTCCATTTACTTTGCAGGCCAGCAACGGCATCGTCGGCGGAGGACTGAAAAGCAGCCAGTCGGCTAATATGTTACATAGTTACGGTATACGACAACAGCAGTCGACGGTGGCTGGTTCTTTCCCGAGCTCCTCATTCGCGTCGTCGTCGTCGAGGCAACAGCGCGTTGTTAGCAGCGACGATATTCATAAAATTGTCTCGGCTCCAGCACCGTCCACATCGTTGGCGTCGTCGAATAATCGTACACCGAAAAAGAAGAAACTCGGTTCCATATTCTCGTTCCGTGATACACGTAAGGCCGGTGGAAGCGGATCGAATAGCTTGATGAAGCGGAGTCGTGAATCGACTAACTTTCATTATTTCTTACGTTCTTCGCCTAAGAACGAAGGCGGCGACCAATCTAAGTCCATTAATTACGTGCCCGAATCGATTGACGCAGATGAATTTAACGGCAATTGCGTTACAAGCACGCGGGCCGTGCTCGAGCAAGACCATATCTTCGAGCCAACACCATCGGCCGACTGCGGCGATGCCGTGTGTAATAACTTGGAGGTGCAATTGACTCTCGACGACAAGACCAGGAACGGAACGGCGGCGACCGACAAAGCGAACAGGAACTGCAACAACAACACCAGAACCAATAGTGTCAACAACAATACCAGCCTGCCAGTCGAAAACGGAGATGGTTCGGTGGACGAGCACGACCATTTGAAAACTCGAGTCTACTTCAACAATCACGATTCCACGATTGACGAAGCTCAAAAACGAAACACGACGGCGGCCAATAATCCACCGGATGGTGGACGGGTATCGAGAAAAGATTCGCATTTATTGAAGAAACTATCCGGCAATGGAAATTCCACATCGGGATTCTCGTGGAAATTTGCCAAGGGCAAAGTGAGACGGCATTCGTCAGCCAAGTCTGCTCAGAAAATTTCCGAATCCTTTACGTTCTCGGCCCATGAAGAAGATTCGAGTGGATTCTTTTCATCGAAATTATCCACGCCGAGCAAGAAATCTACTTTGACACATTCGGAGAGTAACAGGACATTCTTGAGGAATAAGCATATCTCGGTTACGTTCGCCTCGGAGTCCGGTGCCACTTCGAATCTCCCTAATCAACAGCAGAATAGACGAGTGGCGAGGCCGAAATCGGAACATATCGCCGTCTCGCAAAGGATATCGCGATCGGCTACGAGAGGGCTCAGTAGCGATCTGCCCGGAGTAAGTCATGCGCGGCCTGTGTGATCGTAACCAAATCAGGGACTAGGGCCTTTATGATCCCCTTTAGTGCAGGAATGTCAGAAACGACTTACATTAGATGAGTTTTTTGCAAAAGTTGATTTATGGCCTCGTAAAGAAGGCGCGCGGAGAATGTCTTCACCTCGTCTGCGCAGTTTATGAGTTGCGTCAAGGCGACGTGCTTTTGTGTCTTTTCCAAGTCGAAGAAGCAGTGAGACTGGAAGTCCGGGGGACAAGCATATAAATTAGAGCTACACGAAAGTCATTGTCGGTATGTGCCTGTTTGCGTAGAAGCCACCTAGCGCAGTGTACATAGCTGACAGTGGCTGTGTATAGTGTTGACCTTGTGGCAGATCTTAGGTTGGGTTTATGAAGTCTAGTGTGCTTTGCTATTTGCAGTCAGTTATCGTTAGGCTCGTGTTACGGAGCGTGGCACAGTGTAACATGCGAGTAGGCTAATTTGACATGCTATTTCTATTTATGGACGCAAATAATTCCGGATCTTTTTCCAGTTTCAGGAATTCTTTGGTCGCAAAGAGAATTACGAAAAACGAGAGAAATTGGGCGAAGGATCTTACGCGACTGTGTATAAAGGACAAAGCTTGTAAGACTGGGCTTTTAGTTTTTGATGGGAATCGTTAGTTTTGTCCGCTCGTTTGACCCTCTTGCACTGGAAAAAGAATGTTGTCTGGCGCAGGGAGATGAGAATTAGGTTGTGTATGTTCTTGATGAAGTAGCCTCGATGTACGAGCCTGATTTACTTCCAGAATCGATGGCAGTATTGTGGCGCTGAAGGAGATACGATTGCAGCCCGAAGAAGGAGTAAGCGCTTTCGCTTTTCAAATGACGACAGCGGTTACATTTATTTTTTTAGGTACCGTTTACAGCTATACGAGAAGGTGAGTCAATGTCTCGGGTGTCGTTTGGTTTGATCGTTGGGGGTTTCCGAAGATGTTAAACATTGGATTGGTGGCCTCGTCAGAGCACTATCTTTTGGTCGCATCATTTCGCTGGCACTACCCGGAAGCCTTGTTTTACAAGAAGCCACCACCCGTGGGGTTTCTCTAAGTCGTTTGTTTTTTAGCTTCGTTGTTGAAAGGCCTGAAACATGCCAATATTGTTTTATTACACGATATTATTCATACGAAGGAATCATTGACATTCGTATTCGAATACGTGGTATGGATTGATATCAGGATCAGTGGCTGCTCTTCTCCTGAATCACATCGTTGTTGTAGAATGGTGACTTGAGTCATTACTTGGAGAAGCATCCCACGGGTATTCATCCGCATAATGTTAAGGTAGGGTGATAGATTTCGAGGTTTTTTCAGAGGCTCGAGGGAATCTTTGTTTCAGTTATTCTTGTATCAGTTACTCCGTGGTCTGGCATTTTGCCACGATAAGAAGATTCTTCACAGGTAAGACCCGATGGTGCAGTAGAAAGGAAGAAGGTCTGACGTTTTATGATGTAGGGACTTGAAACCGCAGAATTTGCTTATCAGCGAAAGTGGTGAGCTGAAGCTAGCGGATTTTGGTAAGCTAATGTGACGGACCAAATGTCAGTCGTGACTGAATGTTCCTTACAGGCCTGGCACGTGCCAAGTCAGTTCCTAGTCATACATATTCTCATGAAGTAGTCACGTTATGGTATCGGCCCCCGGACGTCCTCTTAGGATCAACTGCCTATTCCACGTCTTTGGATATGTGGTAAGCCGGGCTGATCATAGTAAAGCAAGTCATTATAGCCTCTCTTTGAGTTTATTTGAGGCGGGGCGGTGAAGGGAAGCATTGAGGGACAGTCACAGCCAAGCTGTGGCTTTGTTTTTCAGTTTATGAGCTGTGGCTCATAAAGCCGGGTTTTCAGGGGCGTCGGCTGTATATTTGCTGAAATGCTGACTGGTTGTGCGTTGTTTCCCGGTGCCAAGGATATTTATGATCAACTGGACAAAATATTTCGGGTATGCTTTGTGCGTTTTGGTCGGCCAGGCTGTACCAATGTGGTTCTGTGTTGCAGGTTATGGGCACACCCACCGAGGCCACGTGGGATGGCGTCACCTCACTGCCTAATTATGACCCTCGTTCGCTCAATAATTACCCAGACATGGCTTGGCACGATGTCAGCAGCATATTTTCGGCTCTGCCTTACGTCGAGTCACTGTTGAATGCTGTGTTGCAGGCAAGAGCATTGCCAAATCGTGATTGGACTTGAGTGAAACTTTCCTGTCTTCTTAGATGAACCCGGATAATAGAATGAATGCGCGTGCAGCCATGGCCCATCCGTACTTCGGAGACCTCCCGCCCGCAGTGCACATATTACCACACAGTGAGTCAAAATGTGGAGTTGGGACTGGTAGTGAGAGACCGTGCTTCCCTTTTGCAGTATCCTCGATATTTATTGTGCCCGGCATCAAACTGGTGCCTGAAACCAAAGGCAGTACCCGGTCCGCCTGGCGTATTTAGCGAATTGATGTGAAATGACTGTACAAAGCGTTGCTGCGCGTTCTATTGCGTGATTTGTATCTTGCTGTTTCCGACTACACGCCCTAATATGTCTACGTTTGTGCTAGTGTAGGAATGATGGAGTGATATTTTGGATACAATTGCTTTTATGCACACGGATATGAATAGATGATGGACTACCAACCTAACCAGAAAGAACAAGGGACAGTCACATAGTCTGACGATACTGAAAGAATCAGCACGACGTGCTTACCCGATAATGGTATCACAAAGAAGACGAGATTAGACGTGGGATGGGGAGGGAGATGCAGACCGTGCGTAGCCGTTCTCGGTCGAAGTCTGCGTGCCTTTCTCGCGAGCGATATTCGACGGACGTCTGGACGGTGACCGTGACGGGGTTCTGGTCGTACTGATCAGTGGAGTGCATCTCAACATGTCCTTCAGTTGAATCGATTCGTAGTTTTCGATGGATTCTTGGAATTTGCGTATCCACGTTTCCTGAAAAGGGATACTGCAGGTTGGCACAGGCTTTCCAGACAGGCGCAACTTACTTTGGCCTCCTTGGTCGGTGCTTGGAATGTGTAGACGGCTACCAATTGGTAGAAACGTGTCAAATGCAAAACGACAAATGCGTGCTTTAAGCAGTTATCTGAAAGCGTCTCAATCAGAGTCTGTAAAAGCTAGCACCAGATCTGGACTCACTGGTGACGTCCTGAGGTCCAACATCGCAGAACACGCATGAATCCAAAGGCACCGGCTGTTTTTGGACAACGAAACGGTATGCCGGATCAGCCGAACGACAGTCTTCCGGCGGCAGCGGTCCCGGTTTCAATTGCTGAAGCAAAGACGGATTGAGGACCGTCAGGGAGACTGGGAGGACGAGCAGCGTACTTTATTCTTGACACTAGCCTTCTTGCTCTTGGTCAGCAAGAGCATGTCGTTGAAAAGGAACGCGTACACTTCGACGCTCTTCTGATTCTCTAAAGAACAGCCAACTCATCGTGAGAATAGCCAAGAGGGTGGGCTGGTCATGACTCACCAACACAGAACAGGACACCCTCGTGTAATAGTTTTCTGCGTGGGTGCGCCAAAAGATTCTCGCAAAACTGTTTTGACACGGCCAGTTTGAGAAACTGAAAAAGGCGTAGCATGTGCTTTTGGTTATTATAACCCAAAAAAAGCCAAAAGGCCGAGAGGACTGTTTTCCCAGCAAGACGTGTACAACACTAATTTTTGCTCACAGCATCGAAAGGTTTTTTTTCATTTTGGTCCTCTGTTTTGTGTGTCCGTACGTCATTGAACGTCACGAACTCGATGCCTTGAAGAGCTTCCGTTGCTTATTGTGCCATCTCATACACCTTCATACCTCAGGAACGAATGTTTTGGGATCCAGTTCCGAAATGGGCGGCCACGCCAGCTGGTTTTGTAGCTCCTGCAGGCGTTCAAAGTTATGAAGCCATTGAATGCTCTCGTCGATCGACACTGAAAGGGAATATGAACCAAAAAGAGAACGGAATGCAGACGCCGTCAAAGACTGCATATCGCATTTCGAGAAGGCCCCAAAGTTATATGCATTCCGATCGCTACTATTGTCACCTGTTCTACTGTCCCAGGTTGCTGCGTTCAGGTGCACTTAATGATGAGCTAGAACAAAAAGTTGAGGTTTCGGAGCTGCGGGTTTCTGAGACCGTTTTCTTGGCTCGAGCCAACGATCGCACCCCGCTATGCAACGCTGATTTGCTTGATCAGCAGCACTACGGAGCCAGCTTCTACTGTATTGTGCCGCTGCGATCGAGGGATGCCAGCACTGGCTAGCATGGCTGCGTACTCTCATTATTTTGCAAGCCTGATGACCCGCTCCCTGCTCTGATCTTCTCAGCCACTTGTGGCAAACGGTAGCAGGCAGTTCGAGCCATCCTCCCACGCTCGACCCATAAACTTACTCAAAGATTCATGTATCATTTCAATAATTCCTTCTACGATGTGCCTCTCTTCCACATCGACCGTGTACTTGAGTATTTCTTTCAAAAGCAAGGGCAAACGCGTTATTCTGTGCAGAGGAGTTATCAGGAGATCTTCCAATTGCAGTCTATTGCAACGTGGGTCTTGGGCGCACAGCTATAAAGAGCTCTTGGGTTGTACATAGTTCCGTGCTAGTAGATACAAACTGCTTACTTTCTCAAATTCCATAAACCGGTCGTCCGTTTTTCGTATTGTTTCGAGATATTCCTGCAAGAATAGATAGCAGGAACATATCTGGCATAAGTGCAATGGTGCCACTCACCATGGTCGCTTTGTAGTTGATACAGTAAGCTTGGTATGTCGCGATTGGAGAGACGGTATTTGAAAACTAAATCGAGTGTTGTGGTCAGTGCTAGAGACTGGACACATCTGAATGCTGTCACGCACGACCCTGCTTGGCCGCAGTGTTGGGCTTACACTTTTTTCGACCCACAAGGGAGCATCTAAGGAGTTCATCACAAGACTACATCCCTCTATCCTTCTGTATCTATCCCCCAACAACCTCTGTCGCACGACTTATTGTTCAAAAGGTACCTTGGAGAACACTGTCGCCACAGCATCGGTGCGCCCGAACTGGCCCTCTTCTAACGATTGCTGCAATGCTTTATAAAATTCTTTACAAAACGCGAAGCTGACCTGCAAGAAAGTTGTCCTCTCCCATTTCGACTTGACTTTTGAACAGAAACAAAAAGACCTACTTGGCACAATTCATCCAAGTTTCCGAACAACAGCTCTGGCTCCACAGTTAGCAGATAGCCCTCGACTTGGCACTCTTTCAATGGCTCTTTGAAAACCTGGACAAAAATGTAGCTATATGATAGGCTGCTAGACCGATTCGCAAACATACATTTCTCAGTGCCAGCAAGTGTTGGTACAGAAAGGATAGCTCGGTGTGGAATAGTTCCCAGACGGCTTGCAGACGCTTCCGCTCCAACTCAGGTATGTCATCGATTGGGGCCCCGTACATGTGCGTCCAGTTCTTGTGCTAAAGCAGAATTGTACAGTATGGCCAGGCGAGGCATTAGAGATCTTATCATCTTATCGTCTTACCAGCAACGCCATCAAATCTTCATCATGGAATTCGCTGTCTGTGCGCGCCAACGCCCCGCGGACATGCCTGACGACTTCCCTGGCCTTGGCTCGATGAGACCATTCGTACTGAAAGGGCGAGCTAGGTCAGCTAAAGCAAGCTAATGTCAGCATCAATCAGCTAATGCCTTACCAGACGTTTGAATATCCACGGTGCCTTGGGCTTTCTTGAATCTGCAATGGCAGAAGAAGGGCGATGAGGACGAGGGTGCATTGTAAGAGAGGCAAGGTTACGGGGCCAACGAAGCAGGTGTTATAAACGCCATTATGAACAGCACGGAAACAGTGACGGCATGGCAAGGCGTCCGGTCAATAGAAGCCCCGTGAGACACTTGACATTACCGAGCTATGAACGGTTGGTCGCTTACCCGGGCTCATACTCATTTCAAGACTGAGATAAGTTAGTCAAATGTTCAAAGACGACCATTCATAACCGCCTTCTCAGAGAGACTGATGAGACTGGTCTGTCGTCGAGAATACCACCGGCTTGCACCAGAGTCACTGGCCACACACAAGTAGGACACAATGGCAACTACAGTAGATGGCGGCGGGTGCTACTTTTTGACTAGCCTGACCTGACCTATTCAAGGTCCCGGACCAAAAGGCATAAAAAATTAAACGGGCGTACCTTCCGAATAGAATGCTTGGGCAGCCGTGGTGGCTTTTTGAAGCTCTGAAATCAAAGTCATGGAACTAATGACAGTAATGTCGGAAGAGTTAGGTTGGATGGACAATCTCTTTTTCAAGCCCATGGCAATCGGTGCTGCAGCCATTGCAACGGCCCTATTTCAAGCAGGGCGTTCAAATAGAGAAGCTGTTGGACCAACGAGCTGAGCGTGGTTGCCAGGTGACTAGCAGGCTCGATTAGCTGTCAGAGCAACGTCCTTCTTCCAACTGCCCATTAGCCATGAGACGCTCCTTGAGTTATTCATGACAGTCTCAGATATTATGGGCATGGAGACAAAAAATCGAGTCCGCTCGAATTCATACAATCGAATTAGACACGCTCAAGCTTGCTTCGAACTACCATCGACTTGGCATCAGAAAGGAAGGACCAAGTCCACTTTTAGCTGTTTCGCAAAGGCGTGTCTGAATGTTGGCTTCACTAATATACTGTATTTCATCGAGCGTGTCCCATAATTAGTGTCATAAGGGCGCAGGGCCTATCAAATTATGCTCATTGAACCGTGGTCGCGCACATGGAACATCGAGAGCAGCTTCAGTTAGGCGAAGAATTCAACTCTCAATATCGTGCCATAAACTCGAGCAAAACAAGAACGGACGCCACATTGGTCAGACAAGCAAGAAAATTGTGCACATGTATCCTAAAGTTCATCCAAATTAGTCCCACTAACCACCAGCTAGCTGCGTAGGCAAGGCACAAAGTAGGCTCATTTGGGGCCACTTTTCCCCACTTCCATCCTTTTATTCTGTTCGTTCGTATTTCCGTTGTCTTAGAATCCCCTCCACGCCTCCTCTCTAACGAAGGAGCCTTCGAAAGCCATAACTTACCCGTAAGGACGCTTCCCCGAGTGATAGCACGATTGTACAAATGAAGTTCGTTGGGTGACACTTGCATTTGAGGTATGATAATAACGTTGTCGCAGTGGGCGCCGTTGGTGTCACTGAAAGAATCAGGGCTAAGTACTCGTATCGGGCTACCCTTGGGCTCGACCAGCACGTGCTCTAGAAGCAGTCTGCGGTGTGAACATTCTAAGCAAGAAGCAGAGCTGCACTAACACTGACCCCAGCAAGTTAATTAGCATCTCCGCTGCTCTTGCCCTCCGCACTCTCTCAGTGTCTAATAATGTGGTAGCAAAGATCCCGCAACAACCTAGTCTTCTACCAAACTCACAAGCGTCCTCAAACAGCAGGCGAGTCTTTGTTCAAAGGGGTATCATGTTTCTATTGTCTCGAGCTACACACTAACTTGCAGGGTTTCAGTTGTGGGACTCATCTGCCGATGTTTATGGAATATTGTTCTAACGTCACCAGCTTGACCTTTCCTGCTGCGCAAACAAGTAGGTACAACAGTATGCTAATGATCGACCAGAACGCATAAGGACGTCTAGAAAGTTCAGATGACGAAGAAAGGCATAAAAATCGAATCTAGTTAGTCTATGAAGCCAAATTATCTCCTGCAGCTAGTCACTGACTATTCTAGCGACATACACAAACCATACTCATTTGAAAACGTTCATTACGTGTGCCTTTCTTCGATAACGTTTAATAAGAACCGCCGAGTGAAGGTGCGTCGTAGATTAGTTCCATAATAGACTCTCCGTTTCCTACGAATGTGACACTTTTTTCGGTGCAGTTTAGTCGCAACAAAAACGTGTCTGTAAGGAGCTCAATAAAAATGGAAAGTCTTCTAAATGCAGTTCTAAAAAATGTTCACTTCTTGTACCATCTAGCCAATTGCTGACAGAGATGGACAACCATGGAAGCCGCTGCGGTAGGTTAACAGAAGATAGATGGGTGTGGCTGCCGCAGGCATTATGAAAAGTTCATAAGGTCAAGTGCTAGCATAAAAGATGCACTTACTCTTTTCCATTTTGTTCTTTTGACTTGTCATCACCAAACACCTAAAAAACAAAGCTGCGACTTATCGTTAGACACGCTATGAAACCTTTCCGACAGGCCTATTTCGAGTATGGAAACATCGGGTAGGGTCCCAAAGTACAAATTAGCATCAGACTCTCTGCGCCATATGAGCCTATGTACCCCTGTCAGACCTACGTTTGCCCTGTGCTTGAGCTCTGCAAGTGACTTAGAATACGTCAGAAGTGGCATGGGAGAAGTGGCTTCCAGTGCTGGTCACAAATCCTGTAGCATACCTTGGTCTCTTCGGGCACCAAGGCGTCTCGTCGGGCGATCAACGCTTCGGGTGGTGGTGGCATGGTTGCTTCGTTCAACGACTCGCAGCTTTTCTGCAGCACCGAACGAATGGGCACGTCCAAAGGCGAATTTTTATACATGGCTGCTTTTCTTATACTCGTCTCTTCGATGCTGCTTTTTTATCGGACGTTCGCATCACATAATTTGGCTTAAGCAGCAGGAGAGCGAAGAGCGATAGTTGGGAGAGAAAGGAAGAGAGAGCAGTCACGGATCGTTCTAACGAGCCTCGTCTCATCCGGTACGTGCGGACCGTTTCTACAATAGCGCATTCAAGGCGATCAAAAGATAAAGCACAATATCCAAAACCGAATCAATCACGACGCAGCTCCCAAAAAAAGGATGTCGCTCGGTTTCTAAATTATGCTTGAGTTAAAGGCGAACGAGAGCTTGGACTTGCTAACAGCACAAGATTCTATAACAATTTCCGTTCCCACTCCCTGCCCGCCCCACCGATTACAACCGAGTCAAGGTCCGCCAAAAATGACTATCCGGCCACTTAAATAGATAAGAAAAGATTCAGGGAAAGAAGATTCTCAACTTGGTCATGAAATAAAAAAGAGGGGAGAAAAGGCAGAAATCGTTCGTGCACGATCACACCGAAGCTAGGGGCGAAGAGAATATGAAAATGCACCAAGACGTGAAATGAAACGGCGAAGACGGATAGATTTGATGCAAATTCGGCACGCCAAAGGCGGCAATGCGTTGAATGAAATCGAGTCGAACAATTTCGGGGCTTTGGGAAGTGCTAAGTGTGAGCGGGAGCGGATAAGAAATTCTCTGCTCGCTAAAACGATAGCTATCACGCGCCAAATAGGCTAAGCTCATTTACGGCCGTTCTAGTGTGTACAAGGGGAGAAGGAAGAAGCTAGGCACATACTTCTTGTCTCATTACGCCCGTGTTCGCATGCAGATGGATCAAAGTCACAGGCATGTCGCCTTCTTGAACCGTTTTCGCTCGCCGTAGTGGGCCTTCAATAAAACGTGCAACATATGCTAGATATTCGACCGACGATCGAGTCATCGGCCGAAGAGAGCTATGGCTTTAACGAACCGCTACCAATTCTATTCCCATCCTCTCAACACATCTTATCAAAAAACATAGGCCCATATAGTACAGCTGATTGCATTTGCAAAACTGATGGCTTCCCTCATTTCCTCCCCTCTTCCCTAAGACTCTTGCCGAGCGGGGCCTGGTGTTAGGTCAGGTACGTGCATGCCTCCATCTTCAAGACACGTTCCTCTCATGCCTCCACTTTTGTCACACGTGATTAATGTTTCAGTGCGAACGTGTTGACGGCATCAACAGTCTTGAGAGAGCCCTTTCGCTGCAGACAGGAAATAGCCCACTCGTTAAAGCCATGGCTATCTTCATGAGCTACATTCTTACGAGGCAGCTGCTTCCGCTTTTCATCGGCCATCATTGTCGGGGGCACGCACCATAACCTTATCACGACTTGCTACTGGTTGTCGAATCGTACTCACTGTCACTGGCGCACTCGGACCGTTCGGGAGTCCAATCAAGTTGGTACTGCTGGTTATCCACAAATACGACCAATATGGATCCCGTCTTCAATGAAAGGGGCTTAATTAGTGCTCAAGTGGAGTAGTGATGAGCGAGGTGACGCTTGTACTTAACGACCTCGCCTCCGCTGACAACGAGTACCGGATGGGCGGGCGCCCGTTGCTCTCTCGACTACTCCCCATCAATCGATGAGAAGAAAAATTGTTTTCGCACGCTCGAATTTTTATGAGACTCTCCTGCTCTCTCATGAACTTTTTTCATGTTCTTTTTAAAAGTGACGCCTGGCCACGAATGAATTGGTCTATCTAAATAGCCTGGCTTGGTGGCCGATGCAGCAGCTTGTTAATGACCAGGCTGCTCTTGCCACAAGTTTCATCAAAAAAGAAAAAGGCTTGTAATAAAGCTTAGGTTCCAAGCAATATTTCACTCTCTCGCACGCACATTATTTTCCGCTTTTTTGAGCAACTTTCGCTGATTAAAGCCGAACACCGACTCCCGTCTTACATGGCACCCATTTCGAATGGCCACGCCCAGATAAGATACCTAGCCCTGCAAAGCCCAGAGGAGAAGGCGTAATTGAAAAATGTCAATTTCAAGTCAGTCTTAGCAAAACACCGCCCTCATTGTGAAAACGTAAACGCAGCCTCCCGTTTATTGTCTCCCAAAACTGTCTTGATTGCATTCCTCGTCCTTACCAGCCTGCAGTCGGTCTCATCGTCAGCCCTGTCATCTGCCCTTGGAGACGGTCAGATTAGCCGCACCTTCCTGCCCTCCACCACCCTTTCCCAGTCCACATCCACTAGCGTATCCCGATTCGAAAACAGTCAAAGCCACGGCTTGACTAATCCCACACGCGCGGCAGAAAGGAATCCGTGTCCTGTCTGAATGGATGCAGGGGCTCGGATGAAGGATAGCGGAATGACATCGGCATCGAGCAGCGGACCACACGACACAGTAACCAGTCCAAACGGGCATAGATTGGCTCACTTGGCGCAGTTTTCTTGACGGGGCCGCTTTGTAATTATGAGTTGTCTCGCTTGGATGGTAGTTGAGACTTCGCATTATCCTAACTACCAAAGCCCCCGCAGTCCTAGTTCCGATCCCGATCCCTGCTGAACGCTAGCCCACTGTCCGACGTAAACGCTGCATTGCATCATATCACTAAGCACATTCCATTATAGGCGGCAGTCAGTCGCAAGACGAATATCAAAAAAGGACAGTAAAAACGCGTGCACTCAAGGCGCTTCACGTGCGCGTTATCTCCTGATCATGTTCCAATTCACTCTACTCCACCCTGCAACACCTGAACCAACTCCTCACTACAAAGGACCAACCTCCAGAGAACGAGTCCCATTCATCGTCAGTCCGTCCAACAAAATTAGCCAGCATTGCCATCAATTCCAGCCTAGCAAAATCCATGCATATTACACTCGCTCAACTGGAATGCATATAAGCCAAAATGCAAAAATATAAAAAACCTTCGAAAAGTAGCCTAAAAGGTAAATAAAAGTGCACAAACATAGCACAGCTATTATACAATTGAAAACTAAAATCGAGCTGATCTACATTACCTACACAATACTCCACGCGAGTTAAATTCATTTCAGCGTGGAGTAGGCCTGATCAGCACCATGCGAAAGTAGAAAGGACTATCAAAAATGAAAAGCTCAAAAAAACCTAGCCGACAATCAGATTATAAGAAAGCCTAGCTCGGAAAAGGTTTCTAGCCTATCAAAATTCCTAAAAAACGTATAGGCAAGAGCTTATAGAATAGATCACACATACAATATCTAAGGATTCTCCGTGTAACTCGGTTGCACGGATACGAAGTAATCGTCGAAGAAATGGAACAGGTACTCGAAAGTAGGTCTGTTCTCGGGCGTAGCATCCCAGCACTGTAGCATGACTTCGTACATGGGTTTCGGACAATCGCGCGGCTTCGACATACGATAGCCCCGTTCAACTTGTTCCACCACTTCACGACCCATCATTCCTAAACAGTGACTCAGGTTAGAAGTCTACAATCAACCTTCAAACATTATTCGTACCAGGATATGGGACTTGGCCTTTCGTGATGATTTCGTAAAGCAGAATACCGTACGACCACACGTCCGACTTGATTGTGAAAGTGCCTGAAAAGCCAAAACCGCCGTCACACAGATGTAGTCACTCCCATCTGACATTCATAGTGCGAGATGAAAAGCATTTCAACGATATATCAGCAAGCAACCCTCCCCAACAGCGGACACGACTGATTAGTTCCTCGACCCGATCACGGCCGCACTTATGCATCCTTACATTTGCACCATCACACACCCATCAATATTTGGGAGAGACTTCGCCTGACTAAATGTTAAGGACAGTTTCGCTTTCAACAGGGATTTGGAAACAGTAAGTGGGGGTAGCCTCCGGCTGTACTTCGCCTGAGCGCCTGGTGTTGTCTTAGAGCCCCCCAGCGATCGTTAGTATCGCACTCACCATAAAGCGCCGCTTCTGGTGCCGTCCATTTAATCGGGAACTTGGCACCTAAGGAAAAATATTTTCAAATAAAACACTGAAACAAAGGCAGATGGCTCCTCACCCGTCCTCGCATTGTATTCTTCCTCTTCGATCACCCGCGCCAAGCCGAAGTCGGCCACTTTGACAACTGGTACGCCCGAAATTTTCTCACCGACTAAAATATTGCGTGCCGCCAAATCTCGATGCACCATGCGATGTTCCTCCAAATAGGCCATTCCATTGGCAATCTGAAACAAAACCCAAACTTCACGTGGCCCCGATTCTTAGGCATGTACCGAGCCAACTTACCTGAGCGCATATGTCAACCAACGCGTTTAGCGGCAAATTCTTTCCATCGCCATTTCGCAAATATTCGAGAAGACTCCCATTGACCATGTACTCCGTTACGATGCATAACGGCTCGTCCTTTGAACATACCGCGTACAACTTCACCAAATTGGGATGATCGCAGTTTTTCATAATCGACGCTTCTTCTAAGAACGCTTGCCGAGACATCGTTCCCGCCTTCAACGTTTTGATAGCAACATCGACCGTATTATTCCATTTCCCTGCAAAGTTAACAATCATTGTTCTACAACTCCACAAACTACATTCATTTCCTTACCAAACCACACTTCTCCGAAATTTCCATGCCCCAATCGATACCCGAAATGCAGTTGACTTCGAGGAATTTCCCAGTTCTTTTGCGTTTCGTGGCATAAGTCGCGGCGAGGAGGCGTCGGGCGAGGACACGGTTTCGTAAGCAAATAGCACAGTCCATCGGCCGTTTCTGAAAAAAGATGACAAGTAAATTTGTCCCGTAGGAACCTGCCACGTGCACAGCTCTCGACCCTAGCCAGTTCCAGTTGCTTGTACGTCCCCTACGCTGTGTTTGAGGAACTCTGTGTAACAGCTGCAACAAAAACATGCGCTAAACGATTCTTCAACACAGAACCATTTCTAGAAGCAATTTAACCAAACGCTCTGCCTTTGCCCTGTTTTCTGCCAATCCTATTTCCAGACTACAGACACCCTTCCTAACAAAGCTATCGATGATTCAAGCCCGCATGACTCATTTGCAATGTTCACTCGTGCATATCAAACGGGCCGAAACGTGAGATGAACAAGCCCTTCCGACAGCCGTTTCATTTACATGGAGCATCGACTGCTGTTCTGACAATGTTTATTCAGACCCAAGCATGTGAGAAATGTACGGATGGCTTCTGCTGGCACATTTACTAACCCAATTGCTCATCCCTTCAACCCGTTCTTAATCGATAGAAAAGACATTAGGTTAATTACATTAAACGGCTTCGCCCGTTCCCTTTCCCCCCCCCCCCCCCGCATACATTTCGCTCATTGCACCCGGACGAGCAGAGAGACTCCCTCGTTGACGGGCGGGCGGCGAAAGAAGCGTGAAAAGTGCATCAGGCATTCTTTTTCCTTGCTCAAACAGCTAACGACTCTTGACTATTTTGCTATGCTACATTTCGGACGCAAGAGGAAAAGCTTCAACAAAGGAATCAGGTTTGCAGGAAAAGTAAAAGCAGGCCGACTGGATAGAAGCCAAAATCGCTATGCCTTCAGTTTTTCAACGAATCAAAGAAACTTAAGCGGCAGCAAAGAGACGCTACTATTTTGAAAGGGTGTCTATCATCGCCCGCCCGCCCAGAATAGTAACGCAACTATTCAACCAAACCGATGAAAGACAGCGCATTTTCCTTTTTTCGAAAAGTAGCACCATGCCTAAGGTTTCCCTCGAGTACTAGCCAAACGCTGAGCACCGATAATTGCTTTTATCGGCTGTGTTGCCGCTGCTGAAATACGCCCACCAGCGTCCAAATGCCGCAGCGCAGCGATAACGAGCGCGCGAGGGAAGGAAATCTGGGACGTAGGAGGCTATAAACCCTCACCAACAAAATCGTTCACTTACCGCTGTAATACTTGACCAATTCTTGAAGCGACCCAAATGTACGCCTGGTAGTGATAAAGAATCCTCCGTTTTCTAACCGCTTGATTTTATAATGCTTAACATTGTCGCCCTTCTCTTCGTCGTAGTCTCGAATCGTCAACGCGAATTCGCCTGTATTATGAGTAGGAGAACCAGGTCCAGTCAAACATGCTCGACCGCCTACAAACATAAAAATCACACGTACGAACGCCAGGCCGAAACGAAAAAGGGGAGAACAGAATAAAACGCAAACAAAAATACGGGATGCGGAAAAATTTTTTAATGCAAATTCACACTATGATACTCGTAACCCAAAAAAACTGAAAGCTGTCAAGAGAGGTCCCAATACTATAATTGTAGCAAGAAAAACAGAAAACGGGAGAACCAAACCAACAGTTAAAAAATCAGTACATTCCGAATTTCTAGCCCGGCGACGTACGCAGAAAAAAAGACTGGACGTACCTTGCTCAGTTTCCCGTTCACGTATCAAATAGCTGCCTCGAGGAAGACCAGGATTCATGACAAGCTTCTCCGCTAGCGCGCGAGGAATCTTGCCAGCGAACCACCTGGAAACAGAAGATGATTAAATCATGCCAGCTTGGCAAGTAGTTATTTTTACTCTTCGCTTTCTGGACTTTCCTGTCGAGCAACAAAATTACGAGGAACGTAGCCCGATTGATCCGTTGCTAAATGCTTGACGTACCACCAATCAGCGTTGCTGCAAGAAAAAACGACTGATTACAAAAGAAAAGACAAAAAGTATCACGCACCTCGAATCGATTAAAATCATTTGATCGCCCTTTTTAAAACTGAGATCCCCATCGGCACGTGATTCGTAAGGATACATAGCAATCAAAATGATAGAACCACCTGAAAATTCCAAGTATAATTCTCTGGCGCCTAAGTTTCCAATAAATGAAAGCAATGTCGGAGGGTGGCCCAAAGCAACATGGTCTACCCAGACTTACTTGGCACAGACGGTTTCTTCAGGCCACCAGCAACGATATTCCCTCTAGATCCAGACTGCGACAGGGCTCCTTGTCTAAGATCAGCTGGTCTTCTTTGATTAGGAGTTCCAGAAGGAGTACTGTTCACGTTGGGCATGTTGGCTTGTCGCGATAGCAAAGGATTCACGATTTCAGGGCTGAAGTTGGTGTTCGCATCGTTCTTTGTAATAGGCGAAGTGAAATGTACTCCCGGTGTGCTTGAGCTACCACCCCCTTTGAAACAATTATTCCCCATTTTTGATGGTCTCGATGTAGCCTGGCAGAAACAGCAAATCGGTCCTTCCTGCAGCGATAGACTAAAAATTGCACTTCTTGATTTGTCTGGAAAACAAACACTGTAAACGAAAAAACCTACCTTTAACTTAGTTAGCCCAGACGAACAAGGCCACCTGGTTGGTGTCTGCGAGCGAAGAGGTCGTCTGGTGAACACCTTTTTCAAAAACGCCTTCCACCGGGCGTACCGAAAACCGATTTATAAACAGCTCGCAAGAAGGTCGAGCCAATCCGCGAATTTTTCGGACAGCCGCAGTTAGATGTCAACGAAAAGTAAATTGACAAATCGAGAACAACCTCCAAGCATCGATAATAAAAGATAAATAAAGATGAGGAACGCCCCTCGGTCGCACTAAAACTAAACCCAAACGCTCCGCTACAGTAAACTATAGTTCGGCAATATAAACTCTGGGCTGCCTAAATCTGCTTCCAAATCTCCTTCGACCTTTTAATTCTAGTGAAGTTGTATCAATTCGATCAGTATTTTGTGCCTCGAATAAGCCTATCATCCTTTCCGATAGAAATGTTCATAAAAAGTGAAACTCAATTTTACTCAATAATAACGGCCCTGCCATGCTGCGAGGTCTCGTGCGCAGCCAATTATGGTAACTTCGTCATTGTCCTTCTTGATGACGCACACGGATGGTGGTTCGTCCTCTGTTGGTTGACATTAGTAATCTGATGTTTAAGAAGCAAAAGATCACAGCACCGACTCTTCTGATTTACCATTTCCGGCGTCCTCGCGAACGTTTTGCCGCATCTGCGTGACGATTTCCGCGATAAAGGGGGAAATTATCGATTAGGTAGGCCAATGCTCGGGTTCAATTCGCCTGTTTTCAACGCCAACTCGGTCTGCAGTGTTGATTAGTCCTCTAGCCTGTGATGAAAAGTTTTTACCTTGCAACAAATTTTGACCTAAGATGCAATTAGGCCCAGGCCTATATTCTTTTTTGTATTGCTCGAAAGTAACCAACCGCTTTTTTGTTTTAGGTCAACTTCTCCAGCTAGCTGCGACTGCCCGAAGTTAAATAATTCTTTCCGTATCATGCGGTGTTTGGTCTGCCCTGTTTTATGACACACCAGGGTGTCTACACGTTCGCTTCATACCAGAGTGTGCCTTTACTCGATTTAGCAGACGAGCAGGTAACTAATAGCTTCATCTGTGCTTTGTGGGCTCATTTTCTTACTTCCTCCCTTCATTAGGCAAAACCACGCCGCGGCTGCGCCAAGAATTGCGTATATTCGTTGAAAGAAGAGGACTTAATCAAGGAGGAACTTGTAATAGTTATGACGACAGCTCGTCGAAAATGGCAGGATTTTCCTGGCAGAAACCGATTCCTCTGCGATGGACGACTTATGATGGGACGTCAGACTGGCGTTTTCTATTTTACGCTGGTTCTAATCATTGGCACCATGGCATTGTTCTTTGGTTTCGAGTAAGTTATCCAGTTTTGATGCAACGTGGCCCCATTTTATTATTTGGTACCTTTTCAGCGCTCCCTACTTGGCCGCGAACCTAAGTATTGTCGTTCCCGTTGTGGCTGGCGTATTGACTGTTTTTGTACTAGCATGTTTGCTACGTACGAGCTGCTGCGATCCCGGCATCATTCCACGAGCTACTCCTGCCGAAGCAGCTGAAACCGAAAAGCAAATCAGCATGTGTAAGTCGGAATTTCAAAGCGAACTGATGTCTAACTTTCTTTAGCAACTCCTTATCGTTTCAGTGAGCCCTCCTGTGGAGAACGGTCAATGTCGCCCGCCACCGCGAGTCAAAGAGGTTCTAATTCATGGTCAAACGGTAAAGCTCAAATACTGCTTCACGTGCAAGTTATTTCGTCCACCTAGAGCATCACACTGCAGCGTATGCGACAACTGTGTTGGTAAGTGCACATTTATAGACTTCTGCTGTAAGTATTCACTTTCTAATGTATTCTCTCATAGAGCGATTTGATCATCATTGCCCTTGGGTTGGAAACTGCGTTGGAAAACGAAATTACCGTTACTTCTACTTCTTCGTCGTCTCCTTATCATTTTTGTGCGTTTACGTATTCGCTTGCGTGGTGGTGCATGTTATTCTGCGTAAGTAATTGCGGCTCTTTTCATGTTAGTCCATACCGTATGTGATAGGCCATCGGGGGTCCAGCTCGGCAGCGCGAAAGTCATTGACGTATATCGTTTAAAGCTCTTCTTTTATTCTTTGTGAATACGCCTGCTTACCATGATTCTCGTCACTGCCAGGTGCTTTTAGGCACAAAAAGATAAGGCGTTGGCAAGGTAGACATGAGCAGAGTGATAGTAGGTCTGAAGGGTCGGGAGCGATGTTTGTGAGTATGAGCGACAAGTGATGATAGCAGTCAAGACGTCACATCTATCCTTTTCCTCTTACAGCAAGCCTGCGCAGCGTTAATAAATTCCTTTTCCGTTTCAGTTTCCAAAGAAATGTCGTTCATAGAATGTATTCAAAGGACGCCCGGTAGTCTGGTGGTGGCTCTGATATGCTTCTTCAGCGTGTGGTCCGTTCTCGGTCTGGCCGGTTTTCACACATATCTATCGACTGTGAATCAAACAACCAACGAGGATGTATGCCTTATTTTTCGTGTTTTCTTAGCTGAACTTGATTAAAGAGTTTTTATGTTTCAGATTAAAGGCACGTTCTCGTCGAAACGGTCGCCTGAAAATGGTAATCCATATACGTACGGAGGGATGATCGCCAATTGCTGCGGAATATTGTGCGCAACGGAAAGTCCGAGGTAGTGCTGTCTCTACTATGAGTTCAGGTCATTGGTCCGATGGCTTGGTGGTTTCAGTTTAATCGATCGTCGCGGCATAGTCGAGGCAGATATGGAGGTGTATCGGCCGGGAACAGTCATGGCGGCTCAAACAGCTGTATCGATGGCGTATCACGTTGGTCCATACGGTCTGCAGCAGCATCGAAACGAAACGCGCGGGTATGTCAACAGCGGACGATCGGCCGTTTGAAATCACACTTCCAAGTACGGACCTAATGTCTAATGTGTATCCCACAATCGCTTATGCCCCTATGGCCTTCAGAAATGGTTCTTCATTTTGGTGACAAAGCGATGTTGGACATTCCACATTGATAGCGGCTCGAATGGTCTGCGCGTAGCCCTGGCCTTCCTTAGCCATGAAGTATGCTTTGAACGAAACTGCACTTTCGCTTACATGTTTTCTACATTATGTAATTTAACAGCGATACTAAGATTCGGAGCTTGCGCGACAGATTATAAATGACTATTAGTGATAGTATTCAGCTGATAAGGACTGTTGTACTGTCAGTGTTCGTGATAGCGATAGGTTTTATCAGTATGACGTGTCCTCTCCTACTCTAAGTGTATCAACTGCTATTGTGCGTCGCATACGAAAGTGATATCGATTTTCCTGTCCGCTGCCTTCCCCTTTGTCGCGAGGGAATCGTGAGAAGCTTATGAAAAACCATCTTAATTCAAGCCCCGCATCCGCCGGAAGCGGAAATGGCAAAAGACGTCTTTCATCCTGTGAAGCAGGCTTCTAGGCGATGAAAGTAAGCGTCATTTATCAGGAACAAAAACTTCGCACTTTACATCAGTTTCTAAAAGTCAGGAATTCAATCGAGCCACAAACAAAAGCGCACTTTAGATTATGTCCAAAAACGGTTGCATTCATCACATAAAGCCTAGAATGGACAAAAAGGCGTGCAAACAGTTTTTCTAGCCACATAACGAACTTATAATTCGCGGTATTCAAATGCACTGAGAATACAAAAGGCACGAGAACCATGGAAGTACGAAATGGAATAGCCACCTTATATATGACTCTTACGAGTAAATGCCCTGTCGAACAAAAAATGGTGCAGCGGAATAAAAAATGGCGTAAAACTGTTTGAAGAGACCAGTAAAGAAAAAATTATGAAAGCTGCGCAAGGAATTCAGGAAAAGGGTATGCATTGATTTAGAGGAATGAACGAGTTAAACTGGGTCTGCTCATTACAGTTCGCCAGTTTCCATCAGTTTGTTCAGGTCGTTGCAAATCGAGTCCATTTGCGTTTGATATCGGCCATCGTGTCGGAAGAGCGAATCCAAGAAATCGGCTCGGCCGCAATACAAGAAT
The DNA here is from genome assembly GCA_030248295.1 of Mesodorylaimus sp. YZB2_4. Classification (NCBI taxonomy): domain Eukaryota; kingdom Metazoa; phylum Nematoda; class Enoplea; order Dorylaimida; family Dorylaimidae; genus Mesodorylaimus; species Mesodorylaimus sp. YZB2_4. Next base: position 710,876 of record JASANH010000873.1, on the reverse strand, counting down.
ACCATTTGGACCCGTTGAGACGATTTGTCCGACAGATGCGGCTTGATTAAGGCTTGCATAAGATTTTGGCACTCGTCCATAAGCTTCGTCAAGTAATTTCGATCGTAGGTGTAGTCGACTTGGTAAAAACTGGCGAAAGTCATCACCAGCAGGCGAAATTTCTGTTCAAATTGTTTGGCCAATTTAGCTTCTTCGTTGGTGAATTGTTCGTTGCGAATAAGAACGGCTATTTTGATAATCATTTTGATAACGTTTTTGACAAGCTAGAAATAAAACAGGTTCTGCTCTGGGAAGTGCTTTACGAATAGCTGCAGCTTGATTTAGCTATGTTAATAAAGACAAACGAAGAAAGAGGACACCCGGTCTATGCCACCAGGAGGGCTGAGGCCCAAATGACAGCTGTTGTTGACAGCCAGGGCACATCCAACCAAGCCTTAGCCCTGATAGTGTCAAAACAAACCTTTTCGGCCTCCTTCTTGCTGTAGAAGTCCTTGAGCACTCGATAAACGTTGTCCAACAAGCGAGCCGCATTATCGCTTATAAAATGTTTGGCCACGTTTCGCGACGCCATTTTTCCGAGTATCTTTTTCTGAGCCCTCATGCTGAGTGATTTGCTGCTGAAGTTTGCCTCTAGACGAAAATGACTCGCAATTTAGTCCCTTGAACCCAGCCCCGTCAACATTCCGACTTACCAAAGCTATTGTCCATTTTCGACGCCACGCTGCCTTCACTCAGCCAAAAAACACGGCTCGTCTTCTGAAAAGACAAAGTTCATGGTCATCGATTCGCCGTACATGCAAAACGCGGATGGACGGACAGGTAGGCAGGCAATAGCGTAGCCCGCAGTGCACGCGGTTGCCGAAACTAAACACCTAATATCAGCCTCCAGACGCGAGTCCAGTCCGAGACTTTTCTTCGTCCTTGCTTCGAACCCGAAGAATGTAGTTCAATCATTGTCCAGGCAGTACCAGAAGAAGATACAAATAGCTCACGCAGGACTGGACTGCTCTCGCGGTAAAACGCAAAGCAATAGTTCACTCGAGAAGTCAGTAATGCAAAGTCCATGCCTGACTCCCGAAAACATATTCAATCGGTTCGAAAACGTTCGAGATGCCAGATCGAAACCCAACCAACAGTACATACTGCCAGGACCTTGAAGTATTCGCGAGCCACTGTAAACGCGTGCCACACCAAGTTCGCTGCGAAAGTAGGCCCAACACTTGGGAAAAGTAGCAAAGTACACCCAAGACCCACATATCAATGACAGTACATACTTGCAAGGTAAACGACAGGGAGGGAACATTTTTTCGTTTTCCTACCAACTCGAATCAGTGCCTATCGTGGTTGAATCGAGAAGGGATCAACCGGCAAACGTCACGTCGATCACACCCAACCAGCCGAAGCAATAGGTAGGTCACAGACGATGTTTGAACAAGAGGCAACAAACCGGCGCATCCCCGCCCAAACTGTAAAATATATGACGCAAGCTAAATAAATATAAAAGCAAACATAAAGCCCCTTCCGTTCTGAACTGGAAGTGAATGAAGAAACTGGCTTCCCGCCCTGTCAGTCAAAGAGAAATAGAGCTTACGCGCAAGAAAGCGATTGGTACAATAGAAAATGAATGGTACCTGTGCCACGCCCACAACCCTGCGTCGACATAATTCTCAAGCCAACTGATCCTGTTACGCCAGGTATCATAGGACATGACGTTAGCACACGACTAAATGAAGGCAAAGCCCGGGAAGAAACAAAGTACCTACCTACTCCCTTACTGTTCATTGAAAACCACGGAAGAGCGACAACCCCTCTAACTAACAGCTAGGCCTATAAGTGGTCGAAAATCTTACCGTCCCTAAATATCAGCAAAACCTCGACCCGCAACTGATTTCAAATTTCGAATTAGGAGAAAAACAAAGGCAACCAACTTTGGCCGCCAAACAAAAGATTCTAAACTTTGTACAAGTGCCAGAGGCGGTGTGCGCATTGTAAAAGTGAGTTTCAGATAAGTAAAAAAGTCAGGCTGTAAAGAATTTTTAATTCATATTTTAATAAAAGTAAACAAACGACGCAAAAATTTATTTTAGTTTTCGCCATTCACTCGATAAATTTGTTGTTTTTTGAGCAATCCGAAACCCAATTTTAGGGGCGATGGAATCTAAAATCGACGAACACACTGAATCGATTCAAATCAAATCGCCGACCGGTCGACCATTTCTGTCTGTCGCTGTCGTTCCTCATTCTACGACAGTGACTGTCAAAGGAGAGCTATTGAGAAAAGTGGATCATGGATGAAAAGCATTATCCGTCAGAGAATGAACTTCGGGTAAAATGGGTTTCGAATCCGGTTCAGAATGCAGTTCTCTTGCCTGAAAATCTCTGCGTTTCAGGAACAAGAACGTAGTTTCTGGTCTCGCCTTTTGTCCAGCAATGAACAGGTAGGGTTTCTGGCTTTTTCTGCACTTGCATCTCTTCGACCGGAATAGCTAAGTTCAAATTCAAGTTCAAGCTTTACTTTACTGCAAAGCAGCAAGAGCGCACTTACTGGGGCAGACACAAAATGGATTAAAAAAAGAGAATCATGCGTTAAACGTCATCGAACGAACAGTCGAATTAAAATTACTGAGAGAAGAAAAACAACATCCTCAGATAACGAATTGCATAAAGACATAGTCAAATATTTGAAAGACTGCGTAAAAGACACAGTACGATGTTTCTGTAAAACCGAATGATGACTCCCAGTAAGACGGGTGCTGCAGCGTTGACCAGTAGTTTGCTTGTGAACAAAATTGATGTTTGGGTAGTCGTGGTGGCCATGGTAAAATATAGCCCATAGCCCATAGCCATGGGACTTAGGGGTTCTGGATGAAAGCTTGGGACCTGGTCGGGCGATAGCTTCAAATTTTTGATTTTTTGGTTATAATTATTTGCAAACAATTGCTGTTCTAGCTGATGTTTTGTTACATCAAAGCGCAGGCATGGCGTATGGAGCGAAGGGGTAAGGGACACTTACACGAAACTGGTTTTCACCCGACTGGTGAAGTGACGCTCACGCAGTGTGGGAAAAAGGAGACGCGGGTTGATCGGGCTTGATCGAATAGGCATTGAAGCAGCATAAGCTGCGTTGGTAGGTTATCAGGTCTCACGGACTGCCAATTTCAGGTGTTCGCCTACGAGGACGATGTATTACTAACACTGGCACGGAGCGTGATCCCGATCGATCGCTTAGAAACCGAAGCCTTGAAACAAAGCGGGTCAAAAACAATGGACGGTAGAACACGGGACTTCCTTTTGCGGGAATTGCTACGATGGTTCAAGCACGAGTTCTTCACTTGGACCGACAAGCCGAAGTGTCAGCGATGTCAGGGAGCGACTGCGTATTATGGTAAGCAGATGTCATACAATACGTCAGGGGCCTTAGTGGGGAGCTCTCGCACCACGGCAGCCAAGCAAGGCTTCCCACCTAGACTGTGGCTGAAACAGCTCCCTGACGGGTGGCGTTCTGGCTGCCGACTACGTGCCAAGAGGAGCCTCTAGAAAGGCAAGTGATTGGGGTGGCCTGGGTGTGAAGCCCAATGGGTACAGGCTGACTCGACCAGCGCCATCTTTTTTTTATATTTCAGCTCACTTGGATCCAACTCCGGATGAATATCGCCATGGCGCGAGACGTGTCGAAGGGTATCGGTGCCAGACCTGCGCAGCCGACACTCGATTCCCTCGTTACAATGATCCTGGGAAATTGTTGGAGACGAGGTCACGCACCTTCTTTTCTTGGTTTTGATGAGATTCTAACTGATTGACATTTTTGCAGGACGGGCCGATGTGGAGAATGGGCTAATTGCTTCACTTTGTGTTGCCGAGCGATGGGGTTCGAAGCCAGGTGAGGAACTCTGAAATGGTGGTCTATGGGAGTGCAAGGCAGTTGCGGGTGCCGGTTTTGATAAAAAGCGGAGTCTAGAAGCAGTCCTGGAGCTGATGTACTAGTTAGGGGGCCTGTAGGCCGTACTTGTCAGCGAGAATGCGTTGGCCCCAGCAACCCTACTGAGCCAGTGCTCTGTTCTTAGGTTTGTGCTCGATTGGACGGACCACGTGTGGGCAGAAGTCTATTCATCGCATGAGCGTCGGTGGTTGCATTGTGACCCATGCGAGAACGCTTGCGACACTCCGCTAATGTACGAAGAAGGATGGGGCAAGAAGCTGACCTACGTCATTGCCTTTAGCAAGGACGAAGTTGTGGACGTGACGTGGCGATATTCGAAAGAGCATCGCGAAGTTTGGCAGCGTCGGCTCGAATGTCGGGAGTCAACTCTCTTCCATTTTATCAACCGACTGAATGCACAAAAACGGGATGGCATGACCGAAGACCGGCGGAAGACACTGGATGATCGAGCTTTGGTCGAATGCGTAGAGTTGATCTGGCCCAGGTCGGAATTGAAGGCAGGCGAATCGGAAGGACGCACGAGTGGGGATCTGCAATGGAGGCAGCAACGGGGCGAATTGGGAGAAGGGAAATCCAAATCCGCATTTGTATTCCAACCAACCGAGGAGGAAATGAGCAAGCTCGCCTTCGTTTTGGAGTATTATTCGGCGAGCGACGAGTACAGGAGGCCCATGGCGACAGGAGAAAATGCCAGGGTCAGCGACTGGCGATCGTGCGCTTTCGAAGTGAAGGACACGTTCCGTAAGGTCGAACACGATTGGAAGATGGTCTATTTGGCCAGAAGGGAGAAGGCCAGCGAGGGATCGATATCGTGGAAGTTCGACTTCAGCAATAAGCCGGTGGAAATCGATCACGTGGTGATCAAGATCGATCGTAAAACGTACGAAAATGGTCTCGTGCGAGTCTTGCTCTGCCAGGAGAACATGTGCTGCCCTCTCAATGGTAAGCTTGCCTCGTGTGAACATATGCCGACCTTCAATCAAATACTTTTCAGATACCGAATCCAAAATCGATCATTTGGATAGTTCCAACAGATTCGAGATCAAAGTGACCTTTAGTGGGGGAAAGGGGGACTGCGCGTGGCAGCATGCACAATTGTTCAGAGCGACTACCGAGAACGGCAATGCACAACCGTCGTTCATTGTCAGCGTCAAATTTAGACCCAAACCGTCGTGCCAATGAATATTGTGATAAAGGAAGGGTGGGTGTGGGATGCGATGAAATAGTCGTATGCATTTGTGTATGGTGCGGGAAGGGGAATACAATACACGAGACCACAGAGCTGTTATTCAGAAGTGCCCAAAGCTTTGATTATACCCTTAATCTGAAGATGTCCAAATTACAAAAACAACCACACCGTAACAAATGGAACAATGTAATTAATGAAATGACCACTAATTAACCATGCTGGCTGCTAATCCTGCATAGGCCTACGCGAGTGCGCTTACTCGCTAGCATCTTCCCGCTCGACAGAGAATGGTTGATCGACGGCAATGATTCCGCTGTCGGCGATAACGACATCTTTTTCAGGCTTGTCACGGGCATCGGTCTTTGAATTCTCAATTTTACGAACAACGCTCTGAAACATACCGATTCTACGGAATGTATTGGGAACAGTGATCGTTCAAGATGTCGACTGGCTCGATTGGCAATTGACACTGTACGGAGTCGCCAGCACAGCATCACCTCACCCGTCAAGGTGATGCTTCAGCCGTGGACTAGGTCGTTAGTTGGCTGCTCTGGGTTTTTGAGTGGTGCGAAAGTTCCACCAGTCACCCCTCCAGTAATACGGACCCAGTCGTGTACAAAGACAAAAACAAGAGATAAGCTTTTGGTTAGCTGGCCCGCAAGGAGAGGGCGCTACCCCGTCATCATTCAGTGCCACCCCTGATTCGTACGAACAAAATGACCAAGGTATAAGGCTGGCACCCACCCCCTCTGGCATCAAAGCCCGACAGCTTACCATTCCTTCGATGATTTTTCCGAATACGACGTGCTTGCCATCGAGCCAAGGTGTCTTTTTCGTTGTGATGAAGAATTGAGATCCGTTCGTATCTTTTCCCGCGTTGGCCATGCTTAACCAGCCGGCACCATAGTGCTTCAACTTGAAGTTCTCGTCAGCGAACTTCTCGCCATAAATGCTTCTGCCTAGGATGGAAAGCAAAGATGAGGAAAAAGACAGAAGTTCCAGGTTAACAACTTACCGCCAGTGCCATCGCCATTAGTGAAGTCGCCACCTTGAATCATAAAGTCTTTGATGACGCGATGGAATTTGCTACCCTTGTATCCTTCCTGAAAAAGACCAAGTTCAGTTTTGACCGAAGCAAGTAGTTCCCCCAACTTCACTTACTCCAGTTGCTTTTTGAGCCAGTTCGACAAAGTTCTGTACTGTCTTCGGAACCGTCTTGCCGAAGAGACCGATCACGATTCTTCCAGCAGCTTCACCACCAATGGTGATATCGAAGTACACCTGCAAAGGGAGACATGCGTACCATAAGTGGGGTGTACACCAAGCACCAAGGCTATACAGTTACTAGCGTAGGGTACCAGTACCAAACAATCAGCAAAAAAGGAGTCAGCCTGCAGTTTCAAAATAATCTACGATATGTCTGAAATTTAGGACTGCCATCTCACTGCGATGCAGGATAGGACAGAGGATGCCCTAATATTTAGGACATGTCGTAATTGATTGCGAAACTAGTCCCAAGTGCACACCAGCATTCACTATTAGGCAAGTATGGGCAAGGTCGGCTGGGTTAGGATGGGAGGGGGAGGGGGGTAGAGATCAGATTAGATCAGATCGCCTAAGCCTGATCTGATCGCGTGTGAGACAGGTCAGGCCAGGTCAGGTTTGGGTCGAGTCGAGTGCGTTGTATGACTTTTATATACAGTACTGTAGGCTGGATGGACAATGGTCTGTGCTTGGAGGCCAGGTCTTAATCCGAAGATACAATTTGATCGCTTTTGCTTCCTTCCTGCTGGACCTGAGGCAGAGCGGGGGGGGGGGGGGGGTTCGAGAGTAAGGGTTCAGTGTTCTGCGCGGCCAAACGGGGGAGGGGGGTTACCCCCTACCCCCCTTGCCCACACTTGCTATTAGGCTTACTGGAGGGGGGGGGGGCTCAAACACAGGAGAAATTGGTTGGAGGGCCAAAGCACTAGCGCTCTTGCTTACCTTATCAGTGACTTTGGGTCCTTTCGGCTTATCGCTTTCTTGCAATGTCCCATCGGCGAAATGCTGAGCAATAATCAAGGCTGTAACGAGAAGGGATGCCAAAATGGAAGCCATTACGACCACACGCTTTCGATTCCAAATCACAGCCAGCTGGAACAGTGTAATCTAAAACAAAGCCATACGTGGCGTATAGACTAGGCAAACTGTTGGCCGATTGGCCCGGACTACGACTGCAAATTACGCTGAACGATTTTGCCCGAACGGATAGGTTCTGGGGCGGAATGTTTCGAACGAGTGGCAAGTCTGTTGTCTACCTACGGATCCATCCCAACTGCAGCACAGCCCCAGCCCCAGAATAGGTAATCCCAGCTGGAGAGCAAGAGAGGCAGTGCCAACCCGACGCAACACCCTATAAGGCTGACGTGGCAAGTATAGCAGAGAGCAGGTGTCCGGGCTGCAAAGAGCATGTTTCTATGACGACTCAGCACTGCGCAGAACAGTAGTAAAAGCTGTAATAATCTTCTATGGCGGCGCAGCATGCAGCACCGAAAAAAGTTATAAAGAATAAGAGATACTTGTTCGCCTGCTGACCCACAACACAAGACAAGACCAAGAGGAAGACATCCACTGACACAAACGACGGACTTGGACTTGGAACTTGACTTGACTTAGGTACTACGCACACTTGTCGCAGGTAAAAGTCCTAGTATGCTTATGACAAAACATCCGCTGTGGAAAGCGTTGGGTGCGAGACGGGTGCGGCAATCGTAAAAACGCTCGAGTTCGTCAGTACTTCGTTCGTTGTTCGTTTTGGGCTTCTCTAGTTTGCTCATTTACTGGGTTCCGTTTAATTCCCTTTGTTTTGCATCGTGAAATCGGAAATTTGGTTTTAAAATGACGTCTCGGCAAGTTCGTCGGACGACTCATGTAACGTATACCTCGACACGTGGTGGTGGTGGGGCATCGGCTGAAGGAGTGGGCGAGGTGAATGTGGAAACGGACGACACGGCTAGCGATAGCGGAATTTCTGCAACATCTCCCTTGAGCCCGCATCGGCTTAGTCGCCAACAGGAGAAACAACAACTGCAGCACTTGAACGACCGGCTGGCTCAGTATATCGAAAGGTAAGCTACAGGATGCGTCCCCCATGTACAGTAGTAGGGTTGGCCTACCTGTACTATATGCCCTACAGTATAGTTTTGCCAAAACTGTGTCTACCTATTTGCGTAGACGTGCCCTGTCTCTAGTGTGTGTTAGCAGTGCAAATCTAGCATTTTTCAGAGTCCGCACTTTGGAAACAGAAAATCAACGCCTGTCCTTGCAAATTCGTAACACGGAAGAAGTTGTAACTCGGGAACGCAACAGCGTCCGAGCTGCGTTCGAAGCCGAATTAGCTGATGCTCGTCGCTTGCTGGACGAAACAGCGAAGGAAAAAGCACGCGTGCAGATCGAAGCTGCTAAGTTCAAAGCATTGGTCGACGACCTCCAAACGCGGTAAGAAGCACGCGTACTACACGCTTTTTACAATCCGGTAGTATATCTATGCATGTGAATATTTTTAGTATTAACAAATTAGAACGTGATCTGAAGGACAGCGAAACTCGTCGCTTGTACGTGGAGAGTCAAGTCCAGGACCTGCAAGGCAAATTGAACACCGCTGATAGCCAGAGGAAGCATTGGGAGGACGAGGCGAAGGTAAGAGCGCTGTTTGTCATTATGCAAACATGAGTAACAAAGGTAAATGGCGTGCGAGTTATTTACCGAAACCGTTTGTACGCCTATTAGGTTTCTTTATATCTATACGCAGCTGCAACGCGTCTGTTCGCGGTAGTATGCCTCGGATCAGGTTCTAGGCATTGCCGCCTCTTTAACGCGGTCTCGTAATTTATTGATTCCATGGACCTGTGAAATCTCGCGCACGCGGTGAATATACAACGCCGCTCGTACCTGGAGGAGATATTCGCGTTTGTTTGCGATATATGCCGCGTTCTTCGCGTAACGTGGGTGCGCTGTATTATTCACTCTCCGATCGCCTCTTTTATTTGCTCCTGCTGACGCACTTTCGCTCTTCCAATAGAGCGCATTCCTGTCATCCCGTTGAGTCTTTGCGCGATTAACTGTTGCACAGACAAAATCGGACGTCACCGCCTGCGCTTGTCATGTAGGCCATGTTACGGGCGTCATATGCTGTTTCTTTTAATCGATAAGCAAGTTTGCCGCCAGGGCGGCCGGTTTTCATAACGCGAGCACGTCGAAGAGGCGCGCCAATCTGCTTTTTGTGGGTGCAGCTAGTGTCTTTTCGCTAGCATGATGGACCGAAGATTGTGTTGTAGGTCTTGCTGTTAATCTTGACCTCTCTTTAACCAGTCAATACAAAATGTTTCATACGTTTACTATCGTTTTTGGTCGTTTTAGAAACTTCGCCTGGAGAATGATAATCTTCGTAAAACTGTCGCCGATTTGCAAAAGCAATTGGGAGAAGAGACGTTGCAGCGCGTTGATTTAGAAAATCGTACCCAATCGCTTCGTGAAGAACTAGCATTTAAAAAGAATCTTTACGAGCAGGTATGACACATTTCGTTTCGTCATTCTTTTGTCGTATTTTATTTGACCATAAAACGTTTCCGTTTTGTAGGAGTTGGATGAAACACGCCAGAAACGCCAAACGGAAATCACTGAGATCAATCAAGAATTAGAAGATGAATACAAGGCGAAGTTGCAGGAAGCTTTGCATCAGATGCGAGAGCAATTGGACAGCCAGATCCGTATCAATCGTAAGGAAATAGAAGACATGTATGAGGCCAAGGTATGCACAAATCCTGATAGTTGGTTGGACTTCTGGTGAGCTTTTTGCTTTTGCATTTTTCAGATCAATGACATGCGTGATTTGGCCGATCGGAACCGTGAAGCTGCCGCCACTGCCCGCGAAGAAGCCAAACGTGTTCGTCTGCAGTTGGATATATTAGAACGTGATAAGAGCAAGTTCGACGGATTGGTAGGAGAAAAAGTGGTTTTTATATCATTTGCTCTTACCATACGATTGAACATTTTCAGGTTCAATCTTTGGAACAAGAGATCAAGGGGCTTAAGGAGCAGCTGCGTATTCAACAAGACGAGTTTTATACTCGTTTGGGCTCTCGTGACGATGAGATCCGTCGTTTGAATGAAGAAATCCAAAAGATGATGCAGGAATATCAAGACTTGATGGACACTAAGATTCAGTTGGATGTGGAAATCGAGGCTTACCGTCGTTTATTAGAGGGCGAAGAGGCTAGGTAACCGAAATGCTCAGTAAAAAGACTGAGCTCTCCTGAAGTATGCATTTTTGACAGGTTGCATTTGTCGCCGACTCCACCTCCAAGTGGCGGTTCAGTAGTGACGAGGGTTTCTGGAGATCGTCGAGGTGTCAAGCGTAAGCGTGTGTACCAAGAACGGGACACGGAGGTCTACAATACGTTTACGGCAAGTATTTTCTTCGCTCTATTTTCACTGCTCCACTTACTAGGATGTGTCTCTTTATAGACAACGCAAGAAGCGTATGGTGACGTGGAAATAAGTGATCACGATTTGGACGGTTTATTTGTGAAGGTCCACAATAAAAGCGACAAGGTAAGCACTAAATACCTATGTGTGCTTTTTATACGAATGAGCAGTATCTTATCTTCCTTTATCCTACTTTTGCGCGGTTTTTAAGGAAGTCACCATGGGTGGATGGGTGTTGAAACGTGAAGCGGGCGGCGCCGAGGTTACATACAAATTCCATTCTCGTTTGATTCTGCGTCCTGGCGCCACGATTACGGTAAACGCTTAAGTCTTTTCGTTTGGCATTATGGCTTTTCGGTGATGTCTTTACAAGCATATGTCTGACAAACAATGCGTTTGCATTGCAGTTGATGACATTTAGGATCTGAGAAAGTTTTTGTGTTTGCGAATGGTTGTTGAGACTTGCAATTATGCGTATGTGATCCGCCTGTATCGCAGGTGTGGAGTACCAACGCTCCGAACGTGAATCATTCCCCGCCGAACGATCTGGTTATGAAAAATCAAAATTGGCCCGTCGGAGACCGCATTCGCACCGTACTGATCACTTCGGAAGAACAGGTAATGCAGTAGCGTCGGGATAAATGCAGTATGGCGTCGTAATTCGTGCGCTGGTTTTAGGAGACAGCTTGGCGCGAATCATTGCGCAGTAGCAGCTCAAAAAGGACGAGTTTCCGAACTGCTGGAGGTGATTACGGAATCGAAGGAGCGGTAAGTAATGCCCTTTTAACAAAGCTTTAATTTCAATTGAAACCTGGTGTATATTCCCAGAACCCTTGAAATCTACCGATATTCTACTGCCTTTCCTCTTCATGTTAACATTTCTTATCCAAAAAGACTCTTTTAATTGTGTGGTCTTCGGCAAAGTTTTAATTTATCTCTGAGAAAGGGCAGGAGCCATGTTCCCACCTAATCCTATTCAGTTTTGTCAGAAGACCACCAGCTTTTATTATCGTTCAGTCGGTACCATACTTATCACTAGCCATCAGTACAGTATCTGTCCTTTTCTTGGGGTGCTCATTCCATTTGGTAGCTAACCTGCCGAATGGTTTCTTTAGGGTCTCAATTGCGATAGGACATAGACTGCAATCTACTGGTGGGTCTGTCTTTATCCTCTTTCCATACGGCCTCAGAAGCTGTTTGTCCACCCAGAAAAAAGTTTTTTTTCCTCCGGCAATGATAAAAAATTCTAAGGCTGCCGTGGGTGTAATTTATTGTAGTGATTTCAGAATTACACACATGCACAAACCCAGCATCGACCGATCCGCCGATCCAGGGGTTGGTTCGGTTCCCGATCCGATCCCAATGCTGGATCGGCAACTAAAGTTTTTCGCGCTTTTTCTGCTAGAAAATGATAACGTGTTGCATACTAAGATGAGAAGGTCCCCTTTATTTCTCTCAAATCAGCATTTAATCCCGCTTTGGGCGCTGGTTATCTCCTCCTGTGTGTTTGGAGTGGTCTGATAGAGAGTTAAGGGTCGTTCACATTGCACCTCGGCTGCCGAGCTTGTCAGCTGAGGTGACATTATATGCGACTATCAGCTGAGCCAGCTCAGCCCGCGATTGGCTCGGTTTGTGGCTTGCGGTTGGTCCAGCTTGGCTGGCTCAGCTGGACTGTTCACATTCATCTCGGTCTGCGGCTCAGTAGCTCGGCTGGGAAAGTTGAAAATTTTTAACTTTTCAAGCCGAGCTTGGAACAATCGTTCTGGAGTTATCAACAGGAAAGTAGCCGATTTCGATAAAAAGTTGGATAATGATGGAATTATTGTGAACTTATGAAACGGTTTTTATCGATTCCAGAGGCTAGGAATCTCGAGAACTTCAATGTTTAAACCAGGGAATTAGGGAAAAAAGCGGACAGAGTCTGATGCGAGTCGGCATCATTTGTATGAAGGGGAACGGGTAGGACTGATCGTGACGTGTCAAATTTGGCATTTTAATCCAAAACAGGATTAGAGAAATGGTCTCGAGAAAGTCCGCTAGAAATTGTGGAATTCAAGATTTACAGAAGGTACTCCAGCAAACCTGTTAACTATGTAGTTCCATTACTGTTCCTCCTCATTCTGATCGTTAGAGATAGAACTGTCGACCTAATACCCCATGTGTCTACTGAGTTAAAAAATATGCTCTTTCGTCAGTGCACGTATGCATGCGTGGATGGTATGTCCGTGATGCTAAAGATTAGCTGATGCAACAGGTTGTGCATTGGTCATGTACTGCTCTTCGTTCAGCAGACCAATAGCAGCCATGTTTTAGTTTTATTCCTTTGATTTTCACGATGATAATTCTCTGCAGTAGTCTTGCTTCTGGGGAATTCTGCAAGCCGAGCTCCTTAGCCGAACCCGCCGAAAAGCAGACAGAATCTTTTGAACGGCGTCACGTCTTCTAATGTGAACGACCCAGCCGAGCTGAGATGACCGGAAGCCGCAAACTGAGCCAACTGAGATATGCAATGTGAACGCACTTCAGGTCAGCTGACAGCTCGGTTAGCTCGGCAGCCGATCTGCCGAGATGCAGTGTGGACGCCGCTTTATAGCGAAGAAACAGGGCAGGTTGGTGGGAATTCAGTGCCAAAGACGTCATCCTCACCAATCTTTTATTTTCTGAATCGGATCGGGATCCAGGCTTAGGGTCGAATCGGTCGATGCTGGGCACAAACAATGGCTAGGTGGGCACTGCGTGCTCATGGTCATGGACCGCCTCCGCCTCTTTATTAATACCAAATCAATAACGTTAGTGCCTTTACCAACTGACGCTAAGCGACTGGTCTGTTCAACTCTGGAATGAACATTTGAGATTTCAATTTGTCACGAAATTGCTATCTTTTCTAAACCTATAAATTATTGCGAATCTCCCAAAAATCCTTGAAAACCTGCAGAAACTTTGACTACGTGCCTTTGCGGGGGAACCCTGTAACGGGTATCTTTGACATGGTTCTGACTAGTATCCTCTGGCCGTTGCTAACCTGGTAACTTTTAGGATGCCGATCAGCGCTGTATGATCATGTAATCGGGCGGAGCGATGACGCAGCGGCGGCGGATTTGAATGCTTTGAGATGTGTCTGACAATTTAATCGAGACAAGCTTTGCGGTAGCAAATGTGGTATGTCGCAGTTTTTTTGGTCAAACGTTTCGATTCAATTAAGTAAAGCTAGGATTCTTTGTGTGAAAGGCTTTTGTCTCGTATTGTTTTGTGTTCTATACAAATTCCTTTTTTCGCCGCGACACAAAAGTACGGATATTTTTGTTTTCTTTAAATTCGTGTCATTTTGAGACAAGTAAAGATTCACTAGTGGATGGGACGAGGACGTCATGGCGGACTCATGCGCGTGTCGGGTGTCGTCAAACGGCGATCACGACTCGTTGTGCTCGAGCATGGGCTTTTCATGCGACAGTCGGAGAACTCGTGCGACGAAGTCCAGCTTGTCCGTTCTTTGCAAAGTACACTAGCCAGCTCTTAATCGTTGTCAATTGGAACGGGCCGATCGTATCGTGTCAATAGTGTGAGCCGGAGCAGAGCAGCCTCGGACGTGACGTGTGCTGGACTCGTGCGGGCACTTGACTTTCGAGTGCTCAATCGAAGATGCTCGCCCTGCACCCTGTGACTAACACATTTGCATGTATCATTCGGCTGTGAATGAGCGGACGACATGGATCGGGCGATGATTGCAACTTGGATCTTACTGCTGGCCCTTGGTGCACCCGTTGCTGAGGGTAAGTCGAAGAAGGGAAAAGGAATGGGCAGTCAAGGACACTACCATAGTCTGATGTGAGGAGCATTGTTTCCTTAGGCCTCGCTAGTGCCAAAGAAGGGATGAGGAAAGCAATGAAGACTACGCGGGGTGCCCCCATTTGGACATCACCCAAAGCAGTGGTCAATAATGGAAACGCACCAGCAGGATCGGGCATCATTGGAAGGCAGCAACCATTCCCACCCCAGCCTCCGATGTCCCCACTCGGAGCACCGTTCCCTCCGATGCAAGGATTGCAAGGCCAGCCTCCATTCCCCGCCATGCCTGGAGGGGGAGCACCGTTCGCTCCTAATCCATGGCAGCAAGGTCTATTCCCAGGAAATGGACCTCTTGGGCCACCAAACTTGCAGGCACTCGGGAATGGGCCAAATGGATGGCCTCCACCGCCTCCAGACTGGGGCCCTCCGCCTCCGCAAGGACCTCAGCAAGCGCCGCCTGGTCCCGGATTCTCACAGCAACCATTCTTGCCTCAGCCGTCGCAGTGGCCTTTCGTGGATACGGCTCCATTCGCACAGCCTGGAAGTGCTGGCAATTTCCGCTGGGGACAAAATGTCCTGCCGCAGGCCCCACCCATGCCACCACCAATGCCACCTGGGCCAGGCGGTCCGAATCAACCATGGCAAGGCCCCCCTGTTCCCGCTGTCTATTCGCAGTGGCTGCCGAGCACACTGGGCAACATCGCTTTGCCACCGTCACCACCGTGGAGCGCCCCCGGCACTATTATCGGCGGGCCCCAACTAAGTCCCCAGGGAGCATGGTCTGCTCAGCCCATTATGGCCCATAACCCGTCTACACCCAACACCATTCCCAATCGCCTGAACCCGTCATCACTGCCCCAGTACATTCGCAGTGGATACGACGCCTCAATCAGCGCAGCCTCGGCTCAAGCAGCGAAAAATGCAAACCCCTTCTCAAGATCTAATCAGCAGACGCCGACCTCGAATTCAAGATTTGTCATTCCAGAACCGCAGGCACCCATTCTGGAACCGCCTTATGCTGGGGCCGAGATCGATTGGAACCGTGCCGAGGTTCCTCAGGTACAGTCCTTGACGGGCTTCGCTCCAGCCGTCTCGGGCCTGCATCCGAATTATCAGCCGACTGATAATGGTCAAGGGTTCGAAATCCCAGCCTACCCTGGCTCGACTGGAGGCTCAGATTACCTGCCTTCGAATCCATACAATCCAGTGCACGATGCTGACCCGAGTCCGATCATGCCAGTCATCCGTGGCAGAGATCCCAGCCCCGCTCTGCCCCTGCCGCCAGAGGGCAACGAATACGAGCACGAATCGAAGCCGCACGCAGAGATCTACGTCACCACCCTAGCGACTACTACCACCCAAACCGACGACCCGTACGCTCTCAATCCCAACATCATTTTCGGCGGGCCTGCATCCCTCACATTCCCCGAACTGCCCCTCGGAATATCCCAAACTGCATTCACCGACAACACTTCTTCATTGAGCGTCAGCTCGATCCGAATCGGTGACATACTCAGCTTCCCACACGGGACAGGATTCGGCGCCATCCCGCCGCCAATCCCTGGCATCAAGAAAGTGACCTCGTTCAACAGCCGCACACAGGACGATGCCAGAATACCTACCGATTATGCCCCCGTTGCCAAGCCCTCAGCGACGAGGGCGAGACTGCCAGCGAGTAGTGTGGTCAAGGTTATCCCCATCGAGCCCAGGTCATTGGAGGGGCAACCACGCATGGTCCCCGTGACAACGACCACAGTGCCTCCCACGAGCACAGGCCTACCTGAGCACACCTTGGAGAACCAGTCGGGACGCCGCGTGGTCAGACCGAACAAGGGTGTCAAGCATTCGCAGAGCGTGGCAAAGTCCAGCACAGGGTCCTTGACTGATGCTATTCTGAAACAGGTGATGAGGTCTTATGTGGATGCACCAACCAGCATGCACTCTGGGGTTTCATGTTTCAGATCCAAGATCTGAAAGTGGTTTTGTACGGCCGCACAAATTGCAGTGTGTGTTTGGAGACTGAGGCTCTGTTGAAGAACTATTCCATACCTGTCTACTACTTCGAGCTGGATGCCGATACTAAGGGAGCGCAAATGTTGACCATCGTTCAACAGATGACGCACTCCTTGGAAATGCCCCTGACTTTCATTTGTGGAAGATTTGTGGGAGGTGAGTACCGAGATTAGGTAGCACTGCTCACTCATTCAGTGTAGGTGCTGAAGGCTGTATGCTAGAGCCGCTAGGCTGACGTGAGCCATAGTGAACCATATCAGCCTGAGCCAGTCGTTGTCACTGGCGACCTTCCATCACAGCAGCACACCTTGCTCTTCCAGGTCATCAACGGCTGCATGATTTGCACGTGAATCAACAAGTCACGCCGTTACTCCGAGAATGTCTGCCGTCCAAACGTCGCAGTGCTGTGTCCACGATCAGGCACCTCGAAGAAAAGTGATTCCTTCCCTAACGATCTTTGTGTGCCATTTGCAGACGTATGCTTTGTGTGCAGCTACTGCTTTACACTGTATTTGAGCACGTGCCATGAACTATGCTGTGCTGTAAATAATTGGCCGACAGATCGTGGCCTGAGCTTCCTAATCAGAAGGGCGATGGGTAGCAGGGCAAGTCAGCCAATCGGCATCCTCTGAAGGGGTCTCACGATCAGTCATTCGACAGTCCAGTTTATGATTGGCCACGCTATGGCCAACCAAGTTTTGGCAAAGGCACGCACATCTAAAATCCTCGCTGCCTAGTCTCCCGCCGCCCTCTTGGACACAGACACGTGTCGTCTCCCCCTCGCTCTAGACAACGATCCGCTAATCCTGAAACTTTATTTTACCAAGGGCCGTGCCCCACGCGCCGTTCTCTTCAAAATTTGGCATATTTTCCAGTAGATCCGTGATATTTTCTCGTGGACTGTATTTCTCTCAGAATTTTGCGTCAAACAAAACCATCTGTCCTTGTAATCCTAAAAAATGGCATCGTCGTCTGGTTTGACGCAATCAAAAGTAACAGATTATTATCGTAGAGCACGATCTCGACGAAGTCCTTCACCAAAGAGGTCGAAGCAATCGATTGAGTAAGTCCATTGGTTGTTTCTCTTAGGCCTATGTGTACAGCATATGTAAACAATATGGACGTCCTTCCTGCACCTGAAATTTGGCAGGTTTTTTTATAGTCAGTAGTTGATTGTTTGTTTAGGGCTCCTCGGACACCAGTTCTTACTCGCTTTATCTGCACTCCGGATCCGGTATCCAGTCTTGAACTGCCGCCAACGTACACGTTGCTTTTGAACTGGTTTATCAGTGCTGATCAACTCGTTTCGATCATGTACAACAGACAAGAACTGATAACGTTTCATAAATTACAATCAGGGGTGCAAAAAGCAACCCGTCGGTGAGTTGGCCTCTTGGTATTATTACGAACTTCTAGGTTAAAAAAAATCGCAAAAAGCGGCTGTTTTCAAGTTTTGATCACCAGGTATATCAGGGCCAGAAATTTTGTTACCGCTTATTTGCTGCTTAAAACTGCCTATGGGTTTCCACAATGACTGAATGGTCGCATTAGACCCGACATTGCCCTAATGCGGTCAGTTCAGCGGGTCCGGTTCATATGCCTTTTTTTCCTTCGCTGTAATTAGGGCCGAACGTGAGTACCTTATTTGGCGTGTAGATGTACAAGAAGTCTTCTTTTTCAGGAATTTTGGATTAAAACAGCTGGGCCAGATCAAGACTGTGTATCCCGAGGCGTATGAATACGAGCAATTACGCACTACTCGACAGGCAGGAATTATGCAAAATCGGTGTCTAGATTACGAGTTGACGATTAAACCAAACTTGATAACTGGTAAATCACAGTTATTCTGTTTCAGCTCTTCGTAAAACAAGAGTCATCCGTTTCAGATTTGTCGACTTACGGCATGCAAACTCCTGTCAAGTCGCCAAGGAAGCGAGTGGACTTCACTCCGACCAAGACGCCTCCTGTACGTACTCCTGTGAAGCGGCCTTACTTCGCATTATCTCCAACGAAGACGCCACCGAAATCGCCGGTTGTAACGGCTATACGCTACGCGGATCCATCAACTACTCCAACGAAGGGTGTAACGATTGCGGGTGGCGTTAAGCCTTTCACCGGGGGCCGTTTGATTGCGAGGAATCAAGTATTTCGTCGCAGTCTATTTGGTGTTCTCCGACAGCGCCACAAGGTAGCTATGATATCCCTAACCATTGTAACGATCCTAGGAGTTTATGAAGACTAAATCTTGCTCCTTTTCAGGAATTCCTTGAATCATTGCCATCTCCAATCAAACTGAGCGAGGAAGAGGAGGGTCAATTGACATCGTGGCATCCAAAATTTCTGCTGAACGAGAAAGATCTAGATATTGTTCCGTCCTCGTTACCTGAAGCTCCCGTCGTTGAAAAAATTGCCTGCGCGAAGGATCTGTTCTCAATTTCAACCGTCACTTTACCTCCTAAGGTGAGAGCACGTGTTTATTTTTGAATTGTGAGTTGGACCCCGTGCCGCTCCAGTTCTCCACGAGACTCTCAACTCGTTTTGCCTGTAGCCGGCCAGTAGGCATGGTATGATAAGCGGGGATGTGACGTGACCAGCTCTCACGGCAGCTTCCCTCTGTGGGTCTCCACTAGGACCACTTCCACACGAGGGCATCCTATGCCAGCACCAGCAGCCCAGGATGGTAACGGGAGAAAAGTAAGGGTTCTTCCCGACTGGTGTTCGGGAACCAGTCTCATGATTCTCGATTCGCTACTGTACTGGATGCCAGGGCCAGAGCCAGGAGCCAGGTGTGCTTAGCCAGCGACGGACTTACTAAACTGCCATCGTCAGCTGGAACAGAACTGCGGCCTCCTAGTCAGGGCTGCTGGCCCAAGCAATGCGAGACCAATGCCTTAACTAACTGAGCCGCCGCGGCTCCACCCCATGTTGTGCAGTGTAAGATTGGAACATAGAACAGTGGCCTCATTCTTATAGGTCGAAAAAGCGATTGCTAACGTTGCCGTGAATCATTCGGAAGGTGTGAGCTCTGACTCTCCGACCTGCTCCTCGAAAACCTTGCCGAAAGCGACGACAATCAAAGGCGTGCCAGCAAAGCTATTAGAAAAGGCAAGCTTAAGAGGATTTTTTTAAGGTTCCAATCAGCAAAGTTCTTTGTTTTAGATACGAGAAAAAGAACGCCAGAAAAAGCAATTAGCTATGTTACGTTCACCAGAGGAAGAAACTCATCGTCTTCGTTTGTCGCGATTGCCAGACTTCGTCCGCATTATCAACATGTAAGTGATCGCATTCGCTTTGTAACAGACATGTTATATTTTCAGTCTTCAGGTACTTCGCTACGGAAGCAAAAGCAGTGCTGCCTGCTTCGCAAGTGCACAAGAAATTGTCGGAGAGTTATGCGTCTCCTATGACGATAGGTACGAATTCTCTTCATTTCTGCGAAACTTGAGTAAGGAATGAATCTTTTTTTAGTGGAGATTGCTGAACATGTGAAACTGCTGCGTGAACTCGTTCCTGCTTGGATCTCGCAAACTGAAATCGGCGAGAAAGGCTCGTATCTGAGAATCAGTCGGGAGTTTGAAGTGACAGAGGTCTTGAACATTCTGGCGAAGCACTGAGCCAATTCAGATGTACCACCGAACGAGGCTCCTGCGGCCCGTTGTGTTTCTTAGGTAGCATGTTATTTTTATGTCGTAAACGACAATTGGCTTTTTTTACTGTTGTGTTCTTATGGACTTGTACACTTGATGTATGGAATTCGTGCTGTTACTGTGTCCGGATTTTGGTCTGTCATCGGCTTCCGACTTGATCAATGTGCGACTTCTCGGTCGCGCAGCTTCTGCTGTTCTGTTGAAACTGAAACGCCGAGCCGGTTTGGATCTGTTATGGAGAACCAACAGTCCGATCGGGAACTTTGAATATTCCCGCCAAAATATTTTCTAGCGCTGTATACCAAGTATTTCTTCATGTAGGCAATTTGAAGTCACAGTGCATCCCATCACAAGAATGCAAACCACAAATCCTGAAGATGTCCAACTTTTCGGAACTGTTTGTGAGAGAGGTGACTTCAACGCTGTGACAGTTTACTGGCTTGACCATCGTCGTTTGTGTGTGTAATAGCATGCTCACAAGGGAACATCGCCAACCGTTTAGTCGAATTTTGGAAAACCAAAAATTTTGACATTTTTCCAGGGTGCAAAAGAAAGCTCTGTGAAAAATATTAGAGGCATCTGGCCAACTGGTCAGTTTTGGTCAGCGCGCAGAATACAGTGAAATTTTCAAATTCTGCTGGATTTTTTAGGTTTTTTCAGCAAAAAACCCCAAACCCGAGTGTTGGAAGCTTAAACTCGGAACTCCGAACCCAAAAATCTAGTTTGGAAAAAAACTGCGTGTTTTTCTTGACGCTCAGCTTTGTTAACACACAAAAATTGGGGACTTTAGACGCTGACCACTGCTGACCAGTTGGCCAGGCGCCTTTAATATTTTGCACATAGCTTTCTTTTGCACCTAGAAGCACATTACAATTTTTGGTTTCTTAAAGTTCGACTTAACGGTTGGCGATGTTCCCCAGTCAGATACAGCGAATGCACGCGCTTGCATTTAAGTACACAACGCATAAATTCAGACACACTCCGTATTTACATGCACCAGCAGTATCTCATCTTTGTGAGCGTCGCGCGGAAATGTCGATGCCAAGCGAAACATTACCGATCTCTCAGCTCACATTGCGTTCATTATGATGGCAGACTGGGCGTGAGGCTATGACGCTAGATTCGAGTCTCAAAAGCACGTTTTCCTCTCAGTCGCTTCAATGACCCACTCATCTCGTAAGTACACCAGACAGACGCCACATACACGGTCAACAATAAAGCAATAACAGCAAACTCCCCATACAAGCTCGCTGGATGTCACACCGGCGACCGCGATTTGTTCCAAGACGCCCAGTGGTCTACGGCAAAGTTGGAGCCGGGCTCGTGGCCTGGTGGGTTGGGCGGCTGCCTTTCACGCCAGGTTCGCAGATATGTCCGAGTGCTCGACTCGCGGTCCGGCATATCATTTCGTGTAAAATGTGGCCTTTCACCCTCGAGTGCGCATAAGCGTTTGGAGAATGTGGTAAAACATGAACATGGAGCTTGACTCATGGCTGTGACTGGCCTCATTCGCTGCTTGACTGCTCAGTTCTTATCGTGGACACGCCAGGGATGGCTTAGTTGATACCTCAAAGTCAACTTCGATTAGAAGCGAGAAGCGCAAGAAGAGGCCATTCACCTCGTCGCGTCTTTTATTGTCGATTAGCACGTTAGACCATTTGCTAGATCATGCGTTAGACGTCTAGATCATTTGCTCTAGCTGATCATCCAGCCACTTGCCACTCGCATCGAAAGTCGAACCTACAAGCTTTGACACGCTAGAAGTCAGTCTGCTAGGTGAACGAAGCTTACATCTGCTGGTCTCGTCCGACGCTCGTTGTATTCGGCTTTCGTCCTATAATAACACGATGATAATGGTGATCTTCGCCGAGCTTGTTTCTGAAAACACTGCACTTTCTCACTTTGTCCCCCAATAGGCTTAGGCTAGATTTGACTGGATTTAAGAGATTGGGGGACAAACTGCAAAAGCGCCTACAGATTTCAGATGGAAAGGACTGCGAACAGACGAAGATTGCTCACCTCGACTCTCTTTCTCTTCGTTCCTAGCTTTTCTGTAGACACGTATACACGCACGACAGACATCAAGACAAACATTAACATCAAAGATCAACACATCAGTTGTCATGATCGAGATCACTAGATATCACAGCGGCGATCGTGAGTTCCCACTCAATGCCCACTTGGCCGACGATTGATCCATTGCTTGCGGCCTAGCCCCTCGGTCCTAAAACCGTGCCCACTGTAGCAACCCAGCATTCAAACGGGCAAGAAGCCGGCTCACCTTGTCGGACTCGTCTTCGCCGATTTACGATCCGTCCTCGTTGGGGTCAGAATCGTTGTCCTCGCCAAACGAGAAACCGAACTTGCCATTCGGGTCCTGACACAAGCGACCGCCTTGCACCACGGACTGCATGGAAGACCGTTTTTGGTGCTCGAGTAATGTATACTCGAACACAAACGCTTCGCAAGTTTCGTCTTGCGCTGCTTATTTTTCAATCCGCATTCCCAAAGAGCATGCCCAGCGAATCGCCGCCTGAATGGAATTTTGCGATATCGATGGCATTACTACGTTCACCCTTGGCCTGATACTAACGATCGACGTGGTGGCCATCGGCAAAGCGGCTCACGATCAGAAAGTGCACAGAGCGAGACAAACTTCGGCCAAAGCCCAAAGTCCAAAGCGCTCGGAACGAGACAAACTTGGGCAGTGATAGCAAGGGCAACAGTTTCTGGCTTCACACTTTGTGCGATAGGATACTGCTTTACCAAGTTTTATTACATTCGCGCTTTAGGCTGCTCCACCATTATAAAAAAATTCTTATTTGAAGGTCGTTTATTTTAAATCCGCGCGCGCCCTGGCCTTTGGAGAAGTCCATGGCTCATTTTATAGAACGCTTCATCTCTCAAAATGACTCATTTCTTTTGATCTGTTCACTTAGTTTCGGTCCATATTACTGGAGGAAGCGACAGTACTGTACCGCGCCCGGCCTGCGCATAATACTAGCAGATAAGATAAGATAGATATTAATAGAGTGCGGAGGCTGGGTTAATAGATGAGCAAAACCCCATCTCGGAAATTGCAAAAAGACATGCCTGGAACAGTAGTCGCACAGTGAGAGCAGGCCATGTATACGCTGAGGATAGTTGCTCTTGTAAGCGGCGTCCACACTGCATCTCGGCTGATCGACTGATCGGCTGCCGAGCTAACCGAGCCAGCCGAGCTGTCAGATGACCTGATGTGCGTTCACATTGCATATCAGTCTAGTTGGCTGCTTAGACCAGCCAATTAGACGCACAATGCTAAAGGACCATTTTCGCCGGCTAATAACTCGAGAACGGTTTGACCAAAATTTCTGATTTTTCGCACACTTTGCAGAATAGGCCGGGTCTACAATCTTGCCAATTTTTATCAAAATCCATCCAGCCGTCGCCGAGTTCCAGAACACGCGATTTCTTGTTCAGGGGAAGAAGACGAGGAGGAGGAGGAGGAGGATAAACATCAGCCCAGAGCAACAACCAGAGGTCGCACAGTTGTAAATTTTAGTTTTTCTGAAAGCTTGAGCCTCCGGAATCTGCCTTTTGATATTCATTTTTTGAAAGCATCAATTTCTGAAAAGTTATTCCCAGAAATAGTCCCTTTTTTGGCCTATTTCATCCGTCGCTCGTCAGCTACAGGACGGATTACGATAAAAATTGATACGATAGCGGACCTGATCTATCTTGCGAAGCTTGCAAAAAACAAAGTTTTTGGTTAATCCGTTCTTGAGTTATCGATTATTGAAAATATTTCGTTCAGAGTTGAGCGTCTCCTCCAGCTGCAAGGGCAGTTGAAGATGACGTAAAAGAGAGCCCTTATGACTAAGCCGGTATAGCTCAGTTGGTAATGAGTTTGTCTTGAAACCATGAGGTACGCGGTCCGACTCCATCACTGAAGTGATTTTTGCTTTGCTTTTTTCGCGTGGCAGAGGCACCTTACTGTGAACAAACAATATGAGGGCGATCTTAGATTGTGTTTTGAAGTAGGGGATAAGCTATCGGATACGATAAGCGCATCAAAGAAGTAATGATTTTTTCCTGGTGTCTATATATACGGAGGAAGTTGAAAAAGCTCGTACCCTGAGTACCTTCCGCATGAGCTGCAGCAGTGAAAAATATTCACACTGCCACACATCCCACTAGAACCCCTGCAAGAAACTGCTCAGGCTGCTATCGATGAATAGGGATTCAAACAAACTGATCATCCACCATACAGTTCAGACCTGACACCCAGCGATTACTACCTATTCGAAAAACCCCAAAAAAGTTTATGGGGGGGGAGGAAAGATTTTTGAGTGATGAGGAAGTGAAATCAGCGACTTAAGCGTTTTTTGAGGGATGTGAGTAATCCTTCTTTTTAACCGATATTCACGCGTTGCACGAAAGTGTAAACAAGTTCATGTTCATCTTCATGTTCATGCTTTACCACATCACCAACCGCTTATGCGCACTCGAGCGTGAAGGGACACATTTCGCACGAAATGATTTACCGGCCCGCGAGTTGAACACTCGCCCGTAACTGCGCACACGGCGTGAGAGGCAGACGCTAGGCGACGAGGCCGGTCTCACAAATGCACTGGTCTCAGGAAATGTTATGTCATAAAAGAATAATTATGGATTTGTATAGCTTAAATTAAAATGTGGTTAGGCTACGAACTTTTTGAGCTCCCCTCGTTTCTACATATTTTTTAAAAAAGTGCGATCCTGTTAGGCGGACCGTACGAATAATCTCAGGCGCGCGGCTGCAAGTTCCGTTTGAGGTTTATGCTTTTCAGAGGTTTGGATTTATAATAGTCAGTCACCTCTTTGCTCAGTTGATCTATGCATGGGCACGCAGTGTTTTGGTCGAAACTACTTTGTAACAAAAACGAAAAACGGTCTTATTATTTCCAAAAAAGTCTGTTATGACAGACTCAAAACTTTTGGACCAGCCAATGCACAGAGTGGATAACCAGAACTTAGGATGGCCGGTCTACTCGGCCGCACGATGACAAGGTCCTCTCATGCTGCTTAATGCACACAGTGTGTAATCACTAACACACAGATGCTGGTCGATGTCAGCACCAAAGCCACATAGTCTGTGTGCTGCTGCTATTTGGACAGGCTCCCCAAAGGATACCAGCTGTTTCACACGATGGCAACCTGAATATGCTAAAGCTCCAGCGCTGCGAGTAACGTGGCACAGCTTATCGGCAGATCCCAAGCCTTGAGTAACACTCGCAACAGTCTTTCCCCTTTCCAACTGTATGTTCATGGTCATGTTTCACTACATCAGGAATGATTTGCGTAACCGGGGGTTGAACACTCGCTAGTAGTGCGCATTCAACCCGAGAGGCAGACACTTCGAGCCCACTATGTAGACCACGAACTCGATCTCTCAATGACCCTCACGATTAGTCGTGGTGCTTATAATCATGCAGAAAAAGCAGCTTGAGCACGTTTCCTTATCAGCCGTTGTTGCGATTAGCAGTGGCCGAGTAGACCAGCCATCCTAAGCCCTGGTTATCCACTCTGTGCATTGGCTGGCCTAAAAGTTTTGAGTCTGTCATAACAGACTTTTTTGGAAATATCTCGGTTAGCTAAGCTTGCTGGGTCGTTCACATTAGAAGCCGCGACGCTGCTCAAAACATTCTGTCTGCTTTTCGGCGGGCTCGGCTGAGGAACTCGGCTTGCTCGGCTCGCAGAATTCCCCGGAAGCAAGACTACTGCAGAGAATTATCATCGTCAAAATCAAAGGAATCAAACTAAAACATGGCTGCTATACGGGCTTAGTAAACTGCCGCCCTCAGCTGGGACAGAACTGCGGTCTCCCAGTTACGGTTGCTGGCCGAAGCAATGCGGGACCAACGCCATAACCAACTGAGCCACCGCGGCCCTTGTTGTTCACAAGGTGCTTTACACTGGAGGTCGTCGCCTGCGTTGTCCTAGCTTTGCATTAGTCAATGCACAGAACGTGGCGTGGAAAAGTTGTAGTTTTGTCAGCTGCGAGAACGAAATGTCGGCTCAGATGGAACCAAGGCAACCAGCAGGAGAGACGCTTTCATCGAACAGCTCCAAAAAGGACGAAACGTAAATTCTCTCATAACTTCGAGCTTGCCCGCGAAATCTAACTTGTCTTCTCTTACTTTAGGGTCAAACTTTCGGATCTGATGAACCCGTACGAGTATTCGTTGAAACGCATTCAGATCAGGCCGGAGCTGGCTTATCTTCCGTTGGGCATGAAGACCGAACTGATGTCGCCAGGCGTTGTCAAAGTGATCGAGGTGAAGAAAGGAGGAATCGCCGACGCGCACGGGGTCGAACTGGGTTCGTATTTGCTGTGCGCAAACGGTCGCCAATGCACGAGTGCTCCCGAAGATGTGAAGGTGAACGAACAAGGTCTTCGTATGACCATCGCCTTGAAACGCCGCAATACGTTAAGTCCCACGGTGCCTCTCGCCTTTATTGGTCGGCATCAGCGCCAGTCCGACTGTCAATATTTACTCACGAGGTGCGGTATAATTCTCTTCTGTCTTGTATCTCGTCGATACAAGAGTCTTTTAGGTTGAACTTCATCACGTGCAAACTGGCGGCCTTGCAATTGGTTAAGGGAAAGGGTGACCGCGTCTGCCTTGGCATCGGTTCTGATCGAACTGCAATCGACGCGTACGGCTTGCGCGTCGGGGACGTGATTGTGGCCATCGACTACGTTCCTGTGCGAGACTTGGCGTACTGCTCTCATTTACTCAGGGGCGCTCAAAGTGACATTGTCGACTTGAGTATCGAGCGTCCTCCAAACGTTGCTGTCCCCGTCGTCAGTGTCAAGGTAAATCAATTAAACAAGGTCGGATCAGAGTTTCTTCTAAACCGCGCTTCTGTTAAGGTCAACGAGGCAGCAGCAGAAACCGAGCTCTCGCTTTCCTCGCTTGATAACGGCAATCAAGCAAGCGTGTCGTTGGGGCTGATATCGTCCAGCGACGACGACCAGGCTGGGTTGGGACTTCAAGAGGAGCTTGGAGGCGATCCGGCTCTCGGCGTACCCACAAACATCCCTCGAGACGTGAACCGCATGATCCGGAAAGTTGGCGCTCTCGATTTGGCCAAAAGAATTCTTACCGCAAAGTCGCCAAAGGCGGCGGGCGTGGTGGGAGTCAAGCTTCCGCCACCCGGGCCAGGCGCAGTCGATCAGCCGCTGGCTCTGACTTCCGATGAACCCCGACTGGTCAAGATCGCCAAAGATGTTCAGAAAAGCAAATTGAAGAGGGCCGCGCAGAAACCGCCACCAAAGAAGTCGCCAAAGAATAAGTGATGATGGTGATCGCCGTGAGCAAGACTAACACACTCTGCACCAATGCTCGTGCATGAAAAATGTTGAGCTTGGTTTCTTTCCCTCTAGGGTAAGGCTTTCATTTGTGTTGACGTCGAGATGACATAACACAATAGAGATTACACAGTTCCGGTGCGCCATTAGGTCTTTCGAAGTTCGATAGCAGTGTCACGTTGAATGATCGCGAGTTATCTCAGGTCATGCAATTCAACCAAAAACCCATTCTTTTTCTACGTTTTCTATCCTGTATACCCATATCCAGTAGGAGTCGGACTTCAATTAATCTGTGTACTCCAAGCAATGTGTTAATACCCATTGTTTGATTTTCTCCATCGAAAACATCGCAACAGTTTGCCCACTCACGATCAAATAAAACGGGATGGACCATGGCGATCATTATTACCAAAACTAGGAGGCCCTCATGTTTTGGCAGCCAAAACATGGGCACCTCGTCACTCTGCGAAGTAAGTTCAGACAGTTATTATATCCAAACAGGTCCTGGGCAAACAAAAAATTTGGGGCAAATTAATTATTAAGGCGATCATCCTTTGTATCATGAATATAATCAAGGATTATGCTTATTCCTATAACTATGTAGAATGCGAACTGTTTTGAGAGCAGCTCTAAACTTTTCGAGAGTCAGTCAAGACCTTTTCAACGGGCTACTCAAATCGTCAGACTGGAAAGATTTGAATGGGACAAGAATTTTAGTGCAGCCATCCTCGCCAGGGTTTTTATCTTCCGTTATTGAATACATACATGAGGTTACGCGGCTTCGGTGGTTACGGTCATGAGGCTTCTGTACCTTCTGCTTATTGACCAGACCTCCAGACAGCGCTTCTTTTTTTATCAACTCTTGTTTAGAACTTGCATGGGGCTTGAGGCGACTCTTCCAACATAAGCCACTCGACCGTTCACGAACTCTTTTACTGCGAACTATACACACATCCTTTACACAAAGCAAAGGTTACTCCCTAACTGTGGGATAGTTTAGACGGGTCGGGCCTATCGCCCCGTAGCTACTAATGCTAGTAATTCAGGCAGATTGTAAACATTCATCACTAATCTAAACACCAAGCTAACAACTCGCGATGACGCGACACTCCCACGCCAACGATTTCCTCATGGATTATCGGCCGTGGTTGCTCTCACAATGTCCGCCAACGTGATGAGGCGTGGACGCCCTTCGACTGGGGGTTTGGTTGGTCCTTTGGCGCGGAAGCGCCGACGCATGTACTTGACAGCGCATTACCCCATGAATTGCAAGGTCACTAGGGTACAGCAACTGTAGACCCAGATCCACATAACCTTGCTGGCCCAATGGCTGATGAATCCCCGCGGTGTCAGGCTGCTTACTGCGTCGAGAATGGCGTGTGCGTCCTTGGATGTAGGGATATCATGTGCTATCTGTGCTAACTGTCTTAAGATTTCTGCTTGCGCATCCACTGTTGCGAACAGGTCATTTAAACTGCTATGTGCTCGTAGCTCTCTCTGTGTATACAACTGTATTGGCTTGTGAATAACTGCTGTAAAGTCAACGTATTCTGCTATCTTAGAAGAGTCCAGTGCATGCTTAATTAATTGTCCTGCAAACGGCTTGACGATTTCGTTGTGTGCGGTGTAGACCAATAAGCCTCGGTTGGGATCACTGACGATTTTATGGGCTTAATCACATCAATGGGGGTGGAATTTTCATGAATAATGGATGTTTTGGAATCCATGTATCCAATTGAAGATGTGCCTCGTACTGTAAAGTTCACAGGGATCCATTCGGTGCATCGGTTTCCCATATTGCAGAACTCGAAAAGTCCAGTGGGCTGCACGGCCATACTTCAAGTAACTGGCCATACATCCGCGCCATAACTTGACTGTCCTTGAGAAGTCGTCTGGCGATCAAGGTTGGTTCCGCGTGGGCGAGGACCAAATCAATTTGTTGGAGTTCTTCGATGGTCTGGCACACGGTGCTGAAGATATGATTGAGGGATTCGCGGAAAAGGCTATCAAAGCGTACTTCTAGGGCTTGAAGACGCATGGCAACTCCATCAGTGGCGTCGGTTTCTCGCTTCTCTCTTGGCACGTCGAGCTGGCTCCGTGATAAAGCTGTGCTGCGTATTTCACTGAAGGGTACGCCTTGGTCGGTGAGAGTTGCTGTCGTGCCCTCGCATGTCGTCACGGTTTTCTGTGCCTGATTCCACGTCAGAGCTATTTCCATGTCACTCCTCAGAAACTGATTATTCCACATTTTTCCTTCAATCTCTCTCCAGAATATGTACTCGCAGCTAGCATTTTTCTTTGGGTTCCAAATCAACATCCCGTGATCTTGCAGGAGAAAACAATTGGTCGTTGTTGCGGTCATCCACTTGCAGAAATTCAGGCAGCCAGAGGTGTAGGGCGACTGCACTTTATTTTCAGTGAATGACGCAAGGTCCCTTCCCAAAGGAGGGCCTTCGGAACAGCGGCGGTCACGGATCATTGCTTTGCATTCCACCTCGGAGACAGCTACCGACTCTTCTTTGGTCCGGTGGTTCCAGCCTGCTTTGGCTAAACCCGTCCAGGCTTTGCTGACAGTGGTGATTTTGGAACACTTATGCGCTAGACTGGTGTGTCACGCGATATTTTGCTTGAAAAGGCCAATGGTTGCCTGGCAATATCTGATGGAACGGTGTAGTTTGTGGCACAAATATAGCTCAGGCCGAAGCATTCTGTGTGGCCTGCAATCACGTAACTCAAGTACTACGTGCTGCCATCACACGCATAGCATGTATATTTTACAGAACTATCAGAAAGTACATTTTTTGTCAGAACACTGGTATAAAACATTCTGACTGTTTGCACCTTTTCATTATTACCTTATCGAACCTCTCTCTTGAAGCTAACAGAATCTCTAGACAGCTTCGGTTTCTGCGCTTGCACCTGCCACTCCACCAAGTACTGAAATGACCTATGCACCACCCGAAAGAGCCACAGGGCAATGATCAGTGCACCAGCGAAGACGAATAAGCAAATGACTAAAGCGAACTCCTGGATAAGTTGGAAGAAACGAGTGGCTTCCATCATCGTCAGTTCGTTCGGCGAAGCATCCAACAAAGGTGTCACGTCCACAAAGTCTACAATGTTCAAGACGAATTTCTCTTCTGATGCCAAGGCCACAACTGTCATACCGAGCAGGCTGACCAAGACGGCTATGCTGATGATCTGCAAGAATATACTCTTAAAACCTCGTAGATTTCATGTTCAAGTTAGATGTAATGTTTGGATCGCTGAATCTATTTCCTGCCACTGTGCTTCATGCCACAGCACCAGGCGAGCACTAGCATTTATGGGTAGACGTCCTGCGTTCCACATTATACAGTAAGTGTCCGCTTACTTGAATGATCAAGTGAGGCACCACAAATGCAGGTTTTCTCTTAATAAGACCATATAGTAGACAAGCTATGGTTCCATATCCGATGGCAATGCCCACAAATGTAGTCGCAGCGCTGGCCGTGTGGAACGTGGCATCATCCTTTGCCAGCAGAATGATATAGCTGACCAAGTGATAGATCATGATTAGGCATTCGCATATTCCGATGGCCAACGCCCCGTGCCGAACATGGCACGATCGACAACAACATTGGTAACGGCAGAAGTCCAGAACAGAGTCGCCATATTGTTCATCCCTCGAGTGAGCGATCACGCGTGAAGTAGAAGGCATCGAACACATGGTCGCTTACATTCGCCTCTTATCGCGAGGTACACAAGGCACGTCTCGTCTACTTATGACTGCAGGTTTTACAAAAACTGCTACTATACTGAACTTTCGTCTGCCCAGCAGCCTCTATTCAAGACGGGCGCTCCTGTTCCAATACCGGATTCCTTTTGAGGCGAAGACGGAGATGGCATCCACCACGTCTTCGACGCTGTGAGAGGAATGCCAAGCGTGAACACGCAGCATCCTCCTATCAGGAATCTATAAATATGGCTTAATTCATGTTTTTGACAAATGGTACCTCGTCCTCGAGCAGCAATGTTTGGGATTTGAAAGAATTTGGCTTTCAAATCCCGTCAAATTTTCTGGTCAATTACAAACCAACCACGCAAAACTCAAGTAATTTGTTGTCTTCACGTCATGCCAAGGCTGTCGATTGATGGAGGTTTTACGAAAGTCAGGCTGTCACTCCTTGAGTGTTAGAAGTGGAATTGCACAAGATGAGGCACAGAACATCCATGATTGAGCTTACAGCTGGGGATAGATTGCACCATCATGCCTACCTAGGTTTTAATTTTACCATATAATCAAGCGAACTCCAGGATGAAGAGCACGTTATGTACGAAACAATTTACCCAGCCGCGAGTAACACCGCCAATAAATGCGTACCTGGCCTACGAGGCAAATGCCTGACCGACTGGGCCACACTGCATGACTCTTTGCCTCCTACATCGATGGATTTACGGTGACCCTCTAATCTCGTGTGCATACTAAGCGCAGAATGTAGTCCTTGCTCTGTCGGTACATCTCCTGAGCCTGCAGTTTCAGTGAAACTTCGCCACCTGCTTGAATGAGTACTTTCATCAGCACCTGCACAATAGGCAAAACTCATCAAGAGCGTCAATGTGAATTACTACGGTACAATCTGTGGAAGTTACAGGGCTGTGGTACCGCTATTGTATCGCCTTCGGCTTCGCACATCTTCGCAAGCATCTTTCTTCCGCTTTGCCCTCTCCACATTCGAAGCGTATAGCTGCCGGACAAGAAGCCAAGAGAAGATCTGAGTGATGCATGTCGTTCCAAATACCAAGAGGGCCACGACCATGGCGATTTCATAATTGAACGCCTCCCATATAGCTCCGACCATGTTGTAGTGGACAACTGATGCGGCCTCTGTTGGACGATGGGTTCCTGCATGAACGCTGCTGTGATTAGCGCGATAGACGGGTTTAATTCCGGCACTCAAGAGAATGTTCTCCGCGGCCTGGGTCTCCGAGTGTCCATGCTCCAATCCAAACACAATGTTCCCAATTCCGACGACCCCGTTGCACAAGCTACTGCCTGCCAGATCCACGATGCGAAGTGCAAAAGTGCCTTTAGTCATCAGAAGGACGACAGCGATTAGAGTAAACAAAAGACTGGTAAATATGGTGATCATTTGCAGTAACATGTGGGGTATCAGCAGTTTGGGCGATCTCTTACTACCGTCCAGGCCTTGCATCAAACAAATGACTCCGATAAAACCAACCACGCAAAACACGCATGTGGATGAGAATAGGAGAGTCGGATGGCGAAACCATAAAGGTGCAACAAATGGTTGAAAAAACCAGGACCATATTGGATCTTTGGTATATATAACCACTGCCGTCGTCATCAAATACAATAAGCACAGCAGCTCTATACATGTGACCAAAAGAGCGTACCCTTTCATGGTCAAACATCGGCTGAGTCCGAGTCCTTTGGTCGTGTTCGAGGCCGGAGGGGTATCGTGGCTGGTACCTACTCGATACTGGCTGTTCTCTTCTTCAGGGTCAACCTCGATTGAGGACAGCTGTTTACCATTTGGCGAGCCACGACTTCTGGATTGGTCACTCTCATTGTGGTCCGTTTCATTTAACGATCCCAAAAAGATAATATTCAATAGCCGCTTGACTTTTGCCATCCACCGCAGGCGCCGGTTGAACACAATTATGCCTGGTCCACTAATGTTATCTGCATCATTTCGTGCTTGATCACTTGCCTCGCTGTCCGTAGAAGAGGCCAGTGTAGATACCGGGGACATGGTATTCCCGAGAATACTTACACTAGGCCAACATAAAAGAGACTGAACGAGATTACCACAAGTGGCAGCCAAGATTTTCTTATGCCTGACTGTGCCCGTATCCGGTTTTGAAAACGGAACTGTGCGCAGTTTACACACAATAACTGTGTACATGTAACAGGGGTTCTTTTTATATATGGCAAGCACAGCAGCACTACAAGAGCATGGCCAAGTGCGGAAGAAGAAAGTGCATTGAATGCTACAGTAGCTACGAGTACCACCGAAAACCAGCTCACGACTTGTTGACGGGGGAATCGGAACTTCATGGTGTTGCTTCACTAGATGCTGTAATGGTTTCCTATAAGAAAGAACTTTCGTGCAATATCCGACGCCTCCACATGAAGAAGCGTAAAATTTACTCTACTCTAATCAGCTCCATAACGGGCCATACTATACTTCACCCTAATTCTCACTTGACACGTTTTTGAAGGTGTCTGACCAGATCTATACAATACAATAAGAAAGTGAGGTGCTAAAAATTTTCAGACAGTACCCTTTGACCATTTATGGCTCGTCAATCGCAGAGCATGCCGATAGAGGTTATCCGACAATCCAAGGATTTGCACCTAGAGAGTTATGCGTTGGCTGAAAATTCGAATAATTTTGACGCCATTGTTTTTTCTGTAAAGTTTCCACATTAGCTTTTCCCGAGGAACTGCAAGAGGGTGAGTCAGGATAGATTAGACCTGATATTGCTTGTTCCGGCTGCAGTCTGATCGAGAGTTCTACTTTTCTGCTGGGACTTTTCCACAGGTTACACCTGAACTGTGCTTCCTGTGTCTAAAGTGTGTCTGCAGCGTGCTCACTGCTAAACTAAATTCGAATGCATTCGTTCACTAACAGCGGCAGGCAGAATTATAGGGTTTGCCCGTCCGATCCGGGATATGTGCTGGCTTGATCGTAAATGCACATACTGTACTTCAGTCATGTCGGCGATCGTCGAGTGAGACGCGCCATTTGTGTATACTAGTTATGCATATGCGCTACGAGAAACTGTCTTGACGCTGAAAATCGATCCCTAGGATCGGAAGACCTTCAGGATAGTTATGTTTCTTTGATCTGATCGATCTCCTTCGAAGGTCTGCGTTCTGTAAAATGCAAGTCTCTACATTTGGATGACTGATATATTATGGGTTCGCCCAGCACGCTCGTCAATTGCCGCAAGTATCCTTACAGATCTGGCGTTTGTATGGCATTGATCCTCCGCTCGTCCGTCTTGGGAAGCACGAAAGGTAATCAGATCATGCTTTCCTGATACATTTTGTTGGCGCAAAATGATTCGGCAGTTGACTTCGCCAAGTCAGGCAGAAGACAGCGCTCACACCAAAATCTTTCTCGCTACCGCACTAATTGTAAGTACATGTTTTTGCTTGATTATAAGATCACTCATCGTCAGTTGCGGCAGAACTTTTGGAAACGGGTTACCAGATCCAAATCAGTAATTTGACCACGCATGAGGCCCGAGTCACGATGAGCAAAGACACAGCATACACGAATCTACTGAAATCACAGTCACAGAACTGAGCACGCTCTTCATCGCCCACCTTCTTCGAACGAGACTTGCACCAGAGCTCACTCGATGGCGATCACCTCTGCTGCTGCAAAGAAAGGAAAGTGAGACTCTCCTTCACAGTCACGAAGAACCAAAAGTTCGTACGTCGAAAACATCGGACTTGGCCAAAGCGAGTGTTCCCAAAGCCATTGTTCCCGCGGGCGACGGCTTGGCACTTTGACCCATGGTCTTCTTAGGCGGCCCCTAAAAAAGCAGAGCGGATTCCCCGTCAGCGGAGCAACCTAGCCGGAGCCACTTACTCCTCCTTGGTCGAACACTCCTGAATCGGCGAGCCTAAAATGGAACGAATGCACGATTTTGACTGTTAGCGGATGCAGGCGATCACTTACGCGAGAGTTGCTGGAGGTGCTCCACCGCCGCCGCCGCCGCCACCTCCTCCGCCTCCTCCGCCTCTGCTAGCCGTAGTTTGCACCATGGTCTTCTGTTGAAACGGCTGCCTCGCGGCCGATTTCGCACCGCCTGGGGGCTAAATTAAGGAAGTAAGTACCGCAGTTTACGGGAAACAGAAGCACTTTCTCCGGGTTCACTCACAGCACCAGTATCGAAAACGTTCGAGTTAGCCAATCTGAAACGAAGGAAAACAGATTCTGCCAATGAAAATGAAAATGCAGAAGACTTACGCAAGCGTTGCAGGCGGCATCTCGTTCGACGTTGGTGGCTTCCCGCTCTAATCAAATCAAGATTAGGTGGAGAAAAATCGTCAGAATCACCGTGCTTACCGCAGCGAATGGTCGTGCACCGACATTCTTCTTCTGGAGCCATGACGGATCTCGCGCAGTGTTATCTCTCGGCGCTGGTCCGCCGCCTCCACCACCTCCACCACCTCCACCATAAGGCGACGGCGATGGGCGGTTGAATGGCGACCCGCCGCTCGGTGGCTAAAATGACCCAGTAGACATCGATCGACAGTACGACAAGCAAGGCTCGCTTTACCTTTCGCGAGGAAGCTCCTCGGGCCGAAGCCCCGCCTCCGCCAGGGGCACCATGCATGAGGGTAGTCTCGGGGGCAGCGGGTGGTGGCTGCACGGCAGCATCGGCTTCGGCTTGCATGCGCTTCTTCGTATCATCGCCGCAACAACACCCACACATGATCAGCGTGAAAATGATCACTAGGCATATGCAGCTGGTAGCCACTAGCGAGGAAATCAGCGGCGAGATCGACGCGGTGTTGTGTTGCATTAGCTCGTTCGACCAAAAGTCGCGTCCGGCGTCGACCAACGGAGCCATGACCACCAATTGAAGCAGCGTCTAGCTTCGTACCACTCGCAGTGACGGTCATGAATTGAATGACAGAAGAAACGATGTTTGGCTGATCCACCCATCTAGGCAGTGTACTGCATTACTGCATTACTGCACACTGTACACTGATATGCTCTGAGCATAGCGTGCTATACGCTGACCATCGCATCAACGAACAAAAGCCTGTTACCTTGTCCCACCCCACCCCCTCCCCTCCACTAGACAGTTTAGGCCCACAAGTTTGCATAGGTGATGAAAAGGTGATACGCACCATCAGAAATCATCAGTGACTGTATCTGGTTTGTTTGTCTCCATCCCTACCCGCTGCTGGTATACTCTTGTAACCTACTGTGGACCGCCCTCGTACCATCTTAAAAATCTACGGGGCCTTTGCTATGTAAAAAATTGTTGAGTGCAGGCCATACAGAAGATAGTCTGACTTTACACCGACATAGAAGGCCTCTGCGCACCGACATGCCAGTCAGTAGACGACGTGGCCAACGAGTGGCTGCTGCGGTGAATCTCAGCTTTTGCGACTGATCGCGAGTCGGTTGGAAGGTATAACTGTAGCGAACATGTCGACCATCAATGTGAACAGCACGACGAGCAGCACGGCTAGCAGCAAAAAAAGCACCAAGACGAGTGGTGTCAAGGTTATCCGTGATAAAATCGGTTTATTTTGGCGTCAACATATATTGCGTAAGAAAAATTCTGGCTGGGATAATGGATTAACAAATCTTGTATTTCTTTTGAGGCAAGAAACCACAAGAGCAATCGTCGACCACGGACACCCCTTCGTTGACGTCGGAGGAGAAAAATAAGTTGGCAGCCGAGTTGGTGACGAATTCGTTGGGTATGGACAAGAAGACGAGGGCCCAAGTGGCAAAGGCGCTCGCGGCCGAAATGCAGCGACAACACGAAGAACGGGAGCGACGTCGAAAAGAGCTCATGCGGGCCACTGCTGTGCATCTGCCCTGGGGAAAGGTGAGGACTTCTCATGGAAATTCACAAAATGGTGTGCACGGTCACTCTCCCATACTGTATGCGTTATTTTGAAAGCAAAAAATGCTTTTCTAGAAGCAGATCTCCAAAGTGGCTCCAAAGCTCTCTCCAAAGCCTACAGTTGGTGCAACCGTCTATCCGATCAAGCTGGAGCCGATGCCGGAGCAGAAGAAGGGCAAGGAGACGTCGATCGAGGCTGATCTGTGGGAAGAAGACAATGCCTGGCGACCAGTTGCTGTTGCTCAGAAAGGGCAAAGTTTGGAAGAGCAAAGGAGAGCCTGGCTGGCAAAAAATGCAGCGATTCCGGCCACGGGCGAGAAATTTGACCACGTGGCACCACCGAGGAGCTCGGCGATGTTAGCTGGTCCTCCGACGGCTTCTTCTGGAATGGGGTTGGCGCATTCCAGCCAAGCTGGTCCTCCACCCGCCCCAGTTGAAGCATATGGATCACAACCGACTGACTTACAAATCGATGAAGACGCGGTGCAGGAGATCCACGCTCACACGTTCAACAAAATGTTGCAAAATATTTTGGTAAGGCTTCTATAAAATTTTCGCGGTAAGCTATAGTTGATGCACTCACTTTAGCTGGAAGCGAAACAAACGGAAATAGAAAAACAGAAGCCAGGGAAAAAGAGCAGGGAAAAAGAAAACTCAAAACGCAAGAGCCCGATAGCCAAAATGAAGAAACCGCAGGACATGACGCCGGAAGAACTGATCGAGCTACGCAAAAGAGATCCAACTCTGTGGGATCAACACACCCGCCAGAATACGGTCATATCGTTCGGTCTGATCGCCCCAACCGACGAAGATGTTGAACGAGGAAAGAAGACGGCGGCAGGAAAAAGAAAGACCAAGGTAACCTTTGACAATGAGGTGGACGTGGCGAGGGCCCCTGTCGGCAAAGATTTCAACCTCAATGAACGGATCGAAAAATCAAAGGCGACGTTGATGAAATGACGCGTGATCCGTGCTTGAATCTGGTGACGCTACTAACGAGCCGATCAATGTCTGATGTTTGCCCCTGGAAGAGCAAAGTGGCTCTGACTCTGACATTTTGGCGTTGACCCCCTTAAGCTAACAAATGCCCTACTTTATAATCTCGGCCAGCAATGCACAAGTCTGGAATCAGTCATTCCAGCCCAGCAGGCGGTACAATCAGCGTTGTTGGTGGACTTCAGTGCACATTGTTTCCAAATAATCCCCTGCTGCAATGGGATCTTGGCAGTCCGCTCTTTGGCAAGATGTTAGCGATAGCCTAAGGAAAAGCCAGGGTGTTTGTGGCCAGGACTCGTGGATTTGTTTCTCAGCAACTTGTTGGCCGGCGGCTAAGAAGTGAGCACGTCGAGAGACCACATGGACCGAAGAAGCCAGGCTCGTGGCCTGGTGGGTAGGCTTTTGCCTCTCACGCCAGTTGCGCAGTACGGGCGAGTGATCGACTCTCGGTCGGGTAATCAATGTGCCATCCCCCCCCCCCCCCCAGTGCGCTGTCACGTTTAGTGGTGATGTAAAACAGGAACAGGAAGAAGCGTGCAAGTGGTCGCACTGTGCCGAGTGCTTTCTCTTCGGGGCTGTATACAGATTCCGAGCTCCTATGGATCCATACATTTCACATGGATTCGGAGTAACTGTGCACTCCACATGGAGCCGCTCAGGATTTTGTAAGGTTCCACATGGAGCTGCCCGCAGATCCAAATCATGGAAAGCGTGTTAGAAGAATCAGAGGACATTGCCTGTAACAAGATGCGTGTTGTGTGCGGGCCATTCGATAAAGCGCTGGCCAAAATACTACCGACAATAGAACACCTGAAACAGTCGGGTCCTCGTGATTGCACACTGAACCAACAGTACTGTGGTGTAAGGTTCGAATCAAACCACGCAGCCCAGGTACCGAAATAGTTTATTGCAAAACTCTACTAGGCCGGACCAGATGGGACTCACGCAGGATCGAGGGAGCCAGCTGCAAACGTCAGGTCGTCGAGGAATACTGATCGAGACTGACTGATCCCCCAGGCAAAGAGCAGGGCCTTTATATAGACGATGCCCGGGTCCAAGGACTAGTCATATCAATCCCTCGCATGTTAGGAAAACCAGTCAGCTCGGCCTCTCGGCCTCGCTCGACCCTGACCAGGGAGGGAGACAAGTAGTCTGTGCCTCATGTGCACACTAGATGTCAGACAGATAGTCCGTGCCTCGTGTGCACGCTAGATGTCTAACAAATAGTCTGTGCCTCTGTGCACACTAGACGTCCTATGCGAATAGGACAACCATTGAAGGCACCTATTACACACCCAAGGGAACCCAAGACAGTAGCGGAATATGCACAA
This sequence comes from Mesodorylaimus sp. YZB2_4, assembly GCA_030248295.1. NCBI lineage: Eukaryota > Metazoa > Nematoda > Enoplea > Dorylaimida > Dorylaimidae > Mesodorylaimus > Mesodorylaimus sp. YZB2_4. Next base: position 671,563 of record JASANH010000873.1, on the reverse strand, counting down.
AAATTGCAAATTTGGGCACTTCCGGTCATTAAGTTCAGGACTGGCGAGCCGTGGTCAATCGCAAGCGTAGATCCAAGGTCTTGGAAAGGAAACAGGAAGTGAAGTGCGTGTGATATCTGAATGTTCGATTAGTCATCGCTTGGTCCTTGCGATGCCTGAATGTCGTGTTTTAAAAAGAAAGCCCTAAAACAATTTCTGAAAGCGAGCTTCACAGATTGCGGTGCGAAAACATAGCATGGGTTCGGATGTTCGAAACAGCAAATAGTTAACACGACATTTTGGCAGAATCTGCTGGGTGTGATCATGGTCGAAATTGAAGCCTCAAGGCTCTTAAGTTTGCCTACTGTATAAACCAGTTTTGGACCATTTTTTACAACGATAGAGATGCAAGAGAGGGGAATAGTTACCTGGTCCACGTGATTCTTCGGGAAGGTGTATTTGGAGGAGACGAGAGGTTGTTAATATATATATATTTATCTGGTATCATCTCAGTATGTAGCCTCGCCAGCAACATGATCATAGCTCATCAATCCTTGCTGCCTTTAGAGAATTCAAGTCGTTCGAATGGATTACTTTTACGGTTTTTCTCTTCGGCCTATTTTGATCTTATGAACGTGTCGCGTTGTTCTGACACACCCTTCCCTCACGTGAGGTCTACAATTAGTTGTATTCACAGTTACGAGAAATGGTCGTTATCAGATGGGATTCTCCCACAATTTGCTTTGGCGCGGCTTCTTGATCTGGATTTGGTTTTGGTGAGGCCATCACCGTAGCAAAGAATAGCGGCCTTTGTTCTTGTGAAGTGTGTTATCTACAAAATCACAAAGAGGCATAGCGCATAGGCACCAAAGACGATTTATGGATCACTGGGCACGACTAAGCCCATCGCTTCTTGCTCGTAGGTCCCTTGATCGTATCAATTATGGACTTCATTTCTTTGAAGAATTGACACTCTGCTCGCGCCACCAGGTCCATGCACCTGGCGAAAGTCATCTGGTGCTCGCCCACCTGCTCCAGCGACTTCTCGAGAATGGCCGACTGAGCGATGAGGTCTTGCTGAGCTTGCTGCGTGTTGAGGGCTTTCTTGGCGCGGGCGATGTCGTACTTGTCGCGGCGTTTTTCCAACTCGGTATATTCGGCCATAATTCGGGGGTAGTGAAACGTGACAAAGTCGTTCATCGGCTTCACCCTAAAACGTCACTCATTTGCTGCAGCTGGCCTCCAGCGAGATCATAAGCACTTACGAGAAGATCTGCACTTGCCGCAGAAACACGTCCTGGAATCCAGCAATGGCATGCATGGCCCCGGCCATCTCGTCCATATGTTGCGATAACGGAAGCAAATTGTCGAAGGCAGCATTCGAGGCGTCCTTCAAAGCCGATGAGTACTGCAGCCGATCGCTGGCCAATCCCATGGCAGACGCAACCAAACGCTCTCCCCGAAACGCTGGATTCGTCTGAGCCACCATCCGAACCCTCTCAATCATCTTTTTCACTTGATTGTACAGCGTCTTAACTCGAGCGAGCTGTTCTGCCAACATGGGAGAGAAGGGAGTCGTTCTGTGGTCACTGAGGAACATAACCAAACTTGATTGCCGGCCACCTGTCAGCGTCGACGTTGGAGATTGCAACATTTCCGAAACTGCACCTTTCCCAAGCAAACCAGCGAGCCGCCTTCAGCAAGTGTCCACTCACCGCTGCCTCAGGATTCTAGTTTAAACACTCCGCTAGGAGCAGTGTAATAAAGCAGTGTGAGGACTTTTGGAGGGGAGTCAAGTCAAGGTCGACTCTGCGCTACCTCGACTTCACATGTCGTCAGGACTTCATAGGTATTCACAGGTTCACAGGTACTCAAACAGCTGAAGAAGTCAAACAGCTCTAGTTTATCATCGCAGGAGCAAAATCGGTAGTTTTTAGAACAGGATCCTGCGTACGCTAAAATGCAACAGCCTTCAGTGACAATCTCACAAGTCAGCCCCTAACTACAAGTCGGTTTAAGTGTGATGGCGGAATTCTGATTTGAGTGAAAATTAGGTAAATGTTCGTGGGCCCCGGTGATAATTCGTAATTTTCTCGATAAAGTTATTTGATGATTTCCAAAAGTCGGGGTGTGGTAACTGATTGTGGGAACGCGTGAGAACTGGCTGAACACAAATTTGACTGATGATTCCAAAATCAGCCGCATAAAAATCACATTGATTAAATCTGCAGGCAGATATCCTCTGGCCGTTACTATAGTGTCAGGGATGTCCTCAAACAAACACCTCTTGTATCTGATAGTAGAGAAATAAACCGTTTCGACTTTCGTCCGGCACTGGTCATTGTGTCCTGAAAATGTCCCGCCCCAAAAAGTCGTCTCGAACCACAAAATCTTACATGCTTGTAAAAATAAAGTAAAAGACAGGAGTATTAGGGCTTGAATGCAAGTGCAGTACCCACAGTGGACAAGAAAAGTTTGGTCACAGCTTGCCTCCTGTACTGTACCAAGGAAGTTTTACGAGACGAGATAGGTCCAGTCCAGTCTCGTTCAAGTAACCGATGCCCACCCATGTAAGCCCAGGTAGCTGTGTAAGAAGGTCAATCATGCCCAGAGTCGTGCAGTACTTAATTTTGGCCTGTAGTGTAGGGTCCGTAGGCATGCCGTATGCTTTTATAACAATGCGTGACTTATGGTTTTCACAAAACCTAGTGGCAAAGCAAGGCCCAATCAGCCAACCAAAGGCACGATGAGCACACAAACAAAGCATAATATGCTCGGCTGGAAGGCCATTATACTACACAGAAAAGACTGCTTACGGTACACATTCATCGTAGGGTTATGCCTTTCCGAATCATTCAATGCCTCTCTAACGGAACGTCGTGTCCCCACAAAAAGGACGAGCCATTATTTGGTGTTGATAGTTCATACCAGATACGACCAAAATCTGATTCCAATTGGCTTGCTACATCGCAGCGAACGTAAAACAGCTGCCCGCCAAGTGAGCATGCGCATATCTCTCGGAGTGGTTTATAGTTCCGCCTGGCAGTTAGAAGGTGAATGGTGAAACTACGTGCTTTTACGCATAGACCATACTGGTACCTTATAAAACCACTGTCCCTTTTAACGTTGCCGAGCCAGCTAACAGTCGGTTCTTGATACAACGCAAAGATGGTGAAGCTGGTTGACTTTGTGTTAACTTGGAGAACGTATGATTCATTCGGCTAAAAGGGTCACCACATTTTTGAAGCTACAGTAGATAATCCTCAGCACCATGGCGAACGTACTTTCCCAAAAGACGACTGTATCTTGACTCGGCTATCCCCAGCCATAGCATCTCCCATCAAAGGATTCCATTCTAAGGCTGGAAATGCTAGCTGCACATTAAAAATGCCAAGGGCATTGCATTTTCTGTACCACTCTGAAATCCACAATATCTCGAGTAGCGTATAAGTGGCCCAAAGCAGGTACCTACCTAAGGCTGTTTCCAGAACTAGCATCGGAGTTACCCCGTGCGCCACCATTAGATCTCGCACATAAGCCAAATCCCCAATCAAGCCTGGGTTCAGCGCAGACGTTCGGTTTTGAATCTTTGAGTGTAGCAATGCGAGGCGTCGAGCAGAGGTTTGATTACATTCGAGAAACTTAGATTTGGATGCTTGCCACAAGTATGAGTCTAACGGCGATGGAATGAGGATGGTTCCATTAGAAAAATGTTTACCCTTTGCCGGCCATCTGATACTTTCTGTTGTAAGCCTAAACTAACGATAAGGGGTATTGATGTTGCTGTCTTCAGGCCATGAAACTTGCCTCATAAACGCTCTTGCAGGGTCAACCTTTGCCCTGGCTGCTTTCGATTCACCTATGTACCAATAATCCGATCTCTGTTCAATGACTGTGAGTTTGAGGATACTGTCATCCTTTTCAAACACGTATTGATGCGCCCGAGATTTTTCCTGATGCAATTGCGCCCAACCTGCGTTGCGAGTCTCGCGAACCTGTAAGCAGAGCGGGTCCTGCTGTGTATGAGACACGTTACACACTCGGGTAGTGGTCACTTTTGAGCTTTCGCTTACCAAGTTCTTCAAGTACCTTTTCGCATCGCTGTCTAATATTCCAAAACTCCCCACCGATATTTTTTGCGATTCTTCGTCCAATGCTATATTCTGACCTTCATCAACAGACTCCCAAGGTCGGGTCGACCAATTATTTCCTGCTTGTGCCTTCGCTAAAGGCAACAACATCCGCAAAACCTCTTCTTGTAGAACTATGACTGGCACAGGCAGTTCCGCGCACATAATCATCCATTCTATCAGTGCGTCTGCTACCAGAGACTCCAAAGGAATTATGGCAAATTTAGGATATGAGCTTGGAACCTGCAATGAACTCATGCAGAGACCATAACGTGGACTGCACTCTGGCTCACATACCCGTTGACTCCACGAACTGAGGGTGTAGAGCGAAATGACCATGCTCGCCACAGCAACTATGCCCAGCAGTGAATGGAGAACACGTCGATTTGTTCTTTCCGGCATGGTTACCAGCCGAGGATTTTGGTTCGTTTGCATGGAACTCAAATAACCGAAAGGCCTTTGCTGTACGCAAAAAGAATAGTTTACACGTGGCTACGCAGGGAGCTCCTTTCACTTGTTGAATCCTAATCTTCGCGACCTCGTAGAACAGGCGGGAGAAGAACAAACTGGTCTCGAGTTTTTGGTTACACCTGGGTATTATTACTTCAGCACGACTGAAAGACACACTGGGCGGTGCCTCCACAAGAAAGAGAAGCTGCACTTTTGAATGAAGAATTGGCCTTCTATTAAATGATGACACCTAATTGTATTGTGTAGTGCAATATCTTCGGAAGATGGCCTGGTTTTTCTTCGTAAGATCACGTATTTGGTCGTGCGAACCCTGTTCAGTGGTTCCAGAGGCACTGACGGGAAAAATATGCCATTAGTATTGTGAGCCCTGCCAAACATACGCTTGGCCTGGTGCGTGGCATATTTGGTGTCTACACGCATACATACTGTAGGTATGCCTAACAACTCACAGCACGTCAGCCTAGCCGTGAATGATTAAGCTGTAGGGTTGGAACTCTGGATGCTGTATCTCCCATTTTATAAAGCTGGCGGGTCAAAGTGTCGAATGCTCATTGGTTTTTCCGAGTTTTACGACCTACACTTGGCGACTTGCAGTAAAATCATGGGATAAATGCACATTTGATATGCCCCAGCCATACCTAAGAATAAAGAGCTTTCGCTTCGGGCCTTAGCAACTTTTATTTTGCCTTTTCCTGAAGTCCCAGACAGACTTGCAGCAATAAGTAATTTACACTAGCGCACATTTTGATGCTCAGGCTTGTTCTATGCGCACCAGGACCACAATGCTTTGGTAGAAGAGCCTGGATAGAAGACGGTGGAACCAGTCTAAAGTTCTCGCGATTCTTTTTCTGGGAAGGCTGCGTCGTCAGGTCGCTGCAGGGTCGTCTTAATTTTCTGAAACCTCATGACCGAATCTTTCAATCGATCTTCACCGAGATGGCTTTCCTTCACGGAAATCAGCGATATACGAGCTTCAAATTCCCAACGAGAGACGTCAAGGCGGATGGCATTCATTATCCGATCAAAATCCATCACGTTGATTCATCGCTAAGCTTTTACATTACGTTGCCGCAGAATGATAATGAATATAGCAAGTACTTCGAAGAATTAAATAATATTTATAAAGCATGTGAAACCAACAACCCGCTTTCGCCTTTGGAGTCGGTGCAAGTTGGCGATCATTGCATTTTGCGTCATCATCCGCATTATTACCGAGGCGAAATTATCGCAGTTAAAGGTAAAAAGGTAATTGCCATCGACTTGGACAGTGGCGAAGTGTTCACATCCGTTCAATTAAACCATGTTTATCCAGTGGTGAAAAATTCCTCTTTGCGTCAGACCCCAGTTTTTGCTATTCGTTGCAAGTTGGGTGATATCGTGCCAGCGACTGACAACGGTGAATGGAGCGAAGAAATTTTGGAAGCCTTTAACGTAAGTCTGGATCATTCTATTTTACTAGTTTTATATCGAAACATTTATTTTAGAATAATTACGTGAATTGCCTGTTAACGTGCGAATTCTTGGGTCAAGAGGAAGGCAAGCGGTGCGTCAATCTGTTCATGAAAAACGGACGAGAAGTATCCGATCATATGATGGCGACTGGTTTGGCTCGCCGTCCCAGACGAGGTAAGCAGGGGTCAATTTTCGTCTTATACCTAATAGCTCAACTTGAGCAGCCTCTAATTAACCTGATTTCGTGACGTGGGTTTTCCCCGTGAATTTTAAGTTATCCTTCATTTTTTCCGAAACAGCTATTGTAACTTCACGGCTTCCGAAACTTGATCTTCATGCGGGTATTGGCGACAAGATCAATGTCATAGTTTGCTTCATTGAAAGTAAGTTTTGAGCGCGAGCATTTTATTCGCTTTTTACCGCTTTTTTGCAGGTACATCGTCATTTTTCGTTCAACTGCTTTGCAACGAAGATCTGATTTCGAAAATCTCTCGTTGGTAGTCATGGGAAAATTTTAATATGTTTGGATTTCATACTGTATAGTTTCGAGTAATGTGTTTTTGGAGTTCTTTGGATGAGTTTGTTGAGCACGTCTTAATCAGCGCTGTATTTCACGTTTTGATTGACGGTTTTCTCGGGATCGCTGGCGGGTGGAGGGAATAAAAGGATTTACATGAGTTTGCTGTGAGACGAAATTGATGTAAGCGGGTATGTTCCTGCGGACGTTAGGGATACGTACCGTGCGGCCGAGGAAGAAAACTTTGGCCGCTACAGTGCAAATTATTTAGGTATTTTGTGGATTTGCGATGAATCGGAATTTGTAGTGCAATGTTTGGTGCTATCAAAGGAAAGCTTCAGTCGGTGCAAAACGACATCAGCGAAGGGTGAGTACCGGGTTTTCCAAATCAGGGTATAATTTCAGGGCTTCTTTCCTTTTAGTCTTCGTCAACTTCGCAAGAAAAGACCATTGAGTCAAAGAGGGTAAGTTTCCATATTTGTTTTATGCTACCTTGTTCTTACAGTTTTGATTTTTAGTTTGCCCTGTAATGTCTCATTCCACTTGGAGTTCATAAACGCGGATGCTGGTGGGGAACTTCTCCAAAGGTATTTGAATTTGCTGTTTTTCCCAAGTTGTGATTTTGGTTGATTTTTTAGTTACTCGGAATCATGGCATCGAATTCATTCAGCGACGACAGAGAATGTGGAAAGGGCGAGAAAGATCGATGCTGATTTAAATGCTCTAACTCAAGTGGTGGAACGAAAATCGAATGATCTCATGCAGTTACAAAGGGAATTGCGAAGACTGAATGTCGTGTCAGACGAGCTGTCAAATCTGATTACAGAGACGGGTAAGAAGGTTTTTATGTGCTAATTAATCGAGTGATAAACACTGATTTTTGCTTTTTATTATAATTAGCTGATTGATTGAACATTAATTTTTATTTTCTGCTTCAGCAAAACTAGAGGGCTTGTGTGAAGAAGTCGAATCGTCCATGGCCTATTTGGATGTCTTGTGTCACACTGAGGATACGCAAAACATCAAGCTCGAGCAAAGATTTCAACTGGCTCTGTTCCGAGAACGAAAAATGGCGGAATTGAACGAAACGAAAAGTCAGTGAAGGGGGATAAAGGATGGAAGGAGGGCGATCAGAGCTTCGTCTCTCAATCATAACGTATCTTATTTTACCTTCCAGCTCAAATGGCTCTAGACTTTATGCAAGAAACGGAGCGTCTGGATAAACGTCGTCATCAACAGCAGACGGACAAAATGAAGCTTCTTCAAGAAGCTGCTGAAATGGATATCAAAACATTCAAGACATCTGGCATCATTACAAGTAAGACAATGTCTCGGGTATTGACCAACAGCACGTGGTGGCTTATCTTTTTTATATTTTAACTGCCTGCCGAATCTCACTTTCTGGCTGTATTATGGCACTTGATGGACTCTTTCAGACAGTTTGCTTCCCATGACCGAAGATGAAAAAACAGGAAGGCGGCTATCGATGAAAGGGAGTGAAACTATGGAAACGATCGACGACGACGAAGGCTCGGTGCTGGCCTCTTATTCGCCCGACTTCGGATTTGAAGAACAGCATGCTTTGGAAGAGTTTCTATCTGGTATGCCTTTTTTAGTTCAGTTCAGCTTTTATGGTGGAATCGTGCAGAAATATTTTTTTTATTTCTGGTTTGCATCTGAGTCTGAGTTTTCAGCGCGGTGAGGATTGCTTGCTCGGATTATTTGTCTTCATTTCAAGCCTTTGGGGACCATTTCAGGGCCTCGTTTGGCTCGATTTCGCCTGGGCTGGGAGTAGACCCTACGACGTGGGAGTAGACATTGGCTCACAAGAGCATTTGATGAGCAATCGAATCATACATTTCATTTTAGATGTCAGATTAGAAGACAGTGGGATCGTCGGCGACACGGCCGTGAGTGTGGACAACGATGCAGAACAAGACGCCAACGGAAACAAACGATAAGGAACCTTCCAGTCTATGTACAGTATGTGTGCTTCGTACGCTTATGTGTTTCTGTCCCTTGTGCTGCGTCTAGAGCAAAGATACGTAGAAGATTATTTCTATCTTTCTTATGGAAGTGTGCTGCCCTGCGGACAAGGTCTAAGATTCCATTTGTCAGTGTCGAATCGTGTAATCAATAATGGCATACGACCAGAATCAAAGTAGGTACATAATACTTGCACAGACCAGTAGGCAACTTGTCTATTCGTCTTGCTCCCTCTCATCCGATCCTTCCAGGCTACTAATCGTACTCAGTTCTAAGCATTCCAAACGCGAAGTCAGCGTGGCATTGGCTTGTCGCAGAGCACCACATTCGTCCTTCCATAAATTGCCCTAAACGGAAAGAATGAGTGGGTGGAAATCGAAGAAAGAAAGACCCTACTTCTTCTTGTGATGCTTGCAATGAAGCTGCCAGTTCATCGATCTGTGCCCTCAGATTATTGTTATCAGATCGAAGGCGAAGTTCGAGTTGCACAGCTTCTTCCAAGCGTCTCTGATGTTCCAGTAGGGACCTGAGTGTCTGCACAGAGAAACCAAATGTGAGAAGGAAGAGAAGAGAAGAGTCAGGGACTACCTCGTCCGTTTGATGGGTGCTGGATGAACTGCCGAGGTGCTCCAAGTCCTACGAAAGAGAGTGAACTGTACCAAGCTTGAGGGACTGGGGCGGGACGTACCTCCGTGCTCAACAGCTGTAAATGGAGATCAGCTGCAGTTGGCGATGCTCGGGCACGCTTTAGTTTCTGAAGAGCCTCCGTGTGCATGGATTTGAGTTCTTCAAGCTGAAATGAGGGATGCGGGTGGAAAACCATCAAGCAATGAGTTCAGATGTCTTTGTTGCGGGAATGAAAACGGAAGCGGGTACAAGGGAATGAGGATGGATGGTGGCTGGAGTGACAGCTGGATTCTGGCTCCGCGGGTACACGTGGAGTACGTGACGTCATCAGCGCTTTTTTCAGCACCCTTGGAAGCTTCGACCCACCTACCTCTTCGACCGACGCCTGCTTGGACGCCTCCAATTCATCGCATTTCGCTCTCAGCATTTTCATTTCCGATTCCATCTCTATGAATCGCTTATTGACCTTGCTCCGCTCTCTGAAACAAGCCAGCCCCGTCCTCTCATTTTGCTTTTGAAGGAACTTGGCTCACTCTCGTTCTTCTTTCAACAAGCGCATGGTATCCTCCATTCGATTCTTGAGCATGTGCAGATTGCGTTCAGTGATCTCGTCCAACCTTTCACCCCCGCCGCTGCCCACCCTCGCAGCCAGTGTCTCGTCCGTGTTGCAGGCGACTTCTCGTTGGGCGCTTGTCAAGGAAGCATAGAGTTGGCTGGAGGCCAGTGCACTCTCTGGGATGTAGCACTGGCAACTGAAGTCCCTCTTGGGTAATTGCTCTATTTGGGCGTGGGGTGGCTCGCTCGCCTTATCAGCATCCTGTTTCAGCTTGTCCAGAGTAGATTGCAATTGCTGCCTCTCCTGAGCCCACTCTCTTTTCTCCAATTGCAATTGGATGGTGTCGGCTTGGCTGCGTTCAAGTTTGGTTCGCAGTTGACGAATTTCGTCTCGATACTTATTCCTCTCGTCTCGAACACGGCTCCATTTCTCTCGCCAGTTGGCCGTGCACGCTGACCACCACTTCATCGTCTTCTCCATTTGGCTAGCACGGGCCTTGACCTGCAGGACAGCAGAGTGCAGCACGAGGTCTGTGTCAGAGGGGCATGTTGGGAGCAGTAGCCTCATCATCCAGGTCTAGTTTCAGCTGATCGTGAGTGGTGGCTCTGTCTGTGGAGACAGCGGTCGTGCCCTGTTCTGCATGTGCACCTTCTAAACTGCTTGTCATTCGGGTACTCTCTGCCACAGTCTCACCTCCTCTAGCTCCCTCAGCCTCTGTTCTTCGCATTCTTCCCAGTTCGCATGGCGACACCTCGCGAAAGAGGATGCCAACGAGTTCGACGGGCCGCTGCCGAGGTCGCCGATGCTCGAAACCAGTCCGAAGTCGGCGCCTCCGCTGGCATCGCTGGCGTGCATTCGAATAGGGTACAGGTCCAAGTCGTTGTTACTGTGGTAGCGGTTGTAGACGGCCGGGTCGTTCCTGTAGTCGAGATGGTGATTGGCGACTAGATCGTTGGCCGCAGCGGGCACAGAGGAGTTCGTGCGTTGCCTCTGCTGGTCACGGTCAGTCGAGGCGCTCATTGATTCGTCCTTTTCCAATTGACTGCTCTCTAAGCGGTTGGGCGACGACGGCGATGGGAAAGAGGCAAGCGGACGGCTAAAAGCCAAATATCAGAATTTGAGACATTCGACAAGGCTAAACCGTATAAACACCAATGCGTCTCCAAGAGCAACGCTAGCACCGCAGGGATCCGGCCCGGCCCCATTGTCCTGACAAGCCAAGGATCGATTCTTCCATTAGCCTTCTTGGGTTCGATTTTTATGGCCCGTACAAAGTAAATGTCAAGAGGTGACAATGGGGACAGGCAGGCCCCATGCGCTCAGCTGACCAGAATTGCTTGGCCCTCTTGGTCACGAAAAAGGCCTCCAGTGCGGCTTATCCTCCCCTCTGGTCGCATTCCACAGTCCACTGCCCCTACCTCACGGCCTCTACGCTCACTCCTCGACCCTCGACTCACCACTGGCGAACCCGAATTGCAGAGATAAGGGGAAGGAAGGAGTAGTGCGTCACCAACCTGCTAGTCTTGTATAAATACACATGCATCGCCCGACGGCTTCCACTTCCTGCCCTATCCGCCTCCGAAATGTGGCAACGAGGCCGAGTCTTCTCCTCTTCCAAAACGCCTTCAAACACCCAACTCGCTCGCACTCATCCTAATCGCCTTGGCTGAGATTTTATATTCCCACCAGTCCAAGCATACTTTCAACTCGCAGCCAACATTTTCCTTCCATCTTTCCTAGACGCAATGAGCGTGGCTGTTGTTGGCGAGTGCTTGAAACACGCCCCACTTGCGTCCACTCTGTCAGCAGATGCTTGAAAAGAGTTGCCGCCTGACGCCCTGCCCAAATCGCTGAGCTAGCTTATAATGTGCGTAAACATCGACAGCAAAGCTGTGCAGCGAACAAAGAGCCCAGCAGCTGGTAACTTGGCGGTATGTTTCATCCGCGTCCAGGCGTCTTTTCTTACACTTTTTAGTTTTACACTATCTCATAGAGCACACCCGTGAAACTGATGGATTCTATTTTTTCTAATGATGAGTAGTCACTCAAAAAACTTTACAATTGTAATATATCCTGATCATCGTCACAATGAGAATCACAAACAGAAAAGTACATCTCAACTATAAAATAAAATCCATTTAAAAAACCTCACACAATAATAATAATAAACCCAAACGAAATCGAAACCATCAGTAATCTTTGGCCTTTGACAGTCGTGGGAGTGACCCGATGCTGCGGCGACGTGGGCGAAGTAAACGCCACCCTCGCCGCGCTAGAAAAACACGATCAATCTTCTTTCTCGTGATCTGAATAACAAAGAAAAAGAAATCTGCTGACAACGAATGACATTTTCTGGAAGAGTCTGCACATGCGATTCGTGAAACGTGCCTACGATGCGACATTTGATACAGGGTTCATACAAGGAGCGGAAAATGATTTTCCCTAATTTCCCAGACAAAAAGTCGACATTTCCCTCATTATTTTCACTCTGTCCCCGCACTACTAGACCAATTTCAACTGATATATTGACTTTCAGCGTGATAAATAGATACAGAAAAGGCGGGTGATTCGACACTTGAAACCTCAAAATGCAACCTCTCGCAGTATTGTCTGATTTTAGCTCCGAAATTCCAATTTTCTCAGGTTTTCCACACATTTCTAGCATTCCCTGATTTTCAAACCGTGTATGAACTCGGTGAATATCCCCAGACGGGGCATGACCAAAATGATGCTGTGCAGTACAGTTATACATCCCACCCCATCAATGGACAGTCTGTGCATGCAGTTGGTGCGCGTGATTTCAAGAGGCACTACAATCAGTGCTGCAAAGGTTCGTGGTGCTCGTGTTCTCGCAGACTTACCACCAGACTCATCGCTATCGGGATAAACCTCCTCACGATCGACCGTAGCGTCCGTCGAACACAAGGTGTAGCAAATGACTGATAAAATACCCAACGGCAAACCAAACAAACAACAGGCTAACAGCGGTTGACTAGCGAACATCCCCTAAAAAATAAAAAGTCGCAACTTGGCGAAGGGAAGATCCCCGAGATAAAAAAGGACTCACGTAGATTGCTGTGTAGAATTCGAAAACAGCACGCCGCACACGTTGAACAAACCCTCGGCCTCCGGAAGGCTATAAATAAAAGGAAATAAAACGAGGCAATGATTTAGATTCGAACCCTCCGTACTTGCACACTGCCATTCAGGACATTCTCCAAGAAAAGTGCTAATGATTCCTCCGTCATCTGTTCTGGTTCGTCCTCAGGCAAATAAAACTGATATGAGCTGACGTTGAAGACCACTAAGCTTGGAATAGACATCGTTCCAGTGACGATACTGTTAGCGAGCTCGTTGCCATCCAACCAACCGAATTGATAATGAGGGTGCAATCGGTCGTAATACTGCTTGATTGTTTGATGGACCATTTCAGCGAATCTGGAATTGAGACATTCTGTAAATATCTAAACTGATACCAGCATCTTATCCTTAATTCAAGTTCCTGAATAGCAGTCAGTGCACAGGGTTCGTACAAGGAGCGAAAAAGATTTCCGCCAACTTTTCCAAGTTTTTCGGACAAAATTCGGGTTTTCCCCGATTCTTTTACATTGTCCCAGCACTGTTAAACCAACTTCAACTAACGTCCAGATTGATCAATAGGAAATTAATAATGCAGAAAATCTGGGTGATTCGAAATTGGAACCTCAGAATACAGGCACCCAGTTTTCCCTGATTTTCGCTCAAGAATTCCATTTTCCCAGGTTTTCTGGCCTTGTATGAACCCTGGTGCAGCAGCTTCACACGGCCTTACTTCTTCGTAGGTGGATCTTTCTTCTTCTTTACCAAATCCAAAACTGCCAGGACGAGAAGCTTATCGCAACAAAGCCCCATGTCATATAAATTGCCATAGCTGACCAAAGGCATACGGCTCCAACGTTCCGCCAACAGCCATTTCCTCAACGGCATAGATCCTGAAACAGTTGAACAAGTAAAATTAAAATACGATTTACATATAAAAAGGCCGTACTTTCGTCGTACACGTAGTAAGTGTCGTCCTTGAACACCAGCACGGCTGGTGCCGAAACGGATACATTCTACGATAAAATCAAAATTAAAAAACAGGTACATTCTTCAGGCCATAATCGTACCTTGGTCAGACTTTCGGGAGCAGTAGCGAAGAAATAGGACTTCGAAAACATTGATTTGGCTTCGTGAAAATAGTTGTCCTAAAGTAATTGTGCAGGAAGATTGCAAACGATAAATTGGTCAGCTTGTACCTTTAGCTTATTAGAATCGTTCTTGGCAATAACCAACAAATAAAACCCGCCTTTGTAATATTTATTGTACGTTTTCTGGAAGTTATCTCGGTCTTCGATCTCGCGAACTTCGGGTCTAGAAAGAATATTACTACAATAAAATTCAAAATCTGCTAGAAAAAGCGATTTCTTACCCTAAACTTTTCCAAGCAAAGTCAACCATGGCTTCTTTTGTACGATCTCCGTCGTAAGGAATCTCTACACCATGGCGAAAACTTAAAATAAACCACCAAAGTAGTTCAGAACAAATGGGAAGCAGGAGAGGTCTAACGTACAATTTGATTGTTGGAAATCCATGAATGTCAAGTTTTGAAGCAACATCAGTGAAGCGAGTGCAGTCAACACGACCAACACGGACTGAAGAGCCAGCCAACGCATTTCCGACTTGTTCCCACGTTGGATGTAACTTCTTGCAATGGCCGCACCATGGAGCATAAAACTGACAACAGAAATAACGACATAACTGCATCCATAACCCCGACACAAAAATTTAAAAACATACCTCGACAAACCAATTTCCTTCCCCTTTAACATCTAAAAATCTGAAAAGAATCATGCGATTATCCTGATGCTAGCTTACCTCCTCATCGTCAGGCACGATCCCTCTTACTTTTCGTTTAGCTCCAAGACAGCGGACGGAGTATTTGAAGAGTGACCTGCAGTAAGTGACGACTGATACAAGACGACGAAACACATCAACGAGAGCAGGGAACGCATGGCGACTAGAACTGGAACTTGAATAATAAGCGATTCCTAAAATGGAAACACGGAGTTTAGAAACCTCATCTTCCATGGAATGGATATGAATGAATGGACCTGGAATGGGGCAATACGATACCTATCTAGGCTTCTACGCTAGAGACCACACTGTGGTTTTATTCATATGCGCTGTTCATAGATATAATTTAGGTACCTTAGTAAAGTATCTAGATCTAGGTACCGTCAAGCACTACACTACGTATACGAAATCGAAAATACTGCAATCGATTGCTGCGGCCGCACATGCTTGCCCGGATGCTTTAGCATGTATATCTCACCTGCTAAACTATTTTCATTCCATCAATAATTGCATTAAGTCAAAAACAATTAAAGAATTTTGTCATAGCTAAAAAACTAGCTACTTTTTTATGCAAAAAGGTTTTAATAATAGTACTTAATAAGTTTTCTTGAAATCTAAACTGATTATGAGTACTTGCTCCTGCATATAAGGTGCGAGGCGAGAGGGGTCGTGTGTCGTCGATTCGTCGCTATATCGATACGTGCGTCTAATCCTGCAACGTAACACGCACAATTTTTCCAGCGGTCGCAGGCAGCGTTGCATACTTATTGCAAATTGCGGGTAATTCAAATTGCGCTGTAATGCATATTGAAAGCGCCACAAGGTGCCAAAACTCTTGCTTCATGTTCATGTTCATGCTTTATTCTAATTCATTATTTTTTACAAGCGTATCAGCAACGTACTAGGTATTGCAGCGTTTTTCCTCCCGTTGGAACTCTTCTGCTAGAGCCTAATTACGGTCAGATGATCACAGGTCCGCCACTTTTGGGTTACCTATTTAACATATTTTTGATTATAATAACGTGGATTGGCCAGACTCAGTTTGTTAGAGAAAGCAGCCGCGTTTGGTGCAGCGCGGTTTGGCATTTGTTTTTCTATGTTGCTCAGAAGGCAGAGGCTGGAATCACCCTGGGTTCAATCCCCGATGATAGAGGTCGGTTTGCGAACCATAAACCCTCGCTGACCTTGCACGCTGGGCCGTGGGTGACTCACCTGGTACCCTAGAGGTGCTCCGAGTGGAGAGACGGCACCCCGCCCGCCATCGTCCGAGGAAGTTGGTGTCCAGTCCAGGATGCCCACGTGTGGAGGTGCTCCTAGAGGAGGCACGCAGCGGGAATCTGCAGGTGTGCTTGCCCCCGCACAGCCCTGCTTACAAGGTTTGACTGCTGCCCAGCTGAAGGCAAAAACGGGGTTCAGTCCAAAAAATTTTTTAAAGCAAAAAAGTAAAAGTTTGATAAAGAAAATGTGCTCTATCATACAGAGTTATTCGTTTTGCTTTTATACTTATTCGATTGCTTTTATGCTTATTCGGTTTTTAACAAGCGCATTTCAAAAATTCCCAAACAATCTTTGAGAACTGAAGGCGTAGAGTCAAGCTGTGAAACCATCAGCACATTTGACCTCTACCAAATTTGTTACTGAAATCAAATTACGGTGAGGTGAAGTGTGCAGATATTAATTCATGAAAATTTTTTTTGAGATATGTCTTTACTCCCCCTTTGAGGGTGGGGGGGGGGGGGAAAGGGGGCATTGGCTTGTACGACGTCGTAAAGGGGGGTCAGGTGGAAAACGACAAAATACGATGAGGGAGGGGGGAAGGGTGGAGGGGGTCAAAAATTGCTGATTTGCATACGACGTCGTATTTGAACCGCCTCTTTCCTCGCCCATAGCACCCATTCTTTGATTCGTGTTTCGGAAGCATGTTCAGGTCGAAAGTAGGTAAAGTCGATTCATAAAGTTCAGTGAGAAGTTTGGTTCCCAAAGACCTCATCGCACGTCAAGCAAGGAAAACCATCATTTCAATGGAAAAATTTGCAATTACGCCAAAGAGATCTTCGGTCGGGAAATGTACTGAACTTCCACAAAACTTGCAAGGAATCATTTCGAAGATCGGAAGACGCGAAACTAATATCGTAGGTCAGACATCATACAAAGTAAAGTAAAACGCAACTAGCAGACGTGAGCACAAGGAGGAGGAGGGTGGGAGGAGGAAGCAAAATTTGAATTACCCGCAATTTGCAGTAAGTATGCAGCACTGCCTGCAACCGCTGGGAAAATTGTGCGTTTTGTTTGGGTTTGCCTTTTTTCTTTTTTTTTTTTTTCGGTTTTCTTTGCGTTATCACCGACATATTTGTGGCATAAGTTTGGTCAATTCTGAGAAATGGCGGAATATCTGGCGTCGATCTTCGGTACCGAAAAGGACAAGTAAGTTTTCCTGAATTTTATGTGGATTGGCCTACCTGTAGGCCAGATTGATGCGTTGGCTACTCGTACAGAAATACAGTAACGACGTAATAACTTCGAGCGTCCATCGAAACTGAGGGAGCGAGAAAATTTTTTCTCGTGGGAGTTATTTCTGTGTGACTAATAAGATTATAGTGATGAGTAGACCTGAATGAAAATCGGTCACGTTTAGCCGTTCCCGGGGCGGCTTTTCCGCCTTTTTGAAGTTAGGAGACGTTTTTATGATTTCTGGCAACAATCTTTGGCTGAAACTTGAGAAACCCTTCTTGTTTAAAAACTGATGGAGTGTTCGACTTGGGTCCCGAAATCGAATAATTAAAAAATTGCTATTTTCGGATATGAGCTTCTACCTCAGAACTGAAAGACGTTCCAATTATGTCGGATTTACAGCACAATAGTTGGCATATTTTCACCGAATTTTAGAGGGAGCCATCTATCACCTGGGAAGCTAGGGCTGTTTCAGTGTTCGAAGTTACGTCCTTTGCTGTATCAGCGGATAGTGTACCATTAGGCCTAGTTGTACTCACTGCCGTTGGGTTTGCCGGATGTATATAGTTATACTACATATAAACGCCCATGATTTTTCTTTGAGTTGGTATAGACTACACGCTGCTGTGATTGACTTCCAACCGGAGCCATTTCACCTCATGGGCCTTAATTCCATGTAGGCCCGTTGTTTCCTTCCTAATATGTCTAGTCTTTCCCCTCTTCTTCTTAGGAGTGCCTGAATAAGCTTGTGAATGATGATTGAATTATGTATCCCTTTCTATAAATCCCACGTACCAAGTTTTGCGTGGGTTGCCCGGATCATTCTCGAATGTGTCTTAAATTTGTTTTTCACATGTTTCGTACTCGTTTTTTTCAGGGTCAACTGCTCGTTTTACTTCAAAATCGGTGCTTGTCGGCATGGTGATAAGTGCTCACGAATTCACAATAAGCCTACGTTTAGCCAGGTAATCTCGCATATGAATTAAGAATGTGTCTTATAGACTAATTGGCGTATTCTTTTCAGACCGTTTTGCTACAAAATCTCTACCAGAATCCGAAACGTGATATGCGCGGACCGAACACTGCTATGGGTAAGTGTATAATATGCATCATCTGCTCATATTGACCTTTTTTTGAGATTGGTTTTGTATTATGGTGTTGCAGGTTTTCGAAGTCCTGCTCCTAGGAGGTATCCCACGGATATGTGTTCCACGAATATGAGAACCTTCATTAAATGAGCAGTTATGGAGTACCTTTCTAGAAATCCCTAAAAGTCCTGGTTACTGTCTTCTTTAGCAGTCCGTTTGTGTAGTTTTATTCTTTTTTTGGGTTGTAGTGGGTGTCAGCGACGCGGAGGAGCAACAGCATTTCGACGAATTTTTCGAAGAAATATTTACGGAATTGGAAGACAAGGTAAGCAATTATATTTGTGCATGTTTTCAGTGCACAGATTCGACGCTTCTTTCAGTACGGCGAAATCGAGGAAATGAATGTTTGCGATAATATCGGAGAACACATGATAGGAAATGTGTACGTGAAGGTGAGGAAGTTATCGATGGATCAGGGTGTAGATCAATATTGAACTAGTGGTCTTTTTAGTTCAAACGCGAGGAGGATGCGGAAAAGGCCGTTGAAGCACTGAATAATCGTTGGTTTGGTGGAGCGCCTGTCTACGCCGAGTTATCACCTGTCACCGACTTTCGCGAGGCCTGTTGCCGCCAGTATGAAATGGGGTAAGTTAAGTTTGCTGGGCTGATCGAAGGGTGCATTTGATATGGCTCTGGGTGTGGGTACGTTTACAGAGGTGTGTGGTTTCTTCTTTCGGTTCGTCTCTTGTCTGTGTCTTGTGCTGATGTGGTTAGTTTAGTTGGGGCGGTTCTTTGGTTTGGAATGAGTGGCGTCGACATGAGCGCCACGATCTGTTCTCTCAACGTTGCTTACGTTGATTCTTTGTGCCCTTTCTGTTCCTCTTGGTTGGCGACCATGGTTTGATTAACGGACTCTTCTTCCATTTGTTATTGCACACCTAAAACATGCGATGTTTGGTGGAAATCCTTGTTGGCGAGGATGAACAGCGAAGGTATGTTCAGACGTGACTTTCGTCCAGTATGGGTGATGGTGGTTTATATTTTATTTAGACGGTCAGCTTTGGCGTGCATATGCCATCTTACTCTCTTGACCATTTCAGAATAACTTACGCCTAAGCCGGCTCTCTAATAAGTGGGACTAATTGATAAAATGTTGATGAATACGACCCTAAGGTTGCACTAACAAGGCTGCTTCTCGTGTACTAACACGGCATCGTGGATGCAGGGTGTGTCTTGTTCGATTGCAGGGAATGCACTCGAGGTGGTTTCTGCAATTTTATGCATCTCAAACCGATCAGCTACGAGCTTAGGCGAGAATTGTATAACCGTGATCATCCTTGGAGAAAGAATGGACAAAAAGTTAAACAGTCTGAACGACGTAAAAGAAAACGAAATAAAAAGGGCAGCGAACGAATTTCATGTAACGACGTGCGTGTCGGCGCGGCGAAAGAATTGGATGAGTTTGAGGATGAGGATATTTGGAATAGACTGGAAATTTTGGCCGGAGATGAACGGAAAGGTGAATCACGGCATTCTATCTCGTCTTCTTCCACCGATAGTCGATTCCGATCGACTTCTATTCCAAAGTCGTACAATATGAAACGAGCTTTGGATTCGCCTTCCCCGTCTATTTCTATTGATCTCGCGTTTTCGGTTCGCTATCGCTCCATTTCGCCCTCGTCAAACGAGGAACCGTGCCCGAGTTTGATAGGTGTTTCCGCGTGTACTACTAACACTAACAATGGTCCATGCAGGTAGCATGTACTCCTTGTGCTCGTGTCGGTGTGTGTGGTGATGTGGTGCTCTAGTTTCGTGGCGTTCACGAGGTAAGACATCATTTTAACCAGTTTTCTTTTCAGTGATTGCGGCAAAGGCGGGTTTTGCAATTTCATGCATTTGAAACCGATTAGTCGAGATTTGCGACGCCGATTGTACGGACGCAAGAGAGCTCCGAGGTAAGTGGCCTTGCTAGTCAATGGGGGGGGGCCTGTTTACTGATCCGTTCAATTTCAGCCCGCGAGGTCGTTACGATCGGTATGGAAGTACGGAGCGTAGACGCAGTCGGAGTCGTGATCGGGGTGATCGTCGAGGAGGCCGTTATTAATTACATCGAAAAGAATGCGTGACATTTGCTAAAGTGAAATAAGTAGTTTTCAATTTCCTGATCGAAGATGTTGTGCATGCAGATGATGAAAAGACCATCGGTATTGTGTATCCTTTTCTGTTGACTCTTGCTTCAGTCTGGCTTAAACTCGGGCTGATCGATAATTCCACACGCCAGATTTGCTGGTAAGGCCTTGTCTAGAAAGTGAGGCGTTTTTTGTAAAGTTGCGTGTGTTACGCGTGAAAGGTTCTCACCGATTTGTTTTGGATAAGGAAGTTTCAAATTGGTCATTATTTGGACGAATTCTTCTTTCGACTTGCTTAGTCTTGGATTGTACAAAAGTTCTTCGGCAACTGACGTGGTGGTCAAACCTGGAACGGACCTTGGTCAGAAGGGGTCTGGCGCGGGGACGTGCTTACCTTTGTAATCGTGGGCGGGATAGAGCAAGTAGTCCTTGGGCAAGGATAGGATTTGTTCGTGGACCGATTCGTAGAGGCGACTGGGAGAACCTGAAAATCTGAGTGGTGAGTGGTCAGCCAAATGGGTAGAGGAAGACCATACCTTCTTGGAAGTCAGTTCTGCCGCACCCTCTGATCAATAGGGCGTCACCCGTGAATGCCATACGACCAAGGTGCGATACGTAAGTCATACAGCCTGCAAACGAGGGTTTGCTAGATCGTTCCTTTCAGTGTGAGGACAACCCGGGAACCTCGGGATCAGTCCCAGGCATGCAAGACCAGCTACTGGAAGGAAAGTATGCTCAGGCACCCATGACATGAAAGGTGGTGTAATAGGCGGAATAGCCCTCCATTGAAGAAGATACCGCGGGAAGCGGATGGACTCAAATACCCTCCAGGCAGGTCAGCTAGTCGTTGTTACCTGAGATATCACCCCGACGGGTTTCTGCCTCGCCTGGAGGAGCATATCGAGCGGCCAACGAAGGCAACTGATACGCTGCATGTGGTGGCCAGTAAAGGCAGCCACATACTGCTACGTGTATAAGACGGCCAGTTACGGCAACCAGATACACTACCTTCTCCACAGGCCAAACACACCCCTCCCACAGTAGCCTTGGCAGAGCATTACCCCTCCCGCAACACCGATCCTGGCTCTCATACCATTCGTGTGACCTGGCGTTGAGCGTGCTTCCAATTCGGCTTCTCCGAAAGCCAGCTTCTCGCCGTGCTTCAAATGGACATCAGCCTTGGCACCCGACTCGGCTCCGATCACGCTCTTCACACCTGGCAAGCGGCGTTTGATCAGTCCAGTACCCGTTATATGATCCGCGTGAGCGTGGGTATTCACTAAAACGATGTTGTAAAACTTAAACCACAACAATTTGACAAAAACACTGTTACTTGCATAAATCAAGTTCAGGTTCATTTCTTTGATAAGAGTGATATCGCGATCCACAGTTTCCAGCACCGGGTCGATGATCACAGCCTCTCGGGTTGCGGGGCAAGCTAGCAAATACGTGTACGTACTCGAGATGTGCTCGAAGAGCTGAAAGATAAAGCACATAAAATAAGCCAACCAACTTACGATTAGCGCATACCTGACGAAAAATTAGCGGCCTTACAAAAGCCATAATCGATCGTCCCCTAAAAAATCACGTTATCACACCATGTACTTCCCACAAATCTGAAACATACGCGTTCCGGCGTACTTTGCACGAAGTCGAACCCGATTCCTCACCAAGTTTACTGATACTGACATGAGCACACGAAAAATACAGGCCATAGCTCAAACTAATCAGACGCTGCAATGAATACTACACTAATTTAGGTAAATTTGAAACGGCGTCTGAACGTCATTGAATCCCAGAAGCTAAATCGAATACAAGAACAAACTAGGGTCATTACGTCAAATTCTTTCCTGTCCCATGGCTTGATCCCGGCAGCATGTTTTAAGCCTTCCATACGTTCTTCTCGTAATCCCATTTAGAGGCGACGCCGGTCACTGGTTCAGAGTACACTTGAATCATCAGTTCCAACTGCTTGTTCTTCGTTTCTTCGTCAAAAAACCACAAATCTGGCCTCGTCACTGGAACATAAGTATTGGCTCACAATCCAGTACAACACGCCAACTGTGATTCATAAGTGTTCCAAGTTGGGGTCCAGTGAAGTATTTAATTTTTAAAGGTGGAAACCATCATTTTAGCGCAATTTTTGTAAAGCAAAAAAAACGGAGTCCCAAATCAATTTGATTTGTTCTGGGAGCTTTTCCCGAAATCTCTGACTCAGAATTAATTACTCTCATTACACGACCGAGTTTATAGTCAACCCCAGCTTTCAACCAAGCAGGTTGGAGGCATTTAAGCGAAGATTCATCATTCAGAATAGGGTCCCGGCGGGAGTCCTTTTTAGTAACATGGTAAGTC
The DNA here is from genome assembly GCA_030248295.1 of Mesodorylaimus sp. YZB2_4. Taxonomy (NCBI): domain Eukaryota; kingdom Metazoa; phylum Nematoda; class Enoplea; order Dorylaimida; family Dorylaimidae; genus Mesodorylaimus; species Mesodorylaimus sp. YZB2_4. Next base: position 648,947 of record JASANH010000873.1, on the reverse strand, counting down.
AGAGAAAACATACAATAAAGTCATTTGCTGCATCTGATTAGCAATCCTGCCAAAACCTCGTGAAAGAAACTAATTTCCATCGTATCCTTCCCTTTAAAATACGGGCGTCGTAGGCTATGCACTAGGTGCTCTGTGAATGACCCATACGAGCCCAGCGAGATATCAACTTACAAAATTTCTTCTGCAAAATCGTTATGAAGAGCGACAACGTCAAACCAAAGAAAGTTGTAGCCAGAATTAGTTTCCAGGTTCCGGTGGGATGATTGAATTCGGCCAATGTAGCGCGAAACGTGTAGCGGTACACTAAACAATAGTGGGCCTACAGAAAATGACAAAACAACCTTATCGTAACAACCATTACATCGCTTCTTCTCCTCCAAACTCAGGTTCTTCCAATGACCTTTCTCCTTTTCACGCAATGCCTTAAACTCGGCATCCGGCTTGCGGAAACGAATAGCTGGGAACGGGTAATCGTAACGATCCGAATAACCCTACAAATAGGATTCCATAAGCAATGACCAGGCATATTTACTGATAAACAAGTTACTCACCGGCTCTCCGGACAAGAAATAACCAACGTATTCGCGTCCAGCAGCAATGGCGGGACCATCGTTCAAGGCTTCGTGAGGATGATCACCGCCAGCAGTCATGGCCGTCAAATGCAAAGTGCGGCGAGACATGTTTGCGGCCACCGCTGAAGCCAGTCGAGCCAATGCCAACCTCTGGTGCAGCATTGTTGATCCTGTAAAGCAGAGCCTTCTTCGCAATTTTCACGTGCTGAATAAGCATAAAGAACAGTGATCTAGGGCACTCCTACCATGTTTTAGAGAAACGATGGAACCAACTGTTGCCCGAAAACGTACTGCAACACATCAGCATGAGCACTGAAGCACCCAACCTACCTTCGACTTATTTACCAGATTTCTCAACAATATAATAAGTGTCGATCACGCCTTCGAGCACGAACACAGACAATTTTTTTCGCAGAATCGAATTGGCGAAACTAAATTTGTCCAGCGGCTAAAAACTGGAACTCGAAACTGCACGACGCACCACAATCCAAAAAACCCACTTTCGTTTGTCATAAGCAGTCAAATACAAATCAAGTAGGGGCAAACGCGCGAACTTTTCAAAGACAGACCGACTGCTGTGGCGACCTGTACTCACGATAATTCAAGCGTGGAGCGTACATGGAAGGTACCTGAGCGTAAAAGTTTTCAGGTTATTTTTACAGCGACCTTTTATCTTTTGAAAGCTAGTCGTATGTACTGCTCTCGGCTGATTATGTCTCTTCCTTCAAGCATTATAACCTTAGTCTAGTCCCACCTCTCCCTCCCCCGCTGATTGAAGCTTGTTACCCGAACTACAGTAAGCTCGTCCCGATCTGGAAAGTTGTGGCATCACGATTTGGAAGCTTCGATGATCTCTGCCCGCATGTTGCCACGTTCATATTTGCGTGAAGCTAATTATAACAGCTGAAACTCAAAATTCGCTGTACCTCAACTATCTCGTCTCTGTCTGCGTGTTTTAGTGTAAAGTCTGCAATGCGACAGCTTCAGAAGAAAAAAGCCTTTTCTGCGAAGGTCTTTTTTATGGCACATCCGATACTTCCGCCCGCGAACAATTTTTTGTGTGGAAGAAGCTTGAGGCAGGTCGATGTTTGCCTGCGTGACAGGTCAGGCAGGCAAACACCGTGTCACGCGCCTTCCCCTGGTTGGATGTCCATCGCACGCACGACCACGCCCGCTCTTCGATGGGCGGAGTCTCGCCGCGGACCAACCAGAATGCGAGGATCCCCGACGCAAAACCTAGATAGAGGGTAAACCATAACGGAATAAGAACCAGAAAATCAAAGTAGTATCTTAAATTGACAGAATACAATCACTTCTCCACGAGATACATGGAATACAATTTCTCCTTTTCTTGATCATCAAATTTAGGTACGAAATTGACTTCTACGATTTCTTCAAATCCTTCTTCTTTCGTCGGCTGTTGAAAATCGGATCGATACTTATTCAAAACCATGACGTTCACATTCTTGTGTTCCTGATCTGCGCCCAATAACTGCCTGAACCTGTTGTTGTGCATGGCCTGCTCGTACGTGCAAGTCATGACGAAGCATCTGCACTTGACCCCGTTCTCCTTCGCCACATCAACATAACGTTTCCTCGATTCCACATCCGGGCTAGTATTGTCCACAACAACTGATCGACCCGATTTTAAAAGCTTCTCTGCCTCTTGGACACATTTTTGCCACGTTTTCAAAATATCTCGACTAACAAAGGCGTAATTCAATGGTTTCAGGTAAGTGTTGTAAAAGTGACTTTTTCCAGAGGCTGGATATCCCACTATGACGATTAATTCGCACTTTCCATCCGATCGTGACAAGTTAGCATCCGAAGGGTTCAGTAATTTGATCGATGATCGATTCTCCATCAGTGCTATGGGGCAGAATTCTGGCAATTTGAAGGGCTGAGGAGGATTACCAAGAAAAAATTCTTCAGGTGTTTGAAACTTGACACCTAAATTCGTAGCGAATAATCGATCGCCGCAGGAATGATCTTTTCTAGGTTCGTCTTTGCCTCTTTTTGATCCAGTTTTAGTCTTGTCCTCCGAATGACCTCGTCCAGCAGCGTCACCAACGTAAATCGATTTCGATCGATCCACCGACACGCCCGCATTGTAGTTCTTTTCGAATTCTTGCCACATGCCGATCATTGGTTTGCGATATTGGCCTTGTCCTGGCGAGACGAGGCAGGCCGATACGACTCCTTGACCTATTTTTGCCAGTATTCGCTCCACTTTCGTTTGGAATTCTTTGACGGAATGATGTTTCGGGATGCCAGCTTGATTCGTGAATATGACCACTCGATATCCTTCGTCCCGCAGTTGCTTAAGCTTTCCAGGAACAGCAGCAAATGCTATTTGCCAATCATCAATATCTTTTGCGAATACTCGACCCGATTTAGTCACAATAAGCGTTCCATCTAAATCAAAACCAGCCACTTTTTCCGACCCCCTTATCGACCCATCCGTGTATACGAGCAGGTCGTCGGACGAATGAGGCCAGCTCGGTCGGGTCGCCTCGGCAGTTACAGACTTCGATCTACTCATCGTTGATCGCTGATCAGAATGATCGATTTCATTCTTCGATTCCGCATCCGACACTGACAGGGTCTTCGATTTCGCCTCCACCTCTTTTTTCGTGCTCACATTCGCAGCCGTGATCTCGAATCGATACTGGAACTTACCAGGCAGCACTTCCAGGATGTCACCAGGCTTTAGAATTTGCTGATCCCTGAATTTTTCTCCATTTATGCCGAATTCCGTTCGACTTTTGGGCGAGTGCAAGCGGACGGCAACCGTCTGCGCCTTATCGTCGTAGACCACGTCCAAGTGATAACGAGGACACTTCAAGTCGGTGATTTTGGTTTCTGGTGTTCTGCCCAATGCCGTCTCCACATTCGCCATCAAATGTACATGAGGCCCGTCTTTCCACAAACAATGCAGCATCCTTCGACAGCACACAATCACCATCAGAATCCTAAACGGGATCAAAGGCACGCTCAGCAGATTCCACTTGCAGGCAGGCATCGACTGATAGGACAAATCAGCTAAGCATCATCCACCAAGCCGACAATGGGTTGCCTTTACTCCGAAAGGACAGGACAAACACTACAGTACAATCAATTCACTACTGGCCGTCACCCTCGACCAGACTTCTTCATCAGAGCCTTCTTGCCCTCGCCGATCTTCGGTTTGACCTTGCCTCGCAGTTCCCTCAACCGATCCATCTCCTCCTTGAAATCCTGATGCTCGTCTCGGTACAGGCCGTGCAGGCGAAGCAGTTTCGATAACTGATAGAACATAGGATGCGGTGGATGGTAGAAGACTCGATGTTCCGATTCTTCGGTCGGCATAGCGGACCACATTTTCGATACGTACATGGACATCGGGTGAGTCGGTCGAACGACTTCGCCAAAAATTCGTTTCCTCAATCGATCAATCCGTTTAGCGTACATTGAAGGCGGGATCCGAGGCTTCAAGTACGACGTCGCCATATCTTTCCTTCCTTAAGGCACGCCTTTCAGAACAACTCTTTGAAGTCCTTCACCAAAGTACTTCTGGTCAAAGCCATCGGACAAAATTGCACTTCAGGGCAGTCCTTATTATTTTACTATCACCACAAGAACAGTGCGAACATTGACTGGAAAAACAAGATAGGCGTCTGAAAATACCCGAACAAGGCCGACCATGAAACTGTTGAGCTCAACATCAATGGCTACAATTAATGATATACATTCCTGAAAGGAAAGAACAATGGCGACTTGCACCGATTATTTAAGACAGATACATTTTTTTGAGTGCATTAACACCAGTATATGCAAGTGTCGGTTATGTGCATAAAGGCTTCACTAATTCGATAAAACCTCTCTTCGCTCTCTTCAAATGCAAATTATCACTGGACGTAAGTTCTCAGCTACCATGCTAATTAAGAAAGCATACATGTACAAGCAGTGAGTAGCAACCGCGATTCTTTCTCCAACATGCTATCTGCCCCTTGCAGACCCAGCCCCTCCATCGCCGCGCTTGCTAACGATGGACTGCGCTTCAATGGCGGCTCATATTCTTGCCCGTTGGCTGAATGACGGCAGCGTTCAGGTTCGGTGCCACTGCAGGGGCGGCTAGAACATTAGGCATGGGCGCAAAATCCACGCGACCGCCTCCATCATTCACACTTCTCCTCGTCATCATTTGCTCGATCGATCGACCAGCAATCGAACCAGCAACGGGTCGAGCTTGCGGATGCCCTGGTGCAGGATGAGGCATCATCTGCAACGGGCCAGAAGCATGCTGCGGTGGAACGATTCCGGCGGCAGCGGGCATCGAACTTGGTGAGGCGCCGAGGCTTGTTATGTTGGTGCCAGCTACAGGCGCCGCGGACGATACGACCGTCGGTACGCTGTATCCTACTTCTTGGCGGGCGTCGCCGTCAAAATTAACGAGGATTTCTGGCCGCTTGTACACTTGTACTTCGTTTCCGACAATTTCTGTTGCTAGGGATTGCGGGGAACCCTTATAAATAACATTGCATAATCAACCTTGAACTGGCTTTATTCACTAATCACTTACCGTAGCCAGCGTGTTGCTCTCGTCGGCCATTGTAAATAGATTCGATAAAGAGTCCTGGTCGACACTAAACGAGCCCGAGACCAGGAAGTCGCGAAGTGAATCCAGATCCGTTTGCACGAAATCCAGATACTCGGAGAACTCTGGTTTCGACCACCGTCCTTGATCACTGCAATGCAAGATACCTATCATTACTGACCCGGATCGCACCCACGGAAATAACATACCCTTCGGCGCCTTGATTACCGCGTAACGACCAGTCAGCCGAGCTGTAAACTGCGGCCGGCGTTGGGTTGTCGCATTCGCTAACACTGCGATTAAACATAGGTCGAACGGACTGCTGCTGCTGCATTTGAACCACTGCCGACATCTGCTGCTGCTGGAGCTGCGCTTGCTGAGGTGCTCGAGGCGAAATAGGTTTCGACTGGCCAGGTGCTAGAGACGAAGAATTCCCCAAATTCACATACGACTCCGACTCTGAAACATGCACGTTGAGCCAGCCATTCGACACATACGAATTGGTCCTTACCTTTAAGAGTCCCAAGACCACCAGGAGACAATACGCCAAACGACACAGGCTGCGCAGGCGCTTGCATCAACGAGTCTTCGCCATCAGTTACGATCGGTTGATAGCCGCCCGTCTGCGCAGACACCATTCCTCCCGGCAGTTGCATGGCGCAAATCGGAGCCGCTGCAGGAATAGAACCACTCGTGTCACCTTGTTGCCGCTGCTCGGGCATATCGTAGTGCTCGGGCTCGTCCGTTACGTCCGCAATTATTGGCCCCCCACTGACGGATGAACGCGCGCTGGCAGGCGCAATGAATGATAATCGACCACTGTTCTGGAGTTCCTGCTCCAGACTTTCGATAATATGGACGGCGCTGCTCGGCGAACTGTCCGACCGTAATCGTTTAGCCGGCTGCTCGTCCCGATCCTGCTGCTGCTCGGCCAATAGACCGGGTCCGATGGCCAGCAACTGCCGCTTGCCTAATCGTTTTCCAGCTGCTGGTTGCACCAATGAGAGCAGGAACTGTATTAACTTATTGACCACCTAAACCATGCATGCTAAGCATTGTTGACCCAGAAATCACGAAACCGATTACCTGCTGTTGTTTCATATGCAACTGACGCATATGAGCAACTTCACGCCACAAGGTTCCATTCTCTTTTTTGATGTGATTCAGTCTGGCATCCATACCGAACTGTTTGTCTCGCAATTGACGCAGTTCTTCGAGCACTTGATTCAGTCCACGAGCACTGCTGCTATGCTGTTGCACTTCCATCTCCCCACCCGCACGCGGATTGGAGATCTTCCGTTTAATATACTGAAGTAACTCAGGATGGCCCCTCACGAAATAAGGATGCTGAAATTCCAAAGAATCCTGATCCATCTGTTGCTTTAGAGCACCTTTTTCCAGATTCGTCACTTTTCGAAATCCGTCTAAAACAAGCCACAAACATAAATCGTTAACCGTGTTTGCTGCCATTAGAATACGTACACATATTTAGCTGCCGAATAAAACTGTTAAGGTTGCTGTGTTTGAAATACAACGGTAGCACGTCCTTACTAAAACCATATGGCTCTCGAACGTGGAAACTGAAGCCAGTCTGAATAGAAAAAACCGTTGCACACCAAAGGAAGGACTGGCTCATCTTGTTTTTGTCTCACATCGTATAAGACCTAACCAATCTAAAGTATACTTTCTTGCATTTAATTTAATATAAACAGTGCGTAAAATAAAGTCCTGTACTCTTTTTTAGCGGCGCCATGTCTGTCGGCAGGAGCAGTTGCGCGCTTTTAAGGAACTTTTTCTAAATTACAGGATTCTCATCAACGCTTCACTGGCTTCCTATCAAATATGCATATGAGGCAAAGGTCTTGTATTATGTTTCCTCATGAGCAACGTGACTGACCACACAAAATGACTGGCAGGAGGAGTTGGAGTGTTCGAAGCGGAAGGGTTCGGCGATCGTTAGCACGAAATACACGGCACATGATTCCGATCAAGCCGACTACACAAGCAACACGACGGGGACCGTCATTAGCACGTGTCAATGCGTTAGACTTATTCCTGTCATTAGAGGCTGGAATCAACATCCGGTGTGTAACGATACAAATATCGGTGCCGTCACAAGGATCCACCCGGTGATTTTGCTAGGGCTAATTAGTCGGAGCTGCTTGATACACCCTCTTACTACATGTTCTGTCTTCAGAAGAAAAGTTCATCCGCAGACGTTAGATCCTGGCTACAATCTACGCACATCCCGGCGAAATCGTGCAACGACGCGTGACCTGATCCGATGGCGAGCTCGTTAAACGAACGAGCGAACCATACGACGACTGCAGAGAAAACAGGAGACCCAATGTAGAAGCCTGCCCATGTAGACCATAGAGATGGCCATAGGACAGAACAGAACAAGAATGTGACTTCACGCCATTACACCAGGCGTTGTGCGCCAAAATGCACTAAACAATAAGACATTTAGAGACTGGCTGCTAAGCTCCGGTTTCTTTGTCAACTAGGAAAACCTCAATGCCGACGACTCACCTGATCCCATTCAATGCAATGATTGTACCGATCGTCTTCAACGAGTTTCCATAATTTCAGTAAGAAGTTGGGTATCGATGTTTCAGCCATCTGGGTCGAATTCGAAGGGCCTAATCCCGATCCTGCCGATGACGTATCGTCGAAATTGTTGGCGGAGCTGGTCACTTTTGACGATAACATATCGTCGTTGCTATAGGCAAAATATGTTTCACCGTCGTCGTCTTCTTCGTCCATTGGCTGTTCAACACGACCGTTATATTGATGAGATGAAGCTGCAGTAGAGACGCGACTGCCACCACCGGTTCCGGTGGCGCAGTTTAATCGATTGTGCCGAGAAATTTTTGAATGCCGGCCACGAAACTATCAAAGAATAAAAAGTAATCCACTGAACATACAGTACCCATCAAACCAACAGTTTGCACCAACTTCACACAACCACCTACCTGAATAGAAAAATCCTCTATCCAGCTCACGAACTGCTCCCAAGCGGCGAGAGTTAATCAGATCGCGCTCCAAACCATACAGTAGAAAACCGTTGGGCAACCACAGCCAAGCAATCGTTATCACTATCACTGACTACCGTACACGCCACGAGAGCCATCCCATGTCTTCCTTTTCCGTACCTTGCTTGAGTATCAAACGCACATGATTGAAGGCTACTTAGACTGCTTATATCACGCGGTAAGTTCAAAAGTACAAGTTGCGAAGTGTAAAGCACTGCACGGCGTGTTGATCCCGGTCATTCCTGCCTGTACTGTACGTGTCAGTCGAGCGTGCGGCGGCTAGTGGCGGCATGGGCAACGTAATCCGAGCGAAGAGTCAAACTCAAACAGCCAAGGTGAAAGATGCTGAATCGAAAGTGAAAGCCATATGCGTGTGTTCGACGAACAAGACGTTGGTTATTGAGAAATACCGAACTCCATTGACTGCAAAAACGAAAAAAGCCGCCCAAGATTTCCTGTTCAGTTTGACATACTATCGGAAACAACCGAGGACGTTTTTCGGCAAGATCAATTTCGGTCTGTACCTGGCCACGTTCGAAGTGTGCCCCACGTTCTGCTGCCCGCCTTGTCCGGGATCGATCATTCACAAATTGGCTTTTCAGTAAGTTGCCTTCGTGCTCGGTCTACTATCCCCTATAATCCAAATCGTCTGCTAGGCCACCCCCCAAGCCCACCTACAACTTGGTCCCGTTCGGACGCCACGCGCCTGATGAACGGGCCGACTTCCGTCTCGAGCTCAAGGCCGCCTCGTCCGTCTTCAATCGCTTTCTCTATCGACGATGCCAGGCGTACACGGCTCAGTTCCGTTGCTTCTACCTGGGCGGCCGATCATCGCTGAATCGGATCGCCTGCGTCTATGTTCGATCCCTCTCGCCCATCGCGTCCAGTCGACCGATGACCATCCTGTACTCGCACTCGAATGGAATGGACATCGGCTACTGCGCTGGCTATTTGGCCTTCCTTTCTCGTCGACTACGCGTCGACGTCCTCTGCTGGGACTATCCAGGGTACGGACGAAGCGGTGGCCCGTGTTCCGAGAGTCGTCTCTACAATGGCATCGAACGCGTCTACGACTTCTTGACCAAAAAGCTCAAAGTACAATCGGAACGCGTAAGTTTTTGTTAAGTCTGATATTTTTGAGCTGAGAGAGTTGCCATTTCAGATCGTTGCCATGGGGACGTCGTTGGGAACAGCAGCCACTTTGCATCTGGTAGCCACGGCCAGACGACCAGTGAAGGGAGTCATCCTGCAAGGTGGTTTCATGTCAGCACTGCGCGTCATATGTCCGAAACGTGAGCGAACGGCCAGGCTCGATCAGTTCGTCAACATCGATAAGATTGCCCGTGTCAAAGTGCCCACATTGGTCGTCCATGGTTGCAAAGACGGCCTGTTCAATGTCGTTCACGCCGAGAGTCTGCACAAGGCGTGCCCGGGCGCTTCCAAGATCGCGCCGCTCTTTATCAAAGAAGGGCAGCACGTCGACTTCGAAGACTACCTGGCCTACTGGCGTCGATTGCACACGTTCTTGCATACCGAGCTGGTGAGAGATTGTGCGAACATCCCCCAGACTTACAGCCACTATTTTCAGACTACACTTCCCCGAGACCGCGAGCCGTGCTGCGGATATCACCCCGCCGAGTTGAAACTTCGTGACGAGCACGCCCAGAAAGCCAGTGCGTCCAACTCGCTATCGGCTCCTTCGACACCCCCGTCTGCACGAACACGCAAAGCGGTCGCCCCCGTCGTCGTATGCGAACATTGCCTGAGCATAGACAAGGTCAGCGGCTCGTCGGCCGTCGTTGACTTGGACAGCAAGAAATCGGTTCAGAAAATGAAGGTGTGACTGTTTGGTCCTCGAGCTTTTCCGCAATGTACTGGTGTTGTAATGTTCACAAGAGTAAGAGAATTACAAGCACACAATACTGTACTAAACAAGACCACAAACCCCACCACGGCACCTAACCGATCATGGGCGGATGTACAAACGAGCAGTTCTCGCGTCGGCATCGTCGTCCCCACGGGCATGCTAGAAAATTCGATGCTCTGCCGATGTCGTTAGCCACTCGCTAACCAGTGCCTACCTCTCTTGGTCCACTCCGGGGGATGCTTATAGGGACACTGTGGTGTCCAACACTTGGCATCGTATCGGCAGGGCACGCTTTCTGAAACGGGCTGCAATAACACATGGACCTTGTCCACGGCACACGAGGAGCTACCTTTCAAAGACACAGCACCACCCGTTTTCCTAATTTCGTCACCCATTCCTTCGCCACTCGCCTTCAACGTTTTCCAGCAAATGTAGCATACCTTCTCCTGGCCCGCGTGTTCGAACATACACGAGTCCCAGGCCACACATTCGGCATCGGGACACGATGGATGCTTGAATGAGCATTTCAAGCCATACGGACATTTGGGGAAATCGGTACAAGCTCTCCTTCGATGATCGCATTGTGTAATGATCGAATGAATCTCGGCGTGGCCCTGAGGCTGCTTCAGGCATAAATGACATTTCTTCGGTCGATGAAGATGGTCGAACGAGCAGAATCGGTCCAAACATTGAAGACCCTGAGGGCACAGCGGATGCCGGAAGTTGCAATTGGGCAAGCAATTTGGATAGTTCCTTAAAAAATTGTCATAGAAGGCGTCTAAACGAGCACTAGGACCCATACGTACCTGCAAGGTATCCGTGCATGTTTGCATAGCTTCAGCTCGAGATCGATTTGGCCCGTGGTCAAGTTTTCTTCCTCATTGTCATTGGAATTAAATTCTGTCGAGACGGAATCGTGCAGTCGTAGACCCTCCAGATGACTCGCACAGTCAGATGTACTCGTATCAGTGTCGCCCTAAAATATTGGGTGTGCTGAATTAAAACGTGTAGGAGTCAATGTTCTTGCTGACAATTCTGAGATATGCTGTCAAAGTCGTCCTTTCCACAAACTAGTTTCGAAACCAGTTCACCCTCGATCAGGGTATGATTCTTGATGTACAACACTCCTCGGTCGATATGGCAGGCAGGGGGTCGAAACGCCAACGATAAACACCAAGCCACACGCATGCCACCGACTTACAGTAGGCCACTGCACCCGAAATCGATAGCAGTCATTGGAGCAAAGCCGGGCTCGGGGCCAGACCACGATCAATCCTTTTGTTACGGCACCCGTCTCAGTGACTCTTCAAGAAATGCCCAATCCTGAGCATACGGTCTCGTCCGATAAGACGCGGCCACTGTAATTTTCTTAATGAAACCGCCCCGCCACTTGACTCGTCCCGCCCCTTTCCGTGCGAGGCCTGGTAAAAACCTCGCAGGCCACGAACACGGCCTCGAGCACGATTACACGGCATAAGGTGACCATCTTCTTCCGCCTTCTACCGTACGAAGGCCGAGCGAGGCGACCATGCAAAGAACTCGAGAGTGTCTCACAAACGAAGGCTGCTTCCGAATCGAGCAGTTTCAAGAACACGCCTTCCACATTCGGACGGGCCCGGTTACGAAACAGCCACCTCCTCGTTTCCCCACCGCTTAGCTTGATTGGAAGACGGGTTTGGTAAACTGTCGTTCGTAATCCAATTAGCGGTGATTCCAATTCGGTTTGGCATTCGCATACGCGCAAGAGTTGGCCTCAATCGTCCGTCCCAACACTCAACTAATTTCGATCCCGACCATCTCGACGCTTGTTATTCACTGAACCCCAACCCGAAAGAACATCCTCACTCAGCCATACCCGATCGCCCCAGCGAGCAGACACGACCACCGACCTTTCCTCATGGATCCCTACAATTTGTACCCTTTCCAAAATGTGGATCCTCTCACATCGCCCACATTGAATACCATGCCGTTGGATTCGACGCACCTGGCTTCCTCTAACACCAACGTCAGCAATAGCCCGACCGTAAGCGCGGGCAATCACGCGGCTATGCACGCCATCACGGCCGCAGCGGCCGTTGCGCATCACCATCATCACTCATCGCTGACTGGACACGCAGCCAGTTCCTACGGCAACTACTTGCCATATTTGGCCAACAATGGGCCCGGAGGAACCAACGCATCCGGGTGCGGTTACAATGCTACTTCCACTGCTGCTTGCGCGTTTCGAAACATCGGGGCTCAACCTTCGGGCACGACAACATGCGCCTACCGAAATACGGCGGCCGATCAGCTACAAGCATTTCTTGCGCCGAGTAAGTCAAACATAGTCCGAGGACTCGAGCTTGACTTGTCATAAAGCACTTACGCCTCGCCCGACATCTGACGCCTCCCGGCCCAACAATCGAACCGATTTTAGGCAATCTCTCCTACAAGTTCTATTCTCCACCATCGGCCGCCTCAGTCTCGGATTCTCTGCTCCAATCATCCATTGGCACTTGTAACAATGCAAGTGGCATTGGCACAACGGCTGGCCAATCGGCCTCTTCGTCAACCCTGTCCTCTTCGGTCACTGAAAGACGCAAGCAACGTCGAATCCGTACAACATTCACATCGTCGCAATTGCGAGAACTGGAACGCGCATTCCAAGACACCCATTATCCCGACATATACACCAGAGAGGAGATCGCCATGAAGATCGATCTGACCGAGGCCAGGGTCCAGGTGAGTACCAGGCCACCCATCCATGCAGACTGTTGGTTGTCGCTCATACATCATCATCCGCCCAAAGCATCCTGTCGCCTCTCTTTGACAAGTCTCTTCCATTTCAGGTTTGGGTAAGCAAAAAGTCATTAACAAGGTAAGCCCTGACTAACCCCCTCCCACCCAACCTTCTAGTTCCAGAATCGACGAGCTAAGTTCCGGAAACAAGAAAAGCTTCGAATTGCCAAGGAGAAAGACGGCATCACAAAGGCAAGCAAAGGTTTGTCATTCCACGCCCCTTGTGCATCAAAGAAGTTCTATCCGACAGTGTTTGCAGACGAGAACAACCAACAAGCGGAAGTGACTAGCAGCACTCTGGTCGCCCCCAACGGCAGCGGCCAATCACCTCCATCGCCGACCGACTACACGGCCGAATCGATGACTTAAGGTCAGCCAGAACCGACCCAATCCGCCATACCAATTCTAGTCCAGTCAACCAAGCCAGCGAACGTGACCTATGTCCTTTGTATGCAGCACCCTATCGTTCTTGTCCTCTTGCCATCTCGGCTAACAAAGTCTTTGTTACTTGAACAGCGTTAACTCCGCGGGGTGATGTGGTCAGCAGCATCGCTTTCATATCCGCATCACGCGGCACCAGACGGACGAACGTCTTGTACGCCGTGCAGTAATGTCTCTGGTGGTCGTGACAACACAGTTCTTTGATCGCCCTCTCCACCTCGGCACGTGACCCCAGTTCCACAAACGCGGTCCTAAAACACGAGACAGTCTGTACATATCGCTGTAAATACTACCTCGCTTTGTTCCCCTCCTCAACAGCATGCTTTTAGGCAGTATCCGTTATGTCCCCATCCCGTGGATGATTCGTAGTGTCATGTCGAAAAGCATGAAAAGTGGATAAATGATGCTCCATGAATGGATTCGCATGTTTCCAGTACACAGACCAATAATGCCTCGGTAAGACCAAAAGGATTCCAAAAGCGGTTTCCAAATTTACCCGTCTAGGACCCATTCAAACTAGTTCCCCCTAGATACTGGGACAAATTCGTGTATAACGCAAGGGTATCCGAATACTGTATTTGCACCCAAAAAGGGTTGCCATCTCGATTTTCTCGATTGTCATGCGTTTCGTAGAGCGAGAACGAAAAAATATAAACTCACTCACCTTCGGTGCTTACTAGCATTCACTCGAATTTTCGCCACATCAAAGTTCAAGAACATTTCTTCCAGATCGACCTAAACAGGACCCTTGATCTCAGACCACATAGTCAGTGTCAATGACTCACTTCGTCGAATTCCAGTGGCAAATCGGACACAAAGATCTGACAGTCCATATGTCCCTTTTGATCCAATGGTGCTGCTCCGTTCTGATCAGCCGATTTGTCTGCAGTAGAGTCTTCTACTTTGACGAGCTTCCCGTTACTTGCGGGCTTGCAAGCACCAATGGAGGAATCCAATTTCTTTTCTCCTTGAGACAATACACAAGCTACAGCTTCCGCGCTTGGCCGCCCCTATCGGGGCACTCTGACGGGGTCATGGCAGACAAGGCTGTCCAAGCTGCCCACCCAAGTGGTCCTTACTACTCAATCGCCTTTGCTTTCGAACTGGTAGCTTGACGGTGACAGCGAGTGCACGACTCATTGCCAGTTTTTCACCTCACGGAGAAGAAATCATGTGCCTGCGGTTTGAAGCAGGGCCCCCTCCCCCCCCCCCCCCCCGATTGGCATGCTGACAACGATTTGAGTTCAAAGAAGGTGGAAAATTCTCACCATGAACAGGTTTCTTACAACGGCTGGCTTCGATGAAATAAAGCGGGCCATACTCTTCAATCGCCCCTTCGGCTGCTGCTCGATTCGTGTAGCGAACGAAAACTTTCCTGAACAAGAGTGCAGTATGTATGAGGACGCGAATTGACCCGAGCCTGACTTGTAAGGTGCTGTACCTTCTCTAAGGGGACTGATCGTGAGATGTCTCGTGATACAGTAAAACGTAGCATAGCATAGCTAACAGGATAAAACCCAAGCCCGACACAAAACCTGAGTTTTTGTAAAAATTACTATTACATTATTAGAAATAACATTCTTAGACCTACTCAGTTGACAAATCAGTGTGGACTCTGGGCGATGACTAAGCAAAATATGCACGTTCTTATATGAAACGATTTCACAACTCGACTATTGCATCGAAATGCTTACTCAGTTTAGACATAGCCCTTGTGGCCCAGGTCTGACGTATGCTGGGGCAGAATACTTCATCTCTCTACTCTAGCAGATCAAGCAATCTCAACATCGCTGACTTCGCCTGTGGGGAGGGGGTCTGATCTTCTTCAGGGGGGGGGGGGGGGGTCGGGGGGTCGGCGACATGGCGGCCCATTTCGGTTGCTTGTAAAAATTAAGCTTTTTAAATTAAAATTTTTCTTGCGAAAATTTAAAGTTACTTTGGGCCTTCCAAGGCAAAACAACATTGGGTCTTTTTAACTATAAAAAAAGAAATTTTTCTTTTTGGGGGGTCATAAGCAGTAAAGTTACCTGCACACCCTTGCCGGGCAGGACAGGGGGGTCTAAAAAATGCACACCCTTTACAAAATTTTTCCAAAATTTTTTAGGGGGTCTACATTACCTTGGATACCCAGTCAGCGATGTTGAGCAATCTTTACGTACTACCCTGCCCCGATAAGGATCGGTGCATTCCCGTGGTTGTGTCTATACCCCATCTTTAGCCAAAATGAATGACTCTGCACGTCTTGAAGATAATCTACCATCACGCCTCCAGAATCAAGGCAATAAGGGCATTATTATTCTCAAATGTGAAGTGCCGTGAAACAACGAATAAGATGATCAGAGCCCGAATTTCGGTCCTGTCCAAGCGATGACAAAAAGGAACTTCAATAAGTTCCAGTGAATAATGATTTCCGAGTTCTGTGACTGAGACCACAAGAGGGCACAGATTCACATGCAGGGCTTGCCGAAATTCAAATTCAATGTATACTCAGGGTCTCTCCAAATCTTGTTCGTACCCCAAGGGTGGGATGAGCTGCAATACAGGGCACCCCATTTCGACAGTTGTGGCTACATCTACCACCCAACCAGAAACAAGAGTCCACTTGCGATCTATACCTAGCAGGACATAGCGAGTGGGAGAGAATAATCCATCTCCACTGGCTGGAAAACGTCAACCCCGCCTCAGATTGATGCTTCAGTCACAGGTATAGTCGCAAGACTTGCCGAACCGGAGGTTTTTCCCCGTGACTTCGGTCAGTCAGCATTCTCTCCTACGCCCGCTAAAACATGGTTAGTATCGTCCTGGTATGCTGGTGCTGGCACAGGATGCCCTCGCGTCCAGGTGCTCCCAGTGGAGACACACAGAGGGAAGCTGCCCTGAGAGCTGGTCACCTCACGGCCTTGCTTATCATATCCTGACTGCCAGCTACAGTATAGGCAAACTGGGTTGGAAGTCCCGTTAGGGAATGAGAAGGCAAGGGGCCCAACCCACAAAAAATTTTAAAAAATGCTAGCCCATAAGCTTCCTGCAGGAATTGGAGAGATATTAAGCGCGACATTAAAAACCCCTGTTCGCTACAAATGCTGGGTCTGTCAGGTGTTCAGTTCACGGCCAACCCGACCCTTCTGGTTAGAAAGAGTGCACTACTGTATTCTACTTACCCTTTGTCGATTCGAACGTCAGCTATTTCACCAAATTTCGAGAACTGCTGTCTTATGGTCTAAAAAAGACGAAGGCGTGTTATTGATCAGCATTACCTCCAACGAGCCTGCTCACAAGTTTTTGCCCTACAAGCGCCCCTAGCACAGTGCGCGTAGCAGTCCTGTCCTTGATACACCGCTTACTGACGACGAGAAAATAGGAAATGCTGCTATGTTTTTCGAATCATGAATACTTTATCGGATGCAGATCGCCACAACAGTAAATCAGCTGAAACCTAATGCAATCAATGACGACGGTACCCCAATCGACGCACAGTAGGAGGCAACCCTCAAAAGACCCCATAGGACTTGGGAGTGCTTGTGTGGTTCGGAAACTTTTCATTTTGAAGAACACGCAAAGTGCAAAGTGCATATTCCATGCCTTGTGCGCCCTTAATTCTCCTCTGAGCACAAGGCCCACACAAACAAATCTAGAGTGTGATCAACTTTTAGACCTTTTACAACCACACGAACACACCAAGCCTCAACTGTCTAAATGGACACCTTATTCGAGCGTGTTTTAAATAATTTTGAGGCACGGGGCTAACCAAATCAATGCGCAAAGCGTCGACTTTTACCACAAGTGTCAAATTTTCAGTTTCCACCTACTCACCGACTCACTCTCTCCACGCATCCAGTTCCAGCACACTGTGAACCACCCTCGATGATCGCTGCCCAGTCGCTTCATCTCTTCACTGACATTGTACCGACCTCCTAAAGCAGCCAAGAACAGATCTTACAACTGTCCCACCCACACACCGCCTTCATCCTGTACTTTCATCCTTCGACGTCCGTCGCGCTGGGTCCTCTGTGCTAGTCGGAGTAGCCGTAGAGTCTGCCGAGTTCAAGAAATATAACGTATCGCCCCACGATGCTTTCTCTGTCCTGCAAAGAACGATACAATTACAGAGTGCTGTAACAGTCAGGATTTTTTTGACTGCACCCACTTCCTGTTCTTGTGACTCATGGTCTCGCCCATAGATGCGCGTACATGCTGAGAAAAACGATGCCAAATTAAAACAATTCCTGGGGGTGAGATCAGGTATTTCTTAGACGACAAGCGCACTTGGGGTAGGATTAAAGAACGATGATTTGGAGGACTTGGGGCTAGAATGCCTGAAACCATCGGCGATGATGTCCAAATCCGTCAAACCATCGTATACGAATAAATATGATCAGCTTCAGAATCCAGACGGCACCATTTATGTGATCGCCAACTGGGTAAAACTTATGCTGGCTACCACGCCAGATAACTTTGCATTGCAGATTTCTGACTTTTTCAGACCCCAAGGAGATCGCTTTGCGGAAGCCCAACTATCATAGCTGACGTATCCGACTCACTCTCTGCACGCTTCATTTGTCCAAATGTTCACCATTCCCCAAGGCAGCTCCAAAACCCTTGGGCGGGAAATTCAAAGGTGGGGGTTATTACAATACATGGCCACCCACTCACTGTGTGAGCAAACAGGTGCTAATGATCAAAGGGAGCCTAAACCCCGCTCGCAAACTGTTATGGTCCCTCAAATAGGCAGCACATGCCCCTTACCTGACAGTATCAGTCATGGCCTTGAGGACATGCTCCTCACTCTCGCCAGATAACTCGAACGGCTCGCCTATCATCTTCTTGTACTCGCGACGCAGCTGAGCCAAGGTCAGCCCCCACACTTTTCCCTCGAGGACAGTCCGAATATTCAATTTAATTTCGTCCATACTTTCGTCCTGTAAAGTACACTGCTCACCGTCCACATCCGCGCTGCCAGTCAAGACACTACTTTTAAGTGGGCTTCCAATCACAGCATCGCACTGTCAGTCCAGCATAACACTAGTTTACTTTCTCGGATGAAGGCATCTCAAATTCCAGTAATCATATCGAAATCGCAAAAACCAAAGCCCAACACAAAGTTTAGCGAGATACCAGTCAGAAAACACAAATTTCACATACAAGTTCGAACAAATAACGAAAGAAAACCCAAAACGAAAATTCACTTCTATTACCGCGAGCAGAGCGAATCGCATCTCAACCTTCCATCATACGCCAGTACTCTTTCCTCCACTTTCTTCCTCCAAGCCAGCTGGACGCGTCATCTTGGCGAGTTCTTCTTTCAAGCCGCTAAAGTGTCTCTGAAAACAAAACCAAAACATGTTTCTCATGCATATTTAATTCTACGCGGCCACTCACCTTCAAGGAAGCCAAATGTGAAACCAAATTACGTTGAATACGCTTATCGGCACCGCCGTTACTACTATTTTCTAACTCCGCGATCCACCCCTCGACCTGTTTCGTGATTTCTTCCCGTTTAATCCAGAAATGACGATGAATCACCTACAGTGCAAAGATAAGCCATAAACCAGTGCCATCCACCCACATCTGCTGTCTCACTTCTTTGAAACAAGCAGGCGGATTGCGCATCATTTCCAACATTCCCCATCGAACCGTGGCCTGTCTGATGTTGGCGTCGTACTCACGAGAGGCGTGTTGGCCAGCCGGCGTGCCCCGCGATCGTTCATAGCCAGGCTCATTGAAGTACGGATCCGAGACCAAAATTAATGACTGTATGCTGACCAAGACCTTAAACGAACCCATGTCAGACGACGGACCACAACCAGCCATGGTCAAACCTACTTGCAAGAAACTCGACGTCTGCGCGTTCCATCGTTCTTCCGGCCGACCGTGCCAGGTGTTCAGTATACTCAAACAGACCTGAACACAAAGCAGCACTATGGCTAACCTAACTGAGTCAGACATACACCAGCGCGGTTACCTTTCCATCATTGTACAAATTTGGATTGAATCGAACCGTGCTACCACCCGTCGTCTGTAAATTGATGTGCATTGGCGAATTAGGATAGTCGGTTGGGAACCAAACGTCAAATTCGAAGCAGCCATTGGCGTACGGCCTAAAACACGAACCGTCGATCGGCTATACAAGGGCAGAACGTTGAAACAGGACTTACGTATCGCAGGGACCCGTAATCAAAACTTTCATGACGTCCAAACGTTCGTCAGCCGTTCGAACAAAAACTGAGCTGCTATACGACAATGGCAAACTGGTCGACAATGTAACAGCCTCTTGAGCTAATCGACGAACGCACGGCGCCAACGTGCTTATGTCCTTTCCTGCCCCTTGCACCGAGGCTTCGTAATGATAGGGTATTGCGAAACGAAGGTCTCCATTGCCTTCTTTCAGAAATTTGAACGAGTCTGCAACGGGAATAGACAATCGATTATCCTGCACAGCCGATGCGAGCTCTCAAGCACGCACCAAACTGAAGCGGTTTCATAGATCGCATATATCGCTCTTCATTAGACAACATGGCCGCTGATATTCCGCCGATCGAGTGACGATGACCTCTCTCTCCGCCATGCTCGAATTCTTCCTCTAAAATTCCATCTGTCACTCGCTGCTCACACAATTTGAAATCCTCGCTTACCTTTGTGCAACTGAACCAGCTGCGATGTCCGTTCAATCAGAGGCACAAGTTTCAGCAATCCTTCCTCAGTTGCCGCGTCTTCCGATCCCACAGTTTCGCCAGCCTTGCGCAGAGGCCTGAAACAGCTCAGATCGAACCCAGGCTCGCTCCAACATCAGAATGCTTACTCCAATTTTGAAATGTAAATGTCCACACATTCTTTCAACTTGGTCAATAAAGATCGCAATGATTGTTGGTGATCGCCCAATTCCGAAAGAAGTTCGCACAACTGAGGTGACAAGGCCAGTGAGCACAAGAGTCGCATCACGGATTCGTACACAGCCACGTGACGCGAAATGTCCAACACTAAATGCATGACGTGTCTGTGAAACCAACTGCCAACCAAGAGAATTCAAAAATACATCTTACCTGAATCGTTCCTCAAGTACGATTGAAGGGTGGGTAACAAACACGAGTCCGAAATCAGCCTGACAAAATAGCCCCATCGCGATCCCAAGACGCTGCCATCGATTGAATTTCCTGCCGCACCCGCAGACGTCGATGGGCCGCTACCGTCACCCTCGACAGGTTCCACAAGTTCGCCAGGGAAAATGAATTGGGCCAATACCTAAAAATTAATGACTGTTAAATTCGGAACACCAAAATATCATTCCGTCTTTCACCTTCAATAAGCAAGCCACGCTCTGCTCGTCCTGCCTCTGTTTGATAATATGCAAATCCACGTTCCAATGTTGTTGAGTAGACCCAGTACCGAAGCCGGTTCCTTTAGCCCAATACAGATGCGACTTCTCATCGACCGGTGGTTGAGCGCCCGGTTGCTGTTCCGAATATGCTAACGCGGCCAAAAGTTGGTCTACGACTTTCACAACCTGAAATAAAGCGAGTAATAATTGCTAGGCTAAGTAGTTATCCAAGTCGACGTACCTCTGGTTTCTCTTCCAGTGGCGTCGGCCGGCGTTCATTCTGATGGCTAAATACTGCCAGACATCGCAGCAACAGTTGCGGGATACCCAAATCCAATGAAGTCGTTCGAACTAATCTTCCCTCATCTGTATTCCACGGACTACCCGCGTACAACGACGAAAGGATCTCGAAAGGCAAAATTCCCATCGACGCCGCTTCCGTGTTGCTAACGATGTTGACTGAAATACAAAATCCGCTTAAAATACACCTAACACCCTAAAAACCGTTCAGCATACCACCGAAAGCATCAGTCGTCACACCCATGGCCAATCGGAGCAACCACTGGGCTTGTCGTCGATCCTGCGTTACCAAAAGCTCAGCATAACCGGCGACTCGCAAGAAGGTGCCGAAACAGACAACCACGTGCGGAGACAAACCAACGCTGACAATACTGCGCATTCGATTATTCAAATTTGGCTTCGACTGCTAAAACAAAAATGGTTAGAAAATGCATCGTAAATAAACATACATTTCCTTACATCTACGACATAACCATCCATGCCACTTGCTGCCACGTTGACCCATTCGTAGGACGGATCGTAGTAATCCATCATTTCCGGATCATTCAAGAAAGGTTTATTCGCCGACGCTTGCATTTCTTCCAAAATCTTCAAATCGCTATCCGAGTAGAAGACGGATCCAGTTCTAAATCAACCACAAGCAGGTTAGACCAGTCCATATGGCACGAACACATTGCACTCACTTGAAGCTCTGGACATTGACAGTCGGCTGATACAGCTGCAAATGTTCAGCCAGCAAGGCCAGCCCTCCTTGCCTTGCAAACACTTCTAACGTAGACTGAGGCGACGCCGATTGCAGCAAGCTATCATTAGCAGCCGAATCGATTTCTGAAACAAACAATGTTGAAGATGGCAAGCCAGGCGCACAGTTCTGAGCAAACCCCGTACTTACCTGATGGCAATCCGTATCGAATAAAAAGTCGTAAGCAATCGCTGTCATCGCCCAAAGCCCGCAACTTCCAATACAACTGCCCGACAGTTAAATTTCCAGGCAGCGGGTTCGCTTTTCCAAACATGTCGTGCGACAAATACGTCACTGGACTCAAGGCAGCTGCGCCACCCGTCTTTCCTCCATTTTCACCCTTCGAGTCTCCGAACCCAGTCTTCATCGATATTCGTTTCGCCTTGGATTTTTCGTTGGCAAATGTCACGTCCGCAAGAGCTGAATCAGCTCCATAGAAGGTGTTCGGATCAGAGAACTCTGAGCATACGCCGTACGATACGCGCTTAGAGCTCTTCACTGGTTTTCGATTGATCACTTCTAAATATCACGCAACCTAAGCCATATTCTTTTTGCTCGCAAACCTTGACCACGTACCTGGCAAAAGCTGAGAGCAGCTAGAATAGACCGATACTTCCCGAACGAGCACGTGAATTCCACATCCGAACTGAGGATGGTAAATACGTAGCTCTAAAAGCGCAAAACACAGTCACTACAATATCGATGCCATGGCATCTGAGTATACCATTTCTGATCAACTTCGAATCCTCCGTAGCCACTATCAACTTCTCATCTTCCAACAAAACGCGCAGAATTAGTTGCTGAATTGATCCATTTAGCCCACCGCCTGACATAACATAACATGAATCCACAAGGACCAAGACCGTCCATCTTACACTTACTGATCTCTGTCAACAGCTGAGCCAGCAAAGTGCTGACCAATCGCTGACTTTCTCGATGACACGAAATACAACGACGAAGCAACGCGACTGTTGCGCTTTCCAAACGCTGCCACAAATCCTTTGGAGCCGATGCGCGTGTTCCACTCAAACACACGTACGTCAAGAGCGGAGCCCAAAAAACTGATCCCTCCGATCCAGTTAGCCAAGTTTTAATCAACGGTTCGTTCGCAACGTCTTTCAGCAATTCCACAATGCCAACGATGGTGCGGGTATTTTTGTCACCTACGCAAAATCCACATTTAGTATGGATAGCATTCGACAGAAACTCATAAGCTTACCTTCCATGCACATCGTCGTTAGCGTATTGGCCAAATAGGGAAGCACACCGCGTGACACCAAAGTGCGTACAGCCAGGCCGCTTTGAGACGCGAAAGCCAAAACCCGTAAATCAGCACCATTCAAGGTGCCCGATTGAACATTAGCTGACGATGCACCTTTGCGTTCATCCGATGCGTTAATTCGAGCTGCTGCAGCGAAACTGCCCAAACCACATAAACGCAAGACATCGTCTAAATATTCCGGGTAAATTCTGACGATGCTACATAGCAAATAGCCACACGCAGCGTTTAGCCCAACTGCATCGCTCTCTCGAGCGCACCTGTGCAAAATCCTAAAAATATTCATAAGTACTAGGCTAAACCATGTGAATTTCTGGGCAGCTCTTACTTGATCAAATCTTGGCGTATTTGAAGTCGTCGTCCAACGGCATCTACAGAGCCCCAATTCCACACAACGCACGCACAGCTCCAAATCATACATCGCAAAATCGGGAGTGATATTCGGCGTGAAGCGCAGTAAACATCGACCGCTTCGATGACCCATTGCATTAACATATTAACTCTGAAAACAAGGCCAATTCAATTCGAAAAGTGCTAAGGTCAACCCGCTTGTCTTACCTCGTTCGGTCAGACGGTGTTTGTTCATTGGAACACAGGCGACGAATAAGTTCCGCCAACCACACCAGCGACGTGGGTCGATGGGAGCAGTTTTTAGCTAAATAAGATAAACCATTTACTCGAAGCAACAGCAGCACTGAACATCCCACGCGACTCCCGAACCCACGACAGAGAGGTTGTAAAGACTAGACGATACCATGTCAAGGGAAGTGCCCAACACAATCAACTCACCTCCAACTCGTTCCAATAACCATTTGAAAGGTGCTTCGGCGCCGACACTGCCACTGTGCGCCTCGAGCAAGGCAAACACATCGATCAACTGACCATACGCTGCGTTATTCAACGGCACACTCAAAAACATGTCCACCAGCCGACGAGACAGGGTCAAACATAACTGGCTATTCGTAGCTTGAAAAAAGGATGCCGGTGCAATCGACAGCGTGTGATGAAGCATCCGCAGCCATCGCAACCTGCAAAAAATGTGTGCATATCGATTTTGACAACCTAAAGTCAATGCCATACTTGTAATCATCAATGGTCTGCTCGCTCGACAGCGGAGTATTGCCCAAAAGCAAAATCTGCGACATGCTCAAATTGGTGGAATCGGGCGGACGTTTAAAATGCAGACGAACCATACGAACTGGCGATGCGTAGCTTTCAGTAGATATGCGTATTTTCGTGCAGCCAGCAGTGAGAGTAGGAGGACCGACACTGCGGAATGAATTCGCGTTCGAATCTGGACTCACTTCCACCTGCACGGCACTGGGGCTACCTGAATAGAGCACCCCTGGTCAGTGACAGCACCAAACATCAAGTCCCCTCTCTTACTTTGTAACGAGGCAGCGTGCGGGCGAACCTGAACTTCTTTCAGCATGATAGTGTAGGGCAGCGTTAATGTCATGTCCAGCCAACTTTCCGCTGGATAGAAATGGTACGACCATGCAGCGCTACGAGCGCGTCGATGGGGAGGCGTTGAATTGAGCAATGCCGTGAGGTGATGAGCCATGGGACTGCTCGACGCGATGGAACCTGCAATCGGAACATCACTTGGTAAACACTACTGTACTCTGTGCTCCCTCAGTCAAATACTTACACAATGGTGCAAAGTTGGTCATCCCATCTATCTTAATATCCGACAATTTCTTGCTGGACGAATCACTCGATTTCGGCCCGCGTCCGCACACTGCCGCGGCTGATTTGAGCAGGTGCGAGTACTCTTCGAACGGGACAGGGTCGATCATCTGACAACACTGCACCAATTGTTCGGCCAGCACAGCGACCACTCCAGCGTCATGAAAAACTCGCTCATTCCTGGCGGCACAAATATCGAAGATTCGCAAGAATACGAAGACGCACAAATCAGAAATACAAGTCCGATTGCAATCAGTGCTAGCCGCTTGCAAAAAGTTCGTCGCCGATTTTAGGAAATTGACCAAACGACCACCAGTCGCTCGATTCATCAAAGTGAATAGCAACTGAACAGTCGCATCGGCCGCGGTAACTGGTAGAGTGTTGCCCAAGTCTGCCATTTGAAGCTCGTCCTTCGTATTTGAACCACAATGACAGAGATCGATCGCGTTCAAAATATTTTCCACTAAAGACGGTTTAAGATCCAGTACGCACTCGGCCACGCAGTTACCCATCGCACAGGCACCGGCTTTAGCATCGTCCGTCAAGCTCTCGCCCGTTCGACCCGACGACGCAGTTGAATTGTCAAAGCTTGACCCGATTTCGGTACCATTCAATAATTTATCAGCCAGTTTCAATAAGTTGACCATGACAACGTCCAGGCGATCGTGGAAACACCGGAATTCATTCGTTGTCAAATCAGGCTTCCCAATCAGGAAACAGAAACGTGGATTCGCCGAGCCGCTAGGCAATAAAGCTTCCGCACTCGTATCGCACCCCCATAAATAATCCGTCACAATCAGGGACAGACTATACACCATATCAGCCGCCAAACGCGATTCGAAACGCCACACACCAGTTTGATTGAGAAGAAACTCGATCAGTTTGTTCAAAGTATCCAACGGAATTTGATTGATCGAACGAACGTCTCTGAAACAAAAGATCGTTAGCAGCTTGTTGTGCGTGCTACACCACCATCGGCTTACCTTTCGTTCAACAAATCCAACAAAATTTTCACCAACATTTCACGAAAGCGATCCACGAATTGACGCCCCAAGCCACTCAGATGCAAATGAATACAGTTCAATAAGTCATATAGCGACTGCACAATAGTAGGCCCGGCCTAAAACAAATATTCATACTGTCTATTCCAGAACAAAGACATTCAAATCATACCAATTCCGCCGAGCTGGAAGCGCGAACTTTCGTCAGCAAGCGACGCAGTACTTTGGGAAAGTTGGGATCATCGACCACAAAAAAACCGTACGGTCCACTTGATAATTGAGCCATATCCGTTGCCTAAAAGCAAGAAAAACCATGAATCAGCATGCCCGACAGAAAGGTCATTTTTCTTATTCCACTAACCACCGAACACCCAGAATCGTACCTTCATTCTCACAGAAATAGCCAAAATTCGAAGCGCCAAACACCATATTTTCTCAGAAATTCCAACCCCGTCAAGCAGCCACGCCAGCAGCTTCTTTATTGCATGCTCGCCCAGGTTTATGGCACGGACTGTGGCTACGATCGGCATATCCTGCACCTTCGTATCTGAAACAGAGCACGTAACATGCAGACACTGACAAATTCGCACCAAAAAACGTACCGTTTCCAATCGACAACAACCAACAGCTATCCAATAAGCTTTCGACGAAGGCGGAGCTGGTAGTCGGCGAGAGCATGTCGAACAGCTCCGCAAAAGCATCAGCGATCGAAGGAAGCGAAAAAGCGTGCGTATGACTGGATCGGGGTTCTCGCGGTTGCACGAACGATGATCCCATTGTTGGCTTTTGAAATGGCATAGCGGTTTGCAAGGACAGTCGCAAGGAAGCGTTATTCACCAACAGCCAACGTCGAATGCACACTTCGGCCTGCCAGCCCAACTGACTTTCCATTCGTTCGTCCAAGGCCAACGATATTGGCTGAAACGAGCAACAGAATGCAGTCAGCTGCTTTTTGTTCTTGTCCTGTCTGTCCATGTCCCCGGTGTGTTATTGTGTTATTGACCTGTCGCATACAACCCCATCGTGAGACAGTATCCATTGCCAGTCCCAAATATGGTAGATAACCGCGGGTACCAAGCTCCGAGTACTTACCTGAATACTTTCCAACCCCGTAGCTGCCGGGTCCACGGGTACTGCATCCGGTTTTTTATGACCAGAAAACGTGTCTTGCGTCTTCCACAGATGACTAAAACGAGCAAGCCGGTTGGGCTTTGGCACTTTCGTAATAAACAAGACACTTACGCTGGTGCAGATGCGGGCGTTGGATTTACACTGGCGATGAATGATGAAACCATGGGCGTCGAATTTTCAGACTCCAACGGCGTGCCCTCTGAATCGCTGTCATCGTCCCACAAAAGGGCTGCATCTGTTCCAGTCACAGCTGACGGGTGAAGAGATGTTGGCAGCATTCCAAAATCCAGCATGATAGTGTTCCCTGCATTGCCAGCAGCCAAGGCGGGCGGCGGGGGCGGTGGTGGCATATCCGACAACGGCATGTATAAACTGGATACTTTGGCCGTCGACGCATTCAATTGCTCGCACAACTTCCACAGAGCATCCTTCGCTTCGGCGAGATTCTGTCCGGACACTGTGATAGGTGCCATCGGTGTATAATAAGGCGACACTGGCTGGCCAATCGGCGGCACCATCGAATTTGGTGCCAATGACGTGAATGTTGTCGGCGCACTTCCCAGCCCGGAGGTAGCAACGATCTCCCAGTCAGCCGAAGGCAAAGTCATCGACGGACCAACTGCACTGACTACAGCTTTTGTGGCAGCGATCAATGCCTCGTCACCCAGGCCATCTTCCATTGCGTCGTGGTACGATTTCGTTTCTAACATTGCGACAGCATCGCTCGTGTCAGTCAACGTCGATAACAGCTTATCGATCTCCGCATCGTATTGCGTTTCCTGAAAGACACTGATTAGGAAAGGCAAACAGTTAATCGAGATTAGACATACCGATTGCAACACTTTGGCCAAATTTTGTTCCGCGTGAGTCAAGGCGATCATATAGTCGCTACATCCTTTGGTGTCTTGAAGCCACGATAAACCGAATTTCGTAGCGTGGACGTAAAGGACTTCGCGGTACCTGAAAAGTCAATTAGATAACCGAGGTGCAAGAACCGACTGGTACTCGTACTAGTAACTTACAGATCGCGCAACCGTTGCTGCCGCTTCTCCTCACCAATCTTCGAATCGGATACTGGAAGCGGTTTGATAGTCTCCACCCAGCCTTCGATGTATGCCTGAGCTCCGTTCGGAGTGTCGACCATTTTCGGACCCGACCATTGAAACGAATCTGTTTTATTCGACGTAGACGACGAGACATCAGCAGGACTACCAGAGGCCACGGAAGCCGCTTGCTTATCCTCGATGAACTTCGCCAATACTTTTGCCAAATTATCCGTCACTTCATTCAGTTCTTGTTGCTCGGCTGAGAGCAATGGAGCCGAATGACTGTTGCCCCGGGCCTCGAGCTCCGACTCCACGGACGCTCCACTAGATTCGCTTCCTAAAGCGTGAGCCGCATTTTGTAATGAAGAATTGCTCAATCCTCGTGCGGCTGCACTGCGAACGCTGTCACATTTCGCCTCCGAAGCCAGGAAATCTTGCACCAAACAGATCAGTGCCCGACGCGCATAAATATTCTTCGCTGTGACGATTGTGCGAATCAACTGAGCAATTTGGTCTTTTTCCACAAAGACGTCGCTAAGATGCAACAATGGTCGAGAACAGCGGCAAATGACCGACAGGACCTGAAATGCATTCGTCAATGTGACTGGACATCTTAGACCAATAACCAAGTCTCGCTTACCTTGCACATAAGAATAAACACTTCAGCTGAAAGCGACAAATCGCAGCGCAAAATCAACAAAGCCAATTTTCTAGCCACTGAACGGCACAGTTCATAAGGCAATTTCAATCTCGGTTTTTTCTGTGACGACGAGGTCGAAGCCGTTGGCGCAACGGACGATGTCTCATTTCCGGCAGGATATCGTGTTCGTGTCTCAGTCGACTTATCAGACGGAATAGTTGCATATCCAGAATGCGAAGAAGCGTACGCATAAGGAACAGGACCCTAATCGTAAACCATGAATCAATAATCGAGCCAAAACAAAACTACCCAAATGACTCACCGATGATTTATGTTTGATAAAAGCGGCCGGTTTAAACGATTTGTTCTTCACGTATTCTTTCAACTCCGACGACAACTGCATAACTTTCTGGTGTTGCTGAGCAATCACTTCTTCACTCTGCAATGATCGTGCTCGTCACTAACCACCCCCACTTACCTTACCACAACCATACCTGGTGAATTACATCTTTGAAATACCCGTAATTGCCCACTATCTTCACATTTCGATTTGGATTATTATTCGAATCGGGGTCAGCCTTCGGCGATGAATGGCGTCGCTTCGAGTACTCGCCAAGCAGGAAATCCCATCTACTTCCGACCATGCGACCTAAGAAACAAAGATCGGGTTTTAAAAAAACTAATCCCATCAAAACTAAGCATACCATGCGGAAAATTATCAAAGCTATGCGATAACAGAATCAACGTCAATTGGAACGATCGTTGCATCTTGTTCGCGACTGAGTCTAAAACGACAAAGTCCAGGTTAATAGTAACCAGTCCCAAGAGCGACCCCACTTACTCTCTGGCAACTGACTATTCAATCTTTGCAGCAAGTCCAAAAAGATGGCATTGTTCCCGCACGCCAGACCTCGATCGATCAAGAACGATAGAATAAGGAATATTCTAAAACACCACATTTAGACCTTCGTTTCGCGTCCATCATAGCTCAGACTTACTTTTGTGTTCCATCAGTATCTCCTTCCTCGGCAAAGAATTTGTCCAAAACGGTACCAAAGAATGAACCCCACCAATTCGTGTACGCACCATGATGCAGAATCCAAAGCGCACTCAACGCGGTTAGACTGAAAAGAAGCAGATTTTATGGCGTCTTGCAACAAAGCTCAAACGAGGCACTTACTAGGGTATGCCGCTGACACAAAATCGCTCAAAGATGCCCACCGCGATGTTGCACGATAGAACAGATCTCGAATCCGGATTCAATACCAAAATGCTTTCAGATTCAATATCCAATTTCATTAGTGGCGATATTCGAATGAGTGAAGAAAAGAGCAGTTCGCTTATAACTCGTGCTTTATCGTAGCCCAATCTCGAATCCGAATTGTCTCCGAGAGTGCATTTCGTTCGTGAGGTCCCCGTCATTCTTTCGATTGCTCGATGTATCAAATTCCATTGCATTCTAATCGACGATATTTCGCGACAGATTTCTCGAATTTTCGCTGGTTCCATTTCCTGGTCCCTCGTCAATCCTTCGACGTACGATGGTGAGTCGGGCGATTCCAACAGGTTGCGCAACAGTTCGCAAGCCAGATTGTAACGGCAGGCCACGTCTTCTTCCAATTGCCGCAGCTGA
This sequence comes from Mesodorylaimus sp. YZB2_4, assembly GCA_030248295.1. Taxonomy (NCBI): domain Eukaryota; kingdom Metazoa; phylum Nematoda; class Enoplea; order Dorylaimida; family Dorylaimidae; genus Mesodorylaimus; species Mesodorylaimus sp. YZB2_4. The sequence goes on along the minus strand of JASANH010000873.1, from coordinate 618,902 downwards.
TCGACACTCAATGACGGACGACGAAGTGTTTTCAAATCATCGTACGATCGCCCTGTGTTCACACCGTCCACAACGCATAGTTGAGACTGAGTGGCGTAAGTATAGCCGTAGAAATTGCCGATCGGAATTTTACTAGTGCACGATCCGAGTCCTTGCCGACCAATATAAGTGATCTGGAAATGTATCAAAATTAGATCTACGTTTGAACAAATCTAATCCATTCCAGCTCACCTTCAAATATTGGCACAAACAAGGCGGTTGAAGATCGCAGAGAACCAGCGTCTTTTGCGAAATATCATTGCACACGACCAAACGTTGACCATCATCGCTCTCTGATTTCAACCAAACGTCAACTGATAACGATCCGATATCGCCGCATTGAGGCACGACCAAGTCCGTTAGCAAAACCGGACTTTCGAAATTTAGTACTACGAACTTGCGGGCTCCTACAACCGCAAATTTGCCCTCGTTTTCTACACTCCCTGAAATCACCACTTACCAGAGCTCATGCGATCTATAACCAACGCCTGAACTGGAGGTGGCTTCAAAAATTCTGAGGGTACCAATTTGGGACGACGTTCCTAAGAATGAATAGTGCACTCAGTGGATTCCATAAAATGTACCTGTGAACACTTACAGTTGCACTGGCACTAAACAGTCTTTCCTCAGTTTCCACACCGACTTCGTCAAATCTCAAATCAACTTCCGAGTTGATTGGCGATAAATGCGACGGCGACAATGGAGTTGGAGTCATGAATGGGGTCGTTTTTGGTGTCGTCGGCACACCAAACGTACTGGCCGAGCTTGCTTGAGTTTGCGGTATTTGGTCCGCCGCTAAATTCGCTAAAAGAAATGAAAGTGATCAAAACTTTTCATCGTGACCAACCTCTTCCAACAAGGTCTCTCCTTTCTAGGCTGTCGAAACTAAAGCACCAAACAAGCACATACCAAGTTTCTCCACGTGATCCGTCAATTTCACTTGTAACTTCTGTTTCTGTTGTTGGATGGCCAATAATTGCATTTGTTTGCTCAAAATACTTTGAACTTGTTGCTTCATACTCGTTACGGCATTTGTCAAAGCGGGATTGCCTGACTGTTCATACTGAGTCATATCTGGAAGAGGTATTGGGCCTGCGCCAGTGCTGGTCGGTACCGAATTGTTGGCACCAGCCACGGCTATGGACACCCCTGCAAAACATCTCCTTGGCAACACTTTCCTTAAAAGTAAATTCCAAGCTATCTTACCCGTGTCCAAATTTTCAATTTTGATGCCATCCGATGCAGCGTAACAAGAAAATTGCAATGGCTCCACTTCGATCAGACCGTACAGATGCTCTCTTTCTAATCGAATAATGCGTCCTCGTCGAAGCGTCTTTGGTGAAATGCCAGCTGGCGGCGAGTAATCAACGCCCGCTATTTCCAACCAATCGTTCTCCTCCTACAAAAACACATTCGTCATTCCCACTTCAAATCTCCCCCCTGAGCCGAATTCCCTTACGTGAGCAAAGTCGGAACAAAAATTAGCAGTCAGAGTCGATGAAGTGGATGTAACGGCAGCGTAAGTAAACGGTTGCTGAGACCTCTGGTAAAGCATTAGAACTGGAGGCGGCAATTCAAATATTTCCAATTCGAACGGGAAGCCCAGCAAACCATATCTGAAACAAAAACAGTATACATGTGATCATCCTCTAAAAGTAGCCTATTCTTACTTTGCAAACGCAGTTTTGCAATGCGTTTCCGATCGTTGTTTCAGTGTTTCTCCCACTCCGCAAACAAATTCCTGCATTTCAGCCACGAATGAAGAGCAGCCAATTGGCGCCAACTTGTACATTTCTTCCGCCAACGCTATCAACCAAACCGCACTGCCTGAATTTCGGTAGGTGTCGATGCTGAACAAGAAGCGTCGAACCACGTCTTTTAAACAAGCCACGAAGCCAGCATAACTTTCCGTGTCGCAACTTTTGATTTTTCTGAAAACAACACAATTCTAGCATTCATTATTGATCATCACGCCAGTACTTACAATAATGTGTCCGCTATCAATGCCGTAAATTTTCGCGATACAGTGCGATTCGAAATCACAAAACAGCTGCGAAATAAATAGTCCAATCGATTCTCCAAAGCGCATATGAGCGTTTGCAAAACACGTCTGAAATGAAAATTGCTGGTAAGGAAAACGCCCAATCTACTCGTCCTTCACTCACCTGTTTTCCGCCGTCCCTTGATGAATGATCCACATCAGGAGATCCAGAATCAAATAGTGCTGACACGACGTATCCCCGTCCGCACACGTTTTAACCTCTGCTAGCGCATTGACCAAATTCAAAATAAAATCTGGATTCCTGACCATGGCCAGACGTTGTCTCCTACAACCACAACCTAGCCTTCCTCATCTGACTGCCATATGCAGAGCGAACAATCTCTACCTTTCTTTCTTCAAGGCAGTCCTTTTCATTCGCCATACCGTGACTGATACTTCCTGAATCCAATCGCATCCTTTCAAATCCTCGATTTTTCTTGCATCGGCCAAATTCCTCGAAGGAACGACACGAACTCCGACCGCCGAGCTTCCTTTTCCAGTCGGCACGCCATATTTGTTCAGGCCATACTTCTGTTGATAAAGACCCGCCGACATCTTCTCCATGGCTGAAGCGCTTCCAGCTGACGCGACTCTCTGAAGACCGCGTTGCTAAAAGCGAAAATTAGTGCAAAACGCCAAATATCAGGCAGCAACAATGAGCTAATACCTTCATTTCGGGAGGTTTCAATTTTAGATTTTCCACTCGGTTTTTCGTCAAGGCTTGAATATGAATAAAGAAGGTGCGCAGCTTGGTGTTATTTAACTCTGAAACAAAATCAGGCTTTATCTTCCCACGACCACCACAAATTCAACACCACTTACGAGCTGAAGAAAACTGTATCAACCCATTCATGTCGTACAAGTCCAAAGCTGATTGCAAATCAAACGGCCCTGAAACACAAATGCATTTTACGCATTCACACGAGCTGGGCTCGGCATTTTCTTACCAGCCACTATTTCCGCGTGAAGATTATCCAGAAACGTTTTATTAAATACGCGATTTCTTACGGCGAACTGGTCCTCGTGCTCCATCGTCACAGCCGACGTTCCAGGCATTTCAGGCGCCGATGTCGACGTCGATGCAGCTGCCGCTTCCAAGCCACTCGACCGCTCCCGTACTGCGCTTGCAGAACGAGAACCGACAGTTGGAAGTTGCCGCAAAAACGTGACCTGAAGACAGCAATTGAAAACTACGACGCCCGCATAAACAACAAAGTCGCATCGTTACTTGGATCGGTGGAATTCCGGCCACGGCAGCGTGATCCAAAACGAAACGAAAATCGATATGGCTGGCCAGAAAGTTAGGAGGCAATGTGATCTCAAAGACGTGCTCGAACCAAGTATCGCTAAAGCAAAATCAAAATCAACAAATTATAACCCAAGATCAATCGATATCTGTACAGTCTTACTTGTCCGGAACCAAGTGCCACGATTTCGCTAATTTTTCTTCTCTCAAATAATGTTGCGGGTTCTTCCGAAGACGTTGATGCTGCTGCACTTCCACCCAAGCACTAGGTGCTTGCATGCTGAATTGACCGGAAGTGGCCCAGTCGGAACGAGTCAAATTCCATAGATCTTTCAAAACGTCCAACGTCAACGACTTATTGACCAAGAGATCTGAAATAAGAAAATCAATCGAAACCGCCCATAAATTCGTCAATCTTCTCTCCCATACCTGGATCCCTCCACTCCATTACGTCATCAATCGCGAACGGGCTGGCATTTTCCGCCTCATCAGCCAATACGTCTGGTCGTACGAGTTCCAAGATCGATACGCTACCATCATCGCAAGCCACGCACATCTTGTCATCTGCAGAACATAGAATTCATACATCATGACACAACACACCAAAGCCCTCAACTCACCGTAAGCACAGCAGCTCGTATACTTTCGTCCTGGTGGAGGCATATTTTTCGCGACAATTGTTCCGTTTTCAAGGTTCACCACACGCAAATCGCCGCCCTTGGTCAATATAGCGATCAAATTGGGGCCGAGACCTTCATCTCCGCTTCCAAGAGGCTGTAAATGAACCACGCTCTCCACAGCACCTACTTCTCCGTCGAAAGTGATCTGACGAAACGGTTGTTCCACCAGCGATGCCATATGACACGAGAAAGACAAGCGATAGAGTAAGATGGCCGACGATGCCGCACTGCTCAGTTCTTTCTCACCCATAACACAATGTTCGTTCCTATTGACCACAACCAGTACGCACATACCGTCCGGTGCCGGAATGATGGTGTGCACGTAGTACAATGACGAATCGAGCTGGCTTGGCAGCCGCAAACATTGCAAAATTGATAACGACGCCTTCAAGGGCTGTGATTCATTCTTAATTATAATTTCATCCGCTGGCTGAATGATGGTCGACTTTTTCGTTCCAACAGAATCGGAAGTGGCCGTGGCTATCTCGGCCGATGTCGTGGGAGTCACGGCAGTCAATGCATTGGTCACCGAAGCCAAACTACTCAACGCGGACGACGCTAATTGCACTGCCGATGACTTTTCTTGAAGCTGATGATGCAATTGAGCGAAGGCACTCTGCTCCAATCCAGATGATGCGGCAGGAGTAGAGTAAGAGGGCCACGTAGCGTTAGTGTCCACTCCCACCGTTTTGCTGCTCGCTTCACCGGACTCGCCAACGTCAATTAAAGGCTCTTTATCGTCCAGTCCGTTATCACCCTCGTCGAATTCGTCAACGATCGACGGCGATTCGTCCATTTCTTTCACCGACGTCAGAACACTCTTGTCAGCCGCTGATGCATTCGACGGGCCCGCTCCGGGTCGACGGGACTTTTCCGCGTAGAAAACGCCCCGGTTTTCTTCAACAGCTAGCTCTTCAATTTTGTAGATCAAAATAAACGGTCGATAGCGAGGAGTTGATGAACAGGCTGCCACAGGTTGATCATCTGAATAGGACGAGCAGGCACCATCGACCGGCGCCTTTGACGGAGGAAGAATACATTCGTTGAAAATCGATGCAGCCTTGTTGACCGTATTTAAATTTTCCACAAACGATGATGGGGATGACATTTCCAAAGATCTCGGTTCCGTGCGCAATTTCGAGTCAATGATTCCACAACCAACAATTAGAGCCGGCGTGCATCTGCCCTCAGCGTCCAGAAGTTCGCTGACTGTCCGCTTAGTTGACGGTTGGCCGCAAGTGCAAATCGACGTGACAATGAAATCGCCTTTTTGATTATTAGTTACGACGATTTCTACAGTAGTGAAAGATGGGTAATACAGGAATTTTACGGCCGACCACTTCAGCATTCGCACTACTGTATGGTTGGGGGGGGGGGGGGGGGGGGGGGGAACTAAGAAATAGACCTTACCGCTCGTATTATCGTTATTTGCCGCTTCCATTACCTCGCGAATTGATTCATTTCCTATGCTGTTCGGAGATGCGCTGGTTGCAGGACTGAAACAGCAACGTACATGCCTTTCTTATCTGTGTATAATGAGCGGCGTCGAGATATACCCTGTCAAGGGTCAAGTTGTAAACACACAGGTTCAGCACATCATCCATGCATTTTTAGGGATTGAACGTTCTCCAAGCTACGGGGATGATCATACCTTAAAAATTCCGTTTCATCGGCCCAAGCGACACCGATTTTTAGATGTCTACGAGGACGACTTCTGTAACCGGTTTTCATTTCCACGAACGGCTCCGACGGGTCCAATAAGATCGGATCACATTTCTAAATCGTATGATTCAAAAATATTTTATGGACAAGTCATCGCTACGGGGCCCACCTTTAATTCTTTGGCAACATTCCACAAAACGATCTCCCCAAAACGGGTTGACGAGGCAATCCAGTCGGAATAGCTCGATGTGGAAACACAGCTTATCTAAAACGGGTTCAACTGACCACCGCCTTGCCAAAAAGAAGCCATCAAAACTAGCCCTACCTCATCGACACAATCGCTATGTAAAGCGGAAGAACATGCGTAAACGACTGATATAGGCACGTTTTGAGTGTATTCTCCTTTCACAAACGGGCAAGTTGGCGCATGGCGTTCGTGTTCGGACCTAAACCACAAGTATTAATTGCTTTGCCAGGCACTCCTCCAGCACGACTTACCATGGTTCATCTGCGGGTTCCCAACAAACCAAACAAACAGTGCAGGTGAAACAAAATACCCGATCATCGCCCGATGTGTTCGGATGATGGTAAAAGCCGGCCTCCGCCATCTGATCTGGTAAAGCCCATCTAAAAGCAACAAATGGTTACTTGATACTGAAACACCCTGGCATCGACCAGTCTTACTTGTAATCCATATGAGGCCAGCGACCAAACGTCAATCGACGGGCTGCTTCGCTAGCCATTATAGCCTTATCGATGCCCGACGTATCGTGTCCCAGTTCGAACAGAAACGGATTTTCTTTCAACAAGTTCAGTCGTTCAATTACTGCTGACACAATAGGCAAGATGGGCAGGCGAAGACTGCTTTGCTTAAGGTCCGTTAAAACCATGTTTAGGGTTGACAATAAGAACTCGTACGGACCATGCAGTAAGACGGTTGCCCACTAAAAAACAAGCTTTGAGCTTACTGTAACGTATCCAGGACAAACCATCGTACCTTATGCCCACGTGCTTCTTTTTCCTCCTCCTTCGCATTCTCGACTTTGGTTTGAAAATCGGAAAGAATTTCTTTGAACAACTCCTCGTTTGAGCTATTCAATTTTACAGTCGGTGCTCGCAGATATTGCAGCAATTTCGAGGCCTATAAATTCAAACCGAGGTAACTATTGCTGAATCGCGAAAAAATATATTCTCTTACTTCGTTCAATGTTAGTTCAACATCCACCGATGGATCAGATGTTGTATCCGGCTTGTTCATCATAACCGTTTTTAACAACCAACTTCCTCCCAGATCCCGCCGAGTATTCAACTTTTTGTCATCCCAAATAAGAAGACAACTGTGCAGATTTGAATAATCAATCGAGATTTTTGAACCAACTATGCAAAAAAGTAACACGATGCTTATCATCAAATGAATTGCGCAATGATATCAACAAAACACAAGCCCATAGGGGCAGCAGCATATCTAAATTTTACGTACCTGCCCTTCCTGCACGTGTGACTGGTCCGAAAATGACTTCTCCGTTTCCATCACCAAGAAAGAACTGACCGTGATAATCGACGAAGATGAAGTGATTGAGCGTAGGACAGTATACTGCTTTTACGAAAACTTGACCACCGCTCGACGAAACTTTCGAAAGCGCTCGTAACTCGTACGGCGACATTTCCGCCGAATCCGGCAACGCCTTATTCAATTCCTCCAAAGATTATTCCTTTTTTCAAAATAAGTAAGCTCAAGGAATAAAAAAACACAGCATGCAAATCCACGAAAGAAAGAACATGAACTCGCAGAAATAAACGCACGCGCACGATGCGCCTACAGATAGCTCCGCGCACATAAGACTTTTTCCCTGAACCTGAAACCATATTTTACGATTTGAGGAGATTGGGCGCGAATTTTTCGCATAGTCCTTCCTTTACTTTGTTCCCTCTTTCCTCTCTAATTCCGATCCACGGGGCAGCGCACTCGAAATATTATGGATGGGTGGATGATAAAAACAGAATTTATCTGCTAGTTCACAATTCCACTTGTTTGAAGATATCAACGTATGTCACTGCAAATCTGGACCCGGAGCAGGGCATACGCCACCAATCCAGAAAATCGCGAGGTTTTTAGTACGGCACCAAACCAGATAGAGAATCTCGTCGCCTTGTAGCTTCGCTAGTTTCCAAACTTGCTGATGAAACATCCAGCTTGAAAGAACGGGCAACGATTTTATTTTTTTTAAAGTTGGACAGATCCTTGAAGCACTGTGTGGGTAGCGAAAGTGCCGTGACGAAGATGAATTAATCGGGTGTGTCAAGTATTTTGGTGGAAATTTTTTCTAAAGGAAGAACATTACTTTGAATGTTACTTTGCCGATTGGGCACCAAGGCGATTTGGACATATTCTGGGGGATGTTCTCCCCTGCTTGGACAACAATCGAAAAATACACGTGTCAGTTTGTTATGTGCTTGACCCATAACTATGACTGGCCGCTTTTGTAGACACTACCTAGAAAGAGTCGCCATGGATAGCACTGAGAACGTCAGACCCCTTTCACAATAAATAAGAGCAATGAGATTTAATAAATCAAGAGCGGTAAAAATAGAGAATGTCAGGACATACAATAATAGAGATCAACAAAAAAGATTAGTCGGTAAATCGGAAAGCATAGTTCTAATTTCTCTCGTCTGTACAGCGCGCTCCTTATTTCGCTCCGTCTGTGACATACTCTCGTGTTCGACAATTTGGCCCAGTTCGGCCAGTGTTCGTTGAATGTTCTGAGTCCTCGATACGCTGCCTCTTTTGATTTGTTCCAGCAAGAAAGCACTTGCTTTTTCCTTCGCGTATTCTAATTTCAGTTGATTCGAAGCGTTTTTCAGTGACATATCATTTAGAGTCCGTTTGGTGATTGCTGCGAGGTATCGTTTCTGAGCGGATGTGTTGCGAATGACTGCCTTTGCTGCTTCGACAGCAATTCGAGCGTGGCGCCTTTCAACAGCATGACGATGGCGTTGCAAAGTCGCCTGTACCTTTAGACTTCTATAGTCCAGAGTGTGACCCGATTTAGTGCCGTCTGGCGCCCATGGTTCGTCATCGTGTCTGGCCTTTTTGGACGTGGTATCATCTATCGGCTTTGTCTTGGTTCCAGTCGGCTGTGCCAGTTTCTCGTGAGCGCTTCTGGCCCTCTTCATTTGTCGAAGAGCGGACGTTCGAGGTGAATAAACGACGGATGCACTTCTACCATCACCTATCCGCTTTCCCATATAGGTCGGTCCAATACGTCGCGGTCTTGGCGGTGATTGTTTCTCCTGAGCTTTGGGCGTTTTGGCATCCGGGGCTGGACCTTCGTGAGGCGTTGCTGATGGGCCGAGACAATCGAATAGGTTATCGAAAATGCGAAAAAGAAGAAGCAGGGCGGTTTCATCTCTGGCCATAATATCCTAAAACGCAAACTTCTGGGAGTCAGACCAACGACATGATAAGCAACTGGGGCAGGGACCGCCAGACCAGGCTACCCTGCCCTTTTATGACTACCTTCTAGTATGCTCTCACACACCCACCAGGATTATCTTACCTCCGTCCGCAACACGGGATCCAAATTCATGTTGACAAAATTGCAACTCAAGCTTTCCAGAATAGCCTCCACGTGTTCTGTCGGCTGAGTAGCCAAATCTGGCAACATGGGAGGATCTTCCAAGAACGGCTGGCATATCTTGTCGTAGAGCGCCGAAATAAACTGAGCTAAAAGGGAATAGCACGCAGAAAATGCGAAATTGATGAATAAAAATTGAATATTTACATACCTGCGATGTCATTGATTGTCAAAGGCACCGGGATCGAGCATTTGGTGGCCAACTTTTGAACAAACGTTAATGCATTTGACTCCGCCATAATTTGTCGACTTTCGGTTGCTCCCCCGGAACGATCGATGTCGAGATGCAGGGTTGGCGAATCAATCGATCGACGCATCTTACCGCTCTGTAGCAGACAAACTATAACTGCTTATTTCAATTGGCAGTCATTCTGCCATCTGTGTGCGCATTGCCCCTTCCCCCGAATCCCGAATCTCCTCCGGACCCGAGTTTTCGTTGAATTTGAAGTTCAGTGTTTACGGGAAACTCCTAAGTTTGGTTTTTTAACCGCTCGAATGCCCCGATTCGGCAACTGTGAACAACAGTAAGAAGGATCAATATCGTTTGATTGCATGTGTTCGCAGTCATAAAATTAAAAATGGCCGCCAAGAATTTGGAAAATGCCGATTCCATAAAATCGTTCAACAATGAAGTAATTCTAACATTTCCTTCTGTCTTGAGCGTTGCAGAAAGGTATTTGTCATTTTAGCTGGCCTCTTTATACGAGTGTAAGCCGCCGATCAGTAAGGCGAAAATGGTTCAAGTGACAAAATCCGCGATGAAAGCCATAAAATATTACAAGCACGTGGTAATGAGTGTGGAAAAATTTATTCAGAAGGTAAGTAGGTTACAATTTTGCAAGTTACTTGGCGTAATTTGTACAACTCATTGTTTTTCCAGTGTCGGCCGGAGTATAAGCTTCCTGGCTTGTACGTAATCGACTCCATCGTCCGCCAATCTCGACATCAATACGGAGCGGACAAGGACGTATTCGCTCCTAGGTTCTCGAAAAATATTTCAGTTACTTTTCAATCCTTGTTCAAGTGTTCGGACGAGGACAAGGTAATGTTTTCATCGCTGAGTTGCCCCATCTGACCCCACGTCTTTCCTTTATTTAGCCTAGAGTGGTTCGCGTAATCAGATTATGGCTGAAAAATAATGTATTTTCCGAAGATGACATGCGACCAATTCTGGATCTGGCCGCGGGACTAGGAATTGGTAGGGAGGAGCTCATGTCAAATTTAGCAGTTGGTCGTTACCACTCGTCTTTATTTTTAGACATCACTGATGGAGGTAACGATAGAAACGGCAAAGATGATTCAACTGCAAAAATCGCTCATACTCCCAGTCCGGTAATTAAGACAATTAAAACTGTAAGCGAATCATCTCGATTAAGTTTTTGTATTTCTCTAGATCGATAAGTCCCCGCCAGATACAATCGGGTTTGGTAATTCTGGAGACTCTGCTGCACGACGACAACAATCGTCAGCTAACGAATCCTCAAGCGCAAATATGGATCCAGTCGTGTTTTCTCAAATACAAAAATTGACTTCGCTGTCAAACACTCAACAACCACGGACGGAATCTGACCAAAAATTAACTCAGGCACGGCAATGCTTCTTCTTAGAAATGCGATACTAATACTCAACTTTTCTTGCAGAAGCTGTTAGCTGATTACGAGTACAGCGACGAAGAAAGCGGTGGCGAAGACGGGGGTGAAGTTCAGCGTCGTCCTTCGCCCGAATCGAGTCGGCATGACTTGTCTGCAAACTTGGCCGCGTAAGCCGCTTCTTAAAAGATACAGCTGTATTTTGCCATGAGCTCACAAGGTTACGTTTCAGAGCGGCGCAAAATTTGTTAAAAAATCCTGAACTACTTCAACAGATCCATCAGATGCAACGATCGATGAGAAGTCCCGCTACTCAGTTGTCGAATGCTGGAGCGATGCCGCAAGGTGTTCAGCTCAATTTCCGGCATCCTCCGCCGCCCATAGTACTGAATACTCAGCAACCGCCTCCACATCCCAGCGTACATGCTCATGCGGTTCAGTCTGGATCTTTTCCTTCATCAACAACATCGCCGCCACCCCAACCTCCATTCGTCCGTGGATATGAAAATCAGGTAGATAGTTTCTAGTTTCCTGTTCTCTTATTGTGGCCACGCTGTTCTAGGGATTGAATTACCCACCTCCGGCTGAGCCTGTACCATCCGAACGAGTGCCATCGCCTTTTGGCCGAGCTCACTGGCCTACAAACTTGGCTTCGGAGCGATTGTTGGACAGAGACGATAGACGGCGAGGTCCTGATTCGTCATCGAAGAGAAGATCGCGGTAAGCCAAATCCCTTCAGTTTCCAGTTGGGTTCGTTCACTCGTATGGTTTTTAGGTCTCGTTCAAAAGAGCGACGTCGTCGAGGTTCGAGATCGAGATCTCGTTCTGGCTCGCGCGGGTCCCGAAGGCGAAATCGGTCCAGGTCCGCTGAACGACGCAACAGGGAGCATGAAAGGGAAAGAAGGAAGCAGGGATTGCCGCCAATTAAATCGAAACACGTGTCAAGTAAGCATTTTAAAAAGAAATCTCCCCATCAGTTCATGGCTTTTTTCTTGCAGTTTGCAGTCGCACTCTGTGGTTTGGACGAGTCCCGAGTCTATGCGAAGCGCACGAAATTAAGGATGCGTTAAAGGACTATGGCGAGCCTGTTTCGATTGACGTGAGTGAAATGTTGCCTTTTTAGGGAAGCCTGGTTTTCATCCTAGCAATGGTTTTTAGCTCATAACGCCACGCGGTTGTGCTTATGTGGTCATGCCAGACAGGAAATCGGCTTTCAAGGTATTGGACCGACTCAGGGATTTACTTAAAGTCCAGAATCGAGTTTTGAAGGTGAGTGACAGCCAATGACAAGGCACTGCTGGACTCATTGCTATTTTACGTTTAAGATGGCGTGGGCTCCGGGTAAGGGGGTAAAAGAATACAAGGACGGCTGGGTAGTCGACCACGGAGTTACATATTTACCGTGGGACTGCTTGCCGAATGATCTGACAGCGTTGTTGGACGGAGGCAGCTTGGACACAGAATCTTTGCCTGAGGAACTAAAAGGTAAACCTGACGCAGTCGAATAATGTGGTAATGGAGTTGATTCTGGTTACTATTTAGGGAGCTATTCGGAAAACGGCAAGTTGGAGGCTGCCAGTGCAGCAACGCCGATAATTCAGCCGAACTTCGCGGTCGCTCCACCTCCATTCCCAGGTTTCGCTGGGGTCCCACCTGGTACGTTGGTGTGTGTGCTTTGTTTCACGAATAAGCATTCCTCTGATTCGTCCTAGGTGTATTTGCCCCTGGCGTATTACCACCATCGTTCGCACCGCCGTTGTTGAGCGTTCCAGTTCCGAATCCAGCTCTCGGGCCACCGCTTCGAGCGACTGCGTTGAGCAGCCTGACGGGTGTTCCTCCGCCGATGCCAGTAGGACCTCCCTCGGCTGGGGCTGGTGCCCTGCGTGCTCCCGTACCAGCCCCATCCTCGGTCATAAGTATGTGGTGGCTGTTTTGGGGACTCGATACTTTGAGTAGCCCATCTGTTTTAGACGAAACCAACTCGGGCGCACCCATACCATCTCTCATATCGCCCATGCCCCTTTACGGTCATTCGACAACACAAGCTACGTTTGCTCAACCCCCTCACAACATGGCACCCAGTTACGCTCGCCCAGTCGGCGTTATGGAATCTCCTGGATTCGGCCGAGCAGGCTTTTTCCAGCCTAGTCGAAGTGGCGATGGCTCGTTTGATGGCCAGCAGCATTTCCGAGGTCGCGGCCGAGGCGGAATGGGAATGCGAGGTGGGGGCGACTTTGGACGAGGACGGTTCAACCGTGGAGGCGGAGGCATGCCGAGACGAGACTGGTCGGCACCGCAAGCCAACAGATTTGACGCGTCGATGAGGAACTCAAGATCTCGTTGGAGTGGTGGTGGCGATGACCAGCATCCAGCAGAGTTTGAACACGAGGAACCACGGTGAGCAATTATCTTTTTCGTTGATTTCTTTTGCTCTGGACATCACGCTTTCAGATTGCCCCATCGCTCGTCACGATGGGGTCCAGAAGCTGAGAATTTCCCAGGTAGCGAATCCCACGCGACCATGTCGATGCCTCAAAGAGTTAGCATCCCCGTTATTGCCTCAGTATCTCGGCACGATTCGAGCGAGCCCCCTCCCCCAGGCGAATAAACGAGTAATCTAGGCAAGCTGGCCACGGTTTTTGTTAGATACATGTAGCTTTTAGGAGTGGTCTCGTCAGTACGCGTAAATTATGCATTATGTTCTTGATTTTGTGGTGTCTTACTTTGCTGTCGCCGCGGATATGATTTCTGCAGCGACCAGTGCACTCTTGTAGTGTATGTTTCTTATCTGTTACAAGAGACAGCCTTTGCCAGACCCAACGACATAATTAGAAGAGCATGCCAATGACTCGATGAACACGCCTACGCTTGAACAGCCTGTTCTTCCGACGGCTGCGCTAAAGCATTCTCTTGCGCTGGTCGAGGCTTCTTTTCTTTCTTTTCACCGCCTGTCTTTTTCGATGCTGAAAATAGGAATATAGTGAAAACGGGGGCCAGGCACAGAAAGAGACTTACGTTGGGGATAGGCTTTGGCGAGTAGATCTTTCAAGTGCGGTTCTTGAAATTTCTTGCGAATTGGATCCAACAAATTGTTGATAAAATTTTCGACGCCGAGTTTTAAATCGCCTGGATGAAGACTCTGAAACAAAGGCATGCTGTGGACGATCGACTAATAATGAAGATAGCGAGGGCCAACTCTAGACATCAACTCCTGCGGGATTACTTGAAATAGCTGCAGAATTTGACTGGGCCTTGTGCTCATAATTCACACTATTTCCTGAAATTGTCCAGGAGATAGAATTTCTATGCCATTTTGGAGGGGACAACAGACAGAATTCTAAAGATCAAAGAAGGGGCCACTCATGGGGGGGGGGGGGGCAAACCACATTGAGCAGTACCCTATTCACTGACCTCACTAGCGAACGCCGTTTCCAGTTCTTTGTAATCAGGGAATACGATAGGTCCTCCATTCTTCTCAGCTCGGTTGATCACAAATGGCTGCCCGTGAAGCATAGGATAGATGGCGTGTCGGCAGAAAGCCAGTACGCCGTTGTTCTCGACATCGCCCGGTGCGCAAAATGCTTTCTTCAATTTCTTTTTGATAGCGCTAGCTTCGTCTAATAAATCGATTTTCGAATCCTCTACTGATGAACTCATTTTGTCGCCCGTTAGGCCAGGGACTAAACCAGAAGGAGTTAAGCATGAATATTTTACAGGGAATATATGTTACCCATAGGATTCATCAAGTGTATCCTTTTCTCGTAACCGAGGCTCGGTAAATACTAAAACGGAAAAGGCCAACAGTTTTATACGATAACAACGACAAATCAAAATAACTTCTCACCTTTTCAGCAAAAGTGAAAATTTTCCGCTGATCGACACCACCAAACTGGGCATCCACATTTAAATAATGTTCATCCAAGGCCTGCAGAAAATTCTAATTAGCCCGACTTAAAAATGCTGAACTTGGTTCGTTACCTGCAGTCCAGGATACAATAAGCCACTGAGCAAAGGATGCTCCACTTGCTTCACAACTTCAGCACCGGCCTTTTTTGCATCATGCTCGGTCACTATGCTGCTCAATCGGTACACATCCAATGTATACTCCCTAAAAGGAAAGTGAACTGGCATGCTCTGATTCGCGCAGGCAATCAAACCTTTACTTGCTTAGCTGGTAGTCGGTACCACGAACGAACTTCAGCTTATCGATAGGAACGCCCACAGATTCCAACATTCCTTTTATGATAGCTTCGTAATAATCGGTGCGTAAAGCGAGCAGGGACCACGGGGCTTTCATATTGTCTAGGTAAGCGTGAAGGTCTGCGAACAGAATGGTCACCTAAAATAGGCTGCGTTAAAGTGGGTCCAGGGAGATGATCACCCAAAGCCATCCCAAGTGCAAAAATACTGCAAGCATCGCTTACCTCGCATCCAGCTTTCAAAAAGTCAGCGATTTTAGACATGGGAACGAAATAGCCAACATGTGGCTTTCCCGTCGTCGCCGTTCCCCAGTACACTCGGAGATTACGTTCCGCCAAAATCGCACGAAGTTTGTCCTCACCCAATACTTCCTGAAACAAACCAGACTCACTACCCGATTTGAACGAACGTGGTTTGCGTTCTTGGGCTTTCTCTCGCTCTCACCTGTCGCAATTAAAAATTTTGGTGGCTCGCTAAAGTAGACAAGCCGCATCACGATGGTAGCCTTTCCGAGGTATGAAAAAGGTACAGTACAGTAGATGAATAGAAAAGGCATGCTGGTATTTGATTTTTCGCAGCAGAAAAATGAGGGTACGAGGGCCTGTTTCTTTGCTGGGGGGACCAAACAGAGGAGCTTCTAATCCAAGTGGGTGAGTTGAGCAAAGGAGAGAATTACGTCACGTCATGACTATAGATAATTTTTCGAATGTCAGTCCTCCCCATAGTCCCTTAGTCGGGCCCCACTCCCAGCCAGCATCGACCGATCCGACCCTAGGCCTGGATCCCGCTCCCGATGCGATCCGGCCGATCCGCTTCAAAAGTGAAAGATTGATGGGGATGACGTGTTTGGCACTGCTTCCTCAATAACCTGCCATGGTTCTTCGCTGTAACTCTCTGTCAGACCACTCCAAGGGACACAGGAGAGCTAGACAGCGCCTAAGCGGGATTAAATGCTAAATTGAGAGAAAGAACGGGATTTTCTCATTATGGTGTGCCACACCTTATCATTTCCTAGCAGATAAAGCGCGAATAATGGACGACACAGTAGTGGTCACTTCCCAACATCCACCGATCCGGCCGAACCAGCAGCTGGATCGGATGGGCGGATTGGTCGATGCTGGCGGCCCCAGTCGATCTCTTTTTGGGTAGGCCTATGCCTAAATTACGCACCAGTCTAATGACTGGCTATCACTATCAAGTACCCTGTACCGGCACGTAGGCGGTCAAAATACTGTACTGCTGGTACAGTATCGATCGTGCTTACCTGAAGATTCCTGGTGATCAGTTCGTAACGTTCTTCGACCGACAGTTTCTCCGCATCCGGCGCCATGATTGCTACAACTCTCTGTTGATCTCTCCGACAGAAGACCAAAATCAACAACAAGACTGCCTCTGACAAAGAAAGATTAAATCTTTTATTTGGGCCCACTGGCGATTAGGTAGGCGCGGAACATACAGTATGTTTGCCGCAAGTTGCATCATCTGCGACTACAACGATTATGAAATGTCATAAGCAGTCTGTATTACGCTACAGTATGCCACTCAGTGCGAAATGACAATGCAACTGCCCACACGAGTCCCTCGGTCGATCTGGACGTGGAGACTGTTTCATTCGATTTTATTCGCAAATTCATCAAGAATGGCTTCAGTTGCTGATGTAGACGAAAACTTACAGATCCCGAATAAGCTACAGGGCTATGCTTATTGGCGAGAGAAGCTAAAGTCAGCCCGATTCGTCGTGGCACCCATGGTTGATCAAAGGTACAGTGTATATGTAGTTTGACTGTCGTACGATGTACTGATGGTTTAAGGACTCGCTATGTGAGAAGGGAAAGGTCTCTCTAGCCTGGTATCTGCAGATTCTACTGGTTCAGTGGTCACCGTTGCCTTGAATCAGGGTCCTCTTTCCGTCTTGTTCCTTTGATTGAGTGAATGGTTCGGCCAACCTACACTCAGAGATTACAATACTTTCCACCAAAATCGCTCTAAGTTTGTCTTCACCCAATACTTCCTGAAACATATCAAACTCATTCGCCGATTTGAACGGGGATTGAGTTACCTGGGCATAGCTATCATGCCAGCGGTGTCAGTTAGCACTGTCCAACACCACATCTATGCTTCGTTTCAGTGAACTGCCTTGGCGCATGCTCTCACGAGCCCATGGAGCCGAACTGTGTTACACGCCTATGTTCCACGCCAACAATTTTTCCAAGGATCCAATCTACAGACGAGAAAATTTTACAACCTGCCCCGCTGACAGACCATTGATCGTTCAGGTATGTGCACCTCCTCTTGAAGTATGCATGCTGCTGGTTGATCTTTGATTATGTTTTTCACTTTAATTTTGAACTGGAAGCTCGTTCTGTTGATAAGTCGGCTGGTACAGTCTGGCAGAATGAAGAAAGACTTGAAAAGTCCGCAGTATCTGATAGATACTTGACCTTTCTGGTCATCACAGGGTCCCCACGAACCCTGAATGCCCTGAAAAACCTGAAAAACCCTGACTTCTTTCTAGTCCGAAATTTTGAACTTTGAAGGTAGAGTCGCACGTCGTCCGAGTCAAATATTTATCATCGTTACCAAAATTTTTGAATTTTTGGCTTATTAGGAACCTTGAAATACCCTTATTTTTAATTTTTAAAAGTCCGTGTGAGCCCTGTCATCAGGTGTTATCGATTCGACTTGTCGCATGCCAGCACTGAAATACATTTGTTCTTTGCAGTTTTGCGCCAACGATCCGAGCATTTTTTTAAGCGCCTGCGAATATGTTCAAATGGACTGCGATGGCGTGGACCTGAACCTTGGCTGTCCTCAGACAATCGCCAGACGTGGCCACTACGGAGCATTCTTGCAGGATGAATGGGAACTCGTTCATCAGCTTGGTAAGGTCTTCCTCCCGCAGTTACCCGCCTGTCAGTACATTGACACTTTTTAGTCAGAACAGTTCATCGAAACCTATCAGTTCCAGTTAGTTGCAAAATCCGCGTGTTCGACGACCCAAGGCGGACAGTCGATTATGCCAGAATGTTAGAATCTGCTGGTTGCCAGGTATGTTGAGCATAGTGCCTGCACAGTTACACTAGCTCCAACGCCCATCGCCTTTATCCCTAGCTGCTGACAGTTCACGGGCGTACCAGAGAGCAAAAGGGACCGAAGACTGGGCTGGCAAACTGGGACTACATCAGGATTGCCAAGTACGTACGGTTATTTCAGTCGTGTCATCAGCCAGCTATGCTTTACTTGTTTCCATTTCAGGGAGTCAGTTAGCGTTCCCGTGTTCGCCAATGGCAATATTCAGTATTACGCCGATATTCAACGATGCCTGGACGCAACTGGCGTTGATGGAGTTATGACGGCAGGTATATTTGTCAGATCTGTTGTGTATTCACGCAGAATAATTGATATGATTCCAGAAGGCAATTTGCACAACCCCGCTTTGTTCAACAATCGACAGCCCCCAGTTTGGGAAATGGCCTTGGAATATTTGGAGTTCGTCGATCGTTACCCGTGCTCTTCATCCTTTATTCGAGGTCATCTGTTCAAGCTGTGTCATCACAGGTAGGTACGCTCAAGTTATCGCGATGGTCTTGATACAAAGCTTTTTATGGTTTCCGTTTAAGCTTATCACTTTTTCACGACCTACGCGTTCTGCTTGCGGGTGCCGAAACAGTGGATGAATTCCGGTCGATTTGTCAAGATTTGAAAACTCGGTGCGAGGTATAATTGGCCTGAGATGTATTTTCTGTTTGGTTACCGTTCATGGTTCCTGAATTTCAGGGCGATCATGCCGCATACTTGGCAACTGGTCAATTCGAATCTGGTAATCTTCCATTCCCGCACTGGATTTGCCAGCCGTACGTCCGGCCAGCCACGTTAAGCGAACCAGCGATGAATGTTAGCGACGAAGTGCTGGCTGAAATAGCTGCCACGCGGAAAGCGGTTAAAGCGAAGATATCGTTGATGGCCAGCGAAGTCGGCATGTCGAAGCGGAAAGCTAAAAAGTACGTCAAGCATAACGTGTCGCCCACGACGGTTAGGAAACGGATGAAAGCTACCTACATTAGCTGCAATTGCGGCAACCCAGCGGTGAGTCAAATAGTACTTCGTTTCGATGAAGGGGGCTATGGTGGACTGTTTTAGGGGAACAACTGCGTATCTAGTTTATGCCGATTGTGCTGTCGGGAAAAGTGCGTAGAAGCTATCTTGGATTGTGCAGGTACGTGCGGTCTGACGTGCGCTTCTGATATACATACCGTAAATTTTCAAATATCCTGGAGAAATTTGAAATGGCGCTTTGGAAATTGTAAAATTTCTGAGACATTGTGGCATCTAAAAGAAACTGGTGTTCTTGCAGTAGTTGGAGTTCACTCAATTATAATAGTTCCTGCCCTTCATCCTCCTCTTGCAAAGCATTGTTACAGGGTGCCTATGGGTGCTCCATCTCATATTGTCGCAGGGTACATATCACCCCGGGGAACCTACCTGCGAAGGTCCTAGGAGGGCAAACTACAATAAGAGTTTTCACTGTATGAGAACCAGTCCGAGGTCAGCAATGTGCTTCGTATTTTAGGTCACAGATTCTGGTACAAGAAAAACTTGATGGGTGCGGAAGGAAAGGCTTTAGTCGTGCCTTCGACTGGTGTCGATGATGATGCTTATTGTGTCAGCAGTTCCACGTGACACGTTTTTATGTTATGCTCGTCTTGCAGTAAAGTCCTTTGGTCTTTCGGCTTTGACTGTGCCTGCTGGTTGTGGAAGTGAGCCATACTTACTTGGAAAATGAGTGACTGTGTGGTGGAGGTAATGGAAGTTGGTTTCAGGAACGTGAACCGAAACGACTGTTGGAAATGGAAGGCAAGAAGCGTACTGTGTAAGCACAGACCTGGCTATGGGGATGTGGGACTGTGGGTTGAGTGTTGTGGTCTGTTTAGGGAACCGATCTGCACGGGCACGACGGTGGTGGGTGTCGTATTCGATCAAGGTGTCGCTGTCACGGCTGACACGTTAGCATCGTATGGCAAGATGGCTCGATACAAGACCGTATCGCGTTTGTTCAAAGTCAGCGACCGAACGGTGATCGGAGTCGGAGGCGATTACGCTGATTATCAATTCTTGCGCAATGTTGTCGAGACTAAGGTGTAAGTGAGAATGGCTTTTGATAGGCAGGAATGAGGAACGGGGGAATTGGCTTTTAGAACTGAATTGGAATGCATGGATCCGAAATCCGCTTTCAGTCCTCTGGCTTTGCATTCGTGGTTGAGCGCTGTCCTCTATAACAGGTGAGTGTTTGGGGTTTTGGGTTGGGGGGACGGGACCCGAGAATCTGCTTTGATTCGTTTATGTGGCATGTACTGTTCACAGAGGAGGCAGAATGACCGAACGGACTGTTCTAGGCGTTCCAATATGAATCCGTTATGGAATACTTACATCGTCGGTGGAGTGGTTGGTCCAGAGAAGAAGCCGTATCTGGGCAGTGTCAACAAGCTCGGGGTCGGATACCAAAATGAGTTCATCGCTACCGGATTGGGATCTTATTTGGTTCAGGTATGAATTAAAGTATCTTTGAACGGAAGGCCAAAACTAACAGTTATTTTCTGCAGGATGTATTGGAGCGGGCTTATCTGAATAAGAAGAAAGATGGACGCGCTTTGACCAAGGCCGAAGCTGTAGCTTTGTTGGGCGAGTGCTTGGAAGTGCTTTTCGAACGCGACTGCGTGGCTCATAACGAGGTAGGCTATGTGGGCTGTTGGGTTAGGCGTCTGCCGCTGTCACAATCACCTAGGACACCCTAGATCCTATCCTGCATCATTGTGATTTGATCGTCGTGACTTAAGGAGATGTCCTAGCTGATTGTGAGACCAGTCCCACGGTGCTTAGATCCCAGTGAGTGCGGTCGGGTAGTTATATCATTTCTTGTGTAATGTTTCCCGTCACCCTCGAGTGCTCATACCTGCGCTCGGTGATATGGGAGCATCTGGTTCGGCTGTGGGTCTAGACAGGATTTGGGGTCATCAGAGCAGCTCATACAGCTTATGTATGGTACTCCTTGCAAAGTATGCAGTTGTAGTTAGCATAGGTTTGGATCACTTGTTCCGGGACTGGGACTTTTTGAATTTTTTGTCTTTTGCATATAAACCCATTTCCCTCGTTAAAAGCACATTTTTCAGTCATACAGATTTTTTGAAACTTCTGAAAACTGACACTTGTAAAGAGACTGCAAACATGGATAAGCCATGCCAGCTTTCCTGGCACCCCTAGAATCGCCCAAAGAGCTGCTACCTTTTTCCCAGAATCTCATTTATTGAGAATGTTGGTGAATCAGACAACACCTTTTGCCTCATTTATGCGAAATCCCGATGCCCAAGCGTCGGGATTAGGATGCTGACCTATCGCTGGGTGGTTTAGGGGATGCCCTACGAGGGTATACTTTTGGTCTTGTCTCTTTTCCTGACCTCGTGCTCTATTCTAGTATGAAATTGGGATCGTGACCGCCGAAGGTGTCGAGATGATCAAACCGAAACCGATCGTAGGACGTTGGGAAACGGCCCATATGATCACGTAAGTGTTTTGGACGTGGTTGCTCGGACGAGTTGGATTATGGAATGTCTTCCTTTTTAGCGGTTACGAATAAGAAAGACTTTGAAAAGATCCAGTTGATAGCACGAATGCGTCGCTTTTTTTGCTTGGATGAAAGTGTTTGTTTTTTGTCAAATTCATTTCTGGTATGTCATCTTGGCCTTGTGCATTTCAAATTTGGATTAGTGAATCGAAGCGTGTAAGACCGTTTGAAAAGCTGAAATATTTGGCGCATCGACGCGCGTCTGCTCCAGTTGGATTGTCAAGCGCCGCAAAAAATTTTCATCGCTTTGCATCTAAAATTGTGATGTCGGTGAGGAAGACGAGTTTCGCGGTCTAGATGCGTTTCAAGTCTGTGCGCAGCGGATGCGAGTTCACACTAGGAAGAGCGAATACAACAGGTCGGCTACTGGTTTGGCCCTGCTCGAAAACGAAATTTGACCAGTGCCAGTCGAGTCGAAGTACAAAAGTGGAAGAGCGAAAGTGTGCAATGTGGGTTTGTAGGACTGCCCGAGGTGAAAGGCTGGCCTAGATTCTCGTCAGCTATATATATGGAAACTGGCCGGTTTGGGGATCGTCGACGCGATGCTTGCTTCAATGACTTGTCCTATTTCTTCCTTCGCCTACTAACTTGGACACACTCGCCCCGCTCGTACCTGCAGCGACTAGCAGAGCGAGAAATGGCTCGTTTAGACGCTGCCTCCTTCCTTTCACTGGCCGAATGCTAACGGAACCCACGGCCGTGTCGGGTTGCCATATTCGTGTCTCAGCGCAATATTGCACTCGTCCCGGCCTGAGTTCCCAAGCTTTACGTCCGTCCCATTCCTCCACGTTGAGTCCGTACAAACCGGCCAGTCGCCCGTCCATCGACAACTGAGGTAAGAGTGCCCGGCCTGACTTCACACCATGGTCAGCCCCCCCACCCAGCATGCGCCTCACACTCAACCGTTTACTTCAACAGATCATATTATAACGCATTCCAAACCAATCCCCGTTTCCAAATAACACACTATTCTCATTATTAGGTGAATAATTATTATGAACAACAGAGCCCTGTGTAAGAATAGGAAATATGCAGTGACTTGAAAAAGGGTGCTCGCACGAGAGCATAAAGTGATAGTATACCACATCACCAATAAGTCATCCACACCGGGCCTGTGCATTCTGAAAAGGCCCTTCCTCTTCAACCTCATTGCAAAACAGTATAGAAAATGTGCTGGTCTATTACCTTGACACACCAAGAATAGATAACCCTAAATAATGCACCACAACCGAGCAAGGCGAGGCCAGTGGACCAAGTGTAGACCAAACCAAAGCGCACATCCAAACATTGCTCCGCCCTGAACTAAAGCTAGGACGCAAAACTAAACCACCCAGCAGCCAGCAGTGAGACGGAAAGAAATTTAACTTAAAACAACCAAAACTTGCCAGTCATTCAAAAATTATAGGACCATTCAAGTGTCATTTACATGAGCATTGTCAACCACCAGCCATATCTCAAGTCCGGGATTCCACTTCATCACTAGTCCATCCACACTGCTGCTGCTGGGCTGTCACGACTTTGCTCCCGTCCTCCCGTCTTATGCGCTTGATTTGTTAGAGTAATACACTGGAGCGCCGCCGCCCGCTTCAAATTGCAAAAAAAAACAATGATACCCGGTTAGATATGCGTGCAAAAATATCAAAAAATGCTAACTTAACTTTTGCGCGTGCATGTTAAAAATAAAGGCGCATTCGCAAATACCACTGCCCGCCACAACAACCACATCAAGCCTACTCATATATCTGATACGCGATACCTCGATTGCGTTTCCACATAAAGAACGCCAAAACCATTCCCAACACTCCGCCGATTAACAGCATGCAGATCCCCAAAGCCGCCATAGAACCACCCGTATAACCGCCCGGCTTGACTTCGGGACGAATGACCGGCGTCGAGAAATAGGGCGGCACTGCGGTCAATGAATTCTTGTTCAAGGCTACGTACTATAAAATGTACATCAGAACATTGCCCACACCCCAGCTGCACCATCCACAAACAACTTACATAGCTGGTTCCATCGCCACGTACGACTGGCACCGATAGCGCCCCCGCCACGATGCTTTTATTCAAGTTCTCCCGCGCCTCCTTGGCCGT
This sequence comes from Mesodorylaimus sp. YZB2_4, assembly GCA_030248295.1. NCBI lineage: Eukaryota > Metazoa > Nematoda > Enoplea > Dorylaimida > Dorylaimidae > Mesodorylaimus > Mesodorylaimus sp. YZB2_4. The sequence continues at coordinate 595,094 of JASANH010000873.1, read as the reverse complement.
TATCGGTTCTTTCTCGTACCACTTCGTTGTCGTCGTTCCGTTCACTTTCGGACGATCCGCAATCACGAAAAAGACCCAGAAAGTGTCATTCACGGCTTCGAACTACAAAGAAGACCCGACGTATGACCACACTGTGACACAATATCGAAAAGTACTTACGTAAAAGTTAGTCACTCGAAGCGGACTAACTTTGGCCTGCGTGGCGATAGCTGCTCGCAAAGCTTCTTCCACATTACCGCGCCCAGCATTTTCGACATTGACCAACGAATCTACGTCGATAGACCACAAACTAGCATATACCCACACATCCATAACAATCGCTTACCATTTCCAAACGCCACCAAATACGAGTCATTCTTGGAAATATTCAAGCACGGCGACACGTCATACAATCTCAAAGGCACGCCGGGTTTCGAATAGGTCGTAAAGTCATGGTAGCGCAGCGTCTGCACAGTCGGTGGCACTTTGGGCTCGTTCGAACCCTATAATGACTTGCTTAACATCTCAAAAACCTCAAACTCATTCTCCAACTTACAGGCCAATCATAAATCTTCAACAAGAGCAGAACTGGTTTCGGTGCCGCTCCAAGGCCAGTAAACGATTGCCAGTTCGGCTGAAAAAGTTCACTGTTTTTAGTAGAACGCCCAAAATGATCATAATGTTCTCACCTTGCTGAAATAAGCTTCATACACCTTCGAGCGGTTACGCGATTGTTCTCCCGACGCTGCCGGATCGGACGCAATCCAAACGTCAGCAGGCACAGCGTTATCCAAAGTGCGCTAAAACGTGACTGCACATCTTCAACGCGCGACTATGAAGAACAGATGCCAGACTGCGTGGACGAGGACAACAAAACTTTCGTTTTAGCGGCATATCCTACAATTCACTTACCTCGCCGACGTAATAAAAAGCAGCGGGATCGTGGAAAAGGCCGAGCAATTCGTTGGTACTTTTGATGACCATCAAACGTTTCGTCCCATCCTCCAAAGCGGCATCAGGTGCATCAGTGGGCAAATCAGTCGTGTTATAACACGTGTCACTTCCAGTATTAACGACATATTCAATGCCTAAAACAATGTTCATGTTTCCATTTTATCATTGTCCGCCTCTAGGCAAGACCGTGTAGCTGGGACCAAAACCCTCTGGGTGATGTTTCAGCCGCAGACCCAGTGGGAAGACTACTGACTGCCCTGCCTATATAGCCAGTCACACAGACCAACACTTACAGTACAGCAGGTGGTCCGTACTATGTAGGTGCCAACCGTAAGGGTCCACAATAGATGACGTGATCATTTATCAGATTTTACCACGCTACATCATCAAACGCAGGCAAGCCCAGCTCAGGTAGAGAGGGACCCCACGTCGAACGCTTGCAGGTAAGACCCTAGGTGCTATGCAAGTACCCATAAACCACAAATGGGCTAAAGCATTTCAAACGACCTCTGCCACTCTCACCATCATGGAAGTCGTGCACGATGTTTCCACGATCCAAAGTCACGTGATCCTCGTGCGGGGTCAACGGAAGGCCCGTTTCGTTGCTAGAGAACTGGAATGCCACCAAATGTCTGCCATCGTCAACGTGCAACTAAAATAGCAAACAATGTGCCCCCAAAAACCTCATGACTCAAACCACACTCTCTTCTGCCACATATTATTACGACTGCCCATAAAACCTCTTCCGCTGCCGCTTATCGATTCGCACTCCGGGGCGATAAACATGAGAGCATCAGTGACCAATTTCCGGGCCCAACAATTTGCAAAACTTTTAGCAGTGACCACTCACAAGAAAGGTGCATCAATCGATGGTTAGATTGAAAGTCAGGACCCTTAAAACCACGGCTAAACAAAAACTCGAGACTCGCCTATTTTCCCCGGTTTTCCCTGAATTATGGGAGCCCGAACAGACAAGAACTAATCTACCAGCGCTCATATAGTGCGGCCTTCCTTTCGAGACCATTCCTCAACATTTTTGGTCAAGGCCCTGTTCAGCCCGGAAAGGGCTGTAAAAATTCATAGCTATTACTTTGCACTCCTCACAATTCCAATTTGTGTGGCCGTGGTAGATTCTAAAGTCCTTACCTGACTAACAGCGATCTTCTCATTGCTTTGACCAAAGTATTCGATAGCGACCGAAAATGTTTTCGGCAACTCAGGCAATGGTGCACGCGACTTACTGCTAATATTGCATGCAACGCCGAGAGGGGGCTAAATAAGAATCAAGACGACCATCAGGTAGCCAAAACATAGTCAAAACTGAAACTTACCAAAAACGCTTTCTCACGTCCAGCGTCCGAAACAGGCTGGTAGGCCGACAATCTGTAGCCGACGAATTCCTCGATTGACATCGACGTATTTGCCTTAGTGCCGTCTAAATGAGAAAAAAATTATAAATATAAGATGGCACTAAACGACAACACTGCTTACTGTTAAATCGCTTAAAATCAATGCGTACAGGCAAAGATCCATTAAACCCGGGCACAGGCCACTTTTCGCTGTGGCGCGCAATACAAATTTCGACTTCAATGACCTCGTCTCCAGCTCCCTTCTTGCACACGAAATAGTGGTCGACTGGAATTCCATGTTCATGTTGAGAATGTTCATCTTCATCCTTGTATATTTCGTTCGCATTATTGGTCGCCCACTCCCAGACGTCCAAGATGCTGCTGACATTGTTCCACCATTTCTCGGTTAGGTTGCTGGGGAAGAGAAGCGGATCAGTTTGGGTAGAATTGTTTAATTGGAAAGGGCGGAACGGCGCGCCGTCAAAACAAGTGGTCGAATCTGCAAAGCAAGGTGTAACGAAGAGAAGAGAAGCATATCTATTGCTCACCGCTCACGAAAGTAAACGTTTTGGAACTGAGGTTGAAAACATACTGATACTCAATTCCATTCTCGCGACGCGATACAGCCGTCAATTGCTTAACTTTGTCGACCGTTTCTAGCAGATCGCTGATCCTCGGGTTTGACTCATCGGTATAGTACACTGCTTCGATGGCAACCTGAAAAGTTTAACGATTGAATTACTTTTATAACCCAGCAGGCTCGTTACAACTGCGATGAGTCATCAAGTAACACAAAATATCCTTCCTTCTAGAAGGTGGGAAAACATTTTTTGCGCATGACTTGGCACAGCCAATAGAGTTTACTCGGTAAAGTGTAGCCGTGCTACGCGTTACGTAGCCGAGCTTCGCATGAGCCCAGATCTCGCAACAGACCAGAATATATGTACTCAACTGCTTCCACGCCTTGTGGCCCTACGATGCTGCCTAAAATCATGCTTCAGTTACTGCTACAGCAGGCCTTCGTCACTGTGGCACAGCTGCCTATCAACAAGCTTTCGAAATGAGCGCAGCAAACTTGTTTTCGATTGCATGTCAACCCTTAATAATCCTAAGTCACGCGCCATACAAACATGCGTTATACAGGAAGGGGCGGTGCTGGCTCAGTGTCCAATAACTTAGCTCCTTCTTTCCGCACTCACGATCAGCCAAGCTTCGTGATCGCTGCACTGAAAGCAGCTCGGCCAATTATCTCTCTTTGAATCAATCACCAGTTTTCCATGTCATTTGTTGCCGCGGCAATAAGCCGACGCTGGCTGCTACAATGCTCAACCTATGGCCTACCGGCTTTAACGGAGTAAGCGATGGCACTCGAGGGACCAACACGATCTAAATTCAGTGACCTAGCGATTATGTGAGCGCGTCCATTATATCACACAGGCTTATGCCCACACTGATACGGATACATATTCTCAGAGCGCCTGGCACTGTGTCATCGAAGACTCACCGGCCCCAAAAAGTTTTGTAAAACTACACTGAACTGACAAAAATGTGAACTCGGAGTCCCAAGGTCAAGTAAGACTCTCCCTTGAGCAAGCATACCGTGGACTACACGTGAACATCAGCGGCAGTTCCACGCGCTTCTAAGATTTTCAGTCACCCAGCAAGGGTAAACAGTTCAAAAACTTACCGCAAACACATCGGGTAGCTTTACTGCGAAGGGCGATGGTTTCGCAGGAGGATGTCGGCAGAAAAAAGTTTCATTTGCTTCAGCGGGACCGAAAATCTTGTAAACATCGGAAGATTTTACGAATGAGCAACATAAAACTGCCCAAATAACCGTCAAGAAAATGCCTGCCGACATTTTCGGTTTACGCAAAGTGAAAATTTGGAAATCAAGTACAAATTACACACAGATGATACCCGAAAAAACAACCAAAATCGAAAGTCGTATGGAGGGAGATGGTCAGAGAAACATGGAAACGACTGTTCGACTTTCTGCGCAATGTTGGGTGGCACTTGAATATAAAACTAAGATTCAGATGGCACCTAAAGTTCTGTTATTTTTTGTGTGTTTTCACTCTTTAAATTTAGTCTGGCATATAATTTTAAAAAGAAATATCTAGTAGCAAGTTTCCTTGCCATTTTGCCTTTTTGTGACTACTTCCTCGTCACAATCTGAAACTTCAGTTTACCAGATCCGCAGGGGTCAGTCGACCCAAGAATTTTGGGATTATTGGGCAGCCGATTCGCGAGAAGTTAGTTGGTCAGAACTTGTGATATTGTGTGTCATGTCTTCTAGTTCTGTTCCTTCGACTACGATTTCGTCGACCAGCAAGCTGATTCCGACGCAGCCACCGCAAAATTGGCGCCCACCAGCCCAGGAAACGGCTCTTCCGCTCCATGTGCAATCGTTAGAAAGATCGTTGGATGTGTCTGGTTTTATAAATCAACTGGACAAATTACTTGCGACTTCATTAGAAAGCGCTTCGGTCGGAGCTTTTAGAGAATGTGGTGCTTTACCAGCCGAGTAAGTTCTTTTACTTGCCGGCCCCCAAAAAAGTTTTGTAAAACTACACTGAACTGACAAAAATGTGAGCTCGGAGTCCCAAGGTCAAGTAAGACTCTCCCTTGAGCAAGCAGGCTTGTGTATGTATCTACCTACTGTTTTTTGGTTCGAGCTGCAGCCTGTGTGACCTTTTAATTAATTTTTTCTTGCCGAAGTTAAAGGTCTGATAAACGTCTGTTTGAGAGTAGGTTTTGACATATGGAAGGGTTCCAAATACATACTGCAGGGATCTTTCATCTGCTGAGCGCCATTACTTCTGTCTCAATCAGAAGCTGTAAGCTCTTACAACCACTGTAGCGACAAACCGTTCTGTTTTCGCTTCAGGAGTGCTCATGGGGAAGCGTCGTCAAAGAAATCCATGCTAACCACGAAGGGCATTTGGGAGGACGATCAAGGTAAGCATCAGTTCATGCTAGACAGTGCTGTAAGACAGTTTTGTTTTTCAGCTCGAAAAAGAGATCTCAGCTGCTTGTATAATTTTTCAACATTGGCAAAGCGGAAGTGGCTAAAAGTAAGTCGCCGAATATAGTCTGTTTTTAGAGACATTTTTGGTCTTCTCGTACGCTAGTGAAAACGTATGTTCATTCGGCAACCATCTATTGTCTCCTATAAATTGCAAATCTTGTTTCTCTTTGTTCTTAGAATGTACTATTGGAAGAATCGGACAGTGATTCGGATACTGAGCAAGTCATAACAGAACGAGACTTAAAAATTTTGTTGAAGATCCACAAATACAGAAGGAAATATCAGAAGCGTTATCATACCGATATTTTAGTAAGCCACATTGTGAACTGCTTTTTAAAAAATTTGCATGTGTTTTATTATAGAATTCGCAGTACACGTACTTTGGAGCTGGACTCTTGTCCGAACACGACCAATTCCCCCAACATCAGAAGTTTATTTTGGGAGAATATGGTTTCAGTATACCTCCTCCGCCACCGGCTGTTGCTCCGCCTTTTCCAGCACCTGCTGCGGCTGCAGGTAAAGAAACAGTTTTAACATTTGCCATGACCGGTGCAAGGGCTGCGCATGTTTCAGCATCTCCGTCGAAACGGTCACCAGTCAAACGCCGTCGTAATTCTCAGCGCTTCGTCGAAAATACATCGAATAGTCAAGGCAAACAGATGTTGACCGTGTCGTCTACGAGCAGTATAGGCAGCGATTTGCACTGCGCGGGCAGTGATTATCGATCGATTCACCCGTCGTCATCATCAGAGTTCAACTCGCCCATGTCCTCCCCTTCTCCCTTTTCTTCGTTTGCTGTTCCTTTGACCAAGATGCCAAGTTCATCGGCAATTTGTACAGTCGTAGCCGACACTCGATCATTGGTCGCCGTCTCGACGACTGTGCAGTCATTGGCACGGCCAGCTCCAGAACCGCCCTCCGGAGATTCATCCCACGCGGCCTCGCGATGGAGGGCTTGGAAATCTATTGTTGTCGAAGATATACCCAAGGTAAGTCATGCCGGTCTCGTGTCCGATCCCGAGAACCTTACAATCTAGTATTCATAATTTTAAGGCGTATACTGAAAGAATTATTCAACGGAAATATCACAGCGTTGTTCTGAAGCAAGTAAGGTTACACACTGTCTTTCAACCAGCTGTGGGCAAAGGAGTCCCTATCTCCGGGGCTCGGTTGGCTGTCAGTTTTCAAGGGCCCTATGCATGTTGTATCCCCCCACGATAACGAGCTCAGAGGAAATAAGTGAGTTTTTACGCGTTTAGTACAGTAGAGGGGTACTGTACAAAAATAGTGGGGAAACTGATTATTTTATTACTCCCTCACCATCCGGACTTTGATATCTGTTTCAGGTTGCCTTGTACTGCGCTCAATTTTTGGAGCAAGCGCGCGAGGCCTCGGTGACGGGAAAACATAAGCCAGGAAGTCGTCACGGCAAGAAACTTCATGGCGGGGGTCAGATCATCGGATTGCGGCCTGTGAGTAAGCAGCCGCAAGCTACTACGTCGAAGTGAGGTGTCGGGTTAGGCTTGTTTATTTAGGTGTGTGAGACTGTGCACTGTGTTATACGAGGACTCGCCGGACGTGTTGTTGTGAGCGGAGATTATTTTACTTTTATACTTTGGTTGCATATTGTACAGTGTGACAAATATGTGATCATATTCCATAAATAAGAGGGTTGACGACAGCGTTCAGGACAATCAGATCGATCAGTATGTCCAGGAAGAAGTGCTCGAATGCGGGGTTGAAATAGCGCCATAGGTTCATTATGTTGTAGGGCGACCAGCAAGCGAAGTAAGCTAGAAGAATCCAAAAGCTTTTTTTCACTGTGCGTCGTTTGGCACGCATGAGAGTGGTGGCGGCGAAATTCCTGGGGAGAAGGGGTTGGCCGGCTCGAATGATGGCAGCGTTGATCATGTTGGCCGACGCCGTTGCTGGCTGCTCGCTGGCCTGATCGGCCGATGTGACGACGTGCAGTTGGACCTGGCTGCTGGGATAGTGAGCGGCTTTCTTGCCCAAGCACCGACTGAAAGCACTAGTTTTGTGTGATCGCAGTATAGAGTCCCTTTTTACGATCTCACTGCTGGTGTAGGGGGGCGAATCGAGATTCAGGTCTCCTGGTGGTTGCGGACTGCGTGTTCGTCGTTGGGCGAGTGGGGAGCGGGTGTGCTTGGCTGACGACGGTTGATCGGATAAGGCTTCGGCTTCGACTGTGCTCGCAATGGCTTCGAGTGCGTTTCGCTGCGATCTGTTGATGTCTCGATGGAAACGGGTGACGATCAGGGCGTAACACACTATGATCAAGAAAACAGGAAGCCAAAACACGAAGGCCAAATGCAGCCCGTTGTACAAGCTTTCGTGGTAGTCGGCTTGTGCCAATTTGCGTTCGCTTAATTCGTCCAGGCCGTCACCATCGGCGGAGGTGGATACGTTGGCCGCCAGCAAGTGTCGGATGACGGCCCATCGAGTCACGCACTGCTCCCAGCCAGGGAACGGCTCGAAGGTACGCCAGACGAATAGCTGAGGCAAGCTGCAGATGAAAGCCAATGTCCAGGCGCAATGGGCGAACCAACGGACAGCATTGTTCCGAGTAGCCGCTCCCCCCGGTCTGTCGATCCGGACAGCTACGTATAAGCGCTCAAGGGCGATCGTCGATACTAAATTGGATGTGGCGTAGAAACAAAATGTGTGCACGAATCGGATCAATCTACACAAGGCGTCGCCACCCAGCCATTGGTAGGTTAGACGCCAGCACACTTCGCTCAATACGTACACCCAGAGGACCAGCAAATTGGCCACTGTTAAGTGCAAGTTTAGTGATAATTTGTTGCGACGGGGGCGACGACGTTCCGACACCACCGAGCCGGCCCTACGGCATCGAAAAAAGGCATTCTTCACATCAATGCCCAAATACTGAAGTAATGAGAGTAAATTGAGGGGGCCTCCGACGCATAGCATCGCAGCCAACATGCCGATACTGATATAGTCCGAAGTTTGGGCGACCGGAGGCCCATCGCCGTTTAGCTCGCTTCGGTTCATCCTTGATCTCCGACCTGGCGGACCAGTCTTGAGTCTGAAACAGAAAGACAGTAAGCTTAGATGAGCTTAGGAGAAGGGCGTCAAAGCAAGCATCCCTACCGTAGACACTAACATGAGTAAGAGGAGTAGGCAAGGGCCTGGTCACGGAGTTTACTGCAGTTCTGCGGAAACCTTTCTTGAGCCGTTATTCGAGCTGGCTTCGAGCTAACACGAGTCTCCTCGCTTATTAAAACTCATACTCTGTATCCGATGCGCGTCCGTGTTGCCCATTTTGAGACCCCACCCACGTTTCTATAATAATTGGTCCCCGGGTGGTGATGGCGATCGGCAAGCTCGGCACTGAAAGAAAGTATTCGATAATGACCAATCGGATGACGTAATTCGCCTCGCATTCTCGCCACACCGGAAACAGTCGCGAAAGTCTAAACACTGTAATTGGTTGTTTCACTTCCATTGTACCCTTCGACCAGTGACCCATAATTGGGACCCCACGTCAGCACCTTCGAAAAGTACATTAGAAAGTCTTCCAGACAGGACGGGCCTACGTATCAAAGTAATTATGATTTCCATCCCTCGACTGGGGGTGAATCGTGCTGGGAGCCCTCTCGCGAAGAAGGAAGAGCTTACGAGAAACGCATTGGTGGTGGCAATGCGGACGGAAACAGCCCACACGCATCCCCCGCGCCCCCTTTGACTCCGAGAAAGCTCAAGAGCACAAGCACAAACTGCGATAAAGCTTATGGCATCGTCTTTCGCATGAGTGCCTGTAATAATCGATACCCGTGGGAGACCATATAGGGCTACCATTGACAGGTATCAACCACTCCATACTCCATGACTGACGAGAGAAAGAGGACATACTCCCATCGAAGACACTTTCCTTACACTTGGCACGTGCCAGCTGAAAAAACGAGCTGTTCTAAAAAATATGGCAGCAAACGACTGAACACGAGTTTGAGTCGAGTAAGTATTGACAGGGAGGAAACTCGACCAGACGCGCCCTAGTCTAGTAAGCAGACCCAGTTAAGCCCCCTTGCTCGCCATCTTACAATGCACTAAAAAATCCGACTCAATCATGCGAGGCTGGTAGGAGGCCCGACATTGACAGCTAACTATTATGGGCCAGTTTCGCATGTAATTTATAATTAATTTGGCCTTTTTATGACCTCGCAGGAATGGCTCTACGAGTCCAGAGCTGTCCATTCTTCCAGACTAGCATATTTCAAAGGCAATGTCGAGATAGAAGAAATATGCGACCATTAGCTTTCTGCATCTTTTCTAAGTGATCCTCCGGTTGGTCAGCAGGCAGCCTTTTGTTTTAGATCTGTGGATCCTGGTGGAGCAAAGCCCCTTCCGCCTCACTGATGAGTGTAATGGACATATTCTACTAGTAGGTATCATTTCTCCCATTTGGCTCGGGATCGTCACCACCCTTTACCATTAATCTACTTATTGAAATGTGACCTTATTGCAGCTCGAATCGAGCCTGGGAAGGTTTATACTGTAGATGAATTGACATGGGAGAGTCAATCATTCAAAATTATGGGGGCATATCCCATATGGGCTAAGGCCTGACGTACCCGGGCTTGGAGCAGGGAAACTGATCGTGAGACTATTCGGGATGCACTACTTCCTACAATAGGCGAGCCCTAGGACTCAAATACCTCCAATATGACCAAGTTCACAAGACGACGTGGTTAATGAAGGGAGACAAATGATGCTGATCAGGCCTAGAGGCCTATTTCCACATACTGTACTGTACCCCCTTTCGACCTTTTGTGGTTTATACACAGCAAGTACATGTTGGAATGATCAGTCAGTCGTCGTCCGGGAAGGTACATATCTTATTGTAGAGGCTCGACTGGCAATCGATACTCGGCAGGAGCCGGCAGCTGGGAGTCACCCGTCAGGATGACGTTTTAGCAATGGACTAGACCGGAAGACTTGGTAGACCCGGGTTATTGGCGTGGTGCAAAAGCTCCACCGGTCGTTCCCTTCAGTAATACGAACCAAGTCGTATTACACAACTAATGCAGATTCTTCATCCCAAATCGGGACGCGATGACTCTCAGGACGAAATGGGTACAGTTAGGTCGGTTCCAAGGTTGAAGATTAAGCGAGCACCTTTCTCGATGACATCCTTGTCAGTGTAATAGCTAAAGGCGGAGGGCGTCGTGCCCTGGCGGGTTAAGGCGTCTGCCTCTCACGCTGGGGGTGCACTTACAGGGGAGGGCTCGACTCCAACCTGGGTAAAAAAATATTTGTCAAAAGTAAGTGCTCTGTAGCCCTCGAGTGCGCTGTAGGACTTGGCTATGGACAAAGTATGACACAATGGCCTGAGGATATCAGATGATGGCACGTCAGGCCATGCCTTATGTCAACCACAGCCAGCCCATAAATGTTTAGGATGCCCCAACCCCAATCAGGTGTCCTTCCCCGAATCAGCTCACTGCCATACTCCTGTCCGCAATGGTGAAGGTACGACTTCGAGCGCTAACTCAAGGTCGAGTAACGCGGGGCCATCCAGCATTAAACTAATAACACGCCAGCACGTGCTCTGAATCAGATCCAAAATGGATGACCTCTGATCAAGTGGCGGGCGACACCTAATCACTCATACCATCTTGGGCTAGCACCTGAAGTACTATTCGTAGGTGAACTTGGGTCCTCTGGCAACTTTATAATTCGCTCAAGTCAAACAGCTCGTCAGGTCTTGATTTATGGACGCACGTGATTCGGCTCTACTCAGACGCAATCAATCATTAGACGCGCCTGGACTCCCGAGAAAAACATCGAATGCAAATCGAGAAAACGGAAGCCAGGTCATTTGCATTTAGTGGAAGACCCGCCTAGGGAGAGTTATAAGCACTCATCAGCATGACGTCTTTAAAAACAACATACAACTTTGAAAATTGCCGCTTATTGAGATAAGCAGTGTTTAACTTGTGACTAAATCACAGTGCAAAGCATACTGTAAGCGGTGGTCAGTCGAGGAGACGAAAGGTCACCGAGAATCGACCAGCTGGAAACTTATAGGTCTAATAGATATCTAGATATTTTCGGGAGACATCGGAAAATGAGTGTTGTGGACTGCCTGGCCGCATTAGATGGGCACAAAGATCGAGTTTGGTGCGTGACGTGGGATGCGAAAGGAAAACTGCTGGCCTCTTGCGGAGGAGATAAAACCATCCGAATATGGGCAGAAGAAGGTAAGCTTATGAAGCTTTCGCAATAAAATAAGGCTCTTGCTTTGTCTCAAATATGTACGCATTGTACCCGCATGCGAACTAAGTTAGTAAGTTTATCGTAAACATCTCCGATGCGCCAAATGTATGCAAATTACTGTACATAGGCCTGTATGCTACCGTCAAAACAGTGGGCGGTGTTCATCTGTGTATCACCTGCATCGGATTAAGGTGCCAGAAATGAGGCAGAAAAACCAACGCAAGCGGGAAGCAAGAGAACGATTCTTACTGTTCTTGGCTATTTCAAAGATAGAAGTAGGTAGAGGGGTGGGCGGGCGAGCTAACACAATGATCGTATGTTGGTAGAACGCACAAGTTTTCTAGAAAGAATAGCTTATTCTTCCGTTGTTAAATCGACAAGGATATAAAGTACATTTTTAAGCTTTGCATAACGCTAATTCACTTCTGCTATTCCTAATCAGTGTTTTTGCTCTGGCCTTGAAGAGGCTCGTTTGTAGCTCAAGCGTATCCTTTTGAATTGCTCGATCGATGTCTGCCTTATCACTCCGTGCAACTAAATCTATTATCATTGTTGAGTCGGGAATAGATTTGTCATTTGTTGTATCCAATGGTTGAGGACACGTGAAAGGCCCACATCGGAAGGGGGTGCTCGAGAACCGCGACGAGCTGGCGAGAATCAGGAACAAAAGTTTCCTCTTGTTCTTTGTTGAAACAAGGAGCTAGAATGCAAGTAAAGCGTGCAGAAGGCCTCAACAAAGTTTTAGAACACTTTTCTTAGGTACAGTTGGAAAAATTGTTTGGAACAGGCAAATGTTTTAGGCGATCGATGGGTTTGCAAATCGATTTTGACGAGTGCACATACGAGAACGATTCGAAGCGTGGCTTTTAGTCCTTGTGGGCGGTATCTAGCGTCGGGAAGCTTCGATGCAACTATCATTATTTGGGAGAAGAAAGAGTAAGGATTGGCTTGTCGTGTCTGGAATGCACCGGGAGAGCAGATCCTTTAAATCAACTCGGCGTCAAGTACGGCTTTTGTAGAAGTCAGTGTACAGTCGTCCTTCCCATATTTGGCGGTAGGCAGTAACTCTCCTGAACTGATCGTGAGTCGGCTGAAAAGCTGTCAAGGACCCTGTGAATGTGTCCCTGGAGGTAGGTCTCATGGAAAAGACTCCTGAACTCTGATGAAAAAACATGTTTCCCTCTACCTCTACGACGAAAATTATTCATCATTTAGGCCCTGCAAAATACCCCTCACCCCTCTTGTGTCTGGACCTTGCCCATACTTCACCCCGCATTCTATTTAAGGGGCGAAGAAGAGTACGAGCCTCTGACAACGTTGGAAGGCCACGAGAATGAGGTCAAGTACGTAGCGTGGTCTCCGAGTGGTCGCTACTTGGCATCGTGCAGTCGTGATAAATCCGTTTGGGTCTGGGAATGTAAGTCTGCGTTCTGATGGGATGTATCCTGTTGCCTTTCTGATTGTTAGAGGGTAGCGAAACAATAGCAGGGTTGTGACTACCTGCCTGAATACGGGAAAATTTAACGCCCGCTCTCTTGCCCAAATTTTGGAGGCTACATAGATTCCACTAGCTCTCGTCATCTTGGCAGGTGAGCCAAAGACTGTCGGACAGTGACTAATAGAATTACCATTCCGCTCCTATATGTCCTAGTGCTGACAAGATGTGCTGTTTTGTAGTGGACGAAGACGAAGATTTTCAGTGTTCGTCAATTCTCGCCACCCATTCGCAGGATGTTAAACACGTTGCTTGGTATCCAAACGAAGACGTAAGTGCACCTTTTTATCCCGCGCATGACGATCAGGCAGCTGTAGTCTTTTGTTTAGATTCTCGCCAGTGCCAGTTACGACAATGCAATCAAGTTGTATAAGTTCGATGGCGATGATTGGGTCGTCGATCAAAGTTTAGACACAGCCCACGAGTCTACCGTCTGGGCATTAGCCTTCAATGCAGCTGGCACCGAGTTGGCAAGCTGCAGCGCCGATTTGACGGTCAAGATTTGGCGAAAGTCACAAGTTTCGGCGTTCGCGAAGAACAAGTGGTCGTGCGTATGCACCTTATCCGGATATCACACTAGACCAGTTTACTTTATCGATTGGTAAGTTGATATCGATTTTACCATACCGTGTGAAAATACGGTTGGTCAGGTGTCCCAATACCAATTACTTGGCTACGGCGTGCGGGGACAATTGTATTCGACTATTCAAACAGTTACACGACAGTGCCGAGGCAGACGCTGACAAAACACCCAGCTTCCAGTTGGACACACGCTTGGATGAAGCGCATACTCAAGACGTCAACTGTCTCAAGTTTAACCCGAAAAGAGCCGGTTTATTCGCTTCTTGCGGTGATGATGGCCTGGTGAAGTTGTGGAGAGCAGGTGAAAGTGACAATGCTTAGTCCTTGATATACTCTGTTTGATCAAAGCAAATTAGCACGTTTAGAATGTTTCAAATGAAAGCGCATATAAGATACCTTGAACCATGCCACCATCACATTATTAGCTACCATATCTATTCGCTAAACACAAACACGATCCCAGCGTATACCAATTGCTGGCTAGTTGTAGGAGCAGCTTATTGTTTTCCACTCGCCCCACTGCCGCCCCATAAGCTAGAGACGAAGCCCTTGAAGAGACCTCCGGCGGCCTCGTTGGCATCTCCAGCGACCACATTGTTGTTGGAATACTTAGCGGCGGATATTTCCAGGAATTCCTCGTACGATTTCTCGCGACGTTGCATGAGTTCGATTATGTCCTTGGTTTCTAGTTCTAGCCTTTTACAAGCCGCCTCATATCGACGTTTGGCTTCCATGAACTCGTTTTGAAATTGCGCCATTTCTTCTTTCTTGATACTTAATTTTTTCTCCGTGTCAATCATGGTGGTGACAGAGGGCGAATTGGATTCAGCCACCATCCACTTCAATTGAAATTTGACACTCTGCAACCAGTTATCACCGTAGACAGCCAGCAGATGTTCTCGCGGTTCCAGTTTCAAATTTTGACTGTTTTCGAATGTGTCGAGTAAATGGAACATTGGCGGCACCTCCTTGTCCGATTCCATAAAAAATTTCATTGGAAAAAATTCGCAAATTTGCATATGATCAAATGGAACGAAATACATTTCAGCCGTCGTGAATTGTTTGCCACGTTTTGCACTTTCTTCGATTTGTCGAACACCGCCTTCCTTGTCGAATAAGATCAATTTGAATTTGCTCATGGCTGGAGAACGGCAGACAACAATTACGCCCTTTTGACAATCGGATTCGGATAATCTGAAACGGCAAGTTGGTTCGTTGACACCAGTCGGGAAGGTCTCTCCCTTCTCGCCCAGTATCATCCTGGGAGGCTGGTGCTGGCACAGGATGCCCTCGTGTGGAGCCACACAAAGGGAAGCTGCAGTGAGAGCTGGTCACCTCACGGCCTTGCTTATCATATCCTGACTGCCAGCTATAGGCAAACCGGGTTAGACGTCCCATGGGGAGAACTGGGGCGGAACGAGGCCCAACCCACAAAAATTTTTTTTTAAAAGTTGGTTCCTTGCACTCACGAGACTTCCGGACTGCCATAAGCCATGGGAGGATGGAAGTGCGGTGTCCTCGTCATGGCCTGCATGCGGTTGAAACCAGACCGCCAGGCAGAGCGAAATAATCAGGCTCACAATCTTAGGTCCGCAAATATGGGCAGAGCCAGGGGGGACCAGAGGACCAGAAAATTTAAATTTTTAAGCCCATTTCAATTTATTACAAGGAAAGCTCAGTTATGCGAACCTTCGAATTACATCAACAGAGTTGAAAATGTCAATCTTTTGTCTAAAGTAAGCGGCTTGAGAAGCCAAATTTCAGTCTTTTCCCTCATTTCACGTAAGCTTACTATTAGAAGCAATGTTGTTGACGCCTAGACTTGGCTGCGAGCCTAGCTTTTCTTCCTTCGTCGAAAGGCCACAGTCATCAGCTAAACTTTACCAAATTGCACCATTGGCTGTCCCGTTCATTAGTTTTTGGTGGGCGAAAAACAACATTATTCTAGCCATGGGCGGTTTCAAGAAGGGATCTAACTTTTAGTGTCACGCCGTCACAAACAGCATTGCCCTAAAATCGGAAAGTGGAATTGTCCTCAGCTTTGACAATAGTTTCTCTGCGGATTTTCTGTGGTTCTCAACCCTCTGATCCTCAGTTGCAGGCTCTGAACCAGCCTGACTTCAGGTCCCTGTTGGTGAGCTTAATGCAACACTCGTTTTTTTTAGAAGAGTATATTTCAGCCCTAGTTCAAAAATGTGGCCATCGCAGTTTTATGAACCTGCTCCAAAGTAGTGAATGATAGAAAGAGAGAACCAGTCGCAGCCAGTCTGGACATTCTAGTCATCCCCTGATTGCTGGAAGAATATGACTATTTCCTTGGACCCCTGCCTTATCAGCGATGCATTCATGGCCCCTACGTTCGAGTCCTTTGCTGACTCACGACCAGCAGCCACGATGGGGAGTAGAAAGCCTTGTTTCCTGTAGGGAGTAGTCTGGTCTCAGTCACCCATGTGCCCGTGTTTGGATAGGATCAGGTAGCAGTCGAAAACCTCGACCTCACCAAATTCAACTCTCACCTTGCACTTACCGAATTTTATAAAATTTGGCTTCTTGCCTCTCGACTCGCCCTTGATGCAGCACGCCCGGTTTCAACTCTTCCACTTCGGGTGTGGCCGTGGTGACTGCACCGGCTTGCTGACGTTGCGGAGAAGAATGGTGTTGAGGGGTCATCTTGCAGTCTATGATATCTTTGGCCATACCCAACACTTTGGGCGTAATCTGGGTCGGAATGGGGACGCCTAATTTGGTAAATAACGCCCCGAAAACACGGCCTAGTCCGCCCAACTGGTCCACATCGATTCCTTCGAAATCAACCACAGCACTCGACGGACCGGCCAGATCGTATTGACGTCGTTTATTGGGATCAGATAAGACTGCGTAGGCCACACTGATTTCTTTGAATTTCTCAGCCAAAGCATGATCGCCAGGATTGCGATCGGGATGATATTTCAAGGCTAATTTGCGATAGGCGTTTTTTATTTGTGATTCGCTCGCAGTTTTTTCCACGCCCAAAATGGCGTAAAAATCTTTCGCATCCTCGTTGCCCTTTTTTGCTGTGGTTCCATTTGAATTTTTCTCCGGCGATGAACTCATTGTCTTTCTCGTTTACTAAAATGAGCAAAAATTAAATGTAGACCGCGGAAAGGTAGCGCTTTTTCGCCCCATAGCGAAGTCAAACGAGAAGGCGCGGGACCCCCAAGATGTCACTCACTGCCCCACGCCATATATGTCCAGGCAGAACAGGGCAGAAAACGCGACAACGGCAAGAGTGCTTGGAGAGTATCGATTTTATGACGTTATCCGTAAAATCGATAAAGACCCTTGAATGGGTGCATCACGAATGGTGCAGCCACAACCACTTTTAGACCCGCCACCTCCACAATCATCTGGCTGGTGGAAGAGCTTTCATAAAAGCTATGCCATAAAAAGCAGCGGAGGACGTGCCTTAATCATGCAAGGTGCTGGCTGGAGAATGAGCAATGGGAGCACAAAGCACTAATAGTAATCCTAGAAATATTACGGACCATCCGGAAAGCAATCAGGCGAGATCAAAGCCATTCTGAACTTTTACTGTTCTCACTCCCTATCACAGATGCCCAGCACCAATCGCTTCTGGTTAGCCAATAGCAATACTAGATCTACGGGGAGTCAGATCTAGAGAGGACAGAGAAAAATGAGACGAGAAACAGCTATGAGCCCTAAAACCTAAAAATCCTTTTCGCTACGACACCCGCTTTTAATAAATAATTCATCATATCTTTTTCAAATGACTTAGTGCCGCACACCAAAACTTGAAAACCAGGTGCTGCACCAGTGTCGGTGCTGGTATGCGCACTTTCGAAACGTTGTAAGCGGCGTATCTCTTCTGTGATGTGCTGTTGTTCCAAGCGAGTGCCAGTCAATACTTCTTCACCATATTTGACCAACTTCCGATCAGTTTCCTCCCGCCACTGGCTGAAAGCGGACACAGAAATCAGAGTAGGTGCCCAGTCATGGGGGGAGTGGGGATACCCTATGTGGTCAGGGGCAGAGACCCAGCCATTGGCTGAAAGCGGATACAGAGACAAATCAGAGTAGGTACCTAGTAGTCATGGGGGGAGGAGATATGTAGTGTTCAGGGGCAAAGGCCCGGCCACTAGCTGAAAGCAGATACAGAGAGGGATCAGAATAGCTATTTACGGGTGAGGTGGAGTGGGATGGGATAACAGACTGTAGCCGTAATCCACTCGTTTTCTCCGAATATCATCTTATACATTGGAATAAACAAGCGCAGGGGACCCTATGCAACTATTCATCTGACCTAGCCAGGGTGGTGTTGACTCCCACCCCTTTCCCTATATCCATACATTTTTAAAATTTTTGCGGGTTGGGCCCCTTGCTGCCCCAGTTCCCCCACGGGACTTCCCAACCATTTTGTCAATAGCCGGCCAGCAGTCATGATGTGATAAGCGGCGCCTTGAGGTGATAGCTCTCACGGCAGCTTCCCTCAGAGTGCCTCCACTGGGAGCACCTCCACACGAGGGCATCCTGTGCCAGCACCAGCATCCCAGGATGATGCTGGGCGAGAAGGGAGAGGCCTTCCCGACTGGTGATCGAGAACCAGCTTCCTTATTCTCTACTCGTTCAGCATCCGCCACTTGACCATACCTGGTGAGTTGCCCGGAGCAAGATGTGCAAGGCCAGCGACGGACTTACTAAGTTGCCGTCGAAGACCGGTTCCCACGCTGAGAACGGGCTCACTGAACTGCCGTCCTCAGCCGAATAGAACTGCGAGATCCTAGTCAGGGTTGCTGGCTGAAGCAATGCGGGACCAACGCTTTAACCAACTAAACCACCACGGCTCCCTTATCCATACATGCTCATTCATGATGCAAAAAGCAAGGCCGTTGCGTACCTTAAGATATAGCAAACACTGAAATTCCATCTTCGACGCCAGTCCTCAAATCGCTCTTTGAGCAAGATATCTTCGTAACGACGACAGCAAAATAGTAACCTGATTCTGGTCATGTCCACGTCCTCGTCTCGAAGAACATGTTCGATAACTTGAGCCATCGGTGCCACACCCGTACCAGCGGCCAGCATTAGCAAATCGGAATACCGATTCGGTGCATACGTATAGAGACCATAGGGTCCACGGAACTCGACTCGCACTTCCTGTCCTTTCTCCATTTCAGCTTGAACTCTCCGTAAATGCGACGACATCTTGCCGAATGGGTACAACTTGATCATCAGGTCCATGAAACCAACACCATCTGCTGCAGTGACCGGGGTGTACTGGCGAACCACTGACACCAGGCGATTACCACTCTCCGCTCGCACGATGCGACCCGAATCGCCAGCGCTGGCTGAAACAGGAAGAATAAGAGAAACAAGATAGGCTTATCGAGCACTCAGCACGCGCATGCTTGAATGTTACCACGAGAGCCAGTCCGTGATCGCGATGTCATTTCCTTCCCTCCCATCCCCAACCAAGTCATCCTGGTCCCAGACCTACCATCGTCCCCGGGCGCCTTGGTTTCGTAGAATCCTTTCATGATAACATGCGTTCCAACCGGAAGAAATAGTTTCTGATTCGGTGAGGGCAAAGCGAATCGATAAACATTGGTGTCGGTGGTCATGGGTCTGATCGAAACCAATCTCAGCGTCTGATAAGTGTTCGGTTGGAACGAGAACAAGGACGGCTGGAATTTTTGATCGTCTTCGACATTCTCGCTCTTCTCGCCGTGACACTTGATTCGATGCCAACATCGACGACTCCATTCGTCCAACTCCGATCGATAAATATCAAACACGCACGGCTCGCAGCTCTGGCCGCAACAATCTTGAGGCAACGGTTCTTCTGGGCGTACTGGTAACTGCCGTTCCAATTCGGGCGATTGGCGTAACAGATCTTCCAAATCGTTTAGAAGTCTTTGAGGCTCGGGAACTGGCATTTTGAATGAGGGTTACAATGAATCACAAAACTGTTAGCAGCACAGTTCCAATCGACTTTTCAGGGACATACTGCGCTATAACGCACCTAATCGCAAGTGCGGTAACAATTATCGCGCTACTTTTGCGCTGCAAAGCTCAATCACGGTGAGCTCAAGGTCATGGCGACGAGCGGCAGTCCGAATAAAGCCTTTTGTTTCTCCACTGCCATTGCGTTTTTTAGATTTGATTCAACAAAAAAATCGAATTCGCGAAAGGTCGCCTCTGAAGAACACTGAGGCAGCTACTACAATAAATCTACATCTACAAGAGACTTCACGACAACTCCAAACAAAAAATCAGTGCTTGAAACAAGTGCAGCTAATCAGTTTCTTGTCATTTGCATATCAGTCACTCAAGCACACGAAAGAAAAGCAACCACCGGAAATCACATCAAAATGCAGACGAATGTTTCCCACATCAGAAACACAGACTCCCAGGACTTCTGTCACAGAGTCACTAGGGCACCTTGGAGAACAAGCCGCTGATCGATTCGCCAGTGTGCACCCGTCTAAAGCGATCAGGAGGCAAGGGGATGAACGAGGGGCAAATACAATCATGGATGACTCACTTGATGGTCTCGGCTATCATTTTCGAAATATCGATTGGCTGCAAAGAAATTCCAATGTTACGATCGATGTTTCTCAAAACCAGAGAGCATGTGATTACTTTGATCAAAGCGCACTTCTTCATATTTTCCTCTTGCGGCAACGTATTGGCTACGACCATGGCCGTCACAGCCGACTCGTTCAACTTCTTCAAAGCGCTTCCAGAGAAGATTCCGTGCACACAAATGGCGTACACCGATTTAGCGCCCGCCTCTTTCAACCTGCTCGGAACATGGTGGTCAGCAAGACTGCTAAGGTTTGCAGTAAGCTTACCGTTGCGCTGCAGTGCAGATCGTGCCGCAAGTGTCGGCCATGTCGTCGACGAGTATGGCAGCTTTCCCGCGCACATCTCCAACCAAGACCATTCTTTCGATGGCATTGGCGCGCTTGCGTTCCTTGTGGATCAAGGCGAAATCGATGCCCAACTTCTCAGCTAGCGATGTGACCCTTAAAACCAGTAAAATTTACAGTGGTAATGCGAGGGAATACTCTGTACCTCTTGGCTCCACCAGCATCGGGTGATACGATCACAGCTTCCGTCTTCCAGTTGGGCACTTCGTCTTGAATGTGCTTCAGAATAGCTGGTTCAGCGAACAGATTGTCCACAGGGATGTCGAAGAACCCCTGACAAAAACGACTAGTTTCTAAAACAATTCAC
Organism: Mesodorylaimus sp. YZB2_4; assembly: GCA_030248295.1. Lineage (NCBI taxonomy): Eukaryota > Metazoa > Nematoda > Enoplea > Dorylaimida > Dorylaimidae > Mesodorylaimus > Mesodorylaimus sp. YZB2_4. The sequence goes on along the minus strand of JASANH010000873.1, from coordinate 574,210 downwards.
CCGTATCTTTTATCCATCAGGTATACTTGGATCTGAGGCGAATGCAAATCCATGGTGATAACGCGATCAGCTCCTGCGACTTGCAGAATGTTGGCCACCAGTTTGGCCGAAACTGGGACACGGGACTGAAATTTCAAATCCTGTTCCTTTCTATTCGTGGAAACGTTGTTCGAACTTACTTTTTCTTTCTTATCTTGCCTCGCGTACGGGAAGCAGGGAATGACAGCAGTGATGCGGTAGGCGCTGGCCAGTCTGCTGGCTTGTATCATCAGAAACATCTCCATGACATGATTGTTGATTTCTCCCACTGGTGATTGAATAATGAACACGTCCTCGCCACGTATAGTTTCACTGATGTCCACCCTAATACGAGCCACTTTAGAAACAAAGCCATAATGGTATCTTTTTAGAAAAAATACCTACTTGGTCTCACCATTCGAAAAGTTCTTGGTTACCACTTTGCTCATCGTGATTGACAGCAGTTCGCATACTTTCGATGCCAGCATGAGATGCGACGAACCGGCGATGACCCGAATCACTGGCGTTTTGATCGGTTGGCCTATCCGGCCCTGAAAAGCCCTTTTACCCAGTAGCTAATCCACTCGGAATAATATAGCGCTTACCGCAGCCGTGACCAGAGGTGACACGGCCGCCAGAGGCGACATGGTCCCACTGGGGTTTGGCAGCTGTTCAGCAGCGCGACTTAAGCGATTGTTGTCATGATGACGATTCCCCCCGCAGGGGCATCGCAAGCTACTGCTCTGAACTGGGCCTGACCTGACACCGGGACTCTTGTGGTTGTGACGATTTCCACCGCAGGGGCAGCACAAACAGCAGCATTTCTCGTGCGACATCCTTGCAGAAACGAGACCACCACGAAACCGACCGAACTGAGCGACAGCAAGCAGAAGAATGATTGGCGGTTACAGGCGATGTAACGTTAAAGGACTGCAGTCGTGCACTCGTTGCTATGCCACTGCGCGCGGCCCTGTGGCCTTGGAGTCCCTGCCCATCGCATTTGTTTCACCCAGTGTAAAGAAAGATTCTTCCCCAGAAAGAGCGGTTCAAGGACAAGGAAGCATGCAGCACGCACGCACGCGCAACAAGGCACTCAAAGAATCACTTTATCACTGATTTATTTCTACTGTCATCAATAGAATGCAGCTAAAACGAATTTCACCAAAAAAAGCGTACTGTCATCGACCAGCCAGAGGAAGCTATCGTCTCTGGAAACAATACATTTGACACTATAAATGGTATACAACTCTGTTCTGTGCCTGCGACCATAAGTACAGAGTGTCTGACTATGACTGCGGCAAAGCCACACGGGAAAATAATCTTTAAAACAAAAAAAAATGCAGTGAGATGCAATTGCAGGATTTTGAACAGGTCGGTGGTGCGCCCCCTAATAATGGGCATTTTCGTCTGTGATAGAGAATATTTAAAATTAAAACGCCCTTTCCGTCTATTTAGCGAAGGATCAGCGTAAGACCGCACAAAATGCCTCGATAGACTGAGTTTGCGAAACAAAGATTGCAATGTGAACGCTGGTTATCTTACTTTGTTTCTACTCGGCTCGATTTTCAATCACGGCCAGGAGAGGAAGAGCGATCGCACGCTTATGTACCTCTTCACTATAATTCCATTCCTGATCTTCAATGGCAGTGATTCTCTTCATTCATAACACCCACACTAGGCTGACTAGGAAGGCCCCTACCTATTTAATCATATCACAACGTGTAACTCGGTCGTTCGCTTATCCGTTTCGCGATTCCTGGCAAGGCATGCAGGCGGTCGACAAAATTCTTCAAATCTGGATAGTGACTGAGTAGGCCAGGATCGAAAATGCGGTCGATTCTATCTAGCAATTCGCCAATGTATATATCGGCCAAGGTTACCTGCAGGGAAGTCAGCACTCACAATCAGTACAGGCAAGTTTGGCAGAGTATGGCAAATAAGAAAGGCACTAACCCTGTCACCCACGAACCAACCGGAACTGTTTGAGTTCAGAAAGGCGGAATATCGATCAAGAAATGCTGTCAGTTGCTTTTCTTTGAATTCATTATAGTTACGTTCCTGAAGGTGACAACTCGATTTGCATTCACCATAAGTTTGAGTCTATCGACTTACCATTGCAACTTGATCGCCTTTGATTCGAGCCTCAAAGTACGGAGCGAACTTTGGATACAGGTCAACACACCCATCTACGTACATGTCAACTTTCGCTTGGTCGATTGAGTCACGGCCATACAACCCTGAAACAAAGTCCATCGGACCGGGTGTCTTGAATAAGTTTGAAAGGGCTGACGGAAGGCAGAGGCAATCAGGTTCAGTGTGGCATGTCTTTATTGCCACTGACCACGTATCCTTCCTGGGAGATACCAGCTTCCTATTCCACTTAAACCTACTTTATGTATCAAAGTACCATGTGCACTAATTATGTACAGTACCAAAGGCAGAGTAAGTGTATAGACGTGTACCGGAACTCCTCCATAGCCGCATCTTCCTAATCAGGCCCTCCCAGTCGATGTTAACCCGGGAGCAACTCTCGAATACGAGACCACCGATGCCCCGCTGTCCAGCTCTGGTCATTAGTTTCACCTGCCTTCACTCACAATCACAAGGCACACATAAACACATGTTTGGCCGAATTACATTGCACTCACCAAATCTCTTTGCCAAGTACCTTCCGATGGCCAAACTTTGAGCCAGAACATGTTGCCCATGATCGATTTCCAAAAGAGGCAACGTTCCAAATGGCGTGTCTAAACCTGATCGTTTGCCATGTGTCACCCCCTCGAGCGCTCAAAAATCACTTACTTGATTTTTTCAATGGCCATTCCTCGAAGCTGATAATCTCTTCCTCGTAAGGCACCTCAGCTAAGGCGAATAAATACCGAATAAACTCGCCTCTTCCTCGAACAGGAAAGTAAATGAATTTATAATGCGGAATCGAGTGTTTGGAACTCATAGCACACAAGCAAAACACGAAATGGTGTCAGTTACAGCGTATATAGCCTAGCTCCAGCCTCTGCTATCGCCTTACTGTTTTCGTAGTATGCAAGCACGTTATGTGCAAATGTGCTTCACCTGCCCATATACGCAAACACAAGGGCGGATAGAAAATCAACACTGACGCCATATTTTTACAAACCGTGCAGAAGGATGGTGCTTTGTTTGCCTACCAGTCCATTATCTATGCTGCTCGAGGCTCTATGCGGGTGAAGTAATTATGAGTGCCTGAGGTGGATCGTCCATATGCCTTTCATGCACTGTAGTTATCGGAGTCCAAACACTCAAGAGACTCCACCTGCAAATGTTCAATCGGAAAGTCGACGGACTCTGCATGTCATGAGTGTATCTTGGCGCGCAAATCCGAAAGAGAATAGAGGCGTCCGAAGAAGACGCTTACCAAAAAAGAAAAAGTCGTGATGCCGTCTGCAGATCACCCGCTGTCATTACTTAATTCCGATTTAGATTTGTCCGTAGGATTGTGCAAATAAGCACTAATAGGTCCTACCATTGTGCCATCGATATCACTACATTGCCATAGATGCCCAAAGACATTGCCACCGTAGACTGATTCACTGGAACGGCATCTTAGCAGGGCATCAAAATATCATCTTTTGGATTCCAGTCGATCAAGTCTTCGGATGGACTGCGGCCTCTTCATGAAGTCCTCTTGCAGAACGAACGGCTAATACTTCCAAGTGACCTTGAACTTTGGGTCAACGATCACTCAGGCGCATGCCTGCATATACTGCAGGAAGTGTACATGGTGGGTTAATAGACCCAACTCAAAATCAAGCACAAGAAGGGAAGGAGAGAGACCCACTTTTTCCATGGCTGACAGCCTTTACTTTGAAGTCTCTTTTCGAAATATCTTGGTGGTAGACCCTAGAACCAACTACCACCGACCTCAAGTCCTTTCGTACCTTCGTTCTCAAAAATCTGGTGTCTGTTTGCTCTGACCAGAATATAGGATCTAATCAGAAAACCTCGCTTATCATAAGATCTTAATTTGGGAAGGTTTGACTCACAGAAACACTGTCAGCGGATACTTCTGTGTGCATATGCAAAATGACTGCCTTACTCGTAGCTATAAAAATATTTTAGTAATCCTTGCTCTCAATCGCAGAACAAAAAGAGGTGCAGCACTCCGATTGCGGGCGTGAGAGAAGATGTGACCGACCGAAGTCTCCACCCTTATCGGGGTAGGAAATCAGAGAGGTAAGGGCGCTGTGATTGCCGTCTGGGCTACTCTGGTACCAAGTCCATACTCGCTCAAGTCTTCAATTGTGTATATTGGACCTGTTGTGGACACGTGTTCATCGACCAATGCACAAATACAACTTTGGCAGCCTGCTCAAATGACATCGCATCATATCATGATCATGTTTTGCCACATCACCAAAGCGCACTCGAGGGTGAAGGGACACATTTTACACAAAATGATTTCATATCGCAGTAGAATGTATTTATGCGACTCCATTCATCTGCTGTTTTATCTGATCCTTAAAAATCTTTAATCCAATCAGCTAATTATTTACAACCCAGGTAGGGTTCCATATTCAATTCACTGAAGGTACTCCTGAGCAGTGTCCATGGTGACACTAGGATCTTGAATATATGCTGATTTACAGTAGTTGTTGAGGCGGGGACCTATGAGGGGAGAGCGCGCATGAACAAATAACTGATCACGATAGGTTTCTCAGGTATTAAATTACATTTGCATGCATAGTGAAGGCATGCATTTCTGTAAAATGATTGATGTTTTGTCCTCACAAAAGCAGAAAGTCTTCGGCATCTCCGGTCAAACAGGAAGACAACTGGCGAGCGATATTCGCACGGTTGTACCCTGGTGTCCGAATAGGTTACACATTGCATAGGAGTTGCCAGAAGGACGAAGGCACACGATGCGACATTGTCGTGATCCCTTTTCCGGCCTTCCTACTAACCTCGAAGCTTTTTAGCGTCCAAGCGACCTGCCTGATCGTAAATGAAAGTGGTGCGATTCATCAAGCGCACTCGGTGAATGGTGCTACCCACTCTGATCTAAAATAGACTGACGTGAATTCGTGCCAAGGTAACGACACGGATGAGGACGTTGCGTAAATATGGTAATCTATTCGCCAGTGATTTAGCATCACGGCTCACAAACTGATGGTTGTCTCGACAACTTTTTTTGCTCGTCGCCGACTGCTCTATCGATCTAGCTGCGCTCTCATTGGAATAGTTGGGAGTTAATCCACAAGCTCTCTAACATGAGGATCTTTGGATGACAATCTCATTAATACTCTCATAATGAACTGCAGGAGCTCTTCTTCGTAACGAGATTGATTTCTCCAGTATATTGAGGACCATGGAGTCTGGAGAAACTGCTTATCCTAGAGCAGGGTCCTCGACACGTAACCAACCATTGTGTGTCCATCATTCGACTGCATTGGGGCAAACAAGAACCCCGTCTTGGCTTTTGAGGAAAATTGCTTGGCTTGTAATTTGCATGTTCAAATGGTCCCTTGTCGTGTGCTCTGGAGTCACGAGCTAGTGAAGCAGCTAACAAGCCAAAAATCGATCCCGACTCACCTTAGTCCGTTTTGAAAGTAGGTCATTGCGTGCAAAGAGATCGATCAAGCAAACGACGTTCAAATGGTGCTTTCCACCAGTTTTTTCTCACCTCAGCAAGCCGTCTTATCAGGCAAGCAAAGCAGCTTTAAAGCATGCACAAAGAGATTGGCGTTGATAATTAATAAGGAAACAGTGCCTCAACGTAATCTTACAAGGAATAAGAGGAAGCCAAAGAAAGCCAAAAAATAAAAAGAAAATTCACAAGCCGCCCGTATTGTCACCCCCTTAATTTTTCTGTGGTGCATCGGAGCACTTGTCGTCCGAGGTCATCACATTCACATTCGCATTGTTTCCAGCGCCTATAATCGGCGGTGGTCAGCTGATCGTGAGCCTGAGACGCCTTCAAATAGGACATACCTCTGTTGGGAATAGTGTTGGAACGTTGGAGGGCTTGCTCCTTCTCACGAAATTCAGCCTGCTTCTTGGCCTCGAGTGCCCGTTGCTCTCGTTTGCGTTGTTGTTCACGTTCACGATCTTCCTGTTGGATGTATGAAAATCGGATTAGGGGGCGTGGACGTGGTCAGCCCCGAAGGGTCCGCACTTACGGCGTGTCTTCGACCAGCTAGGAAGAGCATGTTGGTCCACGACGATGTACAATACGGGGAAGGACACCTTTACGTAAGAGAACCGCCTTGCAATGATCGAGCTGGTCACGAGCTGCCTCTGTACCTAGGGCGACTAGCTAGGGCGGACGCTCTCCGATGATTACTGCCATGACGGCGGGGGACCGGCAGAGCTACCTTCACTGCGGGGCGTAATTACATTCTCTGAGCCGGTAACAGGAAGACGCTACGTCATTGCTGCCATCACCGCCCAGACTCATGGACGAGCATAGGTAGACCAATTTCAAATTACGCTTTCTTAGACCCGACTAATCATGCATCCAACATGAAGTAAAAAATCGGTCGCGCGGAGGACAAGACCACGGGAGTGTGCATGCCAATGAGCCCAACGCAAGCACCAGTCGCAATCGCTCGCAATCGCTCACAATCACGTACAAGGTCCCTACACATCGGACCCGTCTCAAACCCACACACCCTCATTTCCACTTAAAATTTCGAATCATCACGGTCAATCCGAGACGGCCTTCCGAAACAGCTAGGCGACCTTTGATGCCACCTGCCACGCTCATCCCCACTCATCGACTTCTCCCCGCTCTAAGACCGACGACGGACGACTGGGCAAGGAGGCACAATCAAAGAAAATTGGAAAGCCAAATTCAATAGCCACCGATGGAAAATGTTTTTTTCAAGAGCTTCCCCTTTTCAATGCCCCCAATTGAATGCAAATTTGCGAGGAACCTTGTCCATCGAGCATTCGCCACCCGAGCCATTCCCCATGCACTAAATCACTCTCTTGCCCAGGCACAGGGAAAAAACACCAGTGCTAATTCGAACCTAAAAACTGAAACGGATCTGCGAACCATGTCCCCACCTGACGACAGAGCCAAGTCATTTGTGTTGCAGATACCACTGCCCTGCGTGACCGCCATCAATCATGCCGAGTAGGTGTCACCGATAATTTGGCCCAGGGATCATTAACATAAATAAGATTCGCGTGCCCCTAATTCCTGCTAGCACTGTAATTGCATGCTCGCAATCTGCGTTCATGGACATTTCCGATTCTTTTGACGAGCACTCAAACAACCTGCCTCAATTAGTTCACTTCCGCAACTCAAGCTTTATCGGTTTTTTTATAGAAACAACCACCCAACCGTCTTTCAAGAAAATATGCAATTACGGGGCAAAACGATCCATCTCTTTCCCGCTGCATAATCCATCTTTTGCTTACGCACTTTTATCAAAACCTCGCAAGACATGCGAATATTTCCGTTCCCACCGAATATTACCATAACAAATACGCGAACAAAAACGAAATGTTAGATTCGAAACAATAGATTATAAGCATCGCAGTCAGAGACCCCTACCAGACTCGATCGTATTACTTAAACTGCAAGGGGCTTATACGCAATCCAATGCAATCTTTTCCAATCTCAGACACAGTACATACCGAGCACAGACGACCTTGAAAATCTGGCACGTAGCTGGCGCCGCAGAACGGGCACTTCGAATGTGGTTTACCCCGATATATGGGTCGATAGGTGCCTGAGCAGATGGTGAACGGATTGTGCTCGTCGTACTGCAATTTCTGTTGATCGTTCGGCTCCTTCTCGCAGGCGGCCAAAATCTTACGAATTTGCTGACCGATTTCCGGTTTGGGCCCCAATTCCAATAAACGACGGCACATCGACGAGCAGGTCTTGAAATTCTTCATTTTGAATAACAAATTGACGCTAGTACGCAAAGTGAGGATTTGATGGATCGGTTGCAATTGACAATGCGTGAAATAAGCCGCCATCTCGGCCGAACGAACCGTTTCGTTTGGTTGTTCCTTGACCAAATCCTTGCGCGCTATCTCCATCGACAAACCAACCAGGTACTCACGACAGATCTCGATCAGTTGCTGCGCTTCGGCCAACTCTGACTTATTGTCCACCATTAGTAACGGAATATTCAAAAGCAGGCTACGGAACTTGTCGAGGGCCTCTTGGAACTTTCCAGCAGTGGCCAGCTGGTAGCAAATCTGAAACAAGACGGAATCCAAGGCTTATAGGGAGCACACATATGGATTTAATGGCACAAAAAGCCAGCCCACCCACCTGTAATCGGTTGGCCAAATCATTCAATTTCAATCCAATAGCTGGCAAACCAGTTTTGCCCGAAGCGTCCTTGAAATTACGTAGCGGGTAAACAAATGTTGGACCAGTCGATGGTAGCGGTTGATAGGCCGCTTTGGATCGAGCCAGAGTGGCCAAAAATGCGGCTTTAAACGGAGTGAAGTCAACAACGGCCAACTGATCGTGCAATAAACGAAACGCGCTTTCAAAGGAGCCGGCCAAGACGTGATCGACCACCAGCCGGCTATGGTTCTCCCAGTGTTTATTGGGCGCGATACCATGCGTTGGGGCAACGTACATCCCTAAAGCGGCAAGAAAATATAGTAAATATCCAAAGAATAAACCACAAAACAAATACCATACCTTCCGCTTCATCTCCTCCACGCCCTTTTCCAGCATCCAGCAAGTCTGGCGGCAACTCTAGATCGCCTTCAACCTCCCATCCTTCTCCTTCGCCTCCTTCTTCTCCCGTCGTTCCCACAGCGTCTCGGAATTCACCTCCCTCGGCCCCTTCCTCGTCTAACACCAACTCGGCTTCGGCTCCCCATCCTTCCGCTCCAACGTCCAAATCCGCCATGTTCGCAGCCAACATTGACGGTTTGCCTCCTGGTTTAGCTGCAGCAGCAGCTCCGGGTCCTAAACAAGGTTGAAGATAGCTATAAACTCCTCACTAAAAACCTACTCTTACCATCAAACAGACCCTTGGCGACTGTCAGCTGCGGCCAGTTTTCCTCGCATTGTTGTATTGGCGGTGGGGGTACCAGCAAACGAGCATTCGGATCAATCGGTGGCAACGACTGCCCTTGCTCTTTCAACTGCTCGGCCAACTGTTCCGCTTCTTCGGCCAATCCGTGAGTCGCAGCAGTCAAATAAGCCAACGATGTCTGACCACAAGACTTCAAGATTTTTACTCGTTCCACCACATCGCCTAAGTACAACGCCACTTGGTACTGGCCCGATAGGTCTTTTCGAATCTCGGCTATCTTCATCATTTTGCGCAATTTCTCCACGTTTCCGGTGATCAAATACAAGAATTGCAGTTTGTCGAAGTTCTTCGTGCGTTGATAAGCCATCTCAACAATCTGATGGTTGCCCTGAAACACACAAGCATTGTTAAAGCATAATCCGCATCTGTGTTACAATTACACTTACTTGCAACAGCGCCGCTTCTCCTAAAGCATCCCAGCATGACTTATCGTCCAGCACTTTGGCCGACTCCAAAGCTATGTCCAGGTTTCCGCATTCCAATGCCAAACCGAATCGTGTACGTTCATCCTTGACAAAGTGCAAAGCAACTTCCGGGTAACCTTTCTTTTGCAGATAAGCAATGATCGATTGACCGACTAATTTTGCCCCGCGAACCATGTTCAGCACTTCATCGTAGCGACGATTGATCAGAGCCAATTTGAAGCGATACTCGGTCGGGTCAATCGACAAAATCTTCGCTTGTCCATCGCGACTAAAACAAGACGGCTAGTCATGTTCTGCTTTGACCAGGTAAACAAGAGCGCACTCACCTCAAGCAATACAAGTTGCTTCCCTTGACGTAAGTGATATAAATCGGCACGTCCAACGTCCGAATGATGCCGTAGTCGCCACTGGTCAAAGCATACTTAATATGGTTGCTGGTCGTGTACAAAAAGACGCCTTGTTCGTCCCAAGCTCCAGATTTCACACGACTGCTCTCATGAATCGAGCACAACAATTGCATCTTGCGATTGAATAGGACAACGCCATGCTTGGACAGCGCCGCCGCCAACGAGCCATCCCCGGACCATATCACGTACTTGACTTTCGTTGCTTTCACAGTAGCCAAGGCGCGTTTTTGTTGCACGTCGAACAAGGTCAAACCATCTGTATTTTTCAAAAGCAGGAGGCCAGTACCCGCATAGAAGATCTCGTCGCAACCTGCAGGAGCCTCAATTTTCTTGGTAACCTCGTTTTTCAAGTTCTTGATCAAAATATTGTGCGAACGATCCAAAATCGCAAACCTAGAAGTACCATACTGGTTAGATCCCTAGGTAGTGTCACCGAGGAGATGAGTTATTCATACCGATTCCTAGCCACCCATACGGCCGATACGCCAGAACTACGCTTTCCTTCGGGCGAGTCTGGATTTTGACTGTCGCTGACTTCTCGAGGAATAGTGTACAAGTCGTACGTACTGTTTTCCAAAGATGGTGGTGTACGGGTGACCAATATGACCGCACTTTCGGCAGGGTTGTAAGCCAACGAATAGTAGGGATATTGTTGCTTCCCCCGCATCTGCATCAACGGGGCGTCCTTGGAGGTCGTAAGGTCAAGACGACGGAGCTGTCTCTCCTGCAATTAAAAAACAGGCTTGTATAAGGAAAAGAGGACGTAAAAGATACATCTCACTAACCTTCACGTAGAACAATAAGTTCTGATGCACAGCAAACGCAGGGCGCTCGCGCTCGATTTTGAAAACGACCATGCCAGCATCATGACCCGCGGCAAATAAGTTCAAAGTCGGATGAGCCGCCAAAACCCAAAAGCGATCGTGGTCTTGACGGAAAGTATGCAAACAAGTGCGTTTTTGCAAGTCCCACACACGAACGCTCTTGTCTTCGGAGTTTGACAAAATCAAGTCGGCTCGTGGATGAAAAATGGCGCAGGAAACGTTGTTATAATGACCACGACAAGCGTCAACCTAAAACACTAAATCATTATCCACAGTTTTGCAGGAAACAATCACACTTACCTCCCAAGCCTTGGCCTCATTATAGCGCCACAGTTTTACTTGACGGTCGTCAGCTGCACTGACAATCAACGGCATGGTCGGATGGAAGCAAACCCAATTGACTCCGCGATCGTGTCCTTCCAGAACATGCTTAACAACAGCATCCGGTTGCCCAAACAAGTCTGCTTGACCCGCCGTACGAATTCCGCCTGGTGGACCAGAGGATCGATCGTCGAATCCGCTCGGTCCTGGCGCCACAGATTTCTTTCGCAAACCAGTAATATCCCAAACGCGGATTGTTTGGTCCAGAGAAGCAGAAACAACAAAATCTTCCGTCGGATGGAACTGAGCGCACATGACGTAATGGTTATGACCTACAACAAATTATCGGTTTGTGACCATCAAAAAAAGGCAAATTTCAGAACTGCTTACCAGTCAGAATAGCTAAACTCGACCGCGATTGCCAATTCCAAATGCGGATCGTCTGATCATCAGAGGCGCTAATAATCCACGGGTACTGAGGATGGAAGAACGTCGTTCGCACGTAGTCTAAATGACCCAACAAGGTGAACAGGCATCGACGTTGCTTGTAGTTCCAGACCTTAAATTTTATGCGATTATTACTGTCTGACAACAGAAAAACGAGACATCGAACCTTGATTTTGTAATCATCACCCCCAGATACAAAAATCGGTTGTTGTTGATGGAAACAGATTCCACGGACTGGACCATCGTGTTCGTCGAATTTCTCGATCAAAACGCACATACGATAATCCCACAGCTGAATGACACCGCTATGTAAGCTCGCCAAAATCCATGGGCGGGTCGGATGGAATGAGAGCCCTGAAGGTAAAAGCCGGTCATACAATCCAGAAAGCTTCAGAGGTTAGAAAAATCGAAGGGGTGTCAATTGGTGAGGGCTAACAACACGTCCACAAAATATGCTTTTATTAATTTCTACGTACGCCTGCACAAACACGACAAAATCGCGCGCCGGAAACCCTGTTACCCCCAGTACTGTACTGTACCACAGATCAAGAGTGCAACGGAAATTTGCAGCACTTTGGCCCAAAATCTGCATCTGGACATATCCCACGGTCATAGCGCTCGACGTTAGTTTGTAGGTCTATAGGCCTCCTGATGTGCAAGGTTCAGGATGTGTCGTAGATGATTGTGAGAGTGATCCCTAGTCTACCAGAACAGGACAAACGTTATCCAAGGCCAAACATTTGTAGGAAGTCGCGAAATGCATACCAACCTTTGACTCGAGCCGATTTCGATTCGAATTTCTTTAACATTTTCTGATCACTGAATGCCAATCGATCACAGCTCGAACGAATACACTTCTTTCCTTCGTTCTACCTAACGACTATCGTCTTGTCTTGATCAGCCATTCGACATTACACGTTGCACTACTTTACGATACGCGTGGCGGAAAAAGGTACCACTGTAGTAGGCAGTCGCAAGCGCGGGAAGTTCAAACATTGCCGTATACCTCATTCGGCGCAGGCTTCTTTTGAAAAACAAGGAACAGAACCGAACAAATGACTTGAAATAGTGCGAAAGATGCTTTAGTAGTGAGCTCTGTTCTGTCCGGTTTTACATTGAATGTGCAACATACTCGTGACAGGGCATCAGTTACAGCCTTGAGCACCGCGAAGGTAACACCTACTGCAGGGTTAAAGGAAGATGTCATTTGCCTCTCTGAAATGGTCTGTTCCACACGCTAGGTGATATCTACCAGAGTCTGGCTGTCTAAAAAAAGTCTTATGGGTAGGGTGGGGAAAAGTGATGATGACATCTTGGGCGTTAACTGGAATGCGCTATAGGAACTGTATATTATACAGTGTGCAACTCTTCAGCCAACACCCACTATCAACTCCGGCGGGTCTATAGTTGAAACTTGTGCCATGTGGCGGATATGTTTTTGTCACAATGTGATGGCTGATCGTATTGTTGACCCAGGTAATGGCATGAGTACACAAGCTATCTGCCAACTATGCTCTTGCAACCCACCCCTCTCAGCTCACTCAGCCATATACGCTACACGTAATGCTTCCTTCCATGTGATGATCCCTACATTTCCTGATCTCTCATCTCTCGGATGAACGACATTGGTTTGGCAGGAAATCATGCTTTGATAAAACTTGTTTGCTTACTCGTACTACTCGTCATTGCATTCACACCGTCGAAGGTGCGTCACATGCTCTCTGGGTTATGAGCAATCAGCTTACTCGTCCATGTTTGCACAATCACTGCATAAACAGACATAGCTTTTTTCCTGGCACGCCCCTGCAAATATAAAGCAGCCCTCGGCAACGTTCCGCAGCCATACCAGCCTGTTCAAAGTCGTTCTGTCTCCGTGACTGTAAGCAGCCAACATGCGTCTGGTCTTGTTATTTTGTGCGCTGGTGATGGTCGCCTATCTGGTGGCTTCTTCCGAAGCAGTGCCTTCTTCTCCATGCCAGAGTAAGTGTTCAACTTTATTCGGGCTGATCGTCTCAAAGGCCGACTTCTGCACAATCATCTCCCTTATGCTGCTCTACTGAACGAGGCTGAAGATTTTTTCCGATAGGTACCTACCAGGGAAACCCCGACGGTAAACAAGCTAGCATGGCGGACACCTGCCTTACTACTTCGTGTGTGCCTACAGTATTGCAATGCAAGCACTACACTGCTAGCCCAAGCTTTCTCTCCTCTTCGTGCCTATGTACCTGCAACATAGTGCAAATAGGGCTCTTCGAACGAAGGCACTAGGCAGAAAAGAAAAAACCTATTTTTCCTATCGGCTCATTTTTTGCATGCCTAGCTACCATCTTTCAGACAACCTCTGCGACGATCAACGATGCTGCGAAGCTCGATGTCAATGCAATAAATATAAAACTGGAAAATGCCAGAAACACGGTGGATCAACGGTGGCCTGCTGGTGCACGAATGATTATCAGCAATGGGCTACTGCTCCGAACACTTGCCCTTCCGGCTAATGGGTCCTGAGGGAACTCGACATGATGCCTTACTTGATATACCTAGTATACAGTATATATATATCCATCTGCACTACATTTTACCACTTGGTCAATAGATAGTCGTGATGTTTTCATGCTGTCAATAAAATTACCACCCATTTCGACCTGGCTCGTACTATGTTGCAGTACTAGCAAACTTACATCCGTTTGTAAGACCAAAGTAGCTCCTCGATGAAACTATAATCTTCCATTAATTCACAGGAAGCCTGCTAACGACTCCAGCGTCCTGCTTTCTGGAAGACGATCGCTTGCCCTCATGAAAACCGATTTGGTACTCGTTATGAGTATGGCGAAGGGGCGCGCTGGGGTGGAACGCTCGTGGGGAGTTTAAGCCAGCTTTAGAGCACTTACCAGTTCCTTTTGTCGGCTCTAATTACATCTGTATTCAGTCGTCTATTGGGATTGAGTTTCGTGACTAAGTTAAGTTATTTAATTTTGGCTTCTGTCCACCCACTTTTTATATTTTTTGTTTGGTCAATCAAAGGAAAGTGCCATGTGAATTCTCGCTCGTGTATCGTATAACTGTTTGCGCGTCGCCTTCGTCCTGTTGACACAGCAGAGGCCATGCATACAGACTCCGCCTGACCTCGGGCTTCTATCCAATTCCGGAAAACAACCCGTTCTTTATTGGACTTCACATATTCACCACTTGGACACCAGATGTCTCCACCAAGCTCACTCATTCCTTTTCTCTCTTGAACCGTGGAAAAATGCTTATCCCAATTTGATCAAATTAATCTTACAGCCGAAGGGGTACAAAAGGATCCGTCACGTCCGTGCTGTGAGTCTTTTTCCAGCCGAAATCAGTCTAATCAATACTGAGGCGTAGGTGTGCAGGCGTCCACCCTCCGTCATGGACGGTTGTATTTTAATTCAAATGGGGTGGGACCGGCGAAGGTCCTCGGGAGGATAAAACCAACCTACGTACAGCAGGTGTCCTCATGTCCTCAGGAATGTGGCCTTAATTGAAAATGGGAACAGTCTGATGAGCATCAATTTTCATCTCGTTGGAGAATGGTCGAAATGGAAATAAGCTACACTTGGTCTATTTGGTGCGCCATTTCAGATGTTCGGTTATGGTGGATTGCAAAATATGCATAACTTGTCAAATTCATTTGTATTCGGCCCAGATGTTATAAGCCAGCTTTTTTTCGCAAAATCGTTTTATCCCGTACCTGGTCTGGTCAAGCCCTAAGTGGCGATTTTGGCGAAGATCTACAACTCAAGATTGCTATTCAGCGCGTGTAGCTTCTGTAAACGAGAGGTCGTCTTATCAGAAGCGGTCAACATTCTTGTTCACATAGTTCTAACTCGTGCAAATTGAGAGCACAATTTTCCAGTGCAAAGCCTCTGCCTTGCTGTAAGGTATAAAATTATCCATTATTCACAAGCCTAGAGAGCGAACGGGATTGACAGGCGCACTGTAGGGGACAGGCTTGCAGAGCGAACCTAATCATTCCCATCAAAAGTCCTATGGATCCCTGCGGGACAGGAATATCCTGTTGTCAGCCATAACTCAAAACTTATTCTGGCCCTGTGGTGCCCGAATAAGCTCTCTCTGTCCAGGTCATCAGGCGCACGCTCAGTGATGAGGAGCTGGATCAGTCTGATGGAAAGCTATTTCGTCTTCAGACCGCCTTATCTCTTTTTCACAGAGCTTGCAGTCCGTTCTAACTAGCTCTTCCAATGTCAGTCCTTTTGCGCGACATTCTGTGCTGTTGCGGATGTTTTGACCTCCTTCGAGAACCGAAAAAAGGCAAATACTTTATGAGCGGTGTGCTATTACGCTTTTTCCGCGGAATTCCACTACACGATGTATACCGGTCTTCGGGAAAAAAAGCAAAGCAGCTGCTAAACTAGGCCACAGGCTTTTTTGTGTTCTCGCTGGTCGAGCAGGTGCTACTTTACATATTTTACAACGGTTATATTACAAGACGTTCTTTCGCATTTCAGGTCATCCGTGCTATTATTAAGTAGAAGCTACAGGTATATTTTGCTCGACATGGAAACCACCTCACCGATCAACTGTACCAGCTGCTCGACATCGAGCGACGCCACTAAAACTTACGCCAATGTCAGTTTTCTCCTGGCATGGCTAATCCTAGCCTTTTCATTATTGAGCTTTTTGACCAATCTGCTTTCGGCCTCCGTGTATTCTCATCGCTGTATGAGATCACCGATCAACGTCCTCTTGACTGGCCTGAGTGTTATCGATTGCCTGATGAGCATACTGTGGATCCCAGCCTTTGTTGTCCCTTGTCTCTTCGTCTATTATCGATCTCCTACCTTGAAGAGCATCATGTCTTACAGCCACGTTTACATCTACCCATTTACCTTGATGACCCACTGCTCTAGCGTCTGGACATTCGTGGTGATTTCTCTGGAAAGGATGGTGGCGATATTAAGACCATTCCGGGCTCGCTGGCACAGTAATCGCAGGTCGGTTTGCGCGCTGCTCGCAGTGATCAGTTTGTCCGCTTTGTACAACTCTGTGCGTTTCTTCGAATTTCGCATAGCTCAGAATTCCGATGATCCTAATGCGCCAATCGATACCGTACCTGCGTTGAGGGACAGTGAGAAGTATCCCATTTACATGGCAGTGTACTACAACGGACTTTTCTTCGTCGTCCACTTCCTTGTCCCATTTACTGTCTTGACCGTCGTCAATACATTAATGGTGGGCTCGATTTATCGAGCTGGCGCTGAGCGGAGATTACTGAGTAGTCAGCAGAAGAGGGAACATCGCACAGCAGTCATGATGGCCATGACAGTACTTTTGTTCCTTGCCTGCAATACCCTCCAGTTGATTCTCAATGCAATGGAATTGGTGAATCCAGACTTCTTCATCGACCAGTCAACTCTGGTATTGGCATTTACTTTGAATGACGTGTGTAACCTCCTGATCGTTTTTAATACATCGTGCACTGCGTTGATTTACTTTTTCTTCTGCCAAAAGTATCGCCGGGTAGCATCAAAGCTGTTCACAAAAATCAGTTGCCGCGCGTCGAATCAAAGCACCAGCGACTTTTATAACTTTGCATTCGCGGACGTTGACGCCAGGATGACAAAGCCTAAACGTACGAGTACCAGCTGTGAGCCTCGAGCGCCACATAGCGGTTCTGTATATCGCAAGACCAACGGGTGCCAGTCGAATGAGTCGACCAATAGAACCTGCTTGATCAGAAGTTGGGAGGACGCAGAGGCCGTCAGCGAACACTTGCGAAACCAAGCCAGTGAAGATGCTCTGGATGAAGTGGGGATGGGCAAAGTCACAATCGACTGGTCACGCTTAAATAAATGCTCCTATGGACGTTATATTGAGCCTCATAAATACGATGTACCGCCTGTCATGCTGTAAGCGATTTTTAATAGAATCGCCAGGTCAGCACAAAACGAAGAATGCTTATTGTCTGCTTTTATTGCTCGCTTTTTCTGTAGTCATCAGTTCCAATGTACAGTATACATATAATGAACGTATATCGCACATACGCGAATTTTTGGCACTCCAGTGTGGTAAGAATTCGAAATATCGTCGAGTTATCAGGTCGAGACAACAGCATGGATTTTCACTGCCGTTTATTATCTCTCAGCAACGAAGGCCAAATGCTGCCTAAAAAGGAGACCGAAACGCGCATTAACTAAATAAAATGGAGATCAGTGCAGTAATTTGGGCACGTTTAGATCCTGTGAGTCATTAAAAGAAGCATTATACACACATGAAGCACACGATTTGTAATTCCTATGGTACCAATTCGCTGCCAACATTTGAAGACATTTGGGTGGCACGCATCTACTGTATATACTCAGCTCTGACGAGGATGATCGGATTACCTTCTTACCATAGTAGGGCCCACCGTACAGTATCAAACCGTTATTCGAGAAGTGACTCGAAGGCAGGTTAGGCTAAAAAATTTTACAAAAAATTTATGAATAAACAGAACGAATCAAGGGCGACAGGCACTAACTCGGAAGAGGTTTTGAGCGCTCGTGTTTTTTGGTGTACCGATTAGAGGCACCATGCACATGGCAGGTGCAGGTGCATGTGCTAGTGAATAGAGCATGATAAAGGTGATTACGGCAGAAACAATGCAGACTCGTGCCCACCAAATCAGACTGATCATTGAGCTTATACAGTATGTATGAGACGGTTTGCAGACAAATAGTACACAGTCAACAAGTAACCATTTTTCAGAGACAAATTGCAGTCGACGTTACTTGCTATCGATCGATCGCGCATCCGTTCCAAACTTTTCAAACGTTCAAACACTCGATGTAAATCTATATCAGCAATATGGCATGAAGTAAGTACATGAAAGGTACAGTGTAATGTCAGCATAACGTGGGGAAAGGATATCGCACTGGTAACTATAATGCACAGGCAGATCAGCAGAGCCTGATAGTGTCGCGCGCATTGAGAAGGTTGTCGGGGTCAACTTACGATGCTCGCCAGAAGGCTTCTCACTCGTCAGCTAGAGGTGCTGCTCATGATTGGAAAGCGATCAGCCAAGATGGTGGGTATTCGATGTCGAAGGCATGCCCAGTTGCGGCGCAGTACATTACACAAGCGTCTTCTACAAGATTCAGCCACTATTGCATTTCACAGAATGGGGACGATAAACTGCCCTGGTGGATAAGGTGAACCGAGTACAAAAATAGTTTGTTGTTCCAACATTCACCATCAGCGGATGCGCAGTCAATGCAGAACTTTTTAAAGATCACTTGCGATAGGCAGTTGGCATACATTGGAGGGACTCGTAAGTATGGGGTCTTGCATGGAGAAGGGGTCCAATTTGTGCCAAGAGCTTCGACTTTGACGCGCCCCACTAAATCCCTCATTCTACTTGTGGGAGGGTCGGAGGAGCGCTGCAGTTGGGTCGGGGGTGTAGCTCAGTGGTAGAGCGCCCGCTTTGCATATGTCAAGGTTGCGGGATGCCATGGGTTCAAACCCCATCACCTCCAGTAATTTTGCATTTTGCTTAATTTTTTTTTGGTGACACCCGAATGGATGCAACCTATATAATACAACAATGCAACCTAAATGCAACCTATATGTACCCCAAGAAGTGCTTCAGGTTGCTTTACTATGCTCCGTTGCTGTCGTCTTTATGCGCTGTAACGTGTTACACACGTCTTACTCTGTGTGACTACGTATGCACACGCGTCATCCACGGGACATATACTGTACGGTGGCAAGTTATGTCTGTGAAGGCATGAAGAGAGGGACATCCAATGGTAAGCCTGCTGATTTACTCTCTCGCTTATATAAATCCTAATCAAGAACGATAGCATACATACAATAGGAATTACATGCTTTCTAATTTTTACCCGAGGCTTTGTTTTGCGCTTTCTTTACACTTGCCCTTTTCACTCTGACTGTTGGCATTGTGCTGATGGTGGCTGTGAAACCCCCGCGCTTGTTTACAAGGTTATTTTGCTTCGTGTTTCCTTTGTGCCAAGCTTTTCTGAGGACCCAATATCCGTTTGCAGACCCTGGAGAAATACAGAACCCTGATGCCGACATGTCTTATGTGCTGGATATAAGTGTGTATCCCATGGAGAGATATGAGAGCGTGTACTGCAGCTCGATAAACTGTTTTTTTTTTGTTCCGTAAAGTTGTGGGTTAGGGTGGGCACGAGAGAAATGATCCCACTGGGTCCCTTTGTCCTCATGAAGGCCATCACACACAGCATTTGTTATGAGACTTGTCTGCTGGCTTTATACAGTCGGCAAAATGAAGTCCGCGCAAGTGGAGTCCAAACAAAAGAGTCGGCCCGATATAGAGTTTTTGAAGAGCATGCCAACTCATTCGTCACTCTGTAATAGGGGCGCGGGAATTCAAATTTGAAAGATGATGCAGTGATGGAAAGAGCTGGGCGGAGTGAGTAGGAGGCGACCAGTTGGCAAGAAAACAAATGCTTAAACGACATTAGGAAGTAGACGCCCAAGAAACTGCTTCATTCCGTTCGAAGCGTGTGATTATCGTTTTCTCGTCGGCCGCCTGTTACTGGTCGGGAAGGTTGTTTGGCATCGGCGAACGTCCCCTCCGGCGTCTCCTTAAATTATCTCAAAGGGTTTCATTGCGACGAAAAGACAGTGCCCGGATAAAATATGACCGTTTTTACGACGTCGCCGCCGCCGCCGTCGGTCTGCGAAAATTATAGACAGCTGCCGCTCGCTTCGATATCATGCGCTCGCTCTGGTTGCTGGAGGAGTCCAGAGGTAGTGCAGGCCCAACGCAAAATGGCTGCCCCATTTCCCAATCGAATCCGGATTGGCAGTAGTTTTCCTCGGTTGATCCGCCTCGCCTAGCTGGCTTGCGTCTATCCGTAAACATTGCTCATTGATACACGCCTAGCTTTTATGGCCCTTTTTATGGGCGCCGGCGGATAGAACCATCTGGATTGGGTTGAACAAACTAGTCTCGGGGCGCCAAACGCGGATACGAACCGTCTACCGACCCGCTAGCTTTGTTCACCTCAGAGTCTTTTTATTGCGTTTAGTGTTACATGCGTTTTATGCCATTATTACGCATAGGCCTCGTGGAGGACTGTCGAGCTAGACTGCACTCGCACCGAGATGAGGTAAGAGAGGGCGAGATTTGAGGCTGAATAAGCTCGTGCCTCCGGCAATCCAGGCTTATGCAACTTGGCTGGGAACACGGCGCGCTTTATTTCCACTGATTGCGAGTTGTTTGTTCGATGTTGCACCAGATCTGATTCGTTGATTGATCTGCTCCTCGATTCGACACTCCCTCGTACCCAGTCCGTGCGAGGACCGCCCGCTCGCCCCTGGTTTAACTAGGCGGCGTGCCGATAAGGGCAACTCGATCTACAGTATCTTATCGCCTAGAAAAAAGTAAAAGAAGCTGTCAAAAGCGACGTCTGGTCGGTGGGATGAAAGAGTGTTTTTGGTGTAGACGTTTTATTGAAGGGTCTCCGACACGCTTCTCTTTCGAATGCATGATGAATGAACGTCTCCCTCGAGAGCGTGCACGCCTCTTTGGTGCCCACTTTGTTGTTGTTGGCAAGCTGGCTGCTACGTTGCTGACTTTTTTGCACATGAATGAGAGAATAAGCTTCGCACAAACCCGAGCCGAGCTCCTTTGGCCCCGTGCCGCCCATCAAGCCCAGCCAGTTGCAGTTTTTGAAGAGGGATGGTAGGGAATAATTATGGATAGTGCACTGGTTGCCTAATCCTGGTCATATACCATAAACGGGCTCGGTCGAGTCTCAGTTGCTTTTGCGAAGAGAGGCACAAAAATGAATCGCCCGAGAGACAGCGGCAGTTGTTCGTATCAAAGAGAGCCGTTTATTACATTTTGTCGCCGATTTATTGTTATTGCACCGTCGCCTCTTTCTTGCCTTCTGCCGTCGGTCGATCAGGGGCGCCAGTGGTCGGTCGGTTGTTCTTTAGTTGGAAATACTCATTCCATGCTGGCCGCGATTTGGTCGGCGGTTTGGTCCTGAGTGGTCTGGCTTTTAGATTAATATTCTTGCGGGGCGAGTTTAGACACGACCAGCCACATCAACAACCTATTGGCAGCTTCTCGCTAAATTGGTCCGAGTCCTAGTCTTTCCGTTTTCTTCGTTTTAAAATTGAATCTCTTCTTCGTCCGTGCCAGTCCTCTGCCCACTTGCCCATTTCGACCATCGGAGGATAATGCTATTTCGCAGAGCACCCCGTCCGAGGTCGGGCGGACAGTATACTTGTATGTACAAACATGGCAAGTGCCAGTGAGCCGACTAAAATCCGGCCGCTTGGTCGCCCTGCCGCGCTCTGGTGAATCTCCTTTCGCAAGTGCATAGCCACGTAAGAACTGAATCGGCTCCTCGCAGTCGGCTCGCTTTTTGTCTGAAATTGCATTGCTCATTTAATGAAAGAGCGTTTTTTCGAGTCTATACGAGAAGACTGTTCTTCTTATCTGTCTTCAGTTCATTCGGCAAAGTCGGCACCCATTTGGCGTTCTTCGCTGCTATTTTTCAAAAAAAAACATGTGAGGCGCCGATTTTAGATTCTCATAGCAGAACTCGAGTTGGATTGCGCGCGGCGGTGGATGCCCTGCCCGTATTATGTAGGTACACGGGCTCGATCCGTATATGGCAAGGCCATGTGTGTCGTCTCTTCCCTTTTATGACGCCGCACGTCGGCGCGTATCAGGTTTTACTACCGGCGCCAGTTTTCCAAAGGCCGTATATGGACTATATTCCTAGTTAGATAAGGAGCGGGTGAGACTGAAAGAAAGCCGATTTACAACCGAGGCGACGAGCACAAGCAAAGAAGACATTGTTTGTTCTAGGGGCGAGCTGACATCGACTAATCCCGAGTTTACCATCATCGATACTAAATCGTCCATTGCGCACTCCTCGGAGAGTCGGCGTCGATAGCCCCTCCACTGGCCCTCCTTCGAAATATGTGAACTTGCTAAAGCTTTATTCCCAGCTCCCAGTTTTACGTTTACGACATGCCAAGTGTCAGGACATTTATTATTTTTCTCCTTGCATTACGTGTGGATGCCACGGGCACGGGTTCTACGGGCATGTCTTACTACGCGGCATATCCACCGGATGCGAACGGATTCGGTAGCGGGGGTATGAAGGCCAGTGGCCATCAGCACAGCAAATGTGATCGAATCACGGTGGCCCTATGCCAAGATACTCCTTACAACTACACCCGCATGCCCAACATGCTGGGCCACTTCAATCAGGACATGGTCTCGTTGGCTGTCCAAGAATACAAGCCCTTGATCGAAGTCCAATGTTCGGAACATTTAAAATTCTTCCTCTGCTCCATCTTCACACCCATGTGCACTGACACGGTCGACGTGACTGTCACTTCGTGTCGATCGGTATGCGAAGAAGTGATGCGCAGTTGCCTACCCTTATTGAAGAACTTTGGATTCAGTTGGCCGGACATGCTTAACTGTACCCAGTTTCCAGTCAAGGGCTCGGGTGCAATATGCATGGACCCGCTTCCCGAATCCGGCTCCAATTCAAAATCAGATGACCAGCAACGATCAGGTATGCATGATTCTTATGTTAATTCGAACATGGGCTCCCATTGGCCCACTTGGAATTCGTCTAATCTCTGGCCTCTGTTGGTTACGCCAGTCGATTGACACACTGTCCTTTCCCATTCCCCCCCAATGCCCATCCCCGCAGACGGAACTTGATCGATCGTTTTACTGCTCTCCTTTGAACGCACCGCTCAATGCGCATAGGGGTCCTCGTAAGCGGAGACACTTTGACGAATCCGCATAAGAAAATGTCAACCTCTGCATGTAGGAATTAAGCAAAACAAAACATTTTGGTAAGAAACACAATCAACTGGCAATCGTTTCAGGACAAAGCAACAGCAGACCGGTATTTGAGGGCGGCTCGGGAGATCGCTGTCCGCCCGAATTCATTGATCTTATCCACTCCGATTCGTCCAAACCGTGCGCTTTACGCTGCGATCGAAACTGGATGTTCAAATCTGAGCACAAGCAGTTCGCCTCGTGGTGGATGGGCGCATGGTCAGTAGGATGCATTGTGGTGACTGCGTTCACGGTGGTCACCTTCTGTTTGGACACGAGTCGTTTTCGATATCCAGAACGATCGATCGTCTTCTTGTCCATTTGTTATAACCTGTACGCATGGGGCTATGTGCTCAGACTGATCTTTGGCCACGAGGAATCTTCCTGCCAACAATGGAAGAACAATAGTCGGTTTTTGATCGTGGGTGGTTTGGACAATCCCAAGTGCGTCATCGTTTTCATGATTCTGTACTATTTCGGCACAGCCAGCGCGATTTGGTGGGTCGTGCTCACATTCACCTGGTTCTTGGCTGCGGCGCACAAATGGGGCCAAGAAGCAATCGCCGCAGTCAGCAGTTACTTCCATTTGGCCGCGTGGGGTGTGCCAGCACTTCTGACCATCGCTGTCCTCATAACGCACCAAGTGGACGCGAGCGAGTTGACCGGACTGTGCTTCGTCGGCCAGCACAACAGTCGGGCGCTGTTAGGTAAGACTCAAAATGTGCTTGGCTTTGTGATCGACGGGCAGACCCCATTTAATTTCCTTTTTCGCCTTCTAGGTTTTGTGATCGCCCCGATGACCTTATTTCTGATCACTGGTGTGGGCTTTATCGTGGCTGGTTTCGCTGCAATGATACGCATTCGTCAAGAAATCAGAAATCGAGCGCGCGACATGACCGATCTGAACAAGTTGGAGAAGTTGATGGTCAAGATCGGCATATTCTCAATGTTGTACGTGCTTCCCGCGTTGACGGTCATCGGTTGCAGTTTCTACGAGAAATCCGTCCTGGATCAATGGTCTCATACTACGTACACTTCATTCTGTTCTACCGGGGAGGCTTCTTCCAACGAGCCGAGAACGCTAGTCGCCGACGAGGCTTATCACCGATCGCTGAGCAGCAAGCAGTTCATTCAAGCCCTGCAGCAGCTGCAAGGCGGCGGTGGTCTGCAGCAGCACGACACTGCGGCCGAAGCCTCGACGTCCTGCCTGAACAGTTGGCTACAAATTCATTCGAGGCCCAAGGTAGATGTGTACATTTTAAAAATATTTATGACTTTGATTGTTGGCATCACGAGTGGCATGTGGGTTTGGAGTCGGAAAACGTGCGCCACATGGCAACGACGTGCTCCGTGCTGCAATCGATTCTGCGTTTGTTGTCGACTCCTGAGTGGTCCGACGGGCGCGAAGACCTTGGTCCAATACCCGGCCCAACCGGCAGCAGCTGTCGGTGTGCCATTGTTGGCCAACCAAGCGCAGCAGTTACAACAGTCCGCGTCATATCCGTCTCATCAGCAATACGCAGCTGCTCAACAGTCTCAACGCTCCCATTTGCAGCACCCGTCCACGTCCTCTTCCTATCTTCGGCACCAGAATCGTCATCCCCCCACGTCATCGTGCGCCAACGCCGTTCCCATGCAAACTTTTGCCAACGGGCCCGCCTACGGAGTTGGACAGGGCGGTTTCCGATCTACGGCCTACACTGCAACAACCGCCTCTTCGGAGGCGTCGGCCAAGATTTAGACTGATTTCTATTTTCGTCATTGACCATTCGACATGACATAAACAAATCGATTTTAGCACGTTCATGTACAAAGGCAGAAATGGAGTAAACTTGGCGCTTTTTTGTGCAAATGCGAACTTTGCCATATGACAGCTTGCCGTTTTTGTAGAAAGCACTTGAATGTTGTTCGGAGCTACGTATCTCGGGGCGATATTTGTGTGTGTTTAGTGGTGTCATATGTACATATAGTGTTGGATGTTATCACCTAAGTTATGTTCGTTTTGTATCGCTGGTAGATCGCACGCCGTGTTTTGTCGATATTACAAACACTGTTGAGATATTTGAAGGAAAATAGGGCTATAAAGAAATTGAGCTGCTTTCAGTTCCGACTGCATATCACCAGAGCGAATCGGATTCGCACAACAGGAGCAGAATGATGAAAAAATGTTTTACGAGACGGATTCATTGAGCGTGTAGTCGAATTTTTCATCCTTTGATCTCGCCGCCACTGTTCATTTTGGTGAGACAGCTGACTATTGCCGTCAAGGTCAACTGACTGCGCGTGCCGAGTCGGCTCGATCAGTGCCCGGGGCTGTTACGAAGCAGTAAAGATAAGCCAGGCGCTCGATTATTGCGCTGACCATATTCGGGTGATAAGCCCAGCTTTGCAACATGTTTACTCGACGCTTGTCCTCGGCTTATCGCCACGCAAGACTCGTAAAACAGTTATAAAACCTGTTTATGCCCTCCCGCGCGGCTCGTACTGGATACCAGCAAAAAGAAACTTGGGCTGGGGTGCGGGTGCGAGGCAAGGATATGTTGTACATTTGGTTGCAATTACCAGGAATGAACGGATCAGGTTATAAAAACTCGGCGGGGTAGCCGGGTTCATTTCTCACAAGTCAAGCGAGGGAGAGTTGGATATTTTTCACATGCTTCTTTCGACTGGTGGCGGCCGACGCGGACGTCAGCGGCGACTAGTTTCTTTTTGGCTATTGGACAGCCGACGGTGAACGGTCCAACTATTCAAACAACGCCACAAATCTTAACCAAGGCCGCGCTGCCTTTAATTTACGACAGTGCCGCCGCCGAACTCGATTCTCGGCCAACCGTTATAGAAGAGCGTATGATGGTTGGAAGATGGTCTCCTCCTGGCGCAAGAGAAAAGGGCCAACAAAATTGATGCTGCGCGGCGAAGGCGACCGCGGCGTTGGGGTTATAAACGGCGCGGATGGTGGTGTTTTTGGGGGCCGCGCGGCGCCGCCACGTCTAGCGTAATTTATGATGGCCATTAAGAGCGGATTGGAACCAACGCCGCCCGTCTCCAAATGGCCGCCGTAAATCGTCGCCGAAAACGGGTTCATATTTGCTCGTCGGCCTCTGGTCGCTTCTTTGCCAACACCATCCACCAGGGCCAGTATAAGTCTCCGCTATAACTCGCGCATTTCACACTTTTACGATCCCTTTTATGCATTCTACACGAATCAAACGTATTATAACGCTCTAAACTTTTGCCCCATACCTCACCACACTCACTTCCGGGTCAACTACTTCGACTCGGGAAATGCTGCAGTGAACACAGTAATGAGTCAACGAGATCAGTTTGCACAGTGCCAACACGCACCACAAATGGCTGACCTATCGAGTGAAAGTTTGTGTTGTTCAAGGAGAGCCTGTCTGTCGTGTTTGGCATTACTTCTTTGTTGAACAAGAACTATCGGGCAAGAAGTTCAGGCTCTCTCCGCCCGCAGTGGATCTGCATTAGGATAGGACTATAATAGCCAGACCAGAGCACGACGGTTTGATGTCTGCGTGCTCTATTAGCCAAAGAAGGCTCTTCCTCGAGGTCTCTCCAACGAGAACTCTTGGTCGTGTTCTAACGCCTCTACAGTATGTAGTGCATGGTAGCAGGCAGAGCAAAACAGGCCATACAAAAACCATGCGGTCGCCTGGCGATAGTTGACAAGTGACGAATGTGTGTCACGAGTGCTATTTTCGATGAAAAGTTACCTTAATTTCAGGCAATTATTGCGAGGTAATCATTTAAGCCTTGTCAAACCTGTGTTTACTACATCGATTTTCTTCACTTTACCTCACTTATTTTTGAAATACGGGCATGGAAAAGCGAAAATTAAAGGGTTGCACAGGTTTCTCAAGGACGAACCGATTACGAATCTGATACGTAACAGGCGTGCGATATCGACCCCTCTCTTTGGGTGGTCGTTCGCAATAATGTAACTGGTGCATATTTTTAGAAAAAGAACATAAACACTGATTGGTTGTTTATGTAGTCCGGGACGCCGTCAAAATGAAAACAGAGAAAAGGTGGTTGTTAAAAACAGCAGGTTTGATTTGATAGATTTTTTAGGGAAGGGGAGGACACGTTTCGATTCGTACCGAGTCATGGATCAGGTTTGAGTAACCACAGACAGCGATACAGTCTGGAGCGATGAATCTAGGTTGACATGCGGTCGCTTTGGAAAGCCACACTACACCATCTAATCGTAAGCTCTGTTACTGTCTCACTCAGCGCTGAACCAAGCTGCAGCTCTGTATTTTACGCACATCACGCATTTGAAGCATTCAGTGAAATGTAGAACAGTTCATCTCTTACACTATACAGAAACACTACCCTATTACAGCTGTTCACTGCCTATGCTTTCCCAAACTTGGAGGAAACACAGGTGCATCCCATTCAGACACACATCCTAAAGTAAATCTTGTATCTAGAAGGTTAGCATTGGCTTGTGTTGTCGCAGCTAATGGCTGGGAAATACAACAAGCACATTTCAAGCCCGCCATATAAACCAACGGACCGGCTGGGGTCTTTCTGTGTCTCGTCTCTCTTCGTCAAGCATGTTCTATACGGATGTACTGATTGTGTTCGGTGTGCTTGGTGTGTTCAATGCATGGGCCGATATCGAATGCAAGTGCAGTGGCTATTATGGCAACGGACGGCCAGTAATAGGCTGTGTAAACGACCGATGCGTGGCTAAGAATGGCACGCAATGTGTGACCATTTACAGACAGCAAAAGGTTATCGGCTACGAGTGTGCTTCTTGGCCGAGCGCGATCGGAAAATGCGCTACTTTCGATGACGCGAGCCGTATGTGCATCAATGATGCGTGCCAAGGATCAGGCAATGAAACGAAAGGACAATGCGCCATACAACCAGAGATTGGCCACATTTTGGTTGCGGCTCAGGTCAGCTTTTTTCTTTACGGTTGGACATTGTAGGTCAGTCAACTAAGCTGTGATGCCATGGTTGGCAGATCACCCTTTGCAGCTATGACTGGAAGTTGCTGCTTATATTTGCGAGAGGGCAGCATCTTACGACGTCAGCATGTACAACCTGGTAAGGTGGTCACTACAGAAATACCTCTTCTGTAGGTCAACAGGCACGGCATTGAGTTTGCGGTGGAGTCAGTTCGTCAAGAAATGCAGAAACAAGTGGCCAAGCTGACTATTCCAGACCAAGCATTTCAACAGTCAGGCATGGACATCACAGTTCAGAATATTAAGATTAATGAATTTGTGCCTCCCATTATTTCCTTCGTCCTCGTACCTCCTTCCACCATCAAACTTGCAGTCAAGCAGGGGACGGTCAAAGTGTGCGCCGAATGGAGAGTGAAAAAAGCTTTTATATCCACAAGTGGCACTGCATGCGTCTGGACTGAAGCTAACAAAGGTTTGGATGCAGAAGTAGAAGTGAAGCCTTCTGTTACTGATCAAGGTCAAATCGCCTTGGAAATTGGTGCATGCAGATTCGCCGTCGCTGTTGATATGAAACTGACCGGCACGGTTGGATCGATTGTGAACCTGGCACGCAGCTGGATCGAATCAATCATCCAAAATCAGGCCAGTGCACAGTTTTGCAAATTGGTCAGCGATGCTGTGAAAAACCAAGTTCGCATGATCCTGCAAGAACTGCCAAAAGCATTCAAAGTTCACGACCAATACGCCATTGGATATGATATCCGCTCAATATCTGTCACTGAACATGGCGCCAAGGCCCAGTTTTCAGTCAGCGCCGTCCACTCCGAGCCTAAGAGCTTGTGAATGCCTTCGAGCGCGTACGAGATTCACTGACGACAAGATCGTTCCTCATCGGCGAAATAAAAGCTTTTGACCCTATGCACATGATCCAACATAGTGTATCTGGTATGGCTGGTCATCGCTACACTCTATGTGCCAATCGTTCACAACCTTGCAAAAAAGTTGTTGTAGGCTGCAGTGCTTGTACTCGCACAATGCGCAGCTGTGACGGGTACCCTGGGCTGCCCTGCTACTAGTCGTAAGCTGCTAATCGTAATTACAGTCTCTTTAAATCCTCGGTCCATCCCACAGGAAATCTGTTTCCTGACCTAGACCACAGTGTGCTGATGAGTTTCGCGCCTAAACTGGTACAGTCTGTCGCAAGAACATTGAAAACAGGGGCTGTAGTGCCGTGGGCCCCCTTGACCAGCGAGATGTAAACCCTAAATACTACTAGTACAACACAAGCCAGTAGAGGCCTTATTCCCATAAAACCATTCCCAAAAGGCCAAATCCTTTTGGCCCATTTCATCCTTTTGGCCGGAATAGTGAGCCTCACCCCTGACCAGCAAAACGTAAGCAGGACGGGTGCAGGACAGACTCAATGCCTAATCACTAAAGAGTCTTATCGTTAGCTAGCATGGATTGATGCGTTCGACTTCGTTCATGTGCGTCCAGCCCATGTATACAAGGCATTATACTTTTCACTATAGAGAGGTTTGCCTGGCAAGCTGTGCATGCTGTTCACTGATCGCTGCGCAGACCAGGGTGCAATTAGTTCAATTATCTTCTTTCATTATATCATTTGCGTTGCTCCTCACTCGCTTGACAGGTAGTTTTTCAGTTCAGGGAACCTCAACATACGTCCCTTTACTTACACTGTAACTTACACACCAATGAATTTTCAAAGTAGCCTGTAGCAGCGCAATAGAATGTCAACATGTCATCATTCTCGTCAGCAACCCACTCTACTTCTTGTACTCCACTCAAGTGTTGTCGCATCGGGCCAATTACTTATGAACCATATTGGACTGGGTTTTCCTCCTCCTCTTCCACTTCTTCGCCCTCGTTTTTGATGTAAACTCCAACTGGTTTACCACAAGAGCAGTTCGTTATTTCTAAGCGTGGGTCGCCATAAAAGGTGAGTGTACCGATGCGGATGCAGGTCCATTCAGTTTCGTCACTTACGTTGGAAGCACTAAACTGATTGACAAACCGAGAAGATGCGCTCTGCCCATTGCATCCTTTTGGCCTTGAATGCCTTCTGTTTGACTTCAGGACAGTTCGACCAAGGTAAGGCATCTTAACTACTAATTCCAGGACTGGCTCATCACATTTTGCCCGGCACAGGTCTCGCGATATTGAGTCAGTCTAACTTGGACAGTCGTACCATGGACAAACTCATGTCCAGCATCACCAATGTTATGTCGGGTCCTCGAAGAAGCTGTCACGATGCCGACGCGGCCAATGATTTGGCCAATATGCTAAGAAGAGATCTGAGGGAGATAAACTGGAACACAGTGATATTCACCGACGGAGCGTACGCAGTGCGCTCGGCCAAACACGCGCTGTTCCGCGATCCCGTGTCCAGCTGTCACATCCTAACTTACTTAACCCATTGAACGGATTGCTGATCTGCTTGGTATGCTTGCTGTACTCTCGGGTTTAGTCTTTCGATCTCGAAAGGAGTAACGGAAAGACGCAAGTTTTTTTAAAGTTACAGTAATCCAGTTTTGATGTGTCCTCGGAAAAAGGGAGATTTTGCTAAGTGGATTGCCGGTGTCATTTGCATGGTGGACATGGAGAGGTTTTGCCTCTCGTCTCCTAAGAACCTTAATTTACATAGGCAAACAGGAATGAGAGATGGTCGTTATTCGTTTACACCTAATCATGCTCGAGCATCCATCGGACATCATCTAGCAATTAATTCACTTTGCATAAAATTTTATTGAAAGCCATTCGGAATGCAGTATTTAAATCAGTCATCCTAAGCTCCTTCTCGTATCTACATATGTCGGCGTGCTTAATTGAAATCGAATCTTCTCAGCCAACAGAGGCGGTTTGGTGTCTGGGCGACGATAAAAACGGATCCGATGCCTGCCAGCTCCCCGACTTTAATTCAACTAAAAGCCCAGATATCGTGGAAAATCAACACGCAATTTACCGCCTCTTCCTTCGGCCCTCCACCTCAATCCCGACTGTCAACCGAGCTCGGTGCCACCGTCAGTCATATCCGATTCGGCACTGTCAATCTTCCATTCCCTATCAATTACACATCCCCCGACCCGTTGCCACTATTTATGCCACCCCATTTCGGACATGGCTGGAGAATTTGTCACCCAATTCAGCATACGTCCGCATTAGTGTAATTAAAATCATTCAATTCGCCACTACTCCTTGAAAAAGGACTCGCCACTTGTTTTCTGAGCACTCGCTCTTCGCACCTTCCCCGAATAGCTGACCCCTCGCGGCTACAGTACCTGTCCTAACGAACTAGCAGAACCAAGTAAGCTCGGGTACAATCGCCAGACCTAGGAGACTTGGCAGTGGAATGAAAGCCGTGTTTGCCTTAATTACAGAAAATCACTCGAAACCTTTGAGTAAACCCGCAGGTACTCATTAGCTCCGCGGCCCATTGTCCAATGTTTCAATCCTAAAGAGGACGAAGTGACTAAAATCAGACTCTTTAATTAAAGCGTCTGCCTAGCTTTTGATATAACCTGTCCACGCATGGCCCTACCCTGAGGCAGACAAATGCTCTTTCCGCTAGAGTGACAGATATGGATTCAAAATCGGCGTCGACCACTCCTTCGCTCAGTGCAGCTGTCTCGATCGAGCCAGTGGAAACAAGCACGACCAGTGATCTGGAATCGAAAAGTGATCAATTATCTTTGGCCAACCGCGATTCGTCGACTGCGAGAGAGAAATCGGGGACGCTGATGGCAGTGGGCCAAGTGAAAACGGTCGACTTGATGGTAATGACAGCTGGTGTCGTACACGGCATCTCGTTGTAGATTGCCTTTTGTTGTCTTAGGGCGTCTCGATAGTAGCCTTGGTCATGGATGGCCAAGAGCGACTGTGTTTGGCGCAGATCTCGTCCACCTTACTGAAACAGTACAGCTATAACGAAATCCACAATCGCCGTGTAGCTTTAGGCATCACCTGCGTCCAATGTACACCAGTCCAATTGGAGATTTTGCGACGAGCGGGCGCCATGCCCGTCTCCTCTAGACGATGCGGAATGATCACAAAGAGAGAGGCGGAACGTCTGTGCAAGTCCTTTCTCACCGACAACGCACCACCTAAGCTTCCTGATAACTTCAGTTTTGATGTGCAGCACAGATGCGCTTGGGGATGCCGAGGCAAGTTTGTCCCGTCCAGGTAGGGTATATTGCCGTTTTCACTGATTTGGGACGCTCTGGCTGTAAGGGCTCCGTCATGCAGTCCAACCTGTCCCATTTTGGCATACGAGTACTGTAACCACAATCGTCACTTCAGATACAACAGTTCCAGAGCCAAGTGTGTCCAATGCGTGAGCTGCCGCATGTTCTTCTCACCCAACAAGTTCATCTTCCATTCGCATCGTTTCGCTGATTCGTCTTACACCCAACCCGACGCGGCTAACTTCAACAGCTGGCGCCGGCATCTGCATTTGACTCAAGACCCTGACCGGCAAGACCATATCGTGCACGCTTGGGAGGATGTGAAGGCTATGTTCAACGGAGGGACACGGAAGAGGTTCATGGCTGCCACAGTTACTGGTGAGGCGATGAAGCTAGAAACACTGAAGAGAAAGTTTGAAGGCATTTTAGGACCACGGAACGCAACTGCCGCGAGGAAAGTGACTGATCCGCCTGCTAACGCTGCTCTTGAACATAAGGCAGCTGTAACCGCGGTCGGCCACCGTCAGCAATTTACAGGCGGGGGCACACAAAATCAAAGAAAAATGCACCATGCTGCCTCCTCGTCTGGTTTTCGTTCAAGTGTTGGCAGCATGCACCCGCCTCTCTACTGCAGCACGATCCCCTACATACCGCAGTTGCAGCCTGACCAGCACAGCGTCAACTGGTTGTGCGGTCCACCACTGCATCCGTACGCAGCTTTGGCTGCGGCGGCGGCGGCAGCAGCAGCTCAGCAGCCGGCAGCTAGTGGGGCTCCGGGATGTTGGTTTCCGTATTCTCCATTCTTCCAACATTCAATCAACAAGATCAACCCCTTACCCAGTGCCGCCCCGGCCCCACTACTCTCACCACCAGTCAATCCGATTGAAATGAACGCAGCTCCAGACGATGCGGACAATCCAAGCTCTAGTCGAGAGCATATTCTGGAAAGGGAAATATCTGATTCAGCCTTCAACGTGGTTCAGGCGAAAGACAGCCCGGAAACTAGTTATGCACAAATGACGAAGGGTAAGATAACAGTTTTATTGTTGGAGGACTGATATGAGGTGTATCCTCTGCCCGCATACGGCACAACCTTTGGGTGTTCCGGATGATTCGCTGGCAGGAACTGCCGTCAAAGCAGTTTGCCCTGTCATCAAGGCTCAGAAGGAGCTCGAAGAGCCGAACATACGTCAGAGCACGTTTTAGTGTCTAATGTATGTAGTTTTACTGAAGAGCCACCTCCCCCGTGTAACCAGCGCACCCAGGCGGCGAGAGATAGTCGAGACCGAAGTCTCTTAGCAAAACACTCCAAGCAAGTCTCGTGACTATACCTGCTCTAGAAACATCAACCGAAGAGGTTGACGTCCCAGCCAGGGGACCGTATCGATTACTCCCAACCGCCAGGCGTGCTGGTCACACCCGCTTTAGAAATATACACTTTTCAGAAAAACTTCAGGAAATGCTTATGTCCGAAATTCGAGCTAGACAGCGCCTTGAAAACGACTTGATCCAGTTAAAAAGTATGTGACCTGTTTGAAAATCGCAGCATATGATGGGTTATTCTTGGTGTATTCTGTATAGATACCAATTCAAAATGATTCCGTCGATGTACTCATTCGAGTGATAGTGTTCGAGGCGGCGTGTGATCCGATATATAAACCCGTAGGCTTTGTAGTAGTGCGCTCAGTGGTGTGTGCTCCAATGCATATTTTTGCTAAAGTTAGATTCGTGTACACGGTGGTTGAGCTTTGGTAACTACTTCCAGCTTATTTTAGTGTGATAAGTGATGCCGGCATATAAGCATAAGCTGACTAGACAAGGCAACGTGTGCGACCCCGTTCTGCGCTATGCCAGTGCAACCACCCAGGGCATTAAGGGTTCCGTCTACACGACACGAGTGCGCATGGCGCATGCTTGTATCCCATGAAACGTAGTATGCTTGTGATACTAGTTTCAGTCTGCTCTGGACATAGTTGAGCCACAAACTCAATATTCCTGGGCTGACTGAAATAGTTGCCATGTCACTCATTCTCGGTTCAGCTTTCCTTCATGTCTGAATCTGTGGGAAAGCATGGACATGATAGATGGTTGAATGATTGTGTTTTAAACCGCTCTACTTAACGACGGACAAGTTATCAGTGCAATTCAACAGAGTGACGCAAGTAAGTATTGTTCCTGCATAACCCATATCCATGATCGACGAGTACACGTTATTTGCGTGCATAATGCAGCTCATATTGCACGTCAATCCCAGCATGTCATTATTTTTAAGGACATCGCTCTCTGTTTTTGTCACTGCCTATCCATCAAAGTATAAAATATAGTGCATAGATCGATGCAAGCCCTAAAAAGCGATAAGACTGCCAAGAGCATCGCTTCAAATGTGGGTAGCTGCGGCCCTTCAATAGAGGCTCGTTCTGGCACTTTATCACATTAGTTGGGACATACAGTATGCAACAGATTTAGCGCACGCATCACATCGAATGTACAGAATCCAAGTGCTGCCTCACATTTTTCTTATGTGTCCTAAAGATTCTACTATCAGTCGTGACCCACGATATCACCAGAGCCGATTAAAGACTCGCGGTAGGGTGCCTGTATTAGTTTTCCCAGAAATTTTAAGCGCAACAGAAACCGGCAGCTCTCCTCACAACGCTTATCAGACATGCGCGTTCAGCATATTGATGTCGGCTGAAAAGCGAGGGGTCATCATGATGTAGGGACCGGG
The DNA here is from genome assembly GCA_030248295.1 of Mesodorylaimus sp. YZB2_4. Lineage (NCBI taxonomy): Eukaryota > Metazoa > Nematoda > Enoplea > Dorylaimida > Dorylaimidae > Mesodorylaimus > Mesodorylaimus sp. YZB2_4. The sequence goes on along the minus strand of JASANH010000873.1, from coordinate 539,018 downwards.
CTCATCTCGTGATCGCCTAATAGTATTCGGCCGCGCATATTCACCGATCGATGACCTCGGCGATGTCAGGGCCAACAAACGTGAACAGCTCGAAGGCGGCATCGCATTGCATCCTAGGTCTATTGATGGATTAGAAGCCGAGCCCCTTCCACCGCCTCTTACTCTGGCGTGGTAGCAACACTGCACGAACCATCGGACACCGTGTCGAAGGAGTTTCCTATATTTCTGGCAATAAGTCCAGTAAAAGAAGAAGGTTGTGGACGAGTTGAGGAAAACGAGGGCATTCGATGCGTCAATGAGAGGGAATGCCACGAATCTATGGGGCCCCTCGAACAAATTGAAATCAGCCACTTCCCAGCAATTGATTAGGAAGGGGAGAGAATTGCAAGCAATGAACATCGTCGTCACGACGCAAATCATACTTGTCGTTCGTCGTTGGGACGCCTGGCGACGGCTCAAGCCCGTGCTGCTGGTTCTTGCATCAGCTACCGTTTTGGCCATCGCTCGTAGAATGTTGGCACCGAGGAAGGCGATCAGAGAGAATGGTACGATAAAATGTGTTATCAGATGCAAGACCAGGTGATAAAGCGTGAAGTAGACGTAATCATCTCGTAGCAATCGACGATAGCCTTCCGGTGCAGACTCGTCCAACGCGTATTCCCAGAACCGAACCAAGTTCGTGATCACGGACAAGAATACGACGAGGCCTTGCGCCAGCTTCGTTCGCGATGTGGTACATAAGTTCCGCAGTTCAAATATCTTGCAAACAGCCAGATATCGCTCCAGACTGATCAGGACGAAAGTGTACATAGAACACGACTGGATGACCATGCTGATCGGGTAGCATATGATCAAGCTATACGGATAGATCGTGTCCAACCAGGGCATTTTCAAATAGACGTTCAGACTGGGCAATACCATAATGGGGGCGCTGAACAACAGGAGCGAAAAATCGATAATACTCAAACTCATCAAAAGTACATTAATTGGGGAACGGAATGTCAGGCGGAAGAAGATCAGGGCCGATATTAGATTGCCAGGTAAGCCGATCACGCAACAGAACATCATGAGAGATGAGCAGATCAAAGGGGGCCACGATAATTCCGTGCGATTTAGAGGAGAGTCCATTGGTGCATTGAAGACACAAACCTTGCGATAGGACTCGCTCGGAATCGACGACTGACGTGCCCTGGTTGCAGAAGCAAAATGAGAGCCTACAATGACGGAGGAGAATGTGCGTGACAGGCTTGTAAAATATTGTTGGACAAAGCGCGTGTTTTGCTTCAGTTCGGTCACCGGCTATTTCCCTCGGCCAGAACACAATTATGTCGAATCGCGGGGGCAAAGCCTCGCATGGAATTGAAAGCCGATTCTCACTTCAGCCACCACTTCTTGCTTAGCCAGACCGTTCAACTAGCTTTTATGAGGCTATGCGAGCGCCCTGTCTCGACTAAAGGTCATTCTCGTAAAACGCGCCATCCACCGTTGACAGATCTGCTGTCGCACATCCCACCAGGCTGTGATACCGTTCTCGCGAGATCTCCATCAAACCAAGCCTGTTGCCATCAAACCAATAAAGACTCTGAAAACGACCTCGTCTATTGATGCTTTCTATGCTATAGCTTCAGGTAACATGCCTCCTCCCGCTTATACCTTTTGGATATTTAATGATTTTCGATGGCTTATTCTCTCCGTGCTTTAGGCCTGTAGCACACACTTAAATTAGTTTCTCATCCATCATTTTATGAGCAAGTACCTATTTTTACGGCCATTTCCCTTGTTTTGACTCTGCGTCCTCCTATGAGCCCTGAATTAATATAGTCCGCTCACGCGCCATAAACAGCCTTGTTCGTAACTTACACTTCGCATGCGACAGCAAAGCTGCAAAGCATGTTATTTTATGTCCACCAGTTGTGTTTCTCTACCCTTCAAAACAAAAAGATCTGCTCATGCACAGCTTCCTCGACCTGTGTTAGAGGCACCATGTACAGATTACCCATTCTGCCGGATTTTGCCACATCACTACTTTTTAGCGAAGTAACACCCCTCGAGTATGGGTTGGAAAGGGGCTTCTGTCGCAGAAAGTCCCTTCGTTTTCAGATAAGACCCCTCAACAAGACAAACGAAACACCTGTTTATCTTTTGGAACGGTAAAGACGTCATAGAAAACGCATGGTAAACAGATCTTCACCTCAATGACGTCAATGCAAATATACGGTTAGACACAATGCTTCATTCATAACCGTATATGTACAGTAGAAAATCGATCGATGCACTTCGGCTAGCCAACTTACCCAAGTGGATTATTCAAGCAGTTATTGACCTTTAGTGTTAGACCGTACTGCATATCACGTTGCCGCATTCCGAGCGGTCAGTGCGGAGGTTGACATACATAAAAATGATTGGGATGTATTTGATACAAGGACAAATAAGGAAGGTGTCGAGACTGCCTAGACTACAAATAAAGCAATGTGCAGTGTACATTCGACAAGCATGAGAGACTGGCTGTGCATGCGCTCACAGTCAGCTCGTGGTGGCAGAGTGAGGACACGGCTAATCAAGTGCACAAATAAGACAGACCGACAATCCGGACCGAGTCACACGCGGTATACGTTGATTTACTACATGCTTTTATCGGCGTCACGGGTGTGTCGCTGGCGTGCAAGCTGGCCCTTTCACATGAGCCACAATGATATGCGCGCGCCTAGGCCCAAAAGCGTAGTCATTGGAGACTGCTCGAAACCGATCAGCGGGTGTTTCCAAGCGCTGGCTGGCCACATACGGATTGAGGAGCGCGCGTTTGAGGGAATGTTGGTCGGTAGGTCAGCGCCCATCCGTTTCACCGAAACTGGTTCGTCTGCTAAGCACCACGTTTGGAGCGGATGCTGTGTTTACTGCAGAACAAGCGGCTGTAATAGACCAGCATTATGTATTGGGAGAGGTAGAAATTTTCTGTCGCCACGAGACTCGTTTCAATGCCAACGAGCGGAATGGACGAGGGTCGTTTCCAATTAGGAAGTGATCGGCACCCGTCGAGACGCTGCGGATAGAGCAGCGGGGCACTCGACTGGTCAGGTCGAATGGTTACGTGGATTCAGTCGCATCTCAACGAATCGGCTCTGAGGAGGTGGTAATTTGCTCCTCGGGCGCAGTTTGTCCTTCATAAAGCTAGGAAGGTGTGCGAGGAATGCTTTTACGGGTGCGGGTATTTTTACCTCAAGCCTGTCTGGCATTTACAGCGACCCCACGTCCACGGGCAACACTCGACTACGGTGCTCGTATAAATCTATCTCTGTCAGGGTGGGAAGCTTTTAGGGCGCAGTCGATAGAATAGGCTACCTTGAGCCCTGTCTCATTATCGACTCGGCTTCGGCTTTTAGCTTCTACCTAGAAACGCGTTTCCCCTTCTAGGTGCGACTGGTCGTGTGGGGGCGAACGCAGCGACCTCTGGTCGTTTCGGCTTTCGGGTGGCCTGGAGGAATCGTGCTTACGAAGTAGTCGGCCAAGGAAAAAATTATACGCCGATGCGGAAGGCGAGCTCGGGAAGGGAGAACAGTCGGAAATGGAAAAAACTGAAATGAACGGGGCCGGGTCGGGGCCTCGCGCAATTGAACTCGCGGCAAGGAGAGCGCACAGTGTGCGCACGTTCCGTGTGGTCCCGTGGTGTGCGGCCGCCCCCTAGCCCGACCATACTAGTATCTAGTATGCCCGCCGTGCGCTGCGCCCCGGTCGGCTTTCATTGAGCGCGATTGGCTGGGTTTTAGTGAAAAAATGAATACCTACGTAGAAATTATTACTAGGGCGATTCCAACATGTCCTCATCACTACTCATAGGCACCGTTTTCGCTTGATTTTGCAGGCAGGTGTTTGGAACGAGGAAATGCCGACAAAAGTTTGAAAGGAAGCGACTAAAGCTCATTGGAAAACGACTCTCGTTTTGGTCTGGTCCATTTTTTGTCGACGATTGAATTGGCGTATTAGCTTGTCACGAATCGCGAGCAACACCGCCTTGCTCGTTGCAAGGGCTGGCTTGTGGTAGCCGCATCGTCTTGGTCGCTAACGATACCATCCGGGCTGCCGTTTGTGTCAACGAAAGCCAAGGCAAAAGAGCTAGGCAACCTTAAACAAAGACTTTAATACTCGTCGACCGTCGCTGGGGCGCACCAACCGTACCAATATGGAAAAAGCAGGCAAGAAAATCCGGGCCGCTTTTGATGGCCTACGAAACTTACAGAGCCATAGTCAGAGAAACGAGCTGGAAGTAAAGGAAACGTTGACAGTCGACAATTTCGCCGTAGCCGAGGTAAGTCGCTTTCTCCCGTGCCTACCGTAATAGACCGTACTACCAGGGACGACGGCGCAGGCTTTATCCCACGTCCTCTGTTGGTTACAACACCATTCTTTTATCTTTTGTGACGCAACTGAGATTTGCTTGTTTCGGCTTGTGCGCAGATGGTTCGTCACGGATTTCCATGTCAACCGACGTGTATCGCATTCGATCCAGTGCAAAGGCTGCTGGCCATTGGCACTAAAAATGGCGCCATTCGAATGTGAGTTTGCTTTGCGTATTTACATATTTGTTGTGTCTATAATTATGTAAGGTACTAATTAGGCATGTTATTTGTTTTTTCAGCCTTGGTCGTCCTGGCGTCGACGTGTACTTGAAGCACAGCAGCGAAGCGAAGGTAGAAGCGATTTATTTTCTCGTCAACGAGGTAAACCGAAGAGTTTTTCCGTGAATTTCTTATTGGCGCAGGTGGGCCTGTGTGAGGAAGAGTGGATGAAATGTGAGCTGTGAGAAGGCCGGTTTGGCCGGTTCGGACCATCTCTTGTTTTTTGGAGGCGGTCTAGTTTCAGACGGTGTGTGACTGCTGCTGCTCGCGGGCTCGTACATGGAAGGTAGTTAGCTTTCATGTAGTGGTGGTGGCGCCAGTATTCTATTCCCTATTTCGCTTATTACGCGTCGTTTGGTCGTTGTGCGGGCCGGGCGACTGGGAACGACGGATGCGGAATAAAAGCCTAGCTGGACACCCGTTTGCCTTTCTTTGCGTATGCGAGAGCGCTGGTATAGCAATCCGTACACGTCGGCGAGAGAAAAACGAGTGGCATCATGATAACGCTGCTGCTTCTGCCGCCGTTTTGCAGCAGAAGAACGTTACCGTTGCCGAGGATGAGCTCCGAATGCGACGCGCGGCTTCTATCGATTTGCCCCTTCGTCCCTGCCTTGGCCCCTTATAAGGGAAACTGGAATGGCCAAGGATGGATGGATTGGAAAATAACATCTAGCCCGCTTCTTCATCATCATCTCACTAGGCTCGCTCACGGTCTTGGTTCCTCGATAAGTAACCGCCCGTGCGTGGCCAACACCAGTACACCCAAATATTCAAACAGTTGCTTGCACGCAGGCCAACTAAATGTTGAGGGGCGGGGCTACACTGGGTGTGAAGTTTTTTCTAATTAACGGTTTTCACGACAGCCTTTATCGCGCCGCTGTTGGCAAAACGTGCACGGTGCTTTAATTATCGTTTGATCGCACGTAATAAAAGCGACCAAGGGTCGAAGTGTGCGCACGCCACAGATGAGAGTAGCAAGCCCTTAATAGCTCTGGGGGTCGGAAACTAAGCGAACGGCTAGGATGTATTGTCGAAAAAGGGGAAGCGAAAAGAAATAGGCAGCTTCAGTCACTAGTTTACGGGGCTGCATCCTTTCACCGTGGTGGGTGGTCAAATCAATACGGGCCTGGAAAAACGGTTTAGGCGAATGGTCAAACCTCTTCATGCAACCTTTTACCACCGCCTTAGTTTTCAACGAGCCCACTAGACGAAGGCCAAGAACGTACGTCACGCCCCAGAGGGCACCTGCCAAATCGGGGCAAAGGTTCATCTAGGCCCTCCCAAACGTAATCACTCAGTTCGGACAGGTTTTTCCTATTCGCCAGTTGCAAGCAAATGAGCAGCAGCGCAATCAGTTTCACACACGCACATGCTTTGTCTTTTAGGGTGCTCTGATATCGTTGTGCGCCGACGATTGTTTGCATTTGTGGAATTTCCGACAACGGAGGCCCGAAGTCGTGCACAGTCTCCAGTTTCAAAAGGAAAAGTATGTCACCTGTTTTTGTTGGTGGAAGGTTTCTCTTGTTTAGGGCACGTGTATCGATCTTGACCACCGTGGGTATGGGACCCGTCGATACGAGGACTAGGCTTGCAGTTTGCTTTTTAAATTGTATTTTAGACTGACGACAACGCATTTGCCATTTCAAAGTAAATGGCTTTACCTCGGCACGGAGCGAGGCAATGTTCATGTGGCCAGCATCGAAGCGTTCGCTTTATCCGGCTACGTTATCAATTGGAATAAGGCCATAGATTTGTAAGTGACCCCGAGTTTCTCCTAATGAGCATTTTCGGTTGAATCCTTGCTCATCGCTACTTCTTTTCGTTATCCTAGGTCTCAGAAGACTCACCCCGGCGGCATCGTGCATCTTAGCGACTGCCCTACCGACGAAAGCAAAGTAAGTATTTGCCTACAGTAGCAAAGAAGGGAAGCGGGAGAATCGATTTTCTCGTCGTTTGTCTCCTAACTTTTATAAATTATGCGCGTTGGGTTCCGTGAGAGCGGCTAGGTTCTCGGAGAAACGAAACTACTGCTGTCGAATTGAACGGCCCCTGGACGCCATAACCACTGACATTTTCCTGTGCCTATCGTCTTTTCTCTGTTTCCGGTGCTTCTCCCATGCAGAGTCGCCTGGTTGCTTTTTAGGACTAAAATCGTTCGCAACCGATAATTTTGATTTTTTTCCATGCTCACATTCGGCGCAGTGGTGAGCCCAAGTTCTGACATCGAAGGCCCAATGCGATTGATAGCAAACAGGCTCGACTCCGTTTAGGCCTTTTAAAAAACCAACCGCCTAATTTCCAGAACAGATTTCAACAAAAACTACCAAAAACGAGATTCTCGCTCCAGTGTTGGTGACAGAGTTCGTGCCGACAGAACTTTCATTATAGTGCTCAGTATGCTCCAAAGTTTTGTGGAACGCTATTTAAAATAGGATGCTTTTTTCTTTGCTGCCAAAAAGCGATAAAAGCGTATCTGCAGTGGCCTGATGAAATGCGACAAGACTGACAAATGGTCGATGCGTATGGCACTCGATAAAAGCTTCGAGTTTCAAGGCGTGAAAAAATGTCAGGGAAAAGCGCTATCTGTCTTCCCACGAGGCTCCTTTTTTCTTTGACGGGCCGTGGGCGTGAGGGCAGTGCCTAGCTTACTGTATGCTGACATTTGTTTTATTTGATTATAAGCAATGGAATTTTTCATTGTTTTAGTTACTTATTGGCTTTGACCGCGGTACGATCGTATTGTGGGATTTGAAGCAGCGACAAGCCGAAGCAAGATTTCAATGCGAACAGGTAGTAGCCTTTTTTGGATGAATATTTGACAGAAGAGCACTCCAACTTATTTTCAGGCTTTGCGTTCCGTATGCTGGCATTACGAAGGAAAACAGTTCATATGTGCTCACAGCAACGGTTCACTGACAACGTGGAGTACGAAAAAGCCGACCGAACCTCTGCAAATTGTCTTTCCGCATTCGCGCGGGCGATCAGTGGGCCCGGCGGCTGGTGCGAAGGGTCAAACTCCGGATGCCGCCGCCAGTACACCCAGTGGTTCGGGATCTTCGAGCGCACCGTCGGCGGTACCTCCGAAAGGCGAACGATTTCGTCCGATTCAACGGGTCGAGTGGAAACATCAGAAAAATGGCGACGAATTTGTGATATTCTCCGGTGGTATGCCCTGCGACGAAGGCAACACACAGCCGTGCGTAACTGTTCTGCGGGGCAAATCGATAGCCGTTTTGGAAATGGAACATCCGATCATTTCGTTCTTGACATTCTGCGAGTCGCCTTACAGTCATGACGCGCAAGATCCCTACGCAATCGCGGTCTTGTTGTCGAGCGACCTAGTCGTGGTGGACTTGACAACGTCGGGGTAAGCGACAGGCGGGAAGCGAATGGTGCGAGCTCGTCTCAGTTTTTTCCTGACTTTAGGTACCCTTGTTTCGAGAATCCATATCCGATGGATATTCATGAATCACCTGTAACGAGCATTGCTTATCTGACCGACTGCCCCACTGATCTCATATCCGCCTACTACTCGGTTGGATCAAAGCAGAAACGACAAGGATACACTGATAAGGTAATATATATCATTTGCGTCTCCGCTTATCAGAGGTTTTGATTGAGTTTGTTTTTTAGAGCTGGCCTGTAAAAGGCGGCGAATACGGCTCGAGTCCATCCAGCTTTCCAGAAATCGTCGTTACTGGGTAAGCTCGAACGAGGTTTTGCATATGCGCACTTGCTAATGATGGATCTTCTTTCCAGTCATGCCGATGGATCGTTGAAATTTTGGGATTCTTCCTCTGGTGAGCAATCAGCTGGTTCTAACTTATTCGTGAATTAAAATTTTGGTGGTTTGTTTTTTTAGTCAACTTACAGGTGCTGTATAAATTGAAAACTTCCAAGGCATTGGACAAGCCCGATGCTGGCGTGCCAACGGAACTTGATCCATTCGCTGTGCGACACATTGCTCTCTGTCCGGACTCGCGTCAGTTGGCCGTCGGCGGCGAAGCTGGTCACGTTATGTTTTTCAAGTTTTCTCGGCAAGAGACTGTGGCCGAAGTTACGGTGAGTTGAGGCGAATCAGGGCCGAGTGCACTGACCTGTCCATCGCATGGCTGAGTCCTGCGCATGGTTCGTCCACCTGTGTTGTTTAGTAACGAGTGACTGGTTTCGTCCTGGGTTCAATGCCCGGCGACAGTGGTTTATAAAAACTTTTATGGAACGGGAGAGTTTGTGAAATTTGCAGCGATAACATGGCCGATACTAGAGATAGTCCCGCTGAGAATTGCTCGCGCAGATGTATGACTTTGATACAGCCTACGTTTTGTCCAATTTTGATAAACACTTTTTGGTTTGCTTTATCTGCGTTGTTTCTGTTTGATAAAGACAAAATTTTTTGTGAAAAACTTTCATGAAAATTTAAAAATAGAAAATCGAAGCAAGAAGCTGTGTACGTCCATCAAATAGGGCTGAGCACATTGCTTTGTGTTTGGGAAACTAGCTGAATCAACCTCGTTACTTTTTTTTTTTTTTTAAATGAGCGATTGAGGTTTGTGACGGGACTGCAATTGAGTATAAATCTGAGCATTAGGAGGTCGAGAGCAGATCTGGCGGATATTGTAGGCTCACGTTCAACCCTTTTGATGGATTCTATAATATTTTTGAATTTTCACGTTGTTTGTTCAGGCGTTGGAAGTGGCGATACCGGGTAATAAGAATGCGGACACGGAACCTTCCGATTCCGATTCGAAGTCGTTCAAGAATCAGCAGTCTACGTCATCGTCCAAACAAAACGAATTGAGGCGACAACATTCAGTCGCTTCGCTCGAAAGTCAGTCGTCGGGTGATACTGATTTCGGCAAAGTGAGACATTTAGTCGCATTTGTTCCCTCATCACTTTACTACCTCCGTATTTTTCAGAATGTCTTCCTTCCTATCAAAGTGAAAGGTGGTCCGCAGAAACGACCCAGTGGCTATCAAGCGGAACTCGTTTCATTGACTCCATGGGCATCGCCGAATGCACCGGAAACGATAATGGCGTTAGCGTTGAACAGTGCATATGGAATGTAAGTGTTCCCAGTTCGTGGGCGTTCGGTATTGATAGAGAATTTTTCTTCTTGCTAAGGTTGGCCTACGGCACGGAACGCGGGTTGGTAGTGATCGATACGATCCAGCAGATATGCACCTTCAGTTCGGCCACCTCTGACCTGTACGGAAATTTGGAACTTCATCAGCGCGTTGCTACTCTTCAGTTGCAAGCGAAGCAACCACTGACGCCAGCCATGGAAAAACTCCCGTCCAGCGATCCGGAGGCTGTGAATTCACCCATGGACAGGTTCGAGGTGAGTGTTCGATTGGATTTTGTACAGCAGTCCTCTAACGATAAGTCGGGTCTGGTTCCTTGAATTACGCACTCACAGCAGAGCGGATTGGGAGGTATCTGCAATTTTATGTTCAGCTGCTTGAGTCTTTTGTTTGGCCCATCATTTAACAGCCATCGGGGTCTGAACGGCAGTGGTTAGTGAGAGAATGTGCGAGTAGGGCATCGACGATGGCGATGCAGTGGGGTCGTTGGACGGCCTGCCGGACGAGGACGAATTGCAGAAGATATTTCCAGTGTGTCGTCTGACACCTCGGGTACTAGAAGCGTCAGAGAATGTGGAGGGGGAAGTGATTAATGTAAGTGGAATGCAATACGTCGTGGAAATGCCCTCGACATCGGCACCCGCAGTAGTTGCCACTTCGAAGGCGCCCGGGGCGGCTGTAAGCGATTGGTTCTCATCCATAAAACGCAGGACCAGACTGGTTGAACACACCAAAAGACGGGTCTTACGTCGTCAGGACTCGGCTCCAGAAACCGAGAGACCAGTGATCGAGACGGTACGACGGAGTCAGACCACCAAGAGTCCAACCAGTCATCGCACTCGGAAAGCTGAAATAGCCAATCTGGCATCGGCAGGGTCGAACAGTCGCTCGATGGTCAGCTTCGATTTGGATCCGTCGCCTAGTCAACCAACGCCCACAGATTCTATATCAAGCACGGGAAGTATGGATGAGCTAATGGACAATTTGGGTTACTGGGCGGTCAATCGGTCACCGTCGCCAGCAGTTTTGCGTCGCAGCAACACAGGTTCGAGCATGCTCACATTGGTCGACAGTTCTGTGCCGATCACCCTGAGGCACTCTAGCACGGACAATTCTGTCTTGCTGAAGTTGGCACGCCGTATCAGCAGCACAAAGAGGAGAGAGGCGAAAAAAATAGTTGGTAAACATTCCATCGTCCTATTGTAATCGCAAGGAGGCTTATCATGTCGGCTTTGATTATGCGTACTTAATCCCCTTTCTTTGCAACACCCCCGGCGCTTAGGTAACCCGTCCTTTGTACCCCGCTTTGACCGGGACTAGTTACGACGCTAGACCTCTGATCAGTAGCACTTCTGCACACAGGTTGGCTTGCTAGGATATCCGCTTGCTGTCATAGCACCGTATAAGACGTCCGTTCAGTCTAGGTGGTTAATGCTTTTCAATGTGCTTGGATTGCAGAACAGCCACGCCAGTTTCGATTTCGCTCAAAGTCCAACAACGGCTGGCGGTCGATTGGCGTCGAACGTTGGCGGCAGTGGTGGAGCGCGGCTGGTCAGTACGCCCAGTTTGGGTCCGAACCAGTGCGGGGGCAGTGGACGAAATTTGGGATTATCGCCTGGTGGCAAAGCGGACGCTTTATCGGAGCGCGCTAAATCGCAAGGTAGCCCCTTGCTACGTAGGCCGTTCATGAAAGCTCAGAGTTTGGCTTCGGCGGACGATGGTGGCGGCCACTTCGACTTCACTCATGCTTCAGCCGCCAGCGGTAGCGGGTCTGCTGCAGGTGCACTTACTAGAACGGCCGAGAATGCCTCTAGTTTTAGTCAATGTAGAAATGGCACGCTTTTTTCCATCCTCCTAATTTTCAACCTATAAAGTCTGTCTCGTCTTTACAGAACGTTTCAATTTCTCTTTGTCTGTGAACATGCAGCTTCGCATGACGAAACCGAATGGACTTGAACCCACGAATGTCTTTTTCTTATACCCATTCTTTGTCCTGTAGACACTGCCCGCGTGTTGCCTTGTCTAGAAAGTGTTCTCAAACGAATTGCTCATTTATTTATCCACATCTGCCCGCGCACCTGAGCGTCTGGTTCATGCAAATTTTTTCATGAACTCGGACTGGAATGAAAATGTGAATTTGTCTGTGCGACTATCGTGCCGTTCCGTAGGCGGCTGGAATGCCTTTTATAGAATGTGGTAGTTGGAGTTGCACACGCCTGCACCACCGTCCCGCCTCTGCCTGCAATGTTGTTTGAGTGCACATTGAATGCGCGCTATTTGCTGTGAGCTTTCTCCTTCCATAGGTGCGGGGATCGTTGTGTGACAGCTGACCCTTCTTTCCTTGCTCAGATAAAGAACTGAACCGATCGAGGAGTTCGAGTACGTCGAGCGCCGAGTTGGCCGCCACGGAAAGCGTTTGCGCTTTGAATTTTATCGATTGCTATAACAAGAAAGTTGGTAAGTGCTGACGCGTGCTGATTCGTCCCCGTGTTTCAGAGCTTGATTTGCAGACACGTTCGGTCCGAGTCTATGGGTTGGAACGTCGCAAGGGTCCGCCGTCTGCTTGGCTTTGAGAATTCCCGGCAACAACAACAACGAAACGCGAATGGAGCAGCAGGTGGCCGCCTTACCCACGGGTACGTGTTAGATGGTCCTTGTGGGTGCTTTTGATCATCTCGCTGTGACTGCAGGATTGCACTTTCGACTGCGCGGTTCGATGCTATGTGTTGGCTTTTTGGATCAAAACGGTAGTTTACTGCTGTCACCAGCCGATTCGTGGAAAGATAGCGGAAAAGAGGCTGATAAATTGGTCAGAAATCGAGGTAAGTGATATCTGTTTTGGACTGCCTGAGGGCAACGATGTGTGACTGGTGTCGGTTTCAGTTGTGACGAAGACCAAAATATGCTCAACGCCGGGCGGTGTGAATGGTGGTTCGGCTACGGCGGGTAGCGTATCGTCCTTGAATACGTCCAATGATCGAGCTAGTTTCGACAACGAAGGGGCGCAAGCTGGGTCGGCGAACCAGAATCAGCACATTCCGTTGGCCGTGCTATGCAGCGAACGATCTTTGAAAGTCTATTCCCTCACTTCCTTGAATCGACTTTATTCGCAGAAGTTGGACGTGCAGTTGTTACGAGCTGATATCGTTGCCGTCACCGCGGCACCAGTTGTCGTTGGATACGGGGCTAACGGGCGCGTCTATGTTTACAGTTTGCCATCGTTACGGTTGTTATCCGATGCCGCAGCATTGCCAGCCAATGATCTAAGGTATGAAGTCTACCCGGGCCGGGTCGTGACCTAGCATTTCTATCCATGGTTGGGTTCCGGTCGGGTATGAAAATAACTGGTTGCTATGTCTCTCGGTTTCGAGTGGGAATAATCGTTTTTGTCTTACGAATGAGGTACCTGTGTGGTCCCGCGGAAATTAGGAGAATGAGCCTTTCTATCTATGCCTCATCCTCATGCCAAGTGTGCGTTTCAGGGTATTGAGAACGCTGCGATTCTCCCATCACGGCTATGGTGTCTACATGTGCTCACCGTCAGAGATGCAGAAGTTTACAGTTGCTGCTGGCATATCGGGTCAAATGGATGGCGATGTGAATGGCGAGCTGTTCGTTCCGTGCAACATGCCTGAACCACCCAAACAAGGCTTCTTGAAGGAGTTGTTCGGTGGGGGAGCTAGTCGTTCTATCGACAAGCAAGAGTTATGTAAGTGCTGTGGCTTCTGCACTTTGAATATTGAATTTGGATTCTGAGGTGACAAGCAGTTGGCGAATCTGTGTTTTAGTTGGTGAAGCGAGCGGTAAGGCGTCAAAAAGTGTGGCGAAACATATTCCTGGCGGTGGAAGCATTGATCAAGTGCGTGGTCAAAGTAGCACTGCTGCATCCGAAATCATGAAGGCCCGGCTGGTAAGTTTGTTTCACCGAAAAAGTACCTGATATGGCTGCTATTCCTTCAGAAATAGCCATAAAAGGCAGACTGGCGGGAGTGATAGGTTTAATAAATGTAATGTGCATTTGAGCAAAAGACTAGGTTAGTCGAGGGATTCTCGTACAGTAGCCATTTCTGATAGCCATGACTTCTTGTGCTGTCATTTCTCAGCGACTCACATTGCAGGCCCTGAACGAACGTGGCGAGAAACTGAGTGAGATCGAAGATCGTTCACAAATGATGATGGAAGGATCGAAAGTGTACTCGGAACACGCTCACGAATTGATGAATAAGTATAAGAATAAGAAGTGGTATCAGTTTTGAAAATGGGCAGTGGGGAGGTTCTTGCAATTTCAAGTAACAAAGTCAGCGATGCATCGTCTGATTTGCAAACTGACTTTTGTGCACGCGTTTAGAATTTGGTCTTTTTTATTTTATTGTGCATAGAAGGCCTGTTCGCAGTTTTTTGATTTTGGGGTTGCGACTTGAAGCGCGCGTGTGACTTGCCTGTCAGCATTGCTTTTGAGTCGATTTGCGAAAGCATTCTTGAACACTTATCTCAGCGATATCATTCCATTTGCTCGAAGATCGAGAATAATGCAGTAGTTGTACGCTTATTGAGTGTGGTAAGACTATTTATGGGTAGGTCATGGAAATCTATTTATTTGCTGATACAAGTGATTTGGGTGTCCTTTGGTTGTATGTACCCGTTCTCTTTGCGAGGGCGATGGGTCCTATGCTAGATATTTTTGGAAATGCCATTTTTGGTATTACTTAGAGACGCCGGTGTATTTTTCAAAGCTATTCTTTTTAGGATTGTGAAATGATTAATTAGAGGGTCTTAGGCAAAGGTGTACATTACCTAATATACTTTGCAAATGCGCTTTTCGTCTATGTTTTTGACTGATGGTGAGTATATTCTTTGATGGAACTAGTCTTGGTATGTGGTACCTGTAAGGAAGATTACATGCAAAGGAGTGAGGTGATTATTTTTGTTTGCACCTATGCGAATGGACATTAGTTCGTGGCTATAGCGTTATGTACATTAGGCAAATAAAGATTGCTTGCTTGGCGGGCTGGGATTGCTATTTTGAAGGTTGATTATGTGTCCTCGAAATACCATCGACACGTTCGTAATTCTTGATTCCATGTTCTATGCTGGCCTGGGAGAATTGATAAATGACCTCGAGTCGGGTCGTCAAAGTTTCGAATGGCGCTCGAGCCGAGTGCTCTTCCGATTACAGAATAGGATTGGCTGGGTTTTTCAGTCATTCTTTTCAAGGACTAGTTTCTCCGACCAATCTACAAGTTCGCTTTTTTAATTTTGCCGTTAGGAAAGTATCGATCTTTGCAGCCGGGCCGGGGACTGGGCCGCAAAGACTGGTTCAGTGTGCAGCTAACGGCAGCAGCTGTTCTTGCTCTTTGCTGGCCTGGGTGTGCTGACGAGTTGCCGACTCGGCCCTGCAAACGCGATTTGCGCGTGACTAGGTCAATAAAGCGTTCTGGTGGTTGAAAATTTTGCACGTAGTGTCAAATACAATTTTCATTATTTACGATTCTTTCGTTTTTTTCAGCCCGTTTATTTTGTGGGACGTTGTTTACTAGAATCAAGATTCGCATAATTAAAAACAATCGATCAAAATGTCTGAGGTAAGATTTTTGTAATTTTGAGTTTGTGGATAAATTCTGATGTTTAATGTTTTAAAGGCAGAACAAAAAAATGAGCAACCACCTCCTCGTCCACCACCACCTCAACAACATTCGGTGGTTCCTCCGCTTCCGGAAATAGCCAAGCAACGTCCACCTCTACAAAGGAGATTCACGTTGGAGGAACAACGTATGGGAGAATATTTCCATCAGGAACATCGTCCGCAAGAAGTGGCAGCAGCTACTCATTTGGAACATCTATGCAAGCTGGACATTAAGGACCCGGCTCACCTGGTTCGAAAAACGGGCATCATTTGCACGTTGGGTAAGTGATTTTGGTGTCTCTGACTTGAGTGGAATGTGGCCATCCAGCCTATATGAGGGGGGGAAGGGATAGGCGGCCGCTGGTCGACCGCTTTAACTCAAATTTTGATGACAAAAGGGTGGTTTTGTCATCTAAATTTGAATGCACGCTCAAATCCTCAAAATGTCTTGTCTTCTCCTCCCTTTCGTCATTCTTTCTCGATGTTGGCATTTCGATTTATCAGGATCTTTATTCTTAACTGAAATGAAAAATCAAAGTTCGATGACTTCTTCATTCGTCGCTTCATAGTTCACATCTATAAAATACATTTTCAAGGAAGGGTTGGAAGGGGGTATGGCTGAAAGGGGTCAGGGAAAAATGGTCGGCATGCGGTCGGGGGGGGGGGGGGGGTAAAATTCAAGATTTTTTGCGGTCGACCTTTATGGATGGCCCCAAGAGCCTTGAGAATTGTCAGTGGGTGCAACTTCCGTATTCACGCGATAATCTCGCCCTTAGTTTTTATATGACTTGCCTGCTGATACTTTTGAATGCCAAGTACACGCATGCTTCTAGCTACACTAAATTACCTGTACATTTTTATGCCTGAACCAGACCAAACCAGAATTCCTTTTTTGTTTTGCACGGCTAAAGTGGTCGACCATGTTTGAGGGGGGTCAGAGAGAAATGGTGTTCAAAAATCTGCAGAAATTGTCATTAAAAAGGTACATAAATGAATGACAAAATCATATGTCGTCTAGAAGCAAATAAGAATTGTCTAGGGTACTGCAGGACGAAACAAAGTTAGGTGCGTGACGGCCATCTGTAGTGCTTTGTGATGAGAAATCTTGACAATAAATGCCAGATTATTGGTTCGTGTAAACTGTAGTCCATTTCAGTCTGGCCCAGGCCTGACACAGCCAGAAGAATGCGTGAACTTTGAGCTCAAAAGTATCATCAGACAAGTCGCATAATAAACCCTAAGCACGAGATTTTCGCATGAATATGAAATTCGCGGTCCCGTGACAATTCCCCCACTGTGTCGTTTCCCCACCTTTTCTGGTGGGGGAATGGACTCACTGAGACATGTGACTATTCCCCCACCGTGTCGTTTCCCCTTTCCCCGTAATTTTCCCCTGATATGCAGGTAGGTACGACTTGTGTTGCAAAAGGCAGCATATCTGTGTGAGGATGTGAGTGGCAGCATGATAGGCTTGAAGGATGTGGGCAGTGTAAAGTGCAAGTTTGCTGCTGCAGCTCAACATGCAAGGTATTCAGGCTTTTTGAACTCACAACTTATCGCAGAAGAAATGGGTTTACACGCTGCCAATGCGAGTGTACTGTATGTAAGAGCAGTTTTTTCTGTGCCAATGAAGGCATGTTTTAAGTCCAAATGCAGAATTACCTCATTGTGAATCGGGAAAAACAGAAGACATAAATTTAGGCAGGGACTTGACTGAATTCACCAGTATGACAGCTGCAGATTTTGGCAAAGCAGTTTTCTCATTTACGATACATCAGGCTCGTCTTCTTTGTCGTTGAACTAGGCGAGCGTGAGCCAAGACGCAAACGTGAAGCAAGTATTTTAGGCCACTATCACAACATGGCTTTTGAAACATGGCAGTCGAATTATGATTCAACAAAATCGTGGAGTATTTGAGGCATATCTCATTTGTTCTAGGATAAGCGATGAAAATTTTTGGATGAGTACTTATGTATTCCTATACGAAGGCTCAAAATTTGAATAGCCGCAGTTTATCAACCTGATGGTGGGGGAAAGAACACGGTGGGGGAATCGTCTCAGTGATGAAACGTTGCATGTCTCAGTGAATCGATTCCCCCACCAGGCACAGTGGGGGAAACGACGCAGTGGGGGGAATCGTCTCAGTGGGGGGAATCGACCAAGTGGGGAAACGTCTCACAATCAAATTCGCGCCCATGGGGAACCCAGCATGCCCGAATCCTTTCGTAAGTGACCGCCCATTCCTTACGGCCGGGATTTTGATGCCTAGTCGGAGGCGTCAAATTCACTGACCCGACATGCAAATCACACTGCACGTCTGGGTCCATAACTGAGGGAATGGCCCCCCCCCCCCCCCAAAACCCTGGTAGTCAACCTGGTCTGTGGCTGAAATTTCACCCCTGCCAACTCCCGGCTCGATTGCATGACGAACCCTTAGATTATAAATTTCAGGTCCCTCTTCCCGTTCGGTTGACATGATCGGCCAATTGATTATCAGTGGTCTGAACATTGCTCGTTTAAATTTTTCGCACGGCAGTTACGAATATCATGCCGGTACGATCGCAAATATTCGCGAAGCTGTAGAAAATTTCGACGATCCCCGCGTGATCGCTATCGCGTTGGATACGAAAGGACCCGAAATCCGTACTGGTTTGTTGGCAGGAGTATGTGAAGTGGGTAACACAGGGGTGACTGGCGCTCACCATGTGCGATTACAGGGTGACAAAGCCGAAGTGGAACTGAAACGCGGAGAAAAGATTCGTATCACAACCGAAGATAGTTTCAAAACTAGCAGTACAGCTGTGAACTTGTACGTGGATTATAAGAACATGGCCAAGGTGCTGAAGGTTGGATCAAAAGTTTTCATCGACGATGGTTTGATTGCATTGATTGTGGATGAAATTGACGACAGTAAGTCTGCGGTTTGCCTGCGGTGTTTTTTCTTACATGTGCGCACTCTTGCGGAGTTGTAGTCACGATCAGTATACTGTTCTTGTTTCAGCTCATGGCGCGATTATCTGCACTGTTGAAAATGGCGGTATGTTGGGAAGTAGAAAAGGAGTAAACCTGCCTGGCACGGCCGTCGATCTGCCTGCTGTCTCGCAAAAGGATGTAGAAGATTTACGATTCGGAGTTCAGCAAAACGTAAGTGAATAAAAACTTTATTGCGGCATTATTGCGCAAAGGTGGTAACTTTTAGGTAGATATGATCTTCGCATCGTTCATTCGAAATGCTGACGGAATCAAGACAATTCGCAAAGTGTTGGGCGAGGATGGCAAGAACATCAGTATCATTGCCAAAATCGAGAACCACGAAGGCATCAATAAGTATGCCTTTATTAGTTCAATAGACGCCCCTTTTGACGCCCATGTTTCTTAGCATTGACGAAATTATCGCCGAAGCTGACGGAGTCATGGTTGCCCGTGGTGACATGGGTATCGAGATCCCACCGGAGAAAGTATTTTTGGCTCAAAAAATGATCATCGCCAAGTGCAATCGTGCTGGAAAACCAGTCATATGCGCCACTCAAATGTTGGAAAGCATGGTACACAAACCGCGACCGACTAGAGCTGAGGCTAGCGACGTTGCCAATGCTGTCTTGGACGGAGCCGATTGTGTTATGTTGTCGGGAGAGACGGCGAAAGGTGACTATCCCTTGGAGACGCTGCAAATTATGCACCATGTAAGTACAGCGGGATTCTGAGGGACAGTACTTGTCTCGTGGTAAGATGGCGTACTTACTGTTTCAGATTTGCCGTGAAGCGGAAGCCGCTATTTACCACACAAAATATTTCGAAGAATTGCAACGAGTCACACCGAAGCCAACTGACGTGGCGCATACAGTGGCCATCGCAGCGGCGCAAGCAGCAGTGAGCTGCCAAGCGGGGGCCATCTTCTTGATTACTACCACTGGACGGTGAGTGGTGTTGGCTCTTTGCTCGAAGTTACTTGTCGAGAATGTCGCTCATTTCAGCACGGCTGGTTTGGTCTCCCAATGCCGCCCGCAATGTCCGATCTTTGCCATCACCCGTCATGCTCAGAGGGCGCGGCAACTGCACTTGTACCGCGGTGTTTATCCCATTCACTATCAGGGTAGGTGCTTTATGGTGTTTGGGTTTTGTACGGAAACAACGGCTGGTGAGCGAAGTCGAGGAGTCGGCCGAGGGAAGGCACTTCGCTTCGCACAGCTTTTGCCAACCTCCTGTCCAACAAGACCCTTAACGCCTCCCATGAATAGCCGAGTACAAGCGGAAGTCATCTTGAAGGTGCATTGATAAAGCAAGCATATTCGGTTTTAGAGGAGCGTCACCCGGACTGGCCCACAGACGTGGATAATCGTATTAATTACGGTATCAATTCGGGCAAAGAGCGTGGTTTCATCAGACCTGGTGATTTCTTAGTCGTCGTGACGGGATGGAAGCAAGGAGCTGGTCATACCAACACCGTGCGCGTAATCATCGCCCCTGGAAGTCGGCTTCCATTATTAGGTGGAGCTGTGCCTTCGTCGTAAGCAGAAGATCAAGACGTAGTGATTTGCGATGTTGGCTTTAACCGACAGCGCAGGAATGGATTGATCAGTGTGGGCAGCTGCCACGTAGACAGACGATAGGTGCTTGGATAGGATGTCATTGTGGTGTCACTAGGTAGACACATGATTTGCTATTTTTCCAATTCAGTAGGGAAATAAAGATATGTTCTATGTCGACCCAGCTGGTGCGAGACTCGGTTCTGGTAATCCTCGATTTCGGAGAAGCGTGGTCTTAAATTGGGGCCAAGTGATTATTCTTACAGGTAGTTCATAGGTTTGTCGCAATGGAACCAACGCCTCTAAGCGATGTACGCACGGTCTGGTTTTCGGAACGACAGAAGCCGCATGGTGAGTGGTGATGGGTCGGGTCAGGTTGAGGTACCCTCTATCTCTTTCCCAGCAGGACCATCTGTCTGGGTGGGTCTTGTGAACCATGAACGCCCCTCCACTCTATCCTTATGTTTGTCCTCTAGCGAACACCGATTACGAAATGCTTCTTGAATGCGGATTTGACAATGTTGTGGAGCGATCCATGAAAAATTATCCCAATTTATGGTCTTCGGATTTCAAAGAAAAGGAAGGGAAGTCCAAACCCGGGTCCCACGTTTTTAATTTTTTGTCGGCCAGTCAAACGAAGGGCTATGTGCTGGGTCATTATTGTGTCATCAAGCCATTTCCTGCTCAGTTGCACGTAAGTGAAGAACGTTGGAACGTTAGA
This sequence comes from Mesodorylaimus sp. YZB2_4, assembly GCA_030248295.1. Taxonomy (NCBI): domain Eukaryota; kingdom Metazoa; phylum Nematoda; class Enoplea; order Dorylaimida; family Dorylaimidae; genus Mesodorylaimus; species Mesodorylaimus sp. YZB2_4. Next base: position 518,453 of record JASANH010000873.1, on the reverse strand, counting down.
AGGGCTGGTGCTGGTGCTAGCAAATGTAGGGATGGAGGGGTGGGTCGGATAAGAGCCCGTGAAGGGTCCTGTTTTACCCCCTCCCCTACCCCCTACCCCTCGCATGTTGTGGGTCTGATGAGGGGGCATGTATACCTCCCCCCATTAGCATTTGAAACCCATACTTGGGTACCAGTTGTGGTTTTACGATGCAGTGGGGCGAATGTCGAAGTACTATGAGACGTGAGTGGACACCAATCTAAGAAAAGTGGATTATAACTGTGGGAAAAAGAAATAGAATCAAAATTCAGTAGGAATCCATTGGAAAATTGTATCGTGGCCGAGTGAGTGGTACAGATTGCAAACGAATATTGACTTTGCTGTTCATGCTGAGCATTGTTTTGTGGCTTTCCTGCCCTGCTCCATCTAGCAACGTTAATTATTAAGGGATTTCTTCACGAAATGTGCTCACCCTACGGGTTGATCGTGGAAAGCAGGGTTGTCGTATCTAAGCTCGATGGACATCATCTTGGGTAATGCTGTCTGTAGTTGTTTAATGCATATTTTCTATACGAGAAAACTTTTCAGAATTGTGGACTTCAAAGATAAGGAAAACGCAGAACGTTGCGCCGCTGCTCTCAATGGATCGAATGCTGGGGATGGAATCGTCTTGTCAGCTCGATATTTGCAGAAGCAAAAACGACCAAAATGTAAGCGCGTGTTGGAAGTATATCTGCAATGTGACCTTGTAGTTTGGGGCGTAGCAGGGCAGCTGTCGGATGCCCTTCTAATTGTAAGCCCCGCCCTGGCCTGCTATAGCCCGAGGGATGATTGGTCTGGTCTCTCAATTTGTTTCAGTGCTAAGGGGCCCATCTCATTTCGGAGGACAATGTTTGGCTGCTGCTAAATCAAGACACATAATCCGAAACATGAGCCCTGAGCCTTGAGTGGGAGTCCTTATTGAGGCTGTAACTGGGAGCGGACCACATCAAATATCGTACCTAAGTCGTATTAGGTACTTGTCCGAGGTTATGAGGAAGGTGGGTCCTAAATTTGCATGCCAATGTTGGCTGCAACAGTCTTACTTATTGCTTTTAGTACTCCAAGCCATCGCTGAACGCCCAGTCCGGGTGCCCGCTAAACGCAAGAAGCAGCCGCTCGCGCATCCAAAGTTGTTAGAAGCGGAAGCTGAGCTACTGACCGATCTCTGTCAACAATGGGGCTACTTTTCGGAAATGAACAGTGAGTGCGATGCGTTTTCCGAAATTTTGTGATCTGGAGTGTCCAACTCTTCTCTTCAGATTCGATGTCATTAAACAAGCTGATGTGGAACTTAGCCTCGAACCGAAAATTGCCTAGGACTACTTTAAATAAGCCTGTAACAACTGAAGTAACGTTTGGAAAAGATATCGAAGATATTTTGGAGAAAATAAAATTAGATGTTGAGCGAGGGGTCGTCTAAAAGGATAGTAAAGCAGTCTGACGAGACGTGAGATGTATCTCTCTTGAGGGACTAGGATGAAGGTGTTTTGATTACGGGCATATGTACGAGTTTGTGTCATTCGATGTGGTCAGGTAAATGAGTTACGTTCGTGCGTTGCCGCCGTGACACAAGAAAACCGAAAGTTCTAGATGCAGTTCCGGTTATCTCATCAAGAGGATACAACAATGGGGCCACAAGGGGCAGACTGAACGTAACTGTTTTGATGCTCCGTTTAATTCTCTTCGTCTTGTGTCAGTGAAAGAGAAGAAAATCTCATTTTTAAAACTTTCTGCGAATCATGTGTCCGCTGTGCCTTGCAAGGAGCTGTTTGCTTGCAGCTGTGTGTTGTGTGCTATGCTTCACATCTGCACTGCTGGCAGAGAGTATATGCGAAGGGTGTATGGATTACTATGGACTGTGCAGACTGAACGGAGACACGTGGACGGATGATGACACTTGGCAGTACAGCTGCCACAAAGAAGCACCAACTTTTGAAGGTATGTGTAGAGGATGCGAGACTTTGGGGCAAGGTATCTCTCCCATAATCCAAATTTACGGTACAGGTGAAGCTGAAAAAGACATTACGCTTGTTCAACCTGTTTAGGATGTGTTTCCTCGAGCCTAGCGAACGGACAGCTCATTTCACCAAATTCCAGCATCACTGTCGATGGTTTCTGGTTCAACTGCACCGCCACTGAACGGGTACTCATATACGAGCAGGGTAGGACACTCGACTCCTATACTCAGAGAGATCATCTGAAGGAATTCTTTTAGAACCTCGATGCCCACAGTCAGTCAATGGCACAGTGCTGCATTTGCAAGAGACCATACGAAAGGAGTCATTCCGCTGGTCGTGTCAAGAGGCGGGACTGTGGATCGTCGGGTGTTACGTCAAAAATGAGACAGAGGACATACTGTTGGCTCTCGGACAGACTCTGGATATCGGCCCCATTCGCCATCATTGCTCAGAAGTATCAGCAAATCCTGGCAGAGTCCAGTACTGGACGACTGTCATTCAAGAAGATGGCTTTGTGGATATATCGGACATAACTGCAAGACCCGATGATGATGCCAAAAATCCTGCGCTTGAGGCAGAGGCTAAAATCTGGACACATTATAACGCCGAGTCGTTTATCCGAAACGGAAGCGATTTAAACACGAAAATACGCTATTTAAAGTATTCTTGGCGATAGTTTGTGTTCAGCGCTTCAGTGTTCCTGTTAGCGAACAGGTCTATTTCGTCTTCGTCTTCTGCGTCTCGCAAGCCCTCTGCGGTATGATACCTTCAAGCTTGCCGTCCAAGCTGTCAGTACAGTCGCCATAGAAATACTGTAGTGCCGTTCAAGGAACAAGGAAAAGTTACCAGCTTTAAGAACGACTAGAGATGGGGCTAATCGTCTGACGTGAGCTTTCTGTGTGTGGACAAGAGTGACTCACACATCTGACAAATCGGAATGCATTGGCAGAAAGGGCCTTCGCGGTATGATAGCAGCTTGACAAAGGATGATCAATGCTCGTTACCGGCGGACGCGCGGTTGCTTTATGAGGATGAAATCGTGATTCGTGTGGAGGAGGTTTTCTCCTTGGCCAAAGATGAGCTCTCAATAGTGCACTGATGGGTGCAGATATCCATGCCTATTACATCAAGGGAAACTATGGCCGCCGCAGAATATAACAGCCAGACTGTCGCATAGACTGCATAACCGGAGATCTACTCTAGCCACGTATGCTAGACGCTATTCCGCTATTTCCTCTTACGACTAACCTGGATGCTACACATTGCAGATTTCCTTTGCAATATCACGTAAAGCCGGTACGTATTTTGGGTGAAACCATACGAGTTTGGCTAACGCCTATCGCCTGTCAAACTCTCCTATCGATAGACAGTGCACGCTCAGTATGCTTCCCACTTGCCACTTCTCTAAAAAGCTTTCCCAGACATTGCCCCGAGGCACACAACGAACATCCGATGGACGCAGCTCAAAGCAAAACGACACAGTCCACAGCCCACATCCAACTTGGCCCTGACATCTCCACCAATCCACCGGTGTGTTCAGGCTTTGATCTTCTTCGACCTCGATGCGAGTTGCTGAAAGTCCAAGCACCTCATCAACCATTTAACAGCCTGTGGCAAGATCAACTCACTTTGATCTTGCAGTTGAGGTCTTCCTCGATGAACAGGATCCCACCGGCGTTCGTGAACTGGTTGCAGTAGTCGGGGGCGCTGAAAATGGTCACCATGCGCTCTTCGGCGAAGAATTCGAATCCGTCGTGCACAACCTGGAATGGAAGAAGCACTTCGAGGGTAGTCGCAGACTCCAGATCCTTACTGTACCTGATGCGCGCGGGCGACCATGTCCAGTCCCAGGGCGTCGCACAAGTCAGTCACGGCGTCGGCGCCAAAGATATAGGAAATGCCTCGACTGCTCGGCACGTAACCTGGAAGGAGATATCCGCTGCGTGCGATACGGGAGACAACTCTCACTCACCAGTCACGTTCTTGTCAGGATCGGACCAGAGCAGATCGGCCACGAGACCATCGTCCGGAACTTCGAGCAGCGGGCGCTGTATCTCCCGGATTTGGTCGAAACTGGTCAGCGTGGGAGATATGCCTCCGTGCATGCACAAGACACGTTGTGCAATCAGAGCCGACAGTGGCATCCAGTCGAACACATTCTGCAGCCAGAATCACATCGGTTAGTCAAAATGAGGAGCGGAGGCACGAGACCTTACGTTGAACTTCTCGTACATGTCCGGATCCTGCGGGAATGCCCTCTTCACCTCGTCGTAGAATCCGTAGACACGGTTGATCGACCGCGTTTCGTGATTCCCGCGGAGAAGGAAGAAGTCGTTGGGATATTGAAGCTTGAGGGCGAACATCAGGCATATCGTCTCTACATTTTTCGGGCCTCGATCCACGTAGTCGCCTAAAAATAAGTCGCTGAATCCTGCCTGCGAGATCAGAAAAGGCCCAGCTCTTACCCAAGAAGAGGTACCTCATCGAAGGCGGCCACCCGTTTTGATTGAACAGACGCAGTACGTCAGAGAGTTGGCCATGAGTGTCACCGCATATCGAGACGGGGGCCGAGATCTCTAGCAGCATCGGCTGGTTCATGAAGACGGCTTGAACATTTTCGAGCAGCCACTGGGCTTCATCCACGGGAATCGACTTCATTTCCTTGATGATCTTGAGAAGGTTTTTCACGCGTTTGTCCGACAGAGCATCCATAGCCCCTCGCGTTCAGTGTCGTACCTGCAGACCTGCAACTACACTCGCTCTAGCACAACCGTTCCCCGATAACGCCTGGTACAGACTGACGCTTACTAGTTTGTGAAGTTACGGTGCCAAATAGTGTAAAGAACGAGTTTGAACGAGCCCACCTACTGCATGTGTATTTAGAGTATACGTTCCGAGAAACCTAGGCAGCATGCATGTAGCAGTCCTACGCATAATTTTTTTATGTCGACTGTATACAACTTTTCTCTCCAATTTAAAAACTTAAAAGTCCTCTCAACAAACTCAATTTTATTTACAATAACCTAAACGTTTCACGCGACAGTTAGTGGCGTCTTTTCCTTTCTTCAGAATATCTGACGCTTGTGGGCGTGAATGGAAGCGGTTATAAAGCGATGATGTAAGCCAACTAAGCCTGAGATTGCCTGCGCGCTGGTCACTATCTAATCTCTTGTGCTTTTAGTTTTGTGACGCATTTAGAAGCTCGTCTGTTATCCATTATCGACAGTTTTTTTAAAAATTTCTGTGGGCCGAAACCCGTTTTGCCTCTAGCCGGCCAGGTCAAACCTTATACGCAGGGCTGTGCTGGGACCGGCACACACAGCAGCTTACCTCTGCGTGTACTAGGAGCACCTTCACGCGAGGGCCGGACACCGACTTCCTCGGACGATGGCGGGCGGGCTTTGACCCCTGTCAGTGTCCCACAGCCGAGACTGTCTACTCGTTTGGCTTCCGTCTTTTCACTCGGAGCACCTCGGCGGTACCGGGTGAGTCACCCGCGGCCTGGCGTGCAAGGTCAGCGAGGGTTTATGGTTCGCAAACCGACCTATATCACCGAGGATCGAACCTGGGACGAGTCCAGCCACTCGCTCCCAAGCAATTCGGAGAGACGAATGCCGAACCGTTGCACCACCGCGGCCGCCTTATCGACAGTTATGGTCGCTTCTGGGTGCAGCATCCTGTTTTGACAGAGCGACTTGTAGCTAAATATCTTGTGTGCGCCAATGCTGTCCAAAGTCTTCGGACAAGATGATGATCAGTAAATATGAGCAGGATGCGAAGGGACAATTTCGACCGAATATACAGATACAGATTTAACTACAAATACAGCATTTTTATAGCTGTGGCATCACCCGCGATCCACATGTTATCTGGCGGACAAAATGCCGAACTCGAAAAGGTTGATGTACCTACTGAGAGAAGCCTAGAAATGACCAAGTGTTTTTGTTCGTCATCGCCAGGAAGTCTTGAAGAACTGATCTGATGATGTCCATTGCACCGTCCACTGTGTCCGTGCCCCGTTCTCAGTGCTATTGCTATCGTTTATGATAATAAAAGCTTTGAGGGCCAATATTCCGAAAGTATTGAGAACGATAAGGTTCCTTCCAACCAACCGTAACTTTTCTTCTTTCAACCGGAAAAGTAAAGTGCCCATTTAAAGTTAATGTTACGTTTCATGGAAAACGATTGTTCAGGACTGCCACAAATCGGGCAATACTTCGTTGCTTGCATCAGTATCTGGTTTTGATTATTTTGGTGTAGAGCAGCTGTAAAACACCCGAATTGCAAGTGTGGTAGCATGACTTTATTTGTGGTGCAACTCGGCGAATTTCTTATTCAGGCAACTATTATGTCAGGGCGAGGTGCTTAAAGAAGGATGTTCGCCACCATAAAAGACGTGAACAAAAAGCGGAGCCCTCAGTTTATCAGCCGTCAATAACACCAATATTAGGAAACTGAGGATAAAGTTATCGCGATGATTGGTCAGAACATCCTCTGTAAAAACCTCTCGATCGCACAGGAGAACCCGTAAGTGCCACCTTAAAATTAATGCACTCATTTCTAAAGTGGCCCCTTATCAAAGTACCCACTTATCGGAATGAGGGTTCACCTGAATTAAAAGTGATTCCTTATCATCATAGTTCTATTGCTTCCGTAAACTAAACTGTCAATGGATGACCTACGAGCTTTTAAATACATTACAAGAACTAAAAGTGCAAGATATATATGAAATGAACAAGACACAGCCTATATCTCAGGCTCACACATTCGGCCCTGTACCCATAATGGTCGGTCGGTTTTTCAATGAGAAAATGTTCATGAAAATGTCATGTCCATGTGTTGGCCATGCCCATGTCATAAAGTGCTGACCATGTCTTGAGATGTTACTGGGCTGTAAATGTCTCTATCAACTCTCATGATCAGCGGACATGAACAATAGGGCACATTGAGCCCATTGGGATCCAAATTGGGATCTGCCGACTACTTTAAAGGCCTGTATACATATACTAGCACCAAGTCGAAGTGAATTTAAACTTTGTTCCATGGGGTGCACCATACTGAACGGCATCGTCGTTTCTTCAACCCAAAGTTCTCTCGCCTTTTGTCTCTCCATCCACAGCCATCATCAGAACCAAAACGTTGGGTATCTTCTCCTTGGCGACAAGTTGTTAAAGAGTACTGTCGTAACCAACATGAAAATGGATCCTGCCGCAACTGTGACCAGGGCAAACCACCACCCTGAGTCCGTTATTCTTGGGCCTCCATAAATGCAAGCCAAAGCCGTAGCGCCAGCCGCTGGATGGACTGTGTGAGTAAGGCTCATAAGAGCAATTGTAGTTGCGACCGCCAACGGGCCTGACAGCCACATGAGGTGCCAGGGGATTATTGTTTGAAACGTGAGGCCGACTAAAGCAGATAGCATGTGACCAAAGAAGGCATTCCGGGGTTGAGCTAAAGCTGCCCTACTGCCTACGTCAGTGAATAGGATGACAGCCATGGCAGCGAAAGCTGGGATTATCATGGTGAACTGAGTGTTCAGTAGAAAGTAATAATCGATGGCCCCAAGCACAGCAATACTAAAGAACGATTCGAAAAAGCATAAGGCGATTTCTCGAATGCCATCTCGCCTCGGCGATTTTTGATCCGCGCCAAGCATTTTCTTAAAACATTTTCGAGCAAATCGTCCCAAAGCAGATGTTTGACTTGAATTCAGATTTGTTGATCGACCTGTTTCCAAATGAGGGCAATCGGTCGGTTTCCAGTTGAACAGCATGACCGGCGTGGTCTCGTCGATACTGTCTAAGGTATTCATCAGATGCCATAATGCGCCGTAGTCAGCTGAGTGGTCTTGACCGCACGAATCCAAAGTATTTTTCAATTCCATTTTTAGTAGTCTGGCCTTACGATATGTAAGTGATCACACTGGTACAAAACGTGAAATGCAGATCGCGAAAGGGGAGCCTTTGAACGTGCAAAACGTACAATAAACTTCCGAATGATGACATTGATGAACGATGTTTCGCCCCAGGCCAAAATTTACTGATGCTGACTACTTCTACGTCGTCAGGTTTGAAACACGGGGTCAGCCAGTACGATATACTGCATGACCGCGAGTGCGCTAACAAATCAATGAGAAGCCCAACAGCACGCCACGCCCTGCGAGGGATGATCAATGGGCTAGCTGTCTACGAACCACAAGACAATGCACTTTTATAAGCATCGCAATGTGCAAGTATCAGAAAAGGCTGTTCAAGGCGCGTATAAGCCATACATAAGCCGCCCTCCTGTGAACACATACGGGTCGGGGACGGTTAGCAAAGTCTATTCTGGGGTCAACCGAAAAGCTGTTTCCAGAGGGTCAAGAATTCTAAAAGCGAAAGAGCTGTAGAACCAAAAATCAAAAAGACAGGTCTTACCTTCATAGCTGACCTTGCCATCCTTATTGACATCGGCCATTTTCATCAGCTCTTCGGCTTCCTCGTCTGTCATCGGGTCGCCCATTTTTTCCATACCTGCACGCAACTCCTCGGGGCTCAAATGTCCATCGCCGTTGGTGTCGAAACTCTAAAAGCAACAGACACGAGTTTGCCATGAATCGCTCTTATTGAGCGATATGCTGCTCTGGCATCATGTACTGCCGTGGGACCACAAGTTCTTAGGAGCAATTCCATGCATCTCAGCTAGCACCAAGTAAGACCCCGATGGCCTCTCTTATCATACCTTAAAAATTCTTTCAGCTTCGACGTTTGTCTCTTTCTTTCCCCACTTCATCTTTCGAAGCATCATTATGACAAAACGATCGACATCGATTCCGACGCCCTCTGAAAATAACCAGGGACTTTTCTCGAATAGGACTTCCGCCTGACTTATGCTGACGTGAGTCCAGATTTCCAACTTGACTTACTCGCCGCCTTGTACAACTTCAAAATCTTGTCTGCGTGTTCCGGTGCCAATGTAAATCCGAGCCTCATGGCGGCCTTTACCAATTGTCCCTTGGTGAACATGCCCTTGCCGTCCTTGTCCAGCTCTTCAAACACGGCAGCAAATTCTTCTACTTTTTCGGCAGACGCATTGAATTGCTTGGCCTATAACCATCGCCATCCCATAAACCCTAAATCTGGACAGAATTTCAAACTCACCAATTCCTTCTTCCTCGTCATGCTAAGCTTCTTCTTCCCTTTTTTGGGAGATTTAGGACTTTTGCTTTTGGAACTCCACCATGACATGGCGATGAGGCACACTGGTCGCTGCCCTGGGATGACACTAGCGCTCTACACCCAGCGGTCACTATACCAGCGGCCTCTGCACATGCATAGCAGAAGACACACACACGCACAACAGTGTAAAGTACATAGCTTATCTTTTACCACGCTAAAAGGACTAAAATCTGGCAGCATGTTGATCGAGCCAGGATAATCGGTCCACTGAATTACCTTTGCTCGGGCACCAACCCCTCAGACGAACAGTCTAAAATCGATGTAGGACTATTTAAAAAAGAGTGTGATATTCAGATTCAGCATCCACGTTTTATAAGAATAAGCCAAAATTCTAGACCTCCAGCACTGCTGCGAAAAAAGTCGAAATTCTCAATTGCAAAGCTGTGGGAAATGAAAATTTCGACTTCTAATAATTGAGACGGAACACAAAATTTTGGCTATTCCCTATAATACAGTACGTGGGTACTGAACCTGAATATCATATTCTTTTTTAATATTCCGACATCGATTCTACACTGCGCTTCGTCTTAGCCTTCTAGCCTGTGGACGTGAACTGTCCTGTAGCCGGTTCTATCAACTAAAGGTACTTGAGTATTAGCAAATGCTTAAGTTTGTACTTAAAGCATAAGCATGTGATTACGGGTTCGACAAAAAAATTAGTAATTCTTAAGTTGGTAAGTAATTGCTCAACACAGTAAGACAGGGTCAGGGCGTCTTCAGCACGCCAAGTACGAGCGACTTGGACGCGACTTATCTGTGACCAAGGTGGTGGCAAAAAAACCAAGGGCCTCCTACTATTTTTGCCTCCGCCTCAGGTTGATCCGAGTTGGCTTCAAGATTCCCCGCTAACTATTACGACCCAGAACTATCTGCCAACGTCACCTACACTTATAGCCCATAGGCTGTTCGTGCGTACGGGTAGGTACGATAGGAGCAACTGTGCGACTGCACGTTTTCATACTTTGCATCTTATATGCGTTGATTGTTCTTATCGCATGGCTGTTACTGTGATCACTGGCCGCGCTATGAATAGCCACCCGATCTATTTAGTGCATTGGGGATGTCGATCCAAAACAAAGAACGATTTCCTCCGCCTAACTCTAAGAGCCCTAACCCAGTGACAGGACGATGCAGATCTGTTTGTATGGGCTACGAAGATTACTCAGGACAGATGAAGACTGTGAAGACATCTTATCGTGAGTGGAAGACAGAAGGTGTGCATCGCTAGCATCATCCTAGAATAAATTTTCAATATTTTCAGAAAGATTATTTGGTGCAGGTTAGGATGTTCCTAATGGCGGATCCATTGACCCACCCAGCCGAGCAAGCCAAGCCTTCTCAGTGATTGGGCTGAGCTTATCGCGGCAGAATTAGGCCAAGATTTCACGTTTTGTTCACAATATTAGGCCGACGAGCGGACACCTCTCTGCTGGCACAACCAACCAAGTGAGGAGCACTGATAGGAAGGCCAGCTTGAGGTGATACCCAACCGCATGGTCGACGAGATACAGTAGATGGTAACTGACTAGCTGTTCAGAGGGGCAGGCCAAGAGGCCGTGCGGGAAACATGGTGGAACAGTCAGGATTAGATCTAGGCTCCTTCTGCTCTTTTTCAGCCACCGCTATTTTCCGATGCACTTCGAAATTCACAGTTCGGGACTGCGATCCAGCGACTGGAGAACCAGACGCCGAAGAAGGATTCCCGGATGAATATGTGGTATGTTATGCATCTTGTAATTTTTGTTGAACTGGTAAATCTTTTTTGATCGTTAAAGCTGGAAGACGTGGCTGTAACTGTGACTGATCACGTCATGCCGATGATGAAACCGAACTTCCAAGCATTTTGGGACGAAGTGGGAAAGAGAACTATGCGGAAAATACGTACGCGTTGTCGTCTATAAAATCGTTGCAAGGTAATGCGGCAATGGTTGTTGCAGACATGGTCTAAACATTGTTCTCTTTCCAGAGGCCGTGACGAATATGATCATCTTTACGGGATTGGGCGTAAGCGAACGCTCAGACAAGGTGGGCGACGGCAAGGCCTCGCATACGTTGCTACTCGCTGGTTTGTACCGCGGAGGCGTCGACGTGGCTGCCCGTGTCAAGCTGGCTTTGACTCCGGATGGGGTGGTGCATATGAATTTGGCCGCACGTTCACAAGATCCGCCCGTCTCGCAAATTATGGCTGATGCTGTCAGCTAGGTGATACTGTTTGGTTGTCGGGAGTGCTATATGGCCATTTTGAATCATTAGTGCTGAGCATCTCATGGACTGTCACGACACTAGCAGTGTACTAAAGTATGGGACATAAAGAATCCTTTCATATTGTTGGTACTTGAGCAAGACAAAGATCCGTGCTAGCTGTATTGTGGACCCGCAAACACAGCCACGCGATAAGAGGTAGACCAGAAGGCGTAGTAGAGGTACCCGTTTATAAGGGTGGTCCGACTCTCGATTGAACTAACGTAAGAGAGGACCACCACAAGGCACTCACAGACGGGCACTAGAAAGCATGTAAGCATTAACACAAACCGAGAACCAGTCTAGAAATAGTCGCTTTCTCTGCAGTAGGTGGGCGATGCTAGTTACCTGATGGCAAGTGATGCATTGGACTCGAGAACTTTGCGACCCTATTTCTGTCCACGCATCTGTCCACAGTGGAACTTGGTAAAGACTGCTAAAATACGCCAGCGTCCTGTAGTGATAATGGGGTTTATGGCCTAACCGGTTGCTCATTAGCATAAGTCTCATTTATGCGTCTAACCAGTTTGGGCCTGTCTCGTTCTTTGGTTCATGTGGATGCCTTTTTTCCTACTCACTCTCTGTTTCTGCCTGTGCCAAGAACAGCCGCCTTCTCTTCGTCTCTTGTCTTCACGTAGACAGAACACCGGGTCAGACCCGTGGCAAGGTAGGATACCTACACGACTACAACTGGTGCGTCGGCCCGGTTCTTTCGTTCTGCCGATTTTTCTTTTTCCTTTAAAAGGTATCCAAGCAACACACGGCCGGTGGCTTGTGCATCAATCTCCCTGATCGATCGTCGACAATCTTTTTGGACAAAACGTGACTGGTGGTCAGCATCATTTGGTCAGTCAGTAGTCAGTTATTCGGACGTTTGTCAGTGGACGAGCGGTGGTCGCGGTCGTTCTCCAGTCGGGTAAGCAAGCGCAACTGGTCAGTGATCGCCAACACGCTCGTATCGTCAATACAGCCGGTGGCTGGCTGATCACAGGTATGACAAGATTTTCTCTCTGAGTGTAGACACGGTGGATAAGGCGCAGGAGATATTTTTGGGAGAGGCCAACAACCATCAGCGCTGGACTATTATCGGGTTGTTTTTGGCATTACTCCGGCTTCAATGGCGAATGCTCTGGATCTCAGTGTGAACGTCAGGTTGGCAGGACGGGCTCAGGATCAGCAGGGAGAGGGAGATGGCGATAGTTCGAATCTAGTGTTAGGACTTGATGACGTGGATCTCGCGCAGCAGTACTTTCTTCGTGATTTGCATCGTTTGCCTCAGAGGTACTTGATCAATTTCTGCGGACACAAGGGTATTTCTCTCGACAATCTTTTGGACAATTCTCGCATTGGTCGAGACGAACTGATCGTTCGAATTCGCGCTCGTTTCCGGGAAGACATTGCTCGTCTGAACCCAAATTTTTTGATTGATGATGCCTTTTTGGACGGCTGTAGGTTCGATCTTCTGTACGCCGACCCGCCCATGGGCAATCTTTCTCCTGGTCAGTCTTTTTCCCCAGTTCAAAATCTGACTCCGATACCTACTCGCGAGGGGTTGCCGCAGTTGGAACGTGACTTTCTGAATGCCGACCCCACTCGTCATCCAGTGCAGTTTCAAGATCAGCGTCACAATTCGCCACCACTCAATCGTCGCGACGTCGACCAGCTTCGACCATCGATTGATGAGAACATGCGTCAGTTGACAGAGTTGCATCACGCTCATTGTAAGCAGAAGGAACTCGAGGGTGAGATTCGTGATTTGAAAGCTCGGTTGGCTCAACAGCAGGTTGCTGATCAGCGTAGCAGTAGTCGTGAGTCGGACAACAAAGATCGCATACTACATTCGCAGCTCCCACAATCGTTGCTTCCGTATGTTCTTCAACCAACCGTGGTTACGCAACAGCCGAAGGCTGATCCGTCACGTGTACCTACGGCATCAGCTGCTCCTAAATCGTTTCGTCCAATCAAGCCAGAGGTTCCGCCTTTTGAGAATCTACCTACTCAAGATTTCAGGGGATGGCTTGTTGCTTACGAAAATGGCGCGAGTATGATGGATTGGACTGATCACGATCGCGTGCGTGGTTTGTATCTGTATCTTCGAGGTCAGCCTTTGATCGATTTTTCGGAATGGCCGGATAGCGAGCGTGATTGTTGGCAGGTTGTTCGAAATCGCCTACGTCGGCTGTACATTCGCGAGGACACGGAGCAGACGCGAGTCGATGCATTTCGAAACAGGAAGCAGGGTCATTCGGAATCAGTTCAGGAATTCGCATCGCAATTGCAGTCTTTAGCATCTAAAGCGTACCCGGACGTACCGTCGTCATCTCGTGACAAGATGATTCGAGATACCATGCGTGTAAATCTACGTGCTGATGTCGCCGACAGGGTAGCTCAGGATCGCATGGGTAACAACTACACTCTCGACGAATTGATCAACGCCGCGCGTCATTGGGAATCCTATCTGAAATCAAGCCAGCAAAGTGCATCTACATCCGCAAAGACAGGGTTGCCTACATCTTTTATACCACCATCAGCACAGTATGGTACAATCTCTAGTGATTTTGCGCAGTTCCAGCGGCAGACTGGTTCGAGTGCACAGCAGGCATCGCCATCCGACCAACAATTGTGTTACTCGTGTCATCAGCCTGGTCACATCAGCCGTAACTGTTCGAGTGGTCGCATGCATCAGCGACAACAACAGCGCCCTCAGCAAATTTGCACATATTGCAAGCAGCCGGGTCACTTGATCACTCACTGTCCAGTTCGCGTGCCATGTCCAGGATGTAATAGGTTTGGTCATAGCCGACGGTCTTGCCCTCAATTGCACATTTCACGTGGTCGCGGTGGCGATCTTCCTACGTCCGGGGGACGTGGTTCATCATACCAGTATCAACCAGCTTACTGTCCGCCTCAAGCTAGCGCGCACCCTCAACAGGCTTCGCAACAACAATATCAATACGCGACACCATCAGCACCACCGCCTGATGTGGGCATGCCGCAGCCACATCAGTCGCGACACTTGAACATGTTCTCTGGTATCATTCGACCACCGCAGTCGCCTCGTTTACCAGCATCATTGGCTCAGACTGTCATCTCAAATGCATATGGAGTCAACTACGAGAATTCATCTGGTTCAGTGGCTAAGCTAGTATCGTCACCCGAAGTTACGGTGCACGTCAACGGAGCCGAAGTCGTTGCTTTGGTCGATTCTGGTGCTGAGTTGTCTTTGGTTCACATCGACGTTCTACATCGCGGGAAGGTGCCTGTAAAGCTTTTCAAAGGGCTGTGGAGTTGCAAGGCTGCTACTGGCGACGAAGTTCCCCTTTTGGGTGTATCTTTGGTTGGTCTCACATTCGGCTCAGTGACCGTTGAGTGGCCAGTAAACGTCATGTGTGGTAGTTATCGTGGCGCGATCATCGGTTCAGATTTCTTACATGCATTTGGTGCTGAAATTTCTTATGGATCAAATACAGTAAAATGCACGAGAGCACCGTTGGACGGACAGACAGTTCCATTCGTACAACCAGACTTGTGTCGAGCATCAGTGTATGTTCGCTTGATGAGACTTACTGCGGAACCGTTGAAGATTCCTCCTAGGAGTCAAAGAATTTTTCCAGCAAAAGTCGATGCTACCATGAAAGATGCTTTGATGTTCACCCCGGATCCTGCTTTCGAAAAACAGTACAGTGTCGCGATTCCTACAGAGTTGGTCGAACCTGATGTGGATGGCTGCATTCCAGTGTGCGTGACTAACTTCCGTGATTCTGAATTAATTGTGACTGACAGTATACCTTGCGGAAGGGTGGAGTCACCAGCGTACATCGAAGGGGAGGTATTGCACGTGGCTGACACCGTCAACTTAGCACCTAAGTCACTTCTAGCGCATATCCGATCTCGTTTTGCAGTCGAGGCATTCACTGGCAATGATCACACGCGCGGTGCGCTTGCTAGTGTACACAGAGCTCAAGGGAGTCACATGGAGGATGCAACTGATCGACACGTTCAAGAACTACGTAGCGCAACGGGATCAAGAACCACCAAAGTCGGTACCTCCTCCTGAAGAGCAAGATCCAGCTCGCGTCAACCGACTGCGACCTAGGCTTGATATTTCATCCGAGTGTCTGAATGAGGAAGAGCGTGCTAGGGTCTTGGACTTGCTTTGTCATAATGCGGACATCTTCGCAGAATCTGACGCTGATTTGGGTTGTATGCCCGGCGTTCATCACTATATCGATACTGGAGACGCACCTCCTGTTCGCCGACAGCCTTATCGTGTCCCCCAAGCTAAGCAAGAGGAACTACGACGCCAGATCGACGCATGCTTGGAGACTGGGGTTTTGCAACACTCTTGCAGCGACTGGGCTGCCCCGGCACTATTGGTCAAGAAGGCAGATTCCTCATGGCGGTTTTGCGTGGACTATCGCGCGCTAAATGCAGTTACTAAAAAGGATGTTTTTCCATTACCTCGAATCGAAGACTTGTTGAATCGGTTGCAAGGCAGTGTCATCTTTAGCGTATGCGATATGCAGTCTTGATATTGGCAAATTCCTTTAGATCCACGTTCTCGCGAGAAGACCGCGTTCATCTGCGAATATGGACTGTTTGAGTGGACTCGCATGCCTTTTGGCTTGACTAACGCACCGGCTACTTTTGCAAGAGCGGTGGACTTTCTTCTCGCTGGGTTGACTTGGAGACAGTGCTTGGCTTACCTGGACGACATTATCATCTTTTCCTCATCAGTCGATCATCACATCCATGATCTGCAGATGGTATTCGATCGATTTCGTGGTGCTAATCTGAAGCTCAAGCCCACAAAGTGCCACTTTGGTCGCGCAGAGGTTCCATTCTTGGGCCACATCGTTAGTCGACATGGTATTCGTCCGGACCCTGAGACCACGCAACATGATCGAACCGACGGACCTCAGATCACTCAGTTCGTTTTTGGGCTTGGCCAATCATTACCGCCGATTCGTCAAAAATTTTGCTGCTCTCGCGTCGCCTCTGTTTCATTTGCAAAAGAAGGGAGCTGCATTCGTATGGACTGAGCAGTGTTCGCGTGCTTTCAAAATTCTCCGTGATGTCTTGTTATCAGAACCTATTCTGCGCTTTCCAGATTTCAACTTGCCATTCGCGCTTAGTACAGATGCATCAGGCGAGGGACTGGGTGCAGTTTTGGAACAATATCATCCAGAAGAGCCAGACGCCCGGTGGGTCGTCGCATATGCATCTCGTTCACTCAGTTCAGCAGAGAAGAATAACAGCACGACAGATCGCGAAGCATTAGCAGTCTTCTTTGGAGTCAAGAAATTTCGCACTTATCTGATGGCTCGTCATTTCATTGTGTACACGGATCACCATGCTTTGACTGCTTGGCATACAACAAAAGAGGTCGAAGATAGCCCGCGTTGGGGTCGTTTTGTTGAACGCTTGCAAGGGTACGATTTCAAAGTCGTCTATCAGCCTGGTAAAAATCACTGTCATGCGGATGCACTATCTCGCCTTCCAGTTGCATCTACATCGGACGTGGCCGTAGTCAATTTGGTTTCAGTTTCAGCGTGTTCCAACGCCAGGTTGGCAGCTATGGAGGCAGAGACTGTGCAGGAAAATCAGATGAAGTCGGATAGTCACGTTTCGGAGGATGAATTGGCTTTCATCGACGATACACTTTTGACAGAGGCTCAGCGCGAAGACCCCTTTCTACGTCGTATTATCACCTTCCTGGAAACGAAGGAGGGAGAGGCAGGAGATCAGGAGTTGGCAAAGCTAGCGGAATCATACTTTCTTCAAAATGGACCGGGATCGGTTTTGCGTTATCATGTTATTTATCGCACTCGTGGTCGAGTCACGGGGGGTTCCGTCATCGCATTGCCAGTCAGTTTGCAACAAGAAGTCTTGGCAGCCTTTCATAATGATCCTTTAGCTGGTCACATGGGCGTAGATCGCACTTTTACACGTCTGAAACAGCGGGTGTATTGGTCAAGTATGCGCAAAGATGTTCACCAGTACTGCAAATCGTGTCTGATCTGCGCAAGAAGGAAGTCTCCTCATCAGTGGGGTAAAGCACCATTGATTTCGATTCCGGTTGGAGCACCATTCGAGCGAGTGAGCATGGACATCGTGGGACCGCTGACGACATCGCGTGCTGGCAACACATACATTTTGGTGCTCATCGATGCGTTCACGAAATGGCCGGAGGCATTCGCGATGCGAACGTGCAGAGACAATAGCGCGCATTTTCGTGGAGCATATTATCTGTCGCTTTGGATGTCCGCGCTCAATTTTAACTGATCTGGGTGCACAGTTCACATCGGAACTTATGAAAGGCATCTATCAGTTTCTGAATATTCGCAAACTGTCAACCACAGCTTATCATCCGCAGTGTGATGGTCAGGTCGAAAGATACAACAAAGTTTTGATCGATTGCATAGCCGTGTATACGAGTGCACATCAACAGGATTGGGACTTGTTTATTCCATTTGCCTTGTTTGCATTCCGCACGAGTGTTCATTCTTCGACCGGGTACTCGCCTGCAATGCTCGTGTATGGACGTGACATGGCTTTTCCATTGGATCGCGCGTTTGGGTTGGATAGCAGTCAACAATTTTTGCATATCGATTACGTGGTCCAGATGAAACAGCAGTTAGCGGAAGCGTACACTGTAGTCACTCAGGAAATCAAGAAGGCTCAACAAGCACAGGCTCGGCAGTACAACAAGTCGATTCATCAGATTCCCTTCAGAGTTGGCTCTCTGGTCATGATCAGGCGTTTGGCGGCATCTCGAGGTTTATCGACCAAACTACTGGACCGATTTTTGGGACCTTATCGTATTATCGCTATGCCATCACCAGTCACCGCATGTATCCGACCTATCATGCAACCTGGAGCAGACAAAGTGGTTCATGTCAATCACTTGCAACTGTACCAAGGCGAAGTTGGTGGTAAAACACATGCACCCGCGACAGAACCGGAATCGATAGCAGCGTGTTCAGCAGATGCAGTGCAAGATGACCAATGGGTCGATGTCGAAGACGGGGATGAGGATCATTCGGATAACACTGGGTCAGTGACATATCAACCTGGATCTTTGGTATGGGCTAAAATGAAGTATCTGCCTTGGTGGCCTGCTCGCGTCTTGCCTGAATCGGAAGCGCTATGTCCCAAACCATCATCCAAAGGTCCGTGGGTCTTGGTCTGTTTCTTCAATGATCACGGCAGGCAGGCGTTTGTGCATCAGAAAGACACTGTGGAGTATTTCGCTAACAAAGATCGACTCTTCCCAAAGAAAAAGCACCTGCTAGTGGCTATGGCAGAACTGGAACAATTCGCGGAATCGCAAGCTCGCAATTTAGCTATAGAATCGGAGTGATTTTTGCAGCGCTGATAGAACTTTGTGTGTTGTGTTTTCGGCTTAGCGGCGGCTGTCCGGAGTGCATTACTTAATTTTGTGTTGTCCTTCCAGAGTTTGAAATGATCACTAATCTTTATTTTTGTGTGGTTATAGATGAGTCACCGTTTCGGGCGTCAGTGTCGTTGGCGCCAGTCTGTCAGTCGTCCTCAATCCCGCCTGGTAGGCGCACCGTCGGGACGATCACTCAAGCGACCAACAACTATCGTGGACGGCTATCGTCAGGGCTTCCTATAGCGACCCCTCCCTCGGCCCGAGATCTTCCTCCCTTGCCGGGTCCTGGATCAGAGGATCTGGATCCACAGTTCCCGAAATTCTGGGAGGCACCTTTGGAGGGCACCACAGTTTCTAATCGAGAAAGGGATCTTTTGAAACGGGCTTATCGCGTCTACAGGTCCCCTGCCGTCCGTACCCTACGGGATTTCGATAATTCTGGGTTGTCTCGGAAGAACCTGCGTGAATTTGAGCATTCTTACTTGGTTTGGGCGGCTTGTTCCTTTTGGGAGGCTTTTTTGAAAACGGAAAAGATTCGAATTCTTATGCTTGCGATTCTTGGCTTTCCAGGGTCTAGTAAGGCATGAGGCGATTCCCCGTCTGGTCAAGCAGCGTCTTCGCCGTTTGGAGTTCGATTCTTTTTCGTGTGGCGCCTTGGTGGGGCCGCGGGAGGATCGGGATCGCACTTATCAACTCCTGGAGCCAGTTGAGGTTCGTTCAGAATGCTCCTCGCCGTCCTCATCCACAATTGCAATCGGTATATCGCCCGGTGGGCGTAGGCCATCACCCGCCAGTTATCAGTGGTCACTGTCACCGGAATCGGCTCAATTACCTCCTCATCGCCTCGCCTCTCAGTCTCCAAGTCCAAGCCCGCGTCCTCGTTACGACCGTTTTCGTTCCTCCCGCCCTCGCTCACCATCTCCCTCGCGCAATGATCAGCAATCCAGCCACGGTTGCAGGGACCAGCATATGCCCAGAAGCCATCACCGTCCACGCAGCAGTCGTCGCCGTCGTCGTTGATAACGTTGCTTTTTCTTTTTTTTTCCTTTTTGCCCCATACGGTTTTGGTTTTGTTTGTTTTTGCTTTTCGATGTTTGGAGTGTTTCTTGGTGCACAACGGGGTGTGCACATACAGGAGGGGGGCATTGTAGTGATAATGGGGTTTATGGCCTAACCGGTTGCTCATTAGCATAAGTCTCATTTATGCGTCTAACCAGTTTGGGCCTGTCTCGTTCTTTGGTTCATGTGGATGCCTTTTTTCCTACTCACTCTGTTTCTGCCTGTGCCAAGAACAGCCGCCTTCTCTTCGTCTCTTGTCTTCACGTAGACCGAACACCGGGTCAGACCCGTGGCAAGGTAGGATACCTACACGACTACAGTCCCATATAGCCAGCTGATACATTTTAGATGTCCATGCTTGTAGCCGGTGCCATTTTTCTCGATGGCTTGAATAATACTCACGTCATTTTCGTCAATGTGACTGACACATCCGAAATAGAAAGTCTTTGATGCCATTACTTTCGACAAGGTGCGTTGAAAAGAGTCCTGCGTTGATGACTTAATGCCACCAATGCGTTTTCAGGGTGCTACTGTGATCTACACGCTAATGACTTCAACGAGGACGGTTCGGAAAGCGGAAGACGAGTCCGACAAGGTGACGGGCTAGTTGCCCGTTTGAGTGCTGGGTTGCTACAATGGGATCGGTTTCAGGATCTGGGGTAAGGGAAGGAGCAGTGGGCAGGACCTACCTCATGGCACGTCACCTGAACAAGGTGGTGAACAAGTGCAGCAGGAGCAAGGGCTCGCTTTGATGCCAAAAAGCACCTTGTTGTGCCAGTGACTGTAATGATGCCCTCAAAGCCCTCTCAGAGTCAAACAAAAAGCCTACACAATAGGTGGCTACATCATAAAAACGATAGTGTTATTAGTTCCCACCAAGAAGAAAGGTTCCGTGTAAACCAAAAAGCCTATGACAATCGCAAAATTAGGTTCTAAATACGCAACAAAAATTTATCAATCCCATCCAAGAAATTCCAGACAACCAAATCGCATCACCTAACTGATAGCATCAGCCACAATTTGCGAGACGACCGGATCTTGCGAACGTACGGCCAAATTCATATTCACTGCCCCATCCGGAGTCAAAGCCAACTTGGCACGGGCGGCCACATCGACGCCGCCGCGGTACAAACCAGCGAGTAACAACGTATGCGAGGTCTTGCCCTCGCCCACCTTATCTGAGCGTTCACATACGCCCAACCCCATGAAGACGAGCAGATTCTTCACGGCCTCTGCAAAGAGGACAGTGTTTAGACCATGTCTGCAATAGCCATTGCCGCATTACCTTGCAACGATTTCATAGATGACAACGCGTACGTATTTTCCACATGGTTCTCTTCTCCCACTTCGTCCCAAAATGCTTGGAAGTTCGGTTTCATCATCGGCATGACGTGATCAGCCACGGTCACATCCACGTCTTCTAACTGTAACAATCGAAAAAGATTTACCAGTGCAACAAATATTACAAGATGGATAACATACCACATATTCATCCGGGAATCCTTCTTCGGCGTCTGGTTCTCCAGTCGCTGGATCGCAGTCCCGAACTGTGAATTTCAAAGTGCATCGGAAACTAGCAGTGACTAAAAAAAAGCAGGTGCATTTCCCGTTCGCCATTCCATTATCATCAATTTAATACTTACCGCACGTAGTATCTTCTGGCAGTTCGAAAATGGTGTAAGCTTCGCCAGGTTGATTGTATGCCAGACGATCACATTGAACATTCGTAACGAAAACCCAATTATCCGCATCCGGCTCCATGGCCACGGTCACACTGTCCAACAGATGATCACTGACCGTGTTCCGACAATCAAACTGAAATCACACAAATCATCATTTCGTTCACAAACAAAATCAGAAATTCACCCACCTTAAACACGACATGATTTTGAAAAGCCAATTTCGTGCAGTGAACCACGTATTCCGTTTCCGATTCCGTCAACTGCACTGGTTCAGAAGCTTTGAACAACGGACCTAGCTCAGCCAACGCTGGAATTAGCTTGAGCTTCTCGGCAATAATATCCTGCGGCATTCGTTTGACCTTTTCTTCTCGAACGGCGCCGGGTTCTGCGGCAGCTGCTGCCGCTGGTTCCACATTAACTCCTACACCTAAAATACTTCCTTTGAGAAATTCCTAGTTGAATAATTAGACCACTCGTACCCGGCAAAACCACTGGTTTCCTCGTTTCCGACATTCCAATCGGCACCGTAGTTGGCGGCAAATTCTTCAAGTCGAACGGACGATCAGTGGCGTTGTTCTCCAAATAAGAGCGACAAGCCTGTTCCAAGCCAACAGCTGACACGAACAGACCTTGGGGCAGAGAACTTATAATAATAATAATACGAGACTGAAAATAAGAGTACTTGTGCTTACCAGTAAGAATCAGCCTCTTGGCCAATTGCAATTGATCTTGGCGCAGCAAGGTCAACGCACAAGTTGCCCGATCACGAACTTCGTCGTCCGAATCCAAAGAACACCGTTCCAGCAACACACAAATGCTGTCCCGTAGTTGCTCGCATTGAGCGCCGAATTTCGCCAGCGCTGACACAGCGGCTGAAATTTAAAATAACGAATTGAACTGACTCTGCCCTCTCGTGCACGAGAAAGTCTTACCTGCGCGCACTTGTGCGCTTTCCAAGATAACGCGATTATAAATAAACCGAATATATTTGCTTGGATTGCTCGACTTGGGCCCTTCGCGACCTAATAAATGCAAGATTTTCGTGGCCAGCGGTGCGTGCTCACAATCCTCGATAAATTCGCAAAGATGACCCAAACCTAAATCGATGCACACGTTTGTACTGCAGTATTCATTTTGGATGAGCTAAGCAACTTACCAGCTTCCTTAGCATCGGGGTTTTCTTCTACTATCGACACAATCGTATCGATAATGGCCTTCTTATATTCGTATCCGCCCTGAAGAAAATAAATTTTTGTGACTGGCCGTTTAAAAACTACAAAATGCGCCATACCTCATCTCGCAGCATAGTGGACAAGAAGCCCATCATGACCGCATGTTTCCTTGGATAACGAGCACACAACGATCGAATGGCGTCGATGACGACAATCTTGAATTCGTCGCTAATCTCCGACACAAATCCACTGATCTGCTTCATCAGACGGTCAATCGAGCTTTCGGCTCCGGTCTTCAACAAAGTCGTGATGGCTAGCGTGGCGATGCTACGATTCTGGTCGCTAATCAACTGCTCCAAATCCACATTGCATTGCACAACGGCTGCCGGGTGGTGCATCGCAACCTGAAATCAAGTATCCCTGAACCAAGAATATAAATGCCATTTTCACTATACCTTATTCAACGCGCGCACCGCAGCGAAACGCAACGTTGGTTTGGGCGAAGAGCAAAACAATTGCAACACGGAAACAGCCGATGATAATTCCTTGTTCGAGATGTTAGGCAGACGGATTAATGCCGATGCCGCCTCATAGATAACCACCTCGCACTTGTGGCGTAAGCAGGTTTCGATAAAGTCGAACATGAACGCCACTTCAGTTCCCGTGGTATCCTCCTCGATCAAACGAGTGCATAAGCGGATCTGCAAAACATTCTAAATGTTTTCTCTGAAACGTACCTACTTAAAAATACGCTTACCAAAAAGCAGACAGCATACGGGCTTTTCAAACCTTGTTTCGTCAGCTTTTGAACCAGTTTGCGAACAGCTAAACGATCCGTGCGACGGATTTTGTACAGTACGGTCAATGCGTGAAACTAGAAAAAAGCTGTTTGGTAAATATTGTTTGATGCCTTAAAATCTGAACTCTTACCTGAACCATGATGTTGTCAGAGTTGACAGCTTCTTGAACTTCGTTCACCCAACGACGCACAGCTTCCGGATTCTTTTTCATCAGGTGCTAAAAAAGTATAGCGATTTCGGTTTTTTTTAGAAAATAAATACTGTAAAGCCCCGACCAGGCCTGCTCTTTACTGTACATAGTTCCTTCCAATAATCAGTATACAGTAGGCCATACTACAACTTACCAGAGACGATACTATGGCAGCGCTGGCCACCGACGGGTTCTTGTCTACTATTGCTTGTTTCATATAACGCTCGATCGCTTGCAACATAGTAGCCTGAAAGAATCGGATTCAGCACTGCTGACCGTACGTAGAAAGGCAGGTTATAGCTTACGTACGTCAGTGATTCTGCACAAGGCTCGAACAGCAGCTCCACGATAAGCATCATCCTTCCCAGTCATATCCTTCGTCAAACTGGAATGAGAAAAAATGGAGCAACAGAGTGTGCAAGAGAACCAACAAAGCGTCACCTGCTCGTAACAATGATCACATCGTCCGCCAGCCCAGAAAGTTCTTTGACGGCCAGAAACACTAGACGACGCAAGCTCGGCTGGAAAGGAATAAGATCAAGTATGTGATATGAATATAACTTGACGAAGACAGAATACAGTAGATATCTTACATCTTTCGATTGCCACAGTTTCGTCACAGCAAAAAACGCTTCGGTCGCCTCTGTGCGACTGATCTGTTCGCCTTGACCGAGGATATACAACAGCTTGGTCAAAATATGGCAACATCTTCGAGCATTAATCGGTGTTTCATTGAAAACACGAGCCTGTAAACAAAGTCACGTCAGCTCTGCATTCACCACTTAGGCCTATAGATCAAAAGTACATACCTCTTGCAGAACTGTCGTCTTGTCGAGATTTTGAAACGGATTGCCCGCCGTCAACGATTCTTCGTCTTTCTTATCACGCCTTAGATAATGCATGGTTTGACTATCGACCAAATTATATTTCAGCGATCAAAAATTTCGTACTTTCAAACGACCAACCAGCCTCCAAATGATTTGTGGGCTACGTGGCAAGGAAAGTGCAAAAGTGGCAGCCGCACAATCTACTTGTGGTGATGTCATAAGCAGCAAACTACAGTAACCGCGCCAAATTCAAAACTGCCATGTATGGTATCGAATAATTATTCGACCTCCAGTTCCCTTGCAAACATTCTGCTGTATATGTTTTTCAATCAGCGCTCATATTATACACTATTGGTCACCACTGTTCCTGCATTTTTTATTCGCACATTAGTTTAAGAGTTGGCTCGGCACCAAGTGCTGGCATGTGCTTTGCCCGCCAACCCGCCAGACAGGCAAGAGAAAGGGAAAGGAAGGGAGAGAAATGAGCGTGTGCAGGGAGAATCGATGAAAGCTAGCTGATTAAGGTTGGCTCGTCGGATTCAGCCAGACCTGTGTGTCCCTAGCCGGAAGCTGGCAAAGGGACTCGGTCCAGACCTTGTCAATATCTGGTTTTGCCGCTGCTCCTCTCTTTGCTCTTGGTTTTTACATTTCATGCTACAGGCATCTTGATGGAACAGCAAACATTATTAGGGGCCTATGTGGACATGTTTGCCTTGGATACTGTCATATTGGCCACGTCGAGCAGTGCTTGAGCCCCCTTGGACTAAACAAGGTGAAAGTACTTGTGCTCTCCAATCAGGCCATGATGGCAGCTTCGGATAGCAGCGTGAGTGGCAGCGATATCGACGATATTAGCTTCGCACCTGGTAAGCTGAGTATTGCATGGGAAGGAATGCTTGTGCTCGTACTCACCTGCCTGCATACTAATATAGGCGGAGCCATGTCGACAAATTCTATACAACGTCGGAAACTGCTTAAAGCAGCAGCAAACGCCCATGAATTACAGGAACCGAATGGAGGTAGCTGATTCAGTAGAAACATATTCTTTCTTGCCCTGACTTGTATTTTTCTGACCGTGACTCGCTTGTGTTGTAGACGGCCATGCTCACGCACTGTGTATGGATAATCGAATCCGACCAGAGAAAACGGCCGCTTCCAGTCGATCGAGTATTTTCCGTCGGATCAGTCGATCCCGATTTGTGTGGCCCGTGATCAGTATGGCCACCACTGGTGCCCTCCTAATATGTCTCATCTCCGTGCTATCTCGATCGTGCGATGATCACAAACCGTCAACGAAGCAGGATGTGCCGACGAAAGTCAAACCGAACACGACGTGCGAAGGGTTTCCGTGGTCGGACATTCGATTGCCATCCTCGATCGTCCCTGTTCATTATGATTTACGAATCCATCCAAACATCAGCGAGCATACGTTCGAGGGCAAAGTGGTCATCGATTTTGATGTCGTGGCCTCATCATCCATGATCGTGTTCCATTCCAAGGGGCTGCACATGGACGACTCTGATATGGCATTGAGGAATCGCAATATCAAATCGTGGCAGACGTGCGATAGCAGGGAGCAGGTGGCTATTCACGTTGATCGGGCGTATCGAGCTGGGGAACGAGACTCGTTGACGTTGTCATTTCGAGGAAATCTGAGCGATGGTCTGCGAGGGCTGTATCGAAGTTCGTACAAGACTTTGGATGGACAACGTCGCTTCGTCGCTGTCACACAGTTCGAACCAACCGATGCTCGAAGAATGTTTCCTTGTTGGGATGAACCAGGATTCAAAGCGTTTTTCACTTTATCAGTCGTCCGAGAGCCCGACATGATCAGCTTGTCAAATATGCCCCAGGAACAATCAGTCAAGGACTCTAAAACAGGTTTTGTCGTTGATCATTATCTGAAATCAGTCAAAATGAGTACTTACTTATTGGCTGTGGTCGTATGCGATTTCCCTCACGTCAAGAATACAACTGCGGCTGGAGTCGAGGTAAGATTATCCTCCATCGACTCAGTCATTCACTGATCTGACCTCGGCCTTTCAGATATCTGTTTACGCCCCGCCAGCTCAAATTGCTCAGGCTGAAAATGCATTGAAAGTGGGTGTAGACGCTTTGGAATACTTGGAAAGTTTTTTCCAAATACCATATCCCATGAAGAAACTCGGTAAGGATGGGAGGAGTGTATGCTCTATAGGGCATTGAGTTGGTTTCTTATAGACCTGATCGCCCTGGCCGATTTCGCTGCTGGTGCCATGGAGAACTGGGGGCTGGTCACGTTCCGTGATAACTTGGTCCTCTTCGATCCACAACGATCATCAACTCAGAACGAAGAAGCCATCGCCACTGTGGTCACCCACGAGTTGGGTCATCAGGTACTCATGTCCTCGATTGCTGTCGCATCAGCCTCTATCCCAGTCACCGTCCTGTTTCAGTGGTTCGGCAATTTGGTCACGATGAAGTGGTGGTCTGATCTCTGGTTGAACGAGGGATTTGCTAGATTTATCGAGAATTTTGCCACGTCTCGTATTCGGCCACATTGGAACTTGGTAAAGATTGCAAATATAGGCCAGCCAGCTGGCCGTAGTCAGCTGATACATTTCAGATGTCCATGTTCGTAGCCGATGCCACAACTGAGGCCATGTTTCTCGATGGCCTGAATACTACACACGCCATTTTCGTCAATGTGACTGATCCATCAGAAATAGAAAGCGTCTTTGATGCCATTACTTACGACAAGGTGCGTTGAAAAGAGTGCTGCGTTGATGAATCAATGCCACCAATGCGTTTTCAGGGTGCTGCTGTGATCTACATGCTAATGACGCTAGTTGGAGAAGAATCATTGAAGCAGGGTTTGCGGGATTACCTGAGCACATATCGATACTCAAACGCGGAAGGCGATGATCTGTGGAGGACTCTCACCAAGGTTTGCACCAACCAATCGTGAGCACTCCCTGATCTGCTTTTCATTTCTTTCAGTACGCTTCGAATCTTGGCGGTCTGACATTGACTGAAGTGGCCAAGTCTTGGACGACGCAGGCTGGGTATCCTATGATTAACCTGACCTATCGCAATGGTGTAGTCAAGGCTGAACAGAAGCGACTGCTGTATTTGAAGGAAATGAGGGATGCTGAGTACGTTCTCATTTGGTTATACCCAGGCCTTCCTGAACTCTTGGTCTGTTAAGCAAATCGAACACATTGTGGCATGTGCCAATAACTGTTGTCACAAGTTTGGCACCAACCAAGTCTACCGATTTCTGGTTGACGAAGAAGAGATCTGGTAAGGAGTGCAAAGACGAATGGCCAGTGCTGCAAGAACAGAGTCCTGGTGCGTTTCAGCTGAAGCGAAACTGGCTCCTGGTTTCAAGTGGATGAAAGGGAACGTGAATGGAACGGGTTTCTACAGGGTCCTCTACGAAAAGGAGAACTGGAAAGCATTAGCCAGTCAGTTGGTCGATGATCACAAGGTAAGCGTGACTTGCGATCTCATGCCCATCTTTGTCATAAGCCTCCAAATTTCAGGTTTTCAGCGCTTCAGACAGAACGTTGTTACTGGACGATGCGTTCGCTTTTCTACGTGCTGGCTATTTGGACGTTGATACTGTTTTTAGTTTATTGGAATACTTTCCCAAAGAATCCAATTATGGACCTGCTGATATCGTATTGGGCTACTTATCGAACATTAATCAGCAACTGTTGGAGTCCGAAGTGTATGTACCTTATCGAGTAAGGCTACTAGCCTGCCCTTCCACTACCTTACCACTGCCTAGTCTCGTTTTAGGAATACGTTCGTCAACTACTCTTACCCTTGTACAACCGTGTTGGCTGGGAACTAGCTGCGGGACACGAGGAGAAGCTATTCCAGGCCAGAGTACTGGGCGCTTCTTGCCGCTTCGACGTAGCCGACTGCAAATCTATGGCAGTCGGCCTATTTTGGCGGTGGCAGCATAAGAACATGCGGTAAGTGCTACCCCGTACTTGCTTATGTCACTGCTCACAACATACTTGGCTTTCAGTGTCTCGCCGGACTTGCTGGGTTTGGTGTGCGCCGAAGCCGTGTACAACGATTCACTCGTGGCTTGGGAAACTGTTTGGCACTTGTATTCAAATGCGACAGTGCCTTCAGAGAAGCTGACATATCTCCGCTCGTTGGCCTACGCTCAACAACCGTGGCGACTGAACCAGTAACCTTCGTTGCACGTCCGTTTATCACTTGATCAGTCCGTTTCTTGCAGAATTCTCAAAATGTCATTGCATCCAGACAGCATCAGACCCAATCTCATGTCCATGGTTGGGGCTCAGGTAGCTGCCAACCCGGTCGGCCGCCTGTTGGGCTGGCGCCATGTCAGAATGCACTGGGATGACATTATCAAACTGTAAGTCCATCCTTTCTTCTCATGCACCTATTCGCACGCCCGCTTTGCAGGGTGGAAACTACAAGCATTTTGGGTAACCTGATCAAAGGCACTATCGGCTTCTACAATACTCCGGTCGACTATGAAGAGGTAGACCACCCCGAGGTCACAGTTTCCAGCCCCGACGTCCTTTCTTTTCAGCTGACCGAATTCTTCCGAGACAAGGAGCTCGGTGGTAGCAAGGCCATGGTCCATGAGACGCTCGAATTCGTCAAGATCAACATCCAGTGGCGGCAGCTGAACGAACGGGCCTTGGAAAGCTGGCTTGAGAAGAAAGGTCTAGTCACAGCTTGGGAGGCATAGTGATAACTCACACATACTGATCCTTTAAAGACGGCATTTAAGTCAAGGCTTTTACTGTATGTACTAAAAAGGCAAATTTTTACAATCGTATTCCTAGAGAAAGAGAACTGTTTCCCGATATGCCTAACAACTTGCTATAGATGTCCCCCGAAGCCAAGAAACCATGAAAAATAAAATATAAAAACTGATCAATACAGACATTCGTCGCGCGAAAAAGCAAAACTATGATACGGTAAAAATGATAAGCAAAGTTTGCAAGAATCAGAAGTCGGAGTAATAAGGTGCGTCGGGGGACATTTCGTGACCTGCAGGACGGTCTTTATATTTGGCCTTGCGGATGGCAGCCAGTCTGACTCTAGCCTCGTCTAGTTCTCGTTCCTTCTTCAATACCTCCTCTTGCGCGTCCAAAACCTGAAACGGGCGAAAGAAGCTTTCAAGCTACTCCCTTCAGATATCTCGTGTTAAAACGCACCTGTGCTATTCCAGACACCATTCGGTCCGAGATGACCACCAAGCGTTCTTCTTCAGCATCGATGGCCTGTCTAGCAGCACGCACTAAATGTTCAGTAGCAATCTTGACTGCATTTCCAGCAGCCTGCAGGCGTTGCATGGCCTTTGAGTTCATATCAGCTTTGACCTTGCAGGCGACCAATAAATGGGCGGTCGATGAAGCCACCTAAAACCGAATGGCAGTGGGTGCAGATGGTAAAGCCGTCACAATCGCGCAATCGCTTACCTGCTTCGCAGCCGATATTAACTTCTCCTCGCTCGCATGACCTTGAACCAAAGCGTTAGCGGCTTCGCATAAGCTGTGCGTGGCTGCAGCGACCAATCGTGCGGCTGATATGAGTCCTTCCGACCATTGATAATCGTCCGTTTGGAAACGAGGCGCAGCATCCACCTGAAGCAACATGAACTATGTCAACAAGGAAAATTCCATCTAGCAAAATCATCGAAAAGTACATACCCTTCCTTGGGCGACCAGTTCCCGTTGGGCAGCGGAAGCAGCTTTCACTAAGGCAGCAACGGCAGTGGTAATTGATGTGGCCGCTTCCAAAATTTGCTGATCAAAATTCAAGTTAAAGTCGGCTTCCTAGGAAAGAGAAGGCATTCTTACTTTCACACAAACACACTTCCTTGTCACACAGAACACAACACCATCGACGCAACAGTAGGAGCCAGCTGATATGTCTGACATCTGGTTGAACACCAAAGCAACAACCCAAGAATATCAAACATATCTGCCAGACCCAACCATCATACTCGACAACTCAAATGAAAGATGCAACTGCCCTCCTTACCCTGGCACTTTGACGTGGTTTCAATAAGGCCAATTTCTGGGCAGCAGCTTCGATAGAATTAGCCGCTCCCAACAATTCGTTCTCCGCAATGACAGCCGGATCGGATGGATCGACCCAGTCGGAACCTTTCAGAATTTCTCCAAATGCAATCAAATCGGTGACCGCCTGCGCAATGCTGCGTGATGCTGGAATCAATAACTGACGCGAATCGCTCGTTGGCTTTTGCAAAACCTAGAAATAGAATGCTTTTATGAACAAAGTCGCAATATGCAAGCCGAGCCTACTCACCAGGTGTAAAGTCTGCAACAACTCGCGAACTTTAATGGCCACATCTCGACCAGCGTCCAAACAGCGGTACCGAGCTTCAGGACTTTCAGCAGCATATGCCGCAGACTGAAACGACCAAGTCAGTTCCTCGCTCGAATGAGAAATCATTACAGCTCACTCACCTTGACAGTTGCCAAAAGGTCATGAATTACTTTTCTAGCCAAGTTAGCCGCGGCAATAACGTCGTCTTGCAAGCACGACTGACCAGCCGCAACAGCCTTGGCCGTGGCATCCGTAATTGGCTTCGTCACGCGCAAGAGGTCTTCCGGAGGCACATCACGTAGTGGCTGATCGGCAGAGTCGTAGCTCTAGACAACACCAATTTCTTTCAGCGCGCCAACAAGCGTGTTGCAAACAGGCCCTTACTCGAATCTCCTGCGCTATGGCCTCAATGGCAGCTTCCAAGGCCCTTGTTCCACGTTGGTGTTCATCTTCCACAGTTTTCACGGTCTTCAGCAAGCTGGTAACGTTGGTGACCATAACCTGGAACAAGAAAGATCAGTCAATCTGAGATATCGCCCACGTGAAATATCAATCGGTACCTTAGCAGCTTCTTTCAGATATGCCATCGCAGGATCATTAAAACTCTTGCCCGATGCGTTCTTTGTTGCTTGAATCAAGTTCGCTAAAGCGGCGGCAACGTCTTTGACCGCATTGATGACTAGGACCTGAAAAAATCAAAATAACCTGCAATAGCACTAAAAGAACATTCCACGAAAAGAAACACGCACCTGAGCTTCGGAATTCTGAGATGTCAGGGCAGCGGCACCAGCTTTCACCACATCGGACAACTGGACAATGGTTCGAACCGCGTTCTGAGCCGCAACAGCCAACTGTTCTTGGCTAGATGCGGCTAGAAAAAGGATCAAAGGTCACTAGAAATATTAACACAGCTGCGATTCCGACTCACCTCCAGCTACCAGTGCCTTCGTATCTTCGACTAAGGCCTTCGCCGTTTTCAAAATGGCTTCTCGGTGATCAGAGAACACCTATAAAATGGACCGAATTTCAGTTTTCCCTCGTCGCACCCACCACGCAGAATCGTCTTACCTCTCCCTCACGCTCCGGGTTCAACGTGCCAGCCGTGGCGAACATGATCGTCGTGTCCAGGTCTCCAATGATGCCGCTGACAGTGGACGCAGCGTGGATGCAGGCCTGCGTGCCACGAGCACCAGCTTGCAAAGCGGCCAACACCAAAGCCACTTTCTCGGTAGTGATACGAGCCGACTCGGACAAATCCCGTTTAGACACTTGATCTCCCGGATTAGCGCGACATGCGCCGGCATTCTTCACCAAATCGATGCAGCCAGTTCCCAATTCTTGCACGCTGCTACGTATACGATGCGCAACCTATAGCGAAGTGCATAAACGGTCACTGCTGCGTCCGCAACAAATGTTCGTAGTCTGTGCTTACGTCAGGTCCACTGACAGTCGCAACAGCGCCACGAGTGTCATCGGCCAGTTGAGAGTAGTTCCTCGACAATTCCAAAGCCAATGGACCAAGTTCCTCCACGTTGGTGAACGAGCGAGCCACCATTTCTTGAGAAATGCGACTGATCTCCTTGCAGCAGTGAATCATACGTGTCTGATAATCAGCGTAAGAACCACCGTCGATGCTCAATGTCTCGTCGGTC
The DNA here is from genome assembly GCA_030248295.1 of Mesodorylaimus sp. YZB2_4. Taxonomy (NCBI): domain Eukaryota; kingdom Metazoa; phylum Nematoda; class Enoplea; order Dorylaimida; family Dorylaimidae; genus Mesodorylaimus; species Mesodorylaimus sp. YZB2_4. Next base: position 485,908 of record JASANH010000873.1, on the reverse strand, counting down.
TTGAAGAAAAAGACTAACTTGTTTGCGTTCAAGCGCCTTAGCAGGCTGAATCGTACCTTAGCAATAGCTTTGCTAATTTGATCGACCATAGTTGAAACGACACCAGACTCCGATATGGCTTCTCCAATGGTCTGTAGAATTTCATTCAATGCTTCACGCAAGCTGTCGCATCCCTCGTCAACCAAGCCGTGAAATTCCGCCGCTTTCGGATTGCCGCCCGAGTCCTTCGCGGCATACAGCAGCTGCAGCTGGCATTCAGCTGCCGTTTTGCACTGATCCAGTAAAGCCATTTGACGCCGAGAGTTCAAGATATTCGACGCAGCACCAATCACGCCGTCCGCCAATGGTTCGAAATAAATCATAATATCATTCACCTACAATATTCCCGAAATTAGTGTTCAACTCGATGAGTCGCGCTGAATACACTTCTTACCCTATGACCCAAATTCTCCGCTTCTCGTTTCGCTGCCATACGCAGGGGGTCGATTCGGTCCGAGATTTGTCTAGCGCTGTTGTCGGCTTGTTCCAAAAATCCCTATGAGCAAAAGGCATTGGTCAGCTGCTCCGCAGGCCTCTACGCACAGCAGGCATACTTGTTCAGTGTTGTTGGTGCGGGCAGCTAACGACTGATTGATCGCTGCCAAAGCCGTCTGATCAAGGTAACGAATAATGGTCGTAGTGCGCTCGATCGCCAGATCGCACTCGCTCTGACCAGGCGCTTTCTCCCTAAAAACACGAGCAACATGCATTTTCGTTTTCAAACCAAGGCTGTACGCATAGACTAACTTTATAGCCGCAACCAGGCTCTTGATGCTGTCCGAAACGATCTTCGAATGGTTTGCCAGTTGTTGCCACGTCGGTGGATCCTTCGGGTTCATTGCTAAAGCCTTGGCCGTGACGATCATCTCGCACGATCCATCCAACATGCCACCCGCCGCATAGATAATGGGCTGTTGCGCCTGTCTTCCTTGTTGACTGATTTTAGCCGGTACACCAGTGAATTCTGGAGAAGCCATGAAAGTTGACCAATTGTCCAGAGCGGCCAGCAGAGGCTGCGTTGCCATGGCGCATTCCCGTTTGTTGGGCTCATTAAAATCCTCGTCCAGTTTCTTGATCGATTTCAACAAGCCAGCAGTCGAACTTGCGAAGTCGCGAGCGCAGTTAATAAAATGTTTCTTCGCAGCTGGATTTTGTGAGCGGCTCGACGCATCTCGGCACATATTGGCCAGCGTGCTCGTGTGTTTTGCAACAATCGTCGCTGCCTCCAACACTTCAGATTGGCTTACACGACTGCTACTAATCCGCTCGCACGCCTCTCGCACAGCTCGCACGCTCTGCTCAAATTTTGCATTGTCCACCAGGGCCGGAGTTCCAGGGACGCTGTTCGGATCTGCCACACCCACCAAGTAAGCAGCCTAGAACCAACAGCTCGTCAGTACCAGCTAGCAAATCTAGCTAACCTACGTTTCAGTCTTACCTGCGCTGCAGCTTCTCCCAGACCAGACACAGCATGTGCCACCTCGCGAACCGAGTTGCAGAACGGTTCCAATTCGCCATTCTTCGCATGGTGCGCAATTCCAGTCATGCCGTCTCCCAGATTCTAGTAAGACAAGACAACCCCTCAAATACTTCCTACTGTTGAGAGTACACAATTACAATTATTACTCACCTTCGACTTTTCAGTCACCACTTCCAAACATTCGAAATAGGAGAATTCGTTCAACGGCTCCACGGGGTTATCAAGCAAGCGATACACGCTTTGGATTGTTCGCAAAGCATTATCGCATTCCTTCTGCCACGGAGCGCCGCTCGTACAAATATTGATCAGATGGTTCACGCTTTCTGTCACCTGCCTGGAAAGTCATAAAAGCCAGCTAAATTCCTCACAAAACGCATCAGTTTTCATTTGCCCACCTGGCGGCTGAAGTCAATTGTTGTTTAGCGGTCGGCGCATTCGGATCAGCGGCGGAGGATTTGACAGTAGATAGCAAACGAACCGATTGCTCAATGACGGCTTTCAAGGCTTCAACGATTTGTTCGCGAGTAGATATATCCTTAAAATGCAAGCATTCACACTTCGTCCCTTGGTCGTCGTACCTACATCACTTACCTGCTGATAATACGCGGCTTCCAAGCCGATCTGCGAAAATCTTTGTAAACATTGCACGTAGTATTGTGCGGATTCCGAAATGACGTGCGGAGGACCTCCAACGGTGCTAACCAAACGATTCGTAGCTTCCGTCAACTGGCTAGCCGATCGTAACAGGTCTTCCTGAGTTTCTTTTTGGCTACGTGAGCTAGGCCTGATCTGAAAAATGAAAACGTTCAGACAAGATGCGAGCAAACCGACCACATTTTTCTTACTTGATTGACATTGATTGTTGTCAAGAAGCTCGACGCAACTCGCATCGCGCCATCAACGTCCTGCTGACCAGGCAACTGGTTCACGCAAGTATTCAAACTAAATGTCACCGCCTTTGCCACCTGCAAAACCAAACAGAACAGATGTCAAACAGGAAAATCCTCCTATAAAAACCATCCATACCTGAGCCAAGCGTTGCTGATTATCCGGATGGCCAGGTCGTTCCAGGCACGTTTTTACTTCTTCAAACAAGCGCAAAGATTTGTCCATAACGTCTCTGGCCGCATCAATCAGACGATCTCCTTGCGCGTCTGGCCTTGTGGCGCAAACTGCGTGAACGGATTTCGTCAGTTGTCGCAAGCCTTCAGAGGCATCACGGGCGCTAACACCCACGTATTGCTCATCGCCCTAAAAACAAAATAACTTCGTTTATTTAGATAAAACTATTTGCGAAATTTTAACGTGTCATACTTGAGCGGCAGCAGACAACATCTGAGCCATCGATGATCCAACAGTCTTCGTAGACGTGGCCAGTTTCGAAGCAGCGCCTTCTGGCTGAAATCAAATTTCAGTAATTACAATTTGTCGATACTAAACAGCGAGAAAAATTACCGTTTCTCCCGGAACAGGATAGAGATGCTGTTCGATATATGATTCTCTGTATTCGATAAGTTCCTCGTCCAGTCGACGAACCACTTCGACAGCATTATCGATTTCCAAGCCGCTGCATGCATCCTGCGCCTAAGCCAATAGCAGGATGGGTCATGCTGCAATCCAGAACACCCATCATCATTTTACCTTTGTCAACGAGGTGCGAAGTTCAGCCAGCGATTCGGCCAGTGTCTTTGTTGCATTACTCAGTTGAACACTGGCCGCTTGATCCTTGACAGTAGGCACCGCAGCGCGACTTGCATTCACAAGGCGCCCGCCAGGCTGCAGGGTTTCTTGGCATACAGAAATTAAATCTAACTGTGCGATTTGGCTTTCCGGTTCCGACTGGCTCGTTCTCACCGCCGAAATGACGCGAGGCAGGACATCAGCGACCTACGGATACAATAAAGTACAATGAAAGTCCAACACTAAATAAAACCTTTCTTACGTCACGACATTGTTTCGTCAATTGCTCTTGGCTCTGAGCATTCGTGTTTGATGGCTCGCTAGCATTAGCAGCCGCGATCGTTTGAGCTGCTGCCGCCGCAGTGTTCTTCGCGGCCTGTTCCAAACGCTGAACTGTTCGTCGACGAATATGATCACGAGCAGCCACCCCCGTCGCTGTCCTCAAATCTTCGGCCGCCGATTTCAGAGCGATCTGATGTACGGCGTCGGGACTCGATGCGCAGCTTCTTGCCGCTTCGATCATGCGCGTTGTTGCATCAGCCAAATGCCGGGCAGCGCCCATAAGACGTTGATGATGATCAACATCTTCTTGCATCTGCGCCTCGCCACGGATATGTGTTACCTGAAAAAGACGCATACGGGCATCGCTTACTGGCAACTATAATTCGAACTTACCAGATGGGTGCTAGCTTCGGCCAAAACTTTTGCCTGTCTTATCATTTCTTTCGTCGGTCCAGTGTACGTTATCAGTCGATCCGCAGAAGTCATAACCGTGTCCAGATCCTCGCCACTTTCGATAACGCTCGTCGCCTTCTTCGGGCCACCCTTGATATGAGACAGCAGTCGATCCAACGTCGTGGTCACTTGACGGGCAGCATCGTGCAAATCGCCCACTGGTTTCTTCTCTTTGCACATTTCTGCGTCCTTGAGTAATTGCTCCACGGCTCGCATCACTTGCTTAGCAGCATCGGTCAATTGTTCCTGGCAGGCTTGGCTGTCGATGGTTGGCGCGACGACTTTTGTGCAGGCCACCAACTGCGACGTCGCGAAGGCGCATTGAGTTGCAGAGTGAATAATGCGATCATGCAAGGCTTGTTCTTCGCACGTGCTGCTCACAGTTTTCGCTTTCAAAACCAGCTGCGCCGTCGATGTGGCAACTTGCTTCGCCAGTTCTATCAAGACGTCCTGAAGCAAGTAAATCCATCAATCGTATTAGTCCAGAGTATACGAACCCAACTGAGCACATTACTTGATATTCCTTCTCATAATGCGTAGGCTCCTCCATCGTCTGAATGACAGCGTGACTCATATCACCGACTTGGCCAGCAGCCGTCAATACTTTCGTGCGAGGCTAAACGAAAAAACATGTTAAAAACATGGGGCGGCTACAACACAGAACATCGATTCACCAGACCACCTAAAGCACCACCCAAACACCACGCACGCCACCATATACACACACAACGGACCACCATCTAGTACCTCTCTAAACCGCCTTGGAGGAGGCGAAGGAGCCTCCTGCAAGTAAGGCGGTGGTGGTTGCACCTGTTCCTGGACCTGTACCAAAGTATAAGCATCAGTGATTTAACCAGAGGTGTATCTCAAAACTTGCTCGCTCACCTCTTTCTGTTCGGGATTAACAGAGCTCAATAGATCTGTGATAGCGCCGCACAAGCGCCTGGCCGCATCCAGCAAGTCATTGCCTCGTTCATCATCTTCCATCAAGGCGGCGACCGTCCTCACGCCCTTCGTCATATCAGGCAAGTTGCTGCTGATGGTCGAAATAGCAGCACCCACCGCAGTGTGATCGACCCGGTCTTTCACTAAAACGGAGCAACTACACATCACCATGTTGTAGTTAGGAGAGCAAAGCATACCTCCGGTCAGCTGAACCACTTGGGCCGTAGCAGCACCCACCGCAGCAAGATGGTCCGTCACTGTTGCCCGTTGAACACCCAGTTCCTTCTCTCGCCATTTTTGTGAAACCACGTCGTCCCCGATCGGGGGCAATTCAGCCTTGACTTCCAATTCTTCCTTGGCTCGTTCCACTTGTTTGATCGAGGCCTCGATCGTGCCCAGCAGAGCCCGTTGCGATCGATTGGCACTCGTGTCGACAATCTTCGGCTGTTGTCCTGGTGGTACGTGAGTCGTCGCCACATGACCACCCACTGCTCCGTACTGAGCTCTCGTCAACGAGCCAGTGCCGTAGGGTACTTCGCCGTTAAGGCCAGGACGCAGGATACCAGGCATAGCGATGCTGCCTTCTTCCGCAAAGCCTGGCGTCAACGTTCCGTGAGACATCAGCGTGGCTTTGGCAGGAGCCACGACGTCTTCCAACATCGTCGAGCCTTCATCGCCTTCGATTCCAAAATGATCTTTGGCTCTTTTCTACAAACCAAAATATCTCAATTCCCAAAGAACCTCTGCCATTGCATTGACTAACCTTTCTCAGGATGATATCGATGTATCCAGCGATCAGCTGGGCGATCTTTTCGCCCTCCGTCGTTTGCACGCTGTAGTATTGGTCTTGGTAGTCTCCGAAATCGAGTGTGAACGTGTTTGGTGAAGCTGCCCAACGCCTGACTTGTTCCAACGGATAAACTTTCAAAACTTCCTTTGTCTTCTCATCAACTCGGATCACGCAATCTTTGTTTATTCCCAGTAATCGAGGAGTCAGCTTGTTCTTTCCCTTCATTTTTTCCTACAAATAACTAGCAATGCAAGGTAAGTCAGGAAGAGAAACCAAATTTTACCTTGACGACAAAGAATGTCACACCGTATGTTTTCAAAGCGCGGCATCTGCGCACATATTCCACTTTCGCATCCAGTTCTGAACGTCCTCGCAGTTGTCGATATTCCTGAAACCAATACGAAACGAATTCATGAATCTTCCAATTTTTAAAGCCAGGGCTTACCATAAGTATACGCCTTTCTGCATCCTTAGTTTTCAAGTATTCTTTTGGCAAGAAATCGCGCAGACTAAAACAAAACATAATCAATCATCCCCCAACCAGCAGCCGAATTCTTTAGACTTACTCCAAAAATCCGCTCCTGTGCTTCGTCTCCACATAATCGCCAAACTGAATTTGGCATTGCAATCCGGCCAAAGAAAATGCTTCATCGCGTGCTACAGGATGCGCTCCTTCCAAGACTCCATCACGGCACTGAAACCCGTCATCAGACATGATTAGATCACAGGAGCATTGCACGATCCACTTGCTCTGGCACTGAGAAACCCCGAGCCTCATAAAGCCTTCCCCAGCCCCACTCACTATTGTCTATTTACAACCTGTCAAGGCAGACAGGGAGACTAAAACAACAATCGGCCGAGCAAATATATCATCCCCTTGATTGCAAAGCAAACACCCATCGCTGTTCCCCAAATAAACATACCTGAACGTATAACAAATTCAATTGCACAGGATCCCTGGCGTCGATATTTTGATCGGAGAAGAAGAATTTACGCCTCAACAACAATGTCTCTGTCTCTTCGATGCCTTGTTCGCGAAGTGTTTTCGACTGATCAACCCAGTTAACTACAAACATAACCCCATCATAAAAACCAGACACACACACAATGATCAATTCATACTTTCTTCGTCCGTGTGCAGCTGTTTCCTCAACTGCTCCATTTTCTTTTCTTTCGACCTTCCCAACGTTAACGTGTTTACGAGCGATTTATTTTCGTCCCTGCTACGCAACGAAAGCTGGGATTTGTCCCAATCTCGTTCGCTGACGCCTTCCCGCACTAATGAATATTCCTCATGATTAGTTATGCCTATAACAGTCAAGCTGTGACCACACCACACGGCACCCTTGCAAGTCACACTGGCTACCAATTCTCGTGCATATGACCACCATCAGCTGGCCCACCGGCTGACTGTCGTCGACTAACAGTGTCTTGACCGTGCCATCCAACATGCGCACTTTCAAGGTACGCACTTTCTTCTTATACTCCAGCAAGTCCTGCAAAGACAAAATGCATCAACTATCCACCTTCGCGCCCTACTAGACGCTATAGGCCATATGTAACAACCCTCGAGAGAAGTTTGGCGAAATCCCAAACCCAAACTTACCCCAGCTCTGACGAGGTAATATTCCAGACTCTTCCCTCCTTCCATCCACACTCCTTTCTTTGGGTCGTCGTCGGCCAGGAAGAGACCGTAATCTTTGGCTGAAACGCGAACGATCACTTGGCTTCCTCTCAATTCGATAAGCAAACCGGGCCAACTTACGATTTCCTAAATTGGCCGTTTCTGGCATTTTCTGTCGAATCATCATGCAGGCATCGTAGACGGACGTATGAGGATCGAATTTCATCGTCTTCACGATGCCACTTTCGGCAACGCGCACCTTCAACGATATGATCGCCATGGTCGCTGTTGCCGATCGACGCACTGTCTAGTCGAAGGCGAGCCTGCAATCAAAACGAGCACGAAATCACTGATCGCCCATTACCACACACGACATCCTAGGCAAGACCATGCGCTTGTTTCAGGGCCTTTCGACACCATCCTACATGCAAAGCCTCCAATACCGACCAAACCTAGGCTTTACCCTGTTTTTGACAACTGAATAAAGTGAGCAATCGCGAGTCCGAGAAGACATAGGTAAAGTTAGACGCCGAAGAACCAGAGCGACAGTAAGAGTCCAAGAAATTCGGGTCTTCGAGTCGACGTTGCTGCTGAGCGAGGATCCGACCGCTCGTTGGCTTCAAGTAGTCTCACAAACAAGCCAAAACCCGACGGCGGTTCTAGTCAATTGATAAAATTCGATTCCGACTGAACGTCCAAAGATGGCGTCTCTTCCTTTTCGAGAGACGGATGGGCGCCCAGCGACCGAGCGCTAGTAAATTGCGCCGAACGATCGCGCCGCGTCCAAAATGTAATTGGCCAAGGTCCCTGGCGAAAAACGGCCGCCGCTCACGGTAACGAACGCCTCCAGATCGAACTCGGCGATAAGCCGATAAGCCTTCCCAAATAAGAAGCAAAGAAAATTGCCAAGTTGCACCCAAGGCGTCGCGAACCAAGGGTTAATCGAAACCGCAGCCCCGCGGTCTCAGATAACGCCTTACACGTCTCCCACGCCAAAATGGATGAAGCCATTTCTCAAAGACCCCTTTATCGTTCGGCCACTGCCTGTGGCGCCCGTCAGGTACGGTCCACGAAGTAAACGGCCATTGCTCATTCTGACACAAGGCTAACCCGCGGAGACCGATCGCCATTGCCGGACTCTTCCGGCGAGGACTCGCGTACAAGTGTTATTTCTAGCATTCACAATTTTATAGGGCACGCCTAGACGACAGTGGTCGAGTATAGCCCTGACTTCTCGTTTGGTTCCCCGAGCACTCGTTTTCTCATTCTAGCAAGCCACGCTCCCAGACTTTAAACCGAGGGCATTTGGTGAACACACAACGCATCCACTTCATACACGCACTTTCTTATAGTAACCCTATCGGTGGAGCGATTTTCGCTTCTTTCATTCTCGACCGCCGTATGTTAGGTTGGCCCGGGTCTGGTGTGCAAGCTCGGTTGTGGCGGGGCACATCTCGCACGAAATCAACAAACCCTATCCGCCCAGTCCCTGAAAAGAGGCTCCTCACATCTCCAGCCGCGATGTCCCGGGCTTTCGCTGCCTGACTTTTCCTCCTCCTCCTCCTCGTCGTAGGCTCCTCGTGGTCGACAGAAGCAAGCAGCTGTTGCCTTTGCTTGCACCCTCCTCTCGTCCCAAATACCAACGAACCAGACGCCCGACGTTCCTCCGCTCTTAACGAACCAACGCAATCACCCCGTGATTCAATCGGACCCATTATAAGTCAGACCTCTCCCCACCAAGCCAAACAAGACACGCCCGCTTAACGCGGAAACAATGGCCGAAACAACACCCCGCCGTCAATGCTAATACCATAATCAGGCCACGGTTGAAACAAGCCACAAGTGCCCATGGACTCGCGTAAGGGTTCCTTCCCAGCTACACAACACAAACCAAGTAAGCAATCGATTTTTGGTTAAGCGACTTTCTTGCAGCCTTTGTTGAAAATAACAAAAAAGAACAATTCCAGTTGCCCAAGGAAAGATAAATTATGGGATCACCGACCACGCGTTTGTCATTTTAGCAATGGCTCACCATGTCAAAACGACACGGCATTACCAGTTAAATATACATAATTGACAGAGACCATTTCAAGCACGAGCCATGACGTAATCGATACCATTTTATATGGCTGCATTGGCGGCATATATCACAGCGAGCTATTTTAAGCCACTCAACCTCCCTCACTCGTTAGGCGCCTACTTTCGATCATAGCCGACTCGTTACAGCAGTTGCTGTCGCTTCGATTCAATTCGACGAGCCACGCATCTTTTCAAGCATAGCATACTTCGCGCCTAAAGGTTGCCCTGGAAAACGCGAAATACGACAAAAGCATTGGAATAAACAGCCGGCTTATCCAGTTGGCTCATCGGACAAGTTACTCAAGCCGCCGGTAATGCTTCTTTATTGTGAGTGAATACCTTTCAATGCAAACCAACGCGATTAAAAACCCTGGAATGTGGCCAACAAAAGCTGCAAATTTTTAGATGAATTTTTGCTTCAGCAACCGGATCGTCGTTATATAATTAGAAACAGCGGTCCCCTTCTGACTGGAATGCCCAAGCTCGTCATATGTATCGATTATTTTAGTCATACGATAAAAAATGCAGTGAATCATTTCGGGGCTCCTTTAAGAGCATAACATGGCCATATACATCTGGATTCTGATGACCATTTTTCGGCTCTACTTTACTGCAGGCCGCCGGACAATAAACCTAACTTCCTGTTTTCTCGCCCAATTCTACGGCGGCCGAGTACAGCCGTAAGAGGAAGGAAACTGGTGATAGGATAGGGAAGGGTGGGGCGATATTGCAAACAATGCAGTCAATCTCCAAGCCTTCATCCACAGTGGATTTTCACCAATTAGGTCACACAAAGCTTGCTCACCTCTTGCCAGATCCGATGCAAATCCACAAGAATTTGTTCGAACAAAATCTCAAGCGCAGCTTTTCCCACGTTGCGGAGTCCAACTTTCACTGGCGCCTCGGGCGACGATTGCTTTAAGCAAGCTTTTATGCCCTTGACGTCAAGAACCAAGACCTGACACACTTTTCTGGCACGACCAAAACGCGAATAATGTAAAATGAAAAGAAAAGAAATACCACAAAACTGTCATCGAAGCCGGTGGTGCGCACCGAGTAGGCGCGTTCTTGCTTCTATAACATATCAGCGGGAATTCAAATTTCCGACTCTACGATGGGCTGAATCATAGCGCGTTATTCATAGTCGTATTAGCACTAAGTCGGGGCAGACATTTGCGTGGGCGCTCCAAAGATATATATCAAAAAAGAAAAGTTATATATGCACAGAAAAGTCCCAAAAAAGCATTAAACTTAACTAAGCCAAAAAAGGAATGAACCCATAAGTTAATCTTGCATAAAAGTAAAACTCATGCACAATACTCTATCACAAGCTACACAAAATGCACAGAAATGGTATCAGAAATTGAAATTTGGCGGTGGCGGTGGTATGGGCGGCGGTGACGAAGGCAGAATCATGTCTTCCAACTCCAACAGACGCACTTTGATTTCCATATTCAACAGCATTTCCAAGTCCTCCTCGGCTTGAGATGACGTCATTTGCTCGTTCAGTAAAGCGAACAGGCCATCCACCCACAAATTATACTAAAACAAAGGACTCGTAATCGGTATCGCCTCGTCACAAGGCACTTCACACTAACAATGGCCATATCAGGGGCTTGGAAGTTGAAGCAATCGCTCTCATAACCCGCTTGATTATTGACAAAGATGGAAAGCGCCAGCGAAGGAGCTCCGACCTTTTTCGACTTGGTATCCCTCGCGATGAGTGGACAGTCAGGGCCAATGGCTATCTTCTCAATGTCCGAAATTAGCACTAAAATAAACATTATTCCCATTAGTCCCAATCCACTCACCGTTGAAAAATCATCAGGAAACTGTGCCCGCATTTCCTGCTTCCTCAAGCCAGCCAACTCTACTGTACCTTTGCTTTTCATATCTTCAATCTTAGGAGGCTGCTTTTCGTCGCAGTCTTCGTACAACAAATATTGTTCAGTAGGGGATAATTTCCAGTGCCAAAATTTGCCTACAATAAGCCAGATAGCTGGTAACACTACATACACTCCTATGTTTCATAAAAACCAGGCCTCCAAGACCAACCAGGCAACCAACTAACGATAAGCTAAAGCTACTTGCTTGCACTTACCTAAGGCTCCTATCAGTCACTCTAAGGAGGGGGTCAAGGCAGAGGTGATCCCTGTTTATATACTCGCTTTTTCAAGTTTTCGAACTGTTGGGTTGAAAGTGGCAGCTAATGTACACAACTCAGTTCTTCAACTCACGGAGAAGAAATCAGGTGAAGAAGGGAGTTCGAACCCTGGAGCTCCCAATAGGCAGGCTGAGACCTTATCACTGAACCACCCGCCGGTCCATACAGACTGCAGAAGTCTCGCCTGCACACCCTTCGCCACCAAACTCAACATACGCTCGTACCTTTCTCGCGTGCACCTTTCGCCCCACGACCGTATTTCACAAAAGTTTGTCCCAGCTTCAAGCCGTTCAGCCGATTGGCTCGTACCAATAGAAGCATGTCTGGTTTTAGCCTCTGTTTCAGTTCCCTGTAAGTGCACTATACTGTAGACAGCAGGCATCACCCTTACACTATTCTGCAGAATATAACTTGCCTTGATTCCTATTTTCTTCCCCCCCCCCCCCCGAAATCCTGACATTTCACTTACAAAATAGGCCTTGATTCCGACTCGTATTTTTCTTTCAAGGCGCGCTCGTGCTCGCGAATCTTTTGTATCTCCGAGTAACTGTATTTACGGAACAGCTCGTCCAACAGATCGAACGTCCGCGGTTTTTCGTCCAAACTTCGTTTCACTTGTTCCTCGATTACATGAAGAACCTATAAGCAGCGCAATCAATAGTTCAAACTAACGCCCCCCCCCCCCGTCCCAATCCACTCACCGTTGAAAAATCATCAGGAAACTGTGCCCGCATTTCCTTCCACATCTTCCCGAACAATGCCAGCACACGAGACGCCAGTTCCTCGAATGGATACTCATGCGTCAAAACGACCTCGTAATAAGTTCCTCCTTCGTCTTGGACCACAGGTTCACCGACATTTAGCAGACTCAGGAGACGACAGATAATCTGCACGCTCGTCTGCACGAACGGATAATCATGACCGGCAGCTCGGCAAGAGTTTTCCAGTATGATCTAAAGCCATAATAATCAACATCAGTATCTCTTCATGAAACAGACTCCCACCGCAATCCTCTCTACCCGCGCGTGGTCACATATGGCCCCTGATACGTGCGACCTATGTAACTGAAGTAAGTGCCTCCTGTACCAGAATGGGATCGAGAGACCACGAGCAAGTATGGGCGAGGGGAGGCCCCCTGTTGGGCCGGCCAGGACATTGAACCCTTCCTCTCGATCCCCACCTCAGGTCCAGCAGGAAGAAAGAAAAGGAAGGAAGCGAAAGCGATCAAATTGTATGTGGGCAGGACCAAGACCTGACCTGACTGACCAAGAAGACCTGGCCTCTAAGCACAGGCCGATTGTCCAGCCAGCCTACAGTACTGTACTGCATGTTAATAGTGATGCAGCTCACTCACTCGACTCGACCCAAACCTGACCTGGCCTGACCTGTCTCACACGCCATTAGACGATGATGGCTTAGATCAGGCTTAGGCGATCTGATCTGATCTCTACCCCCTGCCTACTCCCACCTCCCCTCCTCCCCTTCCTCTCCCCCTCCAAAAAACCCCCCTCTAACCCAGTCGACCTTGCCCATACTTGACCACGAGGGGTTACCAACGTCGGATTCACCGTCACACCTATTGCTGGGGGAGTGACAGGTTCAGCTTTGGCACTAATCCAAAAACCCAGGGCAACCAAGTCATTCCAACTTGGTCTGTGCACGACGGACGGTGCTCCCAGCCCCGTGAAGAGTCGATTGACAGACGAGTCTCAACCAGAGCCTCCACTGTCCTCTCTGCATGCGCAGGTCCCATGTGATCCAAGAAAGACGTGCGAGTCGCGTAACCGGAATTGCAGTGCGTCCTCAAGCGGTCCCCAGACAGAAAAGGTTTGATTTCTGATTTGATCCCTAGCCCCCCCCCATCCCAACGATTCGGCCCCAAAATCTCTTGACGAGGGGCGGGTTGTCGTCAGACCCCACATAATGATACTGCTTGCTGCTCGAACACACCCCATCCCAGGAATATCCCACTTACCCTGGCCAATCTTTCCGGATGCTGTCGAGCCAAATACATTAGACATTCCAATGCGAGTAGTCCAGGTGGAAAGAGCTCGAAATCAGCGACTGGATTTGTCACGTGCTAAAACCAAAAAATGGCATTCCACCAAGTTTTCCAGACTATCATTACAACTTACTCTGAATCCCAGCTTTTTATAGTCCTTCGCAATCAAAGCCGGGTTGTTGCGCCTGCTCGAAGTCGGACTCAATGCTCCGCCCGACGATCCATCTCCGCTCCCATTTGGAGTACCAGCACCCGAGCCACCACTCCCGCCACCAGTAATATCCAATGCTAGTTTTCTAAACTCATTCACTTTCTCAGCGGTTGGCTAAAAAAAGTACAGCACGTTAGTTCACTCCGAACAAAAGACCACCTGACGTCAAACCTTTGTTTTTGCACGGGTTTCCAAAATGTTGAGTGTTAGACGTTGAAACACATAAAGCTGATAGGCCAATTCTACTCCAACGTTCCGATCGCGGAGAACATTGTTCGCAATCGCACTGCGAACCGGTTTGCTATTTAACAGCTAAAAAAACAGATAAAATCAACACTCGTTTCAGAAAACCAAACCAAAAAGGTACTCACCGCCGCTGTTTGTTGTTTCTTCGTTTCATGATTCGTTTTAGCAAACAAAGCATTCATCAGAGCTAATGCCTGCTGTTGAACAGCACTATCCGACTTCTCCAAATGTCGAACAAGGCCTTCCAAGGGCACTTCCCGTTCAACAAAGTGACCATTACGGCTGCAAAACACACTTAATTTCAAAACCAAAACGGCACTTGTCAAAGTATGACTCACCTTCCATTTACAATGGCCTCCAATATCGCCATAGCTACGCTTAGCGCCTTCGGCTTCTCCCATTTGCTCCGACCGGAAACGTAGTTGGCTATCTAAACGTACTGCTTGGCACTGCTTCCATGTATTCACAGGGTCAGAACACAAACATACCTGGCCAATCAGCGTTTCGCTGACCGTATCCCAGCTCGTGCCACTGTTCTCCATTAGCCTCCAGTACGAATTCCAAAGCAGAGCTAACGGGTGGCCAGGCCTTTCTGGTTCAGGCACGTTGGAAGCCGAAGGTGATACCCAACTGCTCAGATTGAGCGACCCAGTTTCGATAATGGTGGTCATCAAAGACAAACCGTTTCGAGCAATAAATTCATTAATAAAAGTGGGATCATTCATCGCATCGCACAGAACCTGTAGCATTTGCTCGAGTTGAGTGATACCCGACGATTGTTCCTGTTGGTGTCGCCCCTGCCCCTGAGAATTATTTTGCTGTTGGCCGAGCCACTCGTACAGAATCGCGCTCAGCTTCCACTGAAATGGCACCAATAACATTGAGGCATACCAAAAGAACGTGTTCTAGTGACTTACTGCAGATGTGGTCAGTTTCAGCACTTCGCCGTTGACGATTTCGTTCCGGTTCTAGAAAGAAGGCTTGCTGCTTGTAAACTTATGGCTCAGAAAGAGAAAAATGTCGAAGAATTCCCCAAAAAGGCAGGCTATTGGCCGGAAGCCACCAGCTACTGCGCATCAAGACCAACCGCCTGCAAAACAGCTGGTTATGTAGCTGGCAGTGTTTCTCTGTGATTGGGGCCCTGTTTCACCCGCTCCTCCTTCCGTCTTCCCCAGAACGGATCCAGAGGATGGAAGACTGGTAAAACAGGGACTGGGTCTCTCGAGGACGGCTGTAGAGAAGAAACAGTGACACGCCAAACCAGTCAGGTTGATGTTTCACCGGTCTTAGACTCCTGCTTTGACTTTTCCGCAGCCTTGCCGTGCCCACCAATGGTCAGTCTCTGACTCAGGGAAACACCACCTCTGAGGCGAGGGTAGGGCTGCCCAGAATGCACCAGGATCATCATACCTTCTCAGTAACATATAGCTTCGGCCCCCTCGTGAACTGCAATTCGAAATTTTCTGGGGAAGGCAAGTTAAACCTACAAAAAAACCATCGTTTACTCTAGCCTTGATAGCAAATCATGCCCTCACCTGTGGTCTGAGCATAATTCAGTCACAACATTTACCAACGGCTCTTTCTGAAACGGGTACTCTCAGTAACAAGAACACCGGGACTCCCTTCAACCTACCAGATCCAACTCCAACAACTGCGACAGCAAAGACGGCGGCTCCACAGACAAATATCTGGTCAACTCCGTATCGAAATGTACACCGACTTTCCGAACTGTATCGCTCAATCGAGGCAGAAAATATGGCTGCGGTATGGGCGGATAAAACTGGGCCATGCTACCTGGAGTCCACTCGGCTAAACAAAAAAGATGCAATGCTCAAAGAACCAAAAAACGTGCAATATATTCGGCTTTCACCAAATTCTATCCAAAATAACTCGCACACCAGGGCTAAGGACTTAAGACTTTATTTTCTCAAAAATCTTCCACTGAAAACTTTCAAATCAAAAATCACTGCAATTTCTCTTTTGGTTTAGGCGACGATTTGAATTTCTTTTTCTTTTTCGGCGATAATTGCCCATTTTCTGCCTGACCGCCCGCAACTGCCTTCTGCTCATTCTTCTTTGATGTCTTGCGCTTCTTGGGGGAAGGGTGCCCATTGGTTTCACCTTTATCCGCAGATTCCACGCTCTTCTTTTGTACTAATGACTTGGACTTCTTGCCTTTCTTCCTTCCATTAATCTCTTTGTGACGAGTGGATTGCGCTGTTTGTTGTTTGCCTTGAGCCGGTGATTTCAGCTTCTTCTTTGCCGGTGTCTCATTGTTCTCCGCTTCGCCCTCGCGCTCCGCCTTTCGTTTGCCTTTGCGCTTCACTGAAAACAGATTATCCTTTCCTTCACTTTGATGACCCTTCAACTGGCCCGTACCAATTGCAGCATCGTCGCCAGTACTTTTCGGAATGTCGTTTGACAGCTTTTTCAACTTGGCCACAAAAAATCCATCCATATTGTGTTTGTGAGGATAGTAGCGGCGACACTCCTTGATACTCGGGTGAAATCGGTGGGCACGAAATCTATTAATAGGGTCATACTGTAATAGTACCAGTTGTACACCATCTGCAAGAACATACTTCGTGAATCCTTCTTCACCAAATTCCAGACCCGTGGACACAACTTTCACGTGTCGTTTCTTCAGTATGTAATCGATAACGGCCTCGTTTTCCTCCGCCAGAATCGAACAGGTTGAATAGACTAAATAACCACCACTTTTCGATTTTGCGTTCAAACAGTCGACAGCGGCTAGGATCAACTCCTTTTGTAAAGTGGCGCATCGCTGAATGTCTTTTGCGTCCTGAAAACGATGTGTTTTGCAAAAGAAAAAGAATAAATGATTTAATAGCCCACTTTTGAAACTTTGACAGATTGGTCCTTTGAGGTAACGCCGGTGCCGCTGCAGGGAGCATCCAATAAAACGCGATCAAAACTGCATCCTTGAATCTGGAAATTGTAAAACCAAGTGAGAGCCCTAAAAGTGGCCAAAGAAAACAGGCATACTTTTGGCATAACTCGGCCATCCATATTTGTAACGCAGCAGTTGTTCACACCCAGCCGATGAACATTGGCCAGAACAGCAGCGCATCGATCTTTGCTGGCATCATTCGCCAACAGCAAGCCCGAATTCTTCATCAAAGAGGCGATATACGTGGTCTTTCCACCAGGCGCAGCACAAAGGTCCAAAACACGTTCGTTTTCTTGAGGCGCCAATGCCATAACTGGTAAAAAGCTGCTACCGCCTTGCAACATATAATGGCCGGCCAAATACTCGGGTGTGGCACCTAAAACAATGTCTTTAAATTCAAAAACGGTTGAAAAGTAGAAAACCTACCTATAGGCACTTGCGATTCATAAATGACCAGCCCAACTTTCGACCACTTGCCGATCGGATCCAGATTGACGCCTCGGTTAATCAGATGCTGCAAACAGGTCAAACTAGTCTAAACAAAAGCGAACATAAATCAAGTGAAGTCTCACTTGGGCCAAGTCTCGTCGTCTGGTTTTCAACGTGTTGGTCCGTATCGTTACGGGGCGTTCGACCTCGCTCGCTTCCAGATACTCGATCAACTAAAACCCTGCATGGCTAATAGGACACGGCAATCCCGCACGGAACATCACTTACTTCGCCTACGGGGAACATCTCCATTAACTTCTCCATCAAGAACTCGTTATATCCATAATATAACGAACAATCCCTCGTCAATGTTTCCGTGTACTCTGATCGGCTCCTAAAAGTGAAACATGCTTCGATTCGG
The DNA here is from genome assembly GCA_030248295.1 of Mesodorylaimus sp. YZB2_4. NCBI lineage: Eukaryota > Metazoa > Nematoda > Enoplea > Dorylaimida > Dorylaimidae > Mesodorylaimus > Mesodorylaimus sp. YZB2_4. The sequence continues at coordinate 468,152 of JASANH010000873.1, read as the reverse complement.
ACCGTGGCATGCAGTTAGTCGCATGCTTACCTTCCTTTTTCGGCCTTTCTTTGAAAATCTTCCAAAATAGAAACCACGTCCCTAATACGCTGACGAACGATGGTCAGATCGGCTTGAATTGAATCCAAATTAGGATGTTCGTGCTGTAAATTAAGTTCAGTCTCTTCCGCTGCGGCCAGTTTTGCATCCCTGGCTTTCCTCCGTTCCAACTTTCTGGAAGCTTCTTCAATGTCGTCGTCTTCTTCTTCGTCTTCCTCATCATCGTCGCTGACCTCCACATCATCATCATCCTCATTTTCATCCGATTCCGCTGATAATGATGAACCAGCGTCATCGCTTTGGTCGTCAAAAAGTTGACCCGCGCTGGCTGCTGGCAAAGTCGCTTCCTCGTCTTCCGAATCCTCTTTAGACTTTTTCTTACCAATCGATTTCTTCGATACGATTAGCTTACCCATTTTCTGATTAGCTTTTACCATTTTCTCCTCAAAATTAGCAGCGACGGTTCCAAAAAAACTGTCCCAATTTGATCAAATCTTGATTCATCGCTTTTCTACTTGTCCCATACAGTCTCCGATTGATGCTCAGGTACATCGGTAACAGCGCTCATTTCAAATCTCGGTGTTGGACCCACGACATGGACCCCCTACTCCCGCCGTCCAATTCACCCATCCCAAGAAACTCCTCCCTTCTTCCACGCTTGCTATATTTCAGGGCAAGGTTTAAAAGCATAAAAATAAGTGACTGTCATTTTCATACAGAATAAACCCCCAAAATTGAGAGTAACTTGCAGCATAAGCGAACCAGTGTAACAGATACGAATGACCATAATAAACAGCATGACCTCGTCCCAAGCACGCTAGTACGTGAAAAAAACTTAAAAAACGATTGGTGCTCGTACCAGCCGGCTGCAACATAAAAATCACAAAATCCTTGAAAGACCACGAACCACTGCCACTATTTCAAGCGTTGCGTGATACTAGCCAAAGCAATTGCAAATGCTTGCACGGGTGCGAAAGGCGACTCGAAGTCCAGCGTGTATCCTCCGTTCTCGATTCGCCCAAACTGCATCACCTGCAAAACAATACTTTCTTGACACCAAACCATCCCTTATAAGCCATTCTAGTCCGTACCTGCTTATTTCGGTACTCAATCTGAAAGTTCTTGGCCGACTCTTGGGTCACACGTCCACCGAAATCCAGCTGATACACTTGCGCCACCTCGTTCCAGAATGGAGTCTTATTATTCAAAATCAATACCTCGCCTTCCGCGCCCGCTGGCTCGTGAGATGCAGATGTTGCAGCGGGAGCAGCTGCAGCATTGCCAACATCGCTCGCTTTGGCACCGTCGGCAGGGCGGCTGGTACTGCTCGTAGAATGCACGTTATTGTTATTGGATGGATCCAGTAGCGAACGAATTCGAACAACCTGAAAAAACAAGACTCGTGTCCACAATAGTTACCCCACTAGACTGCACACACCCCATACCCGATTCAAAAGATCATTCCGAACTTCGTCCAGCAGATCATTTCCGTAACTGATTCGCGACTCCAACTGCACAACTCGACCAGATACTTCACGCAAACGTTGGCACAAAGCCGCCGATGGCAAGGACCGTTCACTCGACACGGTTGCTCGCCTACTCGGCGATGAGCTGCTCTTCGAACAGGTCGACTGCGACACAGCGTTCGCAGTCTGATTACGACGATTGGCCAATTCTATGGCCAGTTTGTGCAACCTATAGAAAGAAGGCAGTCAAACAACGCGCTTAACCATACACTGCACGTCCTCCCACGCCCCCTTGAAACCCCGGGTATACCATCAGGTAACAAAATCACTCCTTACTTGTCAACTAACGACGACACTTCCCGCAACTGCTTCTTTCCCGAAACACCGCAAAACGTACTAGTGTCAGGTCTATCAAAAGCAGCTCCGGCTGTTTGAACTGTATTCAATAAAGCAGGTGCAGAAACAGTCGGCGGCACTAGGTCGGCATTGGCACGCTTTTCGACATTTTCAACCAACGAAGCCACTTCGTCCGCATCGATATAGTCCAATTCGTCGTTCACAGAGCTCCACCAGTCGGATCGCAAAGGCGCCGTCGCACTGGCACCACCAGCTGCCGATTTGGTTGCCTGATTAGAGCTGCTATCTGAATGCTATAAAGATAAGAAAGTCATGAAAGGCGATCAAATCGCACCAAACTTTTTAACATTACCTTGGACGGGTTCTCGACCACAGCGTCGATGTCTTTCAAAGCCGTTGCAAACGCCCTCATTTTCTGCATATGCCCATCGACGGCGGATTTTAGCTCAGCGAATTCTTCCATCAGTCTTTCCAAAGCCTTCTCTTCTATGGCGCAGGCGTCCTGGTACGTGTCATTTGTTGCCCGATTGTTTCCGAACAAATTGTTCCCAGCATTTACCACACCAGCGAATATCTCGGCGGGCAAGGGTGCTATGACCGGGCCGTCGTCTCCCCCGTGACTGGACAATAAATTCTCGTCGGCTGGATCTGCAAGATAATAGCGTTCACAATGATCCCCACGAAACCCTCCAGAACCCCTTACTAGCTTCACTGGGATCCGGTTCGTTTGAAGGCAACGGTCCAATAGTCGAATCGATTGATGGGGCGCAAGTTGACAAATCGACCAAATGGACAGTCATCTGACGCGGCTGAAGATGCAATACGCTCGTTTTGTACATCACTTGGCCGATGTATAGCGGCAGGAGTGAAGTATCGATACCGATCATTTTGAAGCGCGTGCACCACACGTTCGACGTGACTAAAACCAGCTTCCTTTTGGTCTGAAACAGAACAAGTCATGAGACGAGTGACACGCTTCAACAGAATTATTTACCTCTCTTGGCGTCAACCCTTGCGGTGATTGCGACTGGCGGGAAACAATAGCCTGAATTTGACGTTTGCTACGTCTCCACACCGAGTCGCGTTGCAAACCTCCTCGGGTGAACTTTGGAGTTAATGGCGGTGATGCAGAAACTTCTCTGTGACTGCGGCGAGTGTTTTCTAAAACCAACAAAAACAAGCACTACCGATCACAGAACCAACCAGCAAGCAACACTCACCAGGAAAATGCAACCATATCTCGAACTCTGGTCTCAGCTTATTTGTCAGCTGTCCTCCGAGAACAGGCACCAATCCACCAGCGTGTTCGTAACATAGTTCCCAAAAAGGTGATTGATTCGAATGACTGGGCGATGGACGTATGGTGCAGAAATAACGATAAGGCGTCGGCTTACAGACGGCTCGACAGACATCTTTCGTGGACGGAATGTTGCACTGAAAAGCCAAATCTAAACGTGGGATCGAGCCACGCAAAATAGCTCATAACTTACTCTGAGCATATGAGTTGAATGCGAGCGTATCATAACCTTTTCTTGAGCGGGCAGAGGTAATTCGTCGATTGCGGTTTCAGTTTCGTCAATCAACGAGCGCCAAACAACTCGAGACGATAGCAATCGCAGTGAAGGAATGTCCCAATATAACCTCCCTACACGCAAGAGTCCACCAACCGAAACGAAAATAGTTTGGTCATCGTACGCCCAAGCAAAACCATTCACGTTGGGCTAAAAAGATCAACAATCGTGACGAAGGATGTCTCATCAGGACCGTAAAAGCCCAAGACGTATGAACCTTGTTTCCAAAACCCTTGCCTTATTTTCGCTAATTCCTCATCACTAAGATAATAAAAACAGTGCAAACACCTTTTCTAAGACACCTTGCCACCTGTACAAACTAGCAAGAATAGGCGACAAGCTAATTCAAACAGCCGAAACCCAGTAACATACTTCGCCAGGCGGTGACAAGCATTCTCGTCTCAGACAATTGCCTTCTGCGTCATAAATAAATAACCAACTGCCGATCGACTCGCGATGACCAATCAAGGCCAAATATCGTTCGCCGATGGACCACCGCATTTGATGAACTGAAATAGTAGGTGCAAGAACACGTCGAAAAGGAAGCATGCCACAACTTAGCAACCACCTACTTTCTACATCAAACGTTCGTATCCTCGGATCGGCATCATCACAGTCGTCCATTAAATAAAGAGTATTCTCGCCCAACATCAAAGCAAGAGTCGGCTTCACACCATTATCACGATAAGATGACCAGGCCATCAGGCGGACAGGCTTGCCACGAAGGACACAGTGTTCTCTAATCGTCGTCCCATTCTCACCAACAATCCAACAAGAACCATCAGCGTCGCCCAGCAAAACGCTGTTTCGGTTGTACATTTGTTCCGGCATCCAGCAACCGCATAATATCTTCTGCTCGTACGTCTGAGACCAAACACGCTGACCAACTGCCGAACCAACCAATACGAAATTATCCAAATAGCAGATCAACGCCAGTGACCCGTCCGCATTCCAACACAGATCGTTCACCTGAAAAGTAAGTGCCATCAAAAACACAAAGCTCATGGAAATAGACTACTGTACATTGTACAGGAGATTACGACACAAAAATATACAGTCAAATAAGAACCGACTCTCAAATAACCAAAGGCATCCTGACTTACACGGACATTCCTCTCGTTTACCAACTCTACCGACCATCGATCCTCATGCCGAACCCAAATATAGACCACGCCCGCCTCGTCGCAGCTGGCTAACTTCTGGAACTGACGATTCCACTCGACTCGACAAACTGGGCTTCGATGACCACGCAAATTGAAATTGAAACGAGGAGCAGGATAATTGGTGTTCTCCGCTTGGCTCGAGGCGGGGTAACCAGTTCTCGTAATGCCAACTGTTCCCGACTGATTGCCCGCGGCCAGAAGTCCTTCGATTGATGTCGACGAACTGCTCGATGCTCCATTACAGTCGGTCCACGATAACCAAGTGAAAGATGGATCAATACGAGCGCCAGGCCAGTTAGTACTTTCCCAAAAAACATACATTTCCTTGGCCGCAAAAAGTGTAAACTAGATCAAGTTCGATTTTTTGGAATTCAAAGCCTGATTCACGCATCAGAGACCATCCTCCTCAAACCGTTGTGACAATTTTACAAAACAAATCGCCTCTCCGCACTAGCAGCTGTTTTCGATGAAGTGAGTTCCGCGCACATTATCCATTTCAAAATGGCCTTTTATGCTCAGGTACCAGCAAGAAAACGCGGGAATTTAAAACCTTGCAAAATTTGCACACTGAAACTAACCTTTCGTCACGCACTCCAGTAACGACATTGTAAGAGTTTATTCACGTTTGACGTACGAAACAGAACAACAACAGGCTGACACAGGAAACGCGGTATACAGACAAGAAAAGCTGAAGACCAACCCCAAGGCCTTCTAAAAATTACCTTACCAGCTTACTGAACCATTGAGCAACGAGTTAGCGCAGTCGCGTGCATAACAAGGCAAAACCACTATCCAACTACACAAACTACTCCAGTTACTCCATCCTAACCTACACACCATTGTACTGTACCTGACCGACAAGACTAACCGGTAATGGTATATCCATAACAGGCACCTCTCGTTTAGCAATCAATCCCCGAATATCAACTGCACTAAAACCTCGAGCCACGCATCTATTTACATACCATCCAATTTCGTGCTATCCCCTCGACTGGAATTAGTAAAAGATGAATACTGGCACAGGACGCTCTGCTTGAAATGCCGGCTCAGTCCCGTTCTCCAAAACCTCAATATCGGCTCATCAATAGCACTGCATTTGGACAAATGGAAAAATGTCTTGCGCCAGGAATCATCCTCGCTGTGACATTTCTTCGACATGACGTAATAGAGCTTGGCCTTCGTCAGCCACTCCTCCTTCAACGATTCCAAGACCGATACTCCAGCCGAGACCCCTTCCTCGCTCGAAAAGAACTTTGAAAATGATGTCGACAATAAATTTAGGATACTGCGTAACAAAGCTGGCGACTCGGTATCAAAATAATTGTTGGATGAGGCCGCAGCAGTGCAGCACACCCGGAAGTGATAACCGTCGCGAGGCAGCGCCTTTGTTCGATCTTTCATGAACGAGGGTGGAATCAATCGACCAGAATAATCCACATTTCCATTCCGGTTATCCAATGGATTGAACTCGACTGACAGAATAACGCAGCCGTCTTCTCCAGCCGAGTTGGAAAGCGACTGAAATGAATCGCTCGTACTAGTCAACTTGGAATAAACGCGCTCCCCGTTTTCCCCATTTTGAGCATAATCCAATGATGCAGTATCGACCAGAAGACCCACTAAGTTACACTCCCATGATTCTCGATATTCCCTCGATGAATCAACGCATTTGATGCAACGAGACGGCAAAAGCAACTTCAGCGCATCCAAAAGCACGCGGTTGGAACAAATGCACGACGAACGGACAACGATTTGATTGCCGATTAGTAAATGGTAGACCAACATGCTGAACGCTTCAGAGCCCAGAATATCGTATAATAATGTCAACGTTCTGAATGCGAATGAGGACGAGGAGGTAATACTTGCTGTGCACGCGGCACAAATATGGCAATAACCTTCAGCCCTGTCGATATCTCCTGTTTTAAACTCGTCGTCGATCGATAGAAAATCTTTCCTGTTCCTTAGACAGCGATCTGATACGGTTTCGTGTAGACCATAAATCTGGGTAGAGGTCGCCACTTTGTGAATATCCACAAACATCCTTAAAAAAGTAATTCTCAAAAGATAACAAAGCGGACAGGGAGTGGGCACAAAGAGTATAAGCGAACTTACTCATGCAGACACCGAAAAACGTCAGCGCGGTCAGTTAATTCCATTAAAGACCTAGGGGCCGCTATCGTTCGGCACGTACCGCCACCACCAGCACTTCGAAGAAAGAACCCGCTTGGTACCCATCCAGCTCGTCCACTCGCGGCAATTTGAGGCATGCGATCGATACTTTCGGAGCCTTCCCGATCGAACACACGGTCCGACCAGGACTGCAGCCGATTCACCACAGCCTTGAGCAAAGCCACCATCACAGAATAATTCCGAACCAATTCATCTATCTGACGAGACACGACGACGATTGAGTAGGAATGTTGAAATCCGCGAGCTTTCGAATCTTTCAGAGTGAACACGTAGCATAGGCAGTATCCATTGGCAGCGTCACCGAATATGATAGGCCCCTGGCGACCAGGACACGCTTCGCAGCTCAGACTTCTCACGCAGGCACACCTGAAAGGGACAGCTGATAACGGGACAAAGCTTTACCAAAGCCTTAGGGGTCTCCCTGCCCACGGTACACGTGGCTCGGACTTGTTCCAGGTTTGTGTCGTCACCAAAAGAACTACGAGTTGGAGGAACCCCAGGTCAAATATCAATTACTAAGAGCTCATACATGATGAATCTAAGAAGTACAGGATCAGTATGATGTAAATCAGGATCTAATATAAGCCTGGCATGATAACGAAATAAACAACACTGGTTTACCGAACTCGGCTGAACACATCCACCCGATTGGGATATTGGCAGCCGATGTAACTGATTCTGTTATCGTGATCGTTTGTCAGGAAAGTGGGTTTCGACGAGTTCGAAGATCGGCAACCATCGCACGTCTCAGAAGAGGTCGCCATCGAAGAAGCTTCATCGCCGAGTATGGCATAGGATCCCAACAAATCCAAATTGACATCTCCGTAAAAAACTTTGTTGCAAATCCTTCTTTGGCCATTGATACCCGACGTTTCTTGACAAACAAAGACAACTCGCGGTCCATGGATCTCGCAGAAATTGCACAAACCAACCACTCGGTCACCCATGCGCCCACGTATCTACGACCAAGGTCCTCGCTCCACAAATCGTGTCCGCCGTATCCAATTTCTCATCGTCCGATCATCTAACGACAGGATCTCGACGACACCATGCTTTACTTGTCGCTTCCTACAAAAAATGGCAGGTGACGGGCAATGCGGGCAACGTGCCAAAAACTAGCCGTCTCGTCTGTCGGCGCGCCGGTTTGGAACGCCGCCACAAATCGATCGCACTTGTTGGAGAGTCGCGTGCCCTCGCATTGCGTATAGGCTGCTTATGACAACACTAGAGATGTCTGCAAAAAATTGCGGGAAAAAGAAAATCAAAAGTTTTCTGAAACGGACCAGTAAAAATCATTTTTTTATTGCAGGTGATTTTTTAACAAAAAATGGAGGAAAATCCAGATTGGAATAAATTCCGAAAAACGTGGGAAAGTAATGAAATGTGGCAACTGCGACAGGCGTTTTTGGAACGACATTGGTCGGATCATTCGATGACGCGGAATCGGCTTCTCTGTTTATCGCAACTGTTCGCGAACATGGAATTTCTTGGATGCAAGTAAGTGCACGGGAAAAAAGCGTATATTCAAATAGAACCGAACAGTGTTTTTTCAAAGTTTTTTGCTAAATCAGAAGCGACTCCAGCATCGACCGATCCGATCTGACCCCTGGATCGGCCGTATCGGAAATAAAATTTTTGCACATGATGCGTATGCGATAGAAATTATTGTGCAGGCGTGCTGTAATGCGTAGGTCTTCATTTTTCCACCAAAATTTACGTTGAACCCTGGTTAAGCGCCGGTCTGTTCTCGTGTTTCCATCCCTTTGGAGCGAGGAAAAACAAAACAGTTTGGAGAGGACGTGTGCCAGTTGTCGCGTCATCGCACTTGAATTTTTTAATCGGGTTGGCCTAATCGGATCGGGATCCAGATCTAGACTCAAGGTCGGATCGGTCGATGCTGGGTTGTGGTACAGTTCAAAATATCACTTCACTATTCCGCACCAATCACAGCACTATGTAACCCCTACCGGGCAGGCCATGGCGAGTGGGGGAGAGTAATCGATACTCTCCCCTGGCTGGGACGTCAACCCCTCGGGTTGATGTTTCTAGGTCAGCCATAGTCGCGAAACTTGCCTACCTCCAGTCGGAATTTTTGTCCCGCCGACTTCGGTCGGCCGCACTTTCTCCCACGTCTGTCTGCACGAGTTGCAACTAGAACCCCGTATTAATAATAGGGTCTGAGAACAATGCCCGAACATATACATTTTACATAGATGGCCGCCGAAAATTTCCTGAACCACTCGACGATAAGCAACGTGCAAATGCTAACGTGCTTGTAGACGCGTAGAGAGAAGGGTTTGAAGCATAGGATTCCGAACATGGGGCCTCTAGCCAACTAAACACGCCAACGACCCCTGAACCCTCCGCCTTTTAGATACGACGACGCGCTCATGGTCAAAGTAGCTGCTATGAGCGATGGACTGGTTGAGGAACGACGCGAGCGGCGACGTGAAGTTGCCGAACAGGTATTCGTTAAAGGAGGAAAGGTGTCCGCTGAATGTAAGTGCGTCGTCTATTCGAACGATAACGATAATTCGAGAGTAATGTCTTTTAGACAGCGGTAAGCGTGGTACGAAGAAGCGCAAGGAGGCATCTGAGGATGAACCCGCAGCCAAGAAACCAGCCCGAGGTGGTACTGACGGTTCAGTAGTGGTAACCACCTCACCTGTTTGCGCTATCAAAATGAAAGGACTACAAGCTGTGAAAGCCGAATTGATGGTGATGCAGCAGCAACGTCAACCGAGCGAGTCCCTGGATGTGCTGAATCAGGCTACCAATCGAGCCAAATGTCGATGGAGGATCCATTTTAACGATGGCGTTCATACCTGCTACCTGCAAGTACGAGATGTGTTGTGTTTTTACATCTGTGGACTGCCTATATTTGCCACTTTTTAGATCGATGACGTTCTCATTGTGGAACAAGTGTACTGGGGTTCTCAATCGCGATCTCGCATCGAAGCTTGTCGACGGGCCCTCGAGGTACTTCAACGGCCGTTTTTCGATGTGCGTCAAGTGCAAGAGAAGTCAGTCGGTCCCACCACCGATTTGGAAATGGAGTTGTACACAAGACGTGACGTCAGAGGCGAATGGGATCCACCGTCCTTAGGTCGGTTCGAGCCGCTTGAACAAGCTTTTACTGGCCTCAGGAAACGGCTAGCTGGAATTGCAGAAGCTACACGGAACACGGATCCAGAAAGATGTCTGACGGTATGTTGTCTTTTTTAATCTATATGTCAATACGTTGGGGGAATACCCACTGTTGATCTTTTAGGAGGCGGCCAAGTTGGAAGAGTTGCCTTTGGACCTGAAGCGGCAACATTTGGGCGGATGGAAAGAAGAGATAATCGTTATCGTGGGCAAAGTGGAATTGCATCGGCAGCAAGGACGCATACCGCCTCGAGGCAAGGAGAAGGAAAGTGCCAGCGAGTGCTACTCGAAATCGATCGAATCGCTTCTGAAGCCCGCATTCACTGAGGGAATTCGCATTATTGAAGAGAACGGCGTTTTGGCTATTAGTGCGAAACCAAAAGCTGCGGACAAAGCACCCGCTCCGATTCCAGCGGCAGAGGCAGCCGTCGCGGTTCGGCGTGTCAGTCGTGATCAAACCAGCGAGGCGGCCAGGAAAGAATTGTCACTTAAGTCTGTCCGTCTGCATTTGAATGCAACCAGCGACTCGATGAATTCAGTCCAACGGATCGAGCAGTCGTGCACGAAAGCCAAGGTGCCGTACGAGGTGCAATTCACTCCGGAATCATCATTTGAAGCCACAGTATTCTTGGACAAGGTACGTGTTGGAACAGCTTCAGATACGACCAAGAAAGGGGCCAAGAATAAGGCTTGTTTCGAGACCATACAACAGCTGCTGCGGCCGTATATTCGTATCAGGCAAGATGGCGAGGAGATGGTGTTGGAGGCGTCACAGGATCCGCTGGATGTCTAGCCAGCATGTTGCGAGGCATTGTAGCATGTTTTATTAGCTCGACTCTGGTATGGTTAACATGCTCGAAAGAGTAAAATACTGCAAGCTCCAGTGTAATAGTAACAGCTAGAATTGTCCCCCGCCCGCCATGGCAGTATCCGCGTTCCGACTGTCGAAACGTTTTTGCTGTTGCTGGACGGCTGCCGCGGCTTGTTCTAATGTCTTTTTCTGATCGCCGATCAGTTTCAGCATCAAGTCGGTTGTCCTGTTCAGATCGTATTCGTGATTCCAGTTCCAGTCCCGTCGGCCAGTGCTGTCATCGAGCACCTGGGGCCATGAATCGGCTGCAAGGGGTGGCCGTGTGCTCATTGTCGCAACGTGAGGGCGAGGGCTTACCTATGGCCTGCCGGATAGGGCACACTTGGTAGGACGTCTTTATGGCGGGCACGAACTGACGAATGGAAGTGGTCACCTCGTCCGGCGTGAACGACATGGCGGCCACGTTGTAGGTGCGTAAGGAGAGCCGTTCAGAGGGGGCCTCCATGATCTGACGTGAGAGGAAGTGGTCAGGGAGGAGTGAGGAGGTACAAGGTAGCGTGATTGCTCCCCGTTCTGATATTCCGCCTGATAAGGAGATACTCATCGGGTAGAAGAAGGTGCTATAAACAAGGGGGCGACTAACTCGAAATCGATTGTGACAGCTCGATGCGAAGCATGGCGTTAGGCATGCGCGCCTGCACCTGCCACTCGTCACCTTACTGCACTGTCATAGACTGATCATGGCTGACGGGTGGCCACTGTCGCGTGCCTCGGTGGGTGGTCGACCCCAGTGTATTAGCTGAGAGAACCGTACGGGTGGCCAGGATGGTGGGAGGCTGAAGGGGGTTTGCCTACCTCGATGACGCTTCGCAAGCAGTCGTCGATGTATATCATGGGTAGGCGGGTGTCTGGGCGTAGGTAGCACTCGTGGTGACCCGTCGTCAGTGCATCGTGGTATATCTTGACGGCATAGTCTGCGTGTAGCCGGGGATGATTCGTCTGCAGTGTCAGCACAAGACACTGTCCATACCTGTGGTGCCTCCGCCGGGGTGTGTGTCGGCTGATATGACACCTGGAAATCGAAGACATCGAAAGTCGAGACCATAGCGGGCGTGGTAGTACTGAAAGGATGGCTGGTGTCAGCACGTGTCATTCAGTGGGGACGTGGCTGACCTCTCCGAGCAGTTCTGCATGCACTTTACTGACTCCATAAATGGTTCGTGGTCTTTGAATGGTGACATCAGGTGTCAAGTGACGAGGAGACGTCGGACCGAAGGCCCCGATTGTACTGGGTATGAACACGCGGAGCTGATGCTGCCTGAAAAAGAGTGGATTTGCAGTGGAGAGAGCCCCTTCGAGACATGCGAGGATGATGAATGACAATGCGGGGACGCGCTCGAAGACGCTAACAATGAGTTCTAGTGCAAGAAGCCAGAACACATTTGACGCGAGGTATAAGAATCGCGCGTGCCAGAAGGAGCTCGGTTTCAGTTCTCATCGTCGGAGCTCCCCCACCCAAAATGCACTAAGGACTGGTAATAGGGAAAGGAATCGCGGGCGGCGAAATTTGGAAAATAGCAGCTCAACATGCACTGCGAAGGACTCCTGAAGGTTGCACTGCACACCGCGTTGTAATTCGTCTGGCTCCGTATTACTGGATAAAGACCAGCCTAAAACCCAGGGCAGCTACCCGAGTATGGCTGAAACATCACTCTGACGGGTGGCATTCCCAGCTGCAGGGAATGGATTGTCAGACAAGTCTCTGCAGCGAGATGGCTAGCATATTCAGTGATGCACTTACTTGGACACTTCCAGGATGTTGTGTAGTCCCTCAATGTTAATCCGAATTGCCAAAGGCACGTTCTGTTCACCCACAGCCGATAGAATTGCCGAAAAGTGTATCAGCCAGTCGATCTGGTAATTGACCACTGTCTGTTCCAAGCACTGGACATCCAGCACGTCGATGTACACGTACGGACCTACAGTAGGGCACGATATGACTGATGTGGGACAGAGGATATGCAGCATTATTGTGTCTTGTGAAATCAAACGACGTCCTCGCTCTCAGTGGAGTGAGTCAAATGAAGTTGAGACTAGGACTCTGAAAGCTTCCTGTGATCCAAGGATAACCATCATTGCATAGCACCAACCTCCCCATGACCTTCGCCATGCTCGTCCAGCCCAGCAGCTGCAGGCTGCTGCTCCGTGGACGCCAGTGTAACCGCGTTCAAGCTCACGATCAGCAGTCGTCAGCACCAGTAGGCGCAGTGACGTTAATATCCCATGCTACCCCCAGGGCAGCTTCTCAAACGTCACATCGAGCGGGTCAGCGAGTGTCAACCCAAGCTCAAAGGGACATATCTCTTCGTGCAACCTTCTAGCGGATTGCATCATGGGAAATTTTTTCAAAGTCAGCGGCACACATTCGTCAATCACTGCCACCTTGTGCACTTACTGTGCTGCTGCCACATTCGTCTTGGTGGTTTTATAATGTCTGACATGATCACATTCTCTCGTCCGAACTTCTGCCTTTAGAGCAAGAACACATAGAACAGGACCTTGAGCACTGCCGGTCAAAACCAAACCTCAAAATGCGAGCCAGTCCTTGTCCCAACTGGCCCAGTGCACCAGTAATGAGTACACGTGGTTTCTCCAGGCTAAGTAGACCACTGGCATCCAATGAGGAGACTTTGAATCGTTTGCTGATGCCTAGCACTTCGTCATCGAACATGAATGCACTGCCATCACTGGACGAAGTAGTGGATGGCCGGGAGCAAGTCGGCAATTTATGCTTCCTCGCAGTCAGGTTCAGGGCTCTGTCGAGCAGCCATCTGCCATCTGCACGTATAGCTGTCGATGTCCACATTGCACCATGCCTGAAGTTATGATCTCATGAATGCAGAGATGGTACGTGGCGCCATCTTTGGTACCACCCACATAGCACCATCACATAACCGACAGGTCCCGCCCAAATCTACTAAGCCACAGCTGGGTCCATACGAGCCAATTAGGCAGTGAGTGAGCCAAGCTGTGGGGGAGAGGGAGCACGCGGAGTCCTCGTGTCCTAGTTTTCTACTCATTCCATCCCCTGTCAGCAACAGCACTTGAAAGTAGTTTGACAGCCAACAACACGTTGAGTGGAAAATGAATATCCCTCGTCATTGCGGGCCTAGTCCTCCCTTCATAACACACCTAGGCACATTGCATAGGTCTCAACGAGTCTGGTTTTTTGTCTCTTCATTCCCATTGCTCGTTCGTCTTCTTTGAGAAATATGCGAGTGAAACCAGCCTCATCAGTGCGCTGCACCAATCTGCCATGTGCTCACCAAAGGGAAGAGAAGAATGTGGATATCGTCAAATACAGCCAAGGAAAACATGCAGAGCGGAAAACAAAAGACAACTCCCCAAAAGGATGTCCGTTGCCGTTGCACTTCTGACTATGACGATGTTGGTATGATAGGTGACAGTTTGCTTGTGTGCTTCGGGGATGGAATCCGAGGGAGTGGAAGATACTCAAACAATTGCAAGAAAACATGCGCATTCTGGCTTCACGTGAACTGTTTAAAATGTAATCCTGTAGTTTATCATGGTTATTTCTTGTGTGTACTTATCACCCTTGGGTTGAGACGAGCTATAAACCATCGTCGAAACAGTGAAAATTTTAAATTTCGCACCCTCAACCAGACCTGAAAATCAATGTCTGCTAGTGGCGGTAATTAACGGAGCACCTCCGTTCAGTTTTTCCCGCGAAAAATCGTGCTTTTCTGCTCGATCTTGACTTGATTTATCTAGATATCTAGATAGATATTTGGATGGCGATAAATGGCTGTGCCAAGATCAGAGGCTGTGTTTGCTGTCCGCATCGTCACCTGTGATCACTATACAGCACCTCCGTTGCAAAACCTCGATAGGGCACCGACCTCTCTGCGTGGGATTTCTGCTAAGCAAGTGCCCGTTCTTCGAATTTTCGGCAGTACTCCCGCAGGTATGACTTATTGCTCCTCCTTCTGTTGCTCGTCTCATTGTCTGAATGCTTCAGGCCAAAAGTGCTGTCTGCACATCCATGGCTTCTTTCCTTACTTTTGTATTCCGTCGCCTGTTCCATCTCCCTCCGAGGACTTCTTGAGGCACTTTGCCGCCGCGCTCGATGCTGCCTTGGATGCCTCCTCTGGAAATGGTGAAAAAGGCAAGAATAATGGAAAACAGAAGTTTCAGCGGCAATTCGTGCATGAGATTGTACCTTTCCGTGCAATGTAAGTGTTCGGGTGCGTACCTATGTAGTACTCTGGAAGAAGGCGCAGCTTGTGACCATATAAGCTTTGGGCTATAAAGACAGGTCCGACCGATATATCGGTTGACCGATAATATCGGCCGATAATTGCGTTATCGGTTATCGGCCGATACCGATAATTTGTGCTGCCGATAATGTAGATTTCCCTATCAATAAGAGTTTAGGGCGCACATACGGCCTGTTGATAGTGATTATGACGAGGAGCAGGGAGCTACGGATTCTCGATCAAAGAGGTCAGTGCCCAAGAACAGTCTGGAGCTAAGTCACGATCAACATGATCATGACTTTTCTTACTAGGATGCCCGCAATGGCACCAAAGCAGTTTACACTAAAAGCAGTTTGCTGTGTGTTGCATAGGCTAAGGTTATGGGGAGGAGGTAGGGCTAGCCCTGTCTTGTTACTTGCATGCTTCTCAATGAAGGCGACCTCTTTGCCTCGTGTCGTATTGTTATTAACGTTATACTGTGCACTCAGAAACAAGAGTCCTTCTCAGGCCCCCGCGGCACAATAAATTACAGGTTAGTTTGACTCAAAAAAGGGGCTATGACTACAAATTATCGCTGCAGTCGTAGCATTCACCCTTGGGTGAGATTTTGGGGATAAGGTTAGTCTTTCCCCATTTGCAGTCAGGGAAAGGAATGGTGATGGCCTTCAGGGTCTTCTGGGGCTGAGATAACTCTGACGGGGCTGCGATAGAAAAAAGCTTTCTGGCTGTTTAAGTCCGTCTATCTGTTCACTTCTTTTCTTGACATGTTCTAAAAACTTCATGAAGTTTGTCCTGCATCGGAACTATTTTCTATAAGTATAAACATCTCAGTCATCTCACAACATTGCACATGATGCTGATACTATGTTTCGTGGGTATTTTCGTTTATCTGGACGCGGAAAAGTGTTTGAGGGTGAATCCCCGATGCACGTTTTTTGGGATGGGGATCAGGGTCAGGGCCCCAGTCTAACACTAGAGCCCTTAAAAAGTTGCGAAAGGATCTGCTTTGCATATTTCACTCATTATCCCTCCCTAGAGTCTAACAAAATGAGTTTTAGACGGGTCTCATTCAAGCTTCCAGGGTGTGCATGTGCACATAATGTACCGCAGCCAGTAAGATAGACGCATCAAAATCCAGCTCATATTGCAGTTCAAATAAAGGGAACTCTGCTGTTTCATGAGTAACTTCCTTTTACTCAAGCATCCACACCGTGTCCTGCCAGCTGGGTTTTAATATTTATGCCCACTTCCTGACAGTGTCACACAGCTGGTCCTAAAGGGTGTCATGCGTTGCCTCAATTATATGACACCTGCGAAGAGGAGTATTTAGTTGGGATATTGCAACTTACATAGTCTTCAGTCCCGAGATCTTGGGCTACCAGATTGATTCAAATTGGTCTTCAAAGGAAGCCTAGCATGCGAAATTAAAAAATTGCGCATTTTAAGGATGGAGATCTGACCAAAATTGAAATTTCCCGCCATAAAACTTGAACATTTTAAGTTTTCAAAAATTATCGGGTTTATCGGCCGATACCGATAATTGCCTTATCGGTCGAACCTGGCTAAAACGGGCTTCAAAATTCATTGGGATGTACGGATAATCCGAGATGTAATATGCGCTTGAAGAAGCGCGTACAGTACTCTCTTTTAGCTACAGTATATACTGTATATCTCGAATCATGCCTAGGAAGGAACTCAGCAAATGCTAACGAATTTACGGCAAGCATTTTGATTGACTTGTTGAGCCACCTTTTGCGATGCAATAACCAACCTGTCAGTGCCATAATTCAAGTTGGTCATACATTGCTTTCAGACCTTTCTACGGCTATCACTCGGACGAAGCGTTGTTCTTGAAAATTTACTTCTACAATCCGCTCAATATCAAAAGGTCAGTTGGATTTTTCATGCCGTGACTGTCTTATATAAACTCTGCTATAACAGGGCCGGTGAAATCATACAAAGTGGCGCCATTATGAACATCTCATTTCAGCCACACGAATTGCACTTGCCATTTGAACTGAAGGTACCAACATAGTCTGGGTCCCCTTTTCCCATTTCGGAAAGTCATTTCTTTTAGTTCCTAATCGACTACGATCTGTACGGGATGGATTACATATTGACAAAGGACGTGAAATTTAGATTTAATGGTATGAGCAGTGGCATATTTGGTACATAATTGAGCTATATATTCCTTGCCATTTTAGGAATTATCGAACATCCAGGGAGACGATCATCTGTTTCTGAATCTGTCGATATCTCGCAGAAAGTTTGGAATGTCAGTCACTTAGACAGGTTAGGAAACTTATTGCTCACAACTGCGAGTCACCTGTTCTTCATGTACTTCCAGTCGTTTCCGGTTGCCACCTGAGATCGAGCGCATGTCGACTTGCGAGTTGGAAGCGGATTGTTTGGTGACGGATATTATTAGAGCTACTGGTAGCGATACGACAGGTACGCTAAACTTTTTTAAACGCCAAGTCCGACTGTAAAAATCGCTTTCGCAGGTGTTCAAAATCCTGGCCTTCGGTTTATTTGGAAAGACGAGATCGATCGAAGGAAAGTCATGCGTATCGACAGCTCTCCGACTGCACCTTTATCGCAAGGTAATGGTTTTAGAGGATTCCCTAGTTATCCAACTATTGATTCAAAATTTCAAGATCGCCCGAATTTGTCTATGCCGCCGAATGAAGTTATGCAATTCGAAACATTGCAGAAGATTCTGGAAACGAGGCGAGAAAAGTACGTTGTCTTGAAAACAGGAATTTGCGGACGAATTAGAGTGTAGATAAACTGTTTTAGGCTGGCTGAGGAGCAGGAATCGCTCGATAATTCTGTAAAAACGAGCGAAACTGGCGCAGCAGGAGACATTTCATTTAGAAATCTGTCTCTGACTTCAGGTAGGATTTAATTGTGCTTTTTATGCCTTATAACCTTTTCATATTTAGATCACAGCATCGCAGGCGCTTTTGCGGACTTACTGGATCCTGAGCATGTGTCATGCTTGGTCCTTAATCTTGAGCCAGACCTTCCTGAGGGTGACCAAAACGAGGATGAGAGCCAAGAGAAAAGCGATGAAGAAGAAGACGACGACGACGAAGCTCGGGAAGAAGTTGAAATGTCTCAAAAGATTGAGGAATTTAGTGACGAGGATGACGTCGAAGGCGATGCGAGCAGGTATGTGGCAAATATTTACACGTACCTGTCAGATCTATGCAATGATGTGGTTTCTTGTTTTACAGAATCGAGCAAGTCGATGGGCCAATAGGCGATGTCGACGAAAGTACTGAGTTGGTTGATTTGTCATCGGACGGAAGTGATTTGGAGTCCGATATCGGCGTTCATATTGCTCAAAGTCCAATTTCAAATGAATTCGGCGAGGGATGCTCTTTTAGTCAGAGAGTCAATGGGTACGATGAACCAGCCGCGCCCGCAGTCATTGACGACGTTCCAGGTGGATCGACAGGGAATTCACCTTGGCATCAAGATCCAAAACCTGTGGTAACCTTGGCACGAAAACTACCAACAAGGAAAGAAATGAACGAGTGGTTGGCTTGTCCAAGGAACAAACAAAAACTGGAGCGACCCACATCCAATATCGATGCTGAAGCCAATGACATTGATGTCATGGATATTGAAGAGCTGCAAGGCCGGTTGGCACCCGACGAGTCTGTGCTGATGGACGAGGGAAGAAGTGGCGTGGAAGAGACTTCCAATCGGACAAAGGGGTTGGTGGAAACTCCAACTTCAGTGACAGTGAAGTCTGCCGTTGGTCGTCGTCGGGAGAGCAAAGCTACGGTCGTGTTGTCGTCAGAAAAGAGAATGCGGACTCCGTCGATTGTTGCTGCAAAAAGAATCGGGAGACGGCTAACATGGTCTCACCCTGGAGTGGCGATAGCGCCACTCGACATTACTTTCGAGTCGGCCCACGATGCTGAACTGCTCAATGATTCACGCGTGACCTTGAAGAAGTCGATTTACCGAAAAAACGTGGTTTTAACGAAAGTTCGTCAGCCGAAGAAATTTAACGTGCGTCGGCGCAAAGCAACTGAAGAACCGCGTTTAACTCCAAAACCGAAGGCATGTTTCCGATGTGCTTTTTAACAGCAGGACGAACACGCTGCTCGTTTCAGGCTCGGAAATCGAAGCCGAAGCCAAAAAAACAAAAGAAGAATGTATCCGAGTTGGATGCACCAACTGTCTTGGATAGCTTCGGGTTCAATTCTACTGAAGTGAACTTGGTGGGGGCGCAGATAACGCAAGGAGTAAGTTTGTTATCTTACTGCTTAGAAAAAGTTAATCTTATGTTTTAGGCACCAGCCTTGACTGTAATGAGTGTTGAAATCCATGCGCATACGCGTCACGATCTTCGACCTGATCCGGAGTTCGACAGCGTCGGGGCTGTGTTTTACGCGTTGCAAGTGGACAATGCGACGGGTCGGCATTTAATTAAAGGCGTGGTCGTTACTTGTGCCAGTGCGGATGATAAGAAACAGGTATAGAGTGTAGGTGGGTGCAACGTGGTTATATAGGTCGATTTTCAGGTTAGTGTCCTGAGAGGCTTCGATCGATTTCATTGCAAAGTGGTCGACTCTGAGTTGGCCTTGTTCAGCGCGCTGGTCGATGTGCTTAGAGTGTAAGTGTACTTAATCCATGAGTAAGGGGATTCCTGAGGGGTCTATACAAAGAGAGCTACAGGGTCTTATCGTTATGCTTAAAAGGGAACAATTGCAATCACAAGAATTACTAAATGTAGGAGAGAGGGGAAATTTAGGGATATCTGGAAGAGATTTAGCCTTTTTAGAAGATACTGAGGGTGTCCGACAATGAGTTGGCCTTATGAAAATGCGTGGGTGCAGTGTAACGTCAAGTACACTGCTGGGCAGAGCGTCCATTTGTATGGTTCCATGCCGGATATGACATTCGGTCAGCGTGACTAGTAATTCGCTTTCTTCAAAACTTTGTCATGAAGAATGCCTGTGAATCGATGAACGAGCCATAATTTGATACCTGATGCGAAAGAACAAAGCTGAAACTGCGCAGTGGCATGCTTCCAATAACAGCCATGAGTACATCGTGGATCCCTGTGTCAGCTTTGTTCTTTCGCATCATATACCGAATTACAGCTCAAAGACCAATTTTCAGATTTCCAGGCATTCTTCATGACAAGCAAAGTTTGGAAGAAAGCGACTCACCTGTCACAAGAGGGGCTGACCAAAATTACCTCACAACCAAAAAAATAGACGCTCTATCCGACAGTGTGCTGCACTCTACACTGCACCGGCGCGTTATCTAAAGAAAAGCCGACTCATTGTCGGACACCGTCGTATCCAAAGACGGCATTCTGTAGAGCTTTAACTGCTTCTAGCCATGATATCAGAAATGGCTAGCTTGAAATAGTCAGATGGCCGCGTGGAACATTTTGTTCACGTGTTATGAGATGTTGATCACCTGCTAATATGAATAGGACAAACGATCGCTGTGTATACAGGGTAGGTCATTTTGATGGCTAGCGGTTCCCAAAACGGGTGACCAAAAGTAGCAAAAAGCAATAAAAAAGTGGATCTCGAGCGGGAATCGAACCCGCACACTGAGGTTAGCGGTCCAGTTTTTCACTCTGTTACAGTTTTTCTTGATTCCAATCTGTTAGTGATTCAGTTCTTCTAGCTGGGGGCAAAATCTTTGCGGAATACGTTCTATAGATGTCTCCTATATTAGAGTCCTCGTGATAACAAGTGCAACTCGAGGTTAGCATAGGTCCCGCGTTATATTAACTTGGGCGTAGGAAGTTTCAGGACTGGAACCTACAGAGCTCTATTTAGGAATGAGGAACCAGAGCCCTTTGATTTCTAGGGCCTTAGAGTCAGGCCAGGACATTAACGAGGCCATGGTTTGATCAGGAGTTCCCATCGAGATGATAGGATAATTTGTCTCCCGGAAAATTGTCCAGGTTCCATGAAAGTATGGGTTTTTTAAAATGTTGTTAATCGTAAGTCGAGAAAAACCTTTAAAAAAATCTCTGATTGCAATATAACCGCTAAATATTTTGTCTGGTTGTGAGTGCATCCCAAAGCAAAGCAAGCATTTTTGGCCAAAACCTGCTGGACTTGATAAGGCTGAGATTTCAAGAAAGTTGGTCTCCGCAGGTCAAAAAAGATTGGTTTTGGTCCTTAAATGTATCACCTTGTGGCCCTAGCCAAGTTTTGGGTGCTCTTTGCGTGACCCAAATTCTGCATGTGTAGATATGACCCAGACATCTTGGTCGGCTACGAGATTCAGATGCTGTCGTGGGGATACCTGTTCGAGCGAGCTCAATTTGTGGGCGTGGATTTGTGCACGAAAGTATCCAGAATACCAGGTATCGCTTGGTTTTGTCTCCCCTTCTGTTTCGATTTGGACTGACTCGTTTTAGAATCACCAAGACATAGCCATTTCTCGACTCGTGACGATTGGTGGTCGATGGCCGACATTCATTTGGCTGGTCGAATTGTATTGAATCTTGGACGAATTATGCGACACGAGGTCAGTTGTGTTTCTTACTACTTTGAAAGTGTGAGTCGAGTCATTCGTTTTAGGTTACATTGTACATGTACACATTCGAAAACGTGGTTTATAATGCTTTACGTCAGCGAGTGCCTTCGTACGATTTCAGGACTCTGACTCAGTGGTTTGTTTCCTCAAAGACTCGGTATGTATGCGGTCGTTGTTGTCTTGGACAGCCGAATAATATTTTGTGTTCTAGTTGGCGAGTATTCGAATATTATTTTTTCCGAGTTGTGGCTGAGATTGATTTGATAAATCATTGCGATCTTTTGAATCGAAGTAGCGAATTAGCTCGATTATATGGCATCCAATTTTTTGAAGTATTCAGTCGTGGATCGCAATTTCGAGTGGAATCGATGCTTTTGAGAATGGCGAGGACACGAAATTATATTGCATTGTCGCCAAGTGTCAAACAGAGGAATAGGTGAGGGGTGAATATGGGCCTGGTATGACTAAAATAACTGTGGATTATTGGGTTATTTTCAGAATGGCTGCACCGGAATGCATCTCCTTAACGATGGAACCAGAGTCGAGGTTTTATACGGATCCAGTTTTGGTACTCGATTTCCAGTCCCTATATCCGTCCATAATAATCGCTTATAATTACTGTTTCTCAACATGTTTGGGCAGAATAAGGAGCTATGCACAGTAAGATTTTGGTTTCGACAATTTTCATTTTTAACTTGCTTGTTTTCAGGGGTGAGATGATCGATTTTGGCTGCCATACATTGAAGGTGACCACTGATCTAATCGATTCGTTA
The DNA here is from genome assembly GCA_030248295.1 of Mesodorylaimus sp. YZB2_4. NCBI lineage: Eukaryota > Metazoa > Nematoda > Enoplea > Dorylaimida > Dorylaimidae > Mesodorylaimus > Mesodorylaimus sp. YZB2_4. The sequence continues at coordinate 445,830 of JASANH010000873.1, read as the reverse complement.
CTGGACAATATAACGATCTCTCCTGCCGGTGTGGCTTTCGTGAAGAGCAGTGTTCGACGGGGAATTATGCCGCAGATGCTGGAGGAAATCCTGGACACGAGGGTCATGGTAAAACAAAGTGCGAAGTTGTACAAGAATGACAAGGTAAGAGATATGGATCTGGTCTTACGACTGGCTGCGATTGCTGTTCTGATTTCAGTCCCTTCAGAAAATTTTGGATGCTCGTCAGCTCGGATTGAAATTGATCGCCAATGTGACGTATGGATACACAGCAGCTAGTTACAGCGGCCGAATGCCGTGTACTGAGATTTCTGATAGTATTGTGCAAAAGGGACGAGAGACGTTGATCAGAGCAATCGAGTTGGTGAGGAATGAGAAAAAGTGGAATGCGCGTGTCGTGTACGGAGACACGGACAGGTAGGATTTAGTGCTAATGCTGTAACAGCTGACGAAGATTCTTGCACTTGCAGCCTTTTCGTGCACCTTCCTGGTTGCTCAAAAGAGAATGCATTTCGGATCGGCCAGGAAATTGTCGATGCAATTACAGTTAGTAATCCGAAGCCAGTCAAACTAAAGTTCGAGAAAGTATGTGATTTTGGAATGTGGCTATGGCTTGGTGCCCACTTTTTCTGCAGGTTTATTACCCGTGCGTATTGCAAACAAAAAAGCGGTATGTTGGATATGCCTACGAAACGTTGGACCAGAAGGAACCCGTGTTTGATGCAAAGGGCATTGAGACTGTCCGACGTGATGTGTGTCCTGCTGTGGCGAAGGTAAGCTACAATATTGGTCTTGAAATATGTATCGATAGAAGAACTTTGCCTTTAGATCCTCCAAAAGTCCTTGGAGACCCTGTTTGTTTCGCAGCAAGCATCGACCGTGCGTCAGTATGTCACACGTCAGTTCCAACGGATTCATCATGGTCGGGTATCGCCCATTGATTTCATCTTCACTAGAAAATATCGAGGGCGTGAGCATTATAAACCGGATGCGGCAGCGCCAGTATTGGTCATTACGAAGTAAGCGAGTAGATTATTGGCTGTATTAATGTTTCATAACGTCACCAAACGGGTAGCGTTCGTTCGGGATCGGGATTTTTAGAGTGATATTTTTTCACTTTTAATTCGCTCTGTTAACCTAAAACCCAATCGCAAGTAGCCAGCAAATATAGAGCAATATAGAGCGCAGTATTTATGATTGCATTCAAAATCATGCAAGCAAAAAGACCTAGAATAAATCACAAATTAGCAAGCAAATCCCCCCTCCGCTTTACCAGTTCAATCATCCTCTAAAGTTTCTCCAGCTTACCCTTCTGTAACACTCCCTTCCCGATCCCTCCCCACATCTCCAACATTCAATCTCGAACATTTTTTATCGGGATCGCGAACGAACGCTACAAACGGGAGGGGGAACCCATGACACAAAAGGATTTACCCCAGCCGCGAGTCGAACACTTGCTGGTAAACGAACGCCAAGCACGATACACAGACCCTAGCCAACAGACCCACGAGCGGGACACTACTGTGCATATGTTACTGGCATCGACACTTTCAGACGTCGCCTCCAAAAAGATCGGAGGTCAGAGCCACGAATCAAAGAACGAGTTGCGTACATCATCGTCAGTGGTCATCCTGGCTCGACATTGATATCGTGCGTCAGAGAGCCGTCCGAGTTTATTCTTCAACGGGGGTTGCGCCTGAACTATAAATATTACATCACAAAACAGATCGGACCAGCTCTCAACCGCGTATTCAACATAATTGGTGTGGACACCTTGGACTGGTATCGAGCCATGCCTCGCTGTGACAGAATGTTGTACGGGTTCGGCCCGAGGAGGCAGCACGATGAGAATCGGAATGGTAAGCTCGTTTGGGAATGGTGCTGTAGTTTCCAGCACTGCAACCAATCCATTTACAGGAGTTCATAGCGTGATGACAATTTCTCAGTTCTTTACCGTGACCGAATGCGCTGTTTGTCGGAACATAACCACACGAGAAACGTTCTGCGTCGAGTGTTCTGCCAATCCCCAACGAAGCATGGCTGATGTGCTCAGTCGAATTCGGCATCTCGAACGACGGCGGGATTACATGCATCGATTATGTGGCATATGCATGACGTCCGGTGGCTGTCATCCGTGTCAGTCGATCGAGTGCACTTGTGTCGTGTGCCCAGCCACATACAAGAGGACCGAGCTTGATTATGATCTACAGCAAGCCTCCCGTTTGAGAGGCGTGTTGCTAAAGTTTTTTAATTAACTTGCTTTTGTAAATGTTGTGCAATAGTTTACTTTTATACTATGATGTAGTTTGCACTGACTTTTGATTATGTGCCTACTGATTTCGGAGAAATGAAATGAAATGATTTTAGTGAGTGAGAAATAGGCGTAATCAACCACTGAGGAATACTTGCGCACGTGGCCGGCCCAGCAGCTGTTTGGTTGGTCGTCCGTCGTTTCGGCCGATCATTATTACTGCTCAGCGGAATTGCAATTTGTAGATATATTTCTCAAAAAGAGAGTAGCCTGTGATCTGGTAATCGAGTGCAAGAATGTGCGATAAAGAAGAGTCGGCCATTTACGGACCATTTGAAGAAAGCGAGGATGGCGGAAAAGAAGAAACGCAAAAAGAAAAGGAAAAGGAGAAAGAAAAAGAGGTAAAAACAAATGAAAGGGAACAACTGGGTAAAAAAGCACAATTAGAATGGCGAATGGCTGTGGCAATGGAAAATCCAAAACTCGTTCTCCCGTAATCTGCTTCAATGATTTTCAGAAATCGAAGCCCAAAGAAGCGGATGATGATGAATTTGATTTGGACGAAGCGGATATGTACGTCGATGAAACTTCTCCCATGCTAAATCATTTAAGCAAGATCGAGGAACCGCTTATTGGTAAGAAACAATCCATCACAATGCGCCTTTTTGGACACTCTTTTCTTGTGCTTTGTCATTCGCCTGAGCCGAAGCTCGAAGCTATACCTAAGCCTAAGCCTAACGATAAGGGAAAACCCAGACCAGACACTCTACATTCGTGGGGACTAATAGCGCTTTTTTGTATCTATGCAAAATGGCTGTATTTTAGGCATGGATCAAATAATCGATGATCAGACTCATGACAATCTCAAATGTATTTTATGTCGGGTGATTTTACGGGATCGATACTCCATAGTGCAACATTTGAAGGATGTGCAACATCAGAGCTTATTTATGGTAAGTGATCCCAAGGGTCGATCCTGCTGTACGTGCAAGATTTTACTGTGAGACTGTTCTATTTGTGTGGACGAAACCCTCATGCGTACATGCCGACACTGTTTTAGGAGCGTTATCATCCTGTCGTTTACAATTGCTTGGCTGAACGGAGAGAGTCTGCAGCCAGATTCTGTGAATTGATTCGAGAGTATGCGATCGAACTGGCGAAAGAACACGGGCGAAAACGTTGTAGAACTTATGTCAAAGGCTATCATAAAAAAGGTTTGGTCTTTTTGGTAAAAACTTCGAGGACTTTAAAAGATTTGTTTTTTAGCTCAATCGACGAGTGAATCGTCCAATAATAGACATGCGTTGGCATCAAAAAAAGATAAGGACGGAAGTAGGTCGCATATGCGAAGTCGAACAAAAAGCCGTAGTCGCAGTCCTCACCGTCACGATTCGTCTTCTCGAAGTCAGTACCGACATCGACAGTACAGGCATCGTCGAGATTCGACTGATAGCGGCAGTGATTCGCGGTCTGGTAAGTCCTCTTATTTTTCCCCGCTTTTGATTCAATTTTGCTGTGTTTTTAGAACACAAGAAAGATTCAAAGAATGAAAAAGCCGAAGATGTCGAAGAGGACTTGTACGGAGAACTACCTGCTGATCAGGAAATAACCAATGGTGAATAGCCAATGGTCATTCAAGTATGTCTCAGCAATAGATTTTTCTGATTTTAGTTCTTTTTGCCGCAAAATTGGCAGAATTTGGCGATTATGAAAAAGCATTTGTGCATAACGAAATTCAAAATGTCAAGCGTCCTGTTGTTGGTAAATGTTATTTAGTTCGTTCTAGTTCAATTCTTAATTCTTATATCTCTAGGCCTCGATTTTGTGGCCGAGTACACCGACCCTTGGTGTGCATACCAACCGGGCTATCTCTGTGTCATTTGCGATGCTCGTTTCTCGCCATCTCAAATTCTCAATCACGTAGCCTGCGAGAGACATCGTTTGAAATACATGGTACGTATGATATAAGGGGAGATTTTAGAAAAGTATTTCACTTTTTACACTATCACAGTTCAAGGCTAAAGGTCCGAGGTTTTTTCGCGCTTTTACGATCATCGCGATTGAATTTTCGGAAAATAATATTTGTTTATAATTAAGTTGTTGAGTTATTCTAATGAGAAATTTTGTTGAACCATTTCCGCTTCAAGGAACGTCGTTACAAGACTTATTACGCAACGGTGACGTTGAAAACGCTGCCCGAAGAGACGAGGAAGGATTTGATAGCGAGATACGCTCGAGATATTGAAATCAAGGAGGGCCGAGGCGCTATCAAACGAAAAATCCTTATTAATGATACCGATCGATTTATTTTTCGGCATCATAAGCCGCTGTCTGCGCCGGGTAAGCTAATTCAGCGCTTGGGTGTTCGAGAGTGTCGTTGGGAAGGGCTTTTCCTTTTTTGGGTTTTTCTAACCCTGAACTGGCATTTATCATTCTGATATCTGTTTAATAGTCAATACGGGGCGGAAACGGATCACCCGCGAGCGTGAATCTTCTCCTCGACTCGCCTTCGATCCTAGCACAGTTGAACTGGTGGACAGGCGTTCGGTCCCGTTGCCACCCAAAATATGCACATCGACAACCAGAATTCCGACGGCACAGAGGCCGAATTTCGTGTATTCTGAGAAAGTAGAAAAGGAAAAACAAATGGCGGAACTTGAGAAGTTATTGCCTCCATTTGTGGAAAAGAATTTGGAAAGTGGGTGGTATTCAATTCGGCAGTTTGCTTTGGATTATTATCAACGTCTGGTACCGCCATTGACGCCATATTTGTCTGTGCGATGCCCTCACGCTACGCACGAAATATACGGTTCTTGGTCGCCCTATGTTATGCGCAGGGTGCAAGATCAGTTTAATTTTACTCTAGATCATTTAACGTGGCTTCAAAAATTATTGTTAGATTGGCGTATTCCATTGTCGAAACCGCTAGAGGCGCACGAATTGAGGCCATTGGCCGATGATGTGGAAATGGCCGTTTTGAATGCGTTGGTTGGTCAAGTGTTGCAACCGAACAATTTTGTTGAACGCATTCATGATAGAGTGGTTTACGAATATGATGATCGACCGACGGAAGAGATTAGGAAAAAACCAGTGTTTGAAACAATCGAGTATGAGATGGAAGACGCGCCACAACGGAGCCTTGAAGATTTGGTCAAGGAGGAGGAATCGTCGCAGAAATGTGTTCGCGAACGTCGTCCTTCGACTGGCAGTGTTGGAAGTAGCAGTCTCGCGGCATCGAATCCACCAGCAACTCGAATTCAGTCGGTTTTGTTGACTCCTACTCCTAGCGAAGATGATCAGAAATCGACGTCCAGCAGTAAACGCGCTAGCTCAACTGAAAAGGCCGTGGCTGAACGAGCCATGCTAGCACTGATTGATCAAGTGTTGCAAACTGCCAAGAATTCGAAATTGAATAATCCAATATTGAATTTAATTTTGAGTTTTCATAATGCCCGATCGATTTTGTTTATCTTAGCAACCAAACAGCCATCGACATTGCAACAGCTGGTTATGGTTATGAAAAATCCTGCCTTGGTTGTGCCACCCGAAATATTGGCGCAGTTGGAGAAAAAATTGAAAGATATAGCCAGTGAATGTAATGATTTAAATGCGATTTGATTACTGACAACTGAGACTAAAGCAATGTTTTTTGTGTAATGGATTTTTTTAAGTGGGGGATCGTCTTTGATTCAAGCACCTATGTATTGATGCGAATATAAATTTTGCAAGAATGCTCGCAGATTTTTTCATGAAAAGCAATAGGTCAGAAAGTCGCAGTGCGATTAAATGGATAGTTTGAGTGTGTCCTGCGGATCTTCCGATCAATAGCAGTGGTTTCATGTGTGGCCTGCAATATGATCTTCACGCAACACGTTCTTGCGCGGGACCAGTTTCGAAAACGGTCTAGTTGTCCAGAAGAAAAATGAATATCCCAAGTAACGCTTTGATCGTATAAATTTTGGATGATCTAGACGATGTATCTCTGGCTCCTTCGGAATTCAATGCACTGGAGCTAGTTTGCGTTCTTTCTGTTGCTGAAGGCATGCACAAGATGAGCTTGTCAGTCTGTAGAAATAAAGAGATGGTTTTATGACGAATTTGGGAAAGTTTCTGGCGCCATCGGTCAACAAACAGTGGGATGCGGTTTCAACAACCATCCATGCAAGTTACATGGATGACCTGAATCAGTAATGCGTCAGCCGAACGAAAGTGGGAAGTTCAGTGCGCTGTTCCATGCATTTTTTCTTTTTGCTCTATCATTTATTAGCCTTCTAATGAAAAAGATGAAATAGTTTTCGCACAAATGATGCTCAATGGTTTTGAATGGCTGACAGTATTTTAGCTTCTTGTGTACTACTTATCGTCCGCTGCATCGCAAAATAATATGCATAGATAAATGGCAGGATGGAGAAGAATCAAAGTCCAAAACAGGAGGTCCTTTCGCTTGGCGGATTCAGGCCATCGATGGCACTTGCCTGGAGAATCGAATGGCCACTGAGATTACTGCTGAAACCATAATATGTAGGTAGAACTTTCATCGCTGACCACGCAGCCGATGGCATGTGCACTTCCCAACTGCGCTCTATGCTTATCCTTCCATTTCTTCATATTCACTATGCATCAGAATACAGAATCAGGGGCAGTCACTGCACGTATATGCTTAACCATATGTCACGTGACCTCCTGTGCGGCCAAGACAAAAGTACATGAGGAAAATTCCAGACTGAACTAATGAAACTAAAAAAGGTTATCAAAACTTCTGAATCTCGTTAGCAGCTGGAGCCTTCATTGGCTGTACCTACATTTTAAGTTGTGTCAGCTGGTTTGCGTGTATGTAATTTGCAGTGTAGGACGGGGAGAAGGTTGGGGGCTGCGAGACCTTTAAGTTTTGGATAACTCAGCGTTACTGATATCCGTGATAACTGACCTGACGGCTGTGCGCAGTGCAGCGAAGCAGAGCAAGATGACCTGTGGTCCAGAAAAAAGCAGAAGTCTTGATCCGCAGTATATTCTAGCTGTATCACTCAACTGAGAGACATCTATCTTCTTTTATAGGATCAGAGGACTGCACTTGTGCAATTTGCGCTATTCTTGAAGCATAGAGTAAGGCAATCGTTATAATTAAAATTTTTGAATTACCGCCAAAATGCACTAAACAGAGTTGATGTAGCATCTGTGCGAGAGATTACGGTCGATTTGACAATATGCTGAACACTTTCGAAAAATTCCTTAACTGATCTGATCTGAATCCTATCATTTTTGGCTCGTGCAACTTTGTGTTTTGACTTCTTTCCTAAATCGTCGGCTTTATTTCAGCGGAACAGCCGAAAGGGCTTAAATCATGGCGGATTCTATGTTCGAAAAGTTTTACTCAGAAGTAGGTAACAACGGATGTTTTCTGTTGTGATGGGAGCTGGGATTTTTTGGTACATAGGCTAGACGTCAATCCGAAATTTGGTTTAAATTTAGGTGAAGTCCATCGAGCAAAGAGATTCGCAACTTACGTCTGAGCAACAGATCGCTCGGCTGCTGCGACCTGGATCGTCTTATTTCAATTTGAATCCCTTTGAGGTAACGTCATGTACAGTAGGCCCACATATGCATGCAGCTAGTTTATATCGACCTGCTTTGCTTCGTAAGATAATAACGGGTTTTAATGAGATAAATCTACCGTCCGCTCTACGTTCCTATGGTGACTCCAAATGCTGTTCAGGATTCACATGTGTTGACTTGTCAATCAGAGTCTCAGATTACATTAACACCCTTTGCTTACTTGTTAGGCTACCTTAGTTTTGACAAGTCTTAATACAATCGATTCTGCTGCTTTTCAGGTACTTCAAGTAGATCCAGAGACAACCGTCGATGAAATTAAAAAACAATACCGCAAAGTAGGAATTCCCAATTTTGCTCGTTTCACTAATTATATACTATATTCTACTTCAGATGTCTATTTTGGTTCACCCGGACAAAAACCCGAAGGACAAGGAGAGGGCGCAGCAAGCTTTTGACAGTAAGTAATGTTCGATATTTTATCCGTCCAGAATTTTTCTGTTGCATTTAAGTTTTGAAAAAGGCGATGGAGATGGTCGAAAGCGAGGAGAAAGTGGGGGAGTGTAAAGCTGTTATCGAAGAAGCGAAAGCTCGCACTGAACAGGCTGTAAGCTGCATTGACTGTTTCGTGGAGACGAATCAGAAACCGTCCGAAGAGCATCTTTCTAGGTTCAAGAAAAACGGAAACAGTTGAAGAAAGCGGGCAAGACACCAGTTGTTGATGAAGACGATCCTGAAAAGGTATGGAGTTCAATTTGGTTGACTGTGGCATGAGTTTTAGCACTATTTTACTTCAGTACAAGCGAGCGTTATGGGTTATGACAATGAAATTATTCGCAGAAAAAGAACGGAAACGGAAACAAATGGAAGAAAGAGATAATGAAGACAGGTAACGAGGAATAATCGGCTGTGCCTTTTTGTTCTTTATCGTAAATATGCTTTAGGAAACGCAAACGAGAGGAAGAACAGGAAGCGGCGGAAAAGAAGCGTATGGAAGATGAATTCCAAAAGAATTTTGAGGTAAGCAATGACTCTCATTGGTGGTGGCTTAAGGAGTTTCTGGATATGTGCCCAGCAGCGTGACCTGTTCCGCAACACGCCAACGCCCTAGGTTCTGATTGCCCTGAAACCCAACTACTAAAAATGCAATGGTGGCCTTGAACAAATTGGCCAAACCATGTTGGCGCCTTTGAATACCATAGCAGTATTCAACCAGCAGCTTTTAATGCTTCCTCGTCCAACCTCCTTTCATGACACATCTTATCCAAGAATGTCGGGACATACCCTTTATGGATAAGGAGAACTTCACATTCTGATAAACCCATACCTCACAAACAAAGTTTCCACCGTCTGACATAAAAGACGATTTAGCAGTTGAGCTTGACTAATTGTAAGCTGATCATGGAAAACACGCTTCGGAATTTGAAAACGGAATTTTCAAGTGAACTAAGGCAAAGTGCCAAAATCTCAGATTGCGCTAAGAATTGCATCGCCTGGCAACGCTGGTGCCCAAGACATTGAGTAGTTCCGTTTCCTCGCCCGTGGAGCCCTTTTATTCAAATGTCCTGGGGGCGGGGTACGGCACATATTTGTGAGAGATCATGCACCCGATACTAAATGGTCAGATGCAAATATTTAACGTGTATCCACGATGTAGCGTGCACCTCCGGCCTGCTTTGGTCATTCGTGTACGTCACTTGCTTCACCAGCAGACACTTTGATAAACTGATGGGGTAGTTAGCATGAGTGCATTTTGCAGGTCACGCGTTGTGTTTCCCGTCTTGGGGTGGGGGGAGACAGGGGACACATTTTCTGACTCCTGAGAGACGGTCTGTAAAGTACATCTTGGAGGCAAGCCAGGTATGCCTTCCTGGTGGCAAGCCAACGGCACCCATCCTACACTTGCTTGCAACAGCTGTCAGATTTCCTTATGCACCCCACGCTGAGGGTTCCAGCAGCTTAGTGCCTGTAATCAAACTGTTCGCTTCAGTTGACTTATTTTAAGGAATCACGAGAAGAACGAGTTACGAGTTGGAAATGCTTTCAGACCAAGGCCGATAAGAAAGGAAAATTCAGGAAGGGCGGATTCCGCCCACCAAAGCAGAAACCAGAATCACGATAAAGCTTTTGCGCGTAGTATTTGTGTGCATTGTTTGACATGTGTACTTGGCTCAACTGCTTCCCCATTATCCACACAAGGCTCATTCCAACTTATATATTTCTAACGCTACTCCTTGCACAGAACCATTCCACTCGCACTGATAACATAGTTGGCTGTACAAAATGACTATGTACAATGTACAGTGAACAATCGCCTACCAAGATAAACTTGTGCACTTGGACAAACATCCTACCAAAAAGAGGACCATTTGATACAGTGGTACATAAACCATTTGTACGCGGACAGTCACAGATGCGCCTTCTTGGCTACACACAATCAAGACACGTCATAAATTAGTGCTTGTGCAAAACCTACACCTCAGCCTTTTAAAAATCTGATCCCATTGCATTCTCGACAGCAGTGCACGCATATACATCCCTTACTCGATGTTCGCAGGGCTACATTTCGGCAGAAACCTCTTCTCACACGAGGAGATCAAAAAAACCAACGAAAAGACCTCTATTGTTTTGTCCAAAATTAATGTTCATATCAAGAAATGCATACATTTTAAAAGATGCCCTACACGGCGAACACAAACAGTGGCCTCGTGTCCGCATTTGCAACTACGAGTACCCAACTATGCCCTTCCTAAAAACCAAATCCACGCGCCTGCGAAAACACGTATTAAGTGACCTCGAAAAAGAAATTCCCCTTAATTCTCCTACGAACAAGACCAATCACACACCAACACAATCCATGACACGTGTCACTTTTCACAGCATCCTATTCGCCGTACTTACCCAAAACGTGAACCAATAAACCAAAAACTCCTCGTATATTCTCTTAACTACCCATCTTAGTTTTGTATATGCAAATTTTTTTCTGAGTGAGAAAATCTAATATTTGCAAAAAAAAGAAGAGAACAAAGTTTGCACAAAGATAAGAGTCCTGCTAGTCCCATACAATCCTTTGGGCAACCTGACATCGATCTGTGCACGCTTGAAATGGAGATTGGTAACTAGACGCACAAGGTATTCGTGTCCTGATGGGGCCTCTATAATCCTATCCAATATAACTTGGAGGTAGCCAGCCGTAACTACAACATTATTTGCTAGCCGCTCCAGCGGAGCAATCGTCCATCGATGCGATCAGATATTTGTGAAGTGATCGCCGATACTAAAGTCCAGTTTGCCAGCTATGTTAAGCTCGTGTCGGATCACCTGATCGATATCGCACTGGATATCGTTCTTGAACATATTGTCGTACTGGATGTCCGAGAGTTCGCTAGGTAAGATTTGTTGAGGCGTCGAGTAGGCGGCACCGCCGGTCACCATGTTCATACCGTGTGCGAAAGGAGGTTGATGCTGCGCCTGCTGATGCTGTAGCTGAGGTTGGTGATGACCTTGAGACGGGTAATAATTGTATTCGCCTTCTGCGCCGTAGCTGGAAGCGTTCGGGGTCGAAGCGGTGGCCGAAGCTGAGCACGGATGAGCCATAGCGGCAGCGGCTTCTTTCTTGATCAGGAGTGTATTTCGAAGATGTAATTGCACTGCATTTCCGCCACCGTTCGATCGACCATTGCAGTTCGACGGTGGCACGACCGACGAGGATGGGGCAGCAGCGGGAGGCGGATACAGTTCCTGATAGGACGGCGGCTCGGATTTCACCGCCACACCGCCCACTGGTGAGTAGCCGCCATTCGCACGAGCCAATGACGAAGGTGAAGCTTTGACGGGACTAGCTTGGTGATGCATCAATGGCGAAGAAGACACCGAAACGCCGCTGCGCGGTTGCTGCTGTTTTCTCCACGCGCCCCCACTGGGGTTGACCGAATACGGTGGCGGTGGTTCCGAGGCCAAATTCATGCTCAAATTCATCGACGTCGCTAACTCGTTGCCCGAATCGGTAACAGCCTGATGGAACAAATCTCGTTGGCCGTCCCCGTTGGCCCCGCTCAGCGCTCCTGAGGTCATTGATTCCCAATCGATCAATTCCAAATCTTCGTAAGTCGGCGATAATCGACTCCCCACCGACGAATAATTTGACAAATTCGAATCCGATCGATGCCTGAAGTCGACTGGAGACAACGCGTGGTAAGGTACGGCCTCGGCCATTTCGCCCATAAGGCCGTTCTCACTTCCATCGCCCTGATTGCTCCCACCTGCTTGTCCGAGTGCGGCGGCTAAGGCGGCTCGTTGTTGTTCGATTTTCTTTTTCACTCCTCGACGTTTCTTCTCCAACGAAGCTTTCACTGCGTCTTGACCCGACGGCATCGTGCTCGTACGACGTCGCGTTGATTTACCCGGTTTCGCATCTGGATTTATCACCCACCATGACGACTTACCGGCCCCCTCGTTCTGAATACGCACGAAACGACTGTGCAACGATAAATTGTGACGAATCGAATTCTGAAAAGAATATACGTACAGTACAGACTCGCCTCGCAGGACTCTGCACTTTTTCCCACAGCTAATGCCCTCACGATCAGTGCCTGCCTTCATCAACCAGGGTGTTTATTTGGAGCAGAAGCAACTCATGTCTCGTTCATGTTCTCAATCATCCTAAGCGCCTGACTAGATTCTTGACGCGTCTCCAAATTTCCGCTGCTCATCGCCTTCATTGACCTGAATGGCGAAAACACTCGCCATCTTCCCACTGTTTATTTGCGCTGCATGCCGTCATATTGCTCAGGCAGCTGTTTGCTGATTCTGTTCTCTTCATTGCCGTCCCACGAGCGAGGCCTAACGCGGCTTGCCATCGTGTTTGCTCTTACGCCCACTCGGTCAATGTTTCACTTTAATCCTGCAACTACGCCACGAGGAAGACAGGGTCACATCTCGCCGAGGCCAACTTTGAAAACACGACAAAAATGTCTAGGCGTACGAGTAGAATATGCCTTTTTACCATGCCTCGTCTGCATTGTGCTTCGTTGACAGCAACTTACATATTCGTCCAGTTTCACTGATGCCTACGAAGACCCGTGTGCATAATGTAGGTTAGTTTGGAAAAACCTTTCCGTCACGCCGCACCTAGTCCATGAGCATATGTGTACAGCCAGGGCTAGGCCTGTCGCCAACCGGTTCTCCATTCCTTCCCATTATTTTCTTCAATACCAATTCTATAGTTCAATAGAGACTAGACCGAAAATATGCCCGAGCGCACTCTCTTCCTCCAACCAGCCGCAATTGGGAGCCCAGTGAAAAGCTCTCCTGTCGCAACAACCGGTTCTCTATAGCCAAAGCTCTTTTGCATTGATCTTTCTCGTGCGGCCTGAAAACACCGTCCGCCGCCAATAATGACCGCCCCTCGCCGCCGTCGTAATCAATCAATAATGCATGGCCCGCTTTGCATACGCCAGAAGGTCTGACGGCTGCGGTTATTCCTCCATTTGCGCTGCAGCAGCTGCTAAGCAGATCTGGATTTTTCGCGACAGACCCATCGATTATGGCTCCGTGCAAGAGTGCCGCAGCCCTAACCCCTTCATTTCTTTTAATGAAGGAGCGTCGACGAGCAGAGACCCCCGCCCATATTGAACTTCTTACGTCCTCTCTTCGTCAAGGCAGACCGTACGGCTTCTAGCCGACAGCCAGCCCATCCTCCTACCTACGCCAGCAAGGGGCGCCGAGGGGTTGGGCTTAGTAGATGGGGTAGACTGACGGCCTTTCGATCCTTATCAAGCTAGCCACGACGCTTTTTCGATCGAGCGGGGTCTAGTTTCTGCTTTGGTTCCCTCGACGACGCGTCTGCTTGAGGATAGGAAAATGCGTTTGGAAAAAAGATCAAAAAAGACGTTCAGACGACGTAGACAGGGATCGAAAAGTGCAGCGTACAGAACCAGACGTCTGGCGTCTGGACTACTTTGGCGCTTATACATGAGACGATTCGACAGGCCGATGTGTCGCCCAGGTGAGTTAACAAAACGTCTATGCTGCGCCCGTCTCGTAAACCAGTCGCTTTTGCCACTACTTTGGGTACTATATCTCCCTTTCTGGCTTACAAGGATTACGGTGTACGCTCGATGCAGGAGAGGTCAAACCAAGAAATGGACGAAAAAGAACACAACCCCGGCTCACCCAGCACGCAACCTCCTGCCGAGGGTCGTAGGTCTGCTGACCTCCATTTTCACTACCTACAGCATATATGCGCGTAAAATAACCCCAGTCGCAGCCCGCAATGGCGCAGGGCGCGTCCGGCAACGATGGACGACAAAGGCCATTGACGGTCGACCTCTGGCTCGGTCCAACAGAGCAGGCAGAAATCAGCTGAAAACGCGTCTCCTTTCCACCCTTCTCGCTTTTTACCCACTGGACCTTCTATTTTGACGAATCCAGTGTACACACCGATGGACACTGGCCGCCTGACCAGGCCATTTCGTTCGCCGTCCATCTCCGGCCGCGAGCTAACAATGGCCGAGAGAACGCCGAGATTGGATCGAATGGCTGGGCGTTAGGGAGACCCTTTCACTAAAATGAGCCAGTACCAAATCTATTGACCATAGTTTAACGAAAAGAACTCGGCTACTGCTCTGGCGCTATGTCCACTAAGAAACACCTCCGTCCGAGCCACTCGTCAATACAGATTACGTTACGTCGATAGGGCACCCCGTTGGCGAGAATGCGGACCGCCTGTCGGCCAACCGACCACCCGTTGACCTCTTATCACAGACGGAAGGGGTGTATCCAGAACCCGTATATGACTAGTTTCGCTACTTCTGCCGAGTGCAACCCTTTTCGATAAGAATCCAAGCCAACGAGCAACTGCCTCGGTCACGCGCGCGTCTCGTCCATTTCGCTCTCCCATCCCTTCCATGTTCGACTGGCACAGAGCGGCACTTCTTTTTGCCTTCTACGGACAAAGCCACTAAGCCACGCCGGGACAAGTCCGGTGGGTAAAAAATTGATGGCTACTCTTATCAAAAGCGTTCGCATAAAAAATTGCAAAAAAGCACTCACCTTCCAACCAGCGGAACTATTACTGTCGCCTTTATCGCGAAAATAGGGCACGTTCTGTACCATCCAATCGTAAATTTGCGACAGCGTTAACCGTTTTTCTGGACTGCTCATGATGGCTTGCGTGATCAAATCGGCGTAAGACAAATTTCCCCAAGCATTACGCCGAGCCGAGTTCTTCTTCGGACCTCCGACATTGCTCGGCGTGCTAGCGGTCACAGCCGCGTTGCTATTCGGCGACAACGAGGGCGAAGAATGTTGGTTTGGCGATAAATGATGCGAGGGCGGCGGAAGGTGTTGCGAACGCTGGTCGAAATTGTCGGTCGAACCGGATAGACTGCCCTCGCCCTCTTCGGGGATCTCCTCGTGGATCAACGGCGACGTGTGTCCGAGTTCGGTCACCGATTTCTGTAGCGGCCAAGTATTGCAACGATCTCTGGGTTGCGGTTCAAAGTCATTGTCCGCCTCCAACGCAAGCGGCGCGGCGCCTTGTCCGACTCCACTGACATTCATCATGACTCGCCCATCACCGAAATCGACTTGCTGCTGTTGACGACAGCTCATCCGTTGTTCACAGTGACTATAAAGAAGGAAGAAGGGCGTAAATTTATGAGAGCCCAGGCAACATTCCACCGAGCTAAGACTCCTCGCGGCCGACTTTTGTAATACACGCCGGTGCTACTTGTATTAAACGAGCCTTTCTTTCGTCGCTCGGGTGAAGAAAATCACTCTCTCCATCCTCGCTCGGCTTCCACCTCGACAACGAACTAGGAACATAGTACGCGCGCGTATCAGCCTCCCGTCCCGCACGCGACAGACGAGGACGGCGTCGACGGCTGCTGCTAGTATGAAAATGAAAACCGGACCAGGAGGACAAACGGCTGCCCGAAGAGAACGAAAACGAGTACAGCCGCAAAAGAGACACGCCCCTTAGCTCTGTAATAGTTTGCTCGCCGCTACTGGCTGCTTCGGCGGCAGCCCGACGGCGCAGCTTCAATAATGGCCTCGGTTCCCTATCCGTCGCCTCGGAGGCGCGCCGTCGCCGTCCTGCGTCGCCAATGCTTCATCGAACCTCGCTTCGTTCAACGATGACAAAACGTGTAGGCCCACAGCCAAAGAAGCCAGCGCTCTTTGCAGCTGACACCCACATCCAAGGCCAACTCGCCCTACGAGAATCATCTCGCGCCAGAGAGCACCCTTCGACCGAGGCCTCCTCTTCGCGGACTACGTGGAATAGACCAGAGAAAAATCGGCCCGTTGCGACGTCAATCAAACGGTGGGAGAACCGAGAACCCCTCCTTGGCCTCTATATTTTTCTAACGGACATCTGACTCGCGCTCCCTTCCACTAATCGTTATCCAATGGCGCTATTTTTATCACGCGGACCGCCCACACTGGCCAATGCCGTCAGTCGCGCGCGCAGCGACACCTGGCGGTCAATGACCAGACACCCCAAACTTGGTACACACCTGTACTTACCAGCGAACACGGGACACCCTCGACCAGTAGCCGCTGCCTGTAAAACTCAAAGCTTAATAACGACCAACGTTGTGCCAACTCCAAAATAAACGGGCCAAAACCCCAAAAAACGATTTACAATAAAACGCATGAAGCCTTTACTACAATATACATATCGTAATCGAACTCTCATTCGAAATATCTACTTGGATAACAAATTATTTTGAAAAAAATCACCAAATATCTGACCAATCACCGTTTCTTTCCTTAAAGCCCAATGCCACTATACTGTACATTAGCAAGCATCCATTTTTTTCTCGTCTATTTCATTCGTTTCCGGACTCTCTTCGCCGCCCAAATCGTCGCAAAATTTTTTCTTTAAAGTTTCCAAACGCTGCAATAATTGTGCGGGATCGAATCGACCCCGTTTCTCGCCGAATGGATCTCGCATTCGCGCTCCTTGCAATGAAGCCGCCAAACGACGACACACGGACACGTAGTGATCGTAAAATTGAGGGAACGATCTCTTCATGACATCCTTCAACGAGTCCGGGCAACCACTATCCGATCGATATCGTTCTTCTAAAGCCCCACAAACTGCCACACGAATGGTCTCATGTTCTATGATCTCATTGTAACGAACACTGTCGCCCGCTTCGTGCTCTTTGTCGTAACCGGGCTCATTATGATACGGTTTCTCGCTCATTAGAGACTGAAAAAAACGATGGGACCCTCTTTGACAGGATAATAGCACAAAACAAGGTACAAAGCTTACCTGAATAGAAACCAAAATGCTTGTTAAACTCTGGGCGGGTGACCAAGACGGTCCAGACCAAGTTCCGAGTATGCTCAAACATACTTTGCCATCGCGATAGAGATTCGGATTGAAACGAACCGTATCGTCGCCAGTGGTCAGTAATCTAACTCGTGGTGGTTGTATTGGATAATCGGGCGGGCAACGCAGAACGAAATAGAAGAACCCGCCTTCGTATGGAGTGTCGTATGGGCCGATGACCAGCGCATGAATAAGAGTGCTGATATCATCATCGGGCACAGCGAAAATGCCGTGCGGTGGTTCCTCGTAAAGTGACATCAGATCGCGTCGTAATCTGTGAAGACACATATGACTCGGTGTGTTCCAATCCTGGCAATTCAATGGATCCCAAGCTCGTGGTATTGGTTTATGCGATTGCTGTTGTTGCTGATCCTGTGATAGATCAGTCAAGGCTGAACCATCGACCGCCGCCACAGCATTGCTAGTCATCGGAGATAAGACTTCTTCTACCGCCAGCGGTGCCGGATTTGGATCGTCTATCTCGTTTACTTCTTGGAATGAATCATCGTCCATTTCCCTGACCGTTTTCTAGCCTATACTAAAATAATGTGAGTGTTTTCCCGAATTATAAGGCGCACAAAATTGCACGATGGCTAGCTCCAATTAACGGTAAGATTTGTCTACACTGGACGCGCAGGCTTACATTCTGTTGGTTTTTTAGCACAGTCACGTAGGTACCGGCTGCTGACGCGAGTCCTCCAGGCTAATATCAAAAGGTCAAAATGCAAATGACAAGAACCACCTTTTTCGCCTTTTTAATTAGGCCCGATTACCTTTCTCTCCCGCGATGAATGAGGCTTGGGTATATTTTCCAACCAAAGCCAGTATTTTCTCCGCGATTTAACAATAACAAATTCAAAACAAAAGGAAAAGGGGAAACAAAATGTAGATAATAAAAAAAAATCTTTACGCAACACAACGAAACACGTTTCCGCGTGTCTAGCAGACAACATTTCTCAAATAGCGCCAAATTCAAACCTTGACCAATGCGGTCCTTTTCTAGGAATACTGCAAGAAAACACGGCATGTGCGCCACGATGTTTTACTGATTCAATTGTAACTATTTAATTCATATTTATTTTCTCCACATTCTAAGGCATACTTTTGATCACGTGATGGTCACCTACTAACAAGTAAATCGCAATCACTTTGGGAAATAACCCCGTATTTGTTCCATCACCGACCTCGGGTCCTGACTGCCAGTGATAGCTGTTCCCGACACAATAAGGTTGGCACCCGCTTGAGTACACAACTGTACGTTGCTAGGCCCGACGCCTCCATCCACTTCGATGTTGGCCATTGGAAAATTTTCTCGAATCCGTTGCACTTTGGGCATCATGTCGGCCATGAACTTCTGCCCACCAAACCCAGGTTCTACGGTCATGATCAACACCAAATCCACTTGGTCCACGTAAGGGAGCACCGACTCGACGGCCGTGCCTGGCTTAATCCCAATACCCGCTTTCATCCCCGATTCCCGAATCTTACGAATCAGATCACCTGAAATCCAAAGATAGTGTTCACGAGGCATGCGACCACCCAACCAGCAGAACCGAACCAGGACCAATGTTTGGAGCCAAGCAAGACCAGGAGCAACCTGCTGGTCTTTACTGCATTCGAACAAGCTGTATAACTTCACTACAACGTGTCTGATCTAGCCTGACGGTCTGAAATAGTGCTTTACTTGAATCCGGGTTTGGTCTGGTTCAGCTACAGCTACAGTTACGGTTTGGCCGAACCTAAATGTATGATGACGTACACTTAGGACCTGAGTGGATGATGTTCAATGACTGGCAGAGCAGCAAATCCACAAGCCAGCAGCCAACAGATCTCCTGTAGACGGTCTGCCGGGTTCGTAGCCTGGTCGGTTGGGTTAACCACCTACCAGTTAGGGTGGCTGCGCACCTGGCGTTGAGAGACAGACTCACTCCAGGTGCGCGATTACGGGCGAGTGTTCGACTCGCGGTCCGGTATATCATTTCCTGCCCCGTGTCCCCTCACCCTCCAGTGCGCTGTCAAGCGTTTGGTGATGTGGTAAGCCAGGAACAGGAACAGCCCATGCATGGAGAAAATCTGCTCACAATCAGTGCAGTGCAACTGTCGTCGGAGCTCCTTATACTGCATCACAACAGGACTATGCAAGTACGGACTTTGAGCCCGTACTTGCATTACCATAGGTATAGGTAAAGTATAAACCGGCCGTGCATTGCATAAGTGCCCTATCGCCCTGTTAAGGCCCGACAAAAGTCCCGTTAATTGATCACTCACAGACCCATGCACTCCCCAGCCAGTATCTGGGCACTGCTATCGACCCTCCCCCACCTACTCTGCGCCAACCTCGACTCACCGGCTTTTTCCGTGGCCTCCAAATGGAAGGTGAATGAATCGGCACCCGCATCGGCCATCGGCTTCACCCATCGCTCCGGTTCTGCCACCATCATATGCATGTCGAATTCGGTCCTCGGTCGGGGAATGTGCTTCCTCAAACATTGAACCAACGGATGTCCAAATGTCAAGTTGGGAACGAAGTGACCATCCATCACGTCCAAGTGCAGGTAATCAGCACCAGCGTCCAGTAATCGATTGCATTCATCCGCCAGTTTGGACAGATCCGAGTTCAGGATCGATGGTCCGATCAGAAATCGAGGATGCCTCGAGGCCGACATCGATACAGTTCTGGAATGCCGCAAAAAAGGCTGCAAATAGCATAAAACCGAATCAGCATTATCGAATACCCATCCTCTTTCTAGAATTAGGCCATGTTTACTCTGAGAGCGAGTAAGCATAGAAGCCTACTTATCGCAGCCGCGCTAAACCTGAAGTGGGACGACTGTGCAACTAGCGCACGTCATTGCCAAGACATCGCACGATGATATCCGGTCACCGAACAAAGCCACTCTCCTTTTATCAAACTTTTATCGCTGCCAATGTCATGGGTAGTAAAAGGGAAAACAAGAACAATTCGTCCCCAGTGATCACTTACTGACGTCCTAACAAGATAAAAAAAAACATGGAAAAGTTGTAGTCAATTCCACTCTTCCTAGGCTGCCTTCTTGAACTTCATCCACGCCATGCTGAACACTGTGCCGAACAAGAAAATGCCCAAATAGGCCTTATGCCCAGCCTTCGTCAATAAAAATGGCAGTAAGCCAGCGCCACAAATGAGCAAAACGGACGGCACTGTGCTTGACCACGGGAGACACGAATCTCGGATTCTCAAATCGGGGAAAGCGTCGTCACCATCTTGACCTGACTTTTCGGACAATCGTTTCGTATAGTATTGCTTCAGAAGCCTAAAACACGAGGGAGGTGTGTGGTATAAAGCCTGGGAAAGTGAACAAGGCTCCTGCCTATCCTTAACACATGACATATACTCTTCACTAAGCAGCTCTTACTCTCTAGCTCACGAGGCAGGAGATGGTGCAAGCGACAAAAGAGTCCCCAGGAGAGCCGGGTCAAACACCATACAAAAGGACAACCCGAGAACCAACTTACTCGTCTTTGACACGGAATCGTTCGTATAACCAAGCACGCAGAAGAGCACTATCTGAGGGTACGTCCTTGATCGGAATGCGTTTCAGGTGCACGTGAAGTTTGGTTCCAGGTTCGCACGAAACAAATTCTGAAACAGACACCATTATGCAACACGTGCAGGCAGGCGTCGGAGAGTGAGTGGTCGGCGGGACAAAAAACTCCGACTAGAGACAGGTTATTAGTCTCGCGACTATACCTGCCCTATAAACATCAACCCGAGGGGCTGACGTCTCCCAGTCAGGAGAGAGTATCGATTACCCTCTCCCTCTCGCCATGGCCTTCCTGGCTGAGGGTTACAATAAGTTATGACCAGCACAGTACCCTGCAGTAGTGCTTACCAAACATGGACGGCCCTTGTGTCACACGCCCGTTCTTATGATCGGGGACTTGACCATAGGCGATAGTCACGTCGTACACTGCATCCAAGCGATGTCGGAGGTGGGATAACGCCAATTCGAAACCGCGGCTGCGAGGAAAAAGGACGTAATCCAAGGGCTTGAATCCAAGTTCTTTGGCGTAGCGGCGACTGTCCTCGATGATTTTCTTCTTTTTAGGACTGTACCGCGTGCCTTCGGGGAATATGACCAGCCAACTCTGAAAAAACAAGTATACATAAAACTATAGCAAGTGTTTGGGATAAGTTCCACAGAAGAAAGCCGATAGGGGGTCCATTTTGATAACCACATAGAGCAGGCGGTGGAAGAAAACTAAACGGAATCAACTGCCCTTCGATAAAGTTATGATTCAGCTTTCATCGCTCCCTAACCACACAAAATCTTACTGGCTGTTCCAGATGTGCCACATATTCGAATTGTCTGTCCGACGTATCTTTTTGAAATTTTCCAGACCGCCTAACGTAAACGCATCCGTGCTGAAAAGAAATAAAAAAATACAAAATCGATTTAGTTTCCGCTATTTCCGATCATTAGGTTAGGGTGTCCCAGCCAACTCATCCAAACCAACTCCTTGTGGAATAGCATTTCCGAGAATTTTGCCTTTTCTTCGTACGACTCTTTTTCACAGTCATATTTCTATAATGACTTTTTGATGTCCGTTTCCCCTTCATTCTATTTATCGTGACCCGTATCCCTAGATTGCATGAATACGTGCTTGGGCATTGAGTAAACTATGAACGTGAATACCACCCCATGACTTCCCTAGTCGTGACCACAGGCTCTCCAACTTACCATGTAAAAGTACCATCCATAAAGCGGCATGTATTGCAGGGCGTGTTTAAGGACGTATCGCAAACGACCCAAGCTGCCTTGTCGAATGGCCAACATATCCACGATCGCCCAGTCCACTGAAACCAAGGATGTCTCAAGATTAGGTACATAAAATGACATCAGGCCTCAGCTCAAACCATTAGTAATCAACTAGGTACTCGCCGACAAGCTGTAGGCTTACCCACGAAATAATGACACAAACCCCAAACCCTGTTATCGATCGATCAATCGGATCTGACTTACTTGTACACTGATGATTGCTAATGTAAAGCACGCATTCTTCCGATTTTCGAACTCGATCATCATCGAAATCGCCATACAAGTTTAGTGTGACGCCCGATATGGTTTCAAGAACGAACAGCATGACACGTTGATATCCACTGTACATGACATCGTCCACCAAAGAGTACCATCTCTCGGGCAAAATGCGGGACACTGCGAACCATCCCATCGTACCAACGTAATATGGTACCGACGAGGCGGCAGCCACCCCGCCCGGCACCAAAGCTTTCACTCCATTCGCAGCGAGCGCTAGACTTAGCATTCTTTCAAACTAAGGAAAAGAAATTGACAATATTGGCGATCCAGCCAGGCTTTACTTATCCACGCAACCCACGGCTTACTTGTCTATCAGCGACAGCAACGACATCTGGCGGCGAAAGTTCGCTGTCTGCTAACCTGCTCCGTTTCAATTTGCGCTGACCAAAATCCGAACTGCTAAATTGGAAAAATGAGTAATCAATTGATTATTTCTTGTAAGTAAACTGATAAAATTTTGGCAAATTTTTGTGTTCTATTTTTGCTTTTCAGGTCGCGGAAGCGAAGAAATTCGTAGCAAATGCGCTCCTTTTTTGGAAAAACAGTTGCAATCTGTCCCACTGCAATGGCGAAGGTAAATTGTTAAACTGCGAATGTAAATTTTTCCATTTATCCATAATGCAATCGCAGAAGCGAGGCCGAATTCCCAGTTCAAATTCAGCTAGATGTAAAGTTCGTTGCTTACTCGCCAGCTTTAATTCGGAGACGAGAATCTCGATGGCAAGACGTGGCCGTTGCGCATTTGTACTTTGTCGACTGTTGGGTAAAGCTGATGGGACTTTTCTAAAATATAATTTTAATGCTCACGTATTTAGGACAGTGAAAAGTATCGATTAGACATTCGATCCGATTTGATTGAATGGTTTGCCACACTTCGCGATGCGGACACCAACGATTGGCTGGTGGTCTTCGATGGGCACAAGGCTCGGGAGGGACGAGGACGAGGACAACTTATAGAGAAGCTGAGGAGTGATTTATCGAAATATATCAACAGGTTTGTCTTGTCGTTCCTTCTGATTTCTCCGATCCCCCCCCCCCCCCCGTTTAAGAGACTCCTTGTAACGATCCAGTACCAGTTTCGGATACCGCACGTCCCAAGGGACTCTTTCGATCTAGAGTGCGACGCGGCCTACGACTCCTACGACCTGGGACTTAAAACTAATCTCTTGGTTCTTAATCGCAAACATGCCGTCCCCCCGGCTCACAGTAATCCGTGAGCTAGCTAGCTACTTCCAAAACCCATAAAACCATTTCATCCTGAATTCGTCTTCATTTTAGGATCGTAGAAATCGATTCTGGACTCTTGAAAATGTCTGCTTTAGTGCGGGCATTGTCAGATCAAGCTTTGAGCTCGTTCGATTACTGGGCCCAGTTGTTCGAATTGACTCTTAAAATGGACCGAGATGCTTGTTTTTCGTTGGACTGGTCGTTCCTGAATTATATGGTTACTCAAGTGGGCCAGTTCAGGTTGCCTGTGCCCATGTTTTATTTGCTGTCTTCCATTTTTAGGTTCAATACAGTCGCTTGCTTCTGAGCGTTGGTATTTTCGAACAGTCCTTGGCTCAGTTGGACGAATTGGACGCTATGCTGTCGTTACTGGCGTCCCATTATGCTGGTACGTCGTGGCTGATTACAAATCCTGATTTACTCATACTTTATTTTATTACAGCATCGTCGACGAAGGCTCGATGGATCGAAGCTCTTTCCGTCGCAAAATCAGAAGAGGGGCAGCTGGTCAGCTTGGTCACTTTGTATTCGCGTTTCGACGACGCTCTGCGGAAACTAATATCGCAACTAGATCTCAGCGATCCGACGTCTGGCGAAAATCGATACGTCAATGACTTGCGACGGATTCGGGCACTCATATTTTCGTGTCAGTTATCAGTTATTTTGACGCGATACTCTTACGAGGCGACATCTGCTGAGACGGCGTGTCAGAGAGTTATTTCCTATGGAGCCATCTTGATTCAGGCTATTAGAAAGGAGGAAGCCGTACTTAGCCGGGTAAGGTCAATCACTGCTTTTCAGCTTGCCTTCGTTAAAACTGATTCTTTTCTTTCAGATAACTGAAACTGAATCACCGTTTCGTCGATTGTCTAATGCGCTGTGGTGTTTGGAAATACTCCACTTTGCGGGACGCATTTGTGATCTGGCAGTGATTTCTGGTGAATCCGAATCCATGTGCACACTTTGGATGACTTTGTGCCGAATGGTGAGTGCCTTGTGCCTCTATCATCCAATATTGGCCTTGCGGGTTAGGCGTCTGTCCCTAATGCTCTATGCACATTCACCGGCGAGTGTTCGACTCGCGGCTAGGTAAAAGAATTTGTGTAAAACGTACCCCCGAGTACGCATACCCCTTTGGTGACGTGGTGAAACAGGAACAGGCTTGCTCCCTTGTATGTTTGCAGGTTCAAAACTTGGATCCAGTTCAGTTGAATAGTTCGATAGGCGGATTTCCGAAAAGTGATATGCCACAGGAGACCAACTTACCTGTGATCGTCCTTGAGAAGTGTATGGTCGACACGGCGGCATACGATGAACAGTTTGTTGTAAGTAGGATTTTCATAGGAGCTAGGTTCGTGTTCTGCGTCCTTTGAACGGACGTGCTCATTGATTTGTCTGACAGCTCTTATCACCTTATCTTCCAAGCAATATTTTTTAGAAATGGCACGAGTCCGCATTAGCGATGCTCAAGCACAATAATTGGCGTCGACACGCTCGAGCCATTGGGATAGCGCTGGCGGATTTCCATCGGTATGTTTTTAGTCTGGCATAATCATTGGTCAGATTCATATGTTCATTTTTTAGGCGCCGTGGTAAAGAAAATGAAGCGCTGCGCTTGTTTTTGAAACTAGCGCGCCAATTGGAAGAAGACCGTTGGTGTCAGGCGTACATTGGCTTACTGCTGACCATAGGAGACGATTTGCTCAACCAATGCACATTGCGTGAGCGACTCAAATTATTCGGCGATCTGTCGTGCGCTAGCGAGTACCTGATATCAAAGGCATCGCCCGAAACATACTGTCAGAAATTCAAGAATGAATTCGAATCCGATTGGACTTACGAACGCATTCCGAATTCACCAGTGTGTCCTTGGTTTCTGGTACGACACGTCAAACCGGAGCAAAGGTCTATTCTTTGCGGGTGTGTGCTCAGTTGGGTGGTGGTGGTGGAGAACAGATTCCCGGAATCGGTGCGATTGTATTCGGCATCGTTGTGCTGCTTGATATCTGGACATCAAGAATCGATAGGCGACCATAAACCTCGGGCTAGTTCCGTGAAGCCAAAGAAATTGGCCGATTTCAGACGCGAATCCTATTCCGTTGCCAGCGACACTGGCGACTGCTCTGACATGTTTAAATTGGACGGGTGCGAGGCTCGTGATCCGCACAGCGAATTGATGCCTGGTCGGAATACTTTGCGATTCAGTGGGAAGGTAAGCACTTGAATGAGAGGGGTGTTGCCGGGAGTGGACTAGGTAACTGTTTCAGTGCGTGGAGGCCGGATCTTGCGTTCCTGAACATTTGCATTTCCGGCTGGGCAGTGATGGTCGCCTGGATGTGCAAGTCCGCATTTCGGTGGACCTATGGTCGACGTGTGTTGTGAAAACGGAAGAACCTCGAGTTATTGTGGTGTCGTCGTCCAAAGGCAAGTGCTTGTGGTTGGGTTTTATGATCTTATGTTTGCTTGTGTTTCAGAAGATTTCTTGTGGGCCGGTGTAACTCAGTCAGTCAAATTCCGATTGTCCGCTGGAGCCTTGTCTCGCCAGCCATTACAGGACGAAGATAAGTTCCTGCGGTTGGAAACGTTGCATGATGATTTGCAATTCACCTCGGTACGCGTAATTTTTTTTTTTGGGGGGGGGGGGTAGTTTGTGCACTTACAAACCCGTAAAAAAATTTAAAAAGAAATTTCTAATATATGCTGAGTGTTTAAAAAAAGAGATGACGTGAGCTGGCTTTCTATATATATGGCCTGTATCAGAACCCCTAAAAAAAAAATCAAAAAAAAATTGAGAAAAAAAACTTTGACTGAAAATTTATGAGGAAAAAAAAAAAAAAAAAAAAAAAAAAAAAAACTCAACATTAGACAATATTATGAGAGAACATCAAAAACAAAAAAAAAATTTTAAAGAAAATAAAGAGCATCCCCCCTGATCGCGATGTTCGCCGGATCGGTGGATCGGTCGATGCTGGGTTCCCTGCTGTACATAGGGTTGGTTGTTTGAGGTATCTACCTGTTACTTTCCATTTTCAGAACACAGACCCTGCGGGAAGTGAGACACAACCACGGAAATGTGTGGTGCCCATCCTGTCGGATTTGTCTCCTGGTGCAACCTTTGATATCGAGCAAACTCTATTCTGCAACATTCACGGATCGAAAGAGACTCGAATGTGTGAAGTGAGTAGTGTGTTATCCGTAGCCTCTATTCATCCGTAGCCTTAGTGCAATGCTTATTGTAGATTACAACTTATTGGCGTGGGCGCACCTTTAAACACCAGTTACACTTCAAGCCCGTCTTCCATTGGATGTCAAATCTAAAGGTGATCGGGGAAAGGCTTCTGCTGACCATCACTTTGAACAATGACAGTCAGCGATCACTGGTCATTCGTGAACCCAAGCTAACGTTCGCATCGTTGACACCGGACGGAGGTGAAATTGATGCAGAGTTGCTGAATGATGGCAAGGAACAGGTATGTGCTTGCGGGTCTCGTGAAGTATCAGCGAATGTGCAAGCACTTTTGGCTGTAGGATCTGTACTTCGCAATTCCGTATACGCTGGCCTGGTACATCCCATCGGCTTGCACCTGTTTGGGCGTAATTGTGTTCCATTATCAATTCAAGGACGAAGCATCCGATGACTACTCGTGCTACGCTGATGTGGCACTTCATAAACCAGTGAGTAGCCTTTCCGCGGTTCATGCTCCTTTCCAGTTCAAGTTTCATCTAGTAGGATCCATTTGGTTTTATAGTTTAAATAGTTTTTCTGGGTATGTTTTGCGAATGGTGTGCGACGACTCCCTCCTCCCCCCTCCCCATCCCCACCCCATAGATACTTTGCCGTGTCCCTTAGATGGGTAGGGGACAGAAAGGCAGGAACTGTGCTATTTGAGTGAATTCCACGATATTAGGAATGAAAACCTGATTCTTCTGGCCTGCTGGTAAAACTTGGCATGCGCTGAAAATTTCAATTCCCCCCTTTGAATACAGTGTGTAGTTTCCGCTCGGTTCAGCATTTATCCACCGCATTGCTTGGTAGCAAGTGGCGTGGTATACCGTCCCCCAGATTCGACCGATCCAGCCGAACCAGCCCGCCGATCCACGCCAGATCGTTTTGGGGGAACCGACCCAAGCTGTGGTTCGGCCGGATCAGAATTTTAAATTCCCGCCGAAACATCTTTCTCTGGCTTTCGAGTACGTCTTCATGCAGGCAGCTAGAATTCACAGTTCACCGCACTGGAATGGTCGTCCATAAATGACATCTACGCTATTTTTGACCCCACCACACCTTCTGTCCGCATAGGCACCGCGGGTGCTCAGTTGGCTTAGACTTTGATCCCGCATTGAGGACGCCAGTTTAGGAAACCCATTCTCAGAAAGGGAACAGGCATTTCACAGGGTATTGCTCTTGGGACTCACCAGGAACCCAAGTGGAGGTCAAAAGCCGGAAGCCGAGTAGAGTGAGGAAATCGGTCCTCATACGCCAGTCAAGGACCTAATTCCCAATCCCGATTCCCAATTCATTATCACTTCAAGGACGAAGCATCCGATGGCTATTCGTGCTACGCTGATGTGGCACTTCGTAAACCAGTGAGCCTCGTTTCTCGCCCGCGACATCCTGACGCTACGCTGATGTTGGCGCAGGATGCTCTTGGCGGAGATGCTCCTAGCGGGGCCGTCTCCTCCCGGCCTCACTCGTCGCATGCAGGCTGCTGGCTGGCAACTGGCGAAACGGACAGCAGGTCCCATGGGGAACAGGAGGGTCCTTATACTGCCCAGCCCAAAAACATTTAAAAACCTGTCCTTATACTGCCCACCCTTCTACTCCATAAAATAAAGTCCAAAAGCGAAAAGAGATATTGCAGGTGAAGTTGGATTGTGAAATTCGTTAAATTCTACGCTATCAGATCAGCAACAACTGGAGGCAAAATCAGCTTCACTTATTTCCAAAGTTCTCCTCCCCTGTCCATTTTTGTCCGAAATCCTTGAACCCGTCCCCTCCTAACACTGATTTAGTTTATCGATGGCACTTTATCAATGCAAAAGAAACTAAATCGTGCCAGAAAAAAATGAGCTGGCGCAATGCAACGTTGGGTCGGGCTGGGTCGGTTCGGTGCCCTCATACCCGGGTCGGTCGATGCTGGCTCGTCCCGGGTTGGATCCCCGGTGATGGAGGTCGGTTTGCGAACCCTAAACCCTCGCCGACCTTGCACGCTAGGCCGTGGGTGGCTGTAACCATCGAGATGCTCCGAGTGGAGAGACGGAAGTCAAACGAGGAAACAGTGTCGGCTGTCGAACACCGACAGGGTTCAAAGCCCACCCGCCATCGTCCGAGGAAGTCGGTGTCCAGTCCAGGATGCCCTCGCGCGGAGGTGCTCCTGGTGGAGAGGGACGCTGCTGTGTGTGCTGGTCCCCGCACAGCCTTGGTTCGATTGCTGGTCGGCTATAGGCAAACCGGCTGCTGCCTGTTATGTTTTGATACTGAAATCAGCACGGTCACCCTTGCAGTACAGGGTATCTACTCGATGGGGGATCATTCCACATACTCTCGCGGGTCCTAGGAAGGGAACTGTTCGAGGGGAAACTTATCGTAAGATCTATGGTATTTCTGAATAGTCGTAGTTGTTTTTCTAAAACATCGTTGCCCTACTCAAGGAGCTAGGAACAAGAAAGTTCTATGCATAAGCGACTGATTTGACTGAGACACAAACCCGCATTCCTGGGAAATTTGAGAGGCAAATATCATTTTAGGCAATTGTGGAAGCGTGCTGTCAAATGGCCTCAGAGAAGATTGTGTGCCGAGTGGGACTCACCTGCGATTTCGTAGTTTCGCTGAAGGCCTTGGATCCATCGTTGCGCTCGGTGGATGTTTTGGTCACTCTGCTGTTCGATAATAAGTTCTGGTTGTGCACGGGCAGTGCATCCGAGATTGTGCGTTTGAAAGAGAATGGATTGGGGCAAGCATTTTTCCAGTAAGTTCTGTCTATTGACTGGATTGGGGCCTAATTATAGGCAGGTCCACACACGGCGCTTTTGGGCAATGTCTCGAAATTTTCAGCGATAAAATGGGTTGAAATCGGGAATTTTGTAGACAAAAATGCGTCTCTTGGTTTTGCTTTTCTGCTTTTATTCAAGTTTCTTTTTCAATTTATGCATTTGCATCTCAAAAAGTCATGAAGAATTTTCGTAATAAAATTGAAAACGCAAAATCAAAACTAAAAACTACCTATATCCGATTGATATAGCATATTTCTCTCTACACAATCTTCGCTGACGTCAACTCATCTTATCGCTGAAAATTTCGAGGAAATCGCCCGAAAGCTGTTACTTGCGATTTGTGTTTACGACTGACTATAATTGGGTAAAAGAATGTCGAATCGAGTGCTTCCCATTGGGCTGTCAGTCAAGGTACTGGGAATCATTAGTCGATTTTTTCAGGGTGACGCCCCAGTGCGTTGGATTCCTGCCCATGCCGTCTGTTATGACCCAACTGACGGGCGAAGCTGCGATGAGCAAGGCGTGTCAAGCGTACGTTCGATCGAAAGGAAAGCAAGTGCACGTCTTGGCGCCACTACCTGCTCTTCGCAAATCCTTCAATGACAAGTCACCCGGGCCCGCGTTGGAGTTGCAGTCGTAGACTGGTGAACTGTTCAAATTGTCACTTCATTCGCGTGTAAAAAGGCTTGTGATGTTATGTTCGAATGGAAACATGGCAAAGCATTTTTAAGCATATTTATGATCGAAGTTAAGCTCCAGATCGCACACTGATCTACGTCACGTAAC
Organism: Mesodorylaimus sp. YZB2_4; assembly: GCA_030248295.1. Classification (NCBI taxonomy): domain Eukaryota; kingdom Metazoa; phylum Nematoda; class Enoplea; order Dorylaimida; family Dorylaimidae; genus Mesodorylaimus; species Mesodorylaimus sp. YZB2_4. Next base: position 415,601 of record JASANH010000873.1, on the reverse strand, counting down.
AGATTTTGATAATGTTTATCTTTCTCATATATCAATCAGACAAAGAAATCAAAAATTTTGCTTTAATTCTTCAACATTCCCGTATTCACTACTTCGTTTGGCGTTGCGTCTTTCGCGTCAACTGCTGCAACAACAAATCATCCGCCGTGGTCGTATTGGCCACATTTTCTTTATTGATGCTCGAAAACTGTTCGCGCCAAGTATCGATATCGGCCTTCAACGCCGGCCACTTCTTGTCGGACAGCAACGTATTATTGCGACCGCATCTCAAAATGTAACGATACCAAATGTCTCGGCACGAACCCAAGGTGCATAAAACCAGTGGATTGCCAATGACGATGACCGTGTACTTGGCCCGAGTCATAGCCGTATTGATCAGACGAGCATCGTCCAAGAATGCCAAATTGCGAGCTCGATTGCCGATTCCTGCTTCTTCGATTTGTTTCTTTCCACGAACCGTCGAAATGATCAGTACTTTGTACTCCTTGCCTGAAAAGATCAAAGAAGCATTGAGAAAAGTGCTTTTATTCCGATACGAATATGTGCACGGAGAAGTACGAAGACTTTATCCACTCAACATGAATCAGGTATGCTCACCTTGCATTTGAACCACTCGACTAACGTCCACCCTGCTGCTGTGCGTCGAAACCCGTCTCTCGCGCAGCATATCCTTGATGATCCTGCCCTAAAAGCGATAAGAAATAAAAACTTCCTCCCAGTTTAAAAACGTAGTGTTCACTTACGTGTTCCAAAAACGGTACGGCTACGCCAATATTCGGCTCTCCCCACGCTCTCGGCCAATTATACCACAACCCTTCGATTTGATCGGCCACCAATTTGGCTTCTGCTGTATTTATTATGGCACCACTCTTGCCGATTTCCTCGTCCCCATTTGAAGCAATGAAATAAAGTGGTTTGATGATACTGTCGTCGTACCGTTCAACGCAAGGCACCAAACAATTAGCGTCACCATAGAATTCCTCCGACAAAAACGACAGAATTTCAGGATGACAACGATAATTTCTAAAATTAACGATGTTTTCTTCAACTGACAATAAGTCGCAACTGAATTGCACAATTTCGCGTACATTCATGATCAAATAAACTCATCGTATAACGTGCACGAGCCTATTAGCTTACTTGTTGAACAACATGCTCGGGACCCGATATTTCTGCCTGACGTTTGCAGGAATGCTCTTCTCCATACTGCTTTTTTGTTGATCATAATAACAATACAATCGTTCTAAATACGATCGACCGAGTTCTTTGGCTTGAGGCAGGTACACCTGCGAGACAACATCGTCAAACGTTTTCATCGCGGCAGCCGAAATTCATCGTCTAAATCGAAAGACCAACTTACCGTTGGACGAATCTGATGATGGTCTCCAGCCACAACGACGCATGTCGAACGTTTAGCCAAGCACAACGGCAAGACCGTTTCCAATTCCAAGGCCTGTGCGGCTTCATCGATGAAAATATGCGTGAAAGCAACCTTCTCACTTTCCGCCGCTTCATCACTTTCTTGCACGACTTTCAGAAGTTTGTCGCTTGCCGAGAACGTACAAATCACAACTCGTATTTGACGTAATTTCTCTAAAGTCAACCGCGCTGGGCGCAGATTGTAATGTTCTTCTTGATCATATTCGAACCGAATGAAATAATCCAAGTCTGGCTTCGCACGACTGTGAAACACACGCCACAGTATCTGCCGCAACTGCTCTGGTTTCATATCCGTATGCTCCAGCAGCAAGTTGATGTAAATGTCAGCCGTCCTAAAAAGATCGATGGTCAATAAGAAAAAATTAAAATGAACTACAACTCTTACGTATTAGCATGAGTGCAAATCAAAATCTTCGTGTTATTGAATTCTGGATTCGTCAACAAAGTAGCCGTGGCTGCAGCTAGAGTCCTGGTCTTCCCTGTGCCGAAAGGACCAAATACGACCAACGGAGGAATCCAATTCTTTCGATCTATAGCGCACGACAAAATGTGCCCCATAACACTGCGTTGCTCGTCGTTATGAGTTCGCTTCCACTGTTCGATCATTCGAGGCATTCTAAAATACAAATTACTCTTACAATCGATTATCACGAATTCGCAAAAAAGCTCTCACGCAGCAATCTTTTCCCGGGCGTTCTCCATAACCTTGCCGCTTGCGTAATCTGGATAGTAAGCCAATAGATCGGGAAAAATCAGTGGCGCCAGATCACGCTCTTGTAATCTTTCTAAGCCGCGTAACCATTGATGAAATTGTTTGTCCCAAAAATTGAACTGAATATCGACAGTAATTTTGCTTCCGGGTCGTAACTTGAAATGCTTGATGAAATTGGCGCTTAACTGCAAATTGATCCGATCAGGAAACACTCCTGAAATTAAATCAATGGCTGTCAACCTGAAATTTTCAGTCTGGCGTGAAAAATGCATACCTTCCATCTTAAACCTGAGCTTGTTAATAACATCAACCTCGTAAACGACCCGTTTCTTGCCCGAACTGGCGCTGGCACTGGCGCTAGCCTGCAGTTGTTCGCTCGGCGAAATGAAAGCGTTGGCGCAGTACTCACGCAACAACGTAATAACATCCACATCTTCCGACAGAATCTCCTTAAGCGGAACAACAGCCAGTCCAATATCGTCCCTGGGCGCGAGATACCGTTGACCGTCATCGTCTTCCACGCACGATACGGCCTCGATTTCTACGTTCTTCAATGATAATCTGAAATCTGAACGCTGCAGCTGGACATCAGTCAACCGTCAGACAAGCCTTACTCATCCAAAATCGACTGCCTTTTGTATTCTTCCGCAAATAGCCATTGCTTGAGAAGCGAGAAATAATTAAATTCGTTGATGGAGAAATTTAAATTGGCCACGACGTCAGACATGGTCATACGCTCGCCTGATCGCGCTTTAGATATCCATATGATATCTGAATTCTCAGGACTCCACCGTTGCTCTACAGCCTTCAACGCACTCCTAAGCGCCCTCTGCTCGCACAAGGCCAATGTATCCAGTCCAGAATGAATCACCATTTCCCGATACACGATAGGCAGGCGGCCAAAATCGAACGCAACGCGTTGAATAAAAGTTTGCGGAGTTTTGCATCCGAGAAATTCCACATGAACCTAAAAGAGCACGCAATGTACCTGCAGCGACATCAATCACTCCACCCCTTGACAAAACAAACTTATCACTAATTACCTCGTAATACCCGTCCAACTCTTCATCGGCGAAAGAATCACCCGCCTCAATTTCGCCACCTTGTACAGTGTTGAATGGCGATAGCAGGCGAAAATATAACGCTGTGTCGTGATTCAATAAAATCACACGTTGTAAACGGGCCTGAAATTAATTAAGCTGTGGGACACTGACTGTATGACTATACGATTTCGTCACCTACCGGCTTCTCCACACTGGTTCCAACGAGGGTAAATTTCCAAACATATGACTGTCCATTTTCGACACGTGCAGCTTGACAATTTCCTTCGCAAGAGACGTCCACGTCGTCGACACACGAAGTCAGCTAAAAATTATTAAAGTTTGACACCAGTATAAACTATTTAACCGAATTAGCTTGCTTACAATGCTTTTCCCAAACTTCTGCGCTTCTGCTATCTTCTTTTTCAGCTCCGCCATTGCATCGCTCGTTTTTCGCGCCAACGCCCGTTGAATAAATTCTAATCTGTCATTCCATTCCTCCAGCTCGTTCGTCGAATGCGCTTTCGTGCAACGATTGTGAGATGTGGCTGAATAAACGCATCGTCGTCCGTGAATATGTCTAAAACCGAAGGAGGACATTAAATCATTATTCCTACACCAGACCATTTCTGTTTAAGGGTTGGCGAACAACAATTTAGCGCGCAGCAGACAGGGGATCCCCGTCTGCTGCGCGCGAAATTGTTGTTTTTTGTATTTTAACACGACCAAACTTCAACATCTCTGCACTTACTCGTCACATAATTTAAATGGCGGTGGAGCTAATGGCTCGCGATATTTCCAAACACGGCCATCTTCCAGACGCTTCCGATTTCGATGCATTTCCGAATTTACGTGATCATCCAATGCGTCGTAGTTTTCGAGACTTTTATCACACAAATAGCAATAATGCACGGCAGTGCCATCGTCATCCAGCTCGTCTTCCAAGTCCGCCAATACAATCTGAGGAGTTCGGACAACCAGAACAGGCTCCCGGTTTAGTGTCATCATCTGTGGCTCAGCCGAGGGGCGATTCTTAGGCACGGTACTACGTTGGGGCGGAGGAGGCACAGCCGCTGCCGCTTTCGGTGCAGCCTAGATAGAATTGAAATTTAGTTGTCAAATTAGGGTAGATACGAAAAGAAGACAAAACTTACCACTAAGGCAGACCACTTGCTAGTAGGGCGTGAAACCGAGGTTATCCTGGTCGGTGCTGGTGCCATTGTCGGCTGCATTGCGGCCTTTCTTTCACTTGTATCTGACGTGTTCGAAGCCGCGACATCCGCCAAATTCTTTCCTATTATCATAGCACAGTCGTAAGAAAGCTTGACTATTTCTCCAAAGCACTTTACTTACCATTCTTCATGAGCCACATCCAGCATCGACGTTCTAAGTCGTTATGAGCGAATTCGCAATCAGCAACCGTGCACTTTCTGTATTTCTCCATGCGGTTGCACATTCGGACGCCTGGCATTTTACCAAATTTTCGAGCTCGAACAAGAGAAGCTGGCAAGTCTCGAAACAACAGAGCCTTTCCCGAATCGAATATCGCGATGGCTTTGTGTTGTTCCCAAGTATGACTTGCGCCACGACTTTCGCAATAAGTGCCCTTCTGGTACTTGATAGCGCCACCAGTCTTGAAGCATGAACCGCAAATGAATCTAATGTCGAATGGGCAACGAGATCCCTTCTGCCCAGATCCACCACGATAGCTGCGACTCACTAGCGCCGGCGCGTTCTTTCTAACCGAACTTGTATCACTCGACGACTCGACTCGTCGGCGCCGCGCTGGCAGGGATTCGATACCCGTGTCGGCGCTGTCGTTCAATTTTAGTGATGAAACACTCGCCATTGCTGCAGCCACCAGCCCGTTTTGACTTTGTGTTTCTTCAATTACTTTCTTCGAATTTGCCAAACCATTTCCGCCATTGAGGTCGGAAATTGTTGTCGCCTTCCAGTCCAGCGCTGCTGCAGTTCCTAGATTGCAGTGGTTGCTGAGAAAATATTTCAACGGAAACAATCCCGTTTTTTCCAACGCCCACAAATGGGCTTCGATCTGTGTATGGGGAAAACGGCATTGAAATCCGCGCCAACAGCCTAGTTCCACATGATGGCACAAGTCGAAAGCCCCGCGGCGTCTTGTCGCAACTGGAGATGGGCGAATGAAAATCCAGAATTCGCGTTGAACAGCCGGCTTGAAATCATAACGAATAAATACGATGTTCGATTCGCATTCATGATTCCAATACCGCAACACCCAAAACTGTTTTTCAACGAAAGTGGCGCACTTCGAGCAGCCTAACCAAATCGACACATCTCTGTTGGCGTTCCTTGGAAACGGCAAACTATCGATCTTCGAACTCTGAACGATCGTGGCACTTAACAAAGCGTTTCGAAGAGTTGACGAGATTTCAGCAACGCCACTTTGCTGCTCTTCTTTCCAGACTTGTAATTCAATGTCCGAATGCGCCATTGGACAGGTCGTGCCACGACTGCATACTCGTAGATCTTGACACTTACGGAGGCGATTGCCCCTAAACGGCCGCACTAAATACCACTCTAACGGCTTCTTGTAATCCTTTTCTGTATCATCAGGATCGAAATCTTCTTCTGTCTCGATCCGCAGACGGCACAAAAACAACGAGTAATCGCAGCTGTGGGCGCAGGTCTTGACACCATTATGAGCGACGTCATAACAGGAGTGACAAGCCAAATGAACATCGTAGCGACGCAAAAACTGTGGCCATTCAGGGCGTATGGCTGTGTCTGCAAGCAGCATGTGTAACGCACCTTATATACAGCACCAGTGAGTGGTAGATACAATCTTCATTCTGGACTTAACCGCTATGGAGGTAACAGGTAAAGAGAGACTCACTTAGACAATTGGCTGTATAATTACTCGAATAGCCTGGGCCCGTACTACTGGAGGGAGTGGCCCTGGAGCTTTTGCACCACGCCGAAAACCAAGACAGCTAACCAAGTCTTTCTACCAGGTCCATGGCTGGAGCAGGGTGACGCTCCTAAATACCGTGTCAGCAGGGAGAATAAAGTGCTAAACGAGCTTCTACAAGCCGACAGCACCTATCTGTTTTCAACCCAGCACAAGCTTCTCTAAATATAAAATAATTTTTGGGCAATTTTCGAGCGATCAGCTTAGTTTAGCGGACACTCGGGTATTAGAAAGGCTTCTTACCGTTTCCACCACCGACTGTTGGAGCTGCCCAAAACCCATCACCTTCAGCAAGAGCTGATCGCTTCGAAGACAGTGCGCTCGAGGTTCCATCTAAGCCCACTTCGTCGCTAAAATTAGATCGCACTTGGCTGGAACTTGTTACCGGTTTCGGAGGTTTTAGTTGCGACTTTTCAAGACGACTAAAATCGAAACGCGGAATAGCATCCGCAGCTGCTTGCCGACCATTCTTTTTTGTCGAAACTAATGCGGCGAATGGATTCGACGAAGCAAATGGTGTGGTTGTGTAAAGTTCGCCGTCATCGTCAGACGTATCGCTGCCATTCTTGCTACGTTCTTCATCCATTGACAACTGAAGACTCTGACTTTTCTGTGTTCGCTTGAAATAAAAAATCACACAAATATCTAGAGGCGCATCGTTAGCTCGATTGAACACACGCTGCGCTTCAACACAAACAAGATGATCCCAAAAGGCACTTTGATGATTTGATTTTTATTGCGCAAAAGTCCCAACAAAAGCCGTTCGTGCACTTTCGTCACGTTTGGAGCAGAAGGCGGGAAACGCCTCACACAAAGTGCGCGAAATTCAAAACCAGCTTCGGAGTTGCCATAGAGCAAGTATATGTGCTAACGGAATAAGGTGGCTGCCTGTCAGAAGATAGACTCCATAACATCATAGGGACTGTTTCAAAGAAGACATGCGGTAATCGATTGATAATGGCTAAGCCGCCTGCCAGACAATTCTAAGCCCCTTTGGTATACTTTGGCGCGACCTAGCATGGCTGCATTGATAGCAGCGAAGCCGTGATGGGCTGTTTCTTACCACTAGCGGTGTAGTTCTATACAGCCTCGACTAGGCGTAATTGAACCAGCTTTAGAATCACCTAGTACGAGCACTGCGTACTGCTATGAATAAACCATATGAATCGTACCCAAGTCTGCCTGTTTGTACAGAGTTTCATAGGCTGCGCTTTACTGTGTGATTCAGCTTGGTACTCCCTGGACATTCCCACACCGTGTATAGCGACTGGATGCTCTGCTTTCGGCATTGTAAGAACCACAGGAGCGCACAAGCTATTTGGTCGGTGCAGCTTGGTCGATGCGTTATCTCTCCTCGGCATCATCTGGTTTTGGTACCACATTGTATTGTGAGATGGGTTCCTGTTGTCATCACCACTGCGTTAAGTCAGTCAGATTCAGCCGGATGTGCAGAAGCAAGGGACAATACAGTCACTTGCCACACAGTCACACATAACGTTACTGTGACTGGCCATGACGACTATGATTAAACACAGACCTACCCCCTTCTTTATGATACCTCTGGCTTCTTTATAACGGGGAGGTGTGATTCGCTGGAACCCATGGTAGCCGACCAAGTCTGCCGACATAATCCATGGTTGAAGCATCATTCCGACGGGTGATGTTCCCACTGCCGACTCCGTCCAGAGGATCAATTGCCAGACGAGCCTCTGCAGTACATTATCGTCGTCGTGCCTGCTCTTTGATATCGTCGTCTAATGTACTCACTGACTTCTTGGAAACCAGCACATTCGCAGTCATGACGGACCCTTCGTTGATTGCCGCACTGAGGGTGCCATCCGTTCATCGAAGTTCTTCATTCGTATATGTGGCCGCAGGATATCACCGCTCGCAAGACTCTGCATGGGAAGGGTACAGATGTATGGAATTTGCAAACCCCTCGATTGGAAGCCCCCACACCGTTTACTCTGGTGCCGCGTTTTCACAGGTTATCTTTTCTAGCTACGCCAGCCATGACATGCAAAATTGACTGTGCAGATCCAGTATTTCTATTGTAAATGATCTCAAGATTCTACAGGTCAAGCTCCGAGCTCATTGGCTTCCCCTCGTGTATAAGCCCCCTGTGAAACTTTTCGACCCCTGGCTTGGGGAATTTACTGCCAATCAGAGAACAGCAGTGTACAGTAGTTTTGACATGATCGCTCATATCGTTGATCTACGTGGCCTTACCACCTCAACACCTTGCTTCGTGTTAAGTCAAGACAATACCAGACCAGGTTTTGCTGCCCCATCCAGCGCTGAACTCTTGCATCCCATCTGAACCTATCTTGCACATTGTAATGGCAATTAGCTCCCGGACATACTCGTACATGTTATCGTCAGATGCAGAAAAAAAACAGCTCGTTGAGTAGCAGACTGAGTTGAGTAGCAGTACGCGAGGGTCCCACACAGACCTTTTTTAATGGTTCGCCGTGGAAACTACCAGCCTGTCTTGGCCTCTAATGTGTCTCCGATAAGTTCAGATCGTGATCTTTAGGTTGAACAATGCCAGACAATACCTGCTTATCTTTTAATTATAATGGCGAGTTACGGTGTTTTGGACAGTCATCCCGGAAAATCAGTGTAGTCCTTCACAAAAAAGCACAGGAGCAGATGGGACCACCGGTCATCTCTTAAAACTCCAGGCGCGCTGGTGGCTAGATGAAACGTTGAGGGCTGAGATCGGATGCAGACAACGAGTGAGGCATAATCACATCGCTCGAAGAAGAGCCCCACAACTTGCTGTTTATCTACCATCTCAGTCTTTAGCAGTACCAACACTCTTCACAAATGCATTTGATGATTAGCCATATCAATGCCCAGCGAGGGCCCACTCGCAGTACACTGTCCTCCCGCTTTACCAGACGTTCTTAATCCTCAAAGGCTACCGGTTCAATGGGCCGCGTTCTACATCATTCTAGCGCAAAAAAATCTTTCACACATCTGATGGGCTCTGGCGACGAGCATAGGGGGTGTAAAGTGCGCACCATTTCTTGGGGTCGAGCTTTTCCCTGGCGGCATTGGCTGGCGATTACGAGATGGCCCGTTGTGATTGGTCCATTAGAGAAGTGTGTAGCTGTGCGCATGCTGCTCAGAAATCATAACTTCTTCTCTTTGCATCGTGGCTGGTGGTCTCGGTTTTTGCACGCGCGGCACTGTATCCTCGATCCGAATCTCGTTGAACTAAAATCGAGAATGCAACCACCGCCGACTCGAATAGAGCATCTCAGTTCCCTGAACATCTACGACCCCCCTCACGAGATTCGCAAAACGGGTATCATCTGCACGTTGGGTAAGTCCGTTTCCCACTTTTGTTGCACGGGTCCACACCTCGCTCACACTGTGATAGTATGCGGACTGCTCCGCGTAAGTGCTCTTGAGATCCCCGCTTCGTTCAGGGCCTGCTTCGCGGTCGGTCGATAGGCTTGTCGAAATGATCAAAAAAGGAATGAACATCGCTCGTTTGAATTTCTCGCACGGAGACTACGCCTATCACGGCGAGACCATCAAGACCGTGCGCGAGGCAGCGGCTCGTGTGCCCACGAATGTGCTCGGAATCGCTTTGGATACTAAGGGACCCGAAATCCGAACTGGAACGCTGGCCTCGACCAATGTACAGCCAGTACCTCAGGTGCTTTCGATCACACAAATCGAGAATGCTTTTTCTTTTAGGGTAAGGAGATCGAACTGAAGAAAGGCGCGAGGATAACGCTGACCACGGACGAAGCCTTCGACAAGAACTGCACGACTGATAAGGTGTACGTGGACTACAAGAACATGGCTCGGGTTCTGAAAGTGGGATCGAAGGTGTACATCGACGATGGACTGATCTCATTGACAGTCAACGAGATCAATGAAGGTGAGTTCGGGCGAGGATCCGCTCCTTGGCCATCTACTGAGTTTTCGTTCAGCCAGTCGATCAATCATTTGCACGGTGGACAATGGAGGAATGCTGGGCAGCAAGAAAGGAGTGAACCTGCCCGGAACTTCGGTCGATCTGCCAGCCCTCTCGGAGAAAGACGTTCAGGACCTGAAGTTCGGAGTCCAGCAAGCCGTAAGTTCCTTCAGGTTTGCACCATGAACCTAATGTCCTTGCGTGCGAGCAGGTGGACATGGTCTTTGCCTCGTTCATTCGAAACGCGGACGGAGTCAAGGCGATCCGAAACGTGGTGGGCAAGGACATCAAGATCATTGCCAAGATCGAGAACCATGAGGGCATCCAGAAGTCAGTTGCAGTGCTTCTTTGCTTTTCTCATCGGATACCAAGCTTCTCATTTTTAGCATCGACGCGATCATTGCCGAGGCGGACGGGGTGATGGTGGCGCGGGGAGACATGGGCATCGAGATTCCCGCCGAGAAAGTGTTCTTGGCTCAGAAGATGATCATCGCCAAGTGCAACCGTGCTGGCAAGCCTGTCATTTGCGCCACGCAGATGCTGGAAAGCATGGTCAAGAATCCTCGTCCGACTCGAGCCGAGGCCAGCGATGTGGCCAATGCCGTTTTGGATGGAGCTGATTGCGTTATGTTGTCCGGCGAGACCGCCAAGGGCGACTTTCCAGTGGAGACGGTGGACATTATGAGCAAGGTACAGTAAGGCAGTCTTCACGGCACCAGCTGTGTGCTCATTCGAACAGTGTAGATCTGCTGCGAAGCCGAGTCGGCCGTGGAATACACGAGGTACTTGGAAGAGATGCTGCGCGTCACCCGGAAACCATTAGATGACTCTGAGACGGCCGCCGTGTCCGCAGTGTCCGCCGCCATCAACAGCCGCGCCTCGGCCATCGTGGTGATCACGACCACTGGAAGGTCTGTCATGAGGGTGAATACCTGTCATCTTGCTCCGCTTTTACGAGCTCGCATTTCAGGTCGGCGGAACTTGTATCCAAGTACAGGCCTCCATGTCCCGTCTTCTGCGTCACTCGTGTGTCGAAGGTGGCCAAGCAGCTGCATCTCTTCCGTGCCTTGATTCCAGTGCAGTACCCTGGTGCGTAGTAGCTGTCATAGAATGGTAAGCAGTCTCTTCCTGAATTCTTCGAAATTACATTTTTCAGAGGAGCGAGATCCAGACTGGCCGAAGGACGTTGAGAAGCGCATCGAGTGCGGTATAACCAAAGGGAAGCAACGGGGCACCATCAAGAGTGGACACAAGGTCATTGTTGTGACTGGTTGGAAACAGGGCGCTGGGTTCACCAATACTGTCCGCGTTATCACGGCTCCGTGATCAATGGCGTGCGCTGAAACTGCGGGGCGATGGAGTGTTACTAGGCCCATGAGTTCTGGAATGTGCAATGACATGCTGGTTTTTTATATTTCGCTACTAACTTTTGGCTCATGATCGTGTGAACTTGTCCCCGTTGGAACTGCGCCAGCACGAAAGGGTGAAGCTCTGTCAAACACGCAACGCCTCCATATGTTGAATCCTGAGCTGCATAACGCGATCCTGCCTTTACTTTTTAGCGCAGTGAAAATAGCGAATGTGTGAAGAATAGCGAGCCTGTGTTTCCTAGCGAGACCTTAGGCACTACTGCATGATCACAAAAAGGGCTTCCCAACCTATCGCCAATTAAAAGGATACTTACGTAAGAGGATTGTATGTACGTACGGATCATGAGATGAGTCGTTGTCAGCTGCTCAAAAGGCGCGGCTCTTATCAGGAGACTGTGGACGATGAGAATCGATTGGGCCTTAGGGATCTTGACCAAATGCATGTTCATGTTCATGTTCATGTTTTACCACATCACCAAACGCTTATGTGCACTCGAGGTCTGCTGCCGACAGCTCGTAGCGCTTTACCACCAACACGCGTGCACAGAGTGACATAATCACACAACCAAGCAGTAACAGACAACCATCATCATCGTTGAGTTCACCCACCAATCACCTTGATGGATTTCTTGCTCTTGCTTAAGCCATCAACAGATGCAAGGCCTTAGTTTACTATCCACAGGAAAATAACTTTATAATCGATTAGGGGGGACCGGATGAGGGAGGCGTATTGCTGGTAGTCGACGGAGCTTATAAACGAGGGGCCATTGGACGACAGGAAGGTTTACAAACGAGGGCTTACGGATGTGTGGTTTCCTAGGGAATCTGAGAGGTTGCTATGAGCGGTAAAAACATGTGCTCTACCTTCATACCATGGAAGCCACAGCACATTTGCCAGGACTTGTAGTTGCCACGAGCTTTATGATTTCCATCACGACAGGCTGGATGCAGGCTCTTGATTTGATGCAATCAGGAACGCAATCTCCGAGAGTATAGAAGACGATGCTGCTGTCTGCTTGCCCATTATATTCAATGCCCTCTTTTACTGAATATGCGTTTCCCTTGTATATAGTACAGCAGCATATTCCCACGTGTTGTGCGCCTACTTGCCATTGAAGCACCATCATGCTTGCAGGGACTTGTACATGCACAGCATAATCACTGGATGGCATTTTTAATGCCCGACAACAAGGACTGTTCATCACCTGTTTTTGAGGCACTTAATCATAGTTACTTGAGGGTTCATCATAAATGTGCCCGATCACATCAGCATATAACTTTAAAATAGACGAAAAACAGATTTTCTCTGAGGTGTGATGGCAATGCATCCTTAGTCATGATGTACATACTGCTGTAACCCTGTCTGTGCATATACCGTCATCAGCAGAGTAGCTTTGACAGTGCTTACGGACGGTACTTACATGAAGGACTGACTTTTCAGTCGTACCCAATCCCAGTTTTGTTTTGTCATGGCTGTTCAGTGAGGAACGCATGTTTCGCCTAGTGATCCTCAGCCTACCTGCCGTACACAGTAATGTTTTAGCGACCCACAACTTCCTAGGCGACTGGCATTTCTGCTGGTTGAATAGGCTCATACTGCGAAAAGCAGTAATTTCACGCTCTTAGTTTTTACCTTCCGAGCGATTTTCTCAGGTCGGCGCAGACATCGGGCAAAAATGTTTATGGCTTAGGCGCAGAATATGGTTAAAAATTGGAATGGAGCGGCAGTGATCCAAGTTCCACTCCGAAGGCAGGACGTGCTGAGGGTGAAATGCCGGAAGCCTTTTCTCTGATCATCGATTGCCCTTCACAGCCTCGCCGTCCACAGGAACTATAGTTACCGGGCTCTGAAGCTAAATTGATTGGTGAGCTTGCCCCAGCTCGGACTCGGACAATGAAGGCGGGCTAGCCAAGGACGGGGTGATAAGGTAATACGGCCGTAGCCACCTTAGCAACAGCAAGCAAACAAGTACGCTCGAGCAAGCCACTCTTGGCATAGCCTGCTAGGGACACCTTGGTCGCACTAGACTTCTCGAATATTGTCTATCTGAAAGAGTAGACAAGGAATCGACACTTATGGGATGTGGAAGTAGTAAACAGGCCACCAAGGCAGTTGTGGCATTTGGATCTTCCAAAGACAAGAATCGGCCATCCAGTGCTCCGACTGGGCACTCGCCGCTATCAGCAGCCGAGGCTCCGACCAGCACTGGCATATTTGGGAGACAGAAAAAGCCGTCCTCAGCCGCGTCAAAAAAACGCCCTGAAAGTGGAGCCGTCAGTGTATCGGCAGTTGCGGCATTTCGAGGTGGCAGCGCAAATTCTGATCGCAGTGTCGATTCTGGGATCGGAAACGAATCGAGAGATGGAAGTGCAAACTTAGCACGGGCAGCTTTGCCTCCGCCAGGTATGCTGTTCCCATCTGCCCATGCTGTGTTAGAGCTGCTGTGTACAACCAGGCTCAATACTTGAGTTGCTAGGTAGTATCTCGGTGTGGTAATCTCTTGGTGAAACGACTGCTCTGCGAACAGGTCCCTGAGTTTCGAGCCGTTGCCGTGGGTCAGTTAGCGGCCCTTCATACTTCATACTTTATTTATACTTATCTTACTATCAGCCTGTAGGCCGCCCCGTAAAACTTGACCTGCCGTGTGAAAATATCAAATGGTGAGGGCGAAGTTTAGTCCGCAGCTCTCTAGGCCTTCAGTACATTCCTAATACTTATTCCTAAAGCTCATAGCCAAAAGAGGCTCGTGATAGACTGTTTCTTTGTACAGGTGAAACAGCAACCTAAACCGGTGCGTCTGTTCTGTTCAGGATCTTCCTTTATCTGCTTTATCAGTGAGATTTCAAATTTTCTGGTTGGCAGCGCCTGATAACATTCCTGAACAGTCCTAATGTTCCGACGTTTTTCATCCTAGCGCACATTGTACTTATGAACCTTCCCAAGTTTTCCAAGTAAGGCCAAATGCTTCTTATCTTCTTGAAAGTTTCCGGTTTTTCTCGTTTGGCAACTGCGGAAAGGCTGTGCAATGGCCAGGCTTATGTCGACAAAAGCCGTGAAAATGCCTTCGAGCATAATCATCGAAGTTAAAACAGGAAGACTTGAGGACACAGACGTCCTCAGAACCCGTGCGGATGTGGGATAAGAACTCTCTGAAGTATACGTGTCCCTAGAAGGGCTATGGTTTCCTCACTCCCACATCATGTGTCCACTCCACTTGCGTTTTCTAGGTCCTCGATTCGCTCAACAATTACCAGCCGACCTGAGTGCACTGAAACCTGGGTATCGCCCAGCGAGACCACGCATCGATGAAGAAAGTATTCTGGCTTCCCTCCGTCAAGAAGGGCTCTTGGGGGCGCCCAATACCAGCACGTCCAAGGGAGGACTTTGTTTTGAGGTACGTCATCAAATCTCTCTTCGCTCGCACAGTTCTTGTATTCGTAGGAAAATGTTCTTTCATAAACACATAGGTACCGGCAGAAGAATTAAAAGTGCGCAGTCGTCGACCCCCTCCAAGGTTACAACGACTCGAACCAATGCAACACGGTGGAACGACGAGTGACCAAATTAGACAAAAGTTGGCAACCGCCGAAACACGTCGTAAAGTAAAAAATGATCGCCATCTTCTGTTTCTGATGACTTCATTTAAGTTCCTTATATAGAGACGCGAAAAAGAAAAATTGCAACGAAATCGCGAGAAAGATGCAAAACATCTGGAAGTGAAATTGGCTTCGTTGGACATCGAGACTGGACCGAGTGAAACTGCAGAGGCAGAAAGAATATCCCAAGGTCGCATGGTGAGCGCTAAAATCCGGCGTCGTCCCCCATCCGCCGTCACAAATTTGCCACCTCCGGCGCCAGAGGAATTGGATATGATGACACCCAAAGCCTCACCCTTGGTAATCGATGAGATACCAGTCGGAGCCACGACCGGTCAGCATCTCTTTTGAAAAGACGTCAAAGGGGACACAGAGACGATGAGTGGTGAGTCATACAATACTGTACGTTCAATGTATTAGGCCAGTGGATAGCCTTGCTCACAACACCTTTTTACTGTTAGTGCAGTCTCTGCACGTGTTTGTACGCCTTGTATATGGCTGTGTTCACAGACAACTGTTTTCAGTGTGAACTGGTCTACAGTACCTACTGGTCTTTACAACACTTCTCTTTGTCTGTATGTTATTTTTGGAAAAGTATCATGTTAGTTACGCGGAAATCTCGTGGCCACTAACTGTGGCCTATCTACAGATCACTTGATCGGCTGCCACAGCAACCCAAAATAGAAACCAATTTCCTCTCGGGTGACCTGCTGGATTCAGGTAAATATATCTCTATGATGGAACTTCCACATAATCATCGCAGCGACTCCGCCCACTTGTTGAGGTGCTGGATCACGCCGTTCCATTCGGACAGTGATAATCTTGATCTAAAATTGCGTGCGAACATTGACTGCGATATGTGCCTACTGTCCTCAACACTCCAAAACAAGGCTTATTCTTTCTGTATATTATTCGAAAAGTCAGGCATTCAATGCATTCTTAAAAAGACAGTGAGGCTGTTTGTCAATCTCAGAACACATCGAAAAGCAATAAATCACACTACGATCCCAGGCACGATCTAGACATTACGTTATCTCACCGGCCACAAGCACCGAGAAAGGCAGGAAACAAGCTAGGAAACCATCCTAAGCAGATCATGATATGTACACACATGCAGGGTACAATAAGCCCCCCGCAGCGGATGATGACTCTGCTACAATGGCAGTGAGTTAAAACATCTTTCCAACTTCTCTCATGTTCATTAGCTGAGCTGTTTGGCGTTTGCTCCTTGTGTTCAGGGACTTCACAAGTAATATTTACCGAGCCGAGAGAGCAATGCGCCCAAAGCGTACAGGAGGACATTGATGAAACAAAATGCCTAGAACACTAAAGTGTGCTGTGAGAGGAAACAAGCGGAGTTAGGCTTATCTTACGGCAGCAACAATCCAGATAACGTAGACTGGGCAGTCTCGATAAGATAAGTTTTGTACAGTGACATCTCGGCAGCCTCTAGTGTCCCATAGACCAATGCCGTACCATATCTCCACGCCCCCAGCAATCAAATAGAGAATGGCTGCTACAACGCTGTATACAAAATCCTAGATAAAAAGCAAGGTCACATTCTGCTGTGATTACTCACAACCTTGTACTCACAATTTCTCTCCACGGCATGCCCCTCATCAAAGTAGAGTGGAAACCGAATGCGAAAATAAGTAGGAGGACGAAGGTGACGCATACGCAGAAGCACGTAATGACAAGTGTGTACGTGTGGCCACCCATCAATCCGAAAAATGGACCGGGACCAAAAACTGAACTGACGCATCCTACAATTACAAATCCGACGATCTAAAAGAAGAAAATAAGTGTCTTATTATTTCTTCACGCCTTTGGTTAATTCGAGCAGAACGCTTACAATTTGTAAAATTCGCAAAGCCGCCGCTGGCGTACAGCAATAATCGCAAGAATAGAAGGCCACATCGAAACCATAATCGTCGTCGTATTCGTAATCGGCAGACCGTTCTAACGTGTGTGTTCGTGTCGTGGTCGTCACAATCGTGCCATCCGGTTTCTGCGTTGTCGTGGTTTCTTTTTTCACCAAAGTTCCCATGCTGATGTCGGTTTTCTAGTGCAACCAGTCGACACCGTGTGACAGTCTAAATTTAGAATAACAAGAAAAACATGGAAAATCTGCGACTATATCAACAAGACCAAATAAGCGCCAGTCTGTTACGAGTTTACGGAAGACAGGCCATAAAAGCTGACACGAACAAACTCCTATTCAATAGCGCCTTCTCTTTCGTAAGGTCTTGAAAAAAGCTCGAGCAAAGTAGGAGGTACCATCATGCCAAACCTAGCACGGCGGTATGTACACAAAGCGTGCAACGATCTGGCTGGTCCACGTTCAATAACAGCCTACTCAAACACGTTGCTAACACAGCAGCTGGCCTGTCTGCGGCCTCACGTCTTTTCAAGTGAGAAATGGTTCAAGAATGGTGGCTCCAAATAAGGGAGGAATGGCCTGACCCGAGAATGAGATAGATGCGCTCTAATAAAGTCAAGAGTACCACGTCCCGCGAACCCAGACCAGTATTGTAAGCCGTGCTGTACTTGGCACAGTACGCAACGACAATGCCTTCTGGTGGCAAACACGGAGATCCGAGGCCGGCAGTCCCATGCCTCGCGCTGAAGTACTGTATTGTGGAGGTGTAAAACCGGATTGCGAGTTGTTTCGACTTTCCCTGCCAGAAGTACATCACTGTCAAAAAGAACTTGGCTTGACAGAATTTGAAAAGGAGTAAAGATAGAGGTGGCAAAAAACATTTTTGAAATTTTCTTGAACCTCTTATGAGATGAATAGGCATTACTTGGTTGGTGTGTTTTTGCTATATTAGCTTGGCATCAGTGATCGCGTCTGGCGTGTCGGTGGACACTCATCGTCAGTGGATGAGTGATAAATCTTTGGAAATACTATACCATCACTACGATTCTGTTGCACCCACACATTAGTCTTCGACAATTTTTTGGTTTCTGGTGCGCTCAGTTTGTCTAATCAGTCTTTTCTGTGTTTGGATACTACACATGAAAACAAGCTGAGATAACCAGCACGGCCAAGACTAGATATTTTGAGTGAAAAGCAAATGTTGAGAGTTACCATCGGCAGGAATTTGTGCTACCTGGAGTTCACGCTGTTGTCGACGATAACACTTCAGATTATGAGATAGTCAACTTTGTACTAAATACAAAGCAAGAAACCTGAGATATCGCGGATCACTTCTTGCTTCCTCATTTCTACTTGCTAAGATCTGCTGTAGATTCGGTACAATGCGCTGAGGCTACGGTGAGCAGTGGAAAGCTGGCCATAAGATGGAGGACTCAAAAAATTTCAATTCTTGACTTGTCAGCATCGATCCAATTCTTAGCGGCCGCGGTGGAGCAGTGGTTCGGCATTCGTCTCTCCGTATTGCTTGCGAGCGAGTGGTTGGACTCGTCCCGGGTTCGATCCCCGGTGATGGATGTCGGTTTGCGAACCATAAACCCTCGCTGACCTTTCCTCGCTGACCTTGCACGCCAGACCGTGGGTGACTCACCCGGCGCCGCCGAGGTGCTCCGAGTGAGGAGACGGAAGCCAAACGAGTAGACAGTCTCGGCTGTCGAACACCGCCATTGTCCGAGGAAGTCGGTGTCCTGTCCAGGATGCCCTCCCGTGTAGGTGCTCCTAGTGGAGACACGTAGAGGGACGCTGCTGTGTTTGCCGGTTCCCGCACAGCCCTGCTTGGAAGGTTTGACTGCTGGCCAGCTAGAGGCAAAACGGGCTTCGGCCCACAAAAATTTAAAAAAACAAAAACAAAACCGATCCAATTCTTTGCTATGATCTAACTGTGAGCTTCTAGAGAGCTGGATGACGTTATATTCTGTCAACAACAGTCAGCCTGATCGTGCGATCAGACATGTGAAAGATGATGACCCTGCCCCATGGTGCCATAACGTGTGCCACCGTCTTTTGTCTACTACCATGACCGTCGCAGTCACATGCTCAATTCTTGCACCATTCTGGTCGTGTTGCCTCGCCGTCCGCCCTTTTCTCATCCGCTCTGCTTCATCTCGCCTGACATTGATCATCTTGATTTAGAACGTCCCCTTAACCTTGTCAGACGTGTCAGTGGTCCTCAGCCAGTCCCGACCATCAACTGCAACATGCCCAACAACCCCCGAGTGATCATACATTGCGTCCTCTCGCCTGATCCCTTAATATCGTTGGCCACATCAGCAGGAGTCATATGGTTAGCACTACAGTACAGCTTGGGGCGCCTATATCTTCTTCCTACGCCTGTGCCTACGTTGGTGAATGGATCGCCACAATTCTTCCACCTTAGTTGATGGATGAGGCCTAAAAGACCTGAATGTGCTGTGGGTCGAAACGATCTCCATAGCATTTGTTCGATGTTGTCCAGCTGCAGCCGAAGTTTAAAGCATCGAAGCACCTATCAGCGCTTGTCCAAGCGATCATTCTGGGATAGGTCTTTCGATCGTCAGCGTCTTTTGCGTGGGCAAAGTCTTACATGGAGGTGCCCTGAGCGACGATCAGATTACTCTGACGTTGCTTGGCGTTCTACGGTCCGACGTTAGCCAGTACTTGCGCGGAAGCTATATTTGTTGGGCCGTGGGGACTGGCACTGATTGTTGGATTAGAATCGCGCTCACAGACATGCCTTGATGATCTTGCCAAAACCAGCCAGTTTGACCTTCTCCGCTGGGGGAGAGAACCGCCCTACTGACAGTCCAGGAACTCTAGGCGCATCTTGGTGGCGCAACCGATCGGGGGATGGTTATAGTGATATGACCGCAACATCAGAGCATTATTTCCATTTTTTTGTGAAAAACTGGGCGTTGGCAGTGCACGCCAGGACGCTGATCAAGGAGCGTGATAAATTTGATAGGCTCACGATCAAATGACAGATTGATGCGAGGTACACCATTGAGAACATCAAGTGAACTGATAAGCCGCATACGATCAAAGGATGAGCACTGCACATGCGAATTCGAAATAACGCATAAAATCTTCGCAGACAAGTAAAAACGACTGACACAATCGCATTTCAAATCACCCATGGAGTTGGGGACAAGTCAGGCATGCAATGTGGTGCGCAAACAGCCTAGATGACGATGAGAACACAGTGTCATTTGCTTCTTGCTTTGTTCATTCGTATATATGGCCAGACAAAACCCCACTCGTAGACCTCGAACGGGTCAATGTATTGCAGTAATAGATGAAATCCAATTTCCAGATCTCCCCTGACCATTATCGACAAGAATGCCTTCCTATCAATTCCTCTCGCATCCAGAAATACATAAAAACTGCCCGATTTTAATTCCTGAGGTTATTCCGTCCCGACTTTTCTTAATTAAAAAAATCGTCTCGATACGGGGATGAATTCAAACCCATGTCATCGAACGAAACCCTTTTTTCAAGAAATTTCATCTGGCGCCTAGCACACACGTCTGCATTCTCTCAACGCTTCGTTTTCTGACATTCTCTCTAAAGTCATGAATTTTTCATATCAAGATCAGCCACTCCGCATTTATAAGATTGTGCTTAGCATGCGACTGAAAAATGCGCAAGTATTGAATTCAAGTAGCACTGAAATTGCAATGAGGGCGGGTCGATGAGATCCAATGCAGTCGATGGGATTGTCGGATACGTGATGTGCTGGCTGGGGTGCTATGCTATGGGTGCTATGCTATGGGTGCTATGCTAGGGGTGCTATGCTATGGGTGCTATGCTATGGGTGCTATGCTGGGGGTGCTATACAGGTTGCTACTGTAGTAGGTGCATAGGCCATCTGTTGCTGTAGACGTTGGTACAGTATGTATGACCACGACTATGACCAGAGACGCCGAAACATGGGCGAGAATGCGTTGTCTTGTGACTTGCGACTGACATACTGTACTGTATGTAGCCGCATAGGTACTGCGGATACCTCTCTCTGTCTGTGCGCATTCCTCTTACGGCATGTATCAATATGTATTTGCTGACGAGCTAAAGCCTTCGTTAAGACGCTAATGCGCCGGGCAAAACATGTGTTGCTTCAAATCCAGACGTCACTTAGGGCACGGCACCTATCATGTACATGGGTGCACCATTGACTTAACTGCGGTCTTATAACTAGTACCTCCATTCGCTGCAAACCCGCGTCATCAAAATCGGTTTAGCGGGGAGCATATTTTGTCAAGCATACAGTACCCCCTCCCCCCCCACCCGGGCGGGGCGCCCTTTTTTTCCTCCATTATAACCTTTGTTGGAGAGTAGAACTTGACACTATTCTCAATCTCGAATTCAGTCGACTTCGAGGTATTGGCCCTTGGTAACTAATGAACCAGGGCGCCAGGGTCATCTTACAAATTTTGCTGTGACCCTTGGCGTGGGGCTTTAACGAAGCCAACACGCCTGAACATCCTGAGCTTGGCCTGTTGGCCTACCCTTACATGCGGTACGCCCGATGAGTTCCCTGGGACTATATGTCACCCATCACATACGTTTCCTATCCAATTATTTGCTAGTCCAAGGCATGTTATTAGCACAGAGCTGTGCAGATACTGTACAGCGGAGGAAGCCATAAGTATTTGGGCGATGCATAAATTAACCAAGCTTATTCACTTCACAAGTTTTTTCTTTGGCGTCTTTGTATCAGCGCAGCTCATTGCCAAACAAGTAATAACTTGGCACCAATATTCGAAACAATAGTACTGACCATAATGCCTAAGTTTAAATTTCGCGCTAATTTTAAGGTTCTCACAAGCCACTTATGACATTATCAAACGGGTATTTTCAGTACTGTGCGATTTCGACTAGAAGATGCATCTGCATTATTTTCAGCGGAGCGGCGCAAAAAAGGTTGGATGGATCTTTCAGCACATAGAATACGTTCACTACCTACGATGAAGCATGATTGATGGACTGCTCGCTTGTACAACGATGATACGGCCAGTACAAAACGAGAGCTATAGCAAGTAATTTGTAAGCTCATCTGAGCGCATCGTGGATTGCGATGACCACATCAACAACCACGACGTTGACGCCCGCCGCAGCCGTAGTGGCACCACGGAGACGGGGAAGTATTTATGATGCTAGAATAGCCGGACTGTACGATTTGGAGGATACGATAGGCCGAGGTCATTTCGCCGTTGTCAAATTAGCCAGACACGTATTCACGGGCGAGAAAGTGGCAGTCAAGGTCATCGATAAGACAAAACTCGATCCCGTCTCCAAGGCTCATTTGTTCCAAGAAGTCAGATGTATGAAACTTGTGCAGCATCCGAACATCGTCCGCCTGTACGAAGTGATTGATACTGCCACCAAGCTATTCTTGATTTTGGAGCTCGGTGATTACGACATGTACGACTATATCATGCGGCAAGGTGGCGATCGTGGAGTCGGTGTTACTGAGGACGAAGCTCAGCGGTATTTCTGTCAAATTGTTCGAGCGATTTCGTATTGCCACCAGCTTCACGTGGTTCATCGTGACCTCAAGGCAAGCTTCTATAATCATTCGCTTCATGAAGCGCCTTACTTGCCTATGTTTTTAGCCAGAAAACGTAGTATTCTTTGAAAAACTGGGTATGGTGAAGCTCACTGATTTTGGATTCAGTAATTTATTTACCCCAGGGCAGCAGCTGGACACGTCTTGTGGCAGTTTAGCTTACTCTGCTCCGGAAATTCTGCTAGGCGATGCGTACGAACCACCGGCGGTTGGTAAGTAAACGAGAGCCTTGTACTTTTGCTCGATATCGAGTGCAGGCATAATCCATGCACAATAGGGCGGCATTATTTATAATTCACTCTTTCTGCTTCGATCTGTGCCCAGAGATGGGTGAGAAAATGAAGCTGACGTTCTTGTCCCCACCGACGAGGGTGCTTCGAGACATACGTAATTGAAAAGACGCAGCTATGGCAAAATGGTGAAGCAGAAATTCAGATTCGAGCACTTTCGATTCTTTCTTGATATCTGGCCAGTGCAGATCCCTGCTGTCCTCTCGGGGCTTCACTAATATATTGGGCAGCTAAAAAAATGAAAAAGTGGGACATAAAGAGTGGCTTTCAAAATAGCTCGCGCAAGGTTTCAAGTAGCGAAGTAGCTTAAGCTGAGACTCAGATAAGATTAAGAACCTTAATCGGTCGCAACGTAAATAATTTGGCACCTTTCTCTGCTTTTATGTGTGTACACTTTCTGCAATTGCAAAAATTGCAATATAAGCCCCCCTTTCAGATGTTTGGTCGTTGGGAGTTATTTTATACATGCTGGTCTGCGGGCGATTGCCGTTTCAAGAAGCGAACGATTCCGAAACGCTGACGAAAATACTCGATTGTTCCTTCACCCTACCCGAGACACTGTCGGATGGATGCAAAAGGTAAGAGTGTGCTAGGGGCTAATATTACAGTATCCACTTTGTCTCGATATTAGTGTCTACGTCAAACTTGAGCACGGCATCAGTCGACGTGGAAGTTCGATTTGTCCCGTAGGCATTGTTGAGTTTCGTGTCGAAAACCTTTCACGATAAATAGGTCGCGTAACGATTGTTCCTCGTTTCCGCTTCCTTTCTTTCGTGGAACTTCGTTTCTGGTTTTTTATGGTTTCTCCATTAGCTTATGGCTCGTGAATATAATGGGGTCAGGGTATAGGTTTTGGAATACGATATAGACCTAGGTTCCGGTATCGATCGGTTGGATGCCTGCGTCTATGATAAACGTCAGAAGTGTCTCGAGACTAAACGGACCTTTATTATATTACAAGGTACATAAACCCGCGGCTATACTTCGCTTTGACGCATATCGCCATAGATACGCGTAGCGTGGGATGTGCCATATGCAAGCGGCTCACGACAGCGCCATGCATTTTTTTCGCATGCGACGTCGTTTTGAATGCATCCTCGATAGAGCTTCGCAATCAAGCGTCTTTCTCTAATTTCGGGGGTCACTTCGCTCGCTTTTCAATAGCAACCATTTGGCGTAGCATATCGATTTTGGCAGCCTGTTTAGCTTTTTGCTAACGTAAGATGATGCTTTCACGCACATCGGGACGGTCTCGCTCTCAATTCCGATTCTCCGGTCCAACATGCCTCAAGACGCGAAAGCTTTGCTTCTCGAGTAAACAGGAATTGAGAAATAAAGAGGGCGTTGTGTATCACAAGTTCCGTAGATCGGAAAGGGACTGCAAAGTGTTGACCGCAAGCTGTAGGTATGCACCTAACGAGGAATGCAATTTTTGACTTTGACACATTGTTGTGGCACGAGAGCGTAATCCGTTTTCAGAAATTGATATCGTAGCCCGTCTTGTTTTCAGCTTGATTCGTCGTATGCTCGTTCGGGAACCAGGAAAGCGTGCATCTTTAAAAGAAATTTCTGAATGCCCGTAAGTCAGAGTGCTTTAAAGGCGGGGCCAGGGCTATTAATAATTCTTGTGGCTCGTCTCGTTTTAGATGGGTTTGCGCCGGCGATTTGGGCCATGCGGAATTGTTGCCATTGGTATCTCGTGGCCATATTTCCGAGGAGACGCATGAACATATCGTGGAGCAGATGGTCAATGGCGGAGTAGCGGAGGCGGAGGAAATCCTACAGTAAGATGGGATGTTTGGGAGCAAAGGGTTGCCATATCGGCCTACAAACGGCAACTTACTCTTCATCTGCCATTAATTATTGGCAACTTTTTGCAGGAGTCTGAATCGTAATGACTACACCTCGGTTACGGCGACGTATTATTTATTAGCGGAGCAGGTGCTCAGAAAGGAGCGTCACAAGCAGGCGGAACAACTGTTGTCGGCTATGAAACGCTCTGATTCGCAGTTGCAGTTAGCCTCATTAGCTTTATCCCCTCGGTAAGTTGGGTTATCTGACGAGGTCTGACATCGTCGGATGTTGACACTGAGGCAGTGGTGCCTACTGTCTGTTCTGAAAATTAATGCACAGGTTTAGTACGACTTCAGTGCAACAAACTTTTCTAATCTAACTGTCCTTTGACTTCTCTTCTGAAAGGGGTGTCTCGTATTGGTCAAATCGGGGTCGTTGTGCGCACAGGTCTTGATTTCTCGGAGTTTGTGTCAGTGGTGCCAACGTGTTATGTGTTCTCTAACCCTGTGTGGCACGATGTATATGTTTGTTTTAGCGTTGAAGAATTGCCGTACGATCCGAGCGGAATCACCAGCCCTTTCGCAGTCGATCCGACAGCATGGTATTGCAATTCATTGATTTTTTTGTTTGGCTCTTTTTCCATTGTTTTCTTTTTAAAATTTGGCGGAGTATGCAGTAGATTCGTTGAACATTTCGAAATGATGTTCTGTAATTATAGCGTTCAAATGAAAACTGTTCACGGTGGTGGCAATCAGACGGCAGCAGGCACTGTGCATCATCTCGTTTCTCCAATGGGCAAGATGGCGTTCGATTTTGAACATCACGAAGTGGAAAATCAACCGCCGCAAGATCCGACGCGAGAAACTACTTTGAGTGCAACATCCACGTTAACGGCTCCAGCGTCCCACGAACAACAGCGAATGTATCGCACTCGAACATGTTCAATTGTGCGAGAAGAATCGGAGGACGAAGTCTCGTCCGTTCATTTGCGATCGTCACGTTCGGCGTCGCCCACCCACAGTACATCACCAAAAATAAGTCCTTCAGCCAGCACCCTATCGCTAGCAAATGTGCTGGGCAAACGAATATCACCGCCATCACTTTTGGTAAGTGACTGGTGCTCTGGTTATAGCAGCGGGAGAGCTTACTCTTTTTTGTAGGAGCTTCAAGAAATCGCGAGTAAAATTGGGGGATGTGCGAGCGCTGCAAGTGTGAGTGGCGCCTCGTCGAATGGTCGCACGACACCGGATCGCAGTGGCAGCCGTAGCCCGTCGCCTCGGGAGGGACGTGCATCACCAGTCACAGGCAAGTACAAGACTATGCCGATCAGTGGAGCGGGAGGACGAAAACTGCAAACGATCAGCTCCTCACCCCAGTTGTTGGGCATTTGTGAAGAAGGCGAAGATGAGGAATCGACCAGTGGCCGTCAAACTTATTCGACGGTTCGAATGATTCGACCACGTCAGGCCGTAGTCAGTCCAGACGTGATAAGACGTTACGACAAACGAGTTGGGATTAGTCGGAGTCGTCGTTCCACGAGCTGCTCGTCGAGTGAAACCAGTGACGACGAGGAGCGCCGATTATCACTCATCAGTTCTCATTGCCGAAAAGGCGATGGCTTCGATCGGGATGATGACCATGATCCTCCGGCGGCTGGCGGAGACGGCCGCTCGTGCGCCCGTCGGGAACACAAGCGTGCCCTGTATCATTCCTCTTCGGGAGCAGAGAGCGCGCCGAGTGAACAAAACGGTGGTGGACGGCAACCGACGACCACAACGGCTGCCTCCTCGTCGGCACGTCGAAAGCCGCTAGATGCACGTAAGCTGGCCCACAAGTTGCAGAAGCTGGCTTTGGCGCCGATTCGAGAAGTGCCGAGCATAGTGTTGTCGCGTTTCGGGGCTGGTCGATTACATCTGATCGAGGAAGCGAGAGATTGGTTTCGTCCGCTGGTGAAACCGCGAAGCTGCGAGCATCTGCCATCCAATAAGGCGAGTCGTAGGTCGATATTTTCGAGAAGAGAGGGTGATCGCGAAGAAAAATCCCCTCGCGATCGATCGTTGGTCGTAGAGGACATGAAATCGTTGGAAGAGTTGTCCTTTTCGTCATCGGCTTCCTCGTCGTCGTCTTCGTTGTATCTGGCTGTATCGCGAGCTGCGAACGAGATCGAGACCGGCGCTTTGTGTGGGCTCAAGTCCAAGCATAAAGTTAAAAAGAAGAGGAAGTGTTTTTCGAAGTTGAAATCATTGGTCCACGGGGATGTACGATTCGAGAATCATCACGGGAAACATTGTAACTTTTTGGCCGTGCGTACAGAGACGATGGCTGGCGGACACGCCAGTTTACGGAAAACGCGTTAGCAGTCAGGAGTTTTTAGTTTCTTTAGGAGCCCCGGGTTTTGATAGCTGAGCCATGGCATGCATTGTTTTTGCACTAGTATTATTACGGTCCGATAGCGATGTTATTTTGTTTGCATAAGAGACTAGGATTTTAAAATGGTGGTACAATGGTATAGCGAGCATGGATTCCTAATGCTGCATGGAAGTCCCTGATGCAACTTTGTAAATGAATTTTTGGGTGCGCAGTTTTTCATTTAATGCATACGCCATGTATTTATTACTAGCCCGAAGATTGTACTCTTGTACTGAAACTTGCTTGTTCGAGCTGACTGGGCTGGTACCAGTGCGATCGATTTGATGGAATGCGAACGTACTGTGCTGGGCGACTGTGTGATTAGCAATGTCAAAGAAACTTTTGCTCATATGTACCATTTGAATATGTTTTATGTATAGGTTACTTCACAATAGTTATAGCCAGGTGTCTCCATTCGGTCGTGTTGAGTAAAGGGTTTTAAGCAGATTCGAGTGACTCGGTGATGGAGAGTAGAAGGCAATAAGACTTACTGGTGCAATGGGGTGTTGGTGGAATATGGAGTGCAAGCCGTGTTTCAGATGTGCGTCCCACTTTTACTTTCGGCAAGGACTGCGCGCTCGTGGATGGTGTGGCGGAGGCGATACCACGGGCCGGTGTGCGTTTGGCCTCATCAGGTGAGCAGGGGTTGGCCTGGGGCCTGGAAGGGTAGTTGGAGTGAACTTTGCAGGAGCACCACATGAGCGAGAAGGAGGTGAAGAAGTTGGAGTCGTATTGGAGAGAAGCTGTTTTGAAATCGGAACGGGTAAGGACAGTTGGGAGTGGAAGGAAGTGAGAGGACGGGCCGTTGGTTTGTAGAGTGCTGGAACTGCCGGAAAGAAGTACGTGCTGTCGATGTTCCCCTATCCGTCGGGCAACCTGCACATGGGTCATGTTCGGGTGTACACCATTTCGGATTGTTTGGCTCGGTATTACGCCTTGTGCGGATACGATGTAAGATTTGGGATGTCTGCGGGGTGAAGGGCGGGTTGTGCAGTGGATGAGTCTTACCCCGCACTCACTTCGTAAGGAGGGCCTTGGTTGAGCTGGTGTGGTGCAAAGCTTTGGCAAGAAACTTTGGCTCTTTAGGTATTGCATCCGATTGGTTGGGATGCGTTCGGGTTGCCCGCGGAGAACGCAGCCATCGAAAGGAAGCAAAGTCCTGAAAAGTGGACTCTATCGTAAGCGAGAGTTGATTTTGTTTCTTCCAGTTTGCGATTTGTTTTCGTTCAGGAATATCGAAACAATGCGCGAGCAGTTGCTGCAGCTTGGTTGCCGATTCGATTGGGACAAGGTATCTGTGCTATTCGTTTTAGTGTGTGTGGTGTGAACGCGACGATCTGGGTATACTCGCTGAGTCGTGGACAAAGTCCATGCCCGCTTTGGACTGTGCGAGATAAATGAGGGAAGTCCCCGGAACGAAAAACTGCTAAATCCTGCTGATTAGTCTCCTCTAACGTAGGATTTCCAAGGGGCCCGACGAAGGGGATACTGGCAGGAGACATATTAGATTTCGAGCGGAAGTGCTTGCGTAGCTCTTCGCCATTACCTATTATATCACTTGGTCCGCTGGGTGCCAGTCTATTGCGCCAGTGCCATCCATTATTTTTAGTTTCTGCCCCAATTTCCACTGTCCGAATCATGCGCGACTTCCGTTCTGTGTCCATTATTATTTCTAAATGACTGTTTTGCCATCAGAGATAGGTGAGGGGACAGAGTTTCGAAGGGATCAGACTAGGAATACATGTGAGGGAGAAGATATTAGGACTTGCGATCTTTTCCAGGAAACTAGAAAGTTTGCTGGACTGGCGGGTCTGACGCCATATTTTTTGGGGCGGTTGGAAACCTTGCTGTTCCTATTCCTGCCTGCCCACATCACCAAACGCAACAGCGCACTCGAGGGCGAAAGGACACATGACACTGTATTTGATTTGCTGGACCGCAAGTCGAACTCTCGTCCGTAATTGCGCACCTGGCGTGAGAGGCAGACTCCTAACCCACTAGGCCACAAATCACGACCTTCTCTTGCCCCGCCTGAATTTCTGGATTTGTCATGACGGCGATTGTGAATAGGTTTGCTTTGGTTATTCAGGAAGTTGCAACCTGCCATCCATCTTACTATCGTTGGACGCAGCTGATATTTCTGAAGCTGTATCAAGCGGGCTTAGCTTATCAAAGAGAGGTAAGAACTGTCTTCTGGTACTATTTTCCATGTTTCACCCGTTGCTTGCAGAGCTACGTCAACTGGGATCCGGTCGATCGCACTGTACTCGCGCAAGAACAGATCGACGAGCAGGGCCGATCATGGCGATCGGGTGCCGTTGTCGAGAAGAAACTTTTGCGGCAGTGGTTCGTGAGGGCTACAAGGTTCACGAAGGTGAGAACTGGGGAAACGACAAGAAGGGACCTCGAAGAAGGAGAAACGTCAACGAATTTTATCTTGAGACGGGAGAACCATATGTGACCTCTAATTTTCGGGTGAAAGCTGCTGTACAGTTACTTATCTAAAGTGAAAGTGTTCAGCCTTGTCCATTGATAGACCTGTAAGCATTGGAAAGTCCCAACATCACTCCATGCACTCCCCTTTGCATCCTGGTGTCTTCCTGGTGGAGCTAATTCGCTAGTCCAAGTATGACCCTGACACGTCCAACGATGGAGTCGACCACCTTATTTTCACAGTCACCTTTTTAGGACTTGGTTGACGCACTTGGCAATCTTGGTCATTGGGATGACATTGTCGATATCCAGCAGCATTGGTTGGGCGAGTGTAGTGCGTACAAGTTCTGGTTTCCCTTGGAAGTAAGTAGTGTCTTTCGTTCTCGTTCCACCATTGGAACGATGCCGTTGCAGAGTAGCGATGGGCGAAAGCATAACGAGGACGTGGATATTTTGATCAAGGATCCAGGTCAGCTTGTCAAAGCAGTTTTCCTGGCCATTCGTCCGAGCCATATCCTCAATCAAGAAAAATATGTTGCTAAGGAGTGCGGTGAGCCATCACTGGTGGCTGGCTGGCATGGCTGATGTGACTATGATTTACACATTGCAGATGACGAGAAGATATTGTCATTGTTCGCCGTGAATCGACTGACTGGCCGTCGATTACCGATCATTGTATCGAGCAGGGTCACGTACGAAAACGAGCTGATCGATGTGCACGTGGGTGAGATATACTGATCTTGTTTGTTTGCCTGAGCATCTGTAACTGACTCTACTATTTTAGGCGTCCTGAATAATGCTGTCGACGAAGCCTTGTTGGAACGTTGCGACTCCACGTTGGGGAGTTTGCCAGAAGAATATGCTGCGCCTGCTGAAACTGTTCTCGTTCATGCAAAAGTAAGTAGACTGGCAAAAGTAGGCGTGACTTTGGTATCGATTAGGGTTTGCTTATAGACAAACAATTGGGGTGGATATTTAACGAGTTGGAAGCTGGCCGATTGGGTTGTGTCACGTCAGCGATATTGGGGCACGCCCATTCCCATCATACATTGTCCCAAGTGCAAGGTACTGTGCGTGTGTTGCTGGCACTTAGTATATCAGATGATGGGTTTAGGTCGTGCCTGTCCCGGAATCTGATCTGCCAGTTCAGCTGCCGAGTCACTTCCCCTCAGTCGATGCCTCGTCCGTTGACCATCGGAGCCCTTTGTCAGCCATCCCAGACTGGGTCCAAGTGGCCTGTCCAAAGTGCGGTGGCAAGGCGGAAAGGGAAACGGATACTTTGGATACGTTCTTCGATTCGACTTGGTACTACCTGAGGTATTTGGACTCGAAGAATAGTGCCGCCCCGTTCAGTCGGTCGAAGGCGGAGAAGTACATGCCTGTTGATATCTACGTCGGTGGCAAGGAGCATGGTAAGTTGCGTATCAAAATTAGGGCTCATCGCTGTGTAATACGTTTGGGTGGCCGCTGAAGCAGTGTGTCCATTGGATGGGACACAGTGCGTCATAGTGACCTAGGGAAACTTGAGGGGGCAATGACTACACCAAACGGGTCCGACACTGAGGAGAAAGAAACTATTACTGGGTGCTTCACTGTACCGAAGACTTGGCAGTGCATCACAGCCAGTACAGAGCATCTATCCGAGGGGGCAAAACTTAATCTCCTCAAAATGCAGTATATAACTCCTTTGTGCAGCCTTAGGTCCTGCTACTCGAAATAGCGGTTTAGGCTTAATGGGTTTTTTGCTCATTTATTGTTAGACTGCCAATATATCTCATCTGAGTCTAAATGGCAGCGCCTCCTCTTGAGACTTATTTGACATGACTGGACCGTTGGCCAATTTGGAATTAACAGTGCTAGTGTACCGTGTCCCACCCACTCACGTCCAAACATGTTTTCCAGCAACCTTGCATTTGTATTACGCTCGAGTGATTTCCCATTTCCTGCATTCGTTGGGATGGAGTCCAACCAAGGAGCCATTCCACCAACTCCTGCCCCAAGGTATGATCATGGGGAAGGCGTACCAGATCGAGTCGACAGGACAGTACATCCCCGCCGAAAGGGTGAAACGAGAAGGTAGGGGACTACCTTGTCCTGCTCCCAGCACCACGTGTGGCCTTGTTCAGGTGATCGCCTGTCCGATTCGGTCTCTGACCTGCCAGTGTTAGAGAAGTGGGAAAAGATGAGCAAATCGAAGCATAATGGAGTGAATCCTGTTGTAAGCATGTCCTGCTCATCCTGCTAAGACAGTGTTGTCAGTCTGCTTTGTTTAGGATATCCTGGACAGCCATGGGATCGATATGACTCGCTTGTTAGTGATGAGTGTGGCCTCACCTCGCTCGCACCGTAACTGGGATCTGTCCGGTAAGATGGGCCCTTTGCGGCTCCTTGTCAGTCAGTGCCATTCTATGCCCCACTGTTTGTGCAGCTGTGAAAGGCCTGCGCAATTGGCTCGATCGAGTCAAGTTTGTGGTCAGCACTTACATTCGTCAGAGACAACTAGCTTCCTTGTGCGGCCATGACGATCAGGCGGTAATGTCGTCAATGGAGTTTATGGAAAACGAGCAACAACTCAAAGAGCAATATAATCGCGTTGTGAGACGGGTACGTCATCTCATTCCCGAGGGACGGCGATAAGCAGATGGCGGGTTCATCTGAATAAGGCCCTGGCTTTCTCTTCTGGTCTAACTATATTTAGCTCGCAGATGGACCTTTCTACATAATGCACTAACGATAAGGTACTATTCAGGTGGGATACCAGATCGGTGAAACGCAATCGTTGAGTACAGCCATCTCAACCTTGACCACGTTCACGTCGACACTTCGGGTAAGGCCCTGTTTTGGGCAGCGTAATTGCATAAATTTGAGCACATGGTTTTTAGAAATGTCCGCCGAGTGTGATCGAGAGGTCGGGTGAATTCGAACGGTGCTTGCACGCATTGGTCATTATGCTATCCGTTTTCGCGCCACATTTGGCCGCCGAGACATGGGCAGCCATGGCCTCGGTCCCAGCCGTCTCGAAATCCAATTCATGGAGAAAAGTATATAAAAATAGATCCAACTTGGGAATACAGAGTTGACCAGAAAAATCAATATTCCTTTCACTTCTAGCACGAAGCAGTGTGGCAACAGGACTGGCCCAAATTCGATAACGATGCTCAATTCGATTTGGAAATTTACGTAAGTAAAAGACCTGAAATGGTGGCATTTCATAGCGCCCAGCTCGTTTTCTAATTTTTCCCTTTTCTTTGAAAGGTTCACGAAGAGAAGCAGGGGCAAATCCTGGTCGATAGGCATCGTCTCAAAACGCTTAGCCTAGCGGAAGCGTTCGAAATGGCCATGAAGAGCAGAGTCGGCACGGAGATGGCAGACGGTTACGAGAGGATGTTTCCTAAATCAATCAGGCTCATGAACAATTACGGCGCCCAGCTTTACATCTCGGCACGAAAAAAGAAAAAGAGCCAACAAAAAGGTCAGGAAACGCAAAGATCTAGTACTTAATGCATATCAACGTGAAAGTGTATTTCGTGTCCCAGTTCCACCAAAAGCAAACAAAAAGCTTTCAAAACGCGTATCGAGTCCTTATGTCTTCAAGTTTCTTCGCAATCTAAAATTAAGAGTACTAGGCGATTATTTGCTCGTCAAAACTCTTCATTTCAAGTTTCCATACCTCGGACGGCTGACGGTCGAGATCCTCGGCGATCGTCTTCTGTTTTGCCGGATCGAGCAAACTGTACTGCTCGCACAAATCTCCATCGATGACGCTCTAAAAAAGTCTATTAGAGACCACCAGTCACGCTTGGCTACAAAGTGCGCCTACCTTTACTGGGAAGTAGAACGATCGATAGGCCAGATGATCCCGTCCGCATAACGGGGGCAGTTCCGACCGCATATGCATTTCCAGGTGTTGAAAAAATTCATGATCCTGAAAAGTAAATATGCCAGAGCAAACACTTCCTTATTCTTAATCTCCACACTCACCTCCCTCGACGTGAACGGAACTAGAACTCCGATGGTACCAGAGAGAGTCGTGTAAACTAGGGCTTCCGAGCCACCCGGAATCAAAGCCGCTTTCTGTAAACTGGATATGGTCTCGCCCACGTAGAACGAAGCAATTACATCGGCCTGCGGAAACAAATTGGTTACTTACAGGGCAGCCACACAAACCACAGTCTTCCTTCCTTACCTTCTGCGAAGCGCCGTTCAATAATCCCTTGTCCCACAGAGCCCGTATTCCCGTAGGGTCCTCCTGCACATCATCGCCCGCTGCGGGTGGTAGTCGAAGCTGAAAGCAAATAAAACTTTAATTTGGGTGGATGAGGGCGGTAAGCCCGTCAACACCCATGCTTGCTAGCTTCCGAAAGCTGCGAACCACAGTCAGGTCAGGAAGGAACCAAGGCCTCCTATCAACCCATCCCCACCAAATCAATGACGCTCTTTGAGTGCGAGAATTAAGAGTCCTTACCACAACCACGCTGCCAAATTTATCACCGACTGCCATCGTGTCAAAGTCCAACACGCACGTGGCCGTTGTGAATCGTTGATGTGTATCGTCGGCGAATATGATAAGCTGGTTCTCGTGAGGTTTATACCGTAGGAAAAAGACCGACTCCTGAACATCGCTCACGTAAATTCGCTGCCCCATCGTGTGCAATCCCACGATCATATAGGGAATATGCTACAAAGAGAAACTGACAATTATCACGCTCATTCGCTTCCTCTGCAAAATAGCTCATCGACATAACAAAAATCCAAAAATATCTGTTTTTCTTTACACCTACTAAATCCTGCCGCCTGCTTTTTCTAAACATCTCTGCGCCAAATCCAAATAACAAGGCGGCTATTCACGGGATAATTATACACTCGTGACTCGCCCTCGCGTTCCTAGTTCAATGCGTTGAGTGAAAAGCAGGAATTCTTGCCGACCTCTGCATAGTCTAGTGTGCCTTCGTAAAAACCTTTGATGATCACGTTTACACCTTTGCACTGACAAACATTAGAAATATTATGACTACATTTAATTGAAACGTAACTTATATAACCTCAAATACACCGTATGCTCAATAAGCTCCAGTTGCACATGATCCAAGAAATACAGCTCTTTCCAAACCTAAAAAATACTGAAAAAGAGTCCTGGTCAAATACTACACGGCGGCTTGGTTCCTTGTTTCGAATTCTTGCAAATGAGAAACCGAAACACGCTCATAATCACTCGATCACTACAAATATCATTCCCATGAAGAGAACTTATCAAGAATCAGCACAAATCAAACAGACGTCTGCCTGGTCGATCCGAGTTTGCTTCGACCACAGCGCAGTAATCTCAAAAATGCCACCCGAAATTCTCTGTTGAATACGGCATAAATAAACGGGTTAACACCACTGTTGGCATAACCCAGCCAGAATAATATAGAGAATAGGGTGCTCGGAATACAACCATCTCGACAAAACGAGAATGCCTTTAATGTATAGATTATGCAGAACCCGAGCCAACAGCTCAAAAAGCAGCCCGTCACAATAGCCACAGTTTTCGCCGCTCGAATCTCGACCGACAATTTCTTATGATACGAAATAAACGAGGTGCGTTTGGTATTTCTCAATGGCGAATGAGGTGATCGCAAATGCGCACAACCTTCCGTCACGGACGAGTTACCCGCTCGAGATACGCCACTCGAGGCCGCTGTCAGTTCTTCGCCCATCGTGCTATCCTTCCTCGGCCCCTTCAAAATGCTCCTGATGGCTGATCGAAAAGCAGTCGATTGGTCGGCTGGCAAAGTCAGACTGGCACGTTGGTCGCGGAACGGCCATCGCTGATGCAACGAGAACAGCGAGCCTTGACGCCGCCGGCCGACATCGAAGGACGGTACTTGCATTCTAGGCGACGGCTGGACCCGGTACGAAAAACGATCATCATCCACCGACGGATCCTTGGAGAGCACAGATACTGGCATGCCGGCCAACAAGGTGACATTGGAATCTCTGGAGTCTTGACGAAACTCGGCCACCATAGCCGTGCTCGAGGTTGAGACCCGTCCGCCTACGTGCACACGTAATCCGGCGGCCTCTCCCCGACCCTGAACACTAACAAACCCCTTTCGCATGGACATCGAAGCCGAGCGAGCAGTCTTGTAAATCTGATAATACAAGTAGAGTATAGCGCACATGGGTAAGTAGAACGAACCGAAAGCCGAATAGAGGATGTAAGCGGGCGAATTGTTCATGGGCGTGCATTGGCATCCCACATCCAACATGCTCAACGAGTCCGTTGCAAATATTGCTGGCCAATGAGCCACCATGGGCGGAAAACAGACCAGAAACGAAAAGATCCAAGCCGACGCTATCAGCATTCGACCACGACACGGTGTCAAAATGATCGAGTGCAGGAGAGGTTTGGTGATAGCGATATATCGATCCACACTAATGGCCACCAAGTTGTAAATCGACGCAGTGCACATCCACACGTCCAACACTAACCAAACTTGACACCACGCTTCACCAAACAGCCAAACGTCCAGCACTGCGTTGATCGTAGAGAATGGCAGCACCGCTACGCCCACCATCAAGTCCGCTATGGCCAACGACAAGATCAGGTAGCCGGTCAAAGTTCTCAACCGTCTCGTGCACGCCACGGCCAGAACAACCAGCAAATTGCCAGTGATCACAATTAAAGTCATTACAGTAAATAAAAATACCGAAATATAAAACTCTGCTCGAGAAAAGCTACTCTCGTCTACTCGCTCTACGCAAGCCGAGAAATTAATCGAGCCGTTCATTCTCTCTCTTCGCGCCCGTCGACGAGGAGCACTGGCCTCACACTGAATACTTCAACCCGATCGGGCGAGGGGTCTGCTTTGCAGTCAACATTAGACAGGGAAGTCGCTGAAGTAATCTCCTCTTCAAGGAAATGAGGACACCTCACTCGGACGAAACAAGCAGAACGGCTCGTATCTAATAGCTTAATGTGCTATCAATCGAATAACTTGTCAAATACGACCAATGTCACGCCCTTCGCACAAGAACGCACGAATCCTCGACTTTCACCCGCCTTCCTTCATTCCATATTGGCTTCGGCTTTTAATTTAATCACCATACGTGCACACGCAAGAAACCACTTTCAACGCTGCCACCGTGTATAAACATATCCAGGAGAGGTGACGCCACGGGTAAACGTCATTTATTAAGCAAATTAGGTAGCACGGTCGAGAGCTTTCTCGCGCCTCGCCAACTTAAGACAGCGACAAGCACTTCCAACCAACCGGCAATTCATAACATATTTTGTATGCCAATTTCGAGCTGAGAAAAGAAGAAATTCAAAGCACCTCTTGGGAATGAAGCGTTACGTAGAAACTATTTTTGACGTCCAACATAGCACGTTTTTCTTCCTCACTCAATTCACCCAACCAAACATCGGCTCGCAACTGCGGGAATAATTATGATTAACGAGTATTGTCGACGCACACAGCGAGTCACCGATGTTTTAATACCCCTCGTTTTTCAAAGTCCCATACACATCCAACTGCAAATCACCACTAATCGGCTTACACTAAATGCAAGCTATCCCCTGCCAGCGGCTAGCCATCCCCGGCCTGCCATAGCGGAGAGGGACAAGCCCCGTTTTGGAGATACTGCTCAACTGGGGCGGTGCTTATTGGGGGGCGGGGCGTTGAAATCGCAAATGCAACATAACCCAGCCATTCGTCACATCAGAGAAGCGAGCCGCGCGTCAAAGCATGGAAGCCCGCGTCTCGCAGTCACCACTGCGCTCGACTGCACTCGAGCGATGAAAAACTATTGCGTTAACGATGCAGGCTACAAAAACCTCGCAA
This sequence comes from Mesodorylaimus sp. YZB2_4, assembly GCA_030248295.1. Lineage (NCBI taxonomy): Eukaryota > Metazoa > Nematoda > Enoplea > Dorylaimida > Dorylaimidae > Mesodorylaimus > Mesodorylaimus sp. YZB2_4. Next base: position 378,331 of record JASANH010000873.1, on the reverse strand, counting down.
AGGCTCGACGTAAAGAATCTTACCTTATTCTCCGTCTTGCGCAGCAATTTCTTCCGGCCCAAATCGTATATGCGTAACAAACGTCCGACAGCCACTAAGGCTCGGCCTCGAAACCCAACAATCGCATTGACGGCCTATAAAGATAACCAAATCAAGCGTCTAAGGTCTTATGGCAGCCCTCGGCAACACGAACACTTACTTCATCCACCACAGTTTTGTGAATTAGTTCCAAACGATCGCCGTTCGGCGAAAGTAGGAACGTAAGTATCGCCCCTTCTTCACAATGCCGCGGACGTAATTTCAAATTTTTCGCAACGCCTACCAGAAGAAACTGCGAGTCTGGTTGACAGGCGAATCGAACCAGAGCGATGCTAAAAAACCCAGGCGAGATATCCAGTACCGTACGCTCAATTAAAACACGCGATAATCCATGAAATCACCAACCTGAAAGCTGCCTCATTTTGCTCCAACGGAACCAGTTGTATCGTAGTCCCATCCAAAGCGTTCACTAGGCGCACCACGGACGCCCACATTCCGGCACCCGCGCGAGCACAGCCAAATGTCGCTTCTGGTAAATTCTCGTTCATGAAAGCCGCTGCCATTTCGGACGCCAATTCTTTTTCATCCTCACCAGCGACTTCGATCATTTCCTAATCAGAATCAAACGGAAGCATAAGCTACGCAATGACAAACATTATTATGCCACAGCCCACTAAAATGTAATCGCTTTCTTATCTGAACTGTCAACTTACTGAAGCCAACTGCTGCTTTCTCTTCAATGTCGTCTCCTCAGCATACGAATTGTGATCCGTCTCAATCATAATAATATTCCCGCTTTCAGGGTGAATGACGAACTTTCTAGGACTGTATTTTATCGGATAAGAAACGTGATTAAATATTGCGCCGAGTTTCTCCAAAGCCAGAATCCTGTAGAAAAAGCAGACTAAAGGATATTTTCCAGCACCAATAAACATCGACCTACCTCAAAGTATTGACTGAAATAGCCACAATGCCCTCCGGACATTGCTCAGAAGCGAAACCAGACGCGTACTCCAACGTTTCGTAGTCAAGTGGAGTCAAATGAAATCGGTTTTGATAAAAGTATAGGAGCCACGTACGACTGGACATAGCCAAAACCTATAAGACAAACAATTGACACATGGCCGAAGTAGGATGGCTGATATAATTTACCGCATTCCTGCCTTGCATTTTGACAGCGAAGAGTTTGACAGGCTTCGTTCCCAAATAACGAGTCCTCGTATCGCTCAGATCGCCAGTCGTCGGGTCCAGTACGGTGCGTAAAAGTACGCCATTCTGAAAGAGTTAATAAAACACTGTTCACGCAAGTCAGCTCGCCACCAGCCATCACATACCTCGAGACCAATATTCAAATAGGTGAGAGCTTGGGTGTCATCTCCTCCCATATCGATAATACGCAACGATTCGGCTATGGCAGGCAACGCTTGCATGCTCAACGGAGCCAAGCAGTCGGATGGGTCTAATGAAATCATGCGTACTGTCATGTCAGTCAATCCGACAGCCAAAAATCGCGACCGCTGCTCTCCGCTAGGCACTGGGCCAAGAGTCATGCACGCCACATCGCTCGACATTTCTTTCCGTTCCGTATACTCGTTTAACTGCCCCGTCTACAAAAGCACAAGTCTTCAACTGCAAGTTAGTTTCTGCCAGAGACAACGCCATACCTGATCCATTTCGAAGTACACAAGTTCGCCTCCCGTCAAAGCGATAACCACTTGGCGTTCATTTACGGCGCACCTTTGTATAGTTTTCCTTCCTGGCGCCTTCCATTCATTGACACGTCGATCGGAGCGAATATGACGGATTCCATCCGGATAAATCTAAAGTATGATGCAGACGAACATTACTCAAAGCTAATATTCAAAAGAAAGATCGGCCTACCTGCAGCAGGGCGTCGTCGCCCAACAACGAACACGACAACGTTGGAGTGGTGCCGAGAAAACCCGAATCCGTGACCTCTTCTACTGTCTCTCCGATCGACAAGACCAAAGTAGCGTTAACGAACGACACAACGATATAAGCATCGAACTCGTCATCGATTCTCTTCCTCACGGTCCACACAGCTGTCGGATTACCAGGCAGTTCCGAAACGGCCATCTCGCTAACTTCCAAACCATGCCTGAGTACTTTCAACGTTGATCGGGGACCACGACCGCACGCAACGTACATCTGAGGCGTGTCTTCGTTGGCCAAATCGGCGATCTGAAACATCGCATTATCAGATCAGTCTACGCTTATTCCAACCAATTCTTACCTGGCAGGATGTTATGGGCGATAAGGATTCCATTTCGTCCACTAATACCAAGTTTTGTAAAGCACGAGGAGCGAAAAAGAACGTATCGCCTTCCTCGAGCGGCATTTTTGACGAAAACTCTGGTTCATCGTCATCGTCACCCAACTTTGCGATTTGATACAAACAGCTACAAAACGAATCGCTTTGTATTTTAGGCAAAGAACAAAAAATAATCTTACTGATTGCCGAATTCAGATGCCACGAATAAAAACCCCGTTTTCAGGACGCACATAGCGTTAGCCACAGGCACTGTATCGAAGTATTTAATTTTGATTTCAGTCACCTACAAAACAGAACGTATTTGAGATCGAAGATGAAGATAACAATAGGAAGTTTACGATATCTTCGTCAGTTTCCAAAGTGACTTTAAAAATGTCGCCTTGTTCGGTTTGCAGCAAGAAGAAGAACATGTTCTGAAATGGCATTGGGCTAATGACATCGAAAAAGTTTCTCGCTCAAAGCTTTGTCAATACCTTAGTCTTATGCGAGGCGCTGCAAACAACGAGCATTCCGCGCTCTGGATCGTCCAAATCATTCTAAAAGAAAATATTTCTTGAAAACAACATTCAGAATACAATTGCTGACACTTACCCTTCGCCTCGGAAGCGGGCAACGGATGTCTGGTTGATCACCCAAATTTTTGTAAACAATGTAATTCTCGCAACATACCATGACGCCGCTAGGACCATCATTACCGCCAGGGACTATAAGGAAAAGAATTTCGTAAACACGAGTTCCAGACTTCTAAAAATGTAAATTCCACCAACCTGAGATAAGCAAATTCGCGAACTCCTCCAACGGTTCTGCATACTTTCGAACAACGTGATTCAAGCCGAGATCTAATTCGTAAAAAGTTAAAGTCTGCTGAGCTTTCTGTGCAGCGTCGCCCGTCGAATCATTGTCTGCTTCCTAAAAACAAGAAAAAAGTTTAAAATATGAATGATTAAAAACCAAGCTGGATATTACGCTACCTCATAATCCACCTCCAAGCAAGCGAACATGGGATTTTCAAAGCCGACGTCGACCCCAACGACGCAAAAGCATAAAGTTTGTCCTCGATGCGCTTCCAAAGGTGAGCTGATCGTCAAACGAGCTGCTGCGTCACGGTTCGTGATGTAGACCAACTTTTGTTTTTCAACGGCTCCTGAAAGGCCTTAAGATTTAGGAGACATTTGAGGAAAGAAAAAAAATTCTTACCGATCATAACGGCGCGTCCTTTCGGGTCGATGGCAACGTATTGCCCGGGGACTATTCGCCTGCACCCGCTTTTTCCAAAGGTCTCCTGATGAATCTTGTCGAACAAGTTTTTCGTTGGATTGTATTCAAGAATTACGATTCGACCGGAGTCGGAACCAATAACTACGTAATCTAAAAGCGAACCGGAACCTAGAGCATTCAAAATCTCACCGGTATAAGTCTACTTCGGGGCGCCTACCTACAGGTACCGAGGTCGGTAGGGACGTACTGTAAAAAAAGGGGGCCTTACCTTTAGTGCCGCCAGTCAATCGAAAAGCCATAAGCGATCGAATAATACCAAAACATTCGTGGCTTAGAACTGTATGTACCTTGCCAGTATTCGGATTCGGACGAAGCAGCTCGATAACATGTCCTCGGGCCACGCATATTTCTTGTTGTTTCGTCCCAGAGAAGTTTCCTTGAACGGCGCTATAAACTGCCGTTGTCCGTTGAAGAGTTAAATTATATAAATGCATCTTCCTCTTAAAAATGATCTAACAAATTATTTCTTCGTTCCTTTTTTCTTCGACGGTGGGAAGACGCAAATCCGAATACAAATCGCGAAGACCTACAGTAATCCGGGCGCACAGCATGAGCTTCAACTAAAACCTGAAACCATATTTTACTTCCATTGTCCAAAATAAAAAGGCGGCAATCGGTTTTTACGGATTTCGATTTTCGATTTTTGATTCCTATCTTTCGAATCCAAATTCAATAAAGCCTGGAAAAGTTCGATTAATCGAAATCAATATGGTCGATTTTATTCATTGCAATACTTGTTATGCCCTTCCGGATCAGCATCGGAAATTTTTTTTAACGGCCTGCGGGCATATTTTATGTCAACGGTGTCGAGAAATTGGTAAGTTGGGGTTTGCATCCATGCGCGACCTGATTAGTCAATACAAGTGAATCTAATTGTGAAAGATTGCTAGAGCGAGTAAATCCCAGTGTAACCAGCAACTGAAGCGTGTCCTTGGTTGGTGAGCCCGTGCCTCGCAATTTAGTGTCGATTAGAAATTCTTTTTAGACATGCCTATATGGATGGAGGACACATACTTACCAGCGATAGAGCAGCTCTTGATGTCATTCGTTTTTCATGCTGTGTTCATCCTAGAACAGAAATAGGTAGGTTCTCTTCAACGCTTGAGTCGCGCGGCTGATCAAATTCTTATGCATAGCACACCTTAAAATTTGCTAGATGCAAAATCCGCACGGATATCAGCTCGCATCCGGACTTCACATCTACAGCCACAAAAACTCGGAAAGAAATTGTGAAGTTCATTTTACATATATATTTTAGCCGCTGACACTTGCAGCGTATGCCACAAGAAATGTAATATTTTGGAGATGAATCAGGTACGTACTTATGGATAGCCTAGTGTGAAAAGTTCTGTTGCACTTACTAAGCTATTTATCTCGATATTATTTATGGCCGGTTGTTTTAGTTACCGCAGCACATGCATCAAATGTTCGTTGATCCTATCACGCTTGCAAAGAAGCAGTATCGACTATTGCTGCAAACTTTAAATTTCCAACAGTCGCATCGCTCTCGCTACAGCAGCCATATGCAACAGCTGGTAAAAAATATTTGAGTTTCCTGTCGTGGTCATAAAGTAGGTCAATTATATATTTTTTAAATTTACCTGTAGTTGAAAAAAGCGAAAAAACTTCATGAATTTGCCACAAATGAAATGACGAAGCGGCAAAATATTGAAAGGTAACCAATGAGTGCTGAGTTCCTGCTTAGGAACTGCAATATACTCGTACTTTTAGGGAAAATCAAAAGTTGAAAGAAGAAATGGCTCAAATGAAAAAACAAATAATGCGCCTTTCAGCTCAGCAGTAAGCCTTTCAAGCCGCAACGTAGTGTCTTTTCTATTTCTTTATTCCGTGTTTTCAGAACCCAACACAAGCAGCGATCGCATGCCAGAGCTAGTAAGTACATACAGCTATAGCTTGTAGTTAAATTATTACATTCAATCGATTGGGCCCTTTTATAGACGATACATTTAATGGCATGCAGATGCGCAATCCTGTGATCAACGACACCGGACTGTCTTTGCCTGTTGGAACTTCTGTGAGTCGTTTCGTACATGGTGTATTTTGGCTGACTGCTTTTTTCTGATTCCTTGTAGACGGTCACGCAAGAAAGAAACTTCTTCGGCTTGGAAGGATCGCCTTATACGGAATCCATGCCAGCGTCTACGATGCAGTTTCAGTTTGACGTCGAAAATTCAACCGTGGCCGGGTATGATTTTTTATGTAGCCTAAAGAAGCTAGGACCGTGACTCTGCGATGCGATTTAGTTCTCCAAATACTTCGGTCAACGGAGTAAACATGTACAATCAGACTTGGATGAATCATGGGCACGCGGTGCCCCAAAGGCAACCCATCATGCGTCAAGCGCCAGTTGTGCATGCTCCTGAGCCTGCTGCGACGATGCACTTGAGCAACATTCTGTCGGCATTCGTAAGTTCCAGGTTTCAACTTGGGGTCGTCGAGGGGACCATTTATGGGGTGGTTTTGGTTTTGGCCTTCACCCCAGTCTTACGATTAGCACTAACATGCATGCTCCATTTCGAAGTTGTCATATGCGGTAGCTCTAGAGTTCTCACCTGTCTCTAGTGTTTCGTTGTTTCTCTTGGCCTAGAGGGGTTTTCAGCGCAGCTAATCCGTGCATCGCTGCTCTTGAGAATAGGGTGCGTGCCTAAAGTTTATCTTACTCATATTGATGCCATGTTTCAGCGTTAATTGTGCCGCACGGACGAAGAACGGTAAATACACGACTCTTACCGTTCTGAAAACATCGACGACAAAAGAAGTCATATGCATGCATTGTTCATTTTATTCGATTCTATCTTGGACGATTTCTTCTTTCCGTTATTAGCATTAGAGCTGATAAGCAGATTCTGTATGCAATAATTATTTCCTGTATTTACGCCTCTTCTGTGTGCACATTTATGCAAATTAGAAACAGCGCCAATACGGCGTACTGTGTAGTTCCGGATTGGCACTGAAACCAGTGCTCGTGAGCGCATCGCCTCGTCTTCCGTCTTCCATTGTTTGCTGTCTTATCTCTGGGTGGCATCGTGCGATGGGCAATGAGTAGATAAAGAGAACTAATGGGACCAGACGAGGCCCGTTATCGACAGCGCCAAGTACTGTCTGTGTTTCCAGGCTGCACTGTTTGATTGGGGATTGGATCAGCAATCATGAGCGTGCTGCAGAAATTAATGAAACCCTCGAGTGCACTATCGGTTGCCAGGAGATACACGAGCAATTCTGGCAAGTATGAGGTAGGGTAAGGGTCACCAGTCGAGGACTTTCATTGGCATATAAGATTTGGGCCATGATTTAATCGGGTCCAGCTTCTCTTTAGGGCCTATCCTATGACCGGATCAGAAAAATCCGTGCAGATAAATTGCACCCTTCAGTAAGCTTGGCGACTTACTACAAGCGGCCACTGCTGATCACTCGCGGGCATATGCAGTACGTCTGGGACGTTGAAGGGCGCAAGTACTTGGACCTGTTCGCCGGTAGGTGCCTCCCCCCAGCCACAGTGAACTGAGCCAGCCAGGTGCCATGGTTTTAGGGATCGTCACGATCAGTGTTGGACATTGTCATCCGTAAGTTGTGGCAGGTGTGGTGGGTGGGCTCGTAGTGACGGTGTTGCAGGAAGGTCAACGAAGCTGCCAAGAAACAGATCGATACCCTTTGGCACACTACCTGCATCTATATGACATCGCCAGTCCACGAGTACGCCGAGAAGCTAACGGCCAAGTTACCCGGTAACTTGAAGGTATGCTTGGGTGACTGGTACACAGGCTACTCGGGCCAATGGTTTCCTCATGTAGCCTCTCACCGCCAGTAAAGTGCACCATGTGAGCATGAGGGACCACTGACTCAGTGTCAGGTAGGGTAAGCAGTTCTCCTGAGTTCGCTGTGCTGACTTTGGGAGGTCAGAAATGTTTTCTCTTTCTCAAATGGTGCTTTGCGATCTTGCTGATGACTCACTCCTGATCCTATAAATCGACCCACTGTCCGCAATACATGCTTAGGAGGATCCTGTTAGACCCGTATGCACAGGGCTGTTTATTCGCCTGATATACTCGTATGACACCATGTGTGAGGACCGCCGTCGTTTGTAAAATTCCTGTGCCCGTGTTACTGGAGGAAGTGACCAGTGGAACAAAAACCCATAGCAGTCAACTAAGTCTTCCGACCTCTCCTGTGGCTGATTGTAAGATAACACCCTGGTGGGTGATGCGACTTTGACACTTTGACCACCCTGACCACTATGGACTTACAGCATCACCCTCGGATCTGCCCTGTCAGCTGATTAATGGTCCACTCAGGTATGCTATTTCGTGAACAGTGGCTCGGAGGCGAACGACCTGGCATTGATGCTGGCACGTCTGTACACTGGCAACTACGACATTGTCTCGCTGAGGAATGCTTATCACGGTAAGCCTTGCTGCCCTCCTCCGCCCAACCTATGCGCTTAATCCTTCAGGTATGACGTCATCCGTAATGGGTATAACCAACCTGAGCACGTGGAAGCAGGTATGCTGTCAGTACTAATCTCATCCAGCACTGATCCAAGCGCTCACTCGTTTCAGCCATCACCTACCTCATTCGGAATTCATCGCGTAGGCGGTCCCTGTTCTCGACTGTGCCAGATTGCCTAGTGTGACCATTTCAGAGTATAAACCCCGATCCATATCGAGGTCCATGGGGCGGAGCACGGTGCCGCGATTCTCCTGTTCAGGTGAGGTGCACTCTGCGTTCTCAGCACCCCATCGCGACTCTTGCCAAGAGGTACAGGGACCCTGTTTCAGACAGATCGCCATTGCGATTGCGTAGCTGGCCAATGTAAAGCAAGTGACCAATACGTGGACCAGGTCGAGGATCTTCTAAACTACGGAGTGCCCAAGAAAGGTGTGGCCGGTATCATACTCGAGTCCATTCAGGTAAGGTTCAATGTCGACCAGGGAGAGTGGGCATGTTTTAAACAGTACAGCTTCTAGGGTGTTGGCGGCACAGTCCAGTACCCCAAGGGTTTTGTCAAACGGGCGTTCGACCTGATCAGATCTCGAGGTGGTATATGCATATCGGATGAAGTGCAGACTGGATTCGGACGTACGGGCGACTACTGGGGATTCGAGGGGTAAGTGATCGTACCCTGATCACACTGCTTCATTTTGGACCCCTTTCTTTCAGACACGACGTGGTGCCAGATATGGGTAGGTGGCTGATTCAGGCACTGGTTTGACGTTTGCTTGCGAGCGACTCATCTGCGCGGATAGAGGCCTTGGCGTTGGATACAGCTACAGTCAAGGTAGTCCAGGGACTGACTCCAAAGGAGTATACCGTCCACTCTAGAACCTTATCGACTGTCACGTCAGGAAGGCCAATTGGTCCAGGCTGTCCTCATGTGGGATGCTACTGTAATGCGACTGGGTCCGTAATACTGGAGGGAGTGACCGGTGGAGCTTTCGCACCACGCCAATAACCCAGGGCAGTCAACCAAGTCTTTAGACCTTGTTCATGACTGAAACATCAGCATGACGGGTGACGCTTCCAGCTGCCGGCTCCGTGCAGATAGTCGAATTCTAGACGAGCGTCTACACTACCATCGGATACACGGAGAGGCTGAAAGGACCAACAAAGGATTGAACTGCTCGCGAGCTACAGGCAAATCAGTCCTTCCTCAAGTGGGCAGAGTCCGCAAAGCGCAGTTTTGCCAAAGATCATTGTGTGGGTCCGTATGACGTAACGAAGCTTTGTTTTCAGTGGTCATGGCGAAGGGAATCGGGAACGGTTTCCCAATGGGCGCGCTTGTAATGACCCCAGAAATTGCAAAGTCGCTGACTCAAGCTGCTCACTTCAACACATTCGGCGGAAACCCAATAGCTGGCGTCGTGGGGTCGGCTGTTCTCGATGTAAGGGACAGACCAGTGCATTTTTTTAAAAATTTTGTGGGTTTGGCCCCGTGCCGCCCCAGTTCCCCCACGGGACTTCCAACCCGTTTTGCCTATGACCGGCCTACCCGCTAGCTGGCCAGCAGTCATTATATAATAAGCGAGGCCGTGAGGTGGCCAGCTCTCGCGGCAGCTTCACTCTGTGTGCCTCCACTGAAACCACCTCCAACACGAGGGCATCCTGTGCCAGCACCAGCATCCCAGGATAATAGTGGGCGAGAAGGGAGGGACCTTCCCGACTGGTGTACGACCAGTTTCCTGATTCTCTACTCGTTCGGCGTCCGCCATTTTACCTTACCGGATGAGTAGACAGAGCCAGGTGTGCAAGGCCAACGACGGGCTTGATCGATGTCGCAGACCGGTTCCCATTCTGAGAACGGGCTTACTAAACTGCCGTCCTCAGCCGGAACTGAACTGCGGTCTCCCAGTCAGGATTGCTGACCCAAGTAATGCGGGACCAATGCCTTTAGATAGCATATCGTCAGCCCAACGTACTTACTTATCGTTAGAGCATCAGAGTTCCACCTGGTGCACAGTAAATCGATCCCTCCTTCCACCAGCTCAAAGAGTTGAGGTGGACAAGGTGCAGCACAACTCCCTACTCCAGGTAATCGATGAAGAGAAGTTGCAGCAAAACTCGCTCGAAGTAGGCACTTACTTCCTACAACGCCTAGCCGAGCTGAAAAAAGACGTGAAGGAAATTGGGGACGTTCGAGGCAAGGGACTGATGATCGGCATTGAGATGGTGGAAGACAGGGTAAGGTTGATTCCTCCACCCGCTCTCCCCTTTACACGTACCCTGTATTCTTCAGCAAACGAAGAAGCCACTGGGCAGTGAGAAGATGCTAGCAGCCTTTGAGAAAATGAAAGATTACGGAGTGCTCGTTGGAATGGGCGGCCTGCACAGAAATGTGTGTACCTGGTCTTCCTTTACCTCTCGACCTTCACCTGCCTTTTTAGTCATTCCGTATCAAGCCACCAATGTGCATTACGAAGGCGGACGTGGACACAGCTATCGACGCCATGAAACGCGCATTCAAAGAGACCTTGTGATCACTGATTCACACTTCCTTAGTTCGATTTGTAGAGTGGTTATCAAATCAGTAGAAAACTATCTGCAGGGACTCCACATTGAGGCTTATTGTTAGTTAGCGATCGACCACCACGCAAGCTGACCCAAAAATCGGCCCCCGGCATTTAAAAAATGAACTGTAGGCAACGGACATAACTTTTTTCCAGTACTAAAAATGCATTTGGTCCCGAAACTCTGTACTCTGCAAAGAAACAGTTGCTCACCCTCATTTTTCCTATATGCATGATCAAATACCAGCACTTCTTTCACTTGTCCACCTTGTTCATTCCTTGGGAATGCCGGTCCATCACTACCGTATTTATATCAATGTTTGGCTGGTCTTGCTGTGTACTGACATGTATTTTGGCCAGCGTGCACTGACAGTAAGATTGTCAAACCTGAGCATGACCTACAGTGCATACTGTAGACTATGATTGTGCCAAGAGGTACAAGGACCCGTTGCGGAGTCATTTACGACATGTGCCCAATTGAGGACAGGCTTAAGGGTAGGACTCATAGTGTGCCAGGATCTACAACGATTATCGACCAGTATCGGTGCTCGTGTGACTGTTGTAGAGTTTATAAATTTATGCCTTCCTCCTCCAACTGCTTATTTTCTCGAATATTTTGAGTCTCAAGCAACACATTAAAAAATATAGAAGCATGAGCTGAAGGTCAATAAAGAATAGGCTAAATACATAGTGCAAAGCCTTCAAGTTCTGGCACCTGGGCACACCGACCTCGGTCGATCGATAGGCACAGTTACATAGACATTCAGAGCAGACCTTCTTTCAGGGTTGGAGCTACCATGCAGACGGATGGTATAGCAAAGCCTGTTAAGCTAGCCATGATGGCTTGCATACCTGCTTCTGATATATTGAAGCTAATTGAACGTGAGAGTGCACAAAGGTCTCCCTGTGACGATGGTCACGCGAAGGGTGTCCGTTCAACGTTGTCATCATCGATGCCAAAACATTGGAACCAATCTTCCACGCACTTCTCCATATCCTCCAGTCAAAAGGGGAAGGTCCATATGCAATTGTGTATTTTACTTTACCCTGCACCCGCGTGTTTTCAACTCTTTGTCGGGTCTCTCGCCCCCCCCCCAACGTATCGTACGTACACCATTACTGTACCTCCCCCATTCATGACGCGTGTCGGGGTGGACTTGCCTTCTGAAGATATAATAGAAAGAGAAGCACAGTAAACGGACGTTTCGACCAGCTTATTATCAGCACATGACAAGGCTACTGCACGTATGAGGCACACCGACTACAGTGTAATCTGGGGCATGGGCATGGATAACAGATTATACAGACACAGAAATGTGAGTGCCTGGTCTCTCTTCTCCCCCACCTTCATTTGCCTTTTTAGTCATTCCGGATCAAGCCACCAATGTGCATTAGCGGACGTGAACACTGCCATCGATGCCATGAAACGCGCATCCAAGGAGACCTTGTGATCAATGATTGGCGATGAGCGTGGCTATCGAATCGAGGCTGGGACATGGGGATGGATGCCACCAAACCTGGGCCTGACAGTGTCGCGTGCGTTGCATGCGAGGAAGGCGCTCAACCATGATGGGATGGTGGGGCTCGATGTAGAAGGAATGCCCAGCTGGGGCACAGTGTTGCCCCAGACAGGTGGAGTGTGATCAGTGCTCTTGAAGGAGTGGAGATTTCGACGCGAAAGACCTTCCCCACGTTGTGCATTTCGTATGCGAATATGCAGTAGCCATGGCATTTTCTGATGATGACAGCGTGATGAGGTCATTAGCGTTTACTGCCTTTATTACCTCCATCGTGATCCTATTTTACCTCGAACTATTCCTACGAAGCCTCTTCAGCAAATTCGTACTGGTCTCTCAAGCACAGTTCACCCTGTCATAGGTATGTCACACGCATACAACCCGTGCGGGCGAGTCTCGACTCGAGTCCGTGCTGGTACCTTTCTGTTTGCATGAGAACACCCCTTGCCCCCTGGGTCACTGGCTGGCGTAGACTTCCTTTCGCGTCCGTTTCGTTCATTCAATGTCGAAGGCGTCACGCCGTGCCTGGCGTCCAAAAATGGACAAAAGAGCCAGTCTATGGGCGCTGTACGGACTGGAGTCTTGCCAACGAATCGGGCCAAGGGGGAATTGCTGTTAGGGGCATTAACGCAGAGTGCCATTGCGTCAATCAAACCGTATTAACCGCACGGCTGATTAGGCGACGCGATGGAACATGGCGTAAAGGTCGTTCACACAGTGACACGGGTGTGAGGTGCGAGTGCGAAGGAGTGGATGGGCAAGCACGTAAATGGACTGCTACTCGCTGAACATTGTGGTCTGGACGAATCGGGAGGACGATCCATCAGAGGCTACTACCAAGCACATCGCTCATGGAAGCATCGCGGGAGAATTCAAAACATTGGAAAATATTTCTCGCTCTAACATCAAAGCCGCTACGGCACTCTGTCCAATCTGCCTATTCATACCAGAATGCCCATGTGAATAGCTCATTGCATACCATGATGGCCTATCCTAGCCCAATGCCAAAGACCAGAGTGCGTGACCATCAATTTATTCAGCCTCCAGCAGTTACCATTCACAGGCAGGCCCAGCCAGGTTTCTTGGCTCTCCGAAATGACAGTGCACGAGCCCTTTACATGCTTGCAGACTGACCAGGAGTGCGTCAGTTGCCCCTTCTTTTGAAGAGCAGTCTCTCCGAGATGCCCAAGTCATCCCGCTTGCCATTCATGACCCACTTGACGAACTGCCTCTTCTCCTTCTCGTCACTCAGTTCGTCCACGTTGGCTGGTGATTGGCGTCGTCGAGCACGTGCTTTCTTCTTCGTTTTGGCTGGTTCAGTCTTTGGTGGTGTCGGGTTCCGTTTTGGAGCCACTTCCTTTTTTGGATTCTCATCTTCCAAAAATTGTTTAATCAGCGGGTCATCCTCGACCGCAATGCCATAGGCATCATGGAATCGATAATGCGTTTTAGGTTCGTAAGTGGTGTGGAATTTAGATTTGTATGGTTCGGCTTGAATTTTTGGCAAATTCAAATCAGAATCGTCCTTGTGTTCTCTTTCCCATTCCTCTGGTTCCATACCTCGATCGTACAAGTCAATCGCTCGTACCTTGTGGCCAGAGGATATCTCAGAAGTGGAACTAATGGCCGAATGGCCTAGCTTCGAGTCTCGGAAGCCATCGGACACGGCGCCCGTTTTAGGGTCTCTGTGGTACCATCCAGTGCCCGTCGTATCACCGTAAGCTCGCAAGTCGTCATTCTTCACTTTCACCTTATCCATGTTCAAAGCCACCTTCGCCAGGCCGCATCTTCCTGCACTGATGCCCGAGCCGTGCCTGAATCAATCCAGCTCGTCTCCAAGCACCCGTTGCCCCAGCACCACGCTCACCACTTACAAAACAAGATTCATTTTTCACAAGCAAAAATAATTAATTAGCGAAAAACACTCGTTCGCGAGAAAACAGAGAATTAATTACACAAAAATCTCCCGCACTAAAAATAATCCAGTTCATAAACCAGGCAAATAAAACGGTCACAAAAAGGCGCATGCATCATCAGGAGATCCTCATTAAACGAGTATTTCACAATAACTACTAAAATAGCGCCCTGAATTCTCCGCCTGCCCAAAAAATACATGAACCTGAGGTCCTAAACACTTACACTTTTAAATATCGATAACATATCGCCGTAGGCACCGCACCCATGAAAATAAACGATAACCTTCGTGCACACGATATAAATGCGTGAACTAAACAGAAACCATTTTCCCACCAAGGAATAAATCCATATTCGAGACAGCCCGCTCATAACTCCTCCTTCTTGGTCAACCGCTTACGTACTTCCTCTTTGACAATGATATAATAGTCCCTCGCTGCCTCATACTGGTACACAAAGACGTAAGTAAAAAACAATGCGACAGCCAGAACCAGCACTACGGCCAGTATGATCTTCCAGCTAGGCAAATTAGACCAACATTGATAAGCGCACTTACGAGCCAATGCCGACCACGTTTTCAACGCATCCTTCAAGCGGTTTTTCTTGGAGACGTCCTTAGTTTTAGAGGGACTGGCCAATTTTTGTTCGACACCAGCCACCAGGCGTTTCGATGGAGTTAGCGAGATATTGTCGAAAATCGTTGTATTTATTCGTGGTGTCCTCGGAGCATCGGCTGAACGCAATTTCCTGACGTAATCGTTGTCCAAGCTCTCGAGGGCTACAGTCAGTTGATGCGTGCCGTTCGGTACGCCACCATTACGCCCGCCCGTTTCCGCTGTCTAAAATGGAACGCACACATATTTAACATTCCAGCCAAATTAAAGGTGCTAGAGTGCATGTTGGTCATGCTTAAAGTGTAACCAAAAGCAAATATTTGTACCTTACGATCGCGCAGCGTAAGTCCACTTTTTCCGGCCTCGCTCGAGCTCGCCTGACTTCGCCTGCTGGACGCACTTGTGTCCACCTAAATGCACCAGATGTGAAAAGGGCGGCAGCAGCTCGAGCATTAAGAAGACCAGGGTCTGGCTCTATTCTAAAGGCAGGACAGGGAAATATGGCTGAAACCACTCCTGCTCGCAGCAACTATTATTCTATCGAATTCGTGCACGATGCATTTGTTGCGGGACTAGAGGGGCTCCAATTTAACAAGGAGCAGTAACCCGAGCCTCCTTCCCCGCCAAGCATCAGCGAGCCCCTCTCCCTAAAGAGCGAGAGCTGTCAATATAAATAACTCACTATATTTTTCGTTGGCGTCGTCTTTGTCTTGCGCGATGGAGATCGGCTTCGACCGCGTCCGGGCGGACGGCCCCGACGGCCAGGACTGGAAGCGCGGCTGCTTTCTCCCGTTATCGAAGACGTATCCCCGCGTCCGCGGCTTCGCGATCGGCTTTGTTTTACCGGACTTTTCTTCGTCGCTGTTCCCTAAGACATAAACAATTATTTCCATTTCCGATTGGCCGAAAATCGTCATTTAGCGCCTACCGAACTTCTCGGCATTGCTGTCAAGGATGACTCTGTCGCTTGATTTTACGAAATCAGTTAAGACCGGTCCGAAAAATTCAAACGAAGTCCAAAAACACGTGTTGGCTCGACGCTTAAAAAGGAACGTAAAACGATTACGTACAAGTACAGAACAGGCAAGTTCCGATTTTTAAAAGGTTAAACATGGGTTGGCCCAATCGGAAATGCCAAACTGATCAACAGCAAGAAAGCAGAGGCTACTAACTAGGCACTGTTTCCAAACAAAACCGCAACAGCAACAGACCAAAATAAGTAGCTATGTACTGTACGCAGGGTGGATAATGTGTACTAAACACGGTTGAATGGCCGATTTAGGCCTATAGGCCAGCTTAAGAAGCATGAAATTGTTCAGCTTCAATCTTCAAGAGACCGAGCAAAAAACAAACGATTAGCTATGAAGTTTGGCACACACTAGCGGCTAGGGCATACCCTGCCCCATACCATAACAGCCAACCCTGCCTAATACTGTAGTACCACATTCACTGGCAGCTCCCGGGTCGGCCACTCAACAAACCGGAAACAACGAGGATAATTGTGGCCGTCATACATGACCACTTCTCATTCCCCTTCAATTCGACAAGACGCCTCCCTTCATGTACTATTTCTTCTCAAGTCCAGTACGTCTCCAATAGATGGCATTGCAGACACAACAACCGACGCTTCCTAAAAGCCCCGCGTCTGGACGCTATGCTGCCTAGCGGAACAGACAAACTGCAGTTTTGGTAGAGCTCTGTCCATAAAAATACAATTCTAGACAATAAAAAATCGATTATCGATGGAAGCATAGCTAATAAAGAGCGATAATAACAAAATGGGCAAACCAAGCATAAATAAACACGCCAAGCTTTTGTTTTCGAAAAGGACTCTCGCTGGACGCTGGCCAACCAGACGCCGAGGAAGTCAGGAACAGCTGCTTAGCTCAAAGGGCGGCAAATTTGAAAATACGTACGGCTAAAGCGGACAGCAGTTTCCGTCCGGATAAGAAAATGGGATCATCACCTTCGCCTTTAAATTATATTTCCGGCCAGAATGATTTGTAAAGCGTTGCTATGTATGCTATTGCGGCCATGTGGCAGTGAAACGAAGGCCAAGGAAGACGGTGCAGGATAGGATATACTCTGCGCTGCGTCTCCAAAAGAACAGTATTGAAGCCTATCATTGCCAGTGAGTCAATATTGGGGGGGGGGGGGGTAAGTTTCCAGTAATTTGGCCCACAGATCGTGAATCCAAGGCATGCTCATGCTGGCACCATTCAACCCAACGCCATATCCAGGCCGCTGACCTAAAACCCAGCCAAGACACCTTGAGCGTCAGGTGCAAAGTAGTTGCGTATGGCAAAAACTTCATCAGGTCAGGAGACTCTAAACCACCCTCATAACACCCTGCACGAATTAGACCATGCGATGGGAGCCAAATTTAAATTTTTGAACTTTCTTACAGAAATGCAACACCAGCTGACCAGTCCAAGGGAGCTGGCGCCTCACAGCGTATAACACTGCACAGCTGGTCCAGTATAACTGCAAGTGCAGGTGCAAGCAGATGGAGAACAATACAAGGCTGATCGAAACGTGCCGAGTCCATCAGCTGAGAGTACGCTGGGAGGCATGCCAACCCTACATCCATTGAGGAACAGTTCACAAGAAGTCATCAGTACCGAATACTGGCTTTTGCTGTTGATTGCGTCATGATTAAGACCAACTGCAGGATTATATGCATTGGCTTCAGAACTGCTTGGTCATGCATTCTAGCTGAGGCAACGCTTTAAAGGCGTTTCCTGGTCAAAGATCGCACATCCTTCTCTTGTTTCATCATATACCGCCAGTATTCACTTGTATGACCAGGGTGTTGACGTTCAATTGGTTAGAACCAGTAAGTGAATACTTACGGTATGACGAAGCGCAGATATGAACTGTTTGAATTTCCCGCTGTTTTAGTAGAGCGTGCGCATCATCGTAACTGCCGAGTGCAAACTATTCGGACTCCCAATCGATCGATAAATTTGAGCGCTGCAGTAAGTGCGTAGCAAGCGGCGTTAGTTTCAGTCATAAGGTTCGGAAATAAATCGAAATTACGGTATAAATGTTTATTTTGAAATTTATTGATTATTTAGGAAAATGAGCAACAAAGTCGTAATTATTTCGAGCAAAAATTTACAAACATTGGCCGGTTTACAATGTTTCGTTCAAGATGC
Organism: Mesodorylaimus sp. YZB2_4; assembly: GCA_030248295.1. Classification (NCBI taxonomy): domain Eukaryota; kingdom Metazoa; phylum Nematoda; class Enoplea; order Dorylaimida; family Dorylaimidae; genus Mesodorylaimus; species Mesodorylaimus sp. YZB2_4. The sequence goes on along the minus strand of JASANH010000873.1, from coordinate 360,496 downwards.
ACCTGCAGCTTCTGGACAAATTCACGAAATGGCCAACGTTCAAACGTTCACTGTATCTGATGCTGGTGGAGGCGAAGGTGGCGTTGGCGCGAGCAGCGCGGGAGCGACAGTGCAGCGCGTTTCAGCAGCTCCTGTTCCAGTGTCTTTTGGATCTGGACAAGTATTAAATTCAGTGGTGACTATTTCCGCGCAGTCGGCTTCCGGAGATGTTGCATCGAGTCCTCCTCAGTTGGAAGCTATTATTGGAAATCAAGGCGATGATGGTGATGAGCCATCCGAAAATATATCCGCCGAAGAGTATTCGTTTCACGAAAACGAGGAAGAGGTACGTGCTTTCTCCGTTATAATCTCACTTTTAAATGCGGAAAAAACCGATTTTGTAGATGATGCCAATGAGTCAGGGGCGGCGAAGGGGCGAATCGACGACAGGAACGACCAGAGCGCCATCCATGAACCTACGCTACACAGGGACCAGGATTCCAGGGCGAGGCTTTGATGGCGGCGTTGGAAAATCGATCGTCTACCGGGATGGGATTCAACGTGAACTGACTTTACCTGAAGTCATTGATATCTTGGGTAAGAAACTCCTTGCGGTGTGACTGGCGCCTCATGATCTAGGCGAGTCTTGGAAGGCTTATGGTGCCTTGTTTTTCAGCAAATCCCGATCTGAGCAAAATGAGTACGATGCCACCAGTCCGTCCTCGAGGTGGGACGATATATGTGTACCGCTGTCCTGATTTCGAAACGCGCCGTAAGTCCTTTATTGTATTATTTATGGGAAGCGTGTCAGCAAAACAACTTTTCAGATGATTTACGGGCCGACGGGTATTTATGGGTTCAACAAGGAACAAAGAAAATACCGAAGGAAGATCCGGCTGTCAAGCGATTCTATATGTATATTAGAACGGAAGAGCCCATAAAGAATGTGTCAAAGAGACCGAAGAAAGTAAGTTGGATCTTGTGTATGTGATTTACTAAACGATATATTACTTCTGGTTGTCCTTTAGACTTTTACAAAGTACGATGTACGCTTCAAGAAATGCGAGTACGAATTGATCAACGCCGAGGATCCACTCGTTCTGGTTCATTATACTGGCGACGAAACGGTGTGGAAACCTTTTCGGCAGAGTAGTATCGTGCGACCTGACGATCGAACAAGATATGCGCAACCGGAGAAAAGGGACTTATCTCTTCCAGCGGTTCGTCCAAGAGAAAGTTACCAGAGCGTTGTTAGCGCCCCATTGGCTCCTGAAGGATACGAAGCCGTGACTACTCCGAGAGATAGAGAACAGGTATGGTTTTTAAATCCGTTTGCTTACAGTGCTTAACGATTTCTGTCATAGATTCGCAATTATTTGAAGTTTTACAGTCGATCACGCAGCGGCCGTGGTGGACTGTCGTCGGGACCACCTGCGAAACATGCTCGCCCATTGGACACCCAGGCGGACGGGGATTACAACGAAACTGCTGTGGCAGCAGAAACCATCGTTGGCGGGGAGACTTCTTTCGATAATATGGACGTTGGGGTGGTCAGTAACGTCGTCGATAATCGCCCGACCGATGGCGGGGAAGGTTACTGTACACCAGCCCCAGCTGCAGAGGAGTCGATGCCCGCCGGCAGAAGCAACGACGAAGTCCGTTCGAAGTTTATGAGCGTGTGGCCGACGTTCGAAATATGCCAGAATGTGCGGATGCAAGGCTTCGTACACGCTTTATCAGTTGTACCTCAAGTGGTGGTCACGGCTGCCAGCAGAACTCTGCTAACTGTCGCCAACGATCTCGCGCAATTGCAAGCAATGAAGAAGACTGCACGATTTGAATTTTACTACGTCAGCGCCGGTCCCGTTGCGGGTGGCCACTACTTATCAACGCTTCTGTTTCGGCATTGCTTATTCGACCTTGAGCCAGTCGTTCCAGTTGCGTTTCTGGTACACGAACGCCGTAACCCTGGCGATCACAGGCGCTTATTTGAATTGATCAAGGAGAAATGTCCAGACGTAAGTTTCAGCACACTCACTTCGAGTAGGCTTTATCTCTGCCGATTCCCTTTGGTGCCTTTCTAGTTCTGTTGGAATTATTTTCGCGCGAGTTCGGCAGCTGTAGACACGAATGTGTTTTTTCATCAATCCTGGTCCTTTCAGGGAAGGGTCAATTTTTGGTCCTTTTCCCGCAGGGTATGGGGTTTTGTTAGTTGACTCTGTCTTGCCATCGACTCGTGTCAATCTCGAATGCATGCTGGGCAAGAAAGGAGCGTATTAGTCGAAACTTCGCGATGTCGGCGGTCATCCAGTAGAAAATAACCATGCCCAGCTCGCGTCCGCTTGAGGGGACCCGGATTTGAGGGTCAGAGACTAGGCCATCGCACCCCGACCCTGGGTATGGATCCCGATACACTTCAAACAATCAGGCATTAATGAGTATGACTTTTTTTGCATCACGTCGTCAGCAACCTGCTCTGTAACCTCACTGTCATTGCGTATCAGATCACCCGCAAAGGGCATTGGAGAACTAACCAGCGACTAAAGCAAGATCTAATGCCGATTTGGGAGAAAAATATGAAGGCTGAGTCACTCACCGGCAGGCATGCTAGGCGCGGAGAGACGTTGACCGCGTTCTCAGACGGCCAGTTTCCAGCTCTACTAAGCAAAGAATGACAGACTCTTGATCCCACACCTAAAGAGGCTGTCAAATAGGTGTGTTAGCAGCACCAAATTGCGTTACAGGTTTTTGATGTTTTAGGTTTCAGAGAGCGAATGCGTGTTCATAACGGATCGCGAATTTGGCAACATTTCGTCTGTTTTGCCAAAGGGCGTGCAGTTGTACAGTTGGCACTATATCGAGGACGACGTTGTTAGCTGGGTCGAGAGCAATGGCGGTTCTTCCGAAGAGGCTAACTCGTATCTCAGTGACGTTCAATCGCTGATGAAATCAAAAGACGCTGACAAATTCAATCGAGATCTAGCACTAAAACGCCGCCAATGGCCCGCCCCCTTTGCAAGGTAAGCGCAAGTTTTCTTTGAAAGATTACAACTTTCTACGCGGCCTCGATTTTCGTTTTAGCTTTTTCGATACGTGCTTGAAAGCGGACATTTTGTCGAAAGGTGGGCGATGGCGATCTGACAGCCTGAGTGGCGGCGTCTACGATCCATTTTGCGGTGTGGTTATTCCTTCATGTAATTATTTGAACGAGTTGGTCGGCGATTTAGTGGCTTGGCACGAGGTAAGCGTAGCTGCTTTGACTAGCGGTCTGGCGAGTGGGTGTCCAATCATGCTGAGCTAGCCCTTGTTATTGGGGAGGTATGCTTGACTTCAGCGCTTCCCGTTTCAGGCTTCCTTGGAACAACTTCTGCAATGCATGTATTACTTCAGCGAGTATTACGTAAGAGAAATCGAGCGCAGTATGCATCAGCTGGGCAACTTCAAGCTATCCCCACAATTCGCTCATTACGCTCGTCCGCCGCGTCGATTAAGGAATTTTCCAGAACTTGAAGTGTCTGATCCACGACAAATCGTTCACTATGTTCGTATGGCATAAGTAATCATGGCAGTTTGCTTCATCATTTCTTCTCGTTTTTGTGTGAGTGCTGGCCTAATTTTACAACTGGAACTTGATTGTATTGTGGCAGTCACTATTTTATACTTGTATCTCAGGACAGCGAATGCGAAAGAAGCATTTTACTCGTCCTCACTCCAGCAAAGGTACCCCAGAACCCAACACGTACTCATCACGAGCAGCATACACGCGCGCAAAATTTACAATAAAGGTAAAATGACCTCATTGACATCAGTGCGGCATTGAATCCAACAACCAAAGTCCTCATCTGACCTATGTTCTACTAGGTTAACACGACATACTCCAAGGCCATTCCAGGCCACCATACGCGGTCAAAACAACGATTCCCAGGTCATGCAAAAACTAAACTGAAAGTAACTGCAACATCGAGTGCACAGCGCGTTTTGAGTTTTAGACAGACATCGTACCCCTTCAGCATCAGATGCATATAGAGCATAGTAAGAATATAGATTACTAGAAAAATACATCTTACAAGCCATCAGCCTCTAGGACCCAACCAAAATTACACGTACCAGCCTAGAAAACGAAATCCGGTCCCGCCATATCTATGGCCCAACGGAACTTCTCGCGCTGAGTCTTGTTGTAGATCTTCTCAATTGGAACGCCATGTTTCTTGCACCTGAAACAATGCCACACGTCAGGACTGCAAACATCACTGATGCCTATCTCGCACCCACAGAGCACTTACCACGCAACGCTAATACGTGGATCTAAGTAGTTTAGTTTCGACGTTCCCAGAGCAATCTCTTTGTTTTCTTCCTGAAATATCCTTTTCTCAAAACACAAACAATCTCTCCAGATTTTAGTCCCTACCTTATCCGTCGCTCGCAATTGCAATTTCTGAAGCTGCTCTTGCACGCGGTCGAACTGGCGCTGTTTTTGATCCAGAAGTCTAAAAAAATAACACACCTTATTTCAACCACAATTGAGCACAAACGGTTCACAACTTACTTTTTTTTAGTCTCATTCTTATTGGCCTTGTATTCGGATTTTGCCGCCTTCAGTTCCTTCTTGGCTGCATGGACAGCGTCTTCCTTCTCTTTGATCTAAATCGGGGAATGCACCGTACACCAAGTCCAATTTGATATAATCGATAGATTTACTTTAGCCTGCAAGTTTTCCATCTGCTTGCCGTGCGTCTTGGGAACAGCCCGCTGATGGTTGCAAAGTATAGCCACTTGCCGATTAGCTCGATTATACGCTAGAAGTTTCTCCGCCGCCGTCATCTCCGCTGAAAAAACCCGAACATAACTGCCTCATATGGGCAAGACCAACCCTGCGTCAACTCACGTTTAGTCAACAATGCCAGCTGCTCTTGAAGCGTATGAGAAGCGTTGTACGTACGAAAGACTTTGGCGGTCAAACCGTCCATAAGCGATTGCAAATACTTGTTCACAATGGATGTCTGAAACAATTCAAGCCCCTGTCATTACACAAAAACACACTATCACCTGAAATGTTGACTTACATTCAAGCGATCAAACAAGTCATCGCCCGGATCCTTGTTCTCCATGAACAACTTCAAATTCTTAAAAACTCGTTTCTCCACAGGCACGCGATTGTAATAACGGATGCTATCTTTGCCAAGAAAGTCGAACTCAACGACGCATCTAAAATCGATCATGATAATTACACTGATACCTATCCAAGCCCGAAGTCCAAACTCACTCTTGCCCGTCCGATTCGTCGAGCAATTTAATATGCTCGCAACGCAGCGAGCAACAACCCACCGTATCCGCAGTCTCGCCTTCTTCTTTCTCGTTACCAGCACGAAGGGCCAGCTGCACACAAACGAATCGTGTCACACTCAACTTGGTCACAACAGATCTAACCCACTGGTAAATATTCAGTGTAAGTTGTACTCATTAGGCATGTCGTAAGTCTAACATAAGGTCATCATATTTCAGACCACCCAGGGAGACATTGTCACAACACGCACTCACCTTATCAATAAAATACAAAGCCACCGCCCTCTGCCGCACTTTCATTTCCTTCGACTTCCAATCCTCCCGATACTGTTGACGAATTTTGTCCACGGACCTGTTCAATTTCCGTGCTGTTTCATACTTCATCCAATCCTTTTCTCCCTGAACATCATTGGCCACCATTTCAAACTTGGCAAAGCACATAAATCAACCAGCTCAGCTCACCTTGATTTTCGAGCTAGGATTTAACATGACGTATTTTATACTACCCATAATATTCTCTGTCCAACTCGCCAGCCATGTTACCTAAATCAATTCAATACTACGCCTCAGCACTGCACAAGTCCAACATGAAAATCGACTTACCGTGTTATCGTGTCTGACTTCCCTCCATTTATGCCCAGGAGGCGGCACGGGAACTTTCGAATCTCTAAAAATAATCAGCCACTTGTCATTCCAAAGAGAGACCCGCCTACAGCTTCAGTTGCCTTACTTGCTGCAGTTAATTATCACATCTTCAGGCATTACACGTCTCTTGAGCATTCCCATTTTCGGATGAGTACCTCGACCGCGAAACAAGCCTGGTGGTTCAATGCGAAAATTTCCAATCTTTTCCTTATGACCATCCACAACAGCCACGCCATACTCCTTTTGAATAGCGTCCTTTTCATCTTTAATTTTCTAGAACACCACAGAATTACACTACACATACAGTAAACACATATCAAAACTATGCATTTCTTACCTGTTTCTCTTCTTTCGTCATATTTTTTCGTTCTTCCGACACTTTTTTAAAATATTCGTTGATTTGTTGAAAACCGCATTTACTTAAATCCGTTATGGTCTCTCGCTCTTTCGCTGTCATAACCTAAAATTCCTACCATACCAATCAATAATCCACAATCGAATCCGCCACCTACCTTCCTCCAATCCTTGAAAAAATTTTTGTTAAAAGTCTCCTTGGTTGTGTATTCGTGGTCTAACATTTTGCCATAAAATGTTGCTACTTCTTCCGCGTCCGTACTTAATTTCATTTCTTTTCCTGAAACTCATTTCAATCAGGTACGAGTACACCAACTTTTCTGATTTCAAGTCATACCGTCATAAAAAAATTTCACATTGGATGGTAGGGGCTCGTAGGGCGGTGCAAAAACGGGTCCTTTATGCTGCAGGAATTTCCACTTAATACCCTCGCCGTGCTTTTGCTCTTCCCACCTAGAATATGAAGTCATGCTAGAACAATCAAACACATTTCTTTCTGCCATCTTTATTACCATTTCCACACTTCCTGTTCCCCATCTTCTTTCTTCGCTCTTTTCTTCGCAGGTGATCCCGATTCCGAAGCCGACGATGCAGCAGCATTCTTTGACTTCTTCTCGTCTTTTTTCTTTTTATCGGATTTGTCTGATGATTTGTACGTTTCTGGTTCCGATTTTACTTTCTTTTTCTAAAATTCAGACAAATTACTTTTTCTATACGAAAGAAAAAGTGCATAACTCGCTTACCGGCTGAAAATCCTCATCATCGTCGTCATCATCTTTCTTCTTTCTCTTTTTCTCTTTCTGTTCACTTTTCTTCTCGCTAGAATGTTTTCGATCCGAGCTTTTTGAGGTTGGCGTTTTAAGTTTGGCCGTCCTATAACAAACAGAGTCAAATTATTACCCGATCAGACTGAACGGCACGATGGACAACTTGCCGATCGGACAACGGCTTATCATCTTCGTCCGATTCAACCACAGCCGGCTTGGAGATTTTGATTTTGCACACAACCGGCGTCCCTTTGTTTGGAGGAGGTGATTTTTCCAATTTCGACTTCGACGAAGAGGCTTGCTTATTTCGGCCGTGACCATTCTCATGAGCCTGGTTATCGGATTTACGTTTTCTTAGCAGCTAAAACATAAAGTGACATCTAACAAGTGCACAGTTTAAAACACAAAATATCCATACCAATGGAACGTCATCATCATCAGAACCACCGTCATGCCGCCTATTTGCACTCCTGAAAACAAGCGGCGGTTAGATTGCATATCAACGACAGGCCTCGGATACATGTACGCTTGTTCGAACTGTCCGCATTCGTTTGAACACTAGTTGCTAGGCAGAGCAATAATGTTTGATTCGAATACAGGCATACTTTCACTCTCGCGAACAACGGAGCACACGCAGAAACTAACTGTGTCCGTGAAGACGAGAGTATGACACACGCTGCTACCCTATGATACACATCCGCTATGTCTACCATGGAACCTATGCACACTAGCAGTAGATACCCTAGTACGCCCAACTTACGTATTACTAGCAGACGACGATGCGGAAGTGTCCATAGCCTCTTGCTTAATTTCAGTGGAACGATTTTTTTGAGCGACGACACTATGATGATGTTGCGATTGGTCCGAAATGGTGCCATTAACACTTGGTACCGTATTGTGTAGCTTGGACATATCGGGCTTTGTATCCGGCACAGAAAAATTTTGAGATTGTCCGTGACTTGGCTTCACGGCGCCACTTACTGCAGCCGCCATTAATACGGTTAATGCCTGAAGAAAAGTAATTTCACTAAACCCAAATCAGTCATGACGTTCAGAGCACAAAGCATAGCCAAGGTCAATATGGACAAAAACTGGGTCGCTCAAGTGCACATAGCAACGCAGGAAATAACAGTTTCCAAACAACGATCACCATCAAAAGTGGTATGCTCATCACCAATCTACGTTTCCGAATATGGTGGTGGAACGGAGTAAAAGTAAGACGGCACAGCGCCAAGCGCCAATGCCAGCAGTTATCCCACATGCGAAGCATTAAGCTATATCTCGCGGTTTTAAAACTAATCGCAAGCCGTGACGAAATTCTTGGCGAAGATCCTGATCTATGGAAATCGTCGGTTTTTTCTTCTGCGTAACAGCAGGAAAAACATACGATCTTGACCCAAAAGGTGGATGGCGCATCATAGGCCTGCTACGTCGAACCGCGTGAACTCCAATGTCTGCACCTCAATGAAGACGCTTATTTCCAACACGACTTACACGAGTTAGCATACCTACTACACACACACACCATTACCATTACCAAAACTATCCCCAAGACCGTAACGAGAACTCCGATATCTCCGGTAAAGACGCCTACATACTATCCTCACACAGCCACTTCATACTTCCATACACCATCAGCCCTTAACTCCCAGCCTCTGCCTTCCGTGCTAGCGCGCACACATGTGGCACACAGCGCAAATTAACAAAGTCCACACGACACTTAGAAATTTCTCGTGGAAATCTGGTCAGTACCATAGGATATGCAGGGATTAAGAAATCAACATCTAAAACACGTCAACCCGATTTTGACATTTATTTCACACACTTACGCAAATAATTCGACTTTCTAGGGCTGTCTAACGTTCTGAAACGTGTCCACGCTCCGGTACTAACCAATGCTCGGCCAAGGACGAGAAAAACTAAGTCCCACTGCAATCGCAGACCCAGTATTTGACCGCGCACATAAAGAGCCAAAAGAGCTGCGACACACTGCGGGTGTTAGGTCAGCCGCCTATAACAAATCAGAATGGAAAATAATTGGTTACAGCTTCATGCAAACTTTTTTCCTTCTTATTGTAACAAAATCTTTGCCCTGATTAATTAAAATTTGAGGGTAAGCAAGTAATTTGTTGTGTTTATATTGTTCATTAATTACCATTGCTATAAATTTATTTAATACTAGAAACTGAATCTGAAACTTTATCGCACGCCTTGAGAAATCTGTCGAAACAACTTTATTCTCTTCCTTCTAACCGAATTTTGACGATTCTTCTGATCTAAATATTTAAAATGAGTGCTAACGCAATTTGGCGGTCCGTATTTCGAACCAGACTTCTGTACTCACGTTCACTAGCCTCATCGCCGCCGACTCCTACGACCAGTGTGACCAAGCCCGAACCAGTCACCATAACGCAGCCCAAACCCCAGCCAGGAACAACACCTCCGAGTGAATTGAAATACGATCAACAGACTCATACTGGCCAGGTGAGTGATCTTTTGGGACCGTGGCTTGTTAGTATACGCTGAATAAAGCACGGCAGCCATAGGTGCCACCCCTTCCGGAAGTTACTGCATGTATCCCTTATCCATTGGGGGTTTCCCAACTGATGACCTCCACCGACTCTCGTAGGATCTCTCGGTATTTGTCTGGTCTCCTCTCTTTTACGCCCTCTGCCCGTTTACGTTTGGTCATATACCGTAGTTGTCCCATCCTGCCCTCAATTTCGTCACAAACGGTCTGAACTTTTTATCTCTTGCAGGCCTGGGACGAAGAAGATTATCGATTGGTTCGTTTCACATACAGGGAAAAGGAAGTGAATCCGAACGTGGCCATGAATTTAATCGCTGATATCCCGCCGAAAGGAGTCAAGGAACGAGTCTTCGCTTGCGATGGTGGTGGGGGAGCGCTGGGCCATCCTAAAATTTACATCAATTTGGTGAGGTTCCCTGAGCTTTCCCTGTAGCAATTGCTGACGTGCTGACCTTTCTAGGACAAACCGGGAAACCACGCTTGCGGCTACTGTGGTCTGCGTTTCTACAAGGATGACGTAGCGCACGATGGAAGTGAACATATTCAAGTATAGTTCATTCGCGCAGACTCCGTATTTCGACCGCTCTAAGTCTAGTTTCTTAGTTTGCCTGAGTTTACGAAGCGGTTTCCTAGTGTTTCAAGCTGTAAATTACGGTGGCTTATTGTTCCTCATATTCGTCCCTGTTTATCAAAAGCTATTCAGTCATTTTCTTATAGGACATACAAAATAGACCATCTCTCAAAAGAAAACCATCCTCGATTAGAATAGAATTCAAACAAACCAAAATAAACGAAACGACAACTTACACAAACCGAGTGATCTCAAGTCACCATCTGTGCTTCACTTCGCCTCCGCGACTTCTCGCAATCCATCGAGTGGAAGAAATCAAGCCTAGTTTCCAACAAAACAAAACCCATTAGAATCTTATCCCAAACTATTTTCCACTCCTCCCATACGCATATCATAACTGCAGTGTCCACTGCGCCTCGTAGCTCGAGCCGAACCAAAATCAGCTTCGTTTCTCAATCACCACAAGCATGGCTTCCGTGAATATGAAGGGCTAAAATTTACACACAATTTTTTAAATACAAGTGCTCTGAAGGACCACAATAATACAGGCATATACGCCAAATGAAGAATGTGCTCTACTCGGAATACGACATCCAATTGGCCACATCGAGACCACCAGCCGTTCACTTTTCGACCACAAATGGGTGTCGAAGTGCATCGTTCAAACTGATTCGCTTTGACGAATCCAGCATTAACATCTTGTCCAACAGGTCCCGCAGCTGCACCACTTTTCTGTGCGTATGCTCGTCCAGACGCTGATTCCCCATCAATTCACCGAATAAATCGCGGCTAGGCTGCATTGCCGCTATGGTTGTGATTTTCTCCTAAAATTAAACATATCTGGCTAATGTAAAACAGCAAAAACACAAAAAGGATCACATACCCTTTGCGTAACTTTATCCACTTCGTGATACAGGAAATTGCAATTGCCATCGAAATGTTGATCCTTGAATTGCGCTCTTCGAATCACCTTGTTTGGAAATTTCCCCTTCAAATCCATCATAAATTTTAGCATTTGATTATTCGACTTGCCCGAAAACAGAATCTTGCCCGTATACAATTCGTGTACGGTACAGGCAGTTGACCATAAATCAATATTAAAATCGTACTGAAGTCCCAAAACTAAAAAAGAAAATACTTTCACTCATATCCACATTTGACCAAGTAAAAAAATTCACAACTTACTGATCTCGGGTGCACGGTAAAACCGCGACACCAAATATGGCGCCAATTCGGCATCGGCCACGTGACACGCGGATCCAAAATCGCAGACTTTCAAAAGCAGTTTCGATTCGTTTACCTGAAGACAACAAAACAAACTGTGATCTGACTTTGAATGCGCTCGAATCTGTTTCGATCAGGAACCTATTCCCTACACTACACTCCAAGCACGATGGAGTCCAAGTCCTACCGACAAGTACTACGAATACAACAGGACCACAACAGATCACATCAGTGCAAGTACCCATACTGCCGCCTCATTCTGACCTGGGAAATCTATTCAGAGGCTAACCCAACTAGATGTGCACCAGCCATCAGATCACTTACCAAAATGTTATCGGGTTTTATATCGGCATGAAGAATATTACACTTTTTCATGTGCTTCAACGCCAGTAGAAGCTGCTGAGTATAAGATCGAACGGCCTTGATGTGAATGCCAACATCTTTTCCGTATTTCTTCAACACCTCGCGTAAGTTCATGCTAAAAAAAACAAAATCATAAATTCATCCAGACGAACAACCCGCCCACAGACTTACCTCAATGATTCCAAAACTAGACACAAATGTTGCTTGTGGAAAAAGTTCCGGTAAAGTCGCAAGCAATGATATTTGTCTTCCGGATCCGCATCGTTCAATCGTTTGAGAACTTCAAGTTCTTTCAAACCAGTTTTATGCCTAAAAGAGAACCATTACATTCTCCATAACAAAGGCGGATAGGTACTTGCCTAGTCTTCCCTGCCTGATTTATATATTTGGACGACACTCATTAAACCACTGCTGAAAGCGCAGGCTGATACGGACCCTCCTATGAATGAAGCTGGACTTACATGAGCTCGTTGTTCCGTATAATCTTAACGGCTACGTCCATTCCGCCCCGAGCCTGGTCTCTCGCTCGTACAACGTTGCCGAACACTCCTTGGCCTGTGTAGCCATAAACCAAGTAACGCGAGTCCAAAAGCTCACCAACACGGACTCCTGAAATGAGAATCAAAGTCGGTCAGCATCCTAGAAACAGAACAGACCAGTATAGGTATCTTACTGTAATAGCCTTCCGTATCGTCCCAATTATCATTCAAGTGGGGATTTTCTCTGCCTGTAGTTGGCGCTGCCGCGATTCCATGAGGCATGGCGAGAGCCTGAAATGAAAGACTTCAGTTCGACGGAGAGAGACATCTATAAAAATTACTCACCTCGTCGACCTTGTAATCATCAGAGAACATGTCTAAAGTGACGTTTTTCGATGATTTCGCAACGTCTGTCTGAAACCGTCTCGACTCCTGTTCCATTCGTATTGCTGAAAGAAAGAGTCTATACTAAATCCATGATCAGGATGCCCAGGATGAGGTTTACTTACCGTCATCGACTTCTTCCGGTCGATGTCCTTGAATGTGAGCCAATTTGTCTTTCATATCCTCGATAAAATTAAACGGACTATCGGATACGTCTGATCCACGCGAACCAGGCCTCGACGGCCGTTGCAGCGCCACTGAATTTGCTTCCTTCAACAATGACAAAATTTCCGCCTCGCTTTCTTCGGCCACTGACGAATGTGATGGAGAGCTAGCCTCTGATTTGTTGCCGATTCGAGTTGCTGGATCACGTGAACTGAAAATAGAGTTCGATAAGTGGCTATTCTTTTCAACTCGACACTGTTACTCACCTTGCTCTGCTGGTTCTATCTTCGTCCTTATTACCACCACCCACAGAATTCGACGATGATTTTATGACTTGCGATGGCGACGGAGTGCAGACGTCTTTCGGAGCTACGCTATCGCTGCGTCGTGGACTGCTAGCGAAAGAATCACGCGTCCTTTCCTCTTCTAGTTTCTAAAAAAGAAAATAGTCGGAGATCTTACGATTATCCATTTCACATTAAACAGCTTTGCCACGAGTCTACCTACCTGCACAAGTTCTTGACGTTGTTGACGCCGCTGTTCAATCAATTTCTGCTCTTCGTCTTCGTCGTCATCCTTCCATTCGATATCTTTCACCCTGAGATTCAAAGTTAGAATGTAGGCTTTTGTGAGTGACAAAAAAAGAGAGCACTTACCCTCCTTCCTCATCCGATTCTTTATCGTTATGGAAAACTAAGCCTTCCGAGAGACTGCCCTTGAAAGGATCTTCCTTCTTTTGGTTGCTTTCTGATCGATGGTGGCTTTCACGATCATAATATCTGTCTCGATGGTGCCGATCACTATTGTAATGTCTAGAAACAGTAAATAAAATTAGGATCTATATTTTCATAAATCTCCTTTTTAATGGCTTCAGAACTTCTCGGAAAACCCTTGACACTCGTCCTACATGCATGATCTCAAAAAAGTTATCATCCTTTTATCCTCAGTTACGGTGTACCACAAGTGACAAAATCAAGATTTTTCTCAATCTTGATTTTTTCAGTTTGGAACACATAGAATCAAGTTGAAAAAAGTCAAGTTTTTGAAAACTTGGTTTTTTTAAGTTTTTAGAATCTTGATTTTTTCAAGGTTTTCAACAGGTGAGATTTACTGTTCTTGTGGCTACGGGTTCATCGTTGTAAGGAACGGGCTGAGAAAACGGGAAAAGGCAATTCCGCTTTGGTGATGTCCTACTTGACCGCAAGGACAGTTCATGAAGCCAAATGCTTCGTGAACGGTGACTGGCTTCATCACTTTTTCTTGCGTTGTGCCATCTTTGCGCTGTCTCGCTCAAAAGCCCCTAACCATAACACAGCCACCATAAAATACAGTTATCACCAGCAGGCACAGGAAATACGTACGGGCAACTGCTTCTCAATTACTCTCTATTCCACTGGACCGAAGTAACGATAGCTCGAATTGTAAGCTCCTATTTCTAGCGGGTACAGCAATAACAATTAACATCGAGGCCAAAGGTACTGGACGCACACGGACCTAGTTCCTAGTAGTCCTAGTTGCCCAGCCGCGAATCGCCACTCTCGACAGAACTGTCCTTTGAGGGGGAGCCTGCGCTGGAAATACAGTACAGTCGACCTCGGATAATTGCACCTCGGATAATTACAAAGTCCGGATAATTGCAACAAGTTCCCATTCCCCGATTTCTTAACTATAGTATGTTTTACGTGTACTGCAGCCTCGGATAATTGCAACTTCGTCTAATTGCAACTCATTTTAGGAGGTATATTTTGCTCCGAATTTCGACGCACAGCTGGGCCAGCGTTGCTTCCATTTTGCGCCGCGCAGCTGGCCCATCTAAGCCCATATTTTAGGACGCAGAACTGGGTTGTTTGTCGTGTGGTAAAACCGTTGCTATAGTATGTGAGCACATATAGCCATGGGTGAAAGTGCCAGATGAAGAGAGTTTTATTTTTCCGCGACGTCGAAGTTTTCGAATTGACATACGATAACTTTTACTACCAGAAGGTTCCGCAAGAAATAGAGAAAATGCGTTCAGTCCCATCCACGTATTAGTTCAAAGTCTGTTATACGACGGACGAAAATCCATTTGATTTCTCAGAAGTTCCCCTTAAAAAGGCTGTAAACAGTCCCTGTGTGCATTTCACGCCTGCCCCTGCAATATGAGGGAAAAAGACAAGTACCCGGAAGATGATGGGCTTATGAGAAAACCTGTGATTTACGTTTCTTTAGCAGGTGTCATTTTTGCATATTCTATTTGCAAAGAGTAGCTAGAAATACAACTTCGTCAACAAATCAAGAAAAGACGGCGCATACGGCGCGGTGTACGATATTCTAAGTCCCTAAACTCCAGGCATCTGGACCTCGTCCATACATGCTCCCGCGCTTGCTCATGTTGTTCAGCTAAGATTCAGGTCGAATGATGGTGATCCCCAATTTGTGTGGTGGTGATCCCCAATTTTATCGTGAGACTGTTCACAATTTCGCAGATTGATCATGCTGCCGTTAAGTAAAATAGATTATGAGCGCACTCATAAAAACCCGGCTGTGGATGCAGCAGCAGGTCATGTGTAGGCTAAACAACGGAAAAGGCATATTGAGCATATTGAATTTTTAAACTGCATCTGATATTGTATTGTACTATTGTATTCAAAGGGCGAATGTCTAAAAATACGTCACGGTATTAAATTTCTTCGACTTCGGTAGTTCTCCATAATTTTTGCGGGAGTTCACATAGCACACTTTAATTTTAAGCGCGCCTTCTATGGCGCTTCATCAAAACTCAAAAAAGGTATAGAGTACAGGGCCTTTGCTTGAAAAATTACATTCTACCCGCTAGGCGCTCTTTGCCACTGGGAAAGAAAAGTCCCTCCATCCCTACAGGCTGCAGCCCCATACGCCACATGCCATTCCGGGCTGGCCCAGCTCTGGTCACTAAAATGACCGCGCAGCCGCCCCATCCGCGCGGCGATAAAGTGGTGCGCAGATGGCCCAGCTGAGCGCCCAAAATGGGAGCGCCGTATTCCTGATTTTAGCGTCCCGAGCGGTTGCAATTATCCGAGGTCGACTGTACCACGAAGCTTGTAATTAACAGCCAGGAATTCCCAATCCGACCTCCTACAGATGGTAAGGCATCAAAGCAGTATATCTCACCCGTTGAAACTTGAAAACAATCAAGATTTTGAAAACTTGATTTTTCGAAACTCACTTTTTTGATCTTAAAAAAAAGGTCAGACAGTTTAGTGTTTCAACAATTTTTTCAAGTCTATCTATGTGTTTCAAACTGAAAAAATCAAGATTGAGAAAAATCTTGATTTTGTCACACTTGTACATAGGCCTACACCGTATCAGTGGTCAGTTTGGAAACGAATCGACCATCTTTCGAATCCCAGGGGACGCGACCATTTCGTCGCGGCTGTCCTCAGGGCGAAAGACCTGCCCCACTATCCTTAGACTAAAAGCGCCTACTTAACAATGTTCAGAATGAAGGAACCTCCAGTGCCTATTAAGACGACCAATCAGTTAGGAATGTACTGTAAAGTCTTGTGCATAAGGCTACTTCATTTCAGTCCATGATGTCCATTTTGAATAGGATTTCAGACACTGCCGAACCTCGAAATCATGTGTTAAACACATTCATACCTGTTGCGACTTCGACTTCGACTGCGTGATCTTCGTGGACGATCCCGATCTCGATGTCGATACGAAGGGGACCTGGAACGGTTGCTATCGTGCCTTCGATATTTGGCCGAGGATCTTTCCTCCGATCTGTCAGGAATTGATCGTTTTCCCATATTTTCCAATTATAACTACACAAACTAGGGTCAGTCAAAAATAAAATTTGGAATAACTTTCACTTTAGTTTTTCGTTTTCCGTACGTGTATGCCGATATGGACCATTCCAAACTGCAGCTTCCTGCGCACAGCGCGCACACTACAGTATGACACGTACGAAGAATGTGCTCGAACAGAGTGACGAGGCATCCCATCGTTGTCTTGGCCTCCACTCGGGTCTTCTTCCTAGGCAGTGAACTTGCATTTTTCGAGCAATTCTGTTGGATTGCTCTTATCGTCAGCTTATTCTCCGTTTTGTTTCGAGTTTTCAAAAACTTTTAACAACTAAAATGGCGTAAGTTTCCTAATATTGAACATCTGTTTTCTAGCAGACTAAGCAAGCCATAAGCTCGTCTTTTAGCCCAAAAGGTGGTGCGGATGATGATAAAATAAAGAAGGGAGAAGAGCTGGCTACGGCAATTTTGAAAGACAAGACCAAACCGAATCGATTGGTCGTTGATGAAGCGACGAATGACGATAATTCAGTCGTTACTCTTTCGCAAGTAAGAACCCACTCGGGCACTTTTGCTGTTTGGTTCAACATGGTATAGCTTAGGCTGGTATTAGGCTTTGGCTTAGGCTTAGGCCTAGGATGGCATATGACTTGGGCTTAGACTGATACTAGGATAAGAATTAACCTTAGGTTGATATTAGGCTCCAACCAGCCTTATACCAGCCTTCGCCTGGGGACCAAACGGCAAAAGCGCCTCTGGATCGCCACGGTGCATGTGGTAGTGGTGGAGCGCCGTACGTGCTGCCTTGATGGGTACTCACGATTAGAACACTTGTTCTGCTGGAAATGACATAAACCCTAAAATCGACTCCCTTTAGGACCTCTTTGAAGTAACGTAGCCCCTTCCCTTCATCCAATGGCATGAGTACGGCACCTGCCTGGGTAGTTCTATTGTGCAAGCATATGTGGGAGACCCCTTTTTGTTTTTAGTCTTGTGATATCCAAGTTCCACTTCGCTTCCATCTACTTGAACGTAAAAACCTGGGGCCGGTTTTACAATTAGCTAGGACATGCCATGAACTTATGATGATCAAGTCCTAATGTAGAATAGGACTTGGGATGCCCTAACATTTAGGGCATGCGCATGAGACAGGTCAGGTTTGCGTTGAGTCGAGTGAATGAGTTGTATGACTGTTTACATACAGTGCCGTAGGCTGGCTGGGCAATTGGCCTGTGCGTGGAGGCCAGTCCTGCCCACAAAACTTGATCGCTTTTGCTTCCTCCCTGCTGGCCCCGAGGTGGGGGAAGGGGTTCGAGAGGAAGGGTTTATGTCCTGGCCGGCCCAGCAGGGGGGGTTACCCCACGCCCCCCTGCCCGCATGCCCTAGGTGATTGTGAAACCGGGCTGTGCTGAAATGCTGTGCGATTCTATGAGCTACTTTTTTCAGGCCAAGATGGACGAGCTGCAATTATTCCGAGGCGATACCGTTATGATCAAAGGAAAACGTCGAAAAGATACGGTCTGCATCGTTTTATCGGACGATGCTTGCGGAAACGAGAAAATTCGTATGAATCGCGTAATTCGTAAGAATCTTCGCGTTCGTTTAGGCGATGTTGTTACGTAAGTTGTCCCTTTCCTCTACTTCTTTCTGTACTTTGCGTGACATCGATCTCAATTTTAGGATTCAGGCACTTCCTGATGTCAAATACGGGAAACGCGTTCACGTTCTGCCCATAGACGACACAATCGAGGGACTCACGGGGTATGTTGCACCTGACTTGTTTTGGTAATGGACAACGTATCGCAAGCACTTTTATAGGAACTTGTTCGAAGTATTCTTGAAGCCATACTTTACTGAGGCCTATCGTCCTTTGCGCAAGGACGATAGCTTTACTGTACGTGGCGCCATGCGAACTGTCGAATTCAAAGTGGTCGAGACCGATCCTTCTCCGTACTGCATCGTCGCCCCGGACACTGTCATCCATTGCGAGGGAGAACCTATCAAGCGCGAAGTAAAGCCGTTGCAGTTTTTCTAGCACCATCTTGTTCTAAACGTGGATTTGTAGGAGGAAGAAGATCGCGCTGATGAAGTGGGCTACGATGATATCGGCGGTTGCCGCAAACAGTTAGCGCAAATTAAAGAAATGATCGAGTTGCCGTTGCGTCATCCGCAGCTTTTTAAGGCCATTGGTATCAAGGTATACTCTGGCTGTTTATTTTTGTTGATGAATCATATGCTTGTCTTTTTTAAGCCGCCTCGTGGAATCTTGCTGTTCGGTCCGCCGGGCTGTGGTAAAACGCTGATCGCTCGTGCAGTGGCCAATGAAACGGGAGCTTTCTTTTTCCTTCTGAACGGTGCGTAGTATCCTACTTTCATCTTGGGAGTATACGTTTTATATGTGTGCTTGTAGGGCCCGAAATCATGAGCAAGCTGGCCGGCGAGTCAGAATCGAATTTGAGGAAAGCATTTGAAGAGTGTGAAAAAAATGCACCAGCTATTCTGTTCATTGACGAAGTTGATGCGATTGCTCCAAAGCGGGAGAAAGTAAGCGACAAAGATAAATTGTGGTTTGACTGGCTGTGCAACTGTTAGTTTATAGACTCACGGCGAAGTCGAGCGGAGGATCGTGTCGCAGCTGTTAACGTTGATGGACGGACTAAAGCAACGAGCGCACGTGGTTGTCATTGCGGCTACGAATCGTCCGAACAGCATCGACCCGGCCCTTCGACGTTTTGGTCGATTTGATCGAGAAATAGACATCGGAATACCCGACAATATCGGTCGATTGGAAGTCTTGCGCATTCACACCAAGAACATCAAAATGGCGGATGATGTAGATTTGGAACAGGTCAGGCATATTACACATTGTTAAAATGATTAGTACGTCGAAATTGTTCTTCTTTCAGATCGCTAACGAGACCCACGGTTTTGTGGGTGCCGATTTGGCTTCGTTGTGTTCTGAAGCGGCTTTGCAACAAATTCGCGGCAAAATGGACTTGATCGATTTGGAAGAAGAACAAATCGATGCAGAAGTATTGAATAGTTTGGCTGTCACGATGGATGACTTCCGTTGGGCTTTGGCCAAGACGAGTCCATCAGCTTTGCGCGAAACCGTTGTGGAAACACCGACGACGACTTGGGATGATATCGGTGGTTTGGAGAACGTGAAACGAGAACTTCAAGAACTTGTGCAAGTACGTGTTTTGACGCTTTTATGCCTTCCTGGTTTGACATGGATGGTTTTTCGTTATAGTATCCGGTCGAGCATCCAGAGAAATACTTGAAATTTGGAATGCAGCCGTCTCGTGGTGTGCTCTTCTACGGCCCACCTGGATGTGGTAAAACGTTACTGGCCAAGGCGATCGCTCACGAATGTCAAGCTAATTTCATATCAATCAAGGGTCCAGAATTGTTGACGATGTGGTTCGGCGAGTCGGAAGCTAACGTGCGCGACGTGTTTGATAAGGTATATGCGGGTCGTGGCTTTAAAGGGGCTGTGATTTGACCGAACTGATTATTTCAGGCTCGTGCCGCCGCCCCTTGTGTTTTGTTCTTCGACGAGTTGGATTCAATCGCTAAATCTCGTGGTGGCAACATTGGAGATGCTGGTGAGTGATATGTGGTGATGACTGCGTTGAAAATGGTGTAATATTGTTTTGGTGCTTAGGCGGGGCTGCTGATCGCGTCATCAATCAAATTTTGACGGAAATGGATGGAATGACGTCGAAGAAGAACGTGTTCATTATCGGCGCAACGAATCGTCCGGACATCATCGATCCAGCTATATTGCGTCCTGGTCGATTGGATCAATTGATCTATATCCCGTTGCCGGACGAAAAATCCCGTGTGCAAATCTTAAAAGCGTCATTGCGCAAATCGCCCTTGTCTCGAGATGTCGATTTGGATTTCTTGGCAAGAATGACGCACGGGTTCAGTGGAGCCGACTTAACTGAAATTTGTCAGCGCGCTTGCAAATTGGCTATTCGCGAAAATATCGAGAAAGAGATCAATCACGAAAAAGAACGTCAGGCTCGTTTGACCCGCGGAGAGGAGTTGATGGTAAGTGGCAATCCGTGCCTACAGTAGTGAATTCTGAGAATTGGCTGTTTATCTTGATTTTATTCCAGGAAGAAGAGGATTATGATCCCGTACCAGAAATCCGCCGCGATCATTTCGAAGAAGCTATGAAATTTGCTCGTCGTTCGGTCACTGATAACGATATTCGCAAGTACGAAATGTTCGCCCAGACTTTGCAGCAGCAACGTGGATTCGGATCGAATTTCCGGTACGTTTCGTGAATTTTTAAGACTGCAGTTCTCATTTGTGAATGATGAAAGACAGTTTTCGGAGAAATCTTGAAGAAACCCATTGAATAAGCTCTAGAATTGCACTGAACGCAGTCGATCACTGCTTCAGTGTCTTACATATTGGTTCAGTCCGAGTAAGACGGGTGTGTTTGTGTTTCAGTTTCCCAGGTCAGCAAGGAGGCGGTGGAGCTGGCGGCGGTGGCAGTGGAGGTCCAGCGGGATCGGGTCGTCCGACCAACGACGACGATGATCTGTACGGATGAAAGCAAGAATGCCAGTGACGGTCATTGTGCGAAGGTGTAGGTTAGGCGTATTTTTTGAGTACATACAGCACTAATAAGAAACATTTTGCGTTTTTGGATTCGTTTTTTTTTCGCTGGTAACTTTAATGGGACTGTATGATGCCGCACGTTTGAGTAAAATTTCGGGAATTCTTTGGTTTTCTTAAGTATAAGAGAGGAAGGCGTGCCTGTATTTCGTAAGTTGGGCAAATGGAATGCGGTAATAGTGAATGGACTTGTAGCTCGAATGGCCATATTTCGGTTTGTCGTGCAGCGATGGCGGCCTCGAATCTCGGCTGTCCATACACGAATGGCTTCGGGGCAGTCGGAGGTAAGTGATGGTAGATAGAAATGTGGGGCGATGATGTATTTGTGGTTCAGGGAGTCAGTGGGAGCGAATTAAGTGACGAGCAGGAATTGAAGAGGCGTTTGCTGGACGCGTCGTTGAAGTATGTACCATCGACGGGATGGACGACCGAGGCGATCACGCTTGGTAAGAGGATCTTCTGACCTTTGTGTCTTCGTGGCAGACGTGTCTGGCCACTCGTGGACACACTGGGTCCCATGTACTGTACTGCACAGCGAATCTTCTTGGCTTCAGGAGCGAACGAACTGAAGTACCCGGACGTAATGCACGGTTTGTTCAAGGACCCGGGCGGCAGTCTCGTATTCCATTTCATTCGAACCAAGAACCAGGACTTGATCGAGTTCATGAAAGAACGGGCTGCACAGTAAGTGGTATTGGTGACAATGGTCAGACTGACAAGGGAACATCGCCAACCATTAAAATTAAGTCTTTTGGACCTAGGAACTATTGTAATATGTTCCTAGGTCCAAAAAAAGTACTGTGCAAAATACTAGAGGCGTCTGGCCAACTGGTCAGCAGTGGTCAGTGCTTTAGAGTACAGTGAAAATTTTCAATTTTACTGGATTTTCTCAGGAAAAACCCGAACCAGAGTGTGCGAAGCTTAAACTCGAAACTCCGAACCCACAAACCGAGCTTGGAAAGAACTTTGCATTTTGTCCTCAACGCTCGGCTTCCTTACCACACAAAACTCGAGGACTTAACGCTGACCACTGCTGGCCAGTTAGCCAGACGCCCCTATTATTTTGCACATAGCTTTCTTTTGCACCTAGGAACATATTACAAATTTTCGTTTTCTAAAGTTCGGCTTAACGGTTGGCGATGTTCCCTTGTGAGCTTAAAGGACAAGACATGGGAACTTCACAAGAATTGCCAGGGCGACTTACTGTATGGGCGCCCCAGAATTCTTGGGTGTGCCATTATGAGTAGCGGTGATAGGCATGTAGGTTTGCTGGTTCGGGTTGATCCCCAGGCGATAGTGTGAAGCTCTCTCTGCGTCTTACCATAGGTGCCCACTGTGCCTAGGGCCTTGACGAACAGGGGCTTGACAGGGGGCTGTTATCCGCTCCCCCTCAGAGTATGGTTATTCCGAGGGGCATCACCGAGTTGCAACTGTCACGTAGTCGTGGCCAGCGTCCATCCAAGGTGGCCTCCCGTTGATGGCCAGGGTATACTAACGACCCCGTGGGCAGGGTCACACATTAATAATGAGGGTGTAAGCAGCAGGAGGGACCGATGGACGTGAGGTGAGACTGGACATATCGTAATCATATCTTATTCCTTGCTGTGTCTTCAGGCAGCCGAAAGCCAGTTTCACTAGCTTTGTCACTGATGCTATCAAACATCGACTCCAGCTCAATATTCCGTTCATGGAGCGCATACCTGAAGTAAGTTCGTCTAGTGCATTGCAGGGTAGACAGCAGACTGTGGGCCCGTGTGCTCATGCACTTTTACGCCCAAGGCTTATGCGAATTCAAAGGGACCTGACGGGGGCTGAAGGAAGGGGTCTATTTTGATGTGTATTTTAAGATACAAATGCAAAATCTATGTCCATTTTGCTTTTAGTTTCTCTTAAAAAAGTACTCGATAGGCATGATTTCCACCCCCTCAAAGACTGACGTTAACTTGTTCCGAATAAGTTGAAAAGGCGGTTGCATGCTAGTCGATTGACACCCTAGATCCCCCCCCCCCCCCTTCGCGCCTCACACACATTCTTTTGCTTCGAATGGCTGAAGTTTCTATGGTCATTTGTGATGTCTAATTTTTTTGATCTGATGCTGATCCGAACAGCCAAATAGGTTCCCTCGTAAGATTAGTCTGGCCTTGGTCTTCTGGGAGTAAGTCATACATATCTATTGAGGATTTCGCGGGGCTCCTGTCCTTCGTCCTCATAGATGTTTAGTTGCGTTTTTTGCCTAAGCATAGACTAACGTTAAGCCTAATCGTAAGGGAAAAGCCAAGCTAAACATTTGTTGAGGACCAAAGCACAGAGGATGCCGATGATTTCTCTGAGGATTACAAAAGTTTAAGTCCCCCCCGACCCGAGATTTTCGAGACATGTGGTACCGTACTCGTTTTTGTTGGTGGGCCATCTATGAACACATGGCATTGGAGGTGGGGCTTGTAAATAAGGGCATAAATCTGGTTTGCTTGCTCAACCCCAATCGTGTCGGCATATCACATTCTTATTTCAGGCACTGGCCATCGCCACTCGCCCCGATCAGTTACCTCGATGCAGCAAGTCGCTCTTACAAATGAGTGACGACATATGCTTTAATGGAGGAGATCGTTCCACGAATGTGAGTTGGCCCTCCTTAAACCCAAGTACAGTCCGTGGTATGCCGCCCGTTCTAGGTCTCCTGGTACACGAAGCGAGCCTCAGTGGCTGGCTTGTACGCAGCTACGGAACTGTACATGATCCAGGATACTTCAGCCCATTTCGAGGACACTTGGCTGTTCTTGCATCGACGATTAGATGATCTGAAGAACATCGGGAAAACGGCTAGCCAGGTATGCTAGTGAGCCTGCAACGAATGCCCGAAGGACGTGAGGTTAGTTTCAGGCAACTTCGACAGCGAGTACACTGCTGGACCTCGCGTATTCTTTCTACGTCGTGGTGAGTGATGGCTATACCATGTCCATGGCACAGTGAGATCACGATTGTTTCAGGGAAGGAATGCCATAGGCGCAAATACGGAAACCCAAAGTCGGCGACCTCAATAGGCTGATGGATGTTTCAGATGAATATGTGCTGTGAACATGATGACAGCGATTTCGTACCCAAAGTCGTGTCATGTTTTCTCCATCAGAAAATGTAAGGTACAAAAGGAAGCTTACAAAACGTGTCTCTTGCTATCAACGATAGCGAAGGCGGACTTGGTAAGAATAACCTTGGCCACATGATAAAGTATCATGACGATCAGAGTGGTCACTGAGGAAATCACGAAATGACTGATACTCGTTCCAATATCCAGCCAGCTACCTTGATCGCGAAGCAGGAAAAAGAATCGCTAAAATGAAAACACGTTGCATAAGACTTGTCAGCAAGGTAAGGTCAGAGAGACCAGTTACAAAGATCACTGCTCTCATGAACACTGGTGTATTTCGGCACTCCTAGGCACCACACATCAGGATCAGGCAAGCAAATCTATCAGGGCAGTGACCCTCACTGCTGACCCAAGTCTGCGAGTGTCCAATACACTTACCAACGCCATGCCATCGGACACCATAACAATCAGCCAGAACAGCACTCCCACACTCCTCGACGTCATTGCCTCTAAACCGCACAAAGCCGAGCACACGACCAAAAAGGGAATAGCGATTTTAGTAAGCAGCAATGCTCCCATTACGAAAGGCGAGAACACAGTGACGAATGGAGCAGTGAAACTTGGATTGAAGCTGTTGATGCTTGCGATGTTTCCAGTCCCAAAAAAGGATAAGAAGACGAAGAACACAAATAAGTAGGCGCGTCTGACGTCATCCGCATTCACTGGTTTCTTATTGACCATCAGATGATTGACGTAGTCCTTGAGCGACGGATCGCTGCCATGCTCAATGATTGCTTCGATCCGTAACCACAAATACAAGAGAGCACTGAGGCCAGCGTAGAACAAGGGCTCGTAACTGACACTCATCAATGTCAATGGGCAATACAAGGCCACTGTCAGAATACACAATCGAAGCCACAATCGCTGTCGTGAGAACAAAGTCAGGCACGGGCTAATAAACAGAATCGACCAACTTAGGAGTCGATTCAAAAATGGTGAGCCCCGTCGTTGTTCAATCGATACAGACGTGGTCAAGTTGATGCACCCAGAGACCATGATGAATATGAAGAGGACCCCGAAAATGAGCATGTCCGAATCGAATACGAATCCCGCTTCACCCGCTCTCTCCTCGTCTCCATCGAACCATCGACTTTGACGATAAACGATAAAGGCGAACACGAAGAGGACCCCGACTAGCACGCACGTAAAGAAGATGAGTTCGGGATTAGCTGACTTGCCAACTGTGGGTAGAAAGGGGAAGATCGAGACAATCAGACAAGCAGTCGCCCACGCTGCACGTAGATCCCATCCAATCCACGGATTCGACATTGGCCACACGATCAGGATCCATAAACCAATGCTCAATATCCATCGGTAGAAGAAGGCCCAGACGATGATTTCCACAGCCGCCATGACGACCACTAGCAACATAACACTATCGCTGGTGCACACACAGACCACCCGCCGTTTCATCTCGGCCATAACAGCTGTTGGACTTCGGATGACGGAAAATGAAACTGGCATCCGAAGCTTATCCAATGGTCGATACCATACCGGTTGAGCAATGGCCGCTAAGAGTACTGGAATCAGCCCGTATAAATAACGAGCCAACGGGAATGACAATGTCCAGAACAGAATTGTTATCATCACGGATGTCATAAAAAAGAATTTGGTGCTTCGTTGAGAAATAACCACATTATCCAAATTGTCATCGGCTGCTTCACTGGCGAATCTCCAAACGCAGCATTCGAGGAAGATGAATGTAAGGGAGACACAAAGAGTCAAAAAACGACGTTCGTATTGATGATAATAAATCAATCCTTCCACAGCAACAGGACTCCATTCTTGGCATAACCGTTCAGCGACTGGAAATCGTTTCTGAACGTACATCATTTTATCAATTTCGCTCATGATATACTTCAATTTCGACGGTGTCAAAGCGGGGAAATCATTGAAGAATAATCGAAATGACGAGTCGTATTTGCGTTGTCGTTGAACATTCATTTGCTCGACCAATTGATGAAAAGTTGAACAAGAAGCCGATGCTCGATACCGTTGCGATACGTTCAAATAGGTGAGTGGAAGAAGCCCAACAGAATTCATCGGAACGTTCAATCCTAATAGGGCAGACATCAACGGAGCGATATCGGCTTGTTTCACGTCCTTTCGCGGAGACGATGCAGACGGAGTGTCAATGTCCAATAAATCGACGGTGGAAAAATCCGATTCCTCTATCGGAGACAGGATGCCAGCACCCCATGCAATCAGTGGCGTCATGGTCTCGTGCGCTTCACCAGCTCCGTGCGAGCCCCAATCGGTCATGCCGTGATCTGACGTAAAAATGTACGCAGTCCGACCATCAGTGTGAAAAAAGTTCTCCACAAGTTGATAGATCTCCGATATACCAGAGTCGACAACTCTGATATTACTCTTGTACTCGTCCGATAAAGGTTTGTAGCCATGTCCATTCGTGTCCAGACCGAGGAGGTGAAGAAATAATACCACTTTTTGTTGACGTAGCATAGCATTTAGACTGGCGTTCGATTCTGCTGCAGCAAAGAAGGCCTGAAAGCAAATCAAAGATAAGACTAGGCTGCGGCATGGATAACACGTTCACCTTGACTTCATCGAAAACCCATGTATCCAATCTGGATGCATCGCTACTCGCGAAATCCTCGCTCGAGCTGTCGTAACAATGTGTGAATACTCGTTGTCCACTGGCACCTAAAATGGTTCGGTTGTTAGCCAGCCAGAACCTGGCCTGGCCTGCATGCATTTGGCACGCTTGGACTGCTAGCACATGTTTATAGTATGTGGAAAGAGTCCAAGGCCACCAGTCTCGGTGAGCACAACCTGCCTGGGGACACCATGCATTGGTACCAGCCGCGACCCTTCGATTATCGCGTGTAAAGCAAGCAAAATACCTTTGGCAAACATCGGTAAGATATCCGGGCTGCCCCAAGACCACGTGTACCGTGACTCATTGAATACCGAATCGAATTCCACCGGATTTTCTTGCCATCCTTTTGTGACGGCGCTCACGTCCTCGTAGAAACCAGCAATCAGAGCCACGTGTCCTGGTCGCGATTCCGTGGGCACTCTGGTATGCGAAACCCCCCACGACCCTGTTGTGGATATAATTTTTCTAAAACAGAGAAAATTATATTCATGACCATACAATGCTAAAGAAGAAAAGCTTGATTTGAGGTTTGATTTTAGTATTTCATTTGAAAGCGACAAGCTGATTTTTACACGAGTTCATACAGTGCCATTTTTTACCTCAGGAAAGGTGCTCTAGATACATTTTCGTAAAGCGAATGCGCTCGGAGACCATCGGCTACGAACAATACCAATCGCGAAGCAGGGGGTACATCGTCGGGCGTTTCTCCATGCGGTGTCATGCCATGGACGAGAGGCGAATTGTAATAAGTGTCGAATACCGCCCATAATAGGAATAAATGTATGGAAAAACACAAAACCGGTTTCCAATTCTCGTAAAAGTTAATCGATATTCGCATTTTCGTAGATTATGGAGACATGTTCTTCCGTATTTGATTCGCCATGTTGATTTGCCCGCTCATATAGGTGCTGTAGGTTTCAGCGCCTTTAAATATGATTTCCGCTTTTTGTGGCAATGATCGAGCGAGCTATCTAAATTTCATAAAATACAGAACAATTGCGGCCTTTACGAGATATATAGAACCAATAGATAGGATATGATAGATGAGAGGTCATGACTTCTTCGAAACCTTCGTCAGCAGTTTCCCGCGGAAATGGGGCCAAATTGCTATAAGCTGCCGCACTTTGATCACGTTTGTCTGCTAATTGGCGGCAAACTGCATTTGTCGGAGTCGAATCAAAAATGAGCAAACAGCAGGTCGGCGAACTTATGACCTTGTGGCCTGTCGGTATCAAAAAGTAAACGTCTGCATCAGATACGTCTTCGGACATCTTTCAGAACGGAACGTCGACATAGGTATAGGACTTGTCTGAACCGCGTTGATTTGCAGCGGTGATGCCGGGCCCCTGATTGGGACTACCGCTACCTAAATATGTACTGTGCTTAAAATTTTGGCCTTTGGAAAATTTTTACGTAAGCTTCGATAAGCCATATCGTGCGCTAGTCTCGGGGAATGGCTCTGACTCCGAGTAATGCCGTGCCTAACCAAAATGGGCCGCGTAAGGTACCTACTGTGCTGCGAGCTGAGGGCTTTTATTCCGCACCTTTCTTCCTCCTAGTTTGTACAAAAAGTCATGTTTTTCTTCGCAGCCGCAGGATGCCTAGATGCATTTAATAATCGAACAACGCGGAGATTGTTGTAATCATACTTCTCCAAACTCATTTTGAGTCCCTTCAGCCTGGGTGGTGAAACATAATGAACGTTCCCACGGGCGGAAGTGATTACCTAACTGGTTTCAATCGAGGATTTGAGCCTGTGGTTTTTACTAATGATTACCTTTGTAGGAGTACATCGGCAATGCGAATCTCGAGGATCGTGGCTGTGCTTTTGGTTCTCATCTTTGTTGTTTTGGACGTCGTCTTATCGGCACTATTCTTCATTCGCAATGATCACGTCTCGTTCGATTCAGGCAAGATATCGATTACATTTGATTTTTTCACGAGTCAGCTCGACCACTGCTCATTGTCGTTTATTCGTTTGATAATCTTAATCGCTGGTCTGATCGGTGTCTGCTGGAATCCGAAATCCGGTGTCGAGCGGGTGAATGGAGCGATCCTACTTGTCTCGTGCGTCTCTCTGACAATGCTCGTCTACTCGCCGTTCAAACTCTTGGCATTGGCTGAAACAACTAGCGATTTTCGATTGCCCTGGTTTTGGTCACTGTTCGCATGGAATATACTGGCCTCGGTGACGTGCTCGTTGATTTGGTCCATGATTCTGGGAAATATTGTTGCGAAGAATCCAGTAATCGTCGTGGTGGGCACGAATGGTGAGATCAACAACGACGTGGATCGGCTGATCGATAATGACTCGCTCGATGATCAGTCTGCCAGGGACACTGCGGCTGCTCCTACGACGGGCAAATCTGGGGAAGAGGACAAGGAGAAAGTACACGTCAAGGAGGCAACGTCTTTATTCTGGCGGCTGATAAGGTACACGACTCGGGAGTGGATATGGTATACGCTGGGATTCATATTTCTCTTCTTTTATTCAGCAGGTATGACTTACTTTTATCTCATCAGTTCATTAGGAATTTGAATCTCCCATTTCAGCGCGTATATTTATACCATATTTCACGGGCCGTGTCATCAGCGACGTGGTCATTCAACATTCTTACAGTCGGTTGCTGCACTCGGTTCTAATTATGTCCAGCTTAGCGTTCGGCAGGTAAGCGTACACGCGTGATCACACTTCCCACATTGACGCGAGAAAGTCGATTGGATCAAAGACAGTTCTCTCGATCCCGGGCTTACTGTTAGGCCAAGTGCGTTGTAGCGGCCACTATCGAATTCAAGAGCACCTACAGAACGCATTATGCTGCAAAATCTGATCTTTATATTGGAAAAACTGATCCCAAAAGTCTTTTTTAGTTGGGTCCATTGATCTGCGATGATCAGGCAGAATTAGAGGTTCATGGGTAGCCAAGCCTGGAAGGCGTAGGAGGAAGTGTGGCAGACTATACCTGTGGCTGAAACATCAACCGGGGGGGGGGGGGGGGGTTTGCCATGGCCGGCCAGGCGCAGGGGTCACAGTGGCCTTGTGGGTTACTCTTCTGTCTCGCATGCCAGGTGCACACTTGCGGGCGAGTGTTCGACTCCCGGTCCGGCAAATCATTTCGTGTATCTGTTGTGTTACCCTAGAGTGCGCATACGTGTGCTTTGGTGATGTCTGCAAACTTAGGAGTGCTGATCAGTGCATGGAGTGTGCCTGTATGGACGATATTTCAGTGCGATATTTGCCGGCCTTCGAGGCGGCTGTTTTCAATACGCGATAGCGAAAATGGGCACACGGATTCGGGGTGATCTGTTTCTTTCTTTGGTAAAACAAGAAATCGGGTTCTTCGACGTGACCAAAACTGGTAAGCTTTCTAGTTTATTTATTTTTGGAAACTTATGGCTCTATTGCAGGCGATATCACGTCTCGACTGTCGGCCGATTGTCAGACAGTGTCGGATACTGTGGGTAAGCTGGCATCAAGTGTTCTCGAATCCTTATAAGTCTCCGTTGAGTTTTAGCTTTGAATTTCAACGTCTTTCTTCGAAGTAGTATCATGCTCATTGGAACATTGGTTTTTATGTTCAAGCTATGCTGGCAGCTGTCGGTCATGACATTCATCGCCATGCCTGTAAGTTTTCATTCGGCGAATCATATTCAAGCGTATCTTTATCTTGAGTGTTAGGTTATCGCTGTCATCACCAAAGTTTATGGTCAATTTTACGAAGTAAGTGCAAGAAACTTATTTATAGGGTGGATGGTGGCATTGGGCAAAGGGTAAAGTCTCTCCTGGTGATCGGGTCTTGGAGTACGGCTGTAGAGAAATGGTGGCACGTCAACCAGTTGGGTTGATGTTCCAGCAGTCTCTGATGCAGGGTCTTTTACCCATACGGCTTCAAAGCGAGTGGCTGGGCTTATGCCGGGTTAAATCGCTGGTGACGGAGGTCGGTTTGCGAACCATAAACCCTCGCTGACCTTGCACGCCAGGCCGTGTGTGACTCACCCAGTACCGCCGAGGTGCTCCCAGTGGAGAGACGAAAGTCAAACGAGGAGACAGTCTCGGTTGTCGAACAACGACAGGGTTCACAGCCCACCCGCCATCGTCCGAGGAAGTTGGTATCCTGTCCAGGATGCCCTCGCGTGGAGGTGACCCTAGTGGAGACGCGCAGAGGGACGCTGCTGTGTTTGCTGGTCCCCGAAGAGCCGAGCTTAGAAGTTTTGACTGCTGGCTGGCTATAGATAAACAGTCTTTGACTACTAGAAGTCTGAGATAGCTGCTCTGGTCTTGAGTTTTACAAGGAGCGCGTGCTGTAAGCTCTCTGTGGCTTGCCTACCAATGGTTTATCTGATCAACAATCAGAGATACACCATCCTGAAGGTGAGCCTGTTAAAAGGAGAAAATTAAATTATTTTTCAGCGATTGGCAAAAGAAGCTCAAGATTCTTTGGCCAAAGCGAACGAAGTAGCCGAAGAAGTATTGAGTAGTATGCGAACAGTGCGTAGTTTCGCAAACGAGTTGGGGGAAAGTAATCGATACGATGCCAAACTGAATGAAGTCCTAAAAGTTCGGACCAAGCAAACGTTTGCTTATATTGGATACACGTGGATTAATGAGGTATGCTGATTTTATAGCACAAAGCGCATGGCACAGAGAAGGACGTTTGGGCAGTACGCTGCCATCAGCGAAAGCGGCACTACAGCGAAGAATAGAGGGGTGGACGACAAAGTTCAACCAGCTATCAAAATTGGTGCTGGTGCAGAAAGTTGAGTCGTAGGGAAAGCGTGTCGTGCGTCTTCATTCTGATTTGCTGACGGTGATTTGGGTGATCTATTCTCGGTACAAAGTATAGGCAGGGGGGGATGTAGCGCCTCGTGCTTTGGCCGCTGCGCTAGCGCCAGCGTTCATCTTGGCCATCTCTCCTACCTCCCAAACCCAGCCGACCTTGCCGATACTTGCTTGGTAGCCCTCGGTTTTTCTCGCTTCGCAATTCTACTCTCGCCGTTTGCTGACGATGGTGCCAAAACGTCTGTGTTGCCGGCGTGTGCTTGGTGTGAACTTTGTGTTGTATGGCTCATTCAAAGCCAAAGCCAAATCAGATTCTATGTGCTGACTTGGCTATGGCACTTGGGTTCGTGGTCGTGATAGTAATGTGCGTTGTGTCCACCACAGAAGCGGGCTTTCTTCAGTCGACAGTCGCACTCCTGATAAATAGTTGCACGCATAGCACCCCTAAGATTAGGCAAAAATCCGGCTGGGACGCGCCAGAAATATGAACATGGAATGTAGGGCGTCGAGGAAACAAAACGTTCTAGTTTGTACTTTTTTCGTTCTAGCTGTTCGATCTGGCGCTGTTGATAGCAGTGTTATGGTACGGCGGTCATCTGGTACTGACGGGTCGCCTGAGAAGCGACGACCTGATCTCGTATTTGCTCTATCAACTACAATTGGGTGAAGCACTGCAGGTATAGCACGAGGCGAGCAGGGTGGCTGGATTCCGTGTGCAGGATGCATCTTTCCCGTAGAATATCGGTTGGGTGTTCACGGGCTTGATGCAAGCGGTCGGAGCAGCTAGGAAAGTATTCGAGTGGATCGATAGGAAGCCAGAGATTGCGAATGATGGGCGAATAGCGCTGGACCATGTGGGCGGTCATGTGGAGTTCAAGAACGTGTCGTTCTCGTATCCGTCGAGACCTGAAGTCGAGGTGTTGAGGGTAAGATGCAGGTGTACTTTGCATGGGCACGATATGGTGCCGATGAGGGATTTGATACGCAAATCTTTCAATTTTCCCGCCAACTGTCCAGTTTGAATTTTTGGCGTAAAATGAATGTTTTATGCTCATTTTGAAAATGTTGCTTCCCATTTTCACAAAGCATTGTCGGCAGCTAGCGATAATTCACTTGGATTCTTCATGTTCATGTTTTACCCCATCACCAAGCGCGAGTATGTGGTAAGACATGAACATGAACCTTGTCGGTGGGGGGGGGGTGCCTTTACATCTTTACCGATCAAGCCCATAGGGTTGCCCCTCGTACTGCTCTGTGTCCATATATGGTCTGTTGCAGAGTATCAGCTTCAAGGCAAGACCGGGCGAAGTGGTTGCACTGGTCGGACCATCTGGTGGTGGAAAGAGTTCGTGTATCGCCTTGCTAGAACACTTTTATGAACCGAAGTCTGGAGTGGTCATGCTGGACGGTACTCCTGTACAAACGATCGACCAT
Source organism: Mesodorylaimus sp. YZB2_4 (assembly GCA_030248295.1). Classification (NCBI taxonomy): domain Eukaryota; kingdom Metazoa; phylum Nematoda; class Enoplea; order Dorylaimida; family Dorylaimidae; genus Mesodorylaimus; species Mesodorylaimus sp. YZB2_4. The sequence continues at coordinate 327,374 of JASANH010000873.1, read as the reverse complement.
GCAGTGTACCATCGGAAGGTGAGTAGTGTGCACTATGCGCTTCAGTTTCAAGGATTCTGGTCGCGAGACCGAGGTGTTCCAGGTATCACTCGTTTCTCAAGAACCAATACTGTTCGCTCGATCGATCGCTGATAATATCAGTTACGGGTTGAACGAGGAGGAATGGACACAAGATGGGATTATCCGGGCATCGAAACTGGCTAATGCCCACCAGTTCATCGAGAAATTGCCTGCTACTTACGAAACTGATGTCGGCGAGAAAGGGGTTCAACTTTCTGGTAAGAGGCTTTGTAACAGGGAAGCTGCGCAAACCGATAATTTGACTTGGTACCACGAGAAGCTATAAAATGTGGGAGATGCCTACAGGATGCACACGTTTGACCAAAGCAGGCTCAAATGTTTTGGGCTGACATTTGACCCTGTGTCAAGTGATCATTTGTCCATAGAGGGGATGCTACGTGTGGGATCGGTTTGGACCGCCAGTCATGGACAGCATCTAAAATTTTACAAAATATGTTCTAGGTATAGCTCCTTATTAAAGTCGACTTCGAGGTGCGCACAGTCCCCTCGTGGTTCTAGTTTAGGATGTGGTGGTTCTATGGCCCTGTATTGATTGCAGGTGGTCAGAAGCAGAGAATTGCAATTGCGCGAGCTTTAATTCGAAATCCGAAAGTTTTGCTGTTGGATGAAGCCACCAGCGCCTTGGATGCGGAATCTGAGTACCTGGTAAGTCGTGCTTTGATGAATGATGTACCCGTGGAGGGAAGTCGTATTATCCTGTTCTAGGTCAAACAAGCACTGCAAGAGAATTTAGCGGGTCATACGGTTCTGCTCATTGCTCATAGATTGAGCACGGTGGAAAGGGCGGACAAAATCGTGGTCATCGACAACGGTCAAGTCGTCCAGGAAGGCACCCATGCGCAGCTGCTGATGGAAAATGGACTGTATCGAAATTTGGTACACAGGCAGTTGCTTGGTAAGTACAGCAACTGTTGGGTCAGTCGTCCAGTCTCTCACCTGAAGTCCTCACCTACAGTATGTACCGGGAGGAAGACCTGACGTAGAAACTATAGTAGAAGGACTATAGGACAAGGCTGGATATGAGTTTAAATTCGAATACTGGAATGGGTGCAGTATGAACCTGGGTGAATGCTGGTAGAGGTTAGACCAATGGATGTGTAATATGTTGGCGTTAAAACTGCTGCAACCATCGGATAGGAGAGGATGTAATCAACTTGAGTCGGTGGGACAAAGACTATGACTTGAGCAGACGAGTCTGATTGCACCTGCGGCCGAAACATCAACCAGAGTGGTGGAACTCTACTACCCAAGGGATATCCGTGATCCTTCCCCATTCAATAGCCCGCACGACCGCCAGTAGTCTCGTGTTACATAAAATTTTGATTGGGTCCAGCCATGGGACATAGGAACCCCTGTGTGCATCTAGCAAATTTTATATTTCCCAGACTTGGCTATAAACACGTTAGCTGGGCCGAATCTGGGAAATACAAAATTTTTAAGATGCGCATAGGGGCCATCCATAAAGGCCGACCGCACAAAATCTCGATTTTTTGACCCCTTCTCCACCCCTGACCGCATGCCGATTACTTATCGCGAACCCCCCTAAAAAATGGTCGACCACTTCAGCCAGACCCCCTCCCCCTGCCAAACGCAGTTTTGTGAAATGTTTCGTCGTATGCTTTCTCGAGCTCGACAAGATGCCAGCTCCTTCGAAGACAAATCGTTTTTGATTTATGGAGCGGATTTCTATTTTGTGAAAGCCTTTACAAACTTTTCCCACAACTTTCCCCCATATTTTGTAAAAGTTTTGCGGGTTGGGCCGCGCCGGCTCAGTTCTCTACGGGACTTCCAATCATATTAGTTGGCAAGCAGTCATGATATGATAAGCGCGGCTGTGAGGGACAGGTTGGGATCCCAATCCTGATCCTAACGTTGAGGCATCGGGATTCTGCTAATAATTGTGATATGCATAAGCATGGCAGGTACACTCTGATCCATCATATCTGCCATGAAGTAGTAGCGATGAAGAGGCAACGGCAACATCGGCTCGAATCGATAATGATAGCAACACTGATTTTACTCAGCCTAGGCTGACCTCGCTGGACGCGTATCGAAACTGCGAATGTACCGTATTTCCCCGAAATCCTCCCCCTCTGGTTATTCTCCCCTGTCTAGACCCCGATTGAACTTTATTCTCCCCCCTCTGGTGATTCTCCCCCGTCTGGGACCCATTTGAAAAAATTTCTCCCGCGGGGAGAATTTCGAGGAAATACGGTATTCATCAATTTCAGCTTATTTATAATGACTGAAACTCGACCTGATGAGAAACCTGGATGACTAAAGTGAGCTTTAGTCTGGAAAATAGACTCATCTCCTTCGTGCGTGCAAACTGTTCGACCTCAAACAAAAAATCCCGATCCCGATCTGGCTTGCCCTGATCTCGATCCTTGAAAAAGGTGATACCGACCTATCCCCTAGAGGTGACCAGCTCTCATGGCAGGTTCCTGTGTCTTCACTGGGAGCACCTCAACACGAGGGTATACTGGGTGAGAAGGGGCTTAGGCTTATCGTTAGCTTAGGAACCATCTCGACTGGTCTTTGAAGACAGTTTCCCAATTCTCCGCCCCTTGGGTGGGCGTCCGCCGTTTGACAGTAACGTGGTGTCGCCCGGAGCCAGGTGTCCAAAGCCAACGACGAGCTACTAAACTGCCGTCCTCCGTCGGAATAGAACCTCGGCCTCCTAGTCAGGGTTGCGGGCCACTACTGGTGAAGATAAAAGGTGGTGTTTTGTCATAAAAAGTTTAAAAATTTGCTGCGGTCGACCATTGGCCGCTACCCCTCCGCAGCTGACCACTTTTTGCCAACCCCCTCCCCTTCCCCCCCCCCCCCCCCTAGGCTGCGGTCGACCTTGATGGATGGCCCCATAGGGGCTTCTAAACTTTTGCTCATGACTGTATTCGAGGGGGCTTGACTTTTTTGAGGTAAATTTTGAACCCGTTTTTGTACTGCAACCCAGTAAGCGGAATCTTGAATATGCTGGATTTTCTTCTAGAGAGGTCTTAGGAAATCACTCAGACCCAGAATGAACTAATCTAAACACCCGAGTTCAGTCGTCCAAACCGAAATCACGGCAAGCCTGAGCCACAAGTTTCAAGTTCTCCAACTGCTATTACGGTTCGGAGAACTAGAAACCCGAATTCCATTCGCATTAGGGTACAGTACTGCATATCCCTAGCCTCTTTGAAATCGAACGTCCATTGGAACTGGGTCGTGGTATATTGGGTTAAGGCGTCTGCCACTCCCTCTAGATGCGCACTTACCCGTACAGGGGAAGGTTCGATTCCCGCCTGGGTAGAAAACTGGTTGACAATTTACATGTTCCTTAGCTTTCGAGTGCGCTGTACAGTGCTTGGCTATGGATAAATTATGATATGCTAGGAGCCAGTGAGGGGGCACGATCTGAAAAGCATTGATTAGAAATTGCCAGCATAACATGAGTTTTATTGCTGATTAACAAACTCACTCTGCCTCCTTCAGGCGATCGCGGCCAAGAGTCTGCTGCAGTGGTCGTCGATCGGAAACGCTCAAGTTCAAGCCAGCCAATACCGGGCCGCTCTGTAGACGAATTACGCGGATCCCCGAAGCTGTCCGCGTCTCCGGTATGAACACGTGATCTGCGCCAAAGTTGTTGAAATTGTCCCCTGAGAAGACCATGACGTCGCACAAGCACCCATGCATTAGTGTACTGTATATTCGCAGTCTTGTAACGACCATGTCATTTATTGCTGTTGATTTTAAAATACCGTGTGCAATAAATTTTGGTGTGCACCTTCAGGTATTGTACATAGTGCCCACGGTAGGTTTCATGGTTGGATTTTTGTAAATTACCCGGGCGGAATAGTTTGAAATTTTAAATTTCGCGCCATAATGATGTACTATTTATAGGTACTATACATACGAGGTACTGTATAGGTCACTTTGACTGCTACAGTGCGGGAATTTGTGTCAACACAGCCGATCGATCGTTTCGTTCTTTTTCGTTGCAGTATCGATCAGGATCAAAATTGACGGGCCGTTCCTCGATCATGGAAACTTGGAAAGCGTTGTTGAAACGATATTTCAGTTCTATGGCCTTCTGCACGGCATTGATCAGTGCTAGTGTCCTCATCTTGCTGTTAGTAAATTTTTTTGTTCCTAATCCGTACATGGACGAAATTTTCCACGTCGATCAAATGCAGCGATATTGTCAAGGACGCTTTAATGAATGGAATGACAAGATCACCACACCACCAGCACTGTATTTGGTATCGTACGGTGTATGGCGAGGAGTCGATTTGATCGCAAACACGTCTCTGAAATCGTATTTCAACAACCCGCCAATATTTGATTGCAATTCGGTCACGGACTTACGTTTTCTCAATTTATTTTTCCTCTCCATCCTATATTTTGTTGTTTTGAATGTTTTGAAACTATTATGGGTAAACGAACGAGCAAAATCGGTCAAGATCACCGATCACCTTGTGATCACATGCGCGACTGCTTTGAATCTATGTTTTTTCCCCGTCTTATACTTTTCAGCATTCCTTTACTACACTGACGTTCTGTCCACCTTGTCTGTCACGACCGCTTATTTATTTCAATTACGTCGATATCGATTGACCAGTGCATTTTTCGGTGCCATTTCGTGTGCAATTCGTCAAACCAACATCATCTGGGTAGCATTCTTCTGCTATCTGACCGCTATCGAAGCACTGATGGAACAATTGAGAATGATTGAACAGAAAACGAGATTGGGTCGGCGGAAACGCGAGGATATCAATGATTACGATCGTACCGATTACGATAATACGCTCGTCATTCTCACCGCTTTGAAAAACCTTTTACAAACTCGATCCGAACTTTTTACGGTGGCTTTCCGATGCCTCCGTGCAATTTCGAGTTACGTCTTAGTAGGCCTCGGATTCGTAGCCTTCGTTATATGGAATGGCGGAGTGGCCATGGGCGATCGGTCAGCGCATCAAGCATGTGCTCACTTGGTTCAGTTCTGTTATTGCGTCTTTTTCATGTGCATCTTTGGCTTTGCCATTATCACCACAAAATCATCGATCGCCAGCCTCTTCAAGTTCTTTATCCACCGCCCGGTGTACTCTGCATCGATTCTGGCTTTGACCCTGTTGGCTATTTATGGTTTCACCTACGATCACCCATATTTACTGGCTGACAATCGGCACTACACATTCTACATTTGGCGACGATGGTTTATGCGACACGCCCTCATGAAATACCTGCTGGCACCAGCCTACGTCGCTGCTTTCGTAGCGATAGCTCGTTCACTTTCCTCAAAACAGAGTTTCCTTTGGTTATTAGGTTTTTTTGGTTTCGTCTTTCTCGTAACTGTTCCAAATAGGCTGCTCGAATTTCGCTATTTCATTTTACCCTTTTTCTTCTGGCGCTTACATGTCCCACCTTTGTCTCGGGGTCGGCTAGGACTAGAATTTGTGTTTTTTCTAATCGTGAACGCTGCTACTTTTTTCTTATTCCTATGTAAGCCTTTCAAATGGCCCAACTCGGACGAATGGCAACGGTTCATGTGGTAGTGCTGAATATAACGCGGGTAAAATTACAAATAACCTGACTAATAAAATTTATTTCAAAATTTTAACCACTGCAAATACCTCCGTCATGTGCGAAGCAATTCTCACTAGCCGCGGAATAATCTCGGAACGTAACGAGTTCACTAATAACGATAGTGATCCGGCTTGAATGGACCCTCCGCGCTGATGCCCAAATATTGCGCCTGTTTATTGGACAACTTGGTCAACTTTACGCCCAGCTTCTCTAAATGCAAGGCCGCCACTTCCTCGTCCAACTGAAGCAGAAATGATCGCTTAGCGCGCACTGCTGTATTTACACAGTCCCCCCCCCCCCCCGGGCTTCTGAGGACAAATGTATGGTGACTACTTATGAGCAAGGCTAGCCATGAAATACGCCCGTAAAGAGTTGAAAGTTAATACAGGAAAGGGAACAATCATCTAGGTTTAGACACTTGTCGAATCCCCCTGGGGCCACTTCTAAAATAGTAATGCCCCAGAATATTTGACGAAACTTTATAAAACCCGATCCATACCTTCTTAGGCAAGATGTAGACCCCCACCGGATATTGCTCCTGTTTCGTCCACAATTCGATTTGAGCCAACACTTGATTGGTAAAAGATGTGCTCATGACGAAGGATGGATGGCCCATAGCACAACCCAAGTTCACCAAACGACCTTCGGCCAAAACGATGATATGACGACCGTTCTTCAGTAAATAACGATCAACCTGAAATGAGATCAATCGATAACACTGGGACCATGAGAGTCACAAAACTAGTGCACTGGATTTCCTAAATGCAAATTCTCACTTTCCGCTTCACAGACGCCTAAACTTCCTGTATGGCCATTGCAGAGCATTCACGACCGAGGCATTTCCAGGCCATACCGCGGCTTACCTGTGGCTTGATATTCTCCTTGCTAGCCGCATTGGCATTCAACCACTTGACATCGATCTCCACATCGAAATGACCAACGTTGCATACGATGGCATCGTCCGGCATTTTCTCCAAGTGCTCGCCTCGAACAATATCCGAGCAGCCAGTAGTGGTCACGAAGATACTAGCCCGAGAAGCAGCATCTTCCATCGTGGTCACTTCGAAGCCCTCCATGGCAGCTTGCAAGGCGTTGATCGGGTCAACCTCAGTCACCAACACGCGGGCTCCGAACGCGCGCAACGATTGCGCCGAACCCTTTCCAACATCACCGTAGCCGCACACGCAGCAGACCTTGCCAGCCAACATAATATCAGTGGCACGTTTGATACCGTCAACTAACGATTCCCGAATCCCGTACAGATTGTCGAACTTGCTCTGAAACGAGGGAAAACGTAACGGCTACGATCAACCCGTCACCTGCCACCAGTCTTACCTTGGTCACGGAATCATTGACATTGATAGCTGGCACTTTCAATTGGCCGTCCTTGTGCATACGATTCAAGTGATGAACGCCAGTCGTCGTCTCCTCGGAAATACCGCGAATAGCCGATAGCAAGTGAGCGTATTTGCTGTGGACCAATTGGGTCAGATCACCACCATCATCCAAAATCATGTTCAATGGCTGCCCATCTTTGAAGATCAGCGTCTGAAAACAGAATCTCAGGTCAGAAAAGACCGCATAACCAGCATTCAGACGTGCTACCTGTTCAATACACCAAATGTATTCTTCTTCAGTCTCTCCTTTCCAAGCGTAGACCGGAACTCCGGTAGCGGCAATCGCAGCTGCGGCGTGATCTTGCGTCGAGAAAATGTTGCAGCTCGACCATTGGACCTGCAATCATGGAGCTCAGGCATTCACATATTTCAGTTAGAACAATATAGCTGAGCATTTTGTATGAGCAATTCGGAACCCAACAATCAGCCGTAACGTTTCGCTGGTGTGTCAGCCTCTGCAGGCCGCACCTCAGAAACCAGAACCCGTACCACAGACAGTGAATAGGCCATCTGGTTGAGATAGACATACGGTAGCCTACCTGCTGGTAGGGCATTACCTTCAGGTACTTGTTCTGTTTTGTGGTGCCTAGAGGTAGGAGGATCCGTAAGCCTTCCAGAAGGTGCCACGGCCCATGTGCTATGGTTATTTAGACTCTATGCCACTTGGTATGACATGATTTAGTACTCACCCGCTTTCTGTGGTGCGGGCTCAGACTGTATGCAAACACATATCCAGCAACCGAATGCAAAGAAAATAAGCCTTGTTTCCGAGTATAACTTGGACCCCAAAAAACTTTATGGTCGAAGCATGGCTTATTCCACATAACCAAGCCAGGATCCCACCTCAAAACGCGAGCTTACCTCTGCACCAAGCTCTGTCAGCGTCTCAATCAACACGGCTGTTTGGATAGTCTAAAAGAAAATCTAAAGCGGTAAGAATAAATGACAACAGAAAAACTACTTACCATGTGCAAGCAACCGGCGATGCGAGCCCCGCGTAACGGTTTCAACGGGCCATATTTCTTACGCATGGCCATCTGAAAGAAAATTCATTCTTCATCAGCCATGAACAAGATACACAGCAGAAAAATGCTGCTAGCAATGTCGAGAAACTGGCAAACACCGTGTACCAAGCAGCCCATTGGAAGAATCTAAATTCAAATTTTTCGCTTCCCTCTACCGAACACCTACTCTCTCTCCACGGAACCACACTCAAACGTTCAGAGATCCATGTGTGTACATAGGCCTAATAAAAACACTTACCAATCCAGGCATTTCATTTTCGGCAATTCGAATTTCCTTGCGACCGAATTCGGCCAAACTAATATCGGCTAAAACAGATGAGTAAATGTGGACTAAGGAAGTAAGTGCTATCGAGTGTCACCCGAGTGTATTTCCTTGAGTATCACCCCCCGACCCGGTCTTACAGGCCAAGAACATACGTATTTATAACATACTGTAGCACTTTTCATGGCAAAGAGGGCACGTTTGACATGATCATACACGGAGAACTGTATAACCACAAATGATTTAGACTGAGAAACACTGCAAGGTAGGTCGTGTGTACATATGCCAGAGATAGGGTGTAGGCTCATGTGTTCCGCTAAAAACTGCATCTTCAGAGTTTGATACATTTGAAATTTGTGTCTTCCGTTCAAACGTCAATCGAAATACTATCTGCATATTCAAGGACACTTGCATGGTGGCATGAAAAACAGGAGGAAAGATAAAGAACAAAAACACCTGCTCACGTCGGCAAAATCCCTTTTGGCTCCTAGTTCAAAGCTGCTAATCGTGACTTGACCCGCGGCATCTGACCCCCCAAAAAAGAGTCTAATTTGCGCGTCCATTTCCTACAAAACCAATGCACTTACCAACTTTAAACGGAGGTTTTGCCATTTTAATTTGATCCTACGAATACTCAAAGGTACTTTGCACAGCACCCGCTCGTCCCGAGTTCAAAATACGAAAGTGACGACAACCGGTAATAGTCTTCAACTTGCACCCGCTGCAACGTGGCAAGGATACGACAAGAGTAGCAGTACAGTAACCATAATAATCTCCTAAGCTATCTAGTTAGGCTTTTCTTCACGGCTTACTTATTATTAGTGGCGCGCACATGGCGTGTGCATTGACTTGTTTGAATGACACAATTGGACCACATGGACTGCTGCTGGTCTCTGATTAGACCTATTGCACCCTGTGACAATGAGTTCCTTTACTAATTATGACGCTGCTGTCGAATAATGAAACGAGAACCCACCTTATTGTTAGTGTGGAATCATAGTGGATAAGTTAGCCGTGCAAACTGGAATCCAAGCAACGTACATTGATCGAGACCCGCAAACCAACGGGGGTGTTATGTATGTTGCTTCCACTATAGTAGAACAAAAGTCGATCCCTGGATGCAATTGGCTACCTCATATTCATGAGGGAAAATCTACCCCACTCAAACACGTGATGCTCATCGTCAGTGACGCGCGTGGCCTGCGTGATGCGACAGTGATAACACCCGACTGAATGTGATACCAGGGCCGGTGTTTACAGAGTTATGCTTTGCACGCACTTTGCACCCACCGTATTTCTCGAGACTGTCCCTCGAATAGGTCCCCCGTCTGGGCCTATTCCAAATTCTAAGTCCCGTCCCTCGTCTGAGCCTCGATCAGCTTATGTCCCCCTGGAAGACTTTTGAGTACACAGCATCTTATTCTAAAAAATGGAGCCCTGTGGCCTGGCAGTCGAGGCAGAGAAGACGACACACACTCCTTCCAGTTTACGAGGCTAGGCGCATGATGCAATCAGAATGGGGCCTAGGCATACCAAACGCTCAGCCATCAATCATTTTGTCATCTTCATACATCATCACGCGTTGATCACGTCGGTAGATGGGACGACGGATGTGGTGTGTTCGTGTTCAGCGGACAGCACGAATAACAATGTCAAACAAAAGCCCACAGTGACGATCAAGAAGATGGTGGAGACGATCGAAGCGATGCAGACGGCTCTGATGGTTCGTTTCATTTGTTTGAGTGCTTGATCGCGTCGCTCGGTCGCCGTCGGTCGCCGCCGTCCACCGATCGTGACACTCGTCACACTTCTGTCGCTGCCCGTCCGTGTGGTCGGCATATCCGCCGGATTCACGATCAAGGTGGGCACGCGAACCTTACCCAAAACTGACGTATCCGTTGTTGCTGACATAGAGATGGTGCTGCCGTGTCCTGAGCCAAATCTCGAGCTGGCGCTGCCAAACGACTTGAAAGATCGAACTTGAGATTTCTTGCTAAGCGCATCCTTCTTCTGTTCGCCCTTCAATTGTGGCTGCTTCGGTTCTTTCTTTCCGCCCCTTGGCGATATTTTGCAGACTGGAGCGGCGGGCTTTGGGCTGGCAACGACCCCTGTTGGAGACTTGCTACCGGAAACAGTGTTCGAGCCACTGGACTTGATGGACTTGGCCGTTGAGAACGACTGCGATGGCTTGCTGGTTGATAACGAATTCGCTGACTTCGTATTAGTAGCCGATACGGACGGCGACAAATTCTTGAGATTGCCTTGCCTCGACATGTCTTCAGGTTCAACCTCGCAAAACCCAGCTCGGACACAACACTGACTGCTTTGACACGCCTACACTCCCCATGCCTCACTTTACACTGCTTGGAGGTGTAAATGCAGATCACTAGAACCTCAGCTGTGCCTCTTGAAGGTGTCCGTTGTACGTGCTATTAGAAAAGTTGCGGTCAGCTGGTTCCCGTTGCATAAAAGTCAGGACAAGCCAACATGTTATGGCACCACTACTGTATGGCAATATACCTACCTTGCGTGCATTCGTCGATAAGCCCTTGGACAACACATCCAGAACGGGCAGAAATTTGTCCTGCTCAGTTAGAGATGACGCTTGTAAGAATGTACAGAGTTTAACAACTTGGCTGTTCCCGACTTTATGCAACAGGACCCTGGTTTTTTATAGTGGCTGGTCTGTTGAGGCTTTAACTAGCTCGCTGGTGGTTTGTTTACGTGACTGTGTGACCAGCACGCCTGGCGGTCGGGAGTAATCGATACGCTCCCCTGGCTGGGACGTCAGCCTCTTCGGTTGATGTTTCTTTTTTTTTTTGCTTAGAGACTTTTGTCTCGACTATCTCCCGCCGCCTGGGTGCGCTGGTTACACCTGCAGTAAAACGTGCCCAACCGCCAGTAGAAACACGGGACAAACGTCTTCTTCTACACTCTGGCATTGTTTCCGTTGTGGCGGGGTCCTCTCTTACGGGGATGCATTGACGATCTTCAGGTCTCCCTTGATTCTGTGTGGCCTACAGGGTCGCCCCGCAAAGCTGTCTTGGCTACTGAGTCTTCGCGTTTTCGGACCACGTGCCCATACCATCGTGGACGCGGTTCGAGCATTTTCTCTTTGACAGAGCCTACTCCTAGCCGCTTATGAGACACGAGACAAGTGTAACCCGTGCTAAACCAGACCTGTGGCAGGGATGCTGTAGTTAGGCTCACACAACGGTTTGGCAGCTTGCATCAGACGTCTCAATTTTTATACATCGAAATATTGGTGCCTTGGACAGTCAGTGAAACTGCGTGTTGGGTTTGGGTTCCATGGAAAGCACCGCAGGTCCATGTCGAGGGCCCATGCCCATGCCTGGGCAGTTCTTTACTTTGACCCATGCCTGGGCAGTTCTTTACTTTGACCCATGCCTGGGCAGTTCTTTACTTTGACCCATGCCTGGGCAGTTCTTTACTTTGACCCATGCCTGGGCAGTTCTTTACTTTTTCATGTTCATGTTCATTTTTACCGCACCACCAAACGTTTTTGCGCACAGGAGGGTGAAGGAACCCACTATAGGTACAAGAAATGATCTACCGGGCCGCGAGTCGAACACTCGCCCGTAACTGCGCACCTGGCGTGAGAGCCAGACACCTAACCCAGCAGGTCAACAGCCTCGTGCGGTGGAGCCGGTTTCCCAGCCTCTACAGCATTTATGGCCCATATACACTGAGAGAGTGGCATGTGCCTGCATGAATGATGTATGTATATATGGATAGGATTCTGCCCCCCCCCCTGGATACAAAGTGTTGCTTCTTCTGTGTTCAATGTGTGTTCCCCGTTTTGGCTGTGCATCGGGCGGGTCGGGTCAGAATCGGGTCGGGTCACTTTTTTGAAAGATCGGGTCAAACGGGTCAAAAATACAACAGTTTACTATTATTAGAAGCTACAGAAACCTTTTCATAGCTGTTCGACTCCAGCATTTGCAGGATATGCTTCATGCATGCATGCATAAAGTCCTTCATTCCACGTTTTCATTCTGCGTAACTTCCAAAGATGTCAGACAAACTATAAGCTGTGAGAATGACTAATTTTTCTGAGTAAATCCTGCATAGGGAAGGGTCCATACGTGAGAGTTCTTGTCTGAGTAAACATTCTTGTCCTCCGATGAATGGATGGAACTAGCCATACTCTAGGAAGGAATTGATAATTTTTAGCAGGTCTTAGGAGTATCTACAATCACACTTGATTCCTAAATATGACAATTAACTTCCTGGGTATACCTGGCTGGAAGAGCAGCATAGTCTGTGCCCAAACACCAAATCTGCACTAATAACTGCCACCTTGACCACCATCCATGGAGCCATTGCGAAATAGTTTACTGTGTTTAAAAGTCACAGGTACTTATATTCCTCCATCAGTAGTGGAGGTTCTGACAGGACCCAGTTTCCAGCACAACATGACTTTTTAAGCAATATCTTCTGTGAAGACTAGATGCAACTCTAACGTGGGGTTCATATATACTTAGATATTTCTTTGTTAAAAAAAGAAGCCTGTCTCTGACTCCAAAAGTTATGACAGAGTTGTCTCTATTGTTCAAGCCTATCGTATTGGTTAAATCTTGTCTCTAGTGGACAGACCTTAGTCGCTCTTAGATCTACTAAGGTTTTTAAAACATTATTTGGCCTCTATTGTGGGAAATATTAAGGAATCCTACTGTATTTACTAAGGATAAGTAAATAGTACCAAAAGATGAAAATTCGCGGGCGTGAGATGCATCCTTCTCATATTTCTCACAATCACATTTGCAGCAACGCCACCACGTTCTGGGGATTTGTGAATGGGTTTTTCGCGAGGAACCTCAGCTGCTTATAACGAAATTCAGGTCAACCCGACCCGAAATTTCAGGTCATGAACTTTCGGGTCGGGTCGGGTCGGGATGAGCCCAACCTGATCCGGTGTCTAGCTGTTCATGCATAGCATACCCAACCTATACCAGCCTGGGGTGTTTATCATACTGCTGCCATATTGGCATGCTCAATTTGATATACCAAAGATTTGATAGCTCTTCACTGGTTTTTTACTTCGTGTGAAACCTCTAGAGCCCACTGAAAGCATGGGATACATATGCGATACAGAGAGCATTTTTGGTTTTGATACGGCTATTTTGATGGGCAGAAATCAGACCGCCCGTTCTGCCATTGCATTCACAGCTGCTATAATCTTGCGGGAGTGGCCCTGAATAGCTCGTAGCCTGAGATTATTGGCAAATTACGACCCTCAGCAACGCGTCATTTCCGACACCCCACTCACATCAGACCTCATTAATCACCTTTTCATAGTTCAAGCAGCTCAAACGCACCTTCTAATAGAATCTCGAAAAGCCTTTGGCTAAACTTTGATGAGACCCCTTAGGATTGGAGCATTTCATCATGGTACAATTGCGCTCGAGGAACTGATGGGAGGCTACCGCTTCAATAACCTTGGACAACAAGAAGATTGTGTGTTTAACAAACACGCATACCAAGACGCCTATGCATCGCTTAGACTCGTCAGCTGGAGGTCACCCCCTTCGGTTAGCTTTTACTCACGTCATCAGCTGCAGGACGTCACCTTCCATCAGGCACACACAACTAGTCATATACCGTATATGAGCGGGTTGACTACTGCATTCAGCACGATCAGGTTGTACATGATCTCCAGATAGGAATGTTCAAAATCAGGATAGAAGTAGCGATAGAGTGCAAGGAAGTTGTAAGGGGACCAAAATAGGAAATAAGCCAACAATATCCAAACAGTCTTCCTCACTGTTCTTTTCTTTGCTCGGGTCAAAGTGATAACAGCGAAACTGCGACTTGCTGGCATGTAATGACCCGTTTCCGACCTACTTTTCAAATTATCCGTGGATTGTGCAGCAGTGAAATAATTGGATGAAAGTTCGTCATCAATTCTTGAATTGACTTCCAGGTGATCCATTCCAATCGTGCCCGGGGCCATTTCCACGCCCACATGCTGCTTCCGTTTGAACCAGGTACTGGCTGGGCGTGCCGAGCCTGCGCAAGTCTCGTCGCTCGAAAGCTGTCGAATTCCCGGACTGCTCTGACTGACTGTTAGCATGCTCCTCACTCGCACACCCTCAAAATTTGTGTTCGAAACTAATCCAGCTTTGAGCATAGTAGAAGTTGAGGACTTGGCCAAGGACGAGGTGGCGGCCGAAGGGATGAGAGAATCACGTCGGGGGCTAGAACTGACGACCACTTGCTGCCGACTGGTTTTTCGTATTTTCCAACTGAATCTGGTCACGATGGACGCGTATGAGGCCGTGATGAAGATGGCGGGTATCCAAAATACCAGAGCGAGATGCAAGCCGTCGTAGAGTTTCTCCTGATAATGTATGCCAGAGTGAGCAGACTCGCCAGTCTCATTACCCGATGTTTGATCGTAGAATTTCTTGACCGTCCATACGGTCACGCATTGACTCCAATCCAAACCAGGAAATGGTTTGAAAGTGCCCCAAATGAACAACTGGGGTACGCTCGAGAAGAAAGCGAGTATCCAAGCAATCGATGCCAACCACCGCACGAAGTTACGAGCACTCAGTCGAGCCAGAGCTGTACTAAGTTTAGGTCGATCAACGTAAAATGTCACGTGTAATCGATCGATTGCGATCGCTGCCACTAGATTGGAAGTGGCGTAGAAACAGAAGGCGTGCACAAACCTTACTGCTCGGCACAGTAAGTCACCACCTCGCCAGCTGTACGTGGACAACCAACAGATCTCGCTGACGCCATAGACCCAAAGTACGAGTAGGTTAGCCACAGTCAGATGGAATCTGAGGGTGAGTGGGCGCTGGTATATTCGGACGTTCCTGCGATCACTCACCAATCCATCAGCGCATCGACAATGAGTCACGACGGTCCAATAACACAACCCGAATATATCCGCTAAATTCATTCGTAGTGCTCTCAGCAATGAGATCACATTCAATGGACCACCGACCACCACCATGCAAAACAGTAACCCAATTTCTACATAATCCGATGGCTGCAATTCTGGCGGTGCTTCCGATGGACTCGATTTCGTTACATCATTAAACTGGTGATCGGGGATATCGCTGTTATTCTCGCTGACAGACACGCTCATATCCGACGCCCAGGCAGATATGGCTGGTCTAGACTCCAATGCGAGCTTCATGGCCGCCGACTTTGAAAAACGATATCACGACGGCTGAAACTATAAACTCGTTAACCAATTGTCACGTAGGCTAGCTTTTTTATTTGAAATTCTAAGCCACATAAAAGAGCCTGTCGAGGCCTGAGACACATTCGACTCGTTTATACTACTCGCATGGTTTCCCTCAGGAGCCCGATCTGTACTGCCATATTAAGAGTGTAGAACGATCTCGACTGCGAAGAGCCAAAAACGAGCGGCTAGAAAGGCCATGTTAAAAAAAACACCATCAAAACCCTTGCTATTAGCACAGAAGGGTGGCTCTACGTATTATGTTCGGAATGTTATGCTGTCACTCGGGCAAGGAGAATGAGACAGTAAGGGTGTGCAATGAGGGGGAGTACACATGCAAATGAGATAGCTGAGACGGAAGACGGCAAAATATGTTGTTGATGCCAGCTCCAAATTACTACCCTGAACAATGGGCAGTCACTCGCTACAATAACAATGCCGCCAACCTTGATTCATCCCGCACATCCCGCACACCCTAGGAAGGATACATTTTATCAGCTCAAGCTATCTTCTCTCTCTCCGGCCTGCGTATTACCAAGCCCATGTAGGACGTGCCAACCTTTATCTAGACGTGGGTGAGTCTCCTCTTCCGGCTCACAATAATTGAAAAGGCCCGTGGTAAGACGAAATGCGAAAAGCAGGTGGTACAAGCTGTCATACGGGTGGCCTTCGGTAAGCGATTATGACCTACTTAGGTAACCCTCGAAGGGTTCCCTTTACACTCGACACAAAAATAATATGTGACTGACCCTACGCATCACAACATAGCCAGGCCATGATGCACGTTGTTTGATCAAGTGGAAGGCTGAATGATCGTAATTATTATCGCCCTTTACTCCCCCAAGGTTCTTTTACCCGGTTCTTTTGGATGACCCGTCGTCGAGTTCTATAACAAACGCCGCACAGGGGCAGCATCCACGCAGTTCGTTTCTGTATAACTTTCCATTGGCCAGTCTAAAACTAGACAAAGCAGGCAGTGCCATGTCTTTTGAACCAAACCCTTTCTCCCGGTCCCACGTCAGTCGGATAAGGATATTGTGGCTGCTGGCATAAACTTGAGGAATAATATACTGCCCTTTTGTGAGTGGAAGACCAATACGGGGAAGGGCAGCTAGTTAGAAAACACATTTTAGCTATGCTCGGAGACAAGACTAATTGTAAGCCGTTCGCACTCCTATCAAAATTCAGTTAACATATGTACGTGCTCAAGGCGACCACGAGACTCTCTTCCCATGCACCCCCAGTGCGGCGGAGATTTATACTGCGCAAAATCAATCACGACCACCTTGCGAACAGACTTTAATGAAATTCTAAGTTCTCTCAAGAAACAAATGTTAATGGTCGTGGAAAACAGGAAAAAGCATAATGGAATCGCCTACTCACTCGACAAAGCGTAGCGCATCGACTGGCGTGGAACGAGCTTAGCTTAAGGAGAGGATAAACATGCTTCTGATTTTAGCTGCTAATTAATAAGGACAAAAGAAAAACAAGCTGGAATGCTGGCCAAAATTATCCGCTGATTCCGAGCGCGCTTACGCGATGCGTACGATTAGACCAGAGTCAGAAGTCCACAAAATTATTGCGTTAACATGTCCTTTCATCCTTGGTCTTGAGGATGAGAAGTGCACTTCAACTTGCGTCATACTGTATTAGTAAACTGCGGCAAAGAGTAGCATCCCGGGTTCAGTCACGCAGGATACATACACAGGCGCATCAGGAATGCAGCCCACGCCAAGTTTATCGACTGCTGACCACAGTCACCAAGCACGAATTGGATCAATTCATTTGGCCGCGTGGCGATGCTTCGAGTCCTTGCGGCTTGAATCGTTCGATACGGTCTATAAGGATGGAGAATGGCAGCTTGCGAAGAACTAAGCACGTTCTGACACACCTTCCTGATGATCAGTTGAAAAACAGGGCCAGCTTCTTTGACACGAATGGTCAGGTGGTCTCGAGTTCCGGGTGATTTCGGGGCCGCAGAAGGAGCTTCTTCCTCCTCTTGTCGTTTCAAAATAGCCAACAGCTCGGTGTTGAGTTCTTGAAAGCGTTTGTTGACCAAGTCGATGGTCAATCCGTGCGAATTATTGAAAACCCAAGGTGGCAATTTGATGGGGTGACGGGTTTTGTTCAGTTCTGGTTGAGCTCGTTCCAAACCGCATACTTGTAACTGGTCGGCTGATATTTTTCCCTTGATTGCATAGTCACCAACCGAGCCGGCAGGTGGATTCGGCTTCGCCATCGTCCCACGTTCTCTACACAGCACTACAGTGAGAGTAATCAGTCCCTACGCATTCGAGCCAGTGAACTCCTACCGTTAGCGTTGTCTAGTGCAGGAATGGTTGTGAAGTACTGCGGATACTTTGCACTGCTAACAACCGCTGCTCATAATTTGGGTATGATCGTTTTCTTCTATCAGAACATGTATCTTGCACAAACGTCTCTGAAATTCATGCAGTCCACAGCACAGCAAGTTTGCTCACTCGGAATCTCTGTTTGTGATCGGCATGCCCATGATGAATACCCATGGGGGACAGGGCAGGGCCTGCCTGCCACGAAGGATCTGAGGACTTTTTAGAGGGTCTGCTTATTGCAACAAGAACGTTTATAAAAGGTTTAGAGGCTGAAGGAGCAATCCTCTATTGTAAGAAACTCTTTAGGTGGTAAATGCCAATAGAATTCACCGGTTTCGGGGTTATGTCCATTTAAAAGCGCGGAATTTTGTGTAATTTTTTATGTACCTGCAAATCAACACTGTGCGTGAACTACAGTAGACCTGTCGTCGTGTTCGATTTCGTGGCAGGGGCAGAGAAAACGAGCGAGCGATACAGTGGCGATAGATGTGACTAATTCGGAATAGTGATCGTTCCGGTTTTCTCTGCAATCCTTTTTTATTAGCCTGCATAATATTATCAAATTTACAAAACAAATCAGCATAATGTCCTCGTCAGCGATATTTATTTTGGATCTGAAAGGAAAAGTGATCGTGGGCCGAAATTATCGAGGCGATGTGGACATGAATGTCATCGATAAGTTCATGCCTCTATATATGGAAAAGGAGGAAGAGGGCTATTTGACACCGGTATTGTATCATCACGAAGCCACTTTCGTTTATGTCAAGCACAGCAATTTGTACTGTAAGTACTGTAGGCCAGCAGCAATCTTTCGGGAGTTGTATACAGTCCTAGCGTAGGTATAGGCTTGTATACCTTATTTGGGATGGACTGTATACTGTACCACTCCAACCATAATGCCCATCGATACCGCCTTTTGCTCCAGAAAGTCTTATATTTCAGTCATCACAGTTTGCAAGCGAAATTCTAATGTCGTGCTGGTCCTTTCGGTTCTCTTCCGTATGGTCGAGGTACAAAGAGTAGTTACATACCTCGCACAATTAGCACTTTCCCGACCCCGGAGCGCCACCCCCTGGTGAAGGCTAATGCCCCTGCTTGTAGCCAATACTGATGTCCCTCGGCTAGTAACTAACCAGTCTCGTTACCTTGTTTGCAGTGGTGTCGGTGTCTAGAAAGAATTGCAACGCTGCGCTGGTTTTCACTTTGTTGTTCAAAATGATTGAGGTATTTGGGAAACGGTTTAACTATACTAACTTTCCGTGTCTAATTACCGTTTTATACATGGCGGTTTGGCTTGCAGGTATTCGGGGAATACTTCAAAGAACTGGAAGAAGAATCGATACGAGACAATTTCGTTATAATCTACGAACTGCTTGATGAAATGATGGATTTCGGCTATCCGCAAACCACGGATAGCAAGATCTTACAAGAGTACGTTAATTGTAAATCTGATTTAATCTGGTCCGTTTTAACATTTTCTTGTCTTCAGGTACATCACTCAAGAAGGCCAGAAATTAGAAGTGGCGCCTCGACCACCCATGGCTGTCACGAACGCTGTGTCTTGGCGCTCGGAAGGTATCAAGTATCGGAAAAATGAAGTGTTCCTCGATGTTATCGAATCTGTCAATTTATTGGTAAAGTTTTTCTTCTGCCCTTTTCGATAATTTTTGTTCAGTAGATGTGTTTTAGGCAAGTGCAAACGGCAATGTTCTTCGGTCAGAGATCGTTGGCTCTATAAAAATGCGCGTCTTCTTATCGGGAATGCCGGAATTGCGATTAGGCTTGAACGATAAGATTCTTTTCGAAAGTTCTGGACGCGGAAAGAGCAAGGCGGTCGAATTGGAAGACGTGAAATTTCATCAATGCGTTCGTTTGACACGGTTCGAAAATGATCGTACTATTTCATTCGTACCACCAGATGGAGAATTCGAGCTGATGTCTTATCGTTTGACAACTCAAGTGAAACCGTTGATTTGGATTGAATCAGTCATCGAGCGACATGCGCACAGCCGTGTAGAATATATGATTAAGGTATGGCGGGTTTTAATTCAAGACTTGTGAATCGAGCCGCAGTGGCTCAGTTGGGCGTTGGTCCCGCATTGCTTTGGCCAGCAACCTTGACCTGAAGGCCGCAGTTCTGTTCCTGCCGAGGGCAGTTTAGTAAGTCCGTTGCTGGCCTTGCACACTGGCTCTGGGCGACTGACCCGGTACCGTCAAGTGGCGGACGCCGAACGAGCAGAGAATCAGGAAACTGGTCGGACACCAGTCAGGAAGGTCGCTCCCTTCTCGGTCAGTATCATGCTGGGATGCTGGTGCTGGCACAGGATGCCCTCGAGTGGAGACATACAGAGGGAAGCTACCTGAGAGCTGCTCACCTCACGGCCCCGCCTATCTTATGATGACTTATGGCTGGCGATGGGAAAAACGGGTTGGAAGTCCCTCGGGGAACTGGGGCGCCACATGGCACATCCCACAAAAATTTAAAAAAGAAGCAACCAGAGGATTTCGTTTTAGGCTAAAAGTCAATTCAAACGTAGAAGTACGGCCAACAACGTTGAGGTCATCATATCAGTACCGAGCGACGCAGATTCGCCGAAATTTAAAACATCGATCGGGTCAGTCAAATACGTACCTGAACAAAATTCTTTTATTTGGACGATCAAGTCGTTCCCAGTAAGGGCCTCTCAATAACATGTGTATATGAATGCTTATGTAATCTTTCGTAGGGTGGAAAAGAATACTTGATGAGGGCCCACTTCGGTTTGCCTAGCGTGGAAAGCGAGGAACTTGAAGGAAAGCCACCAATAAAAGTCAAATTCGAGATACCATATTTCACCGTTTCTGGAATCCAAGTATGTTCGAGAGTTTTGTTATTGGATACGACCAGAAAGCCTGGATGACAGTGAGATAGCTTAAAGGGGAGGCCACAGGAAGCTTGATTACTTTTTCGCAAATTGCCTTGGCGTTAGGCTATATTCTATACCTTGGCCTGTTTTTGTTTAGGTACGATATCTGAAGATTATCGAAAAGAGTGGATATCAGGCGCTGCCCTGGGTCAGGTACATTACCCAGAACGGGGAGTACATGTTAAGAACAGCTTGAGTTTTGGTCGTTCATTATTCTATTACACTGTGCAACTTTTGTTTGCTGTTTGGACATTCATTCTAAACGAGCATAATTCTTTCAGAACCGAATTTTTTGGATTTTTCTTTATTCTTTTTGCTTTGTTTTTAAAGTAAAGATCATTGATGTGCTGGTCGGGTTTAGGGCTGAATAAAGTGGACGAGGTTTGGGTTTGAATTTGCCGCGGTTAATAATGCCTGCGTATCGCATGCGTATGGCAATGGTCAGCAGGTGGTGTGCGCCAAAGAACAGACGAACAGACAATAAACATCCACAAATCAAAAGAAAGGAAAAGAAAATATTGTTTTCATTCATTCTTTTTTTATTTCCGTTTGTGATTTTCATTTACTTCGAATCTTCTACTGTTTTGTACATTTTTGAAATTTGTGTTCCTCAAGAAATGAACGGTCACGAATTGTGGCGGTTGCGCGAGCTTGGAATCGGAGGGCCGATGGTGCAGAAGCAAGCATCGAATTTCTGGTCAAAGTACAATTGTCCAGTTTTACAGTGGACTGGGAAGGCTCCTCGGCACGGGTTCATTGCGTCTGATTCATTGCCTGCCAATACGAGGAATCACGCCGAGCGTGGAAAACGGGACCGGTGCACTTTGCCCGTTTTTCTTCGTGATTCGGCTGTTGCATTTGTACCGACTCAAAGATCGGAACCACAGTTTACTTGCGTCAGGGCTCCTCGTAGGCATTCTCGGACAAGACCAGCATCACCGACGTCAGAGCCACCCTCGAAGTTACCTAAGCTATCGGCGCCGGAAATTCCTCGCCAGCCTGATACTCCGTCCGCGCGACCTGCGAATTCTTCGTCTGCGACGACACCGCAATTACCGCAACGATCATTGACCACACAGAAAGGCAGCTGGTATTTCATCAGTTCCAATGAAAGTTTACGTGAATCGTGCGCCTCGGTACTCCCTCAGTTCGCCCAGGAACACCACATTGATCTTGGGCATTCGAATAAGATTTTTGCCGCTCGATGGCTGTCGGATAATCGTATCGTGATGGGTACCAAGTGCAACTCGATCTTGGTTATGGACACCGATAGCAGAAAGCCAAAACAACGTCGGCCTCGGCTGGAAGATGAAGACGAGGAGAGAACGGGCAGCAGGACCAGTTTGAGAGGCTACTACGCTCCATCGCCATTTATGAAAATCCAACCTTTGAAAAGCTCGAGTGACTCGTTGCAAATTGAGCAGAATTGTGGAATACATGCGATCGATGTGAATCCGAGTGGGACGCTCTTTGCATCTGGAGGCGATAATCCAGCTGACGTATCAGTATTTCGATTACCTAACTTCGAACCGTTGACTGTTGGTGAAACAGCGCATAATGACTGGCTGTTCGATTTGCAGTGGCTTGATGACGAGTATCTTATTTCAGGTAAGAGCTCCGTTTTTAGACTGTCCATGTACTGTAGCTAGTAGTTCTTTTTTAGGCAGCCGCGATAGCACTTTGGCTTTATGGCGTTTCCCAAACAATCAAGAAGACATGATCGTTTGTTCGCATAGCAATCGAATGGTAAGGTCTTGCGATGGTCCGTTATCGGGTGGTCGAATCGGCGGCCCACGTCGGCACAATTCTGTCCCATGTTCGTATTACGGATGTTTGTCATATCCATCCAGTCGACCGATCGAAGTGAAGAAGCTGCAGCAATTTGACAAAGTGCGGGCGCTGACTTTCAACCATCGACAGGCAGTAAGGTCTGATTGATCCACTGAAAGGAACAACTTCGTATTTGACTCTATTCCAGGCTCTGACGTCCGTGTCTCTGAACTCGTTTCTCCACGTATTGGACATCAAAACGTTCAGACAACGATTGTTGCGGCGAGTCGAAGGCACTGAGTGCGTGTGCCTGCGTAACAGTCCAGACGAAGATCTGCTTACAATTGGCTCTCGTACATCGTTCTCTTTTTATGATACGCGTACGTGGGAGAAAGTTGGAGAAGAGAACTTGCCTCGACGCGCGGATGAAGACCCTCATTCTCTGCAATGTAAGTCAAAAAAGTATATTTATAAATTTTCATGTAGTAAATAGATTTACGCTTAGCAATGATGCAATTTAGCCATGTGCATTTTAGCAATGATGCCAAGCGGCGTGCGGTCCATTAGCTGGCATGGCCATATGTTAACTTTGGGTACGGGTGGTGGCGAAATAATGTTTTACGACGTTCGAGCACGAAAATTTTTGCAATGCGATTGTAATAGAAGTTTGACCCTAAAGATTACGGGAGGCTGGCTGGTAAGTACTGCCTGTGTTTCGGAAATCTGACCCCTGATCTTCTGAATTATTGATTGGGAAGTGCAGGATCGTCAGATTTTTTTTAACTTTCTGAATAATATTTTAAAATGTTATTCTCTAACACGATATTTGTTTTTTGTAGCAACAAGACGAAGTTTATCAAGAAATCTTTTTGAACTTGCCATGTCCAAACGCTGTCTACGCTCATTGCTACGATGAATACGGCACCCGTTTGTTTGCTGCTGGCGGTCCTATTGCTGCGTCCTTAGTTGGAAATTACGCGGCGATGTGGGAGTAAGTAGTTCTTGGGTGTGGAACTATTTCATTCGACAAATTTTAGTGTTGTGTTTGAGCTATGGAAGTGTTTCGAACGCGTGTGGATGATGTCTAGGTTTTGCATTGTTCATTGTATTTTCAGGATGAATAAATACTGTACTGTAGGCTAATCTGGGCCGACACAGATTAGCTGTACAAGATGATTATGCAGTGTATAGGCGTGGCGTGATATATTTATTTATCTTTTTGCATTTCCCTCTCGTATTTTATATGTGTACAGACTGTATCTGGGTACGATTTTATGAGCTCACCGTTCTGTGAAGTGGCATTATTGTCGTGCATGAGGTATTAGCTCATGTCTAAGGGTAGGGCTTAGCGTATCGTAAGTGCGTGTTCTGTAGGTTCCGTTTTCTAAATGACGATGTAATGAGTTGTGAACTTTACTAAACACTCACTCACTGTGCAGGGCCGTCCTACATGTATGTACATATGCGAGATGTGGCTGGGGCCATCATATCCATTGCACAACGCCTCTAGATTCAAGATCATTGTGAATCTCCGGTGTCACAAAGACCGCATAGAATTCGTCCGGAACATCAGTACTGTCCATTAAGTTCATAATGTGCAGTCCATGGTTGGCCTCAACCTCGTCATCACTGCTGTACGACAGGGACCGTTTGAGGTCTCTAAGTGCAGCTATCCGACTCAGTGTCAGATTTGAAATCTTTGGTGAGCCGAGTACCCGAAGGTCTGGAGTTGAGGAACTCTTTTCTCGGACCATGGGTCTTTTGGGGAATGAGTCAGCCCCGCGTGTCGGTAGTGCAAGGGGAGAGTAGTTGGAGATGGAATTGGTGCGCGGAATGATGGATGGTGGTGAGGCGTTTCGGGGAATCATATCCAGCGTTGTCGTGGCTGTGACAATGGAGTTCATTGTCGCGGTCATGGATTTGCGTGATTGCTTGTAGTGATCGAAGATCTCCTTTGCTAGAAACAGTGGCTGGTTATTAGCAAGGCAAGTCGATGTCTGGCCAATCGATCCCAATCTATGAATTACAGCCGATAATAATTGCTTCTTGCAAATATTACTGCAGCTACGGGGTTGGTCTTATGCTGTCATCCCTGACCCGAAATGGATCACCTCCAAACCCGCCTGTAGCTGTTGTCTGAGGGCCCACTCAAACCCCGTTGTCGTCCTATAGACTGCAGTTATGAGCGATTCGCAATTGCTTACCTTTCTCGGCACTCTCCAGTCCGCGTTCGTCTCGGTTCCGGTGCTTCGTGCAAGATTTACAACAGCAACAGACAGCGAGAATAGCGAATGGCAAAACCAGAATGGAGGCGCAAGCAGGGACCAACAAAGCCACCACTGTAGATATAGAAAATGCCCCTTGCGTACTTGAGAGCTCAGCCTGTAATCCATTGAATATATGAACCAGTTCAGTCACTGTTCTGTTGAGTGGCCACAATCGATCAGTTGGTCGAAGATGGCTCCCATTTGGAGAGATGTACGTGATCCTCCAGCAGGCTCTCTCAAACTGATGAACGCTCCTCGAGCAAGTCTTATCAGACCCTAACCCGCAACATGTCTTAACATTGTCAGATATGTACGCATCATCGCAATCCAAATCGTGCTGGGGGCTGTTGTAATCGATATATAATTCGAATGATAGAACATCGATGTCGTGCATCAATTGTTGAAGTGTCAAAAATCGTTCTCGCTGGTCATTTAAAAGTGCCTTAGTCGCCTCTGAGTCCGAGCCAGAAACGCACACAGACACGTTCCGGTCGCAATGGCACGGTGATGAGCAAGCTAATGAGAAAAGGAATAGATTATAAAGAATAAATAGGCGATATGAGATCGACATAGTGACAAGACGACACACGCCTATCTGGTTTCCGGTCGAGTAAAGACGAGGCAAGAACAAGAAGAGACGTGTTGAGCAAATGTCGGGGTGACACATTAGAGTGTGTTTTGTACGAGTGCCTAGGTGTTCGCTACTGCACCCATAAAGTAGTGCTCGGTATACAGTAACTAACGCTGACGCGCTAAACGTGCGTAAACAAACAGTGCCTGCAGCTACACGTGTAACAGAAGCCAATTTGTACAACACGTTTGCCCAAAGAGATCTGTCGATTGGCACGATAAATGTTTGAGAATATGGCAGCAGTCAACTACATCGCGAGGCCTATTCCGTAGAGATGATCACACACTACTGCTGCACAGCCAGCCAAGTCACGCGTCCTACCACATGACAGTACACCACAGCTCTTTCCATGGGCTACGTGTGTCAATTTCTGGCGTAACATGACGGTATGCGGCCCATGAGACTAAATCAGCTGATTGGTAAGACAATTGGCATGGTCGCGTGTCGCAAATACTGTATTATTAGTTATACTGACCATGGTGGAATTTGGCCATAGTTAACGGATTAACGTTATCGACATGACCTATAACTTCCACTATCAGTCCCAGAGATATCCTTGTTTTTAGTCTCTTTTCTGGCCTCCTTCGAACCACTGATTTTATTTTTCATGCCATTTAAGGTGTCTGACTCTTTTCGATTAAACGTTGTTCTTAGATTTTAGAGCTTTGGAATCAAGATAAACTTGTGGACACTAGAGATCTGCTGGGCTGCAGAGGTTCGAGTCCTGAACGCTGAGTCGACTTGGCCTCATTTCACTGCATCGTGAAGGTCACGCAGTACCAAAATATAATCGTGGCGATCATTGTATCGATGTTTTTCATCTCAGACTTTCATCAACAAACATTGCGAAGAGACCACCGCATGGCACACGTGTCACCATCACCACCGTCACATGTCTTCACCGCCCACCCTTCCTCGCCTTCATGAGAGCCTGCAGGTCGCTCAGCTTCATCTTTCCCCCACCGTTGATCATCTTGACCATGCACGCGCGCTCGACCTCGTTGGCCTCGTCGTTGGTCATCAGCCGGTCCTTGACCATCTGCTGCAGCACGCCCCGCAACTGCCCGCGATCGATCGTCAGCGTGGTCAGCAGGTCGTCCACTTTCTAGTAACAACACCGTCTGAACGCAAGAAGCGAGTGCTGGGCAAAATCGTACCTTCTCCAACTGATCATCGTCCATTGGGCCCGCTTTGGAAATGGACTGCAGAGCGTTCAAGGCCGCCTTGTCTCCTTTCAGCGACTGCTGGTACTTGCCGATCACCGATGGTTGCAGAACGCTCCTAACACAGCAAATAAGGCTCCCCAGTACCATAGACAAAGTGGAACTCACCTGAATGTCACATCGGCTGCCTCCTTCATCAGCGTCTTCTGCGTTTGTTCATCATCAAAGTTCTTCGCGTCGGCCAGCTGACACTGCACGAGCACGATACGAGCCATCTCGGTGGCTGGAGGCGCCGATCCCAGAGCTTTGTATCGGTGCCATTCGACGCTGGCCGGGCCCGCTCGCATTCCCACTTCACGTGACTGCGTCTGAGGCATGTAGGGCCTGCCCCCACGGAAAGCGGGATGCCCTTCGGGAAACACCTGAGAGAATGCTCCGTCAGATTCACCCTGATACAAGCAGGACAAGGCTTTTACTTGGAAGGCACCGACGAGTTGGGCCGACTGCTGGAGATCCTTGGTCTCTTTCCGAACTTGGCTCGTCTCGTCCACCACATCCGCCGCACTGACAGTTCCGCTTTGGCGGAAACGTTTCTGCAGTTCGACCTTCTCGTTCGGAGTCAGAGCCTTCAACTTTGTGCACATGTGCTAAAAAGAGAATGTGGTTCTTACAAAGACAGGTTTCGGTGAGAGTCACTTACCTCGAGGATGATCCGCAGCATTTCGGGGGTCAAAGGGACGCCTTGACTCAGCGCTTTGAAGATTTCCATCATCTGATTCGGGCCCAGATTTTTTCCAGTGGCTTGCGCAGCGATCAGCTGTTCGACAGCCCGCGCCTTGGCCTGGTCAGCTTTTACCTAAAGAAGGGCACATATGCATTTGGTCTCTGTGATCTGCTGTCCTGCTATTACCTGCGGATCGGATCGCAATTTCAGCAGCATCAGTCGGTATGCGTTCACGTCCACTGGCTGCCCACGTTGGGAAGGAGAGGTTCCACCAGAGGGCGGTGTCTGCAGTTGCCCAGCCATCCGCAACGTTTCGGCCGTCGTCCGTTGGCTTTGCTCGCGCAGGGCGGCGGTTTGGTTCGAGGCGTGCATGGCGATGAAGAAGTTCGTGAAGAGATCGAGACAGGCCACCGTTTCCTCAGGTTTCTAGAAAGGCAGACCTGGTCGCGGACACTGACGAACAGTCGAGTTACCTACCATCGCAGTCGCTTGATTCATGACCCGGATGGCTTCAGCTGGGTTAATCGACCCACTCGCCAGCAGCTTCCGCATTCCTTCCACATCTTGCGGGCGCTTCGGCATCGATCGCATCTCGCCCACCATTTTCTGAAGCGGAAATGACATCAAATCATTGAAGCGAAGAGAAAGGTGTTGCGGTCCCCCCTTCATCGAGTTCTTACTTCGAGAATCTGTCGCAGCATTTCAGGTGTTATGTTCACACCCTTGCCCAAAGCATCGAAGATTTCGACCAGTTCCTTCGGAGACGGTGCCTGGCCGGTCTCAGCAGCCCTTGCCACCATAGCGACAGCCGCCATTCGCACTCGGTCGGCTCTGATCTGTTATTGGAAGGACCTGTAATTGGGCGCACGAACGCTCTAGATCGCGCTTACCATCGGACTCGCCCGGAGTTTCTGGATCAGGAAACGATGCGCGTTGGCATCCACCGCAACCGCCATCTGCATCGATGATCCACGTCGGCTTGGTTGAACGTACATGGCGCCAACGTTTTTCAGCAGCTCCGCCATCATCCGCTGCTCGTTCTGCAGCATCGGATCAGCACCCGAAGCGAAGAGGGCCAGCCAGAATTCGCGAGTCATTTCCAGCAGCGCCGCAGTGTTGACGTCGTCCGATTTCTGCAAAGAAAGCTGATGGCCAAAAGGAAAGGCAACCAGACTCCTCTTACCTCCTGTTTGTCGACGCGCGGGGACATTGTTCCGTCAGATTTCACCGACGCACCATCGTTGAGCAGGTTCGCCAAATCGAGCATTGTTGGGCTAGGTTTCTGCCCCATTTGCTTGTTGTATTCTTCACCGTCCCTCTTGGCCAGCTGCGCGGCTAGCACGAGTTGCTGAAACAGACTCACACAATATTTCCGACGTGATTGAGGAGGACCTGATCGTCTACCTGAATGACTTGCTGCATTTGCTCCGGCGTCAACTGCATTCCGTCTGCGATGTTTCGGTATGTTTGGTAGAGATCGTTGGCCGTCATTGGACGTTGCTGTGCAGCGGCCACGCAACCCAAGGCATCTCGCCTGGGTGGATCATCGCGCCACTGAAAGCGAATAAGCTTCAAGAATAGCAAGCCGCAGAACACAAACGAGCTCACCTTCTGATTCAACGCAGTCATGGCTTCTTTGAATTGCGCCGTTTGCATTTCTTTGGGATTCGCCGGTGTCACCGCTCCGCCTTGGGCCAAACTTGTCATGGTATCAGGACGGATGAAGTTCTTGGTCATGGTTTGTAGAACGATCACCTCCGGCCTCTTCGGGTCCACCTTGCGCATCTTCTCGATAATGTTCACCAGCAAGTTGAGCATGGCAAATTCCTCTTCGGGAGTTTGAACGCTGGGAGCAGGCACCTAAAATCAACCGATTCCGGACCAAAGCAAAATGCAAGTACGCATGTATGTTCTCACCTGTTCCGTGAAGCTGGCTTGTCCTTTCGGCAAATGGCTTCGAGCGTGCACCACGCCGCCATGGGTCAACAGATCGAAGGGATTCACTTGGATGACGAATGGCTCGGGACAGGGCGAGTTTCCAACTGGACTCGTCATTTTCTTGACGCGAGAGAGAACTTTGCGACCAAACGCATGCGACGAAAGCAGAAAGCGGAATGGCTTGTAACAAGTCAAGAGGCCGTTTGGGAGACAAACAATGTAAAGTGTCTGCAACAACTTTCATCCATGATGTTGGGGACAAGCTGCTGACTGTGGCATGGGCAGCCTAAATCTTGTATTGTGAGTACATATCAAATCAAATATTGGTGAATTGAAGTAGATCATTTGAGTATTGAGCAATCCACAGCGAAACCGTCCAATTTTTATCTTGCGTCGCTGAAGACAGCGCAACGCAAAGCCTCCAAATGGGCTCACATCCCTCGAGACCTAGGGGTACCCGCTGATGGCATGGTGGATGCGCGTCGGCTAAACACGATGTCTGATCGTGAGCATTACAGTATGTTCTGTTTGAGGAAGGGTGCTGATGCATATACCCATGCTCTTTGGGAAAACTAAGCACAGACACAGAGCAGTTGTAGGCACCCAGAGACGCGTATTACTGATCAAAAAATACAGTGCTATGATCGGTTATGGCAAGGAATGACCGAAGAACCGTGTAAGTCATATATGGCCCGCATTGCCCAATTTTGTGTGTCTCGGCAAGATCTGTAGAAATCTTTTTGTCACGTCGTGATGAGATCATTAGTAAACCCTGATAGGAAGATATCAAGAACTGGTCAAGGCATGCTAGGATTTGGGCAAGTCTTATCGAGACAACAACCAGTCATGGCAAGACCAAACTTGCCAAGATTTGACCAGAAAGGCCAGAAAAATCCTGAACAGACAGCGAAAAATGTTGTGCATGAAACTCTCATCCCAACAAACCAGATCCAGAGGGCGCCACAGGCAGAATGGCTACCATCCAGTGATGGCTCCTTCCTCAGATACTTATCCTCGAAAATGACCGTGAAATGTTTGCAAAGCGAATACAAAACGGCATGGGTCTAAACGTGAGAGTGGACGGAAGGAGGCACTGCTGGCCAGTAACAATCGATGGGCGAGTTTAATTTTAACAGACATATCCGACGATCGGGAAGCTATCGACCCAGGCGTACGCTGGACATTCAGCTGGGCATAACTGCCAATTGGGGGGGGGGGGGCGCCTGTGTTTACAAACGTTCACTGTGCGTGCTATGAGTGAGCAGCGTTGCAACGCGAAGTACTGAAAACTCTGCAAATGCTCATTTCGAGGCAAGAATTGGATATGAATGCGAAGACATTGTGAACGAATGGCGTCAAGTGGTGCAAGTTATCGATCGACTATTCTTCTGGGTGTTCTTGACGGCTACTGTGAGAGTGACTTTGATCTAGACTTATCTTAGTGCCCCTCATTCATAACAATATGGAGACTGGAATTGGGTGAGAAACTGTACGGAACTCGATAATTCGGGACACGATATTGATGGCTCAGTTTGTGCTGCTATATGCTCTCTTATCACGTAAGAATTTTTGACGTGTACTATAGGTATGTGCTACCGGCAATTCTTGAATTTTTTATCCAAAATGTGGGGTGGCATGAATTAAACCTTATTGTTAGATGCGTGAAACCGAGGAGCTAGAGAAAGGGTCGCCCTGGCCGCGGCGGTTATGGTTCTCCAAATCAGTGTCATTCCAAGAGACAGTGTAAAGGCAGACAGCACACTTGGGTCCGACTGCCCCCACATATACATGACCCGTTCAGTAGTCAGTTGCTCGCTGTTGCGTCGCCTAGCTGCCCGCGATATAGCAATGTCCCGAACTGGAGAGAAGACTGAAAAGACGTTAGGCGACTGGGCTAAGCGGGCGAATGTACCAGAAGCCGAGCTGAATCGTGTCGGGTTGGAGCGTCGTCAGCCAGGGATCCGAGAGGGGCGACCACTGCAGAAGGTGCCTGACTGGATATTAGACAACGATTTCGCTGGTCTGACGGCGCTGCTGCCGAACGAGGACATGGAACGTTTGGAGAAAGAAATCAAAAGTGCCATAGCCGAAATCGAAAAATCGCCCAGTCCAACGGCTCAAGCTGATAGAATGAGCGAAGAATTCGCCAACTTCTGGACTGAATGCGTCAAGCTACCGATGCCTCCCATCGACGGCAAGCAGCAATCGGTCAGTCCAGTTGGGTTTTCTGAATAGGAAAATATGGCAGCACAGCTCGTTCAATGTGATCAGAGTTTTAGGGCAAGCAAAAGAAGTGACGCGGGAACGATCGGAGCAGAGAGAATGCGCTTCAGAGAAGGTGATATGCCTGTGATTCGCCTGTACGATTACTAATGTGGTGACGATGTAATGATGTGGTGGATCCTTTTGTTAAATGGAACGAAAAATGACACTGATCGTACGGGCAGCCTAGAATACGCAACTGTCAAATTTGGCGGTCGAGTTACACGCAAAGATAGCCGGTCATCATTCTAAGTAATCTGCCAGAAACAGGGAGACATATCATGGCGCAATGCGTGTCGCATGAAGTCATGGGATTGCCAGCAGACCACTAGGCTTGTGCTCCCGCCAGGTTCGTGGCCAGCAATCAGTGTGATTTGGTGGAGCGCATTTTATGACCAGTCCCACCTGTCGCACAGAAGACGAAGCACTCACAAAAAGCTGGCATGAACATTCTAGGGGCCACTGATCGGCGATCATTGCTCTTTGCCATTGCTCGATGACACCTTCAGACAAGGATAGCCCTCGCAATGTAACCAGCGCACCCAGGCGGCGGGAGATAGCCGAGACCGAAGTCTCTGGGCAAAAACTCCGACTGCAGGAAGGCAAGTCACAGCCATCAATTACTATCGAAGTCCCAGCCATCGATTAGTATCGATTACTCCCAACGCCTGGGATGCTGGTTACATTCCTCCTACCGTTGGAAAAATGGCGTCCCCGCCATTCTCCAACTGGGAAAACCAGCTTCAGTGATAGTGCCTTATCAGAGCTGTGCACAAAATGGACAGCACAAAATAGTGGATGATTTATCTGCGACTGGGCCTCGGTTTGGCGCCCTCAGTGCCACTATGACCATGTTGATTGTAAGTCACCAGCCTCGTGGCCTGGTGGGTTAGGCGTCTGCCTCTCACGCCAGGTGCGCAGTTACGGGCGAGTGTTCGACTCGCGGGCCAGTAAATCATTTCGTGTAAAATGTATTGTATTGTATTGTATTGTATGACTTCGACTGCGAAGCACAGATCGTGCACTGATAAAGATGTGTCCCTTCACCCTCGAGTGCGCATAAGCGTTTAGTGATGTGGTAAAACATGAACATGAACATGAACATGAAGTCACTACGATTAGGGACATCTTTGTAGCGTTGTGACTTCTGACGCTTGAGGGCGCCTACAGTAGCATTCTCGGAGGGCTGGCTCGGTAGGGAGAAAGTAGGGCAGTATTAGGCCCCTGAGTGAGATCGGGGTTCTCCCTCGCTTCCGCTCGCTCGCTCCGACTCCAGCTAGTTGTTCTGAATTCTGGGGGGAGGTCACCCTTCGGATTTGGCCATCCCATTTTGCAGAAGTGTGGCGGGCTGGGTGCAAGGGGCTTCGATAAGTCCACTCTGAAGGGACCTCTATGGTTGTGGTTCTCTCTGGTTTTTATCGGAAGAGTCAAGGAGTTGACTCGAGGGTACTCGGACTGTCTTCGGATTCGTCTGTGGGTGAGACGTGTGCTCGTAAAGGATCCTTTGGTGCTGCTATTGCTCGTTACTGCGAAAGTGGAGCTGTTCGCCAGTGGGCATCTTAGGATCGGGTGCATTGGCCCCGTGCCAGGCGAACTAGTGCATTATTACACAGAGCAATTGCAAGCACCCCAAGGAGGCACGGCATACACGCCTGAGGGGTTGTTGTAGGAGTCGGGGTCTCAGAGATAGATACTCTGCAGGATCAGGCTTGGCTGTAGAAGACATTCCGCTCGCTTGTAAGATCAGGCAAAACCCGCCGTCACGTGCGAGTGGAATACCATAAGTCACAAGAATACAAAACCATCCTTTCACAACTCCTCTACTTCAGCGAGTCGCTTGTCGTTGATAGTTTGCCCATTCGCCTCATCAAGCGCTTATTTGGGTGATGGTGGTGGTGGATCTTTCGAGATTAACGGATTAACGTTATCGACATGACCTATAACTTCCACTATCAGTCCCAGAGATATCCTTGTTTTTAGTCTCTTTTCTGGCCTCCTTCGAACCACTGATTTTATTTTTCATGCGATTTAAGGTGTCTGACTCTTTTCGATTAAACGTTGTTCTTAGATTTTAGAGCTTTGGAATCAAGATAAACTTGTGGACACTAGAGATCTGCTGGGCTGCAGAGGTTCGAGTCCTGAACGCTGAGTCGACTTGGCCTCATTTCACTGCATCGTGAAGGTCACGCAGTACCAAAATATAATCGTAGCGATCATTGTATCGATGTTTTTCATCTCAGACTTTCATCAACAAACATTGCGAAGAGACCACCGCATGGCACACGTGTCACCATCACCACCGTCACATGTCTTCACCGCCCACCCTTCCTCGCCTTCATGAGAGCCTGCAGGTCGCTCAGCTTCATCTTTCCCCCGCCGTTGATCATCTTGACCATGCACGCGCGCTCGACCTCGTTGGCCTCGTCGTTGGTCATCAGCCGGTCCTTGACCATCTGCTGCAGCACGCCCCGCAACTGCCCGCGATCGATCGTCAGCGTGGTCAGCAGGTCGTTGACTTTCTAGTAACAATACCGTCTGAACGCAAGAAGCGAGTGCTGGGCAAAATCGTACCTTCTCCAACTGATCATCGTCCATCGGGCCCGCTTTGGAAATGGACTGCAGAGCGTTCAAGGCCGCCTTGTCTCCTTTCAGCGACTGCTGGTACTTGCCGATCACCGATGGTTGCAGAACGCTCCTAACACAGCAAATAAGGCTCCCCAGTACCATAGACAAAGTGGAACTCACCTGAATGTCACATCGGCTGCCTCCTTCATCAGCGTCTTCTGCGTTTGTTCATCATCAAAGTTCTTCGCGTCGGCCAGCTGACACTGCACGAGCACGATACGAGCCATCTCGGTGGCTGGAGGCGCCGATCCCAGAGCTTTGTATCGGTGCCATTCGACGCTGGCCGGGCCCGCTCGCATTCCCACTTCACGTGACTGCGTCTGAGGCATGTAGGGCCTGCCCCCACGGAAAGCGGGATGCCCTTCGGGAAACACCTGAGAGAATGCTCCGTCAGATTCACCCTGATACAAGCAGGACAAGGCTTTTACTTGGAAGGCACCGACGAGTTGGGCCGACTGCTGGAGATCCTTGGTCTCTTTCCGAACTTGGCTCGTCTCGTCCACCACATCCGCCGCACTGACAGTTCCGCTTTGGCGGAAACGTTTCTGCAGTTCGACCTTCTCGTTCGGAGTCAGAGCCTTCAACTTTGTGCACATGTGCTAAAAAGAGAATGTGGTTCTTACAAAGACAGGTTTCGGTGAGAGTCACTTACCTCGAGGATGATCCGCAGCATTTCGGGGGTCAAAGGGACGCCTTGACTCAGCGCTTTGAAGATTTCCATCATCTGATTCGGGCCCAGATTTTTTCCAGTGGCTTGCGCAGCGATCAGCTGTTCGACAGCCCGCGCCTTGGCCTGGTCAGCTTTTACCTAAAGAAGGGCACATATGCATTTGGTCTCTGTGATCTGCTGTCCTGCTATTACCTGCGGATCGGATCGCAATTTCAGCAGCATCAGTCGGTATGCGTTCACGTCCACTGGCTGCCCACGTTGGGAAGGAGAGGTTCCACCAGAGGGCGGTGTCTGCAGTTGCCCAGCCATCCGCAACGTTTCGGCCGTCGTCCGTTGGCTTTGCTCGCGCAGGGCGGCGGTTTGGTTCGAGGCGTGCATGGCGATGAAGAAGTTCGTGAAGAGATCGAGACAGGCCACCGTTTCCTCAGGTTTCTAGAAAGGCAGACCTGGTCGCGGACACTGACGAACAGTCGAGTTACCTACCATCGCAGTCGCTTGATTCATGACCCGGATGGCTTCAGCTGGGTTAATCGACCCACTCGCCAGCAGCTTCCGCATTCCTTCCACATCTTGCGGGCGCTTCGGCATCGATCGCATCTCGCCCACCATTTTCTGAAGCGGAAATGACATCAAATCATTGAAGCGAAGAGAAAGGTGTTGCGGTCCCCCCTTCATCGAGTTCTTACTTCGAGAATCTGTCGCAGCATTTCAGGTGTTATGTTCACACCCTTGCCCAAAGCATCGAAGATTTCGACCAGTTCCTTCGGAGACGGTGCCTGGCCGGTCTCAGCAGCCCTTGCCACCATAGCGACAGCCGCCATTCGCACTCGGTCGGCTCTGATCTGTTATTGGAAGGACCTGTAATTGGGCGCACGAACGCTCTAGATCGCGCTTACCATCGGACTCGCCCGGAGTTTCTGGATCAGGAAACGATGCGCGTTGGCATCCACCGCAACCGCCATCTGCATCGATGATCCACGTCGGCTTGGTTGAACGTACATGGCGCCAACGTTTTTCAGCAGCTCCGCCATCATCCGCTGCTCGTTCTGCAGCATCGGATCAGCACCCGAAGCGAAGAGGGCCAGCCAGAATTCGCGAGTCATTTCCAGCAGCGCCGCAGTGTTGACGTCGTCCGATTTCTGCAAAGAAAGCTGATGGCCAAAAGGAAAGGCAACCAGACTCCTCTTACCTCCTGTTTGTCGACGCGCGGGGACATTGTTCCGTCAGATTTCACCGACGCACCATCGTTGAGCAGGTTCGCCAAATCGAGCATTGTTGGGCTAGGTTTCTGCCCCATTTGCTTGTTGTATTCTTCACCGTCCCTCTTGGCCAGCTGCGCGGCTAGCACGAGTTGCTGAAACAGACTCACACAATATTTCCGACGTGATTGAGGAGGACCTGATCGTCTACCTGAATGACTTGCTGCATTTGCTCCGGCGTCAACTGCATTCCGTCTGCGATGTTTCGGTATGTTTGGTAGAGATCGTTGGCCGTCATTGGACGTTGCTGTGCAGCGGCCACGCAACCCAAGGCATCTCGCCTGGGTGGATCATCGCGCCACTGAAAGCGAATAAGCTTCAAGAATAGCAAGCCGCAGAACACAAACGAGCTCACCTTCTGATTCAACGCAGTCATGGCTTCTTTGAATTGCGCCGTTTGCATTTCTTTGGGATTCGCCGGTGTCACCGCTCCGCCTTGGGCCAAACTTGTCATGGTATCAGGACGGATGAAGTTCTTGGTCATGGTTTGTAGAACGATCACCTCCGGCCTCTTCGGGTCCACCTTGCGCATCTTCTCGATAATGTTCACCAGCAAGTTGAGCATGGCAAATTCCTCTTCGGGAGTTTGAACGCTGGGAGCAGGCACCTAAAATCAACCGATTCCGGACCAAAGCAAAATGCAAGTACGCATGTATGTTCTCACCTGTTCCGTGAAGCTGGCTTGTCCTTTCGGCAAATGGCTTCGAGCGTGCACCACGCCGCCATGGGTCAACAGATCGAAGGGATTCACTTGGATGACGAATGGCTCGGGACAGGGCGAGTTTCCAACTGGACTCGTCATTTTCTTGACGCGAGAGAGAACTTTGCGACCAAACGCATGCGACGAAAGCAGAAAGCGGAATGGCTTGTAACAAGTCAAGAGGCCGTTTGGGAGACAAACAATGTAAAGTGTCTGCAACAACTTTCATCCATGATGTTGGGGACAAGCTGCTGACTGTGGCATGGGCAGCCTAAATCTTGTATTGTGAGTACATATCAAATCAAATATTGGTGAATTGAAGTAGATCATTTGAGTATTGAGCAATCCACAGCGAAACCGTCCAATTTTTATCTTGCGTCGCTGAAGACAGCGCAACGCAAAGCCTCCAAATGGGCTCACATCCCTCGAGACCTAGGGGTACCCGCTGATGGCATGGTGGATGCGCGTCGGCTAAACACGATGTCTGATCGTGAGCATTACAGTATGTTCTGTTTGAGGAAGGGTGCTGATGCATATACCCATGCTCTTTGGGAAAACTAAGCACAGACACAGAGCAGTTGTAGGCACCCAGAGACGCGTATTACTGATCAAAAAATACAGTGCTATGATCGGTTATGGCAAGGAATGACCGAAGAACCGTGTAAGTCATATATGGCCCGCATTGCCCAATTTTGTGTGTCTCGGCAAGATCTGTAGAAATCTTTTTGTCACGTCGTGATGAGATCATTAGTAAACCCTGATAGGAAGATATCAAGAACTGGTCAAGGCATGCTAGGATTTGGGCAAGTCTTATCGAGACAACAACCAGTCATGGCAAGACCAAACTTGCCAAGATTTGACCAGAAAGGCCAGAAAAATCCTGAACAGACAGCGAAAAATGTTGTGCATGAAACTCTCATCCCAACAAACCAGATCCAGAGGGCGCCACAGGCAGAATGGCTACCATCCAGTGATGGCTCCTTCCTCAGATACTTATCCTCGAAAATGACCGTGAAATGTTTGCAAAGCGAATACAAAACGGCATGGGTCTAAACGTGAGAGTGGACGGAAGGAGGCACTGCTGGCCAGTAACAATCGATGGGCGAGTTTAATTTTAACAGACATATCCGACGATCGGGAAGCTATCGACCCAGGCGTACGCTGGACATTCAGCTGGGCATAACTGCCAATTGGGGGGGGGGGGGGGGGCGCCTGTGTTTACAAACGTTCACTGTGCGTGCTATGAGTGAGCAGCGTTGCAACGCGAAGTACTGAAAACTCTGCAAATGCTCATTTCGAGGCAAGAATTGGATATGAATGCGAAGACATTGTGAACGAATGGCGTCAAGTGGTGCAAGTTATCGATCGACTATTCTTCTGGGTGTTCTTGACGGCTACTGTGAGAGTGACTTTGATCTAGACTTATCTTAGTGCCCCTCATTCATAACAATATGGAGACTGGAATTGGGTGAGAAACTGTACGGAACTCGATAATTCGGGACACGATATTGATGGCTCAGTTTGTGCTGCTATATGCTCTCTTATCACGTAAGAATTTTTGACGTGTACTATAGGTATGTGCTACCGGCAATTCTTGAATTTTTTATCCAAAATGTGGGGTGGCATGAATTAAACCTTATTGTTAGATGCGTGAAACCGAGGAGCTAGAGAAAGGGTCGCCCTGGCCGCGGCGGTTATGGTTCTCCAAATCAGTGTCATTCCAAGAGACAGTGTAAAGGCAGACAGCACACTTGGGTCCGACTGCCCCCACATATACATGACCCGTTCAGTAGTCAGTTGCTCGCTGTTGCGTCGCCTAGCTGCCCGCGATATAGCAATGTCCCGAACTGGAGAGAAGACTGAAAAGACGTTAGGCGACTGGGCTAAGCGGGCGAATGTACCAGAAGCCGAGCTGAATCGTGTCGGGTTGGAGCGTCGTCAGCCAGGGATCCGAGAGGGGCGACCACTGCAGAAGGTGCCTGACTGGATATTAGACAACGATTTCGCTGGTCTGACGGCGCTGCTGCCGAACGAGGACATGGAACGTTTGGAGAAAGAAATCAAAAGTGCCATAGCCGAAATCGAAAGAAATCGCCCAGTCCAACGGCTCAAGCTGATAGAATGAGCGAAGAATTCGCCAACTTCTGGACTGAATGCGTCAAGCTACCGAAAAGTGCCATAGAGGAGGGGAATGGGTGTAGTTGGGTTTTCTGAATAGGAAAATATGGCAGCACAGCTCGTTCAATGTGATCAGAGTTTTAGGGCAAGCAAAAGAAGTGACGCGGGAACGATCGGAGCAGAGAGAATGCGCTTCAGAGAAGGTGATATGCCTGTGATTCGCCCGTACGATTACTAATGTGGTGACGATGTAATGATGTGGTGGATCCTTTTGTTAAATGGAACGAAAAATGACACTGATCGTACGGGCAGCCTAGAATACGCAACTGTCAAATTTGGCGGTCGAGTTACACGCCAAGATAGCCGGTCATCATTCTAAGTAATCTGCCAGAAACAGGGAGACATATCATGGCGCAATGCGTGTCGCATGAAGTCATGGGATTGCCAGCAGACCACTAGGCTTGTGCTCCCACCAGGTTCGTGGCCAGCAATCAGTGTGATTTGGTGGAGCGCATTTTATGACCAGTCCCACCTGTCGCACAGAAGACGAAGCACTCACAAAAAGCTGGCATGAACATTCTAGGGGCCACTGATCGACGATCATTGCTCTTTGCCATTGCTCGATGACACCTTCAGACAAGGATAGCCCTCGCAATGTAACCAGCGCACCCAGGCGGCGGGAGATAGCCGAGACCGAAGTCTCTGGGCAAAAACTCCGACTGCAGGAAGGCAAGTCACAGCCATCAATTACTATCGAAGTCCCAGCCATCGATTAGTATCGATTACTCCCAACGCCTGGGATGCTGGTTACATTCCTCCCACCGTTGGTAAAATGGCGTCCCCGCCATTCTCCAACTGGGAAAACCAGCTTCAGTGATAGTGCCTTATCAGAGCTGTGCACAAAATGGACAGCACAAAATAGTGGATGATTTATCTGCGACTGGGCCTCGGTTTGGCGCCCTCAGTGCCACTATGACCATGTTGATTGTAAGTCACCGGCCTCGTGGCCTGGTGGGTTAGGCGTCTGCCTCTCACGCCAGGTGCGCAGTTACGGGCGAGTGTTCGACTCGCGGGCCGGTAAATCATTTCATGTAAAATGTGTTCCTTCACCCTCGAGTGCGCATAAGCGTTTGGTGATGTGGTAAAACATGAACATGAACATGAACATGAAGTCACCACGATTAGGGACATCTTTGTAGCGTTGTGACTTTTGACGCTTGAGGGCGCCTACAGTAGCATTCTCGGAGGGCTGGCTCGGTAGGGAGAAACCAGGGCAGTATTAGGCCCCTGAGTGAGATCGGGGTTCTCCCTCGCTTCCGCTCGCTCGCTCCGACTCCAGCTAGTTGTTCTGAATTCTGGGGATTTGGATCCTTTGGATTTGGCCATCCCATTTTGCAGAAGTGTGGCGGGCTGGGTGCAAGGGGCTTCGATAAGTCCACTCTGAAGGGACCTCTATGGTTGTGGTTCTCTCTGGTTTTTATCGGAAGAGTCCAGGAGTTGACTCGAGGGTACTCGGATTGTCTTCGGATTCGTCTGTGGGTGAGACGTGTGCTCGTAAAGGATCCTTTGGGCTGCTATTGCTCGTTACTGCGAAAGTGGAGCTGTTCGCCAGTGGGCATCTTAGGATCGGGTGCATTGGCCCCGTGCCAGGCGAACTAGTGCATTATTACACAGAGCAATTGCAAGCACCCCAAGGAGGCACGGCATACACGCCTGAGGGGTTGTTGTAGGAATCGGGGTCTCAGAGATAGATACTCTGCAGGATCAGGCTTGGCTGTAGAAGACATTCCGCTCGCTTGTAAGATCAGGCAAAACCCGCCGTCACGTGCGAGTGGAATACCATAAGTCACAAGAATACAAAACCATCCTTTCACAACTCCTCTACTTCAGCGAGTCGCTTGTCGTTGATAGTTTGCCCATTCGCCTCATCAAGCGCTTATTTGGGTGATGGTGGTGGTGGATCTTTCGAGATTAAAGCCCGGTCAGACCACTGCACCCGCGCCGGCAAGAAAATTCACTAAGAAACACAAATAGATCTAAACTGCAAGTTCATACCAAGGTCTGGGGGACAATTCTGGGGGGGGGGGGGCGGGGCGGGGCGAGACTTTCAAATGAACACCATCCCAGGCCCACCATTAAATGAACACCACTCTGGGCCCACCATTACATGGCTGACACGTAACAGCTTGCCAATCTGTTACACTCGATCAAGATCATCAAGCTTTGCCCATACTCTTATTCCGCGTGTACGCACTTATGTGAACCAGCAGATCTTCTATTTATTTATTTATTTTTTCGACCCATCCAGGGGAGGGTCGAATTTTGGCCGTTTTCCCGCGAGCTTGGAGGTTGTTAGTTGACCCTATCTTGTCATCGACAAGGGTTAATCCGTGATGCAAGCCGGGCAAGAGCGCGTGTTAGTCGCAACTCCGCGATGTCTCGGGTTACCCCGTGCGGCAACCATACCCAGCCCGTGCCCCGTGAGGGAGCCCGGACTCGAGAGCCTCCCGCCGCATAAGGCCTCTCCTCGTTTAACGACCCCGGAGGGATGAAGGGTGAGTCGCCCACCGCCAGGCGTGCAAGGCGCATAGAGAACTTCACCTAGTTCTAAGACGGCCAGAGTTGAACTCACGACCTGCCAAGAAAACTGTGACGGACGCCTTTCACCGCTACACCACCGAGTGGGAGGCAGACCTTCTATGCCTTACCCATCTTCACATGACTATTTGTGTGGGATCCACCATTTTAAGTCATATTGCATAGGCGTAGCTTTTCGACGCAAAACTCGCCGAGTTACGGCAACTTACCTTTTCCATCGCATCGATGCCTAACTGTTTGTACTGCTCGACTAAAAGTGACATCACGCCAGCTAATGTCAGCCGAAGAATGATTATTTATAGTTGGTCTTTCATCTTTGCTTACCCCTTTCTGTTTGAATAACCTCGGCATCGTGGAATGCTGTCTCGGCATTGGAAAGTTGACCCCTAACTTTCGAGGAAGGCCTAACATTAAGTCACGGCGGTTGGTTCAGATGACAGAAAACATTTCTAAGTCAGCCTATACACGTAAGTGCAGTAACTGATAAGGGCTATATAATGTTGAACCAAAGCCAAACCATGAAACTATATGATCGTAATAAATTGCAATAATGCTGCAATAAAATTATGAACGGAAACTTCCGTGCAATCAGAAGATAACACGTCGTGGTGGTCAGTGACTCAAAGGGCACCACATACAGCGCATCCCACCTGAGCAGCTGGCTAACTTCTCGTAATCGCATTTACGGCTTCAAAATTACTGGAAGCAGCACATTGACATGTCGAGCAACTAAAAACCCAGTCGTGAT
Organism: Mesodorylaimus sp. YZB2_4; assembly: GCA_030248295.1. Lineage (NCBI taxonomy): Eukaryota > Metazoa > Nematoda > Enoplea > Dorylaimida > Dorylaimidae > Mesodorylaimus > Mesodorylaimus sp. YZB2_4. The sequence goes on along the minus strand of JASANH010000873.1, from coordinate 285,092 downwards.
CATTTAATTAGTCCTGCAGTTCACTAGTAGAGGCCCAGTTACATGTGGCATAGGCTGAGTAATGACATATTTTCCGAGCCCGGCCTCCGTGAAATCAGGCTGGTCTCAGTCACTATCATCCCCACCCTTATCATAGCTTACACTATTTCTATACAAGATGATATATTGGACGGCGTGTACAAGGGCGCTTTTTCCAACCGCTTTGTTGGTTGCGAAACTGCTTTCTCTACGGGACTGATATGAAATATGATAAGGACATAACAACTGCCACGCCAACGCTCTATATCATTCGATAGTTCGCCTGGCTACCAGTGCCTCGCTGGCCCTGACTGTGATAATGTCACCAACCTGAAGCACTGATTGCTAGCCGAGTCGCTTATAAGCAACGACACGAGTGGCACATCCAATTGTCATTATTCCCAGCCTGCTAAAAGCACTCCTTGTCGTAAATATCAGGGGATATTTCATGGCTCATAAAGCCAGAGTCGACATCGTCTACGGATTGGTCGATGTCTATCATCGGGTTAAGCGCTATACGGCTGTGACCCAAAATGGCTCGGCAACGAATGGGACGAATGACACAACCAATGATAATCATGATGGTGACGAGTGAGTGACAGTCTGAGTGCCATATGCTGGAATTTTATTTTGGATCTGTCTTCCTTGCAGATGCAAGAAGGCTATCGAAGTCAAAGAAGCATTACTGTTTTACTACATGCTTCTCCCTGCGGTATGTTGATCAATTTCTAACCTTCCCCTTTGATTACACGTGATCTATTTTTAACATTAGGGTCTCATTATATTCATATTATCATTGCTTAGACCGAGGACAGCGTGGAAGAGAAAAGTCTGGAATGGCAGACCCAGTATGCCATGGTGAGAACAGACCCGTGGTGTGTACACCAGGCCCAGGTCTTAACGTTGCCCGGCCCACTTTCAGCCCAGTCAACTGTTTGGAGGAGAAAACCGACAGATTGTCCTACGTGGCTGCTTTCGGGCTGATTACGTGGATGTTATACGACAGCCTATTTGGAAATGATGCTTTTGGTTGGAAACACGACGTGTACTTTGAAAGTAGGTAGCTCGTGTCCTCTAGATAGCACTATTTTAGCACACTTGAAGCACACCATTCGAAGTAAGCTAATCGAGTCCTCCCAATGCTCTTACGTTTAGGATATTCATAATTCCTAAAATGCAAAGTTTGCGCAACTTTCTACCAAGACAGTAAACACTATTATCAATGCCCTCTGCTCTGTCTCTATGACAACCACAAAATACTTCGAGCACGCCCTATAGTGCCATATGTTTTTAGATTTTCTTCTTCTCGGATCTGCATTTCTAATCGGCATTCTGTGTTACCCAATATTTGGCGTCCTCTATGCAAAGCACTGGCTCGGTTACGTGGTGGGGTCTCTGTACACATGGACTATCTCGGTCATTTACATATTGGTTAACTTCCCATGCGAAAATTATGACGGGGTGAGTGATGCACTCAATTGAACTGTATTAGCGGCCAGTTCAGTTTTTACTTTGCCTGAAAGAGCTGATACACGCTCAAATACCCCAGGTTCCTGAAAGATCAAACGAGCCGTTTATAGATCCTTCCTCTTTCAGGTTCATCAAGCTCTTGGACTCTTATGGGCTCTGCCCCCAGCCATATCATTACTATATTTATCTTTCAATATGCCCTGGCGAGCTTTCAAATGCTATTGGGAATGGAAGCATAAAAAGAAGCGCGAAGAATACGTGAGCTGAGTTCCAGAATGTACGATTACCACTTGGTTCGAGTGTACATGTATTCCAGGTCATAAGAAGCCGCGACTTGTACGAAGTGCAGCGGGTGAAACGCTTGTTCAATCCCAACTACTTGCCGTAAGTTTATTGTGCAGAAGCGAAATGTGAATGAGTAACCGGATAATTTTAGGGGTCGTGCAGAGGAGGAGAAGAAAGCACTCTCGAAGAAGTTCTATAAAAACATACCAGGTGCCCTGAGTTGAAGTGCCCTGCATGTAGGCCACAATTAATGTTGCCCTTTACAGCGTTCCGCTACTCAATCAGCATCCTGACCGCAGTTGTCGTATCGATACAGTTCATATGCATGGTAAAGTGTGGGGAGAACGGACCCTCTGCGGCTCTATCTGAAACGAATTGTTTTAAAGCTGAACTTACAATTGATCGAGAAGTACCTGAGTGCCGAAAGTTCTTTGGAATTGTGGGTCGAAGATGCGTACGAAATCGTAAAGAAGGTAGATGACACAGAAAACAATAGCACAAATGGCACAGATCAACCAACTCGAATTGCTGTGCTCATGCTAGAATTGACTTGCAGAGTACTCAAGACCATGACCCGTAAGTAGATTCTCGCGCCAGCTTAGGCCTACAGTACGCGTCATTGCACACTAACCACTGGTTCTTCTAGCTGGTATGATCACATGCTGGTGTTTGGCCTTTGTGATCACATCCCTCTCCCTCCTTGTATCGCTAAAGCGGTACCGGGCCCATCTCCTCTCGATATACAAAGGCGACTGGAGTACCATTCCCAAGTTCGATGACATGCACCCGAGGATGCTGGTGGTACACCGCTATCATTTATTACACCTTGTCTCGTGACTAGCATGGGCGCCGTTTCAGGTCAGCAGTGCCAAGTTCGCTGGTTATCAGTTGGGCTATGCCGCATGGGGTAAGACAGTCCTTTCTTCGCCACCTGAGTGTATTGATTGAAAGTTTTTATTTTAGGGTTCCTGGTACAATCAACCGTGTTCATTGGAGTGGTCGCCTTTTCAATGGCCTTTATGCTGTTGGTGATCGAATACGACATGTCTTATCTGTTGGTCAATATAGCCAAGTGGGCGGGGTAAGCGGGTGCTATCTTGTTCCTGCTGCTGGTAACCTTCGATTGCTTGCAGACCACTGTTACTGTACCTCGCTTTCATCTACGTCACCCAAATCCTTTTGTGCCATTTCTGTTTCTTGCAGAAAGACCATTATGGAGAGCGTGTGCTGGCACTTGATAACAGGTATGATGCTTACGGGGAGTAAACACAGTCAAGCATTGTTGGACTGGTGACACCATGGTGCTCACGAGAGCCAGTCTCAGAATGTGACGCCTTCTTCTGCAGAAAGTTCTTCTTCAACTTCCACTACTTTATGATATTTGGCAATGCTGGTCTGGGCGTAATGTCGAGCATACTTCGAGTATTGAAAGCTGTCATATACGGTTTGTGGGTGTTACCTCGGTTGGACATGAGTACACTGGGCAGAGAGTTTGAACAGTTCGACTCTGGTAAGTACTCTCTTACCGCCATGATTCACCTCTTAATGGCAGTTTTATTTCAGGCTTTGCTGCTTATATAGCCATGCTGACAGTGGAAAATGCTCAAACCAACCCGGTTCTGGTCGTCTTCGCAAATTTACTTCTAGATGCTCCTCCAAGAAGAAAAATGCAATGTATGCGGAAGATGACATACCCGTATGGAATGCATGAAGTGGCAAGACCAGATGCGATTACAGGTACTGTATGCCTCATACGCTAGGAATGTACGAATTGACAAAGTATGTATTTGAAGACAAACCAAACGTAAGTTGCGATCATTGTCGACGAATAAGAAGGGCTATTATTCGAAATCGTTGGTGCTTATTGATCACTTTGCACAACAATCCAAGCCTCCGACTAAAAAGGAAAGCTAAAACGAAAAAACCGGGATCGGGGCTGAATTCGAAACGAGGATCTACCATATTCCTAGACGTTGTCACCGATGCGTTAGATTTGTTTATACAAAATGTGTAAACTAGGCTAATCGATGTCTATTGTACAAGATGGGCTCTAATCGTGCTAGTTAGAGCGTGGCTATTTTGCATGCATAAAAGTGTGTATTATACTGTACGTTGGTCAAAACAGCATGCATGAGGAGGGGAAGTTCAGACGTGGTCGCTGACCTACCCCGTGAAAGTTTCAACACCACTTTAGAAATGGGATAATTCGAATCATCTCTTTTCTAAAGTGCCTTTCTAATCGTCTTGGCTGGTTGTCCTACCTTGCCGCTGCTGCACGACCTCAGGCAGGATTGGAAGTTATGATAAGAGTAGCACTCTGAGCACACACAAAGAGAAAAGCCCATAACTTTGTTTCTGCTCATTGGGTCATAACCCTTCGATTTCAAAAACAACAGCTCAAGGCAAAACATTTCAAGATATGCCTCATTTAGTTGAAGGTCACTCACCATTTTTACCATTTTACGCTCTCCTTCGAATCCAGCCTCGGGGCAGAAAAATTGAATTTGCCTCTTTTGGAGAGAAGCAAAAAACTTTTTTGGATTCACGTGAGAAACTTTTTAGTCAGGTTTTCTTTCCGTTTGCCTAATTGCCGAATCGGCTCATAGAATTATTCGGCTAATTAGACTCTCAATTTAGCGACTCATTTAAAAATTCCAGGCAATTGGGGGGAGGGGGGATGATTGGAATTGTTTACGAATGACGAGGCCTGCACGCCCCGCCTGTTTCTCCAGTACGATTCTCCTTTTATGACCATAAAAATAGAATCGTAAAATTTTGGACTTATGTAAAGAGCAAGAAAGTGGAAACATCCGCGCGCGCAAGCCTGATTGGTCGGCAGTCACTTTTTCCGTATCACGGCTATTTGCATGCGTATCTAATTGATTACAATTTACGATGGCTTCTGTTGGATGTGACGGGCTCTCCAGCACGTACAGTATACACGCGTATGATAAGTGGGTATATTTCAGTTTGCCCTCGGGCCGTTTCAGAAGTTATTTGGCGGCGCCCTGCGCACATTTGAAATGCGGGTGACTCGTGGTCATCGTTGCCTTGATGGTAACTTAATAAGAGATCGGACGGGAAGAGGAGATGGAAAGTGGGCAGTTGAAACAGGTTTCTGAGTCAACTCCTCCCCCCCATAACAGATGGCCATGGGTGAACATTGTGCAGACCAAAAACGACCATGGCACGGCCACGTTGTTTGGGCGTGTATGTGTTGCGTTTGCTGGCCAATAAAGATGGTGGACGATTCTGGCTTTGCATCTTTTTCAAATGCCTCTTAAATTGATTCTGCGCAAGTGGGCGGCGCGAACGGCAGCAGACCAGGACTGAGGCAGTCGATCATCGATGCTTCGAAACGTCCGTTCCGCTAAGACCAGTCATAAAGGGGGAGACTGAGTTGGCCAGCTCGTTTGAATTGGCCGGACTCAATCTGAACTTGCGACGGGCAATTGAAGAAAGGCAAAAAGTTGATGGCAGAAAGTTTTAAAACTTTAACTGGTCTCAATTTCAAACATTTGCACGATACGGGTTTGGTTAATTGTGGCGAGCATTCTCGAGTAAGTGGATGAAAGACAAAACGGAGCTGATGATAGAAAGTAGGCCGCTCAACCGGAGCTTTGTCCGAACCAGTCTCCGCATTGTCATAGCGCACATTGCTGGACAATAGCCCATCTTCCTTATACGATTGTGTTGATTTAATTTACTATCTCTTATTGGCCGCGAAATAAGATATCAGGGGGCGGTCGGATTTCGAGGGATTTTACCACTCAAAGCCTTCTCTGCTGCAAACCCGCCACGCAAACTGACGGACTCATTTATAGCCAAGCAGCTGTCATCAAGGCCAACCGCGACCGACAATTCGCATATTTGTCAACCGGCCGTCGTGTTCGACCGACCACACCATATTTCCATAAAAGTAAGAGGTCAGGCGAGAGCGCTACCGCTTGGGTAACACTGTTACGTAAACCCCATTATGGCCATTATATCGCTCATTTGTGTCTGCTGTGGTTGGCTCTCGCGCTCCCCTTTTTGCCAATCTACATTCGCACGCATTTGCAGATTGCGAATTGATTGTGCGCTATCATGGCATGCTGGCTCCATACGACCCTGCTCATTTCCGCCTTCCTCTCCTCATGGTCATCACAAGCGTACAGCTCAGGTGAGTAGCCTTTTTCTATACCAAATGTCTTTATTTTTATTCGGCGATTCATTTTTGGAAGTCCCTAATAAATCCTGTGAATGGGTGTTGTCAGCCTAGGAGGCCATCAGATACATTTGGTCTAATGTCACTTCTGGTATTCGAGAGTTTTGGGGGTCTGATGCACGCGAAAATGGATGCTTGAATGAACCTAATTCCAAAGATGCGTCTTTATTAAGACTTTTACTGTCTCGCTGTCTGCGAGTTAAGTGGGTCTTGTTTTCTTACACTGTTTTTTGGGGCATGGTAATTCGTAGACTGCGCAACCGAGAATTAACTGCTTCCGTAGGGGCACCATATGTTGACATTAGAAAACCGTCCATAGGGTTTTTGTCCGAATTGTAGCGAGTAACTTCATTTTTATGATGCCATTTGTCTGTGAATCGCCCATCAAACGCTCATGTCAGTCAGGAGGGTTTATTGTGACCAGAATTTGCGTTTCCAGATCTTTCATCGCCCGTGTGCGTCGAAGAGACGTCGGGCAAAGTGGTCAATGAGCAGGTGCTAGAACCAACGAAAGTAGACAAACTGGGAGATTCGCGAAAGTGCATTGCGGCCTGTCTCAGGTCCAAGGACCCACCATGTAGAGCATCCGTGTTCCAATCGGGCACTTGCAAACTGTATACTCACAGTGCGAAGACAACGCCTGGTGCACTCATTGACGCAGTGGAAGAAGGCGTATCGTATTATGAAGTCATGGACAGATGTCCGTCGGCACAAGTATTACAGGAGAAAAACCTAGGTAAGTCAATTACTCGAGTGTTTGCTTTGCTTCCGTAGAAGTAAGGCAGCAAAATCAGCGGGGCTCGACAAAGCAAAGATCTGGCTGTTCTTTCATTTGAAAATATCTAGAGCGGTAACAATCGCTTCCTTTTGACAAGCTGACTTCGACTCATTGAGAACGCGAACGGGGCGAGCGGGGAGGTTGGGCTTTGAAATGTATGCCCAGAAAAAGAGTAGTCGTTTCAATGAGTGCTAACGTGTTTGATTAATGAGCCGATCTATAAAGGGAGATAAAAGGACGGGCTTTTTCCTTTCTTTGTTCATATCATTGTCTACACCTGGTTTCACGCGCGAGGAGAATTAACTGTCCGAACGGGCTCAATGATTGAAAAACAAAGTCAAGCGAGTTGACGTATAGGCTCGCGACCAACAACGCTCGCCCTGGGAGAATAACCTAAAATGCGATGCCGAGAAGCGAAGTAATAGAACATAAAAAGTTTCCCAAGTGTCCCAATCTTTTCAATTAACACACCCAGAGATATCGCCTGAACGTACGACAGATTCGTTTTCAGGCGACATCAATCAAAATCACTTCAACGATCCAGAAGAGGCAAAACAATCGGACAATGATAACCGAGCTACGGCTGAAGGAGCGCCCGGAGAAACTGCAACTGGCTTACAATTACCACCAGGTAAATCGCACGGAGTCCCCATCACCTTCCCTCACAGAGAAACCACCGGTGGAAGCACTGCTGGTGTTTCTGCAGATGGATCGCAAAGCACTAGCACAAACTTGGCTGTCACTCTTCTGAGCACAGAAAACGGCATTGTAACACTCACTCTATTGTAGCGCAGAAAGTGAAAGTCCGATCTTTGGAACAAGGGTTGAAAGGAATGGGGCCAAGCATCCAAAATATCCTATCTAAATCAGCGGAAACCGCAAATACTATTCCAACGCCATCAGAAAATCCTGAACATTAGGCACCTGATAGCGGGGACGAGAGCTCTGGCTCTCTTAGCTCTATGCCTGGAGCAATAAATGAAAAATTGGTTTCCATAAGCACCATCCCAAAGAAAGTCCCGCTACCACGCTACTTGCCCCCATGGAAACAGGCAGCGCATCATTTCATCCTCCGGGGTGGGGTGCGCACTGTTCCTACCACTCCTGTGTCCGCTGAACTAGGGAATGGTAACCTCGCCTGCTACTTCCCTAAAACAGGCAGAAATTGTAGGCACGTCACTAGCAAATTCACCTGCAACCCCAGCCGTGGAAACCACGCAGTCATCAAGCACAAGCACACAAGCAACTCCCAATGTCACCTCTGCACCTGCCCCCGAAAACGCCTTGGTGGATGTTGTAACCACGACTGCAAAATCCGAGACTTCAGGCAGCAACTCAGAGTCGGCTCCCATTGTGGCGTCGCAGCCAGAGACGGGTTTTATTCCGTCCAAGCCCGAGGCCCAGAATTCACAATTTTTCGATGCATACGTACCGACTACACCTCGTCCCGACACCTACGTTCCTATAACCCTACCTGGGCCCGGACCTGGACCAGATACATATGCACCAAGCAGCCGAATACCGCATACAGAACGGCCAAGTGTGTGGAGCGAATGGACACCGTGGACATCCTGCGTGTGCTCGTTTGGAAGTATGTGTTGACCAGCTTTGAACTATTTTTTTGCTTTTTATATGCTGTCGTTCGGGGTGACTTTGCCTAATTCAGTCCTTCGCGGGGTTTCCCGCTCCCAGTGCCTGCAGCTGGTTAGACTCGCGCGCTAAGGTGCTTCTCGCATCAATACAGCATTGTAGTTTCAATTTATCTGCTACACGCGGCTGTGAGTCAGGCTTAAACCGGGGCATCACTCTGTTTCCAAGCTACAGCTACAAAAGCTCATGAATTTGGGACCTCCTGAGTTTCAGAGATTTTAAGCAGAATATCGCGAAAATATCGCGATCGCGAGATAAAGCTCGCTAATTTCCAGGATTTTTCTTTGAACGTAAATTTTGTACTTTCTTTGTTTTTTTAAACTGAAATATCAGGCAAACTGACCCTCTTGGCGGGGTCACTAGCCTCCAGGAGGACGTCGAAAAAGTCAATGTGTCGCCAAAGTCATCCTGGCCAGAGGTGACTGTGCCTCCCGCGAATGTTTTCAAGACAGACTTTCTGTAAGGTTCGACCAATGGGTGACATAGGTTGTCAAGCTTCAATTTTTGACCCACTATTTTTTTGTGTGAACTCGTTGCACTCATGAGTGGTGATAGTGATGCGGGAAATTCAAAGGTGCGTACTTCTGGAACTTGGTGACCGCTACTCTCTTCCCCTCCAGTGTTGCCAACTTCGCCGGAAACCGGCGATTTGTCGCCGGTTTTTGACCCTGTCGCCGGTTTTTCGCCGGTCGGGTACCTTCGCCGGTTCCGTTCGCCGGTCAGCCTCAATATCGCCGGTTTTGTCGCCGGTTCTGGAAGCTTCCCTCTCCAGCACTACAGTGTGTGAACTTTGGCATTGACCGCCAGCTTTGATGTTGACGCATTCTCTTTTTTTGTTCCAAGTACGGACATATCATTTTTTTTATTCCGTTTCGAACTTTCTGGGCAGTACGTCGTTAGATGCCCTGCAGCCCCATCACTTTAGGTTATTATACCTACTGGCTAAGTCATGCCTGAGCATTTCGTCCATTCTCTTGGATAATTTGCAAAAATACGGCTCATACAAGGTTGGAACACTTCTCAAGGGAATTTCCTATTTTTCCCGTAAAACTCAGGGAAAATGGTAGGTTCAGAGCCAAATTTAGAAGAAACTGAGAGGCTGCATTTAAAGGCTTAAAGTTTGGCGTCTTTACAATATGAAGTGGTTTTTTTTAAGGATTGGTATCGCTTCATCATTGTATCCAAATTCAAATTATTTTCCAACGGCTTCATCTGTAAATGTCATGATTAGGAGATGTAACCAGTTAAAAATTCTTCTACCAAGTCTAGGTCAGGGTAAAAATGTTTTTGGGGAAAGATCGGATTATTGTCTCAAAAACCTAGGAAAATCAGGGAAAATCATTCCCCAATAGTTTGAACCCTGAAGAAGATAAATCTGCCATCAAAAAACTCCTAGGTCGCTTTTAGGAAAATATATACGATCATAAGAGAGGTCAGAAGAGTTGGTCGTTGACGGAGACAGTTTTAAAATTTGGGAAAGAATTCATGATTACAGTGCTTGTTGAAACAGTCCTATAGGAAGTGGCAGCAGAAGGCGATTTTTGTTTTTCGCTAATGCGAAATGCACGAGTTGCTGATGTGAAGTAAAAGTATACAAAGTAGCACTGTGTTTTGATGCATTTTATGATCGCCGGTTTTCTGTCGCCGGTCACTTATTTTGTCGCCGGTTTTTCGCCGGTTTTTATCTCAGCTTTCGCCGGTCGTGTTGTTTCAGGTTGGCAACACTGTTCCCCTCTATTTTCACAATTAGAAGTCGAATTTTAACTGGGAAAACACCAATCGATGCCATTTTTGAAGCTCTCCCCGAAACTTAATGCCTGTTCCATGATCTATCTCGCAAGATTTTCAAAAATGGATTTTTTCGGAAAATCCCCCAAAGTTGGGTGCAGTTTTTCCCATATTTGGATATCAAATGTAAAGCTAAAGTATAGACGACGGGGGTCATGCTGAAAGCTAGATGGATAGGGCATATTTCAGGCTGGTAAAACCCCGCCTCCCAGTTAGCATAAACGAACAGGAGGTCTAAAAGTCGTCAATTTGGAGGGCACCTCCGACTTTGGCTCCCAATAATATCTCGAGACAGGTGAAAGGTAGAAACTTTTCGCGACAAGCATTCGATTCCTCGTGTATTTGCGAACACGCTGATTGTCGTTGATCAGGGAAGACCGAAAGATTGGCGAGTTATGGCCGATATCGCCCAAGCACTTTGGAAAAAACGTTTTTTGGATAATCCTGTGAAAATCGAGTTTGCACAAGAAATCATTGTTGCATCATTATGGGTGCATCTAATTTACACATAAAAAAGGGGGTCAAAAATTTTCACTTGGCAACCCCTGTGTCGGCCCTTATAGATTGCCTGTCTTAAAAACTGGTTGAAGGACCGTAGCTAGCTAGCTAATTTTATTGGCAATTTTTAGAATCTACATACATTCTTTCCTATTTTAAGTAAAAGCCACAGAGCGCCTATCAGCCAATCAGCAATGCGAGTAGGAAATCATGAGCGTGCCTAAAAATTAGCAAAGTCACCCAGATGACGGTACTAGTTTAATAATTTTAGTTTATCAAAAGCATACAAAATCAGTCCGCTCTTGAAACCTTTTTAACTTTTCCTTCGCATGATCCTGTATCGCTTTTCGCACTTCTCTTTTTTTCCTTCCCCGCCGCTGCTGAAAGGAGCGCCTGTGTAGTATGGCAAACCCTGAAACATTTTTCCTGTGCTATAGGTGGCACGAAATCCCGAACGCGTACGTGCGAGTCTCCTCATCCAACTTGCGCTGGAAGCAGCGACGACATCCAGCCTTGCGACTGCCCGCAACCCGCCTGGTCCACCTGGTCCCCATGGACACAATGTACTGTGACTTGGTAAGTGGCCTTGGCCATTCAACAGACCTGGCCTGTACCAAAACCATTTTTAGCGGAGGTGGCACCCAAACCCGAAGTCGCAACTGCAGCATCCAAAACTACTGTACTGGTAAGTACGCTAGTGTACTGACGAGGATCATATGACCTGGTCATTGCTTTCCAGGATCGCCTATCGAGCAACAGCCATGCGCTAACATTTCGTGCCAGACTTGGGAGACATGGCAGCCATGGGGAGGATGCTCAGTGACATGCGGGACTGGAGTGCAGCTGAGGACTCGTCACTGCACAGGAAGTGATAGCTATGGCACTGGTAAGAACTGTATCGGATCGTCGTCGGAGCAGCAGACTTGTAAATTACCACCTTGTTGCACCGAGTGGGGCCCGTGGTAAGTACAACGCTCTCCTGAAAATGTAGCTGCAATACAGCAGAGACTATGTTCAGGGAGAGCTGCACCGTAACATGCGGTACAGGATCGCAGACGAGGAGGAGGGAGTGCGGAGACCCCGCCGAAATGGGAACATTGGAACCACTGGTTATGCGAGGTATGAACGGAGAAATCATTGGCACTCATGCGCCCTCTGGAACACGAGCGAGGAGCAGAAGGTAACTCGACTACCCCCTCCCCCTTTGAGCAAGGTCTAATGAACTTATTGTTACTTTAGACAACAAGCCGCCCCTACTCCAGACGCGTACAACCCTCCAACTACCGATACTAAGGAGTGCTTTCTGGGCGACTGCCCCTTCTGGACTCCGTGGTCGCCGTTTGGTCCATGTACAGTCACTTGCGGACCCGGAAATAAGACCAGGACTCGAGAATGCAAAAATGGAAAGTCAGAGACGGATTGTCCAGGTCCAAGCAAGGAGCTGGTTCCGTGTGACGCCGGGCCCTGTCCAGAATGGGGAACGTGGGAGTCGTTCACTCCGTGCTCAGTCACATGTGGGATGGGCAATAGGACCAGGACCAGATCGTGTAAAAATGGTATTGACTGCATCGGGAACGCCACAGAAATCGTGCCCTGCCAACTTGGCCCATGCCCAGTTTGGTCAACCTGGGAAGCATGGACTCCGTGCTCAGTCACTTGTGGTATGGGAAAAAGGACTCGTATTCGGCACTGTTCAAGCGGCAAAGATAGTGAGTGCAAGGGCGAGGTGGCCGAGACGGAGCCCTGCCGGATGGGACCCTGTCCAAGTTGGTCAACATGGGAACAATGGACACCTTGTACAGTCACGTGTGGTATGGGCAAGCGAACTCGTACTCGGCATTGCAACAATGGCAAGGACAGCGAGTGCAAAGGAGAAGTGACAGTAACCGAACCATGTAACATGGGCCCTTGTCCAGTTTGGTGCGAATGGGCTTGTTGGAGCCCTTGTTCGACTACCTGCGGTCCTGGTATGCGAAAACGAAAACGCATATGTGGCGTTCCAGGGGCATGCCCGACTTCAGAAGAATGTGCTCCTCCACCAGGACCTCAGCCGACGCGCCCGCCTCCCAACTATGGTGTTCCAATCAAGCATCCGCCACCCGAATATATCACACTGCCACCACCAACTTACATCCCACCCCCGTTGCCAGCTTATGGTAGCCCCCCTCCGCAAACATACGGCAGCCCCCCGCCTCCAGCTTATGGTAATCCAGCACCAGCGTACGGCGGTGGAAGCGGATATGGATCTGGGTACGGGAGTCGATTTGGTGGCACTCGTAGAAAGAGAGAAGACATTGGCTATGTGAACGTGAGTGCGACGTGCGTGGGCGAGAAAGAGACCACGGAGTCGTGCAACCCCGGTCCTTGTGCTACATGGCAGAGCTGGCAGCCGTGGGGTCCTTGCTCAGGTACGTCATCGCCAATCCAGATTATCGAGTCAACCAACAGTTGCCCTTTCAGCGACTTGCGGTCCTGGGATACAAACTCGCAGCCGTACTTGCACAGGTGGCACGTGCGTTGGAGAATCAAAGGAGAGCAAGCCATGCAGCGAGTGCCCATGCCCAACCTGGACGGAATGGGGACCGTAAGTTGGCCATGCTCTGCACCAACAGTTGACAGTGTGGGCATTCTCTCACACTTCTTTAGGTGGTCAAGCTGCACTGTAACATGCGGCACTGGCAGCCGTATTCGAGCCCGTGAATGCCCGAGCAGCTGCCATCCAGGCAGTGGCGGATCGTACAAAGGATTTGATCGTAGCGGCGACGGCAGTGCCTATAGGTCGGGAGATGGAAGCGGCTATGTGCCAATCGGAGGCGACTGTCTGGGTGAGCCGAAGCAGACTGAGAAATGCGGAAAGCCATGCGCTCACTGGACGCCCTGGACATCGTGGAGTCCTTGTTCAGTAAGCTCTCTCTGCAGTCCCCCCTGCTTCTCCAACCCTGCCCTTTTAGGCTGACTGCGGTCATGGTCATCAGACACGAACACGCGTGTGCAGTGGTGGTTCAGAGTGTACAGGGGACGCGCTAGAGACAAAGGGCTGCGAAGGCAGCAACTGCCCCCTCACAGAGAAACCCTCGTACGGAATAAATAAGCCACCACCGATATACGGGTATGCAACACCCGCACCGTCCTACTATGGACCAGCAGCAGGATACGGTGCAAGCTACACTCGACCAGCACAGCCCCCACCAGGCTACGAATCATACGTGCCCCAGACATACGGACTAGTGCAGGAGGCCGAGTAGTGTATTCCTTCTCACCCCTGTCTTCCCCGTCTCACTCTCGTATAACCATTACTTGATGAGTGCTTAGGTGTGTCAGCTAGTGTTCGCCTCTGCGTTGCTGTAGCCTAATATAACGACACACAAAGTCCATTCGCAATCTGATTGCACATATCCTTTACAATCAATGCCAGCATCGCCTTGAAGCCCCCATAAAGCTAATTGGACCTGAGTCATCTCAAAAAAGGCACCGAGCAAAAAACTAGTCTTTGCGTAAAAGAAGAGACTAAGTGTCGTGTAGGCGCAGTGGAAGGATATGTTGTTAACGCGACATAGCAGAATATCGTTGAGGACGTGCGTCGTGTTGATCGGAAAGGCTGAGAGAGACACAACCTTTCGCCATAACACCCAAAATACAAGTGAACACCCAACCATAAACAAGGGCCTACTGCAATTCTATGCCAAAGAAAACCAGCATCTCTCCTATTATCAAAGGGTGAGGTGGATAGGTGATCTTATTGCAAGGGCAAATTGCAGGTAGCCTAACATAATGTCAATAAAGAAGAAACTGGAACAAGTGTGCTAGAAATCGCGAGTGAATCTTCGCGACACTACCCAGGCCATAAAAGGTGGTTGGAATCTCAGAAAGCATACTGTAAGCTGCTAGATTGATACACTCAAGCCTAACTCAACCCCAACAAACCTACTCTCACATACAATATCATTCTCTCACAGTCCCGCAAATTCATCGAACACGTACCAAAAATGAGCCACATTACGGCAAATCAGCAATCAATCCCACACACACAAAGACGTGTAAATTATATTGAACATCGTCGTAAATATCACGAACAAACCTTATACCTGCCTATGAGATATCATTCCATATCACACCCCAAAATATCTTTTTACCCAAAATTTCACTCTTGTAACAACCCAACACAAATCCCCAAATTTCGTACCCACATCCTAAACATGAAATAAGGCACCAAATCCTAACGCAAGCGAAACACGCACTGTGCTAAGCAGCAACGACCAAGTCAGACCGGATTATGAGAAGCCCTGTGTAGCTCACACATGTAAAATGGCCACAAAAAAACGAAGAATGCCTGAAACCGGCTGAGCGAAACTAAGGGGCTACCATGAACAACCAAATGTTAGAGAGCATCGTGCTACCAAACAAAACCGCTTTACGGCGCTACTTAACTTTTACACCAAAAGGAGACCTATTACAGCATAGCTGCCACGATAAACTACGATCCTTAATCCGATAGGTCCCCCGCCTCCGACTGGACGATTGGACGATTCCGACTAGTCGGGGATGAGGGTGTGACAGCAGCTGGCCCCTCCTCGGGCGGAGCCTCTTGCTGCGAATCAGGGATGCTACTACCTTCCAACGGGTACAAATGAGCTAACGAGCGCAAGACGGAATGCCCTGTAGGCAATACAATTTTCGAGGACCAGATTTCCTCATCGGAATCCTTCTGCAAGGACAAAACACGAGCTAGTTTCCAGGACCCACGTGAGCCTTCATTTTCAACCAAACGGACGTCTCCTACCGCTGGAACAAAAAAAAGACCGCGAGCGAGCTTGTTTTAAATGACGCTGAGATTGTTCTCTCAAGCTCAACAAATACTGGTCGCGCCACTGTTCCCAGAAACGTTCCAAATGCCTCTGACCCTACTTCCATGAGTCAAGCAACTTATCCGAAGACACCAAACCTTGCACATAATTTGGGTCCTGCGCCTCCGCCAGATCAACTACAGACATTCCAGTACCGACATTGAGCGACAATGAGCAGGAGTCAGAGCTTGACCAGAAGCGAAGTCAGAACCGACATACGTTAGCGGACGCGAATTCACTACAGCCTCGATTTGCGAAACCAGAGTCTGAAGCTGAGTGAGACTAAAGCATAGTCGACCAAAGCTCTTTCGCATACACAGCTTGACGATACATACCAAACGCTCATAGAATCCCCCGCGCCAAGGAGCCCTTTGGACGATGAAGTTCCACTTGATTGACTGATCACTGATGTAAGTCAGGACCATCTCATCGCGGATAACGCGTCTCCACACGAGGTCGAGAGCCGACTGCTCCAGCTTAAACTGCGCGGCATTATCATACCAAATGCTCTCAATCAAATTAAAGTCATAGGATTGGGTAGGTCAATCACTTCGAGTGATTTTTTATGTTTCATCTGATCACGAAGCAGGTTCGACGTGTGGTTTTTATCATAACAATGTTGAAAAATCCGTCCGTTTGTCGTCCAACGAAGAGCATTTAACAACAGTTGGTTGGCCAGGTATGACCTGGCACCTAAATTGAACTATGATGCCGTCGATCTTACAAAACTTACAAAATAGGCCCCTTCCTGCACTCAAAGAGATAACCCCAGACCATGATCAAACCACAACCATGATTAACGACCGGGACTGTGCACTGAGCGTTGCGCTTGGCCTTCACAGGACAACAAATAACCTTGATATCATTGCTGATGATAGCATGATCAATGGTCAACACGACAATTTGCAACCGCCTGAGTTACAATTTTCCCAAGCTATCGACCGCACATCAGCATCTACGCCAGCCGATGGCATGAGTAAGTACAAAAAAGACTTACGTGATGCGATTGATGCGATTTCAGGCAATGAATACTCCAGACCTGGTCATGAATCGACTAGTAACCAACCTCAGCCTTCGAATTAACGAGACCTGACAGTCAACGTGGCTAGTCAGCAACGAGTGTCACAGCGAGTGGACAACAATTGTATCGTCCAATGACTCCATTCACGCAAGCCCGACACGATTTGCGTATGGCCGAAATGGATGCAGCTATGCATCGAATGGAAGCCCAACTCGCTCAACTGGGTCATCACACTGTTCAACAGCCATCCTCATTGGCACATGACGCCTCTGGGACTGCGAATGACCATCGTGGTTACAATAACCCTAGTTTAATTTTTATCAGACAGGCCTTGAACAATCCGAATCCCGTCTGCGCTCAACAGTGGTATCCTACCCATAGCTTCAGGTCTTCAATAGTCGCTGTGGAGAGTATGCAACGATCGACTGCAATACCTATTGGTCATACTGTATTGTATGTACGCCATTCTTGGTCAACTCATTAGCCCCGGGACAGCCTGCTCAGCTTGCGGTCATGGTCATCACCTTTAACCTGTTTTGTGGGACTGAAACAGGATTAGTTGACGAACAGGAAATGCGTTTTCCCGGCTCTTTTATGAAATGAAATGGTTCCACACTGACTCTTGTCAATGCGAGCCGACGCCGTGCAGACGTTCTTGTATAGCCGGTGTAATGATGTATTGATGAATCGTGGTTCAATAGACCCGTGCAATGCGTTGACCGGGACAAGCAACAGCTGCAAGTCTGATTAGGTGATTCGAATAGTTATCAGTCGTCTTAGGTCCGCCTGACCTCTTGGCATAAGCGACCGACCAGCTGTCTAAATACCGACTGAGGCCTCATTTCACAACCACTTCTATCTAGGAGCATCGCAGTCTGTATCGATCTTCTTTTGAACAAAAGCATTCCCATAATTCTTTATGTGAAACCCTTGAACACTCGAGACGAGTGAGGCAGTTTGAAAGGTAGAGTAGCCAAGAAGTAGAATGTTAGGGGCTAAACACACCACTTTTAACATGTCATGTCGGAGTGTGATGCAGAAAGTCACATTGGGCGTACTATGCAATAGATAAAGACGGGCTCATGTACAGTAGCGCACAAAAGTATGTAGAGCAACGGGTATGCAACACCCGCACCGTCCTACTATGGACCAGCAGCAGGATACGGTGCAAGCTACACTCGACCAGCACAGCCCCCACCAGGCTACGACTCATACGTGCCCGAGACATACGGACAAGTGCAGGAGGCCGAGTAATGTATTCCTGCTCATCCCTGTCTCATTCTCCCGTAACCATTGATTGATGCGTGCTCAGGTGTGTCAGCTAGTGTGTTCGCGTCTGCGTTGCTGTAACCTTACATAATGACACACAAAGTCCGCTCACAATTTAATTGCACATATCCCTTACAATCAATGCCAGCATCGCCTTGAAGCCCCCAATAAAGCTGATTGCACCTAAGCCATCTCAAAAAAGGCACCAGCCCAAAAACTAGTATTTGCGTAAAAGGAGAGACTAAGCTCTATAAATTTTCCGTACTCGTAAAGTCTCACTGATCAAAATCTTACAGTCCAACTTTAACAAGCGTACTCCGCGCACAAACATTTGACACTACCACAAGTGAATCAAATTTACGTCTTGGAACTGCTGATCCTTGGAATTCCAGTACTCGCCGGCGAACTCCCATTTGGCAACAGCGTGAGGGGAGTCCTTCTCCGATTGCCTAAGATAAAAGAATCTGCACAATCGACCCTTTTACAAAAGAGTTAAAATCTATAGAACCTACCTGAACCACTTTGGAATGTCATTTTCCTGAACCGCTTTCAGTCGCTCACGCTGATCAGCTTCGAGCTTCTTTTTCATCTTTTCTGCATCTTCAACGTAGCCATTTTCCAAGTATCTGAAAACGGGCTTTGTACCGCATCCCTCGGAACAAACTAAGCAGCGATCAGATTGTACTTACTTTTGATCAGGGCGATAGCGACTGTCAGTTCGAGGAATACGTCCGTGTACTTCTGATTTCATTTCATTCAAGGCCATCGCGAAACGAGTCAATCCATAATAGCGTTCATGATCAGGTGGCAATGCAGCTGAAAACAAACGATTTGATAGAATGTTCTGGCACCACCGCTCAGAAAACAGCATTCTTATCTTACAGAGTCTCCAGATGCAGCGGCTCGTCGATTCAGACTCCTCGACGAGATAAAAGCTGTCGGTCCATTTCCCAAACATTGTATGCACGACTTCTCCGAACTTATTCACAATTTTAGCAATAATATTTCCACGCTGGTTGCTCGACTGCATCTAAAAGTGAACAATAATAAGTACGACGACTGCACGTTCCAAGATACGGTATCTTAGAGGCAGGCAGGGGTATCCCCTGCCTGCCTGACCGGTGCTTACCCACCTTGTCAAAGTGAACTTTGCATTTGCCCTGGTTCTCTAAACAATGTACAACCATTTCCCCGTAATGGTCGATGATAAATGGCGGTCCACTCAACAGATTGGTCAAATAGGTTGTCACTTTATTCCAAGTGTAAGTTTCATTCCATCTGGAAAAATGGACTCTGAACTCGGGTCTTTTCAATCACCGCATTGAACCCATCGAGCCTGATCCCCAACATTTAATGTACAAAAAGCTTAGCTTACTTTCGCAAATACAAGTACACCGGCGTGACTGGTCTAGCTTCAACTGAGCGACCACCGAATACGACAGTCGCCTCGGCTGACTGCCACATCTTCCAGCCGCATCCTTCAGCGTAACAAGCCGATATAGATGGGTGGTGACTGACTTGCTCAGCAATGTAACGCCAGCCGAGATTCGGGCTAAAAAACTCGAATGTTTCCCCCAAAAGTGGATTGAAGGGTTTGCGCCCGATACGGAATGTTGTCGAGCCGTAACGAGAGGCCGCAAAAGCCGCGACGAACACCTGAAAATGAAAAGAAATTTCCCAGAACTCTCAGTCCATAAAGCAAATATCGACCTTACCATGCGCATATTTGGATCCGACGAAGACACTGCTTGGTCGATCAGTTCGCTGTATTCCAATTCTTCGCATAGCACCTGAAGCAGTTCGACTTGTGATCATGTAAATTTAGCTTGAAACAAGCGTTGGTAATAAAGCCTAATACTCATTAGCGAGCACTTGGGTCACAGAAAACAAAAATCGAGACAATATTTGCTTACCTGAAGCAAGCTAAGCGGCTCCAAAGCCGTGACAGGCAACGGAAAACGGGTGAAATCTCGTCCAATAGCATTATATAGCAACTTGAACAACGACGGCGCAGGTGGCATATAGGCTGGTAGACGCTCCCGATAACGTGGCAATAGGAATGCGGCATCTACAAAATGCACGAATGAATTATACGGTCACAAAGATTAACCTCGCCTGCCTTTATGCAGCCGCTTGATTCCATCATGCGCGTCTGAAAATTCGTCCCCATTGTTCTCCGACAATGAGCTCGACTCACTAACCGCATTTTCTGCACTTTCTCGGATTTCCCCGCCATTATCACTCTCCTGAAATGTACAACAGTCAAAATATCTTACGATCAGCCTTATACCCAAGCTAACTTACAATGTCACTCGGTGTATAACTGCTCCCCAAGATTGAACCTGGAGGCGTCGGGTGCGTAACCGCCGAAGATAACGGACCGTCTCCAACGTCGTAATAGACTGTAGATGACGTACGAACCGTTGAAGGCCTCTCCAACTGCCGATCCATCACTGACGATGCCTAAAAATCAAGAGTGATAAATTGAGGTTGCAGCAGCGATTGAAACATGCGCGTAGAATCTCCCATAAAAGGAGCATTTAACCAATTGTAAAACTCATGCCAACTTTCCTACAAAGTGCAAACAATACCATCCAAGCAAGAAGGTATAAGTCCAGACCAAGCGAACAGAATCATAACATTATTGGGTGTCACTCGAAATCTCAAGAGTGCTCCACGTGACGAGCCAATTAAAAGTACCTCACACACCCATAAGGGATTTATAATTCCGGTAGGTGTCACCAAAGCGCTAGCTAAGAACGAATAGCTCGGCGAATCAGGAAGGCAAGCGTAAGTTAAATCAGCGAGATTCCTTATTAGTTGGAGACGTTGGAATAGATCCATTGAGTTATCGCTAACACGAGGCGACTATAAGCACACCCAACTCTTCTATGAAGCCACCGCTAAGCACATTACAAATACTTATCTGCTGCAGACAAGATGCAACACTCACTTTTTCATTCAGCCTCCTCGCCGGGTCCAGCATATCGCGCCGTATATTCATCGATACTGATCGATCGCAGTTCTTGTAGATGGTATTTTCCAAGTGTCTTACTGGCGACGACGCACTCGATGACACAGCGGCTGCGCTATCCACTGCTTTCTCCAGATAACTGTCGTTCCACTTCTGCTGCAATGTCCTCAGCTTCATCTGCTCCGAGTTGACCGCTCGTAGAAGAGTCCGAAATTTCTTGTGTGCTAAATTAACTGCTATCTCTAATACAGACCACCCCTGATAAGCAACGACGTTTTCCTACCTTCCTTAGCCAGTCGTAGATATTCTTCTCGTAGCCAGGTGTCTCTATGGAATAAATCGCTTTCCTCGCGACTAATTCGTTTCACAGCCGTTGTGGGCGACGCGGTGGGACTCCTTGGCAATTTTCGAACGTCCGGCGTACTCCCGGTCGTAAAACTATTGCTAGACACGGACGATGGAATTTGTAATGAAGGCTTCCCGCGAAGCGTTGGCGTTGGTGTCTGCGACTGAGAAATTAAAAGCAGTTAGGCACGACTAATTAGAATAAAATTTTGAATTTAAATGAATTTTACCTTTTGCCCCGTCTCTGCCTGGTCATTTCGACCATGGCTACGACCGCGCAACGACAATCGACCCAGTAGAGAACGAGAGCCCGCATCCTTCGGAGAGTCCGCATCGGCGTTCTATTGGGCAAAAGTCAATGCAACCACTAACTCACAGTCAACTCAGTCCCGTCAAGCCTACCGAGTGCCTTTCTGAAGCCAAATCAGCACATTTTTCCAACTGTTCGATCAAGGAGCCCAGTTCAAAAACCAACATGCTCGCTTCATTGCATTCTGAAATAATTGGGCATTCACTCAAATTCAAATTACCTGCCGCCTTAAACAAATGCCTCGATCCTTGCTATCCATTTTCTCTGACTCCAATAACCATTCAACCACACGCCTTTTAGATGTCTCGCTATCCACATCATCCAGAGCAGTTACGTCAATTCGCGTCGCCGGAATACCTGAAACAACTTTCGACTGCATTCCTTCGAAATAAAACACGAAACTGTTGTTACCTGGAAAGCATTCGGTCAGGGGCGACCTCGGGGTATTCGGCTCCCCGACTACTTGCTCGCCAGAAAACTGGTCCTGACGATAAAGCCGATGCACACGCAGTGATTCCACCCATGCGTCAAATACGTCTCCGCTGATCTAAATGGCAAAAAAGCTATGAGATCACTTGCTAGGATAGTGCATAAAGATACCCCACAGATTTCACACTCTTGCCCAGACCCAACGGTCAGAGAGAGATTGCGTGACATAGAAAAGGGGCAACAAAAGGCTCGTTCATTACTTTAAATCGATGCAGTTCGTTTTTGTCGTCCGTATTGATAAGAAGAATTCGGTCGGCTTTCCGATAGGAGACCACACTGTGGGCCAAATCGATTTTTCTCCATATCCGTCCCTTTTCAACCTGAATAGAATTCATGAGAATTGTAACTCACTCACGAAAAGCTCTAATCAATTCATCAATCCTTACTTCTTTTTTGCTTCGATAAATAAAGAGAAATCCGTCTTTTACGACGCAGTATCTCTAAAAAACAAAAAAATGCACTCAAAAAAATAAAGCCACCCAGTCGATTAAGGACTCATTCAAGCGTTTTACCCCGCTCTTTCCGAACATTTTCCGTTGTAACTGCATGTTACCCGCGAATGGAGGGGGTCTATTCGGATGCCGTTCACCCACTTGCAATCCTCGCATCAGCTCGAATTGCGTTGAACGACGATCGAAACGGCGTCGGTCGTTCAGCTTTTCTGCCTTTCCGCCATTACTGCCTGCAAACGAAGAAGATAAAGGACGACAGGCACGACAATAAAACCAAGCATTCCATGACTCACCCGACTGATCGTGGGTCGAGGACATGATCGCAGAAAATGCGGAAGGACGCGGTGTTTTATAGTGCGATTGTAAATTGTACGAAGCTGTCGTATCGTCCGTTAAATGTCCAGAAGCAGGAGAAGCAGTCACGCAATCGATTTCTGCCTAAAAAGATGACACGCATGAAAAGTGAATCGAGGTCAAACCAGTCCATGCCACCACAAACAGCCACAGTCACTACTTACGATGCGGTTGAAAACCAATTGCACTGGTCGCGCCACAGCCATTTCGGGCTCAATCATAAGAAATGAGAACCTCAGCCAAAATTACCGCGCGCACTGACGATGAGAGACCAAAAGGAAAAACCCGCAGAAACGATCTTCCGAGCAGAAAAGTGTGCCCGAAATAGGGGAGTGCGGAATAAGATTAGCAGTCAAGCTCGACCAAAACGAGGAGGTTCGAAGCTGGTCAATAGCACTTTAGGTTCTAAAGCAACCGAGACACTATCACGACATGGTCGCATAGACTGAGCGCCTAGGGTAAACAGCGAGAAATGGCAGCCTGACGTAAATTGCGTATAATCGGTTGCCAGTTCATAAATTTCATAGAGCATTTATCAAAAAACGGTCGATGGACAAAACGCTAACAAGCCTTGGCCCCGGAGGAACCGACTGCCAGCTCGCGGCCAGAAGTTGCTTGCGGTCCAATCCTCGCTCGCTCAAGGTGGCTGGTTTACGAGAGTTCACATCCGTGGATGAGTTGAAGGAAGAAAAAAGAATAAATACAAGCAGAAGCGGTCTTTTAACCAGAACGAGTGCTTATCAAGCCAATGCGAGAATTAGAGACGAGAAGGAAAAAGCTAGTACGACTTGCTTCCAGCGTTTACTCGCAGGCAATAAAGAAAATGTAGAAAAGCTTTTGAGCTCGGAGAAAGCCCGCCGAGACATCCGGCCAGTAAAAATCGACACGGATGCACTACAGAAAGCCTAGTCATTATTGAACGTTCGAGCACGCGAATTAACCATCCTTCGTGGTATATGTCATCCGTTTAAGTTTGCCCCCGCGTGTTACATCATACATATTTCACTCACACGCACCGATCCGCCCAGCCGTGCACTCGACCGACGTTGCATTAGCAATGTCAAATCCACTCATCAGCCCGCAACAAACTCGACCTTATCTTAAGCCGTTGCATTTCAAGTGGACGAACACAAAGAGACAGAAAACTTACTAATGCTGACGTCCAACCACAAACTTCCCCACACCTTCTTCATCCGAAATACATTGAGCGTAATTTGTGGAGCCACATGATTCTCGAAGAAAATCAACAAGGAACGCATGAAGGGTCACAGCCAACGCAGGGACATCAGCTGATAAACCAAGATGACTCACCGCAAAGTTCTCTACAGTACGCCAACGCAATGAATGACTTTTACAGTATCCAAGCGCATGGTGGTCAGGCACGGTAAGCATTTCAGAAGCGCGCGAAATTTAAAAGACTTTATTTTGCAAAGGCTAGTGTCACCAACACCGAACACGTTTCGATATTTCGAAATCTTCGCACCAGACAATCCGCGATTGAGACTTTTCATTTGCAGTTTAATTAGGGCGTCCACAGCCAGTCATTTGCATGCGAACTTGGCCAAATGAATCAACATGCTGGAGCGGGCACGGCTCGAGTTGGATGTGCGATGTCCCTTTCCCGGACACAATCACTTGTTCACAACGTGAAGAGCAAGCCATGGAGACCTTGAGGAAATCTTCAAGGTGGTAAAGATGTCTCAAGCCAACACAGGATAGGCATGCTAATTATTAGCGATTTGATGTCCTTTTTTAGAAATACAGCAGGAGAGGAAATGACGGAAATGCCTGCATTCTCGTTCCGGCAGACTTCTGATTTAGCATTCTGAGAGACTGACCACGAGAGTAGGTTGTAATCCTTTGAGCTGTGTTGCTTCTACTTTACACTTTACTTAGTACTATCGGACCGCAGTGGTGCACTATCCTCCAAGGAATGCATTGTCTACTGCAACATCCGCATGTTGAGGTGCTCCAAGCGGAGACGCGGAGGCAACCTGCTTCGTGATCAGTCCCCACACGACCCTGCCTATTTATAGAAGGCTGGCTATGCTGGCGGGTTATACTGCATAATAGGAGGCAAAATGGGCTCCGCTAGTGAGCATATTCCAGAGTGTTTTTCAAAATACCTCGAGTACAGTGCTTGTAATACCACATGATTATCTGCAATACAGGTTTCAGTTCAATCTAAGACCTGCAGCCGAACATGCCAGTGGTTTTGCGCCGTGAGTGGCGTGATCCTCGGCGCGCGCAGGTCGAGTAGGTCAGTGATCAAGATGACAGCGTTGCTGATCATGCTCATTTTGGCTTTGTTCGATGGTACGGTCATCGTCGCTTATCAAAAAGGCGTCATCGGCGGCAATGAAGGGGCGAACAGATCGGGCAAGGAAGGCAAAACGAAGAAGATCAAGTCCTCGGGCGAGGCCCCCAAGGCTAAAGAGACAGACGATAACAAGCTGAAGGAAGACAAGAAAAGTTCCAAGAGCAAGAAACGAACCAAGCTCTAGACTTGATCGTCGACGTGATCGCTGGGTGGACACAATGACGACCATGCCATGATGGCTGTTCGGCCGACAGTTCTAGTCTGATTGTGGTGACTGCCGATGTGTTATTGGTTTGAGACCTGGCCTTGATGAGAGTAAGCGGTGTAACGCATGGATGCAGTCACGTAAAGAATTGCGTGATGAAACGTATCTCGAAGTGACAATCAGCGTTTGATTCAAAATTGATGCCCCTTTACGTCGACTAATGCCGACGACGGTGTTGTTGGTAGAACCAGCCACCGCGTGGGCTCAAAGAATGCACTTTGCAGTCACATGGCTCATCATGATGACGACACCTTGGAGCACACTTTGCCTGCACACGACGTCTTACTGCTATCAAGTGAACTCACGATTAGAAGCTGATGCGCTTAATTGACTAACCAGCATACGCACTTTGTGAATCGACGTCTTTCCATATGCACACATACTGTACTTATGACTGCCTACAGCCTCAAAATATCAGT
The DNA here is from genome assembly GCA_030248295.1 of Mesodorylaimus sp. YZB2_4. Taxonomy (NCBI): domain Eukaryota; kingdom Metazoa; phylum Nematoda; class Enoplea; order Dorylaimida; family Dorylaimidae; genus Mesodorylaimus; species Mesodorylaimus sp. YZB2_4. Next base: position 259,336 of record JASANH010000873.1, on the reverse strand, counting down.
GACCAATTGTCGTACCTGTTTACCGTTACAGAACTGACCTTCCACACAATTTTATCCCATCCTACGCGCTGTTTGACTTCAATTGTGCTTTATTTATTCAAACATATCCGAAGCGCAATCCACCCTACCCCTGAAACTCTTCCCTGTGATCGTACTAGGAAGGTCCTGCCTTACGTGTATATCACGCCTGTTTGCACATGGTCGAGTCATTCTGATCGTTCGAGCTGGCAGACCAAGTCTGTCCTCCATGCTACTGTACTCAGGTATGGCCACCAAGCCAATCCTGGACGTGGTAAAACTTACTGCATGCAGTCAGCACTGCACAGCTGCGCGCATTTTAAGAAATGTAAAACATTCTTACATCACCTTGAATCGAAAACAGGCCTACCTTGTCTGACCTGACGCGCGACCGGCAGCGCCTGCAACTTGAACAACAAATCAGTCACATGTTGGAGCAGACATACGAAGCGCGTGATCTCTAAATTGTCATAAGAGGAAAACAAGTAGGAGTATCACAAGGTCTGTCTCCAAAATGGAGCATCAAAGGATTCAAGGGCGATGAAAAACTGGTCCAGAACGTATCACTGCACGCCCTGGACATCCTGATCACAATCCTATATATAGTTCCAGGTGGCAATCTAGAATCAGTAGCCTTTCGCCATTGCAATTTTGTCACTTTTAAGTGTTGAACTCCCATCCAAGTGATCATGCAATTTGCACCTGTCCTTTTCGCCGTTTTGGCTCTCCACTACGCTTCCTGTAAGTTGTACTTGTTGTGCTGCACTACAGCAGATCAATATCCCTCCTCTTTCAGCCTCACCAGTCTCCGATCACGCTCAAGCCCAAGCTAATGCTCGAGCCAGCGCTCAAGTCAATGCAAACAACGCTTTGAAGGCAGCCAATGGTGCCCTAGGCAACGCTAAGAACCAAGTCTCAAATGTTCACCAAGAACTCAACTCGCAGGTGGCAAAATCGAGTCAAGATCTGAAAAATAAAGTGAACGAAACTAAGGAAGGCGCTCAATCGCAGGTTGCCCAAGCTCACCACGCCGCCCAATCGTCCACCAATCACACTGCGCATGCCGTCGATCAACCTGCCTCAGGTGAAGGCAGTGGTCATCGCCGTGGTAGTGGTAGCGGGTCCGGCAACAGACGTCGTGGTCACCGAGGTGAGAGTGGAAGCGGAAGCGGAAGGCGAGGTCGCGGCCGTGTGGGAAGCGGTAAAGGAGGCAGCAGCTCCAACAGCGCCGAAGGTAGCGGCAGTGGCGGAAAAAGTTCTGGTTCTGATTCTCGCAGTTCAGAAAGACGACGCGGATCAGGATCTGGATCAGCCGCTGTGAACATCAATGCCAAAGTGCAAGGAAAGATTGCAAAGGAACGAGTGCGCGCCTCACAAAGTGCCCGAATCAATGCCAAAGCTTCTTCTTCATAGATGAATATTGAACACCCCATCCACCATCTTCTCCACATCCACCTTGTGAAGGCACTAGTGTAGTATCTCCTGTTCAAAATAAAACTAGCATCGCTGATTGGGTTATCTGACATCTGACTGACGCAAGCTTGCACGTACTGCACGTGCAGTCGGCGAGTTCCAAGCAGTGTATTCGCCTAGGCGCTTCTCACACTTTCAAGCAGGATCTCGCAACTAACACTACAATACGTACTGTACGAGTACAAAAGTCAGCATGTTTTAATACTGTCGCACGAAGACGGTCATGTCAGCGAAACATGGTCAACGGACATCACTCACAATACACAAGATCATAAAATGTCTGTCGATATCTCGGTCAAATAAATATGAAAATATCATACAAACAGTAAAGCCGGTAACAAATATCACGCATATACCGCTTAGAATAGAGTGCCTAAGTCACGCCGACGGGCGTATCCAACGTCCGCAGCATCAGCAGACCCATTCAACTTAGCATGGTGATCTGGCTTTTGATGCGCAGCGAATATCAAGTCCAAGGGTGCCCTTATTCTAGGGGCAGCAAAGCGACCGTTTCTGTTTGTACTGTGAAACTGATCATCGGTATCCAATCGTTGACGACGAACACTGTCACTCGCCACTGGATCACACGAAGCTGGTCGACGTTGTTCAGCTACCTTTATCGAGGCCAACGAGGGTAAATGAGTCACTGCAGCGTATGGTAACGGATCCGATGCGGCTCGATCAGACTCACTTGACGATGGTGGGTGATGGTTGCTGAAATGTCAAGCAATAGAAGGTTGGACGTTGTTAGGACAGCGATGAGCACTCCCTTGTGACCTACAGCCCACAGTGACTTACCCATTTGACTTGACCAGTGAGGGTGTCGATCCAGCAGCAGGAATGACTGTTCCATTGATACGGATGCAAGTACCATTCTTTTGCGGATGTTGCTGCAATGTGGCCGACCCGTTCTTGGCCGCCCATCCATTGGCTCTGCTCTTAGCAGCATCAGCTCGTCGAGTCTTGCGCCGTTCTATTGTTAACAAAGCGGCAAAGAGCAGGCACGTAATCAGCAAGAGACCACACACGATGCCCAATGCCACGATAATGATCAGGGCCACACCTGCGATCGTTGTGTCGCCCTAGAAGGAAAGCCATGTATGCATTCTAGCAGGGCCTGGCACGTCCAGTATTTTTAGTTCTGCACTATTTGACAATAAAGCGTGTCCTTATCACGCACGTCTCTCTAAACTCGCGTACTTTTTTATGGGCAATCGTAAACTAGTCCTTGCGAAAATAGGACCCCTACCACACGCACCCAAAAAAGGGGCGATACGGGGTGCGATTCGTCCCAGTCAAAGGAAATTGAGATTAGGATCGTATCGGAGAGTGCACCCTAACGACACGCCGTCTAGCCTTCATTTTACTACACAAACTACCATATCGTGGACGACACGGCGCGCACGATTTGATCATTAACACGATTTCTGAACGAGCCCGTGCCATTCTGGCCCTCATGTTGGAATAGTAAAAAGGTGTATCGAGGTCAAGAACAACATCTAAGCGGACAACAACCGTATCTGTATTCCATCGGCAGTCCACTACTTAGTACACGACTGACCTCCATGCCCGGGCCCGAAAAAGTATACAGTGGCTGCGAGGCACATACCTGAGATGAGGTCTGAGATAGGACCGAGACTCCGTCGCTGGCTATTGTACATTCGGGTTCTAGAAAAGGCATGCAAACACACTCTTAATCCTCGAGGCCAATGTTTGTTGAAAATGCTGGCAGCTAATCGTGTAAGCCGATTTCAAAAGCATTCCTATTTGTCCAGTTCAAAAAAGTGTCTTCAAACTCACGTGCACTTCCCGGACAACATCGTCGCTGGCCGTCGTGTTCGTCGCAAGTGTAGCAATGGGTCGAATTGGCCGTAGAGTGACACGAAGTTTTGCAACTGGGTGGCGAAAAGCGCATATTCGAACATGAGTAGGTTGAACGATAGGAAACACTGAAAATGAGGACGAGTAACACTCGAAAGTCGAAAAGCGAACACAAGCGAGTCCTTATATTTTTCTATGCCTTTTGAAAGGAGTTCGAGTGAACGCATATTCATGAGCACGTTACTCAATCAAAGCAAAGTCTCAATAACTTACAAATAACGTCCGCCGCAAAGCGATTGCGTCACAACTCCATTCCCATCATTGGCCGTTTTGTTAATTGCAACCACCACACCCTCATTGCATAGAATTTTTGTTGGCAGTCTCGTCGAGCCACATAAAGGCGTGGCATTGACTGTCAAATGGAAACCCAGACCTTCCTGAAAAGCATCGGTAAATACAAGCACAATAGTAGCCGTGAAAATTTTACTAAAATTCGTGGAACTATCAAAAAACTACAAAAGTTTTTGTTGATGTAAGTTTGTAAAGAAAGGACCTTTCCGTGATTCAATACTGTCTGACACATGGCGGCCAAAGTGAAACCGTGAGACCACAATGTAATACGAGACCAGGCTAGGCATGATTCAATGGGCTGGATCATAACGACCAAAGTGTCAGCTGGGGCCCACACACACAACAGGATCGCGAGCTAATTACTTACCGCATCCTCAACTTCCACATTCTTCAATGATAACAATGCTGGACTGTACTGCAAATCGACGTAGTAGCTGGCCATAGGAGTGATGTCAGTGACCTCGTACACGTTCCTAAGTACAGTTGGTATGCCTTTTCGAGTGTTCAGAAACAAGAAGATAGCCATAGAACTTACGAGATAGAGACCAGAAGCAATCGACTTTCGTAAGACCACGTGAGCGAAGGATTAGTCCCGCCATCGCCCGTCCAAGGCTTGCACTGATCGGACGAGACCCCGGTCAAGGCTTCCATACTCAACGGGGAACTGATTTGGGTAATGTTCAATGATACCACAGCACCTCCGATATCACCGCTGGCTCCATCCTGAAATGAGGAAAGACTGGGGTTATATCTGAAGTGGAGGGGTGCTTCAGCTTATAAACCCCAGGACCGGACGAGCCCAGTGATCCAATATCCCTCGGTCCGTTATCATATCTATCATATCAAATCCCATAAACACAGGGTGAGACTAGATCGGAAACTTATCGATTGGATCTGATCTGGTCTAATTCCAAAGAGGGAGAAAAGGGTCGAGTCGGGAATGAACTCACTCCGATTCTGATGTGCGATATAACCAATGTGGCAACGGTTGATAAAAACCAGAATCTCCAGCACCAGAAGCGTCGTGGGCAATGAGCGGAAGTTGAGGTTAGTTTGGCGAAGGTATAATGCGGACGTATCTGTCGCATGTTGTAAACGTAACTCGAGGCGGCCAACGGAATCGAATGAAAGGAAGGCAACTGCGCTGGTTCTCGGCGTCCTCCTCCTCTGGCCAATTGCGAACGCGGCCAGAGCGGCTGTCACTGAAGGCACTTTGAAATGAAAAAAAGCGTTTTTCTTTTCACTGTAAGTCGGATGGAGGGTAAGAATGACCGAAGCGTATGAGACTGGACGACCGCCCGCCGAGCCGATGCGTCGTTGCGCCGAGTATTGTGGTCTCGGATAACAACAGACAACACAATACAACCGGGTCGGCGAAAAGATCCCGGTGTCAATACAAGCGCCGAGGCTGGTGCAAAAACCTATACCCCTCGCCTGGACCTGTCACCCTTTTCCTGTGGCACTCGGGCTCCGTCGTTGGACGACTTACCTGTCCGAGTACTCGTCGGCCCCATCCGGCTCGAGTTTTCCTCCCCATCGTTTTCAATGAGTGGACACCATGCGTGCGTATAAGCCCTGCCAGGCGCGTCTCACTGTTTACTTTCTCCTTTCACGCTCCAGATATTAAAGCCAGTCCTCGCCGGGGGTCCTTCCTCCTATCAAAATAAGGTGTGCATTCGACAAAGGCAGTGAATGTTGAGCGTGCAGCGGTTTTCTTGAATAGGCTTTTCCGCCGTTACGCATCCATGAATCCCATGTTTTGGTGGATCGAGAGGATTTGAGGTCGTCGAGGGTCGTCCAATTTGTCCCATGACGCACGAGATGACCCTCGCGATCCATCCGTGGATTGAGGACACCATTGACGCAAGTTCTTTGTCAGTGCTGATTCGTCAGTCACTTATCACTGCCAAATTGTAGATAGCAGTGATGCCTGTTGGTGCTGTTTGTTGATATCACAAAACAGAACGATTGCCGAATGAGAGAGCCTCATTGAGCATATACTGTATTTCAAAAAAGTCTGTTATGCTGATGTATGACTTTGGGACGTTGCAGAACATGGCATTCTCGCCCAGACTGAACCCACAGCAATTTGCAGTTAATACACACCTCTAACCTCGACGTGTATATAAAACACTGCAGAGTACGCTTACTTGGGTTATTAAAGCAGGATGCATGTTGAGAATATGGGACACTTTGTCTTTTAAATCTGACGCTGTCATGAATCGAAGAGCTTATTGGCAGCTGATTGCCTGGATCACCAAGCCCATCTGCTAGTTCAGAATACAAGAAAGCGGCCACACTGCCTCTCTCTAGTAAGAAAATTAGTGCTCGCGAAGGATAGCAGATTTTCGTAAATACGCGTCACAAATTACTGTGCTCAATGAAATTTTATCAGCCCCAATGAGAGCGTCCACAGTCGACACAAGACAATAAACATTTTGATTCCTATATTTTCTATTCTCGTGCTCATACTAATACTTTATTCACAGACAAAAGCACATCAGCGCACTCAAAAACTGTGAAACATAATCAGTCACATGCAAAAAAAATACTGCAACAATAATGTAAGTGTCACCTAGTGAAAACTGCAAGACAGTGATGATCTGGATCAGCCTAGCACCCAAGCAACCTCTAAAGGTACACCATTCCGCAAAGGAAGCAGAGAACAAAAGACAGCTTATAAGCTTCAGTTTGCCTGGGACTATTAAGTAAGCGATGGTCAATATCAGCTAATCGGCCAATTGTACGTACGAAAAAACCAGAACTTTTTCAAATCGTGATGGGCATGACAGAATTTGTAAGGCTGATACATTTCAAACGCTTTCTTCTATCAAAAAGACTAGATCAACCGGCCTTTTCCAAACCGTCTTCGTTGAAAATTCTAATGTTATTCAGATAAAATATCAGGGCATAAAGCTCAGAAATGCTCTTTCGTAACACAGGATCCCAGAACACAGAATCTGTCTTACTGTAAATATATGCTCAACTGATCAGTCCGTTTACGGAGCACACACACAGCAATACAAAAGGATCGTAACAGCAATAGGATTAACTAATCGTAAGTAAGCTAAAAGCGAATATTATAACCACTGTCGGAGTCGTGTGGTTCCAAACGACAATTACAGAATTGTAGTCGTACCTTTGACGGTATAGAGCAGTAGCTTTAGGTCGATACTGTGTGGTTTATGGAAAACCGTGGAAATGTAGTACGATGACCTGACATGTGTTCTGTATACACTGGTTGTGAGTATCTGGGAGAAAGGTTAAACCGTGATGTATCCAATAAAACCCCCTTCTGGGCCTGGCGAAAGTGAGGAAGAAGACCTGGGGTTTCTTTCATCAGGTCAGACTCGAAATTTGACCCGCGATCGGTTAGTAAGGTTCTTGGCGACCCATGACGCAACACAATACGTTCCACAAAAGCTGTTGCTGTAACTTCTGGAAGGGCAACCGCTTCACAATATTTGGTCAAGTAATCGGTAAAGACCAAAATATATCGATTGCCTCGCTCAGTTAGATTCAAAGGCCCGAATACATCTGCTGCCACACGGTCAAACGATGCGCCCACTGGTATCGGCACTAAAGGCGCGCGTACATACTGCTTCGGACTCTTAGGCATCGCACATGGACGACATGTCTTGCAGAGCTTGAAGACATCTCGTCGCATGGTTGGCCAGTTATAAGACTGCACAAGACGATTGTACGGTCGCCGAAATCCACGATGCAAATTTGTCAGAATGCATCGCGTCCATCAACTCTGGAATAAATGCCTCTGGGACGACTAAGCGTAGCTGACCATCGCGACCGCTTTGGTACCACACTCCATTCACAAGTTGGAAACGGGCATCAGGTCCTGCGCTGACTTGCAACAAAATGAATCCTTCTCTTGCAAAGATTTCAGGTACTCCTTGTGGTTCGTAGATAGATGTTGGCTAGTCACACACGCATGCGCTCCAGATCCAGGCCACCTGATCCTGGAAAGTCCATCCGTGTTGACACTTGCCACTCAAGGACGATGTCTGATCTTGATATCATAGTCTTGTAGTGCCAAAGCCCAAAGCGCCACCCGCGGAGAAGGATTAGAATAGACAGTGATCTTGTGTTTTTAGATATACGGTCGGAAGCGGTGTAGCGGCGCCTGTGACCGCATTGATGAAAAAGGATACCACATTCCATTGGGCTAACAAGGTTGGTCATGCATTTCAAACTTTAAAGGAAGCAGTGACAACAGCGCCAGTATTGGCCTACCCTGATTTTTCGAAACCATTGATCTTGCACCGCCTTTAATTTACTCCTCATCCACTTACTGCCGATAGATACGCTTCCTACCAACACACTTCATCACCTCTAGCTCTCATTTGCATTCCCGACGCCTAACCTTCCCTGCTGGCTATGACATGCTCGCGAACTTCTTACATATTCTTTCCCTGGCCTTTCTGCCCGTGTAACCTTCTCGACTAACATTTAGTATCCACACCAGACACCCTTACACTATAATAAAATCTGAAAATAGTTCGGACTCTGCCCACTGCGACACTGGCTTCTCCATGAAATTTTAAGCCAGCCACTGTTCGACAGCCGACACCCGACATGGGATAACTCGAAGCAACGACAGTAGGCAGCACCAGACGAGCCCTTCAGCCTGGCGTGCAGGACCAGCGAGGGTTTATGGTTTTTCCAAGAAATCAAACTCTGGACGAGGTCAGCTGGCCACAATATGGGACCACTGCGCAACCTGATCTCCCCCACTTATTGTCATACTTCTGAAAGCAGCTCGCTTTGAATTTAAAGTATGGACAAAACGCAGATCGGAAAGGCCTTTTGTGGGTTTCTTCTCTGTGGTTATATATACTGTATATTTTTGTGTACTTCGCCTGTCAAGCGCTTTTTTAGGGGCAAGTATCACAGTCAGTCAGGCTCCGGCATCTTAAGGCTGATTATGGGTGAGCTCGCCCAGGCGTGCTCCATGTGGCTCTGTGTGAGATAGATTTTAACCCATGCTTTGATGCACTGTGCGCACACAGTCCATCAAAGCATGGTCTCCAGTCTCAGACTCGATCAACACACAGTTTCAGCTGTCAACTGGTGTCCTAAATAAGACGATATACCTTCGATTTTACATATACTTTACGCTAAATGACTTGAACAAGAGCGTAAGGGCAGGAGCACGAACTTTGCAAAAGCCACAATCACACATAAGTTACTAGATCTTTTCGTCTAGCCTATGCACCCATCTTGGCTGATTTTTTCGCTCCTACAGCGTAGTGCATTTTTGTATTCTCGGTTGTAACTCGTGTGCAACGTGCAAGTTCTGGAGATCGGTAAAACCTAAAACAGACTTGTCAAAATGCAGTCAAGTACTCATTCCGAACCTGTCCTCATACCCCCGATCAGCTGTTGGCAGACGTAGATCATGGGCACTGTGCGCATGCCCGACACACCCATGGCCGCATTCGCGATCGGATTTCCGTCCGGACTGAGATCGTAATCGAAGTAGTAGTAGGTCAAAGAAGGATAATAATCGTCCAAGAGTTCCTTAGCCCGATTGCACCATGGACAGGAGGACAGTGAGAAAATGAGGACAGGGTATCTTTGAATCTGAAATCACACTGCTCGTGTCCGTCATTGTCAGTCCCTCGGCAACACTTACTTGTTCTTGCACCAAGTTCATAAGAGCGAAAGGCTGTTGCTGACGTGCTGCATCATTGAAGGGAATGGTGATGGGGATGCCCTTCGAATTGCGACCAGCCACAACACGGAGATTGTTCACGTTATTAGGAGCTGGGAAGAGTGGTGGTGCGATGGGCTCAGCAGCTAGAAGGTGTCCAATGCTGACTTATCATATAACTGTCCTTGCTGTGGCAGGACTGTACTTACTGTTGTTTGGACAGCAGACCCATTGAAATTGCCAGAATCCTTGCCATTGAAGAGGATAGCAATAGGACTTCGGCGGGCACTTTGGTTCGCCAGGGGCGCATAAGCCGATCGGTTCGACACGCTCATTTGCTGCACCGCCAGGACAAGCGATGTTGCAAGGAATAAGGGCGATAAGGAGGCTTATCACTGAGTAGGATGTAAAGGACATGATCGAGTATCCAAGGCGCTAGGTGATGAGGCAGTGTGGAGAGAAACAAAGGAGTGCAAAAATGGGGCAGACGCCTCTAGAAGGAGAGTCAGGTAACTGGACCGAAAATGAATTGAGGCTGGTTTTAAATAGTTCACGATGTATCACACGTCGCAACGACAACAAGGGGGTTGGAGAAAAAGTAAAGACTGAAGTTAGTTTCGGTTGGTAGTCGTTTTTCTTTTTCAAGACCCTGGGCCACCCACTCGAAATAGTCTGGATGGGCGCTTCGCAAGATCAGTTTGTTATTTTTCCGGATCATCCGGTACTTACCGTTTATATATTGCGCAGGTAAAAACACAAACATTACTCCTATTTGAACAGTTTTTCAACGCGTTCAAAGGCGCAACGTGGCACTTCAAAATAAAGACCGCTTTGCTACTGTAGTCTAGACTAATATAGGGCTAGGCACGCCGAGTCTGCCTTCCAAGGTAAACACTAGCTCCATCTCCAAACTCTAAGATGCTTATACCCGCTCTGCGGTCTAACCGCGGTGGAACCGTGCTCACTTCCGTCTTGACGTATTTTCAGCCCCTCGACAGTTTATCGAGATGCGACTAACAATAAGCCCCTTATCCGGTCGGCTGCGACGTCCGACATTATTTTCGTCACCTGCTGGTCCAACAAGTAGACTGTGTCCAGCCGTTTGTGTGTTTTACTCGTCTCGGACTGGCCCGACGCTGAAGTCCGGAATTTTCTGAGGACACGCTAAGGCCTGTTTGTTAGACATTCTTGCAACAGGTTTTTACAATTTCGACAAAACTGCATAATGAACTGGCCTTGCATTCTCTTTTGTTCAGAGGCAATGCTGAAAAACGTTGATTATTCAAGTAGCACTTGGTGCAGCTCGTCGAGGAGTTGCATGTCGAGTGGCCCGCAATGGAAAGTGGAATGGGTCTCCACCACTTCCAACTTTCAACAACTTTGACAAGACGCAAGTAAAGTGGGGTCGATGGCTCGCGGTTTTCAGTATCGAGGGTACACCCTCACGTCTACCTTGATAGTGCATGCGGCAAGTCGGTCAAATATACTGCTCAAGGATGCGCTGCAGAGCATAGCGAGCCATCGTAGCAGTGCGGTTGCGCAGCCAGGCTACCACAGTCAGGAGATTAGACTCGTTTTGAAATGATCCAAACAGGATGCACTGTCTTTTTTGTTACCATTTGACCTTGACACAGTTTTGATGATGATTTAGAGCAGACAGACACAGGCAATGAGGAACCTACTGGCTGTTATCAGTTGCGCCTGAATACTCGCCTCGGTACCGGCCTCGTGGCCTGGTGGGTTAGGTGCTTGCCTCTCACGCCAGGTGCGCAGTTACGGGCGAGTGTTCGACTCGCGGGTCGGTAAATCATTTCGTGTAAAATGTGTCCCTTCACCCTCGAGTGCGCATAAGCGTTTGGTGATGAGGTAAAACATGAACATGAGCATGATGATGAACTCGTTCTGTCTACTTCAGCGCAAAATTATTGATTAGGGGCCATCCATAACGGTCGACCGCACAAAATCTCGGTTTTCCCCTGACCGCATGCCGACCTCTTCTCGCGACCCCTCCCCCCCCCCTCAAAAATGGTCGACCACTTCAGCCATACCCCCCTTTCTAAACACTGTTTTGTGAAATGTTTCACCTTATGCTTTCTGAAGCTTGACAAGGTGCCCTCTTCTTCGAAGACAAATCTTTTTTTGATTTATGGAGCGGATTTCTATTTTGTAAAAGCCTCCACAAACTTTTTCCACAACTTTTTCCCTTATTTTTTGACCAATGTCTTGACTAATGATAGTGATGGTGCCCGCAGGGTCATTCAAAATTGCGACAGGATGTAAAATTGTTGTTTAACCGAGCGTCAGATAGACATATCGGATGCCCAAAATTTGAACGACACTGTTGTCCAGTCGTGTGATCAGAAGTGAACTTGGTTGCATGCGCTGACCGTTCCAATATGGGTGGATATCACTGTAAGTCTTGCTGGACATGACTGAAACTTGGGCGCCAGTATCGATTGTAACTTGAACTTGTCGACCATAAATGCCGATGACAATTTCAGGTGATGGCATTTTATGGAAAGGTGGAAAGTGACCAGCATGGCAAGAAAAAACATTTCCTTGATTTGGCGATTGGCCAACGACATGATTGTCAAATAAAGCGGAAGTTGCTGGGGCTTTCTGTTGTACGCATGGATTGCTTGTCTGAACAGCGGCAACATCTTGAGCATACAAAAACGGACAGCGACATTGACCATGACCCGGCGTGCGTCCACATCCAGGCGTCGTGCAGGGTGGACGAGTAGGCCAATGAGCTGGGACATGTCATACAGTATGGCAATCGGAGCATTTTCTCGTTGCTACATCGGCGGGTGGAGGAATCGACATCGTGGTATCGTACTGATAGCGAGTGATCGGGCATCGATACACACGATCGCCAATTCCTCGCGGGGGTGGTCGAACATATTGTAATGAATTGGGCTGACTAATCGCTCGAAATTGGTCCGGCTATTGACCGTAATTCTGTGTCGCTGATGCCAATTTGACTGAGGCTGATGTTGCTAGCATTGAGGCTGTTGGTATAGACGATGGCAAAATAGAGTTAGATGATTTTGGCGCTGTTGAATTACGAAGCTGCCATTTTATTGCCCGAAGTTTGATCTCTTCGAACGTGGGTCGTTGCATGTCGTCAACATAAAAGTCTTGGATTAATGCAGCTAACGGTGCTGGCATATTCCGCTTAAAAATGGTTCGATCAGTAACCATCGCAGCTGGTCTTGATTCGATGTTGGGAGTGCCTTTTGTGCTGCTTGCTCCAATCGTCGGCATATTAAGAGAATTTTTCGTTCTGAAGCAATTTCGTCTCTCGAAAGGCAGCCAGTAAATATGGTTCACCTTGCAGTTGAAAATAAGCACACATATCTTTCACGAGTTGGGGCCATTTGAGCGCACTATGATCAGGATATTTGTCAAGATAGCGGCGCAGCCATCGACTAGCACTGTCACCTAGATAAAAGGGCAAAACAGTGATTAGTTCAACATCAGAAGTCGCCTGGAACATCTGCATGCGCATCTGATAGTCCTGAAGCCACTCGTCCAATGGTGGCGCGGCTGGCAGGCTAGTGTATGGTTTGATATTGAGTCGCGGAGCTTTTCGCATGCCGTGGTTGTCCAGGAGGAAGCGCGTTGGCATTGTGTGCTCGTCGTCATTCATACGTATTTTCGAGTGATTGAGTGGTGTCGATGGGCAGTTGTATCTGGCATAGCTGAATTTGGAACTTAAGATGATGTTACCCTCGACAATTCGCGCAGTACTGGTGCGATCGTTGCTTGCACAGTTTCTTTGATCAGTTGGCGCATATCATTCGATTGCGTACTAGAAGATGCGGATGCTACTGGGGAGTGTGCACTGCCGTCGGCTTTGGTGGATCGGTATTTGGCTGCAAGCCTTGTCGGAGCTGTTCGATCTCGCTCTGCAGGCGAATAAATCGCCAGTTCGTTGTCCTGAGCCTTTCACCACTCGAGGAACGTTTCTCGTGGCACGTGGGACAAGTCGGGCTCTAGCGGCGTCGATGAGGAAAACGTCTGTACTTGTTCTGGTGAGTCTGCGAATTGGACGTGTCTCTGGTTGTTCCTCGCAAACGCCGTGGGTCGATTCGAATTTGATTCGGACATGGACTCCGCTCGTTGTCGTGAGGCTGGCGGAAGTACCCAATTCTTTGTGCATGCATCGTACACAAATGGCTGGCGTGTGACCAGGTGCAGGTACCTGATATCAAGAGGGATTGATAAGTAAAAATCATAGAAAACATCACCTGTTGCGTAGGTCGTCGTGATCTTGTCCATCCATAATTGCATGAGATCGGTTTCTGGGTCGAATTCGGGACCAAGGTCGTTTTGCGCACGAGCGTATGCTGCTGTTGAAACTGTCTGCCGGAGCGTTTCGGTGTTGTCTTCACTGCCGGGTTCAGGGACAGGCGACGCGCCAAGCTGGCGCCAGCCCTAGTGGCTCTCGCTTACAAAGCTCCACAGTCTGGTACAGGCTCATAAATCAAAACATATCATCGAGATATTTTCAGTGAAAGGCAATTTCACGACATAATTAGCCATGGCATTCTACAGTATGTACTATATGCATTGCATAATTTCCTCAGCGTCTTCATTCTCGAAGCCATCATCGTGCGGGGCACGACAGCCTTCGACGTATATTGGGCGTCCATCCGTATCAAGGGCCCACTCACCCATGGCCTCGCATACTGTAGCTTTACGTCAGCTCCAGCGTACTTATACTCGAACCCCTCTACTTTTCGTCAATAATCGTATGCCTGTACTCGTTGCGCAGCCATCCATGAGCATGCCCCGTCAGTGGTCAGAGTCGTTGCAATCCTTGACCAGACCAGAATTTTCGCTGAACAGCAGAGTAAGGCCACTTGTAGAGCGAATGTACGGAAGCCGACTAAAGCTGGCGATGGAACCTGAAAAAAGTCAATTCTTGCGTTAAGAGTTCTGTTTTGGGCCACATTCTGAGCGTGAAAGAAGCCAAGATCGATAAGGCGAAATCGCAAAGCTACAATTATGGATACCACCGTAGAATCTTGGAAATCGTTCAAAACTTTTGGCCTTGTGGGCCAGTCGTATGTTCCACGAGGGATCTCACCTTCGCATCACCCCGCGTCCTCTTTTAGTCAGGCTGTGGGGCGGGACTGGACGGCGGCCGAGACTAGCGAACCAGCCGTCAGTGCCAGACTTGTTCAGTCTCGTTTTTGGACTCATCGCTGTTGATGGGTGTGAATAAACGCTACATTCCAGGCCCCAACCTCAATATGTACCCGTTTAGTTCTGCAGTAGTGCAGCACGCACTTTACATCTTCGACCATGAGCGAGGATCGTGACGCAGACATTGAAGTGAGGCCGCTGCAACCAGTCCTCTTTCTGCATGCCCGTCGAGTGGTCGACCGTGCATCCAGGCAGCTTCGCGTGACCGACACCGCCGTGGCCGTGATCTTTGGCCGGATTGTCGCGGCCGAAACAATCCGGCACAAAGATAAAAATCGACATCAAGGCTTCAAAGTGGCCAGGCGATATCAGACGTTTGGAACGACGTGAAGAACGATGAGTTTTATTCGCCTTTCTCCGAAAACGTTCGACATCTTCTCGCCGGAAGTTTTCACTTTCACCCCCGGAATGAGAAAAGGCACTATTTCGATGCGCAATCGTAGCGAATTCAAAGTCGCCTTCCGTCTGCTGACCACGCGCACGAACGAAGTGTATTTCAAGCCTTCGAGTGGCGTGATTCGCCCGGGCCGTCGGGTAGATATCGATGTCACATTGAAGATCGGTCGCTGCCCATTGTCTACGGACGACAATATCCGAGTGGAGCTCACCGAGCACCCGATCGACTGCCCCGTAAGTGCTGCGATTACTTCCTTCCTTGGAGTCTGCTGCATAAAAAATACAAGCTGCATGCTGCATTTTAGAACGCCCACCAATACTGGACCCAGTATGGCGAGGTCGATATGTTTTACAAGATCTGGCTGAATCAACGTGGAATAGCCCGCTCACCGGCCCGATGTGTGGTCGATGAAAGCGAGAGTGAGTCGTGCTCAAGCTCAAGCAAAGTGAGCGACAGCGGGAGCGGCAGTTGAAGCGGCAGCGAATCTTCCAGCTCTAGCGAGAATACTGGGAACTACGACATCGATGGAACGTCGGAGGACATGGGTCAACATGGTGGCGACAGCAGCACCAGCAGCGGCGAAAGCGTGAGCAATGGTGGCAAAAGCGAGTGAGCGACTACAATGGCTGGCAGACGAAAGAAGCAGAAGCAAAGTTACTGATCATAGCATTTGACTGTATGTTACATATATGCGTTTGCATTCTCTTCGTAAAGCACGCGAAACTGGTGTGGCGCAAGGTTCGATTAGATGCCAGTAGCATGACAACGTTGGCGAATAGGTCAACTGTAGCATTCACCGTAGGGCGCAAACTGTTGGGAGCATCAAGGCATAATGTCATCGCAGCGGCAGCAGAGCTTTGCTGAACGGACCTTAAAAGCAATGAGTGAGGATCAGACGACGCAAGTTAGGCATTTGTTTAGCCTTGCTAGCAGCGTCGTTGCTGAGTGCTTGCAGCTTGCAACACCGAAGATAAAGTTTCTAAAAAAAATTTATCAGACACCAACAAAGTTAGCCCAGCCACTGTACTCTTACTAAATGCAGGGCGATACTAGGTTGACTGGGCTCCCTTAGCGACGCATGCTTGGATGCATTACACTTTTGTAAAATCGATTCGTAAGGTCATGGGGTCGATTTCCTGTCGGATTTTATCCTTTCTGTTTTATACCAAAGGCTAGTACTCGCATGAACATCCTTATTCGTACTTTGGACGAATGCAATGCGACCCTCTGTTGCCTTGAAAACTGGGAAACTGTGAGGATTTGTTGCAGTAAGGTCGCAACTGTCACAGGAGGGTATGAGCACTTCATGTTTAGCCTAGCCAGCGACACTAGAACAGAAAATATAGCTTCAGTGGAGCCAGCTTGCTAATAGCATCGTTTTAGGCGACCCACCTACTGCGATAGAACTAATGACTGTTAGCCTCTGCTTACCATCTCATCATTGCCTGAATGAAGTAGCTAAGGCCTCTTACATATTTTATCCCTAGCGATTCTGTTTGATCACAATTTATTTACAAACGCCGCCGAGGGAGCCCAGCCAACCTAGTATCCGCCTGCATTTAGTAAGAGTATAGCGGCTGGGCTAACTTTGTTGGTGTCTGATAACAGAATTTTTTTAGAAATACCAATACTTTTTCGCGCCTGTATTTTGGTTGAGAATTCAGAATACATACAAGAAATTTGCCGTCTAGCCCCTCCTTAGCTGACCCAAGTCTCTTGCAAAAAGGTTCCCACACTATACTCTTTGTAGTCTATTGCATATGACTTCTAATATAGTTATAGAGTTATCATATTGTTAAAGCATCCCACTACCGCGCTTATCCTGACAACGGTTCCGGTTCTAGAGCGTCCAGCAAGGGCGCACTCGTCAAACATACTGATGCGCAACCACAGCTTAGCAGCCTCAGTAGCCACTGAACCGGAGGAAGTTCAGCTTCAGCTTCACATCCGGTTAAACTTCACATCCGAAAAATTGGCCGGCCCTGGTACTGCACTCCTGATCCGATCCGACCCGACCCGACCCTTTGAAAATTTCAACACACAAAAGCCTCCAGCAACAAATTTTCCTCTAACGCATAAAATCACACAGAACGGCGGCTAAACCAGCACTTTCGCGCCGCACGGCTAACAAAAATATTCCACCTGCTGGTGGTATCTGTGCTAAAATCCACTTCTTCGAGCATAAAAAATTAATTAGCTCGAATCTTAAAAAATCACACCCTCAAAAGAATGACCCCTGATATGAGAGCTTTCAGAAAAACCAAACTTTTCATCCGTAGCTTCAGTGGTTATTGCTGTGGACTTGTGTTAAGTACTTCGTCGTCGTCGTCTTCCGTCGTCATCTCTGGAACAGCAAAACACGCATTCTGGATGTCGAGAATGGCAAAACCGTTTTGAATAAAAATTTTGCACGATCATTGGCCATGGCAAACATACCTCACTCCTAAAATTTTGTGCATTTTTGTTGATTTGTTGTCGAGTTATGAACGATCAAAGTTGTCCGCTTCACATTGCGCGTCTGTGTGGCTGGGCTAAAACAGGCAGCTACCGCGTCTGTTGATAGCAGACTGACACACAATACCAGGCAGGACTATAGCCAAGTCGACGTTTTGCTTGTAAATAATGAATGCAGGGCGAGTTAAACTGTAGGAGTTCGCGCATGAAATCACTAGGGCAAAATCGACACCAAAAATTTACGGAATTGGTCTTATTCCTGTTCATGGATATACTATAACCTCCTATGGATATATATGTTCATGGATATACTTCCTATCCATGGTCATAGTATATCCATGTTCCTGTTTTACCACATCGCCAAGCACTCGCGCAATCTACAGTAAGGCGAAGGGAGCATTACACACAAATTGATGTACTGGCCCGCAAGTCGAGCACCTGCACACCTAGGGTGAGGAGGCAGACGCCGAACATACCAGGCCACGAGCTTTCAAAGTGAGTGTACTTGCGCACACTTCCATGCCGACATGAAGGGGTTGACGACTCTTCGGATTAATTTCCAGCGTGAGAATTTTAAACTCACGTGAATGTGTATAAGATAGCATACACCCAGTTTTAGGTTCAAGCCAACGATGTGATGTGGGAAAGCTACGGTACATAAAAAAACAGAGAGCTGGTATCGTTCATTACTAGCAACTCAGCCCTTACGGTTTCGAACGGACCACCCCGACGGGCAACAAGCCGAAGAAGGACAAGAAGGGCAAGAGCAAGAAGTCCGTCACGGTCTGAACCTGATCGTCGTCGTGATCGCTGGGTGAATGCAGTCGTGATGATATGATTTTACTTCTCGCCTAATTGTGACTGTTAGATGCACGCGTGCCAATGGTAAAATAAGTGCCATCTGCTGCTGATGGGAGATAACTAGAACGGAAATTCAAGCGCACGACTTGCATTCTGTATGCAGTTCTCGAAAGATGCACCTCAAGTGAAGGCAAAGTATTCTGAAGTGAGCCGTGGTAGTCTAATCTTAGATGGGCAGAATACCCTGAAAATGAACACTAATGACACTTGTCCTACGCAAACGCAAACGCATTTGCAAAAGCAATGGTCGAAAAATTATAATAGCCCAACTTGTCAAAATCAGATATCGATCAATGCCAAGACAGAATGTCAGCTGTGCTCGGAAAACTTGGGTTTGGCGTGGTGCAATAGCTCCGTCCACTGCCCATCTTGTCCAAGGCTGGGATGTCGACTGGTTCAACTCACCCACACACTGGACTTGTGCTCTTGCAGTCAATGTTACCTGAAAATACTGACCCCGCCAGTCGTGACTTGACCACGGTTGGTGACTCGACCCGATCAAACGGTCATCCGGGTATTGATAACATAATGGGGTGTGGACAGGCCAGCGGTCGGTCAGAATTTCAAAATAACGAGTGCAGCCACTTTGGGTTGAAATTGAGTAGTTGTGGCTTATCAGCTTTGTACATACAGTATTTTATTGTTTCCCCAGTCACTATGATCAGTCACGTGCTGGCACAAGTCGCAAGAAGGGGTTAGAATCTGTACTCTAACGAGTGAGCAGTCTGCGAACAAACTCTAAATCGATTCTTGGCTCTTTTATTTGAACTTTTACTCTTTTTAGGGTCGACTTATCGACACTCACTCACTCACTGTTTTACTCCCATAAAACGCTTAAGCGCACTTAGACATGGGGCACATGGGCAAAAAATAAACTAAAATAAAAATAAGACAAATGACAGATAGTCTAGAAAAATAAAGTCATCTTGAAACTAGACAGAAAAACGATACGATGCCATCAAATTTTTAAAAAATGGGAAGCTAGAACTTGCAACATCATATGGTATCGTGTTCCATAGTCTTATGGCACTAAACTCAAAAGACTGAGTGAAGGCAACAGTGCGAGTTTCATTCAGTGGGACTTCCAAGTGATGCGCTTCAATGGTACTAGCACCTCGAACACGAGAACTTACTCGCCTTCCAGAATCAACGACGTGTACAAATCGTGCATTTTTGTAGTCATGCCGGCCGTTGTAAAATTTATGAAATTGTAACAGTTTTAGCTGTTTTCTGCGATCCGACAAGGTGACAAGGTGACAAGCCGACATGGTAACAATGGGCGACAAATCTTGAGCGAGTTACATACCTTGTACTTGACGAAGCCGATCTTATATTGTATATTCGACCTTGGTTTTGGGAACTCTACTGCGTTGAAGTACAGCGTAATAAATGTAGCTTTGTGGAATCCATTATTGGAAAATGTGTTTTACACGCGTGAATGATGCTGGTGATACGATATTGAATTGGTTGCTCATGTGCTTCGCGATAAACATTTATCTGATTTATAGATTTCCTATACACCTTACATATCCAACGAGTTCAGTACGCTCTGGCGTTTTAATGAGAGGTAAACAGATTTATAAAAGGCCCCATATCCTATGTCTGTACCAATTGCTGGCCCTGTCTGGTAGGTCTTTGAAGTGAGTTAAGACCCACTAGCATACAGTATTGCAGGCTACCCACTCTACCCCCTACTGCCCACTAACATGCAGGAGAAACATATTGCAGAGTGACGAAGTACGCAGTAGGAGCAAGTTGCTTCGCACCAATAAGGCCATCCAAGATTGATCGTGAGGAGACCAAAGTGGATTGTGGTAGTCTTTTTTTTATTAATTTTTGTGGGTCTAGCCAGCCAGCAGTCAGACCTTATAAGACGGGCTGTGCGGGGACCGGCACACACAGCAGCGTCCCTCTGCGTGTCTCCACTGGGAGCACTTCCACGCGAGGGCATCCTGGACAAGACATCGACTTCCTCGAACGATGGCGGATGGGTTGTGAGACCTGTCGATGTTCGGCAGCCGAGACTGTCTCCTCGTTTGGCTTCCGTCTCTCCACTCGGATCACCTCGGCGGTACTGGGTGAGTTACCCACGGCCTGGTGTGCAAGATCAGCGAGGGTTTATGGTTCGCAAACCGACCTCCATCACCAGGGATCGAACCCGGGAAGAGTCCAGCCACTCCCTACCAAGCAATACGGAGACGAATCCCGAACCACTGCACCACCGCGGCCGCTGATTGTGGTAGTCATGTGCATTATAGGATTATGCAGATTGATTAGTATAGGGCCTGTTTGTGTTGGACCAGTTTTTGGCCGCTCTGTCTGGAGCCAGGTCACGTTCTTACGGTTAGTTGTCTCTCTCACATCAAAACTCGACAGTGAAGGGACACATCGCACAAGAAATGATCTACCCCGGCCGCGAGTAGAATTATGTCAGTCAGCGCCTGCTGATCGTGAGCGTGGAAGGCAGCCCATTCGCCTAACCCACTCGCCCACAGCTCTTACATACGTTCACGGTCACGTTCATGTTTTACCACATCACCAAACGCAAAAGTAGGGGCGCAGGTACTAGAAACAATCACTCACAACCAATGTAAAGCACAATACGGCCGGAAGAATGTAAAGGCTAGTCTGGCAATCTATCCTCTGCAGGAGCGGGGAGCATCACCCAGCGATGCTTCAGCCACGGACTAGGTTGGTTGCCCTAGGTTTTCGGCATGGTGCAAAAGACCCATCGGTCACTCCCTCCAGTAACTGTCGCGAAGTTCGCGATTGATACGAGGAAGCTGCGTCTCGCCCACTGTACACCTCTAACAATAAGTGTGTGATTTGGTATCAATCGTGCTGAGTGCGTTTTTCCATGTCGACCTGAGTGGTCAGTTCGACTGTTTCCTTTGGGTTACTGCGAAGCATCATACTCGAAGCGTTGGTCGCCTCTTACATCTATATCTCGCAACAGTAACAATCAATATCAGCCTCGGAGTCCTAGAATAGGTCATTTCTATCAGATCGTAGAGACCATCGAAAATTGGTACAACTACATCGGTACTACCATGTCACGCGGCTTACCAAATCAGTGATTTGGAGACACACGAGTCGCGACACGGAGATGTGTGGTCGTAGTGCTAGTGCTCGTTCAACAAACTCTTACCGCCTCCAAATAACGAAACATCGCTGGCTGCCATATCCTCACAGTTTCGACCATTACCTTATGGAACTCTGTGATGCCGAGTAATATCGCTTTGGCACTCTCGAGGGCGTCAAAGGTTCGTTTGCGACCATTTTACTCTGTTTATATTATATTTATGCTGAGCCATTTCAGTGGGCTAATAAGATTTTCGGCATAGTAAATATATCGTTAGCATGGTAATATGGACCAGACGTCTTGCAAGAATGTGGAATTTTGGGACACTTCCATCAACCTTATCATGACACTTACATTCCGATCCTTAGATCCGTGCCTAACATGCGCTTACATGTTTCGATCATATCTACACGTTCCCTGGCCCCCATTCCATTCTCGCAGTTGATTTCACTCCCTCATAAATCAAGTTTGCATGCCATAATGGCCTCGCAGCCGAGTATGGAGCAAGCATACAACACTTGCCTGCTCCTATCGATTTTTCTAAAGCCCTCCTTGCCATTCCCACAAAGGCTCACTCGAATCCGGTTCGGCCTGAATGGAAGATAGCAATGGAACGTATGCATTTGACGCAGCCCTACCTAATTTTCCTGGCTCCTGTTTCACTGAACTATAAGAGTATTATGTCAAAACAAAACCAGTCGTTCTAACATAAGAGTGCTATTTGGAGTAGCTCCTATTGGTCGCCTGATTGTTGTATAAGCTGCCCGACAAGCAAACCTGAGCTTCCTGACCCGTTGCAGAGCTAACCATTTCATATACTGTATCTCTATTCTGTACACCATACTCCATTGTGATAAGGCGTGATCCCTTCTCCCATACAAAATATAGTGCATATCATAAAGCCTAGGAAAGCAGTGGGCCAAAGCATCACAGAAATGACATACACGAGGAAAGTTTCTGCGCGGCAGATATAAACAATGAAAATAGTAAATTTTTGGACAGCGCTGACTGAAGGTATCACATGTAAAGCAAAATAAGAAATGCAATCAGAAATTGAAAATAACTTTCATATTCTCATGTACATCTGTACAGTCGAATGTTCAGCATCTTACATGCACAACATATCGATAAACTGTTGAGGAGTGACTCGGACGGATGGAGCCGGATGATCAGCAACGCACGGATGGCCCAAGCCCTGAACCAAGTTTAGAATAATATCCCATAACGACCTCAATCCCGACCAAACTCCTTACCTTCCAAAATAAAGCCTTGCAATGGCAGCAGATGTGAATCATGTCAGCATACACGTCCTTCAGACCGTAATATCTAAACAAGCCAAGGCAAGATTCAGGCATTATTTCTCCATGACATAGCATCTTACTTTTTCAATTCAAAATAAAGATGCCGCCAATCGAATAAATTGTGAATGAGCGAGTCATCCGCATCTTCCGGTGAAATGGCTGACGACGAATCTTCTTCGTCTTCATCAAATTTAATAATAACGGGCTGTTCATTCTCTTTGTCGCCGACCGATGCATCCAGCTCGGCTTTCCAACGCAATCGATTCCGTTCGTGTTGTTGTTTCTTGCATAGATTCTTGCGCACCGATTCGATTTGCGATTGAGTGAAGTGAAAACGACACAGATCTTGCCACAGCGCGGTTTCATTTTCCACAAGGTGTTCCAAAGCTTCGTGAGCCTTGGCTGCAGTCAACAGACTCTCGTGATCAGCCAAACGTCGTAAAATAGAACGCAAACATTCTTGAGGGAGGTCCAAAAATGTCAGCGATTCTTCGCAACAATCGGCTGGCTATAATGAAATATATGACACTAGGAAACCAAGAAGCCTTTGAGCAGTCTTACTGTCCCGAACTGGATATCCGTAAGTAAATGATAAAGGTTGGAAGCTGCATCTTGATGTTGAGTGAGTAACTTTGGAGACCCGTAATGTTGCCCTTCGCTCAAACCGGCCATGAAATCTGACACCAATTGACGAACAGTGTTCAACTCTTTGTTAGTACCCATGCCTGTAACACTAATTGCAGCTCAAATGAAAACTGTCTATTGCTAGTATTCTGTAAATAGCGAGTGCAAAACGTACAATGCAAACCGACTTCGCCAACCAACGCCAAAAGCATTTTCCTTCCCGAGCCGCTCAACGCCTGCAGCCTTTCTTGGACCAATATTTGCAGAACCTGGAAAGAAAGAACAAAGGTAAGCATACGCACGCCTGCCCGTCGCCCAGTTAGGGAATCTGGTGGCACATATAAGATATTCTAATTTTTGACATTGATGGTCATTCAAAGGCAACGTCCACTAGACGCCGAGTGAAGGCCGTGAACTAGAATTCTCAAGAAACGCGAGAAAAATCGGGTTAGATGACCGATTCGAAAGGTGAAAAGAGTCCATCGGCCGTATAACACTTGCATACAATACGGCCGAGATGGACATTGGGATTCTATTTATGTCCTAGCAAGTTACACTTCAAAACTGAAAAACTTTTCTGAAGGACCCACTGAAGATCAAGTACATATTAGCAGAGAAAAGATAGACAATGTAAATAACTCATTGCTCCCCGTCGTCTAGACGTTTAACAGACGCGCTAAACTTTTTAAAACTCTAGTCTACATTCGTTGCACTGCTTCCAAAAAGACAACATAACATAAGACTAAAAAACTATCAAACGTACCTTGCAAACGTAATTGAAGCGACGTACATCTGCAATAGCACCCGCCAAATTCAGTTTCAAAAACGCCTCGCTCTGTAAAATTTTTCTATGTATTTTTCAAATCGTGAACCAAATCAAAAAACTTACCATACTCGCACAACCGACGAACTGAAAAAACCTTACGATAAGGAATTTTTAAACAGTTCCAACCAAATCAACTTACTTCTTTGGATTTATTCGTTTTTACGAAGCAATGCGGCTGCCATTCCTCAGTAGACGATTCGTCCACTTCTATAAAAATTTGGAAACGATAACAGAGAATCGAGTCACAAAACAAAAAAGCCGTGATTTTAGAAAAGAAGACAAACCCAAAACCTAAAATCTAACGTTTTTTTGAAAAACACAAGTTTTTCTTTCATGTTTTACAAAAACCAAAACATATTTGATGAAACACAAAGTTTCGAAGAAAAAGGTTTACCAATTTCTTCCAAAGGAGGACTCGGTTGACTTTCGTATAACGAATTTTCGAAACTTGACTCTGAATCTGTATGGATTCTGAAACCACGTAAAAAACTCGTTAAAAAAGAGGGCCAGAAACTAAAAAATTTAGCACTAAACCTCAACTAAGCTAAAACCATGTTGGGGACCAAACAGCAAAAGTGCCACCTCAACATTTTAAAAAAATTACCTTATTCTTGCCTCCAACGAAATCTCACTACTATTTCTCAATGGACGTAATTTCATTTGCTCCCATCCTTCACTTGTTTTGATCCAAGTTTCACCCGGAGCTCGCCAATCTTGGCCAATAAACGGCATGATTGAAAAAATTCCAAAATCTCTCTCGCGTCGAAAATATAATTTGACAATTTTTGGATTTTTAAGAAATCTAAATAGATATAAAGAATTTATAAACGATTGGAAGAGGATGTGAGAAGTGCGCGCATGCGTGAAGCAAGGAGCGTAGAGTAGGTGCACGTTGGAACACTGTCGATCAGCTGGGCTGGGCGTAGACGGCCGCGCGCGAGGCCACTCGCTCGAGTCGACTGGCTGAGGTCGGTGCGACCGGACGCTGGAGAGGGGCGAGGGGTGGCGGCTGGCGCGGGGAAGGCATCAGCTGATGACCTCACGACTAAATGCCGCGCCGCCTGTCGTCTGGTCTGGGCGAAAAGCCAGTCGACATTTGGATAAGCAATGGATAGGACTCGTGACGAGTGGGTGCCCCCCCCGTCATCATTCGAAATGAAAAACTTGGCGAGTATTCTTTCTTGTTTGTTTCTTAGCCGTGGCTGGAAGTGAAAGGTTGTAAAAGTCCGAACTGGGCTCTTGTCGACAATGAGAAAACGAAAAGCAGCAGCGATTTCTCAGAAAACACCAGGCCGGTGAAAACTTTTCAGACAAACTTCCACTTATACTAGCCTATCGCGTGATTGGGAGGCAGGCAAATATTCCAAGAAACTTTGCCCTTTTATTTTCTTACTTTTCCCTTCTTTCTCGAAAATGTAGAAACTCGAGCCAACATGCGCCCTGTCACGAGCTAACTAGGAGAATTGGCTGGCCCAAACACCGCATAATATGTATGACTTCAGTTGGCAAAGCCAAACGGGTCTTTGTCAACTGACTGACTTGTTTACTCATGGCATTCCACAGCTGTGGGAAAAGGACACACCTGCCCAAAAAACTTGTCGCACTTTTATCACCCGCTCGTGTTGATTTCATGTCCCGATATCAGCTGACAGTGCTATTGCCAGTGTGCCAAGTGTGATCACATTCACACAGGGCGTTAGCCTATCACTCGAGATCACCTCTGGTAAAGCCTAAGCCGCAATATTTGTAAGCCGACTAGCCGCCTTGCAAACAAACCGTGTTAGCTGCTGTTGGCTGCGGCGGGCGGTGTTTGTCGCAGGAGAGCCTCTCCTAACGAAAACGAGACAAATAAGCTGTGCTCTCGGTGATACCATTCGGCATGGTTGGCATGCATATTTGGCCGAGTATGAGGAAGGAGCTGGCGCTCAGGAAAGCGGAAACAGTTAACAGGTGCATAGAGAAATCCTTGGAGCCTTTCTAGAGCTGGCCAGGCCTATCTTTTTTCTGCACCGATCGTAGGAATTAGCGAGTGAGAACGTGGAACATGGATTAGGCCAGACGGACGCTGGCGGGTGTCAGCGTAGTCAACTCGCCCTGCTGATGCAGGACTGCAGAATTATCAATGCCAGTAAGTGTGTACAGTCCGCAGTATTGTCCACCACACACTTATACTGTACGGGCCTTTTATATCTGTATGTATATACCTAGATAAGCACATGGTGTAACATGACTACAATGCATCATTGCACGTGGAAATATATTCTGTTATTCGCACAGGACATGGCATTGAGGAAAGCGGGAACAGCGGAAACAGAAAGTGTTGGTAAAAAATCTGAAGCTTTGTTTATTTCTCAAATCCGCGCCAATTTGCTATGAAATTTGCAAATTGTCTGCTAGAAGCGCTTAAATGCGACGAAAGTGCGCGTGGTCCGTTTTTCTCTGGGCCGCCGCCATCTTGTTTCGGTTTCGATGCACGACGAGCTGGGTGAGCCGTTGTGTTTCTTTCGGCCAGGGGCGCTACGGTGTACGTGCACGTTTGTGTACGGCGATACGAACGGGGTGAAGAAGACGAGCAAACAGTGCTGGTCAACGTAGCATCCGTAACGTCTTTGCTGAGCGGCTTGGGTCGTCGGCTTATTTTATTTTATCGGCTGTTTCGATAATTATGCATTCATAGTAGTTTATGACTCGCGCTTGAAATTTGCTCATTACTATAAATTGCATAAATTTACCTATTTACGACGCGTAGTGCGCCGTCTTAATTTCTTCATTTCTCAAGAGGTAAGAAATTTGATAATGAGACGTACGTTAGAGCTAGGTAAATTTAGCGTCTAGTGCGCATACCGTTGAGAAGCATGCGTGCGATAAGTACCTTCTGTTGCTCTTCCTTGTTCAATTTGTGATGGCCAAATTGTTGAAACTGGTCCTGGCTGTGCGTATATATCTCGCAATCATTTTGAGTTCAGGGAGTTTTGTGTAAATTTCGATGCCTTGAGTATGTTTCAAGAATGCGCACGGCACCGGTTAGGCGTTCGTTCGAGCATAGCTTGTTATAATGTCGGCTCACCAGCCAAGGACTGCGCGCAGGCTATAGAATCGGTTGAGGCACGGGTCCCCGGCGAGAATTTCTCTAAAGCTATTTTTAGTCAGGGTGAACGTACGAACTCCGCTTTGAGCATGCTGCCATTGGCGCATCGATTGTATTTTCTTCTAAGGAGTTATGGTTGTTCCATTATGGACTCCAGTTTTCTTCGCATTCGCTATTTGCACTCGAGTATTGGCCAGAATTCCGATATTGATCGTCATTTTTTGACTTTTTCATGGCGGTTAAAGCGGGTTCCAGGATAATAATTGCAGTCTCCATGCCTTCTAACGCCATGCCCAACACAGCGCCGTAGCCTATCGGTTTCACCTCGTTGAAGGGTGCGATTTTTGTCACGCGCTTTGTGTGTACCGATATGGCGTTTTTGCCTATCGGCCGCATGAATTGACGCCGTTGTAGTGTTTGCGCGAGGCGCGTGCTCCAAATACCAGTAGCAGTACGTGAGACGTCATCATCAATCGTCAACCGCCTATCTGCGATCGTATTATGCTGGTCTCGTCGACGACGACGTTCCACGGTTCGAATGCACTGCTATCGGTCGTCATCCGCCCAGTGTTTGCTGAGAGAGACTGCACCTTACGAGATCAAATTCACCCGTTTTCACCTTCGACGCCGTCTCAGCGCCACGTTGACATGATTCGTATAAGCTGCATTTCTCCTACCTATATACCTTACATTATTCAGTTGCCTATCATCGTCATTAGCGAATAGATTTTTCAGGAAACAGCCCATTTTTCGTTGTACTAATCGATTAGCTGGGCGAACAGCTGCTGAGCTGGTTTTTGTACGATATGGGTTGTTTTCGGTTCAATGTCCATTTTCTTTCCTTTCCGATTGCATCGTCGTCAGTGTTCTAGCTTAAGCGCGTTTAACTTCTTCTATGTAGCTGACGAAGTTCTCGGCTAGCCGAGCTATGCGCAAGTGTATGTAACTTCTGCACTCGTCGTCGGCTCGGCTTACAGCAGAAAGGACGAAGAAGTAGCCTAGTGGTGAAAGAGCGTCAAATAAAACGGTGGGGGGAGTGCGTTGGTGGCTCGTCAGCAGTTGTCGTTATCGAACTATTTTGCGAAAGGGGTGCCGTTATCGCCGGTGCGCGCGTGGCGGTTAGCAGGAGCGAGATTTTGGAAGAAAGGACTCTTCTGCTTGGTGGAGACCAACCGCGAAACCTTGCTTTGTTATGTCGCAGTCACGGTCTTCGTTTACTACGCTTGCATGCATACCACCTCTGACGCCGCACAGGCGCATACTGTTCAGGGTTTAGGCTAAAATCTTTGCGGAAAGCGAACGTTAAGCGTTAAATGCTGTGTCACGTTCGCAGTAAAACAGCCGCTCTCGCCACCATAGAGGTAAGCTGTCGACAGCATCGCGTGTCCCAGGTGCTGCTAGCTTCCCACGAAAGCTGGTTTTGTGACGAGCTTTGTCTGCCCTGCCGCTATACTAACCGCCGAGCAATTTTATCTGACCCGCAGCTTCGAATCGATCCGAGCACGTCGAATTGATTCAAGTGCGCGATATCTGGTTCCGCTCTGTGATTTCTTTCGTATTTTATGACCATATTTAGTACTGATCTCTCCTCGTTCGGCCTGCAATAATTTTCCGTCCGTCACTCGACAGTGGACTTATAGCCTGTTTTTCTAATCACGTGAAGAGCGTAAAACCAGCGATGAGAATTTGGACCCGATTGTTGTCGGAGTATAAAGCAGCGTGCAAGTGATTTTTATTCCAATAGAGTATGTGCAAATAGAACTGAGTCAGTTGGAACAACTTCTTATGAGGGAACTGGAATTCTTAATAATCGACCACGCGAGTAACTGGTTAGACGGTTTTACATATGTCCTCACGTTTCGACAGTCTGGTACAATAAGTATGCGACTTCCGAAAAAACGAGCCTGAAAAGAAAATGTTTTTCGATTGGCCATTATGTTTAGGGTCCACATGACCTTAACGCGCATAATGTCCGTGTTGATAGGACTTATGAAACTGATTTTTGATCATTTTTAGGATCAAGTTGAGATCAAAATCGAGGAACCGACCGTCGTAATATTCTATCTCGGGACGGTTAGCGGTCGGTTTCGGTAACGGATTTCACGCGTTTTCATTGCGAATGACGTCAGATCATCAAGCAATTATTACTATGCATACACCACTGCCGCAACAGCAGCAAGTAAGTTATCATTTCACGGGGACGCAGAGAATAATTGTCACATTTTATCGCAATTCAAAAAAAGCAGCTGGCAAACTTAGCGACTGGACATAAATGGGGGGATTGGCGCGGCATTAAGATGGGTGATAAAATAATTTTTAGTCAATCGGACGCCAGCTGAAAGCGATACGATACTAGCTTTTTTATCTGATAGGATGAGAAAAAGTTGCTTTCGACAAGGAGCAAAAGTAGCAGCATCGGTTTACCAGGAAATGGGCCCCTGACGTGTATTCTTCCCTGTGGCGTGGTGTGGAAGCAGACGCAACAATCCGTCAGAAAGGGGACTGGTTGAGAGAAAAGAATTTTCGTTTCTGTCCCGCCCGCTCTTGAATTTTTAAAACAGCCGCAAAAAGTGGTCTGAGTTTAAACGAATCAAACGAGTTTCTTTGTCGTCGACCATTTTCGAGGGGCAGACAAAGCGCTAATGAATGGTTATCTTTTCGTGCAAACAATTCTGCTGGCTGAGGTCAATGAATGCGTTGTAAGCTCGTTCATGAATCGAGGGATACGAAGAAATGACCGAGCAAACAGGTGTGTGTGCGTCTACAGTATGAACAGGCTGGATTGGGTATCATAAAAGAGGCTAGCAATTGATTGTTCTTTAGGACGATAACTAAATAAGCCGCTAGTAATAAGGTTTTTGTTGATTTAGCCGCGAGTAATGAATGTGTGCGCGAAAAGTCTCGGTTTTATGGCGGA
Organism: Mesodorylaimus sp. YZB2_4; assembly: GCA_030248295.1. NCBI lineage: Eukaryota > Metazoa > Nematoda > Enoplea > Dorylaimida > Dorylaimidae > Mesodorylaimus > Mesodorylaimus sp. YZB2_4. The sequence goes on along the minus strand of JASANH010000873.1, from coordinate 229,241 downwards.
AAGTTATGAAGTAGGAAACTTGTGTACGACTGTCCTATTATTACTGCCTTCATTAACGTGGTGGGCTAGTTCGTCACATGTTGACTCATTAGCGACACGTTTTTTCTTGACTATTGCCTTAAGTATGGGGAAAAATAGGTTTAAGTTTAGTGAGCATGGGAAGAGTTGATTGTGTATATGTAATTGGGAAGAGGCAATGTGGTCCGCAGGTGAAGAGCCTGGCTATATGGACGGGTATATAAAGACAAAACGGGCGTATTGATCAGATGTATGCGCTTACCGGAGTGCCATGTTCATGTTGGGTTAAGTCTCCTCGAATCTGTTTTCCTTCGAAGGCTTGGCGCACGACGAGGCGGTCGATCGATTTTTGCTCGCCTGGGGCTTTACCAGGATTGTCGATGAGGAGGGCCATAACATGACACGAACGGGGGGGGGGGGTCGGAACTGGTGGGATAAAAATTCCTCGACGCAGACTCTTATAGGCAGTGTTTTAGATGAGGATGGTGAGGATGGTTACTTCCGTGCGGGTCGGGGGCCACGAGCCGTGTCAGGATCGGTCGGCGTGGGCCTTTGGAGGACTATTTATAGTGAATGTGTTTGAGAAGTCGTCGCCCACGTGTTTTGGTGGTTGGTCAGTTGGGCTAATTATGAATGGGTTGCAGCATGGGCCGTGTGGGAGGAGATGAGTTATTGGGCGTTTCATCGTTCTCCCACCCGGGCGGTCGGGGCACGGCTGAAGGACGATGAAAATAAGTAGGATGTGCTCGGTTCGTTTGAAGAAGTTGGATGAGAGTTTTGTTGAACGGTTCGAGTAAAAAGGACTCGTGCGGGTCATCTTGTTTCATGATCTCTGTTCAATGTAATGGCTTGTTTGGCCAAATGGCGTTTGTCGTGCGCATCGTCGCCGCGCTATTTTGTTCATGGCCGGGGGCGACATTCTATTCGAGTCGAGTGTGTGTGGGAGGAGATATTGTAGTCTCGACGGGCGTCGTTTTCGCTGTCGACCTACGTACGCTCACGTATTCGAGTATGGCATCCACGCGTCACGACTGCGTATGCAACTTGCTGGCGGGAGGTGCACCAAAAAAGGGTCTTCAATTATTTCGTGTGTGAAAGTGCATGGGTCAAGTTATGGGGCCATGTTTTGGCTGGCCTTGCGCATTATTGTTTTGGGGGCTCGTCTACCCTGCACTGGAATAGAAGCGCCCCCTATTCATGCTTTATGGAGTACAGGCCAGTCTTGAATAATGGGTGTGGTGGATCGTTGTAGCTAGTTGCCATCAAGGACTGGTTTTCTTTTCGAGCGGAGGACGGTAGAGGAACCGCCGAAATGTACGTAGAATACCAAATCTATCATTTTGGTTATTGAATCGACGGTTAGCTGTGTGGGCTTTGTCGGAGTCGGTTGATTGTGTGTGATCATGTTGTCTTCGCCCACCTGTGCGACGAATTGGGTGGAGGGCGGAGGGGGAGGACCGTTCATCAAACCAACAACAGCTGTCCTAAGGCATCGCGGGACGTGAACCGTTCGTCCGGGTAAAGCGGGTATTAGCTACACGCGTTCATCGAATAGACTAGCATAACTGAGTGCGTAGGAAGCCCCTATTTGATGAGTTGTTTTCGAAAAGCATTTACAGACTTCTGTCGACAGCGTTTGAGTGAAATTTTATTTCGAATTGTTCTTGTTTGGAGGAATCAGGAAACGGTGTTGTTGATGCGACAAAGTTTGATCTGATTTGGCTGTGCACATCGTATGGACTATTGAATTATTGTACTATAGATTCAGTGTGGTTCTGTTGGAGTGTTCGACACATGCTTTCACGATATTACCGGCCTGGTATAGTGCGGTACCATTGTCGGCTTGTGGGCTGATTGGCTTGTGAATTTATAAATATTAGCAATGATGGATGAGTCTGGCGGTTTTTTTATTTGCACGGAAGCGTCGCCTCGCTGTTTTATTATTCAAAAGGTAGCTTATTTATCAATTATCTAAGGTCTAAGGATGCAATTTAAAGCGTATAGGCAAATAAGGCAATGCTGATATCTTTATCGTTCCAGCGGTCGAATGGAGGTGTGTTTTTGAGGCGATGGAGAAGTCTGTGCCCAGTTGCCAAGGGAACACGCTGGGGCTTATTATCGCGTCATTTACTGAACTCTGATGTACTTCACTCGAATAGGGCTTTTGCAGATAGGAAGGAAAGCTAGGGCTGTGCTTTGGTCGATGGTCTAGTTCGTATCGTAGAGACGGGGATGCGTATGAATTATTGGTTGGCGTCTTTGAAAAGTTGTGCGCGTGCTTGTTTCATTTATGAAAGAAGTTGTTGGGGAACGGGTGCTTCGTTTAGGGAACGGGTGCTGTTGGGGGACGGGTGCATTTTGAATAATGTTGCGCTCTAGGTGAGTTTTATTTGAATGCTGGCATAGGTGGAAAATTTTTATGAATCGAGTACCTCTGCGTGCGCACAATTCGAGTGTTGTTGAATTGAGGGGAAATTTATGGCGTAAGCCATGGAAGCCAGTTTTTCACTGAGAACCCGTTTTCTGTCTCTTCCGACTGGAACGCTTGGGCGAAGAAGTTTGGTGATGAGGGAGGAAGGTGAACAAGAAATACCACGTGGTTGTGTAGGTGTCGCCCTCGCTCGCCTCGCTTCGTTCGCCTCTCAGCTGCAGATTGGTGGCGAGCGTTTCGTACTGGTGGAGTAGGCTTTCTCGTCGTTCTTGGCAGATACCTAGCCGAGGTAGAGGCTTTGTTGAAATGCCATCAACCTTTGTACGCCCGAGTGTGGGCACAGAGACGGCTGGTGCAATAACTAATAGCGGATCGGCCTGTTTATTTTGATGATGTTCGTATTGCTGGCGACAGCGTTCAAGCAACATGCTTTGAATATGGTGATGATAAGCTACATGGCTGTCGTCCTGTGTGGCAACCTGTGTTGACTGAAACTCAGGCTAATGTGCTATTCGAGGCACACTTGGACATAAGAAGGAAATTTGATGATGTGCAACATGGCAATTAGCGCTAGACAGTCAAGCAGCGCACTCAACGAAGGCTATCATAGTCGAACACAGGGAGCCATGCGGGTGTATAACATGCAGTGTTGATGTACATATTGGAAATAGATGTGAGGGAAATGTTTGGTATTTTAGGTCAGTGCCAAAGATTTGCGCAAGGTGTGCAACGATCTGGGTGTGTTAACGGTAGCGGACGACGATTGCGATCAGTGTTTGCCGAGCGATCGTCATTCTCAACCAAATGCTCAAGAGGGCGAAAACGGTCGACCGTCGGCGACATCAGTGGCCAGTGGTACGTTAACGTGCATGCCTCCGCTGCCCGTGCTACCTTGGTGGTTTAACCGGGAATGCGGTAAGCGCTCACCATCCACTAACAAGCCATCCAGCCCCCGCCAGTGTGTAGGGTTTCTCGTTTTGGATTTGAGTTTTATCATTGCTGCGCCTGGGAAGATGAAGATTCGGTCAGATTTGATGGTAGGAAATGTCTGTGCAGCTGCTGGTTGCTTAGAATATAGATGTACTGAATGTACCTTTATTCTTCGCTCGCTCGTGCCGTGGATGGTGCGCGAGAGGATTACCTTTTAACCGCATGTTGTAATCACGGATGGGCTTGGGCAAAAACTGGGTTCCGGGTGTCTTGCATGAGAAGCGATATAGAAAAGTAAAAGCTGGTTTTTTGCTTTTTTAGAGCAACATTTGAGCTCGATGAACGGGACAGTAGTCGTCGGGGATGGTGACGGGCTAGACGACGACGAAATGATGAAAAGAGCTGCGATGGCTCGTGCGGAAAACGGCGTCGCTTGTATGAACGATGGTTATACAGGCGTAACCACATCTCGTCAGGACTCGGAAATAAGCGTCGACTCGGGCAGTAATTGCGAGCGGCCGGACTTTACGTCGTCAGTGCCTTCGGCGAACATTGCTGGCGAACAGCTTCATGTACAGGTGGAGCAACTTTCGTTGGCTAATCCGAATTGCGCTATAAGTAAGTGGTACTCGTTTGTTTGACGAACGCGATGATGATTGGCTGGTTGATGGAATAACATTGCAGGGGACTATTTTTTTCTAGCTGATCAGTCGACGTTGTCGTCGTCGACCGACTGCGCAGGAGCTGTCGATGGCCAAATAGTGAACGGTGTAGCCATGGTGGTCCCTAGTGATGGCACTGGTGTTCAGTCTGCTCCGTGGCCCGGCTATGACATGTCATTCGAAGATTTGAAGACTCGAGTTCGTCATCAGTTGGAATATTACCTGTCAAGGTAGGACATTGTTTATGCGTAACACTAAGCAATGGTTTGGAAATTTTTTCGGTTTTAGGGAAAATCTCGCCGCTGACGCTTATTTGCGTTCGCAAATGGACAATGATCAGTTCGTCAAAGTGTCTACGTTGGCGAACTTCAACATGGTAAAACGCCTGACCACTGACTTGAATTTGGTTCTGCAGGCTTTGCGGGGTAAGTACAAATATTAGACCTGTTTTTGCATGGTGGAAATAACGTAGGATTTTTAGAGTCTCCTTGTCTGCAACTGGATGAGAGCTGTGAAAAAGTACGACCGGTTCATAAACGATGTACCTTGATTTTACGCGAAATTCCTGAAGAAACAACGCAAAAGGTAAGACCTGTTTGATGTTCGTTTTGAGGACTGGCAGCCGTCAAAAGCAATGGCCGCACTAATTATGGTGAATATTGTTAATTGGCGCTTCCGTTTTAGGAAGTGGAAGACTTGTTCGCTAGTCCAATGTGCCCCAAGATTATCAGTTGCGAATATGCTCTTAATAATATTTGGTATGTCAATTTCGAAACGGATGAAGATGCGCAAAAGGCGTTCCTGTATCTTCGACAGCAAGTGCAAAATTTTAAAGGCAAACCGATTTTGGTGAGTATGTACGAAATGTGTTGTAGGGTCGGGGGAATGCACGCGGGCACGGGTAGAGGTTGTATAGGAAGGCTTGTGGTGTTTGCCTCGCCCATTGAATGTTCCTAAACGATGTTTCCTTGCTTATCTTTACGGGGCGCACAACTCGCGGTCAACAACGTTTAATTTTGATGGCTGTTTTTTAGGCTCGAATCAAAACGGCGCCTATCCCACGGGTGCAAAACGGGTATCGCCCGGTGCCTCCAAATTCGTTACCTTTACAAGCGTCTCAGCAAGGTACACCGGCAACTGCTAGCGTCACTACGCCTAATAACTCGTTGCCACCAACGGCTTTACTGTCGCCAGCGGCTGAAGCGGTCACGTTGCCGTTATCATTTCCGCAGTCGGCCGTTTGTACGCCAGTTGCTACGATCAGTGCTGTGACGCCAGGCGATAGCGGAGCTGGTTGTGTGGTGGTCGGTTCGAATTCGGTAACATTGGCGGGCAGCGCTGGAGTTGCTGCCATACAGCCGTCGAATATTTATTACTACTCGACAGGCGCTGGCCAGTCGGCGATCGTGGCGGCCGCGACTGGCCACGCCCCCACTGTCGTCGCTGCACCAGCTGCTGCCGCTGTGCTCAGCCCAACTTGGCCTTCGGCGGGTCCGGCCTCGTTTGATCTCGGCTATGTAAGTGAAGATACGGTATGCTGGCTTTCATAACTGTGCGTATATCCTTTCTATGCGTATTGCAGATTTTGGCCGTGAACGGTTATCAACCTCAGGGCGCTTATCGACCGGCATTGTTGGTGCCTGCAGCTCCGCTCCCAGCACAGGTGGCTGCCGCCGTGGGCCATCGCTTTGTGGCCGAACGACCCCCTCGAAAAACTCGGTAGGCACTCGTCGGTAAGGAAGGGAGAGTGCAAGTTTTGACCAAGTTCTTTCTTCCAGAGGAAATTACTATGCTTCGCACAGCGGAGATCGTGGCGCGGCCAGTAACGGTGAAAATGGTCGTCCGGCTTTGGTATCTTCTTACAGTCGTTACGGATCATCGACGTCGTCTCGAACTAGCGGTAATTATGGGGAAGGCCGCACTCCCTATTATCGCAATGATCAGAATATTCATTACAACAAGTATGTGTTGTATGCTGACAGCGATCAGCTGTTAGCGGGGATGAGGATGAGACTTATTTGTAGCATTCGAAATCGACCAAATCGTCAGTCCGCGAATGGAAGCAGTACGAATGGTGTGGGTCCTAGGAGATATCAGCAGCCTCGAGGAGAACGCTTCGCTGGTGCAGATTATTGGAGCTCAGTAAGAGTCTTGTGGTGGTTTTCGTTGAGCTAGCAACAGGTGTTTGCGTTTTCAGAGCACGAGTTTACCCAAAGACCGAAAGGCTGCTACGTCCGCTTCAGCCTCAGCGGCTGCACCAAGTGCGAACGGGACGTCTACGACGGGCACGACGGATGGAAAGCGGAACGACGGGTTCGACTTGCAGTCGTCCTCGTTTCCGCCGTTACCCACTGCGAATCCTGTAAGACGGATAACGTGCTTGCATGATTGTGCATGGGCTATACAATTGTTTATTTTTCAGGAGCAGGCCGAGGCGATGGTGACTCCTCCACCGCAGCAGTCTCCGGGAGCAGCACGTACCTCGTCAAACGTTGCTTCTTCCCAGACGACTCAGCTAGCGGCGCAGCGTGTAGAAAACACGCAGAATGAGCATGCAGTGGTAGCGAATGGGCCAGCTGCTTCATCGACAGCAAAGGTGAGACCGCGTGTTATGCAACAGCCGACGGCCGTGGACATGGTGAACCGATGCGACCATTCGAAACACAACTCCGATAGTCCGCCTTTAGTCCATCAGACTTATAATCCAGCTGAAGTTGATCCGGAAGAGGATCAGAAACAGGCTAATGGTTCAGGAATGACTTCGAGGAATAGCAAGACTTCGGAGAGTAATAAACTTCCAGCGGCGTTTTCAAACGAAACTCAGCAGCGAGATCAAAAAATGACGCACAAGAACGCCTCGTCAAGTACTGCTGGGGGTGTTATTCGAGGTGGTACCAACGCGAACATACCCGTGGCTGTTGTTGTTCCGAACGCTCAACCAAAATTGCCCAGGTAAGATGGGTTTTTAGATGTCGCTATGTATATGGATGTAGAAAAATTATGGCTGGGAGACGTATTTGGTGCACCTGAGTGACAAATGCACCGCGTTGTTTTAGGGTCCCAACTGCCGATAAAGCCACAACAACCGATTCTCCATTACATATGTCCAAGAAGGGAGCGGCGGAAGAGCGAAGCAATTCAGTCGCAACGATGACATCGAATTCGACGTCGCCCAAACTGAGTGATAGTGAGGTAAGGAAGGGCTTGAAAACCAGAATAGTCTTGTACAAGGTCTTTCTTGATTGCAGGACAAATCAAGCAGTGATTATGCGAAACGACTGAGCTATGCGGAAATGGCGAAACACGCTGCTGCTCGTAATGCTGCCTTCGCAGCAGCGGCGGCAGCTGCCTCTGCCGAGAAGTCGCTCTCGACTACTACTGCTACGGTTGGAACGTCGACTTCTGTCCCAGCCCCTTGCCATGGTAAGGAAACTCGTGCCAATAATGAAGAAGGCGGTCGTCGATGGGCATCTCGAGGCGGTGCTAATGGTGCAGCAAGTGCAACTGGGCAGTCTCAAGCTCGATACAATACGCACCCGCGGGAAGCCTCGCACAAGTAAGCGATTGGTTGTCGTTAGGGTTGGTTCTGGAGTGGACGCGTCCTCTGCAGGTATAATTCGTCCCGAAAGCAACAACGGTCATATCGTAATCGAGATTATCAGCAGCAACAGGAGTACGCCTCATCACAGTACCAGGCAATGTCTCCATCGCCTTCAACGAATTGATCTCGCTCAAGTGGTCGTCGCATGCGAGGCACGACTCGATGCGGCGTGCATATCTTTGGTCCGTAACGAGTGAGCCTCATCTTCTATTGCAGCTTTAGCTCGTGCTCTTTGAAGACTTAAACACGTCTGGGTTTTGATTTCGTGCTCGTAGTTGACGTTTTTTATGAGATCACATTTTTTAACGCATCCCTGGGAAGCTACTCCATTTATAGATTTGCTCGTCCCCATCCCCAAGGTTTTTCTGGCTGGTGAAAATGTCCAGCTTTATTTTAACCACCTTAAAGAAGGCGCTTCCGTTGTACATTTCCTGCCTTAAAATTCTTTTTTGTTGGGAAAATGTGAAATGGAAATGGAAAAAGTGGCGAGGGCACGTTCTAATTTTGTGTTGTTGTTTGGGATTGTGTGGTGTAGGTGTAAGAGCATTTAAAAAGTGAAAAATGTTTGCGTGCCTAAATAATGTGAGATGGACTTGTAATGTGTGTATGAGAGTGCGTCATTTCGTGGCCTAGGCGTCGTGAATAGCTCTCTTTTTCTGGTCGGAAATTGAAATCTGTTGTGCGTTTAGTACGGGATACTATACATACACAAGTGCGTGAAAGCTTATGTAAGGAGTGCATGCTTTGTGCGTGACTTGTGGCCGAATCGTTAATTACTTGGCCCTGGCAGTGATTTTCATGTAAGGTTATGTGTGCGTAAAATGATGATTCGATAGGTTGCAAGTGCTTGGAGGTATTTATGTCTGCGTGCACTGTTCAGCAGCGATAACGGTGGATGACGACAATGGTCAACAATATGGAACCGCGTGTGTCTGATAGAAGCGGACTAGGAAAGATTTATAGCGAATTGAGCGAGGCATCAAGTAAGGGATTGAAGTTTATATTAGTATATATACCTGTGATTAGAGCGCAGATATTAGGCTTTTAAGCAATGATTGGGTCCCAACCTGAATCTTTTTGGAAAGAGATATTAAGTTGCATTTGCTTTGTCGAGCCCTCTAGGATCGGACGTGATTGTTTTTTTTTATGCGGGCATGCCGGCGATAACGGAAGTGTTTTCCCTTGTCTTGAGAACGTTTTAAACGAGTGTTTAGTCTCCCTTACCTTCGGCGGCTGAGATTTCTCTTTTCCCTTCTTAGGTCTTGAATGTAAATAGGCAGCACATGTATTCGTTTCTGAGCATTTTTTCGATGGTACACAATTTGTGCGTAACAGAGCTAATGTTCGGATAACCTACAGCGTTGAGATGATGCACAAGTTTTTGACGCAAATTAGATTTGACTCGTTGATAGTTGATTGGAATGATGGCCATATGCAGTGTTGTATGCTCGGTCCCGAACATGGACCGTGGTTTGCGATTTGTTGAAGCAGGGTGACTGGGTTTTTCATTTTTCCTGTGGTTATTTTTATTGTGCTAGTATATTTCTTTGCTACGAAATCTAAACTAATAGGTAATATTTTGTTTGGTGCGAGCAGCCGCTGTTTGTTTGGAAGGGTGTTGATTATAGTCGTGCGCTATTGTCTCTATTTGCGTCCACGTGCCTGTTGTACTAAATTTTGATGTTTCTGTTTTTTGAGAGTATGTAATGGTTAGTCAAAGTTCTAATAAGTCATTGAGCGAGTAGAGAGTGTGAGTGATGGCTGACTGAGAAATGGCTTTTCGTCTTTGTCTGCTCGTGCATGCTTGTACATGAGAGAGGTAACTAGGTCTTTTCTGTGGTATATCCTTGTTTGGCCCTGCCTTCACCTGCTCCGACTCTCGTGCCCACAAATGTGTACGTGTACGCTATACCACGTTTCAAAGGAGTGTGTATTTTTCTTCAACTCTAAGCTGCAATTACGGCAGAATAGGCTCCCAGAGGGGTATTTTCCATATTTAGGTCAGATTTGGTTTCCTGCTAATTATCAGGCTTTGAAATTTTCGACACGACGTTAGGCTTAGCGGAGGTATTTGTAAGAAATCTATTTTTGAGGGATTGAGATTTTGCGATGCCATTGAAAATGATTATATAAAATGAGGAAAATTGATTGCGATTACATTTCTGATAATTGAGATTTTGAAAATTTGAGACGTTTGTTTTATGCGAATTGTTTCGTCTTCGCTAGGCTTTATACTTTTTTGCTTCTTAGGGTTTTTCACAATCAAGGCTTAGTGTTATAATTTTATCTTTTCTCCCATAGAATTTCTTTTCGGGGTAGCCCGTGCAATTGGAGGGTTATATCGTGCTCGATTTCGGCTCGATACTAGGACACGAATGTTATGCCACTTCCTCTTTTGGTTCAACTCTTAATATTTTTTTGGCCCGCAATAGACCTGGCGATGTCTTTCGCTTTTTTACGTGTAAGAAAGCTCGTTGTGGTTTTCGTCAATTTTGTGTGCGTGCACAATGCCCATTCGCGACTGACCACAGAAGGATGAGAGGGGGCATATTAGTGAGCGAGATAATGTTTCGATTGAGTGTCAGCGATAGTTACTTGGGTTGAAGTGGCATAGCGATTGGGCGAGTTTTTCAAAGCCTCGTTTTTTTACTCTTTGTCTTTGACTTTTTCTGCGTATTACGTGTGGAGTGTGTTTTTGGAGTTGAATAAGTTCAATTCGTGTGCGGCTTACACTCGCAGCGTTTTATGTTCAACGAATAAAGTATAAGGAGTTGTATTTCGAGCAGTGAGTGCAAGGATATGAACAGTGGATTGGAGTAACTGGGGATAATGCAATGCTGATCGCACGTGTCCTGCGGAGGCTGGGAAATGCGGTTTGGTCGACTGATCGAGCCCGTGATTGGCTGATCAAAGGAAATAGCGCGTTGATCACCATGTAGGATACAGACGAGGCCGTGGCTGACTCACCCATGCCGTCGAGGTGTTCCTAGTGCAGAGACGGGGGCCAAACGAGGAAACAGTCTCGGCTGTCCAACACCGACAACCCACCCGCCATCGTCCGAGGAAGACGGTGTCCTGTCCAGGATATCCTCGCGTGGAGGTGCTCCTAGTGGGGACAGGCATGGGACGGCGCTGTGTGCGCTGGTCCCCGCACAGCCTTGCTCATAAGGTTACAAGGAAGAACAGGCCCAAACATTCTATAAAAGAACTGTGGGATACGAGTACAGAGGCCAGCCTGGCAAGCTCTGCCCTGCGCTAAAATGGGATTTGGTAGCCGCAACTGGAAAAGTCAGATATTGTCAACTCGAAGCTTTTGATTTATTTATAGGCACCCTGCTCGCTTTTTTATAGCTCTTTCCATCGACTCGCACGCAGGGAGCAATCGGCAGACAGGAACCGACGACATACTCGTTGTATTTGTAAGATAGGGCAATCCCCCGGCGATCATCCCCCCATTCACCCGGCGATCATCAGGTTCAGACCTCAGATGGCCTTCAGATCATGTTCAACAGCAGATGGCACTGTTTTACCACTGGTACGCGTGCATCGAACAGCCACAGTTGGGCGAGAAATGACATCATATCATCACGACTGCATTCACCCAGCGATCACGACGACGACCAGGTTCAGACCTTGACGGGTTTCTTGCTCTTTCCACTTTTCTTGCCCTTCTTCGGCTTGTTGTCCGTCAGGGTGGTCCCTTCGGTCGTGGAAGTCTTGGCCGAGGACTTGTCCTTCTTCTTCGTTGCGCCTCCTTTGCCCTTCCTCTTCTTGCCGCCAGTGCCAACGAGCATGCCGTCTTGGTACATCACGAACAGTGCCGCTCCAACGAACGCCAAAAGCAGTATGGCAATGAACGCTGACATGGTGACCAGTGACCGAACAGCAATCACCTTCTCACCCTCATAAATGTCGTCTGTTCCAGCCAGAAATTTCGGTGCCAGTGAAGTGTAAAGTTGGATGTGGACCTGGTCTTACGATATAATGACAGCCGCGGTGCAGTGATTCGGCTTGTCTATCTGAACTGCTTGGTAATGAGCAGCTGGGTTCGTTCCCAGGTCGGGTTCAATCCCAGGAGGCGGAGGTCGGTTTGTAAACCTTGAACCGTCGCTGATCTTGCACGAATGCTGTGGGTTACTCACCATGGGTGCTTTCAGTGGAGGCACAGAGAGGGAAGCTGCCTCCCACACTGCCTTGCTGTAATACGTCTGGGCCCGTATTACTGGAGGAAGCTAACAGTGGAGCTGTTGCGGCACGCCCAAAACCCCAGGTAGCCAACCAAGTCTTCGACCATCCACAGATCAAACATCACCCTTACGGATGAGGCTCCCAGCTGCAAGCTCTGTGCAAAGGATCGATTGCCAGTCAACCCCATTTCTGAAATTTGAGTACTATGGGCAAGCAGGCTTTGTTCATGTTGGCGAAGCCCATAAAAAGCAGCGATATAGGTGTAAATACCGTGAATCCCCCTAATTATATCCCAGGTGATAAAATATTTGCGTGAAATTTGGGTATCTAAATCATCAGATCCACTTTGCGCACCCATATTTTGCCCCCCCCCAATCATTTTCTTTGTCATCTCTCACCAAGTCCTATATGTATTGAACTTGGGGGGGCCTAATCAGAGGCCTTTTTCAAGGCTTCCGTGCCAGACCTGTGCAAAACCCTTCCAGCCCCTCTCTCTTACTGTATATCCTCTGGATGGGACCCCTTGAAATCCCTTCTGCCCCTGTACCTATCGCGCGCCTGACTATGGCTCTCCTAACTCCCCAAGGACTGTCAACCCGTGATCCATGATCGCCCACCATCAAATTCTATCTGAACATTGGACGAAGACTTTACAAGCTGCTGTAAGCATCCATTTGGATGTATCAAAGGAAATGCATCTAGGCCGAAGCAGGTGAACTAGTAATGAGCTAGGCGTCTCCTGTTGGACGCATTACCCTGAGAAGTCAACTCCTGCTGAGAATCCTAATGTACCCGTATGTTCTGTGTTTCCATGTCTGCACAATATCAACGTTTGGTATGCGGGTAAAAGGGCATGAGCATTATCAGCATTAGCAGGTCTTGCATATCCCTGCCTGCTGTGATGAGGCACCATGGTGATCATAATAAACTATACTCGCCGTTTACATTTGGTCTCGAAGGTACAGGATGTACTCGTGTCCGCATGCGAGTGGGCACAGCACTAATCAATAAAAAGACAAGCACAAAAAATTCTCAAACTGATTTCCTCGAAGCAAAGATAGCTGCGCGAATGCTTCCATTAAAAAGGATGTGAGTCGAAGCAATGGACCCGTGGCCGTATACATGCACTTGCAAAGAACGTCTGGCACCCGCTCTCCTATTCGCCCGGTACTGTGAGCTATAAGCCCCGGTTTTTCTGTAATAGCCAGAGTACCCTCGCCTGGTTGTGGACCTCGTTCCGCCCTCGGTTCTTCCAACCATTTGCACTTCTTGGTTCGCAGCATACGGCAAGGGCATGATGACCGTATCACTGTGACTCCTCACGCTCTTGCCACTCACCGAGCCCAAACCAGAGGCCGTGTAGTACTCGCATAGATCTGCATTTGAAAAATAGGAATCGAAACTGGTGAATCGGCGAGTGTATGAGGAGCGGGATCGACGGCATCGAATCAAGGTTAGGCAGTAGTCAAGGAAGAGGAGTCTGTACTTTCTGCAGTAGCACAGGTAGACGAGAAACGTGGTGGACGAATTGAGCACGAGCAAAGTATTCGAGGCATCTAGGACGAATGACGCGAGAAGGGACCACGAGTCTTCGTTGTCAAAAAGGTCCGGTTTGGCCGCTTCCCAAATACTGATCACGTAGGGCAAGGTATTGGATACGGCGAATACTGTAGTGACCACAATAATCATCCTCGTTGTCTTACCCTGCTGCATCTGCTTCTGACTCTTCCTTACTGTAGTCCCTTCCTTTCGTTTGTTCATGGCACTCCGCCTGATCGTCCTCAGTATCATAATGTTCAATACAAATATGATGACAAAGGGGCCGAAGCAATGTGTTAGTAAGTACAGACAAACGTAATAAGTCAAGAAATAAGTCCTGGATTTTAATAGCAATTTCCGAACACCACCTTCAGGACTCGGTTCGTATTCGAAAAAGCGTACGCTATTGTACAGAATAGCAACAAAGACCACTGCTATTTGAGCACAGCGAGCTCTGGTCACAGTCAACATCAACTTCACTTTCAAAGGATAAACCACAGCGACATATCTCTCCAGGCTGATAAGAAGGAAGGTCCAAACGGAGACGCTCTGAGTGATCAACACGCATTGATATAACACGCGGGTGACCACGACGTATAACTCGCTTAAGAGAGGATTATTGAGATAGAAATTGAATCCAGGCAGGACAAAGACTGGAATAGCCAGGATGGTCAAAGCAAAATCAACCGCACTCAAACCAGCCAATAAACTGTTTATGGAACTGGCACGCATTGATCGACTGTTGTAGATAAGAAACGATAGCGCATTTCCAAATGCACCGAAAATGCAGATCAGTAAAACAGTGCATGCAAAGATAAGAGTAGAATAAGGAAACAGTTCATCGATACTGTCCGAGCAAGGGTCTTCGATTTCAGTGGAATTAAAAGTAATTCCTTGGTTCATGGCCGTCCTCTTCTTTCGCCAGTCTCGAGAATAAAATGGCAAAAGTTTTGATGAAGCTTCGCGGCCACCGTCCGAGATGCCTTGTCGTGCGAGAATATTCGCACGAGCTGATATGAAAGCGTGCACTGTGTGATAGCGATATCTTTAATGACGTCCTATGTTCCCATGGGGAATGGTCGAGATTGTCCTAGGGAAGCGGATATTTTACCTAAAAGCCGACAATGCCTAGGACGAGGCGACAGTGAAAAGTCCAGGGGCCTTAAAATATCTCTAATTAGCCCTCCGGTTTTCTAATATTCTCAACCGTTTCACCAGGGTGTAGGGCCAGTCGGTTCGATGCGTCATAGTCATAAAGGACAAACTGGCTCGCCTTTAGAGGGTGTAATTATAGAATGTGCCCTGCGTGTTTTGAACTGTGTAACTATTTTCATCTGGATAAGCAGGTCTCATATAAATACCTTTTCAACGATAAGGTCGCCATGTGCCATCGCTTTCTCAAAGGGCCAGTACCGCGCGCAGTGAAGCAGGTTTGCAGAAAGGGTTTGGGTGCCATCAAGGTCATGTTCTCGTGGGTCTGCATGTGTTATGACAGAACGACATCCCTTCTGCATCACAATGGGGTCTTGATGTTTGCTCCCCATCTAATGAGTGTGGGAAGGTTCCTGACTAGCACTGTCCTCGAGGTCGTGTGAGAGGTTGGTTGTTCTGTTTCAGTTTTATGAAGTAGGCGAATACCCTGCGGATTCCATTGTCAGCTCATTCGAGATACTTCGTTATCTTCCTAGTGTCAAAGGTGGGATGAGGGGTGGTAGGATTGCAACGAGGCCTAATAAATAGAGGCATCAAACAAAGGGATAGCGCGGGGGGTGTCCTTCTGCAACCCACTGTCATGAGCACTTTGTGAGGCGAGTGTGTTCTAGCTCCATGTTTTTAGTAAGCATTATTAAAATAGGTGCAAGGGGCATCCGGTTGAGATAAACAACAGGTGATGAGTGTGACACATACGCACTCAGCAGTAAATGTAACGACCCTATTTGCAGAATGTATTGCGTTCACTGGAACGAAACACGCTGAGAACGGAAGCCATTATTGTGCACTTTGCTTGAAAGAACAGCAGGTGTCCATGCGAAAAACTGCAGACGCAATATGCACCCCTGTGGAGCTGCGACCACCTGGAACCAGCATACAAGGTTGCGTGTTTCCTTGCTAGGCGGGAGACTGGCAGAGTATCCCGACACGTTTCTGGATGCCGCTCGAAGACACTTTTTTTTAAATTGCCTTTACTCGTCCCATCATTCTGAAAGAGAGACGAGTCTATGACATATATTTAGGATTGTACGAAATTCTTTGAGAAAATGCACCTGTCACAAGGCAAAAAATCGACCTTTGACGCTAAAATTTGTTGTGCTGCGAATATACAGTTCAGTAGAGCATTGTTGTTTTCTGGCTATTGCCCAAGTAATACCGAAAAACAGCATGTGTAGCGGCAAACCGACCAGCACTGGGTCTTGCTCGCTTGCTCGAATAGAGTTTCAGCTGTCAGAAGCAGGTCTGCAGAATATCGCTAATGACGTTTTCTCGGACATTTGATTATCCAACGAGGTGTACCTGGACATAATAAAGAGATTTTTGTCCATTTTTTCCAACAATTATTAGAATGGTCTTCTTTCTGACGTGCGTACCTTTTTAGGTTTTCTGATCATTATCTCCTCTTCGATTGGGAGGCAGTAGCCAAGCTACGCATCTGAGCCAAAGTGTCTAATGGCTTTGTCATCATCTACAATAGCACAATGGGCACGAAAGGTTTTGGCATCTTGCCATGCCTATGCTTTGATATTTTCCGCGAGCTCTCTCTCTGGCCAAAGTAGCTGATAATAATTGACCCTTCTGCATCGATGCTCTTTTAAATGTGCAGAGGTGTCTAGCACTCGTATTTACTCGATGTTTCTGGTCCTTACGATACCCATCTCCCAGCTAGGCACTTCCTGTCACTCATTGAAATCGATTTGTTAAGTTCATAGGCTCCCATCAATTAGCGTTCTCTCGCGAAAGGCGACACGTTCGAAGCTATCAACAGAAGAGTGATAAGCCAGATGAGCATGGACTGGCACGAGACGGATCAAAGATTAACAGGTACATTTTTAAAAACAAACTTCAACACGTACATGCTAAACAACAGGCCAGTCCAAAAGTTAGATCATGACAAATTGGTAGGTACTGCACATCTCGAAGCAAATTCCATTATCACAATCTGGTGATCACAGTGTCCATGCTGGGCACCATAGCGCTGACGGGAGAATGAGGACTGTCTTGCACGCAGATCGATTTCGGGCTGGGCTCATCATCCGAAAGGGAATTATCCGCGACAGTAATGGCCAAGAATGGTGCTGCTGTAGCCGCGGCCAAATTGTCTGCTCTAATTTTTTCGTTCTTTTCTCTTTCTGCAGCATTTGTGAAAGCCAGGAATTTGGTCATATCGATACTGCTCGATCGGTGATTGGCCAAAAACAAAGGCAGATGTTTCCTCGCTACCTCATTGTCTTTGTTAAGCAGACGAATAGGCGCGAGGCAGTACCACTTGAACAACTGTCTGTACTTTCTACAGTATATCACGTAGAGCAAGAATGTGGTGGCACTGTTGAAAACAACCAGCGTATTTGACAGGTCCACTATCATATAGGCTACTGACTGCAAGTACGGGTCCTCGCTATGAAACACCTGCGGCATGACGGCTTCCCACATGTTCAATACGAAAGGTAGGATGTTGCAGATCAAGAACATGGCCGTGACAAGAATGATCATTTGAGTGGTTTTGTTTTTAGAACGTCTTTTTTTAGATGTTGGCAGACTGGACGGCTTTAGCAAAGTCGCACTATTGCTGGCGAGAGACAGGCCGTCCTCCATGTTCGGAATTAGGCTTGCTCTCGTCGTTTTCGACTTCCTCATCGTCAGTAGGATAAGGACATTGAGGACAGTAATGATAATAAATGGACCCAGGAAATGGGTCAGTAAATAAAGTCCGATATGATAAAAGACGAAATAAAATCTTTGGTTTCTAAGCCAGGGCACATAGCCAGGTGAGCCTTCCTGGTCCTCTGATGCTGGTACTCCTTCCAGACGATACTCGAAAAACCTGATCACGTTATAGACCACAGCCAGGCTTACCACGCTGACCAAGGCCAGACGAGCACGTTTCACGCTGAGCAGTCTGGATACTTTCAAGGGATGGCATACGGCCAAGTACCTGTAACGAAGACAGCGTCAACACGGAGAACCAGGAAGTTGGCTGTACCCGCCTTACCTTTCGCAAGATATCAGGACGAAAGTCCAAACACTGGCTGTTTGGGCAATCATACCAAATTGATAAGGTCCAAACACAATTAGCATATAGTAGGAATCGGAAAGTAGGTCTTGTTTGTAGTACATATTTATATTGGGGACCACGAACACTGGGATAGAAGCGGCAAGCATCAGCAAATCAATCAAGCTCAGTCCAGTCAAGAGCACGTTGATGGACGATCTCATTACTGGCCTAGTGAATATCAGGACAGAGATAGCATTGCCGAACATTCCTACAATGCACGAGGCCAGCATGAACATGGAACAGAAGAAAGCCGCGTATTCGAATGGTGTCCGGGGGCCAACATTATTGGCACTACTCCCTGAATCTTCACCCACTATATTGGTCCCGTTAGACATGGCAGGTGATTAGTTTGTATGAGAATGAAGAGAATATGGCCGCGCTGGGAAAAGCTCTGAGTAGCCTCGCGACGAGGAGCAAGTAGGCGAGACGGCAAGCCCTCGTAGTTACAGGAGAGTAATTAGCGGGACGCGTCTCTGATAAGGCGCATTCGCATTGATAGCGTATCGATCAACAAATGAGACTCGTTGCTCTCATAATATCCTCGGCTACTCCTATTGCTTGCGTCTTTGTTTGACGCACGAGATGCTCGGATTTAATTTGGCCAACCTCTGCTGTTCTCGTCCGTCAAGCATAAGCCTTTTCCGAGATGGCTACCTTTTCTGAAAAAAGAAAGAAGATACGCATGTACTCGGCAGAAGACTGAGAAAGCGAAGATATTGCCTCGTCTGAATGGGCCCTAATTTCACTAAGGCTAGGTTTGACAAAGCCCAATTAGCCAATAAACTCATTACTCAAACCCGTCCCCTACTCCAGCCAACAGCCAGTCTCGTGATGATTGAGCAGGCAAGTCTATCTGGGTGAACCAACCTGAAAGTACTCTTCCACTTACGACGTTAGTCTCGTCAGGCAGACGATAAGTGGATAGGGAGGAACTAGATGTATCCTAGCATTGTGCTCATTGACCTATGGGACTCTACTCCGCAACCCCTTCCTCGACAAAGACCGCGTAGTTTGCCACTGTGGCTGGAACTGTCCTTGGCACTTTATATGCGTTGCTTCTCTTTTCCTGGACTTTAGTAAAAACCGCGATGCCTTCTTTGAAAATTCGGATATCCATGAGCTAAAAACCGCTCAAGTTTTTTCACGGAGGCGAGCAATCAAAGGAGAAGTATTATCACGGGAGGCTTCTCATTTTGAGAAGATTCGGGACCTAATTTCATTTTCTCAGAAGAGCCTTGAGGTGTAGGGACCGCACACAATGCGCCTTTAGGCATACACACAGAAAGCGGCATCACTGCAAGAAACAGTCACCGAAATGAGAAAACATGCTTGAACAGACTCGCAATCAATAAGTTGCTCAGGTGGAAGCGAAGATAAGAAAATTTGTAGGTAGGTCTTCAGGCAAGATGGACTCGAATAGAAACGAACATCTGCAAGACGCCCACTTGAAACGCGATCTCATCAGGCAGTAGCAGACGCGAATAGTGCAAGACTCACAGAAACAAGCCCCCATAACACTCGCGACCTGATTCTTTGGATCGTCAAGATCTGCAAATGAGCTCCATAGCCGTGGGATATCGGCGCAACAAGGTGTGTAGGCAGGCTTGATTGAGCCATTTATCCAAGAACATGGGTGACGTCTATCCAGCATAGGTTTCGCCCCGTTCTTCCTTCCTGTCACTTGTCTCAAGCAGGATTTACTTACTCAAGTTTGTACCAAAATAAGCCTACACTACTATTAGCAGTCGAGAACATTCTGACACACGTCACCGTAAGTGGTAGCTCTAATAACCGTACTGGTGAAGTGCGTGTACCAGAACCAAAAGGGCAGGTGCGGATAGGCTTAGCAGGAGGAACTGGTTGGAGGCCGACCACTCGCTCCTGGAACCCCGCCATAAATACCGGAAACGGTACCGAAATTTCGCACCGATCATTCACCTTCCTCATACATTTACTTTTTTTAAGAGAAAACTTCCCGGTTTGATGCACTGCAATCCATAATTGCAAGCGGGGTATTTTGAGGATGGATGCAACCGAATGGAAAAAGGAGAGGACGCATTTCCTTGTGTCCAAATGATTGACAGCGAAAGAGAACTTGCGCGATGGGTTTTGCCTCCACGCAATGATAGGCAAACAGCCCCCGTAGAATGTAGGCTTGGTCACCTAGCCAGGGAGAGCTGCCATACTAGGTCGCACTCGTGTGACAGGTCATGGTATGCAATAGGATGGTGTACGCGTAGACTAGAACAACATGCCTCGGCCGCCACTAGTCGAGACGTCAAGAGATTATTCGATTAGCTCAGAAAGTGTAATAAGATAAGATTAAATTTATGCAAATCAAAATATCATTGCTGATACACTTGATATAGCATCAGGGAAAGCTGCCCACGCTTTATCGCTATGGTCACAAAGCTGACTACCGACTCTGTTGGCCGAAGTAAATTTCATCCATTTTCTGTTTTAATTAATTGTAACTAGCTTAGTCCTCATACGTCATGCATTTTTATATTTCCTGTTCGAAGATAATTCAGGTAGCTTACGGAAGGGCTCACCGCGGATCCTACAAGCAAGCTACCAATGGTAAGCAAGAAAAAGTCAGAGATAGAGGGTCCGACTGAGGTTGGGGGTTTGGGATTAGTGGGTTAGGCTTACCCTCACACTGGGTGCGGATTTACTGGCGACTGTTCGAGCCGCGTGAGGGTAAGTCATTTTATGTACCCGTAGTTTGTCCCACCCTCGATGAGCATGCCCGTCTGGCGATGTGGTGAAGCATGAACATGAAAGTAAATGCCCCCTTATGACCGCGCATTTGGTACTCGAAGGTAGTGGTCACAAAGATAACACTCTCTTAGTCACTAGTCAGTTGGTAGTGGGGGAGTAGTAGTAGTGTGACAAAATATCAGGAAATAATGCTTCAGCTCAGGAATGATAAAAGTTATCTGGTTTATGAGACAAAACCATCTGTCTCTTTTGAGAAGTCAGATAAGATAGGACCATGGACAACTGAAACCAACCGTCGAAGAAAGTTGATTAGCTCTCGGGCCCAGCCCCGAGATGATGCCTGGCGCGCGAAGCATGATAATGAGCCAGGTACGGATCGACCAGTGCGCTAATCCCCGCGGCTGACTGACCTCTCTCCATGCCCTTCATCGCACCCTTTGCCCGAGACAAGCATGACAGCAGCAACGCCTGTCCAAAGCGAGGAAAATCAGGAAATGATCCTAGGTAAGTTCACCCAGAGAACGCATGAAAAAAACGTTCATGATGAACAAAGGATCGTGTGAAACAGAGCAAGGTTAAAAAACTAGGGTGCACGGGAGCCCTATCTATCCTGGGTAATAATGCTGGCCTAAGCTGCATCCCAGTAAAAGCCTATTCCGGGCCCTTTGACATATCCAGATGCGAGCTATAAATATCACTTGCGTTATGTACTTGGAGTATGAGTATCCTCTAGTGATAAGCCGATGCGAAACGTGCACCAGGTAACTTCCACCCCCCCCCCCCCTTGAGTGAAGCCATGGTAACTTCTCTGCTACGGTTTCTACACTAACGCACGCACGGGAATAGGATTTTGACGGCTTCCAATGTCTCAGAGACATCTGGGAAATGATGTATTGCCATACTGGGCAGGTCAGGTTGGATTTTTCGGCCCATTAAATTTTGTGAATAAACTTTCAATTCTTTATTGCTGACTGCTGACTTTCAATATTGTGACTGTATATTTTTACTGCGTGCGCGTAGCAGAGACAGACATTGAGAAATAAAGAAGCTACTATTTTGATCAAGCAACGCAGACCAGGATTACTGGTCCAGCAGTAATCCCAGGGCCTCAGCAAAAAGCAGTTGCCTAATCTCGGTAAAACTAAAATTACGTCTTCTATCCTAGCTCCCTTTTCGCTTGAATTAGAGAACAAAGCTTTAGCTGAGACCCCCTGTTTTGCAACGTGTCTTGACAGTGCATATGGCTGAAAGTCATGCCTACACAAAGACAGCCAACCATATCGGATCACATCTTAGCTGGCTGCGGGTGCTGGAATTTACTGGTGTAACCAAGCCTAGCAGGCGTAGGAGGGAGGCGGCCGACCGAAGTCGGCGGAACAAAAACTCCGACTCCAGCAGGCAAGTCTAGCGACTATATGCCTACGGCTGAAACATCAACCAGAGGGGTTGACCAGCCAGGGGAGAGTATCGATTACTCACTCATACTCGCCATGGCCTACCAGGCGGGGGGTTACACTAGGAATAGACACTCGCCCCTACTTCCCTTAACGGAGAAACAGACAATGCAACACTGATGCCTGTGTCCGGTGATGAGTCTGGTTAGCTTATGCTGACTAGCTGATGCAGGGGGGAAGCATAGCTCTATGTTGGACAAGCCCGAGCTGCTTGTTGTTCCCAAGAGGAGCCCTTGTTTCTATGGTAACACTTACCGTTAGACTAGACTCGGTATTGAAGCAAAGCATAGCGTGTGACTTGTGACCCGTCAGGTACTACTTCAGGTTATCGTCTCCCTTGCGGTCACGGACACATACCCTATGTGGCATGTTTTCTGTCGTTCACCACTGTAACCCGCACCTCTCTGTGCAAGTGGCTCCTTCTCCGTCTGTCGCATGTGTTTATCACTTCCGCGGAGCGGTGCGGGTTAGACCACTGATCATAGCTTGGGAGGTTAGGCAATGGGCACAAGTGAACCCTGGCAAGTGTGTGTAGATGTGCGCTGTGTTACATATGCATATACTACCGTACTGCACTTGCAACAGGTCGCCCACAAGGTCTTTTGCTCCTCACCATTGGCACACCCCTGAATCAGGGCTGACATGACGTAAGTTCAATACTCCACGAAGTCATTACTTTTTCTACTCGCATGGCATTCGACACATGATCCGCAGACATGCTCCACTCGATCAGGCATCCAACTGCGTCTTTGCCGGTCGGGGACTTCAGGAAAGGAAATGAAAAAGTCTTTTGACTCTCATTGCGCTCAGCAGTCGACTTTTCAAAACATCTGTTAGTGAGTATACTGTAACTCCTAACTTGTATCCCGAGGATCTGACCCGTTTGAAATTCTTTGCCCTCCATCTCTTTCTCCTATTTTTCGCTTCCTTTATCCCCCTCTCTCAAGTGTCATGGAATAGGACTTGCCCGAAGAGTAGGATTACGTAAAATTATTACGAATGGCTGCGACAATCCAACTGCGGCACCACTAATTAACACAAATGTCGAGTGAGCATAATACAGCAGGAAAGTGCCGTAAAGTGAGGACCGGGGACCCTTTTCTGTTCAAGATAGTAAGTCTGGTCCTCTTTATCGCGTAATCCTAGAATCTGCTGATTTCCTCACTTTTTCAGAATATGAAGAAGTGTCATGCCAGTGTAATGCGGAAAAGAAGTCTTGTTGCTGTTGGCATATGCGTGCATTCGGGTTAGGGAAGCAATTAGTAATCGCACCCTCGCTGACATTGCACACCAGGCCGTTGGCGAGTATACCGTCTGCTCCGAGTGGACAGACCGAAGCCAAACGAGTAGACAGTCTCGGCTGTCGAACACCGTAAGGGCTCACAGCCCACCCGCTATCGTCCGAGAAAGTCGGTGTCCAGTCCAGGATGTCCTCGCGTGGAGATGCAAGAGAACACAGAGTGGTACAGTATGCTGCTGGCTCCTTACATGTACCTGCTGTACTGTTTCGACACTGAACAACAGCTGGATAGCGGTCGATCTGGTCGAAGATTATGACCGGAGTCAGGGGTCGGAGTGTCAGAATTTCGACTTCGTTATTTTCGCTGACTTCTCATTTTCTCTAGTATCAGTAGCAAGGCATTTTGGAACCAAAAGCAACACAAAAAACGACACAAGCATGAAATGAAACAGAATGTACAAAATAGCATGTATACAGTAGGTAAAACGTTCAAGTCATAAGACGATGAATCGTAAGCTGAAAGACGACACCAGTCGAACCACAGTTCGAATGAGCACATCGATTTATCTCTGCTGACGACGGGTGCTGCTGAAGAGATTTTAAAAAACGCTCAGCGAGGAAGTGTTATTTTTAAAATTTGCGCTTTTCTGATCTAAAGAGTTCATTTGCGGGTTGATCCTGTGTAGGATGTGCGCGTACCGTTCTTTCCATTCTATTTCCCGAAACTCGCCACGTGCCCACCGAAAATTGGCGAGATAAGAACAATTTAAAAAAAAGTGGCCTAGTCGGTGATAATCTCTCTGCATGGCTTCGACGGGGCTTGATCCATCAAATCCTGTGCTCAGCGCACCTAAGGAGTCGGTGGACCAAGTGATGTCGTTCATTCGTGACTGCGCCTTTGCCCCAGTGGTCGCAATACTGACCAGTTACGATGTTGAAGTTATGTGTGAAAAAAATAATTTATCCTTTGGCGAACTTCTTCTTCCTTTCACGCAGTTGGTCAACGAAGTTGTTATTAAGGATCCCAATAATCAAAATTTATTGATCAAGAATCTGCGTCTCGATTTTCGAGATTTACGGCGGGATGGTTTCTTGTCGAATGGCGCTTTGCCTTTGGCACTAGGAGAATTACTGAGGCAACATCCTTCGTCGACTTCTACAGATGCAACAATCGATGGCTTGGCGGGTGGCAGTGAATCGAGTTATGGTGGCGATATCAATACACCCTGGTACGATTCGTACAGGCGTCAGTTTCTACGCCTTCTTGATCCGCCTGATCACGAATTCAATCGTCATTATTTGGCCTGTAAGTTTTAATGCATTTTTCCAGTGTGTTAACTATTACCTTTTGAAATATAGGCCTGTTGCTTTGACTTTCGCATTTTTCGCGTCGCAAAGTCATACATAATTCCGAACAGCGAGATTTTTTCAGTTGCCTACGCCACCATTCAGATTGTAGAGAGACAGAGAATGATGATGTAATTTTAGGCATTTTGGTCGTGAGTACTATGCACGATGATCCATTGGATCAACTAAATCGGCTTAGCCAAGCACAACACGCTCTGCAACATCAGCAACAAGGTGCATCAAATAATGTTCAGTTGCCGAAGCATGCCGCACCTCCGAAATGGTTCAGTCCGAATACCTTCAAGTATCACCTCGTTATTCATGATGTTGCGACGGGCGATGACAAAAAGTAAGACATTTTTTGTACGCCCTGCTTCCTACATGCTGCAGGGCTGGTTCTTTTTAAGAGCGGAATCAGTTTATCAAGGTATGAAAATGAATTACGGAGCTCATGCGTGCCATCTACTTCGAATAAATTCTGCCCCGGCGACGACTGCACCCCCTTCCACCCCTGATCCATGGGCTCGTTATTTGCGCCATCGTTTACGCCATTTTAACAGTCTGCGCATCCAAGAGGATGAGCGGTCGCAGAT
Organism: Mesodorylaimus sp. YZB2_4; assembly: GCA_030248295.1. NCBI lineage: Eukaryota > Metazoa > Nematoda > Enoplea > Dorylaimida > Dorylaimidae > Mesodorylaimus > Mesodorylaimus sp. YZB2_4. Next base: position 204,250 of record JASANH010000873.1, on the reverse strand, counting down.
AACCAATGATCATGAGAACGAGGCTGGTGATGGAGCGAAGGTTGAAGAAACTTCTATAAATGGCGAAACAGTTTTCGTTACCGGAGAACAACTGGAAGGATCGAACGGCAGTAGCGCAGACGGAACGACGATTCCTCATCCCCTGTCTTGCACCGATCTGTCGAAGTTAGAGAGTCAGGAAAATCCTTTGATTACTGAAAAGGAGGAACGAATGCAAGCAGTGCAGTAAATATCGCTTAGTTGAAGTTGCAAGAGCAATTTGATAACGTTTCTTTTCATTCAGCCATGGCCAATGCTTGACCCCATCGGATATTGACCGGATAAAAATATTTATTCAGGAGTTTAGCGTCCGTGGCTTATTTCCTTATGTTGAACGTCAACTGCGACTTTTGAACGAGCAAGTACGCGCCTTTCTTATTCTGCACTTTCTGATAAGATGAATATATATTCTTATATTCCAGGTGAATGCGAGGCGAGGATTTCAGAAAACAGTCAAAGATATTTTCACGACAAAGTTATGGGGTAAAACGGGTGTGGTCAGTGGTGGTTCTACGCCGAACTTGCAAAGTATGGCCGCCGGCATTTCCGGCACATCGACTTTTGGCTACTCGAGCACTTCGTCATCAACCTTGCCAAGTCCCGATAAGGGAACGGGTAGCTCATTCGCCCCATCAATCACCTATGCCTACGAATCTGCGGAAATGCAAACGAGAAGGTTGGCGGACTTGGCTGCATTGTTTCAAAATTACGAATTGGCGTTCAGTTTGTACAATAGCTTGAAAAAGGAATTCCATAGCTCACAAGCGTGGTTACATTCCGCAAGTGCTGCAGTAAGTAGGAGTTTAGGGCAAGGACGAAGTTGGTTGCTAAAAGTTGGCCCTGTTTTTAGGAATTTGCGACGATATGCATATTCTTAGCTGGTCCTACTCAGTCGAGGCCATATCGGGCTCATTACATGGAAGAAGCTATCGTTACCTATGTTAGTGCTGGGTAAGTTAGCATGTGTTCTGTCCGGCACCAGACTTTCACGGTATGTAGTCTTCTTATAGAGCTTCGTTAATGGCTTCTCGGGCGACCATCTATAGCGCGGGGGTGCTATGCTCTTCGTTCGATTATGGTCAGGCTGCGGCGCAATACATTCGTTTAAGCAGTGGCGATGATTTGCGAAGCGCTTTGTTCCTCGAGCAAGCCGCCTGCTGTTTCATTCGCGCAAATCTGAGGCGCAAAGCGGCCCTGCATTTGATATTGGCTGGCCATCGATACGGAAAAGCGGCCAAGCGACAACACACTGTTCGATGTTACCAAGCGGCTCTGAAAGCTTACGAAGGCAAAGGATGGCGACACGCTTTGGTAAGGACCTACGCAAGGCCGGATGGATTGAGGTATGAACTTCGATGCTTGTTTCAGGAACACATGTACTTGACTTTAAGTCAAGAAGCGCCACCCGAGACAGGGAAAGGGTCGTCGTCGCTACGCCAGCAATCTCGCGGTGCCCCGACTTCGGGGCCATTTATTCCAAAAACGGCCAAGGCCCTGTATGATGCGGCGAGCACGTCACCCGGCGCGATACCGGCCGAAATCACTTGCGATCAACTCGTCCCAGTTTCGGGTGCCATCAAATGCGCGTTATCTTGTCAGCCAATGGTCGGTCACGACTTCCGCGCGTATGGACTATGCCGAGTCAGCGTCGTGCTGGATGTGCAATACTCGGAAGAGGTTGAAGAACTGTTGATAAAATGTTACGCCGGTGGGATGTCACCTCCTAGCGAATTCCAGCAATTCTACCGCGGATATCCGTTGTTGCTTTGGTCCACGTCTTGTCGACGATTGCATTTAGTCAATGATCAATCCTTATTTCGGGACGGTGCCTATCACAGGCAAGTGGAACTAACGGCCATTGTAACCATACCTGGAATCTATGATATTAGCTCGTTGAAGTTTTCGTGTCGGCGGAAAGACTCGCAGTGGGAAGACCTACCGCTCCTGCAATCTCAATACGTGACTGTGATACAGAGCTCGAGAACGGAATATTCGCAAATACGTAGTAGTCCGGAAACGAGTATTTATTATTCCATGTCTTAGAGTTGTGGCCATGAATATAGGCGCACGTGTCGTCCAATCAGCGTGAGGCTATGCTTTGAGGGTGCGTGGCATTGATAGCTTGCAGTATCTTAGGGTGTGTGCGGAGTAAAGATGTTTACGAATGGGCCGCAGTTTGGTGATTACTCGGATTGATCCGATCCGTATTTGACTGGATCGTGCGCATTGGGTTATGGAGTGGGATGATTGCAGGAAGGACAATGGCGAGTCAAACGGCTGGAATACAACAATTGTTGGCGGCTGAAAAGAAAGCGGCTGAGAAGATCAATGAAGCCCGCAAGCGAAAGGCGAAACGTCTGAAGCAAGCTAAGGACGAGGCGCAAGCTGATATTGAGAAATATCGGCAAGAACGCGAACGTCAGTTTAAAGAATACGAGCACAAATATTTGGGTTCTCGAGATGATATCGCGCAAAGAATCGATGGCGAGACTCGTCAGCAACTCGATCGTATGCAACATTCCGTGCATGCGCATAAGGAGAAGGTTAGTTGCGAGTGATGGAGCCATGATGAAGGGCTGGGCCCGATGAAGAAGCCTGCAACTGTTCAAGCACTTACGATGACTAAAAGTGCTTGGTGTCAATGATTGCTTCAGGCAGCAGGCTTTGTGTGCATTTACTGTTTCCATTTCAGGTCATACAGCAATTGTTGGACCTGGTCTGCGATGTAAAGCCGGAAGTTCATCACAACCTGCGCGTTTGAAGCCATGGTGAACTGGCGAGCGGAGCGGACTTACGATTAGAGAAGCCGTGGCTGGGCTTTAGAGTCCGGCAGATTAGGATCATTTCATATTCTCAGATGCAATTAGCAGAACTTATTTAGGCCAAGTATAGGCGTATATTATATTCCTCGTGCAGGTGATTATGAAGATGGTCATTCCGATTAATGTCTTGAAATCGTTCCAGTGAATGCAAGTTGTGACCTAGTAAACTAAGGTTATGATGCAGGTGGGTGGCACCAGTGGGTTAGCATGGATTGGGCGTTGGTGACCAAGATCAGTCATTGCATCAGTGCGCCTGCATAAATAACATATACTACATATCAGTTGTCTATCAAGGGAAGTACCCAAGGCGCCACCTGGGAGCATTGGTAGCCATCAAGGTCTACGAATTGTCTCATCTTTGCCTGCGAATGGTCGTTCGCACGGGAGATAATTTGGCCAAATTTGTGAATGGTTGAATCAGGCACAGTGAGTGAAGTGCCTACACACAATTACGAGGCTGCTGTAATGCGGCGGTTTGTCAGCCCTTTTTAAACGTACGCCAGTCTGTCTGGTCAAATCTTGTTGAGTTTATGAAGCAGAATATTTTTCCAAAGTTGGCATAATTTAAGTGAGTAGAGGGTATGCGAGTTGTAGTCCTTTTGGAAATTCGGGAAACGGCTCTATCTCTCCGCATCGTCAGGCTCAACTCTCTGCACGGAGTGGGCATGAGTTTCACCCCGTCAGGGTGATGTTTCAGCCACGGGCTAGGTCGAAAGGCTCTCGGTTGTAGCGAGAGCGGCGTTGTGGAAGCGTAGTTGAAGAGAGCGACGAGAGAACCGACTGCTCAGGTCGGCTGGAAGAGAGAGACTAAATATATCACAGCTTCGTTACACTGTCTTTTACGGACAAAGAGAAGCAGGCGATCACTCTGGTCGGAGACAGAACGAAGAGAATGAGCCACAGGAAAGCGAACTAAGCATAAAAAGGAAAGAATCACATCGTAAAGTCACAAATCGACCATGCTTCTCCTGGGCTGTAATGTGAGCCTTGAAATCCATCGCGCTCCGTCGCGACATCGGTTGTTCCGGGTTCTCGGCTGGTCCTGGTGTAAAAACTTCGCTGGCCAGTCCCTCTGATATGCAGAAATGTTATAGCGAACCGGCGAGTGAGTGAATGAGTGGTGCTGAAACCAATAGAACGTGTCTTCTGCCTCTCAAAAGAAAGATTCCCACCTTTTCTGGTTTGCCTGATGAGAAATATTACATCAGACGCGAACACCTCCATGAATACGACTGAAAACACACTCTACGATCGCGAAGGAGTATATGCCCGCTAGCAGCCAAAAATTAGATACATTTTAGACCAATTTTGGGCTGAAAATCTTCTGGTTCCTGGAGATGACCTCTGGTGGTGACTTCCCCCTTACCTGCGCCTGTAATGTACATAGGTTTTAGCCGTGACGCAACTATCGCTACGAGTTTCGTTGCGTACGTTTCGCACAGATCAAATGCACGCATCGCTCTACCTCGCTGGGCCAAACTACCAAGGCCTCCAAAGAATAGCGCCACAAGGCCACACGATTCAGTGGGGGCGCCCCCGCTGAATCGTGTACCCTTTATTTTGATTTTCAAATGCACTAGAAAATCAAAATAAAATATAGGTCTCTGTGCAGTTTTAGAGGTTGATGGCTTGACTTCTTCCGTAAATGAGGAAGCTCCTTCAACAAAACCAGCAGCAACCATACTGCCTACTACATGTCTATCTTCTCTTTCTTATTGATTCCCAGTATAGGCAATGTCGCATTTATAGTAGGGCTTTGAATCGGTGGGGAAAGGCTGCTCTAGTCTTACATCCAGCTCATATTGGCAGCGTGCCGAATACGCCTTTTGAAATACAGCCTTTTGCCGCCTGATGTCGTATCTGCACATAAGGTTGAAAATTATGACAGAGAAAAGACCAAGTAAAGAAGCCGATACATGACCTCTTACAATGCGCACAGAAAGCCAGAAAGAAGTCCGCACGCATGGTTGACATCATGAGACAGCGTCAAGGCAAGACTAGGAATCCTGCTCTTCAGTCCCGCTTATCTACTCTGTTTTACAGAAGACAAGCTACACATCCACAAGCTTTATTTGCACAACACGTCCCCACCTTGCTCCTAGATCGTCACGCAGCATTCGGACTTCCACACAATGCACAACAAATAAACCATACGTGAAAGCGCACATCTCAATATATCACGAACATATGATGGCAGAGGGGCATCATTTCTTGCAGTTTCATTCTTTGCGCGTCTTTCATTCGTTGTCAATCGAGGCATTGCCGTCCGGAAATAGACGTTCAGCTTGTGCGCGGTGTCCGCATCCGTTGCTCCCAAAAAAGAAAAAACATTAGAGGGGTTAGCCTCTAGTTGGTCCTTTCGCTCCCGAGCTGAGTCTGTCGCTATTTCTAAGTTAAGCCAGCAGCGCCCCGAATCGAGCCTGCCGCCCCCAAGTCAAACCAGCCAATTTCCTGAGCTGAGTCTGTCAAACCCCGAAGTCGGACCCTGTCGCCACCCAAGTTGAACCTATCGGCCCCTGAGTTGAACCACTGGCCCCTGACCAAGCCGAGCCTGCCTGCTCCCCGAATCGGACCTGCCGTTTCCAAATAGTGCTCGCTGCAGCTCCGAAGAGCCGCTTCTGCCGACAGTCTCTGGTGAACGGCTTCTGGCCAAATCCAGAGAGCGGCTTCTGGCCCAGCTCAGTCGGAGGCTTCCGAATCAGCCCGGCGAGCGGTTTAGACCCAACCCAGTTAGTGACCTGACCCAGCCTCGCAAGCGACTTCTGACTCAACCCAAGGAAACGGCTTCCGGTCAAACCCAGTGACGGCCGACTCAGCCCAGTTAGCCCTGGCCTAGCTTATTAGCAGCTTCTGAGCCAACCTAGTAAGCGACTTTGGTACCAACCTTACGAGCGGCGTCCTCGACTCCACTGATTTCGCCCGAAGCTGTCGATGCGCATTTACCATTCGAAGACGCGATCGCTGACCCGAACTTGCTTTGTACCACGACGATACTTGCTGTATTCGAGTTGAACTTGACCCCTTTGGTCGTCGTTCAGATTGTCTTGAACAGCAGCCCCAGCGCCGAGGTTGAGAGAAAAGAGACAAACCGACTGTCCGACGCTAGCGCTAAGATAGCGAATGAGGATTTGAAGCTGCAAAGAGACTATAAAATGGCGCACTTTACATCCTCACAGGCTCTGCGGGGAAAGCTCGCGCTTTACAGCGCAAGGACCAGTATTTTTGTAATTTGTAGATGCAGCCAACGTACATTTTTTAAAGAAAAATTGTCATGGTGTCAAATCTTTGGTTTCTGGCAAGCAATTGTGCAATCATTTCTTCTCTTTTTTGTATCTGGCAACTGTTACGCAATTCAGACACGAAACTGGCGCGCAAAGCACCGCTGGCCATTCCTGAAAATCACTTACCACAAAAATGCCACGCCTTGCGGACCCCACGCACGCTAGTTTGCACAGTCTATCCTGCAGTCCTGTGCGGACGTACATTTGAGAGAATGCCACGTCGGCTGACTCCCTCTAATCGTAAGCACAGCTTGCCCAGCTCCTTACAATTAGGTGCGGGTATTCCACCATTTACCACCAAAACTTGTCAACTAGCGCCCAAATGCGAACTAGAACTTTTCGCGTGGAATGGCAAAACAGCCGCCGCTCACTTCTTTGCTCTGTTGGCTTCCTGCCGATGGTACTGGGTTATCAGAGTCAGAAGTGCAGCGGCCTCCTGGCCAGTGTTGTGAACATTGCCGCTCGGGGGCGCCTGGAATTCTTGAAGGTGTGGCTTAGGCAGTTGGCTCGGTGAGGAGGAGCCAGGGCGGTATAAGAGCAGGCCGCCGGGAGAGATCGGGGCTCTCCCTTGCTTGTTTTCGCTCGATTCGGTTCCATCTGTTTTGTTCTGAATTTGTGGGGAGCCACCCCTTGTGTTGTCCACCCCATTGGCAGAACTGTGGGGCAGGCCAGGCGCCAGCCAGGGACTTCGATTAGCATACTCTCAAAGGGCCTCTGCGGTCGTCGTCTCCTTTGGTTCATACTGGAATAGTCCAGGAGTTGACTCCAGGGCAGGTACGTGGTTTGTCTGCGGATTTGTCGGTGGGTAAGATCCATCTAGAACTGTTGAGACATCGTCGTGCATTGTTGTGCTTCGTAAAGGATCCTCTGGTGTTGACAGAAGTCTTTACTGCGCCACCGACTGTGGAACTGTTCGTCAGCGTAGGCATCTTAGGACCGGGTGCATTCGACCAGCAGCCAGGCTAGTGTATCAATGCACAGAGCAGTTGCACGCACCCATGGGAGGCGCGGCAAACACACCTGAGGGGTTTGTTGAGGAATCGGGGTCTTAGTGATCGACACTCTGCTGGAATAAGCCTTTCTACCAGGCTTGGGCTATTGAACACCTTGGACCGCTCGCTTGTAAGATCAGCCCGAACCCGCCGGTACGAGAGCGAAGAAGATCTGTCGCACACTCGCGAACAACAACCATTACACCAGTATTGTAACCCCAGCGCGTGTCTCGGCCCTGCTTGCAAGACAGACCAGTTGCGGGTTGCCGAGACGGCCAATGGGATGCTACTTTACACTGGCAGCACCCGCCAGAGTCGACTTCCAGGGTGCTTCATTGCGTGTGTGCTCATTTTTCTCGACTGCTGGGCGGCAGTCATGGGCAAGCACACATCCAAAGTTGACAGCTTCCCGAACGATACGCTGATCCGAAACTGGAAGATCGTAAAAAAGCTTGGCGTTGGCTCCTTCGGAGCAGTGTATCAAGTGCGAGACATCAACACGAACACCAGCGTAGAATACGCCATGAAAATCGAAGCTGCGGAGAAAGAGGAGGAGTCGATGCTGAAGATGGAAGTAAGGTTGAGCCGTGTGTGCTAGTAAGACATGTAAAAGACCAATCTGTCGTCCTAGATCGCCGTCCTAAAAGCATTCAAGAATTCGACGACTCCGAATTCCCACGTTTGCAACTACATCGATAGCGGTATGACGACGACGGCTCGTTACGTGGTCATGAAATTGGTCGGGCCTAATTTGGCCGATGTGCGAAAGAACTGTCCACGAAACCGCTTCACCGAGAGCACGACGATTCGGTTGGGAATTCAATGCATTCGGTCGATCGAAGAGCTCCATCGAGTCGGGTTCATCCATCGGGATATCAAACCGGCCAATTACGCCATCGGCATGGGCCCCATCGAGCGTCGCAATGTGTATCTGCTCGATTACGGTCTGTCCAGGCAATACGTCGATCGAAACGGTGCGCTGCGACCACCTCGAAGAAGGGTCGGTTTTCGAGGTACAGTACGATACGCATCGCCCAATGCGCACATGGTAAGCTGGTAAGCTTGTGTGCATCTTATTTTGTTACAGCACTATGGCCTGTTTCAGAAGCGCGACCTCGGTAGGCACGATGACCTGTGGTCGCTTCTATACATGCTAATCGAAGTCCAGCAAGACAAGCTGCCGTGGAAGAAGAGCGGCGACAAGCATTTTGTAAGTTGGCTCAAAAATCCGAGGGTGGTCTTGCGCGGGCAACGACAATTTAAAGAATTCAGGAAACTTCGATCTTTCCAGACTCTCGCTCGAACATGATTCCGCGTTTCTAGGTTGGAGAAATGAAGAAACGGATTGTCGCTGATGAACTGCTGCAGGGCATGGCCAAAGAATTCCATCCGATCTTGAACGAGTTGCAAGGATTGCAGTTCCTCGATGCTCCCAACTACGACTGGTTCTGCGACCTATTGCAGACAGCCATGCTCCGACTGCACTACGAGTTCGAGGCACCCTACGATTGGGAAGCGGGAGGGGTGGCATATGAAAAGCTCAAACCAATCCATCTCTATAACCCGTTCCTGAAAAACGGCAACGAGGCCAAGTACGGGAAGAAGGAAGTGGAAGAAGAGGAGCTGTCTAGACTCAGTGTCTAGAGGACATGATCTTTTGATCGTATGGTCGTATTTGGAACATGCGTTCTGGATGCCAGCTCGTTGTGCCAAGGGGCAAAAGAAGTGACATGCTCAGTTCCAAAAACATTCAGTTTGTCGATCCTTGGGAAAACATACAGTAGTTTGTCCACCCATGGCGCATGCTCTGTTTGGAAGAAGAGTCAGTTGAGCCTACCAAATAGTGAGAAGACCCTGGCGGACCTCCAGTGTCTTGGCCGGCCTCGATACAACGAGAACAAATGTTCCCATTAGAACTTCCTGGAAAAAGGGCAGTAAAAAGAATGCAGACACGAAAAGGGTCGTCGCATCGATGTGGTCTCCTGGTGGCTGACCCCGATTCGTGTGACGTCGATGCGTGTTTTCGCTGGGGCCGTAGATGGTATCAAGACAGAAGAGCGTATCGGCCTAACACTATTTAGATTAGTAGGGGACCAAGGGCCACGCCAAGTTTACTGATTGACCAGGCAGTCGTCATTATTGGGACAGGACTAACCAAATAGGAAATGACCGAAAAACTTATGCATAATGGGGGATGGTCGAGAATGCGTGGCCGGTTTCAGAGACCGGGTTGCCAATGTCATCCCTTTTTCGAAAAGGGGATGATGGACGACAGTGGCCGGTGGCGGGCGGGGATATAAGGAGAGGGCTGTCCCTTTTGCAACATCATCAGCATCGTCGTCTGGGAAGCATGTACGAAGAAAGGAAATCCGCCACAGAGTACGAGAAAATGAAGGAAGGCTACGAGTCCGAAGAACATTGCCGAATGCGACGAGTGGCCTTCGCTGCCGTCGTAGTGTCCACCGTGGCTGTCGTGGCGACCGTGGTCACCTTGCCCTTGGTCTACAACTACGTTCAAAGCCTGCAATCGCATCTGATGGACGAGCTGGACTACTGCAAGTCCCGATCACGAGACATGTGGGTCGAGCTGTTCAATATCCAAGCCGTCAAGCCAGTCAGCCGTCAACGTCGTGAATGGCTGTTCGGCCAATGGGCGAGTGCGGCCGCGGGTGTTGCCAGTGGTGGCAACTATGGTGGTGGCGAATCTGGCAACCCACCCCCAACTGGTGGCGGAAATCCAGTCCCACCACCACCTCAACCGCCACCACCGAATGGCGGTGGTGGATATGGCCCTGTCGCCCTACCAGCTCCACAATGTAACCCAGTCAGGCTTGTCCTGAAGTCATTAGACTAATTTTCCATTAATTTTAGGCTGCACTTGTCAGCAAGGCCCGGCGGGACCTGCGGGACCAGCTGGAGATGAAGGCCAGCCCGGAAAGGACGGTGCCAATGGTAAGGATGGTGGCAATGGAAAAGATGGTGCCGTTGGCAAACGCGAAGGATATGGGCCAGCACCACCACCCGTAAGCTTTTGGGGCCTTTGCACTTCGATCTGATAGTCGAGCCCTTTTGTCTCGTTTCAGTGCCAAACCTGCCCTCCAGGTCCACCCGGTCCCGCTGGACCTGCTGGTCCAAAAGGCCCGCCTGGACCGAAAGGCGCTGCTGGCAATCCCGCGTCCAACGGCAAGCGAGGAGAGCGCGGACAAATCGGAGCTCAAGGCCCGCCTGGCACTCCAGGAAATCCAGGACCAAAGGGCCCGATCGGCGATCCAGGCGCTATCAATCCAGTCGATGGACCCGCTGGACCACCTGGAAAGCCCGGTGAAGCTGGTCCCAAAGGTCCCATCGGTCCACCTGGTCAAGACGGAAAACCAGGCAATGCTGGCAGCGGCGGTGAGAAGGGCGAAGACGGAGAGGCAGGACCACCTGGCAAACCCGGTACCCCAGGCGGCCCCGGTGGAAAGGGGCCAGCCGGTCCCACCGGAAGCTGCGAGCACTGCCCGACCCCTCGAACTGCCCCCGGTTATTAGACATCCATCAACTATGCATGACATTCATGATCCAGATGTCAGGGCCACGCTATTTATTATCTTGCCACTTGCTTGGATACGATGACTGCCATAACTTTGCACCTGATTGCCTTCATTGAGTTCTTCCAACTTTAATGCACATTTCAAACACTGTAGTAAACTAGTCTTGCTTGCATTCCGTTACTGTTGCTGGCACAGCTTCAAATTTTTTAATTTCGCGCTTTTTTACACATCTGAGCATCATGGCCTGAAAATCCTCAGTGCAATCTGTTGCGCGCAGCGTAGTCGTCGAGTCGCCACTTCCGGTGTACGTGATTTGCATTGTTTTCATTCGTGCCACTTTCTGAATTCTTACACTACTAATCAGTAATCACTAGTAATATTCGCAATGCATTAATTATTTTAAAATGTCCGAAGCTGGTAGCTTAGCTGCCGGCGTTAGTGCGGCACATTCGGTTACCAAAGTGGATTTTCGGCAAATCGTGACAGAACTTAGTAAGGATAAGGATCAAATCAGCCAATCACGCTCCATCTTCTGATACGTTCCTCAATTTAGGAAGCCAAAATTTTGATACGATAAGGTTTGCTACGTATCGAACATCGTGCAAATTGCGGTTCGTACAAAAGAAAGTGAACCGTAAGTAAACTGCGATGTGAACTTCCTGCACCTTGTAGCAATTTCTCTCCCGCTGTGATCGACTAACTAGGGACCGTTCTGTTTCAGTGCACCTCGTAGATATTTGGAATGTTATTGAATCGTTCAGAGAAAATGGCCTGAACGTTGTCGATTCGACATCGGAAATAAAAATCTCTCGCACAGAATTGCTCTTGTCGACGATTTATCACAACCTAAACAAACGATTGCCAGTAAACCAACAGATCGATACGGACCGTACAATAAGTCTTTTATTGAGTTTATTATTAGCCTCTTACGACAGGTAATAATCGTTCCGTTATAGTTCGTATATCCATGCAATATTATGATTTTTAGAGACGACATGGGGAAATTACGCGTGTTTTCGATAAAAGTTGCGCTGGCTACACTTTGCGCTGGAAAGCTGCTTGATAAACTAAGATGTAAGGTTTTTGTTGAACAATGATACTTACTCTGATCATGAATTATTTCAGATATATTTTCCCAAATATCTGATAATTCGGGAATCATGGATTATCATCGATTTAGCGATTACTTGCGCGAGGTGCTAGCACTTCCAACTGCCGTATTTGAAGGTCCAACGTTTGGTTTTTCGGAAACGGCTGTCCGGCAGTGCTTTGATCCTGTAAGTGTTCTGTTATTTGATCCACGCAGGTATAGGTATATAGACCTAAGTGCATTCCTGTTTTTAGGATGTCAAAGTGACGGTCAATATGTTTTTGGACACCCTGATGGCAGATCGTTGTCCACCTTGCCTTATGTGGTTACCATTGCTTCATCGAATGGCCAGTGTGGAGCATGGTACGTCCAGTTGACACTTGGTCGCGTATTGTTAAATAAGCGGGTTCTGCTCGATTTACTAGTGCTTAATTTGAAAAACTCCCCTCGCTCTTATTTCTAACACCCGCTGCGATTTTTTTAGTTTTTCATCCAGTCGTTTGCGACGCCTGCAGTCGCGATTCGTTTACTGGGTTTCGATACAAATGCCAGAGATGTCATAATTACCAACTATGCCAGGAGTGTTTTTGGCGAGGAAGAGTCAGCGGTTCGCATACGAATCAACATGAAATGAAAGAATATTCCTCTTACGTAATATTTTGAAATTCGTATTGCTTTTCCACTCATTTTAACGTTTTTCTCTTTCAGAAATCGCCTACGAAACAATTGGGACATTCTATCAGCAAATCCTTGCAATGTATGCCCAGCCACCCGAGCGCTGTGCACGCCCCATTGCCTGAACGTCCAGAGCAAACGCTCGATTTAACGAATGTGGTGTAAGTTTCTATCTCGATTAAAAAAAGTTTGTTTTCCCTTTTTTGGTGCATTTAAGGCCGACTACGCCAGCATTAGTGCATGGAGGCATGCAGAACCAACACGCGGCCATGATTATGAACCAGCCATATGACAATTTGTCGATGGGTAGCCTTGGTTCGTTGCCGAGGTTAGTCATTTGGATTGCATCCTTGAGATTAAACTTACATCGATGCCGGCTTTGGTTTTAGTCCTACCAGAAGCGACGGTGCTATTGACGACGAACACAAGCTGATTGCTAGATATGCAGCGAAAATTGCTGGGCGCAAAGCGGTAAGAAGGTTGAGTCGTTTCTCGAGGGTCAGCTTTGGCTTGGATTGAAACACTCGGGGATAGAATTTTAAGAATGTTATTTTGATACGTTAAAAAATTTGAGTTGTATCAAGTCGGTTTTTCAGCGGGTATTAAATACAGCAGCGCGCCTTTTGTGGATCTTAGATTTCAGTCTAAATTTTTGACGATAACACAGCGCAGCTGTGCTTTGATTTTGGCTGTATACTTGATGCATTTCAGTTCCCTGGTCGCGGCGGATACGGTGGCACTGCAGAAGACAGCTTAGCGCAACGTGTGGCTGTTGCGCGTTTGGAGCAAAAGAATAAGTAAGGATAGCGATTTCGGGGTGTGGTTTCTATAGGTGATACTGGTGCTACTAAGAATTTGAAATGTTAAACCGCCGTCTGGTTATCTCGGGGGAAAAAGAATACTGGCGAGTTGGTGTCGAGTTTTGCGTTTTTAAATTTAATGTTTTAAAGGCTGTTTTTGTGCTTGGTTTGCCATTTATACTCTCGCTTTGCCAACAGTGTTGCTGTTTTGCAGGGAGATATTGCGCGAGATACAACGACTGCAAGCAATGCACACGGCCTCGAGTTTATCTGGCTCAATGCTGGGGTCGGCGGACAGTGGAATAACGGTCGAGCTGGATACGCTTCGACAACGGAAATTAGAGTTGGAGCAACGCATGGAGCATTTGCAAGATACCAGGCGCGATTTGATGGGCCAGCTGGAATCATTGATGAAAGTGTTAAAGGTGAGCTTGGAACACTGCTGGGCACTGGGGATTTTGGATTGAGTCGAGCCCATAGTGGTTTTTTGTGTCTGGGAAGCACTGATCGGGATGCTTTTTAGACACAAACACCCCGTGAGGGTTCTCCTCGTTCTCCGAGCAGTTTAAGTGGTGTCGGAGGCGAAATTCGGTCAGCGTTTCGAGAATCTTCCGTCGGCGTTACTGGTTTCGAGCATGGCGCGGCGGGCATTTCATCGCCATTTTATTCGTTAGGCAGACAAGTAGCGCAGCAGCAATCGATAGCGGGCGCTGGTGTGTACCCGCAAATGTCTGGCGCGCCATCTGCCGTGATGCCGGTGGGTATGACCGGCGGAGGGGGCTTTCAAGCGGCCGTTGGACAATCGAGAAAGCCAACATTGCAAACGGATTTGTTGTCTGCGGCCGATTCAATTACCAACACCATGTCTTCCTTGGTTCGCGAGTTAGGCACAGGTTCGCGCCAGAAATAGAATAGCAACTGAAAAACATGGAAAGTGATGTTTTCTATTTCAGACGACGAAGAGCAACAGGAGAACGCGTACGGACATATTGCAGAAGGCGCTGGCAATGGCAGCAATAATATGCACGCGGGTAAGCTCCATGTGCTGGTTGGTGTTTGAGTGAAGACATGAGTGGTGCTCTTCAGAGAACAACCATCACCCGCAGCAGTCTATGCCCATGACGGGTTATAACGAGTCGGTTCGCAAAGCATAATGCCGTGCCTGTCGGAAGGTGGTCACCATGCCCTCAGGGGCAGACTGGTCTACGTACACTGTTAGGCTTTTTCGAATTGTGTGCAGTGGGGTTCGGTGTTGGGCATGTAGGGTGTTCGGTTGGCGCTTTTGTGCAGGGTGTTATCGGATGGGCGATTCCTTTCATGTTGGTCACACGCAGTGGTTGATAGGCGGTGTACAATCTAGTCAGTCGTTGTCCGGGGTGCCTTTATTCGTTTAGGATAGGTTAACACTTGCATTTTCTGGTAAATTTTTAGCCTTTGTTATACGTTTGATTTTCTTCGTGCAGCTATGTTCTTTGGTTTCAATCTTTCTCATAGGCGGGGGAGAACTGGCTTATGTACCTTTGTGATAATTTATTGGTTGCAATTTTTGTGCCGCCTCCCCCTTTTTGGAATGGAAGCATGAGCTAAGCACGCGATCAGACGGGACCAAGCGTTTGAGAGTCGCGGTCCCGCGGAAACTGGCTGATGCCATGTCTCAGGTTTTATGTTGTACTTACTGGCATAGATTTATTCGGCTTGATATTTATCTGTCCCGTTTCCTTCGATGTCTGTCCTCGTCAATTGAACTTTATAGTATTCCAAAATACATTAAAGGTACACACTTGGACACGAACACCACACCACAGGCCGTCGTCTATAACCCTCTCAATAAACCATAAAAGGAATCAATATTTACTTATAACTATTCCTCTCTTTCTCACTCCGATTGAATTTCCGTGGCGAAAATTTCGGATCTTTGGGCATTTCTGTGAAAGAACGTAATTCGTAAGTGTCCACGTTTTTGCCGCTACCTGCGCCCACGTCGACACAGTTCAGATTGTAAGCTTCTAATTCGGATTTCCTTGAAAACAGCATGCGAATGTCCGTGTGCAGGAACAACTTGCCGCTGCTTGAACTCGCAAATCTGAAGGAAAACTGCAATTGGTAGACAGTCACAATGGAGGGGGGGGGCAAGCCGTCCACAGGTACCTCCAGACTATGCCCAGGGGGTCACACAAGGAGCATCATCACTTATTATTTCCTGGGCAGTTTGCAATAAGACAATCTGATCTAGAAGTCAACTGACCTTAAATGGATCAGGTAACGAAGCCATGCTCGATTTTCCATAGCATCGCGCAGAGTAGCCGATGAGGGCATGAAGAACGTTCTTTGCCGTACGAATGTTTGACACGATGCTGGCATATCGCACAGATCGTAGCGAACAACGAACATCTTCACGACCGTTCCTTGAGGATTGAACAGAGTCTACAACGAAGACTCATGCACAGGTTGGTAAATAGACAGTGCTTGTACTACTTGCACTCGTGGAGGGGAATAGTCCCGGCGAGCACTCTCCAAGCTCAAAGCACTTACGGCTTGCACGCTTCCCTTCTTCGGAACATGATAACCCCGACGGCCGACATTTTCCAATGGGCATAGACCCTGAAAAATCGAGCCTTCAGGTTCTTGCGCATCAGACTAGAGAAGACTAGACTTACAAAATACGGCGATGGTGCATTGTCGTCCGAAACGTTGAAGAATAAGGTGGTCACAGGAAAAGTCACGTGGGTCGGACAAAACGCACCGCTCGCTCCCAATTCCAGAGTAAATCCGTCCACAGAACCGTACGGTTTGATACGTCCATTCAAAGCGCTTTCCTGTACAGACATACATTACACTTGCAAATGGCATTTTATTCTGCGACTTACTTCGAAACTGCCCAGCAAGTTGGTGCTAGCCGGGGCACTCTTGCATAACGGCCAGCCGCTATCCGAATCGCTGCTTCCTCCGCTCTCGTGATCGTAGTAGTATAAAGCACTTAAATCAAAACCGGACTGATGCCAGAAACCACAGATAATAAAGGAAAGAGTACCTTTTCAAAGTCGATACTGAGGTAATCAAGGGATCGTAATTGAAACTGCTGTGATTTCGTTTCAATGGCGCCTAAAAGTAGACAATGATAATTTCACAGACCACCCTCCAAGAAAGTGCAGTTATTGGTGCATCATGGGCTTGTGAAGGGTGCACATATCGTAACAGCACTTCAACTCTAGCCCTTACTTACCGGACTGGAACTTAGAGGCAACCCAGTTTTCGGATGAAATTGAACGCTGCCAGCCACTGTTGGAACACGTTTCACCCGTCGCGTATGACCAGATGCATGGGCTTTCTACAAAGGCACGACACAAATTTCAGAATGCCAACACATCTGAACCACCGAACTGTGTTTGGCCCTTGGGAAGGTTGCCTTAGAGTAGTAGGCTGGTCACACTCCAGGCAAGGTAGAAACCGTCAGGTTAATGCTTCAGCCCCAAACGATAAGGCGAGGAGGTCCGCTTGGAGTGTTTTTGAGACCAGCCACTCCATTTTGCCCAGTGGCACGACTTACCGAAAGCGAGGCCGAAGCAGTTGATTCATGCTTGTCCTTGACGCTCCTCTCGTTTACTCGCCCGCTTGGCAACTCCTCTCCATTCTGCTCCTGCCCAGTTTTCGACTCCATCATCGACACGAAATCACCCGATCCATCCACCGTTTGATCAATCCAATCCGAGAATGTGCAATCATCGTTGGCTGCGAACAATGCCTTTCTTGCCGTTTTACCTTCACGCTGCTGCCCAAAATCAGAGTCCTCGCTTTTGGTTGGCACAGACTTTTGCCCACTCTCATCGTCATCGTCGTCTTCATCCTCGTCGTCGTCGTCAGCCACAAAGAAGCGTGGTTTACCACAACTACGGAAACTAGCATTCAAAGAGCGATACGACAGTTTCGTATTCGCTGCAGCTGAACTCGACGTGCTCGAAGTCAGTTTACGAAATTTAGCACTAAGCGCGCTAGCTTCATTCTTCAAAGCATCCACCCGCGTCTTCAAATGGTATTTAGTGCCGAGGAAAGACGGGACCGCGGTCGATGTAGAAATCTCAAATAATGGATTAACGGCGCACGGACCCTGGCCAATGCATTCATTGGATGGAGACGAGACCAAAAGAGGTAAGCTCACCGGGACGAACGCCAACTGCTGCTGACCCGAACTAATCTGTTGCGTCATTTCGTTCGGAGTGGACACCGGTGGCGACGGCGATCGTTCATCACGGAACGAATGATACGAATTGGTCCTCGATGTGTCGGACGGACTCGGTTGCGAGTCACTTTCTTGCGAAGATTCATCTTTTTCTTCCATCACAAATTCTGGGATTCGATCTTCGGTCCTCTGAGATCGACTGGATTGTCCATCATCGGAAGACGACTGGCTCGACATCACGGCTGGTGCTGATACTGTTGTCGGCAACTCGTTTCCTTTCTGCGTTGTTTGCGGATTCGACAAAATACCAGACGTTGATGGTCGTAGGCAACAGCACGAATGCGATGGTACCATTTCGCTTCGTGGTATCGATTCCACCATCACGCTCAACGACACATTCTTCCCCGCTGAACACAATGGGAATTGATGCCTTTCCAATACCACCGTCGACAACAGCGATCCCAAACCACCCAAGTTGGACGAGGAAGATCTGGATGACGTCGAAGATGGTAATGTCGTTTCCAATTCGCCGGGCAAGCATACCCTAAAACGGTACAGTACGCTTTGAGTGACTGCGCTTCCTAGCTATACTCGGGGATTGAGACAATTTTTTCTGGCAAGCTTTTTAACATTTTAAAAATCCAAACAGCCTATCAACTCTTCCGACCTGACATCATGCTGGTGATCGGCAATGTTCCCAGCTGGGGGGGCAGTTCACCTCCTTCCCACCCAGGTCCGGCCGATTGGTGCTTTTTGATTTACCAATTGTTTCATGTGGTAATTTCGCCAATGGTACTGCATTTAACTCAACAGAATTTTCTGTCTGTGTAAAGCTGTCTGAACTGAACACAACTATCTAAAACACTGAATACTCACCGATAGACTATGTTCGTGGGCGATTTGCCTCGCGACGCAATCAACCATGCACTCAATTGAGAAAAATGCAAGTGTGATCGTACAGCTTGTAGGAGGAATTGGCCGGGTAATAGTTTGTCATCGCGGTTTCTACAATGCAACTTATTGTTTACATCGATGGAACATGTGTCGCCGTGACTGCACAGCCCCGACTGTTATAGAATGCCTAGGCGGCCAGAATGGTGTCACGAGTTTAGATACGATATACCATCCCCTTCCTCGACACCCATTCTCAATCCGATCATCCCACCTTCCTCGTCCGCCCTACCCCCTTACCGCCTTTCGAGTTGGTGAATGGTCCACTTCTCCAAGATCAGTGCTTCGGCCATACAACTGCCTTGTTTCGAGCAATCATCGGGCAACAGCAAGACTGTCAGACACGCTGGAATTCCACTTGACCACAACTGTCGTAGTTCGGTTTCGATCTGACGAGCTCGTTTGCACTAAAAAGGGCAAGCACAGACGAATCACAGCTCACGCATCCTTCCCAAATATGATCGACCAGACCAAGTACTGATTAAACAAGTCCGCATACCGTTTCGTTTGATTCATCGCAAAGATGCCGATTCTGGATCGAGTCCACATTGGATTTGGCCGCGGCGGCTACCGATTGCTGGCCAGTGTCGAGAGATAATGAAGGACAATGGGGGCCTTGAACACGTCCACGTTCGCTCAGTTCCGGTTGTCTGGCTTCGCAAATCAATAATGAGAGATCGATAAATAATTGCTGAGGTTCTAATTCTTTTTGGGCGCATCCACCGGCCACCATTCCATCGTCGTTCGTTCCACTTTGGCACTGATGAAATCGATCCACCTTGCCATGCGGGCGCATAGTTGTCCGCGTCGTCTCGTTTCGAGTAAATGGTCAAAATGATTTAGGATAACTGTCGGTTACGCTTTACTGGCGAGAATAAGTTAACGCAATGAAACCCAAGAAAATTAGGAGCTGTCGCTGCTGGTTCGCGTTTCCGCAATCAAATCGATGCTATCGACGAGCACGGCCAATGCCTCGTTCGTCACACGCACCGTCAACAATACGCATAGTCTTTGTTGACAGGTATAGAGCCGTACGTGGCACACACGCCATCACCATGGCCGATCTCGCCCTACTAAACATACGTGCACTTGCCTCGACTAAAAACCAAAACGACTCCCATTATAATCGATTACCCTCATCTGACTACAGCCCCTTCCCCTTCTAATGATTGAAGCATAACCCCGTCAGACCTCGCATAAACATCCAGCACGTGATGGCGTAATAAGAAACCTGACTTGGCCGGGAGCAGATTGATCAACACGTAAAATAACATGGGTGTTTATTGACGGCTCCCAATGCCATAACACTCGCCCCTGCTGACACCTACCCCTACCCGAACACACAAGTCCTTATCTTATCTCCAACCGGGCTCCAAAGTATCGATCAAGTCAAAGGCACATCCACTTCCGCCAGCTCGAGAAAAACAAACCGTGCAAAACGTCTGACTCGTCTCGTCGCCAGCAAAAACATTTTTGCTAACGTCAGCGTCGCGACTTTGTCAAAAGGAACGAAAGGAAAATCAAATCACGACTTTTACCTGTTCTTTTCTCCCGGATACGATTATCGGAATTTCCCGTCCAGACAGCACACAACGAGAAGATACGGTCTCGGAAAAACAACCATTCCATAGTCTAAACTGGTGGGCATGTGTGACGATCCATCATGCAAAGGTCAATGTAGGTTCGCCTTGGTGAACGGCCAAAACAGATTCCACCCGCATAAATCAAGCCGCGTACGAAGCCCGACACATACCAAATCCCTTTCAGCTCACATCCAAGCTCCCTACCTAACTACATCCGTAAAAGGCCTAGGCCGGGCTTCCGTTACTTCGCACGCATCGACTACTAGTAATCGGGACCGGAGACGACGGAAATGCTCACCCAAGGAGGCGCAATCAGACCAAAAAGCCACATCTACATTTTGCACTTCGCCCGCGCACAAAAATAGTCCACTAAAGAAAAGTGTTGGCAAAAGTTAAAAATAAAAGTGCGCAGAGAAGTCTTATATTCGTTGGCCAACTGCAAAGTACGGGCACGTGCGAGGCCGACTATTGTCCTCGTGTGCGTGCCTGACAACGATGGCACGGCCCCGCGCACACTACGATGCCCATCAGCTGATTCCCCCCCCCTCTACCAGAATATCGACACCGAGCAGGCAAACCTAGCCGACGTGCAGAGCCAACATCCCCTACCTACTAGCCAAGACGGGCACCTACTATCAACTGACACCCGCCACAGCACGAGAAGTTCAGTCAAAAACTGACGACCGCCTTCGCAAAACTAGTGTCGCCAAATGCCAATATTCGACTAAAAAACATAGGAACCCTATATTCAAAAGCAGCTGATAACCTTCCCGGGGGATTTTATTGGCAAATAAGTTGGCCATTTGGCACGAAAATAAGAGGGCGGAGTGGGACAATAAGCCCGCGAGCATATCCGTCACCTGGCACGTATCACGAATGAGTAACCCCCGTCCATAGCAACCTGAAACACACGACTACGCTAGCCATAAATGGATACTGCACCTCACGCAGGCATTTTGGGCGTCTGCTCGATTCCACAGCTGACACTAACGATGCGCATAGCACAGCTCCTAGATACCTCAGCAATAGCTGGACGGCGTCAAGACGAAGAAAAAAGCGCTTTTCTCTGGAAAACGGCTACAAGTGCCAGTGGCAGTTAACTAACCCGTTTCTCTCAGTCAATACGAATTACCACTGCAAGTCGAAACGTAGTCCCCATTGCTGCACACACGAACAACAGCCGCAGCCAACCTAACTAATAACCATTCCACCAGCACCCTACTTCGGTTACGTGAGCTGGACGAAGCGTCACAGCTGGCAACCAGCAATTATTTATGCCAATAAAACTCTAACATGCGCACCAACCAGCCACGCAGCTAGTCCATATCAAGCACCACTTGTTCAAAGTTCATTCCCTCTTTCCTGCCCATTCCAATATAAAACCACACGCCCCCATACGAAAAGTAGAACGATGTGGTAACATCTTTGTCAGGAACTAGACTGCGCATCATACAACCTTTACTGCTTGCTCACGTTGCCCTGTAACTAGCACACTGAAGCACGGAAACTATCATTCATCAAAGACCACTCATCAGTGGCCTCGAATCAGGAAAATTATGGAGTGGACTTCTCCTTAGAAGAAATAGTCGATTTGATACCAGAAACCTTGAAAACTCCTCCAACGGTCGTAACACGCTTGGCCGCTGGTCGATTGGCATTGACTTGAGTTCGTTCTTCGAAATCCAGGATATCATCGTAGACTTTCTGTTGATCTTCACGCGGGATATCCGTTCGATACTGTTCGACGATGTCGTACTTCTTGTAATGGTCTTTCTTCGTCTAAACAGAAAGACAACCTGGTCTAATGACAGACATACTCGACATCAGTCTCGAATCAGGTCTTACCTTATGAAATTTCTTTCTCCTAACATAGTTCATATCGTGGTACAGATCCCAAATCTCTTCGATGCCATACATTTCATGCAAATGCCATTTCTTCGTCCATGGAGGTGGCTTCAATTTCACCTAAAAACGGACCATGCAGGAAAGTTCTTTAACTCGAGGCCACGCTCACCTTCGTCATATTTATCGGCACTGCGCTTCCTGGGGGCAATGATTCCACTGCCATATCGAAGGGAAAAGTAGAATATTCGAGCAAGGCATCGCGAAGATAAAGTAAATGCGGGTCTGGTCGTTTCTCCAAACGCAACACTTGTATGGACTGGATGAGTGGGTTGTACATATCGTACGGCACTTCAACGGCTGAAAGAGGCTGTTGAGTAGCAGCAAGGAAAATCCGCATGGCATTTGAATCATGCACGTACCTATGCCATCGATGACATTCCTGAGCAGGAACGTATGCATAAGTCCACGCTGATCACGTTCGATGCAAATTCCCACAAATCGATTCACTCGTTTCGGTGCATGGGGATCCGAGCATGTGACGGCCAGGATCGATCCTAAGAGAGCCCAATCATGACCGCTTATAAAAGACTTAATTAGGCACATACCAACATAAAATTCCGGAATATCTATGTTCATTCGTCGCTTCAGCATATCCAGACGTTCAACTTTCTCTCTGATAGGATGCCGCCATTCGAATTTGGGCAAAGGAAGAAAATCAGGGAACGCATGCCTACAGGAAAAAAACGGGTAAAACGCTATGCGGGTACGATAAAGGCATAACACCATCGCGATCAAAGTTTAAAATCGGCCAACCTAAATTCATGAGGTACTATCAATTGTGGATCTTTCATTTGCACTGAAGTGTTGATGCTCTGATTCGATTTCCCAGGTTTCGCTTCGACTGTCGATGAGGACGAAGTAGAAAATAATGACCCCGACATCCCTGAAAATGGGTGCATCTCAGGACTCTATGCACTGCGCATACTGAATGAAAATCACTTCATCGGTCGGTACGATCGGGTCAATGACAGCACCGAAGGTCAAGGGGCCTGTCTTGCACTCCCTCCTTTATGTCCCCTCGTCTAAGCACAAACTGTGAGTAAAAACGATAGCTACAAAAACCAAAACGATGGAACGGACCCTTTTTCCATCACAGAACACGGCAGAATAGGAAAATCGATACGAACCATCAAGACACCTTTCAAACTGTAGGCCTACATACATGGTCTCGCAAGCATAGCTACAGTATCTCTTCAACCGCCCCCGTTAGCCTCACTCCTAACCACACTTACCACCGCGAAACCGACGAGACAAATTAATAATAGTTCTTCCCACTATCACCTTTTCAGGAATCATTGCTGGAATACTTTGATTCAACTAACTTGTTAGCCGCATGCAGACTGGGAAATCGATTTCTTGATCGCCATATCCTAGTAGCCCAGCGCGGGAAATGCAGACAACATAACTTTCTTGTGTAGTTAGTTTTAGATTCAGATTCAAAATATTTTACGCACTCTCTGCGAAAAAAGACTTAACCCTGCATCAATACCGAATAGCTTAACAATCTCGAATAATGGTTTGAGCTTACTGTATTGATATCTTGTTTTCAATTACTTTCTTATTTTAGCCGAAGTTTAAATTTACCTACCGCCCTAGTAGGAATGAACAAAGGGCAAATTTCTGTCTTTTCTAAACTTCGGTTCGTAAACGCCTCGAACTCAAAAAGGGTTTTGTTTCGCACGTGCTGAAAAGCCCTCTGGAACAACATCGAGTGCTATTTTGCCACTGTAGATTCTTTTCTATTGTATGAGTTAGGCTACTGAACGTCTGCTTTGCAATTCCATCTTCGATATCAGATCGATTTAATCAGTCATGTTTGCCACAGTACTACAGCGCTGTAGTGTTTCAGGTAAGATTCTTGCCTATTGACTACGTACTTTACGATTTTCACGCGCAACTTTGCAAGACAAAGGATTTGTTTTGCAGCTTTGAAGTTCAGCTACAAAGCCCCGATTTCCTTTTGCGTTCGAATGGCGTCAACTTGTAAGTCCCTATTTCGTCAGCTGTGTTAAGAATTGTGAAAACGTTATTGTGCATTTAGCTCAGTACACTCATTTGAAATATACGTCCAAAAATGATGTCGGGATCGTTAAACTCGATTCTCCGAATCAAAAAGTAAGTTTGCATCACTTGGTGGCGGCTTATTAGCATGTTGCGATAAGTGATATACCCTTCGTTCTCAGGAAAATACATTATCTCGGCCTGTCATGGACGAAGTGTCATCGGCTTTTGAAACGATCTGGAGCGACCCTGCCATCAAAAGTGTGGTCGTCATTTCTGGGAAACCCAACAGTTTTATTGCCGGAGCTGACATCGGGTTAGGCTTGTGAGCCTATTCTTCGATTTTTCCGTACTGATCACTGCTATTTCTATTTTAGTATGCTCGAGCAATGCAAATCGGCCGAAGAGGTTACTGAATTGTCGAAATCTGGCAAAGTCTTATTGGATAAAATGGAGAAAAGCGAAAAGCCCGTAGTTGCTGCCATTATGGGCACGTGTATGGGTGGTGGTTTGGAAGTGGCTTTGGCTTGCAAGTATCGAATCGCTGTCAACAGTCCTAAAACTGCGCTCGCTTTGCCCGAAGTCATGCTAGGAATTCTTCCGGGTGCTGGCGGTACTCAACGACTACCACGTTTGGTAATTTTGTGATTTTGCTTTCATATTTCGCATCCAATATTAGTTTGTCGTTTTAGGTGCCATTTAGCGATGCAATGACCATGATGTTGACGGGAAAGACTATTAAACCATCGGCAGCAAAACGAATGGGATTGGTGGACGCTGTTGTGGAACCACTAGGTGTGCCGCTGATCGAAATCTAGTTTAGCCCGAACTTGCGAATGAATTTTGCTCATTTCAGGAGACGGAATAAAGCCGGCGGAAGAAAGGACTCTTGAGTACTTGGAAGAAGTAGCAATCGGTGCAGCACGCCAATTGGCATCAGGAGCGTTGAAACCTACTCGAAATTTATCGTTTCCTGCCAGTAAGCGAGTTTGAATGATTTAAAATTCCTTCGAAACACCGTAGTTTGTTTCAGAAATTCAAAAATTTATGCTTGGTTACGATTCGCTTCGGGAATATTTGTTCAAGAAGACGAGGGAAACTGTAATGAAGCAATCCGGAGGTCATTATCCTGCACCCTTGAAAATTATTGACTGTGTCCGGGTCGGAATCGAGAAAGGACTCCAAGCTGGTAACGAAGCCGAGAGCAAGGTATTGGTCCACCGTGCGATCTGGTGTGAAAGTGCGACTTTAATCGCTTTTTAAGTTTTTCGGCGAATTGTCGCAAACCAACGAATCAAAAGCTTTATTCGGGCTCTATCACGGACAAATAGAATGCAAGAAAAACAAATTTGGTCAACCCAAGCGTGAACCGAAGTGAGTAGTTTTGGACGACACCGTCGATTCGGGTCTTATTCTTATTGATTTAGGAACCTCGCTATTATTGGAGCTGGCCTTATGGGTGCCGGCATCGCGCAAGTATCGCTCGAACAAGGGTATCAGGTTATTTTGAAGGATATAGCGCAGCCGGCGCTAGTTCGAGGTCAGAATCAAGTGTTTAAGAACTTGAATGATCGAGTTAAGAAGAAGCGCTTGACAAGGTAAGGAGGGAAACAATTTTTATTGAACTGTCACGTGCGCTGATTTTCAGCTTCCAACGCGACATTTATTTGTCGAATTTGATTCCGAGCTTGGACTATTCTACTTTGAAAGATACGGATTTGGTTATCGAAGCCGTCTTTGAAGATTTGTCGCTAAAGCACAAAGTGGTGAAGGAGATTGAAGCTGTTAGTTTTTATTTTGATGGTTCCGCGAGGCACGACATGAAATGCTTCTTATATTTAGAATATTCCGGAACACTGTGTCCTGGCGACTAACACATCTGCACTGCCGATTACGAAAATCGCCAGCGCTAGTAAGCGCCCGGAGAAGGTGAGATATGAGATTAGAGTCTAAAGGTCTCACGATCAGGAAAAAGTATTTCTACAGGTTATCGGCATGCACTACTTTTCGCCAGTGGAGAAGATGCAATTGCTGGAGATCATTACGACCGATAAGACGTCTCAGGACACTGCTGGTGAGTTCCGGGTGGAGGCGTCTTTTAGTGGGGCTCGCAGGGTTTCTCGTTTGCAGCTGCCGCCGTTCAAGTTGGATTGCGTCAGAAGAAGCTGGTTATCGTTGTCAAGGATGGACCCGGGTTTTACACGACTCGTATTCTGGCTCCATTGTTGGCCGAGGCAATTCGATTGCTCCAGGTGCTGTGGATATTGTTCGGCTAGTAGTTATTAGTTCATTAAGCCATTTTTGTTCAGGAAGGTGTTGATCCGAAGGATTTGGACAAGTTGACTCGCAGTTATGGATTTCCTGTCGGTTTGGCCACCCTTGCGGACGAGGTGGGCGTTGACGTTGCTATGCACGTGGCTGAAGATTTGGGCAAAGCGTTGGGTCCCCGAGTGGCGGGCGGCGATGTAGGAATATTGAAAGAAATGGTTGCTCAAGGATTCCTAGGTTTGTCCGCCAGAATGTGTCGGTCGTTCACAGAACACACTAGCAGTTGCTGTTTCAGGACGCAAAGCGAGCAAGGGTATATTCATCTACACCGAAGGTTCGAAAGAACGTCAAGTCAACCGTGCTGCTGGTGATATCGTCAAGAAATACAGTCGGGAGCAGAAAGGATGGTAAGCAGATTCTGAATTGCTAACTTGCCAACTGATTCGTTTCTGTTTCCAGCGATTCTGTGCAAGATCGTCAACTGCGATTGGTTAGTCGATTCGTTAACGAGGCTATTTTGTGTTTGGAAGAAGGGATATTGAGAAGTCCTGTAAGTATTGGGCATTGGCTGGGTTGGTTATACGATCTGTTTACCTGGTCCTCCCATTTCAGGTGGATGGAGATATCGCTGCCGTATTCGGTTTGGGATTCCCGCCTTTCTTGGGAGGTAAGCCTTTTAGTAGCCCAACCCATGTTCCATGTCACTGTAGATTTGAATTCATCCTAGGACCGTTCCGTTTCGTGGACGCATATGGTGCTGATAAATTGGTTCAGCATATGGATCGTTTCAACGCTGCCTATGGTGGCGCTCCCGAATTCACACCATGTCAGCTGCTTAGGAGCCACGCCAGCGATCCATCCAAGAAATTCCACCCGTCTCGCAGCAAGTGATGGCACCAAGTCCAAGGGGCAGTATTGAAACGTCATTAGGTTCGAAGGAGACCCTTTTTCTAGGATAACCTTTTTTGTTCCTTGTTTCTGCCTCATATTGTTGCGGTAGTGGGAAATGTTTACGTAGAAATAACCTGTTATTAACGAATTGCGTTACAATTATAGTAATAACGAATATAGGCTCAAAAGATTTGAGTAGGCAAAGAAAAGAATTCGTAATGACACCTTAAATATCACCAACAGTGCAAAACAGAACAAAAATAGTCTTCCGCATGAAATTCTGTTTAAATACTAAAGTCGAGACAGGTTATTGCACCCTGGGACAGGAGAGCGGTCGCAATCGACACCTCGTGCTGCCACTCCAATGATATCCTACAGTCCCTGGCATCTGGATGTGGTGCCCAGTGCCGACCTCAAAGAACCTAATAAAAGTTGCAACAAACTCGGAATCACCCCTCAAAGATGGGAATACAAGTAATTATATGCGACCATATCTTACCCAGCCCATAGCACAAAGGAAAGCGATGCAAACATTCGTCATAGACTACCGCCTGCTTCACCCAATGCGAACGTTTTCAACTAATAGTTGGTAGAAAAGCCAGGACGTACGTACGGGCCCGATGTGAACTGACCTCCTCGAGCGAACGGATTGGCGCCTTGAGCGGGGGCTCCAGCGAACGAAGTAGGCGGTGGTCCGATCGGAGGTGCCCCAGGCGTAGACGACGGTGGTGGTGGCATGCCTCCGGCCGAAGGATAGCTGCTCGGAGGGGCGGTCGAATGCGGTGGCTGCTGTTGACCGAACACCGGCGGTTGACTGGTCGGAGGAGCAGGATATCCAAACTGATGTTGTGGTTGCTGTTGTTGAAACGGCGGCTGCTGTTGCCCGATACCGTGAGCTGAAAATCATTAAAATGAGTAGGGAGAAGGCGGACAGTCAGTCAGCGTAAACTAACCTGGTGGTTGGGGAGGCATTGCCTGATGAATCTGCGGCGGCTGCTGCTGCTGTTGCGGCGGTCCTGGCTGCGGAGGTGGTGGAGCTGGGCCACGCATTTGGTAGTGTTGCGACGGCTGATTGGCACCCGGCGCTGGTGGAGGCGCATAACCGCCACCCGGATATTGATGAGGAGGCTGACCAGCAGACGGTGGCACCGACGGGTTCAAAGCTGATTCTGGAGGCGACGACGCGCCTAAAGGCGGTGGAACAGGCTGAAAAATGTGCGACACCGGTGGCGGTGGAGCACCTCCGCTCTGCTGCTGATACGTTGGCGGCTGCGGAGGCAGCGGAGCGGACGAGCCATTCAGCACTGCACAAGCGAAGCAAATCTTAGATCAAGCCCGCACATTTAATTAACGCCAAGCTTACCAGCTGGTGGATGTCCAGCATTGACTTGTTGGTGTACTGAGGGCTGGATTGTCGCCACGTTTTCTTCTCCGTGTTCGAACTGGCGCTGTCCCGTTTGTTGAAAATGGCCTTTCGAACTAGCGCTGCTCGGCGTATCGGGACGCGCTAAAAACTATTCTCTACGAAGAGCGCAAAGTGTGCTAAAATCAACAACTTACATTCATTACTGTTCAAGTAGCCTTGCTGTCCTCCTAGATTACGTTCTGGAGTTTCCTTCGTGGACGATGTATGATATTTCTGCCCCAAAGGATCGAACTCCCGATGCTGACTCGCCGTGTCAATAACGGGCGCCTTCGGTTGTTGTAAAGGTTTCGATGCATTTTCAACTGGTGGCTTGTTACCTAACATAGAAAACACCAAATGACATTTTGAAAATAAAAATGCTGACAAAAATATTCTTACCAACAGCATCGACATCATTGACGACCTCGGTTTTCACTTTCGGTTCCAACTGGTCCAGCAAACGCGTGGTGCTATCTCTAATATGACGAAGTTCCGTTTTTATATGCTTGATATCCTCTACTTCGAATGGGCGCGGTTGTCCATTCACTTAAATTTAAAGGACGGTTACAAATGCAATATAAATGTTTATAAGGATATCCAGGGTTCGAATTTTTCGATACTTCATGACTGATCATTGCAATGGGAGGACAAGTATACAAGAAAAAACCAAAAAATGCAAATTGACAAAACTTCCAGAAATGAAACCCGCAGGAATCATGGCCAAAACTCTTACCATATAAAGTCAACTTCAAAATGCGATGGCATTGTACTGCGAACGTCAAATCCGAACTATCAGCTATCGTAATCATATCACCGTCTGAAAAGCCAAGCAAATCACGGTCGTACTAAACCCCAAACGACTTCATGGATGTGTGTATGTAACATTTACGCCTCTCCCTTCATCATGTTTCCTACCATTAACAACGTATCAGCGATAACAGGCCCTACTGCATGAATGCAGACTGATTGCGACATTCTTTGAAAACACTTCGCATCATCAGCAGCTCTCACGCCTGCCTATACTTGGCTCTGCACAGCGCATCGAAATCTAAGTCCACTCACCTTCATCCTTATATTTGATCATCACGTCATCCGAAGCGCCAAGTTTTCCTTTGAAAACACGTTGCATCATCAGCAGAAGCTCATCGTAC
Organism: Mesodorylaimus sp. YZB2_4; assembly: GCA_030248295.1. Lineage (NCBI taxonomy): Eukaryota > Metazoa > Nematoda > Enoplea > Dorylaimida > Dorylaimidae > Mesodorylaimus > Mesodorylaimus sp. YZB2_4. The sequence goes on along the minus strand of JASANH010000873.1, from coordinate 174,686 downwards.
GTGATGTCGTCATTTTGAATCGGTAGTTTTCGAATATCTCCGCCCAATGTCACTTTGATTACCAACTTGTTCGACAAGTCTAAGCCGACTGCGTTCTCACTGTATCCGGCCATTCTCATTTTCTTTTCTGAAACTGTCAAGAGAAATGAAATTATTGTAACATTACCTCCGGACAGTACGCGCACTGGTTTTACTCAAAAGCAGACATTTGACTCAGCTGCAACGCCGAAACTGGAATTCCCCTCCATTTCTCATTTCATCCCTTCATGCTTCGTTATAGAAACAACTACTTACTTCCGTGTCTGATCCTACTAGCTAAATCAACCGAAATTCAGTTCAGTTCAGTTCAATTCAATTCCTCGCCGAAAGAACCAAATTTGGAAAACGAAACGTGTCATGCAAGCATGCCGCATGCCATGCCGACCGCCACGTTGCACCTTCCGGCCGCATTGCGCATTTATGGGCAAGTACGAGGCCATGTACACCAAGACCCGCCAAATTTGAAAATTAAATAAGACGGCATCGGAATAGAAACTACACCGGGCACACTACACACAGTTCAGGATTCTGTGCTATGCAAATAGAATTTCTCGATGCAGTGACGTCGATTTACTGTCTGACATATTGCCCGATTTGGCCAACCACATAAACTGCCCATGAAAACTGGCAGTTTAAGGGCCAATGAATTTGAAATTTCGATACTTGCATCGAAGCTCCATCGTTTCTAATAAGAAAGAATTGGCATACTAATAGTTCACTCGAACCTGAACGCGAATGCGCACTCTGGAGGTAAGAGACACGAACACGAAACCAATACAGAAAAAACTTACAAGTCACCAAAAGTTCAGAGCAGACACGGCATGATAAACACTGAAATCATCATTTTGCCATCGTAGCTTTTTGATACATTTTGCGCGGGAAGTCTGCTGTTACGCCCGGCCTGGAATACGGCTTGCTTATCCTCATCGTCAGCCGCCGATATCGAAAAGCTTATGAAAGCTAACTTTGAAACGTTGGCTCAAAAGGCACATTGGTTTCAACCTGATAAAGACCATCGTGCACCAGCGACTGTCTTCAAGGGCCACTGTAGTCGGCAACCGCACAGGTCCGTATTACTGATAATTTTTCATGCCACTGAATATGTCGACCACTGAACTTGTATGCAGATGCATCGCCAGAGCTAATGCAGCTCTAAAGCCAGCCAAAGGAGACTCATCCACCACTTGCATAGCTAGGGCGCTGAGCTTGACTTTTCGCTGGTGTGACACTTTGGTATCTTCCTGAATCAGTGCGGTGGTTTAGCTGAGTTTTGATGCGATTCCCTGGGCCGTTTTTCTCGAATCGCCCTCGATCTCCGGGAAGATAAAATTTCGGTTTCCCTCTATGAGCGAGACAATGTAGTGGGGACATAAAAATTTGACTGCTCCCAAACAGGTTGTCTGAATTCAACTGAATGATTTCCTTGGATCGAATGCACCTATAGTTCCCAAACATCCTGTTTCCTAGCAAAGTGTTTCCATATTTACTGCATGCTGTGTCTGTGAGCTTCGTTGTGTATAGGTATGGACTAACCTGGACTAGTTCTCTATTTGCATTTTATACTTACCTCTTTCGTGCCATACCCACGAGTGCCTTTTGGTGGTCCTCTCGAAATCAGTCGAGAGTCGGGTCGCGTGAACGGCTGCGTCTGTTTCTCCTTCTAGGCAGGGCAGGAAGATCACAGTTGTGACCACGGTGCGTGTACTGGTAACTGTATTCTTGACGGATATGACCACGGGCCTCACGTGAAAGGGTATTACAGTGTACAGAGGGAGTTCAAAAGTTCGTAGCCTGAGTACCTTCCGCATGAGCAGCAGCACTTAATTTGTACTTTACACTGCCACACATCCCACTAGAATCCCTCCAAAAAATCACGCTGATTCATCCATGCGTTCTTGAGATATGGTCATCTATCTGTAATTGGGTCAGAGATTACAAATTTTGCGCATCATTCTGTCATCAAGTTTTTAACAAAAGAAGGCTTGAAGCCCACAGAAATTAGCGATCGGATTGTCTTAGTGTACGGCAATAATGCATTGCTGTCAGTGAAAAAGTGGTCTGCTTTGCATGGGGGAGAATCGATTGAAGATGACCCAAGATCTGGACGACCAACCGAGGCGACACTGGCCAACAAATGCGATGTAGTGGCAAAGATTGGGAAAGAAGACCTTCGAACAAACGTTGTCTAGATAGCGGAGAAAATGGGCATTTCAGTGGGTAGCGTTGAAACAATTTTACAGAGAAATTGAATTTATCCAAGGTCTGCGCGATGTGTGCCAAAAGACCTGGCAAACGTGAGAAGAGTTCAAACGTCAAAGGAGCTTTTGACAAGGATCGCGGCTGATCCAGATGATTTTTATGAAAGAACGGTTATGGATGATGAAGCCAGGACTCACCACTTTGATCTGAGTCAAAACATGAATCGATACAGTGGCTGCCAAAGGGTGCACATCCGCCAAAAAATTTCGCGTTCAGCAGTCATTGGGCGAGGTCATGGCAACAACTTTTTGGGATTGCAGTGGAATGTTAGTGATTGATTATATGCCAGTCAAGACCACAATCACTGGGCAATATTTTGCTGATGTTATCCGCCGATTGCTTGAAGCGATCAAATCGAAACGGCGCGGGATGATGAAAGAGAAGGTGCTGCTACTGATTGACGACGAGCCAGTTCACAAAGCACGTGTTGCTCAGGCTGCCATCGATGAACGGGGATTTTTTAACAAATTGATCATGCACCATACAGTCAGGGCCTGGCACCCAGCGATTGCTACCAAATCGGAAAATCCAAAAAAAAGTTTGAGGGTACAAATTTTCGAGTGATGAGGAAGTGAAACCAGCGACTGAAGCGTTTTTTGAGGGGTGTGAGTAATATTTTTTTACGGGTATGCACGCGGTGCACCGAAGTTTAAACAAGCGCATTGGTCTCAGGGGATGTTATGTCGAAAATAAATAAGCATTACCTTGTACAGTTTCAATTAAAATGTGGACAGGCTACGAACTTTTTGAACTCCCCTCTTACATGGTATGCTAGGCTGCTCGTCACCACAGCAGAGCTCACGCAGTACCTACAGTATTCCGACTAAGGCAGTGAGACGGCGAAGGAAGACTTCTGTCGTGTGCTGCATAACCGCATCTTCGGGCTGTCAGGAGATCGATGCTCTCCACAATACATAAGGGGCATGAGACCAATCAACTTCAGGCGATTTTCCAGTTCGCCCGTAAGTACTCCTCTTTTTCGCCCCTGCGACTTCCGTCTCCCATGTCTCCTACCTGAGTTCGATATAGCAAACCTGTCGGCTTATGGCTTCAAGTCGATCCGCTGGGACACGGTATCGGTTTCTTGCATCCCACAAGCATATGTTGCAATTCTGTAATAAACCAGACTTGCAACCGCTTCTTTTACAAAGAACCGTGTTCCGACTCGCCAGTTCACTCAATCAAGACCAACGGCGACAACGATTCACACGCACATCAGATCACATCTGCCTCCTTTTCTTTTCAGGCTCCCGATGCCTTCTGACTCTTCTGACTCTTTTGGCTGTTTTGGCTCTTGATAGAGGTCTGAGCCTTGCTTGAGGAGGCTTGCGACTTGGACTTCAACTGCTGAAAGATCAACTACCGTTGCAAGGAATGAATTTGGACGCGTGGTTTGAACTGTAGTTACTTACACGAATGCGGAGTACCAAGTCTCGATCGACGGATATAAAGCCAGCGCTGTTGTCGAACTGATTGCAATAGTTCGGAGCGCTAAAGACGGTTATCAGCCGACGACCGAAGAACTCGTATCCATTCGCCACCACTTGATGCGCACGGATGATCATGGCGACCCCCATGTCCTCGCAGAAATTGTCCACTTCTTCCTCTCCGAATAGGAACGATATGCCCCGCGTATTCGGCTGGAATCCTGAAACGAATAAGCAGCACTTTGGCCTGCAGTTGCACAGCGAGCGTAAGCGGCAGACCTTTGCCAGTCACATTTTTGTCGGGGTCTGCCCACAGCAGATCGCACGCCAGGCCTTCGACTTTGGACAACGGTCGCGGCAGCTGCAAGATTTTGTTCCAGTCACGCAGGCCCGGTGAGATGCCGCCGTGCATGCAGAAGATCCCTTCGCCCACCAACGCAGCCAGGGGCATGTAGTCGAAGCATGTCTAACAGACAAAGTCAATCTTAAGTCCGAAGACAGCCAACAAAGAATAAAATGCTGGAACTCACGTTGAACATTCGGTACATCTCGCCGTTGTCACCGAATTTCCGCTTGCACTCATCGTAGAAACCGTAGATGCGGTTGATGGGGGCCGTCTCATGGTTACCTCGAAGCACGTAGAAGTCGTTCCAAAAGCGGACCTTGAACCTAACGATAAGAGTGCCATCGACAACATGCACTGCATCAAGCTTCATTACAGTCAGAAAAAGTGTCTTACGCGAACATGATGCAAATGACTTCGACACCATGTGGGCCCCGGTCAACGTAATCGCCTGCAAAATAGATGCTTCTCACCCGCTAATGTACACACAGACCTTCCAGAGCCTTACCCAGGAAAAGGTAGCGAGTCTTTGGCGGTGATCCTCCTTTGGAGAATAGTCGCAGCAGATCGTAGAACTGACCGTGCGTATCGCCACAGACGGCCACTGGCGGCTCGATGTCGACCAGGATCGGTTGAAATGCGAATACTGTCTGCACCTTCGTGATCAGCCACTCGACTTCTTCCTTGGCCAGAACAGTGCCCGTTGCTGGTACGTTATCGCATGCATTTTGAAGTCGCTTGATCATGCCATCCACCTGGCTGATTTCTTGCCCCGTCAGCGATGGCGGCTCCGACATTGCGTCTTGTCAAGTCTACGGCTCGCACACAACCGGCTGTTCACTGCACCGACAAAACGAAGCACTGACGGTAAGAATCATGGCGAGGAAAGGGTGCAAGGTGTAAAGTACGAATAACTAGAGTTTACACACACCCTGCTGCGTTTGATGACAGTGTAATAGGCGGAATAGCCCTACGTTGGAGAAGATACTGCGGGGAGCGGATAGAAAGACCAACAAGATGCAATATGACTTTGAGGTTGTTGAATAGTCATTCAGCAACCTGTATCACATTGTGGCTGGGGCTTGCGAATGTGGCGTTTATTCACACGCACCAACAACGATGAGTCCAAAACCGATACTGAACAAGCCCCAGGGCAGACGACGGGTCCGCTCGGCTCGGCCGCCGTCCAGCCCCGCCCCTGCCTTAGGGCGAAGGCGGTTGGCGACGGTGAGACCCCTAGAGGAACCGACGGCTGGCCCACAACATAGCACTGCATGCGTATGGTCTGATGAAAGAGCCTGTATACGTAGTATCCACCCAAGGCGTTCGGCGATGAGTATATGTGCACTGTTTTGTGTGTCCACGTTGTTGGTCTATTGACGGTGACCTTGTGAGCCATTGCAACGTTCTGCGACAATGGTCTTGCCTCTCGGTCACTTGTCTGATTGTGAGATATGGATCACGCGCGCGACCTCCACGAGAGGAGTAGTTACGATGATTCAAGCCTAGTTACTACAAATCTCAATAAAAAAATTCTCGCTCAGCAGACTTCGAACATCTTTGAGTCTTCTGAACGCGAAGGAGCATTCAAAGTAAGAAAAGGTCTGCCCTATTAGCACATGGTAACTTACGATTAGAGGTTATATAACTTGCTGTGGGTTACTCTTCCAACATTCGCACGAGACGACTCAGCGAATTTACAGTGTTTCTAAACTTCACCATATCGGGGCACCAACTCACAATTTTATTACATCTTACTGATGCGAATGGAAGCAAGATCACTCCAACTGTCTGACCAAGAATACTGTACATATGTACGCAGCTGGTGATTTCATACTAAAACACAAAGTCTTGTTGGATTCGTAGTGAAAGTGGACTCAAGGAAGAATGTGCAGTGTATACTGCACTGTTTTTACGGTGTATCTAGCGTTCAACTGATTGAACCGCAGTTACAGTATATGATCAGAAGACTATTCGGCACACCTATGCACAGAATAATGTTCTTTCTACGCCTTGTCTTGTCGGCACAGTGCAGTGATCCAAATTTGAGCATCGTCGATTTTTTGTCACGCCGCTGGTCGCAGACTGTCCCCAAAATCGGTGCTAATAACGGCATTCGCAAGGACATTACCACCAGAGAACGAAAGTGGGTACCAAGCTATTTAGAGTGCACTCAATGGGCGGAGTAATGCGGTGGCGCAGAGTGCGTCAGTGAATCGAAAATGGCAAGTTGAAACGGCAAGGTCTTTTTTGTGAGTGATATTAGAAAAGAATGCGTGTCACTCCACCCACGGGCCAAACAAGACTATCCCTTTGGTCTTATTTGCTTCAACTTGGAATTTTATTCCATGGCGGGGTATTGTGCACAGTACCGGTGAGGCCATTGCCATACAAACTTTCCACTTCTAGAAATGCAGTCATTTTCCTCCCATTACTATTAGTTGTCTCGGACGAAGGAGGGCACCCGCGAGCCAGAAATATGGCCCGCTCAGGCCACATCGTGTGTGGAAATAACTTTTTTGGATGTCAAATTGAGATTAGGGGTGGAATAGCGAGTATTTATTCATGCATCAAATAGATTTAGGGTTGCATTTTTCTTGGACCTTATTCATTGTCAGTAACGACTAGGGGTTGATTTAGGAAAAAGAGAAAGTACGGACGGAGATTTGAGAAGAAGGACGAAAATAAGATCATTTCGCAACGCTGACAGGGTGAAGGGGAGGGATATTGAAAGGCGTACTGCACGCGTCTTTGCCCCGTGACAAAGTAAATAGGAACAATTTCTATTCGTGGCTACTGTGTTCTGTTAGTTGTCAAAGAGATTTCTTGATCCAGTCGAGCCCACACTCCGAAGAATAGTTTTCGTTTCGACCAATAGAAACTTGTACGCTCGACTAGACAGGGGCGCACTGGGTGGACGGTGCCCGATTTCGAGTGGTTGGTGGCACCACCAAGCCGCCTATGTTCATCTCGGTGTTGGAAGAGACCATCATCTTTACTTAGCCAGTGCGTCAGTGGGCTTCGAATTACTGTTCCGGCCTTCGGCTTTCGACCAGCAAAGCGGCCGTATCAATAAAATCCGACTACGCGGTACTTGAACGACAGCCGAGCGATCAGTTTACGTTTGGTCAACGCGTCTGTCCAAGGCCAGTCCGAGAGCGACGACGGGGCTTCGAGTCCGGTCAGGCTCTGTTTGCCCTGTTCCGCTGTGGGCGCCGCCGCCTGTTTCCTCGAAATACATTTCGTCGTCGCCTCGTTTTCCCAAGGCGCAGGCGTTGGTGTGGGTGTCTACTTGGACAGCAAGGAACCAAAAAATCGTCTATAAAAATTTAGTTTGGAGATTTGGCCTTGAATGTGAAAAGTCAAGCTTCAAATGGCGCCTGGTCGAGGTCGAAATTATGGCTTCATTGCGCCCTTGGTCTTGCTCTACTGCAATCTTAAATTCGTGCTGAGTGGATCGAGTGAGCATTCTAGTTAATATCTTGTTTCATATTTCCTTAGCTTACGCTTTGTCATATTTTATCCTAGGCAGTCAATGCGGACAGCCGGAAGTGCCTGAAAATGGGCATGTCATTTTCCACAATTCTGGTCCCTTGGTAGCTGGTGCTGCCGTGTCTTATAAATGTGACGTGGGATTTATCCTAGTCGGACCCGAGCAACGTGTCTGCGAGGCCAATGGTGCTTGGTCTGAACACGCTCCAGTTTGTGGTAAGGGAACTTTTAGGTTTAGGTTTTAGTTTGTGCTCTGCTAACACCAAAAACATTAGAAAAACAGCCTCTTTTGTATCTGGTCTCGTGAGTACTCGTCCGAGCCAGATCGATCAGATGTTGCACACCTCGAATATCGTTCATTGTGAGCTAATTGTAAGCCCAGTCTAACCACCGAATAATGGCCAAGCAAAATATCTCAGACAGTGCTGCTGTTTGCATGTAATCAGATGTCGAGACATGATACGGTTTAACTTTGAACCTTGTAAACAGTGATGAGAAGGTTGTGGCTGGGTTAGTGACTGTATACTGCACTTATAATGATACTAACCAGAACTCTTGCTGTTTCGATTGAACGAACGATGAAAATATTTTTTTTTGAGAATTTACTCAAATTTTACTAAAGTCTGGTCTACCAATGCTTTGGATTCAATGTCAAGGGGCATGTACTGTAGGTCCAGTTGCAGTGCACTTGGAGTGTGGTCACGGCCAGAATGCTTAGATGATAGAGTTGCTAGGAAATAGGTCCTCTGCCTTGAATGGGCTCTCAACCATTTCAACAGCAATGCAACATTTTATTGAATGCACGTACGAGGGGGTGTAGAAGTCACCCGTCATTCAATTTTGCAGAATGCCTTAGGGTGTACGTACAAGTGGATTGGTCTCTTGAGGTCCCTATTTTCTCAGTATGCCGTGAGGTGATCGGCGAACCAGGGTGACCGCATCTTTCACTTCTGACTACAATAACGATTCACGCTGAGTCACTTTGACCGCAAAGTCTAAACACCACGTGCATCCGATATTGATCCACAGCCCAGCACGTGCAGGTCCGTTTCGAGTATGTTTATGCATTGTTCAAACACGTCATTTTTCACTTCCTTCATTTTAGCCATCAACGTTTCTCTGTACAAGCCTGCCGTGCAATCGACTACCTTATACATCGACTCGGTCGTGCATCACGCCAACTATTCGACCGATGGCAACTTTGATGGTGTTTGTAGTTCGACCAAGGCTCTCAGTACGGAGCAAGAGAGTGATGCGAATGGTGTTAAAAAACAGCAATCGAGAGCGGCGACGGCTAACTGGTGGCGAGTGGATTTATTGGAAGCGTATCGAGTTTACGCTGTTGAATTGCTTATTCCTCCGACAACGTCTTCGTCCTCCGAAAGTGAGTTGGTGACCGTGGTGAGGGGACTGGGTTATGCGAATGGGAATGGGGTCACTCAGTCGGTACAAATCCCTTCGTTATGGTTGGCCACGAGTTCGTTGCGATGAACGTGTGGCCCATGGTAAACGGGTTAAAAAAAGGTGCCACATTTTCAATGTTAGGACGTCAAAATGACGCTTTTCCTGACTAGCTACCGTACTGTCGGCGAGTAAACTCATCGTGAGTTAGGCTGAAATGTTATTTGAAAAACGTGCAGCCGAGCGCTGGTCAGCACTCAAGCGACTACGTACGAAAAGAAGCCAAAATCACGCGTCGGGAATGTAACTTTTCTCCTCTTCAAAATGCGCTTCACTGGCTTGGGTAGGGCAAATCCGATATGCTCATTTTTTCCTAGCACGACCTCTTTGTTGACATACGGACAACTGGGCAGACTCGATTTTGTTGTATCCACGCGTGAGTCGAGCAATTTCGAGATTTCGAAGTCTCCGACGAAAATGCGATGCTCTGGGGAATTCGAAAACCAGAGGTCTCTCTATTATGCTCTGGATGAGAAACGGACGACTTTGTGGCTAAAGTGCCACTATTTTTAGCTAAAATGAGTGCAGGAAAACACGAAAATAACAGCCAATGACTCGGTCAACAAGCCGTGCGTGGTGGCTAATTGAGTGCTTGCTCACAAAGCCGTCATCTTGATCTCGAGAGCAGGAAACAATTGGGCCTCAGGGTCTTGAGGTCTGTGGTCCACGCAAAGGCAGGCGGGGGCCTTTTGTCTTTTTGACCAGCAACACTTTTGGAACCACACACCATTGCACTTTTTCATGGATAGGTACCGTATGCTGGGTGGAAAATAGAAATCGACCCAAATAGAACACAACGGTGTGTATTTCTGTTCGTGCATATTTGCCATGCCGAATTGGCTTTTGACCACCGCTGCGGCATCCGGTCTGTTTACCATGGCACAAATAGGATCGTTGGCCCCGGCCCTTTCTAAAATTATATTCCCTCCTGTGCATGCTCGAAAGGAAGAAACTGTTTGTCCAGCCGACCTATTCATCTTCCGTTTGCACTTGAGACCACGTCACGATTGCTGACGTTGGCCACCGACGCCTGTGTGGCCTGATATGCCCATATATTTCGCACACTGAGGGGTGGAGAGGACAACCAAGCTTATGGATAGGGTAGGAGAGAGGAAGCATATACAGAGACAGCTGGTGTTTGTTTGTTATGAATTCGACACGGCACAAGCCATTGCAAATCCTAATGGATGAAAATAAATGGTTTTGTTTTTAATAGGCACAAAACGGGAAGTAAGTCACATTGAAATTTATGCATCCATGGATCCCAGAAGTGAAGATGTATCTGTCAGCGAAGGGGATGCGGTGTGCTACAAGCACAAAGGAAAGTTAGGTAAGTCAGCAGAAGGCTGGAAATCTTCACTCACTGTTCTACCAAGGGTGCGAGGCGAGGTGCTGTAAGTACGCTAATAATGGCCCCGTAAATCACTTTTTAAACCTGGACCAGGGATGGGAACTATTTGAGGGAAGCACTAGAATTTCCGACACACTTCGGCATCTAAGTTCTGCCGCGGAATGGTGATTTTATTCCCGAAATCAGCGTAGGCACTCTTGCGTGGAATTTACTAAATACTCGTAGCATAGTAAGCCCTTATTTAGCCTCCTCCCCGTCGAAAACACCATGACAGAGTGTTCTTGGTTCAGGCCATGGCACACTGTTGCAGGACATATTCATAGGTACCCCATGGAGAAACTGCTTGGGGACTAATTTATGGTATTCATACTTCTTATAATGGCAGCCATGGGGATAACACCAGTGTATGTACGACCTCGCAGAGGGAGAGCAAGTTAGCCCAATGCTAGGTCTAATAGATATCCAGAAATCTCTTCATCACCCTCTTGCTTTAGAAACGAATCAGCTACACACATTCGTATGTCAACGAGAGCTGACTGCCCGTTATATCCGAATCGTCAGCAAGACAACAGCACCACTGCAACTGTGCGAGGTGGTGGTCTTGTCAATCTCTGCCAGTAAGATGTCTCACCCATGCCACGTCTCGTGACGACACATTTGTCTTTTCAACTTCAGCCTCTGATTGGCAATGCGGCAGCATCCTTAATATGGATTCATGGGGTGCCTTCGATGGCAAATGCTTCTACGGCAGTACTGAACCTATGCCGTGGTTCAGTGCTAGCACACACTGTCAATTAAACGGTGCGAGTCTCGTGTCTGACATGACCGAGTCGCAGCACAAGTTCTTATCAGCTCAAGCGCGCCATCGCACGTCGAAAAACGCTCAGCATTACTGGTTGGGCTTGGTGATGGGTAGCAATCGGGAGTGGACTTGGGTCAATGGTAAGTGACTCAGAGAGGCCGGGATTATTCATAGGGTACATAAGATTCTTGCTCTAGGTAAATCAGCTAAGGCGGAGTTTTGGTCCAACCCAAAATCCAAAGACGTGTCTGTCACCAACATGGCCTACGCTGCAGCCATGGCTCAACCCGTCGGGTGGAATTGGGTGCCTGCCTTACAGACGCTTTGGTACAATTGGATATGCCAATCGAGTAAGCAGCTACGAGGCTAACCTTGTTGTTTAGGAGCTAAATGTGCATACTGTTGTCAGAACCTCGTTTCTGCAGTGGTCCTGGCATACCACAAAACGGAGGCGTCATGCTTTCAACGCAAATGTACACCATCGGCGCCTTATCTTATTACTACTGCAACTACGGTTACGTCTTGAAAGGCGTCGAGAGTCGCACATGCTTGGAAAACGGTACTTGGTCTGGCCGAGTGCCTAGATGCGTTGGTAAGACCACTTGCTCAAACTCACGACTCATAACTCTGCTGGCACTGCACTCGTTTAGTGGTCGACTGCGGCAAAATGGATTTACCTGCTGGCCTTACATTAAAGTATCTTAACGACAGCACTTTGGCTGGGTCAAAGATCGAATATCGATGTCCTGTGGGCCAGAAGGTTGCAGGCAGTGCTATCAGAAGTTGTCAACCTGATGGTACCTGGTCGGATGCTGCCCCCAAATGCATAGGTATGATTACTCGTTTGTGACACGACTTCTTCTTTCATGGTCAGCCTTTTCAGACGTGGATTGCGGGTCACCACCAGAGATTGTCAATGGTAGAGTGTACTTGTCGGAGAATTCCACTAAAGTCGGCAGCGTGTCCGAATGGACTTGCGATGTTGGATTTGGTCTTATCGGCCCGCCTGTTCGACATTGTGCCCCCAATGGTCAATGGACGCCAGCCCAATTGCCTTATTGTTACGGTGAGTGGCAGTGATAGTATCTATCCTGTTCTCAAACACGCGTGCGTCTTCTAGATATAAATTCGGTGCACGCTCCAATGCCTCAGGCCAATGGCGAAAGCTGGCATCATTCGAGTAAGTCGTCCGAGAGCGCAGGGTCAGAAACATGCTAGGCTCATTCCTGATTGCAGGTCTCATGACCGGATTTGTGGTCGCAGTGGTTGTGCTATTATTGGTCATTATAGTCGTGCTGGTCTGGACATGGAGGTAAGGGGAAGCTCGAGGGTTGCGCGCCTGAAGAAGGTTCAACCTAATATGAAAAACTATTAACTTTGTGCCCCAACGCGACAAGATACAGTCCTCCTATTTTTTAGGAAAAAGAAAACGTACGACGGTCTCTCAATGACTACGTTATATGCCGCTACAAGTTCTCAATTAGCCGCAGCGGCATCTAGCTCCTCTCCTGCCAATTCTTCTGGCCACCCAGAAGTTCTCTACGCGTTTCCTAGCGCATCCATGGCCAGCGGAGACTATCACAGAGCACACTCGCCCAACACCGACGCTGTATCCAACTATTACTTTCCGTCCTCACTGAACACATCGCAAGACTCGCACAGCCTAAAGTCATCCGCGGTAGCTGCCACCTGCAAATCTGACCGCAAACTCTCTTTCCTTTCCGCCGATGACTTAGGTCTGGATCGTCCAAACCAAATGCAACCATCTTTCTTCCTGGCCAAGAGTGTGCCCATGCCTGTGGCACCCCCATTCATTTTGGCTCCAAGTTCGACCCCTAACGGCATGGGAATGGATAATCCGATATTCCTGGCTCCGATCACTCACGATCCTCGCCAAATGGAAAAAATCATTAACGACATACACCTGACAATGCCTGCTAGACGTCGCGCTCCAAAAGCAACGTCAGAAATGCGACGGCGATCGCCTCGACCAGTCTCGTTTTACCATACCGTGCGTCAAAAGCCAGAAACGCCGTCCATGGAAACGTCGACATCAAAGTCTCTTCGATCAGGTGCTAAGACCATGGGAGCCGCCGCTGGGCGTACACTGAACACAGTTCTGACCAAGGTTCGTCGGAAGCTATCCGAGGCCAATTTCAACCTCTTAAACACCAGTAATAGCTCCACAGGACAGAGTGAGAGCAGTCGTATTCCCCCTCTTGAACCAGACGTCCTGACAAATGGGAATGGTCGATATCCCACTTTGAGAATCAGTCTGGCAGATATCGTCAAGCAGATGAACGACGCCAACACTAACCGACTGAAGGCAGCTCTCAATCCGATTGACCAGATAGACAGGCCCGCCAGCCCAACTGCATCGGAACTGTTCGCATTCGATGATGACGAAAATGAGACAGAAGCTGCAGACCAAAACATGAGAGCAGTGCAGGGATGCGGCGATAATGAGGGGACACCCGAATATGCAGCCTGCCATTCGGCGATCGGTCCATATTGTAGTACAATCGCATCACGACGACACGGCGTAGACAATACGGCCGAGGGTACTAATTTATGTCAGTCCGATCCAGTGGACTATGTGCACAACCAAGGCAAAAATCGAGGAAAAGCGGAAGCGGAAGATGAAGAATCAAAGATTTACGATTTACCGCCCGATGCTAGCGCATTAATTTATGGAAATCTTGCCAAGGCTTTGTTGAAACAAAGCCAGATCACCAACGAGAACATCTACGAAACGCCTTCGGATGCCGAAGCTTCGTCTACATCCATTTCAAAGACTGACCCATCCCAAACTAAAACGAAGACATTAGAAGAAGTGGGCATCGAAATCGTGCAGTCATACTGCTAATGGAACTGTGTCTTGTACTGTGCATAAGTGTGCCGTTTATTTCGTTCTGTGTACATAATCCTAACTTGGATCGTAAAATATTCGAGAGGACATGCCTTGTTTACCAACGCATTGGAGTATAGTGGCGCATACTCGAGGGTAATGCATTCACAGCCTATTCAGGGACAGATATCTGCCATTTAGCCAGCGATTCCCTGGTCTCTTGTCTCGGACAATACTCGAGTTGTGGGCCGTTTGAAGTCAGGGCGCAAGACATCTCTGACCCATGTTTGACAAGCAAAGCACTAAACTTTTTAATAGTTTTCCTGACGCCCACTTACGATCCATAGGCATGACTCGAAGACACATAAGTAAGGAAGTACTTTCGGATGGCGCGTCTAACCAAGGAATGTTATGTTGACCAGTCAGCTACGATCATGGTGTCATCCTCGAAAGTATAAAAGACGACATTCCATCACGTCGTATTCCAGCGCATAAAATGGAGTCAGAACACGCATACATCTTACGTTGCTACAAACCATGCGCTAGGTGACACCACTTATGAAAAATATTCGTGGGAATGCTTGTCTAAAATGCTCTCCTCTCGATCTTCTTTGGCGAGCTTCGTTGGAGAAACTATTTAAAGTGACGGTCAGTAGTGATCTTCTAGCGTTCCGAGTGGTCTCTGACAGCAGCCCTTCTTCTAATAGACAGCCGTTCACTATTCTAAACTAAATTTTTCCTGTACTTTCCACTAGTCCACATCTAAACCCTCTTTTGTGTCCTGAGTCAGCGAAACTTTACGAGCGGCATTTTCGGGTTTTCTTTGACAGCTTTGGCCTACTACTTTTTGCGCATTTAATCTTGGAAGTTTTTTGGTGGTCCAATGACGTAATTCACTTATGTACATGGTGCACAAGAAATCGGTGTGTGGGGTGGATATGTTATGCATTGGTTTGCGATAAAAGACGGGAATCATGAATGCGGGTGAACGAGCTCGTTGTTACTTCGTCACCCGTCTCTGCAACACTCGAATGAGCCAAGACGTGAAAAGACCTTTAAGGAAACAGGTGAGGGGCCAATTTTTAGTACCTAAGGTTTTTTGAAGCGTTTGAAAATAGGAAAGTGGGTGAGGGAAAACAAAGTGGAGGCAATGACTGGATTGAGAGGAATCACTTTCTTTTTGTAACCGACTATGCGACAGATCTTTCTATGCGGCTCTGTGCATTGGTCAGAATGCTGTCACTTTCTATACAGTAGTGGCTCAAAGGAAGATGCCACTATGTGACCTTATGTGGGCATCAGTGATAACGATTAAACGTAGCTTTGCTCAAGTTCCTGAACGCCCGTTCCAGACGCGTAACCGTCTTGGACGGCACCATTCAATAATTGGAATCGAAGAGCTCGATGAATACGATAAAGTTAAACTCGAAGAAGAACCGTCTCCAGGATGCTCAACTGCTATAGCTGCCCCCGCTCAAGCCGAAAACAATACCAAGTGCACGACAGCTATTTCGACCGTGCCAGGTAAACACAACTGAACATACTTTTGCTAGAAGCTTTCACTTATGCGAAGAAGACATTAGTCCTAGCGGCAGTCTTCGCGTTACTGTACGGAGCTCTGAAACATGCTGCCTTTGCGCATCTCCCTCCAACTCTGAAAGGATAATAAAACCAGAAATTGCCATGAGATTGTAAGCGCTCAATCAGCTTTACTAATTCGAATACTTTGTAGACACGGTCATGATGGATGAGGACGAGTTACTGCGCTCCACTTATCACCTATTCGCCACAGAGAGAGAGTATAATTGGCGAATGGCCGTATTGATGGAAGCTTTGGAGCTGATGTAAGTCGGCGTCGATTTTTTCTCAAGGAAAATATGACATCGCCAAAGAATATCTGATTGATGACTGTACAATCACTCAACGCGACCTATCGAACACATGAATTGTACCCTTTCGTCATGCTCCTAAAGCCTGACTAATAGGAGAGGTATTTAGGATGGTTACAGCGTACACTCTATCAGCATAGCTGCACTGATTAAGTGCATTAACTGAGGTAAAGTAATTCAGAAAGGGGTTCTGGTCTCCATGAATAGTCCTAACGCACATTGACTGCAAGGCGATGACTTTTTTACTCGAACAGGTTTTAATTTTAGTGATCATGCATGGTGCATGCATTCATTCTTTTTAGGGCATCAACAAAACATTCCGAATGGGGCGAACTGCTGGCCAAATTCTTCGAACAAACATCAGCTATCTGCCTTTGCAGCATTGCACTGATTTCGAGGGTGACTGCTTGAAGTGCCTGCCACTGACCATTTTGATTGAACGATTCGTTGTTTTAGCTAGAGAAGATTCTCGTGAATTGGAAGACCGCTCCATCAGGGAAAAGATTCGGTAAGAGCACTGGCGGGAAAGGATAGCGTCGCCTATTGAGGGCGAGGATCTCCTCGGACACGAGGCGCATTAGAGCTAAAGTGATTGTCATTGTGAGAATTGGTCCTCGAATGTCCGATTTTTTCACGCCTCACCTGTCGAAGCGCATGAGGCTGGGCTGTAAATGGCGGGCACACGTCACGGTTCCTTGCCTCCGCCGGTCAGGGGATGACACCATTGTAATAATCGTTCATTGAGGATGGGGACGACGACCAGGGCGCGGTGTGGGGAGGGAGCCAAGGTGAGCGCTCCACGCTGCGTCAAGTTTCAATGAGAATGTAAACATTTTGTCAGGTTAGGGCCAGCAGCTGGCCATTGTTCGCTTATGACACTACCTTTTTCGTATTGGACGAATACTATGAGTGGGCGCAGCGGTCGAGTAGGGATGGACCAGATCGCCGTCGGCGGAATGGCCATCCGAGCGCGTAGGGAGTAATAGGCGACCGTAATTGCGCCATGAATAGATCAAAGGGTGCCCATAGTCGTTATCCGAGGTGGAATACGTGTCGACCCAGTTGCCATCTCGAACATTGGTCGCCTGTTTTAGCCCAATCTCCCTCCTCGCCATAAAGACGATTTGGTAGTTGGAGCAGCACTGTCGCCGAGGTCGAAAACGTTCCTTGTTTTTGCTGACCCGCATTTTGACAGATACATTTTGCTCTCGATATTGCATTCATTCGGGCTTGCCCTATTCGCCCCTTTCTCGAGTACGGAGACTCAGCTCACTTTTTTGGACTAGTTCCCCCTTTGCCCATTCAAGTGACTAGCTTGTGAATGAGGGATTAGAGCAGTTATCCTCTAATAATCCTCTTACTATCTGGGTGCCTCCTGTTGATCCGTTGTGGCCCTTAGTCATTTCTCTCCTTAGACTAGACTGGTCTGAATGGGTATTCTCTGCACCATGCATGTGCATTCCTTTGCAGGTTCCTTGTTCGACGATACCATTTGGACACGTTACGACGCTTATCACAACTGCCTTCAATTCATCAGACCGTAAGTGTCTGGCCATTATACACACTCTGCCGCTTTTTTTGACGCATTCTTTTTGAAATTATGATGCCAACATCGTCCACAAACCATTGTATACTTTACTTTTTATAAACTTGTATCCAAGAGTTTGGCTTTCTAAAAACATGGTTGGCATGTTGATGGTCATTTTTGGCAGCGACTTGGTTAGCCAAGAGAGCACTCGTAGACCCAGCGTTTTTCAGATTCATTCGTTTCAAGCGACGCCACGATCGTAAAATTGCCAGCCTATGTTCAACATTCGAACGGACGAGGTTGAATGGAGGCCGATTAGAATCTCTATTCTTATTACCGGTATGTTATTGGTGCAAGGTCAGAGGAAGGAGACTGCTTCCGTATCTACCTGGCATCTCGTATCCTCATTGTACGTCATTGTGTGCAAATCGTGACGTGCTCGTTTCGTGTCTGATCGAGGTGTCATCTCGCTTTTTATGCACACCAGCATTTTTCGTGCATCAAACGTCTTCGCAGCGCAGCACCTTGGCGTAGAATCAAGGTACTCTTACGGGGTCTAGCTAAATCGTAATTGTTTGTCGATTTGACGATGAAGGGGACACGGTTTTTGTGTACATAAGGGGCTTGGACAGTTTATGAGCATTTGGCGTGACGTCAGCTCCTGCCACCAGCCATTTGCGGTACTGTAGAGAATGATTGGCACGGGCTACAAGCTTACGCTCGAAACAAGCTCAGGGCGTTGGCTGCACGGAAAGGCAGTTTCACTGTGGGGGCTATGCGACTGGTACCAGAACGAGTGGAAGAATGAGCGGGGCGGAAACTAGCTTGCTTTCGTTCCGTTCGGTCTAGCCGACAAATGCCAGTCGCTTTGTCGAGTTAATTGATGCGTGCCGTTCGCTGCTACGAGCGTGCATCTCTAATACGGCAACTTGCCCCCCTATGGAACTGTGTGGCACCAAAGAGCCTTTTTGAAACTGTTGCTTTATCTTCGAATGCCATTGACTTATTTGGGGAGGGCCGACTTGGATTTGGTGCGATTAGTTTGGGACGACTGAACCGGGCCCGGGCTACCAGCCCGCACTGCTACAAAAATGAACTCTGCTGTGTCGATGCCTTCGATTTATTTGGGAGTTATAAAGACTGTTAGTGAGGAGGGCGTGACTGGCAACCTGATGGCCGCGCTGGACTTACGTCAAGAGGATGCCAGAAAGAAGAAAACACCAGCCGCCTTGAGAAAGTTGCGTCGACGTCGTCACGCCACCGACCTGAGAGACTTACCGCTGGCCAACCGGTTAGCGATGGTCGCCGGAACGAGGCAATTGGTTGACGGCGAAGGACCGACCTCTAATAGACCTCGTTCGTGTACATTGCCGGCCACGAAGAGCACTCCATCGTCGCCGCCATCGTCCAGGCGACTTTCGTTGAGTCGAAGCACTTTTAGTCGTTTGGCAGCCAGTTTACATTTGCCGTATTATTGCGGTCAAGGGGATATAACGACCAGCACTAGTACCTGTATCCAAACTAAAGGAATCTGCCACACTCTGGATAACCAGTCAACTTCTCTGCCCTTCTTCGGCTCCAAGAAGAAACACGTCAACCACATTCAGCCGACCGAATATCCCAGTCTCTATCGGACCTTTTCCAGTTCACCGACGGTACGCATCTAATTTACTGCCGCCCTTGTTTCTCTCCGCCTTACCTAAGTAGGAAGTGAGTGCCCCTTATCGGACCCCACTGGTTGTTGGACGAACAGTGAAGGTGTGAAATGTCATGACAAGATAACCTTCTGCGAGGATGCCATCCCGCCATATTTCTGGTGTTATGTTCTTCACCCTCACCAGGCTGTTTTTTTACTCGCATCGCCACCCCGCAACGGTGAGAGGTCGAATGCATCGTGTTCGCAATAGGGTTTTGCTGATGAAGCATGGTTTGCATTCTTCAAACAATGTGCAGAATGTTCAAGCGGGCGTTGCCTAAAATGCAGTACCAACCCTACACGCTCTGAAATATGGAACGTGAGTGGGACTGCCGGAAAGCTAGGTGCGATGCATATTGGAACAAGAATGACTAAGCTGTCTGTTGGCACTAGAAATGTGTTTTCTTCTTTCAAATATTTAGTTGTAGGTGTCACATCCTGTTTGGATTTTTTGTTCTTAGTCACAATTCTTCATTTCTGAAGTGAATAGATATTGAAGAGCCTGGACTCTACTCGTAGCCATGTTACGATTGACCAGTTGTTGTCGGTGTCCGAATTTGCTTAATTGCTTTTCGTCTAATTCTCATTGTGGGGCGGTCATATAAGCTAGGTATGCCTAGGTCATACAGCTGTCAGCTAGGCGTGACGGATATGGGCAATTTATGGTCAATGACATAGGTGAGTCAGTCGATGGCCAGTTCTGCCGACGTTTGATTCTGTTTACGCGGAAATTTAGGCCTCTGTGGTCTATGCCTAATTCGTTTCGGACGGTCAGTCCGGGGCAAATGGCCAGTGCGTAATGTGCAGTTAAGTAACGCGAACGGTCGATGCCCGAGTCTCTCGTAGGGGCGTTGTCCATTTTTATGTTCTGGGACGCGAATTGGTCAGACGGTCATGAAACCTGTAGCGATGGTGTTGGTGAACTGATGGGCGGTTCCTCGATTCACACTTGTTATTGAGCGCGTTTCATTCCGCTCGGTTGGCCGTTGACAGCAGTTTGGGCGGTCGTGACTGTAGTCTGAGAAACTTGGCTTTGCGCTGCAGTCAATGAATTTGATTTTGACCGGCCAAGGTGGCCGCTTGGAA
Source organism: Mesodorylaimus sp. YZB2_4 (assembly GCA_030248295.1). Taxonomy (NCBI): domain Eukaryota; kingdom Metazoa; phylum Nematoda; class Enoplea; order Dorylaimida; family Dorylaimidae; genus Mesodorylaimus; species Mesodorylaimus sp. YZB2_4. The sequence continues at coordinate 154,465 of JASANH010000873.1, read as the reverse complement.
TTCATTCTCTTGTCACACTTAATTTGTTGCACTTCTATAGCGAATCTATTTTGCTATGGGCCTGTCGAAACGATGTTTTTCAACTGCCATTAAATTTTGAGTCCCGTCCAAATCTATTGTCGTCTTGTTCCTCGATTGAGTGGTCAATTCAATCTCATGCCCTTGTTTACGCGGGTAGAACACTTTTTATGTACTGCTTCACTCTATTTAGTATAGAGACAAGATATGAATAGCAATTTTTTCAATGCTTGACTTAAAAACTAAATTGCTGACTGAGCAATTTCCAGAGTTGGTAACGGGCTGGTTTACTAAACTCCGGTTTCGCGGCGTTTACAAATGACTACATTGGCACTTGTTAGGTCGTGTTTACATTGACAAAGCCAAAGGATTTGCACGGAGGGGTCCCTGTTCCCCTTCTGCTACGTGACAGTCCACATAGGGACATGCGAACAAAGGTTGCTGATGAGAAAAGTGAGAAAAGGTGAAAAGCTGTTGCGACTGCTTCCTTTTGAGGGAATTCGAGAGGGCACTCACTTTGTTTACCTTGTCGCATTTTTTGCGCCCGTTGTGTTATCTGTCGGCAGGGTTTTTGCGGATTTTCTCGACCGTGACTCGTAACTCGTATCCGTCAGCGAGAGGGAGAAGGCGGTCATAGATTTTACTCGTCCTTCCTGTGTGATGCGAGGTGGGATATTAAAGTTCGGCCACTATCGGTCGTCGTTCCATTTCACTTTTGACTGCACTTTTTCGCATGGCGCTGACTGGTCCTTACTGAAATTTGTTAGAGGCGTGAAAAGATTTATGTACGAGTTCTTTATCCTAAGGTGCGCTTTTCATGTTCTACATTAGGAAGAACGAATTGTCGCCTACAATGAGCACTTGGACGCCTTAGTTCGTTGTGCGGTCGACGATCACACGGATTGCGCCACTCTGAAGGCCCAAAAAGACCACATCGAACAGTGGGTAAGTGCTGCAATGATCTATGTTTTATGACTACTCCATGCACATTACATAAATTCACAGCAGTTGCTCATTAGTTTGGGCCAAACGTTGCAGTTTTGATGAGCATTGTCAGTTGCCCTGCAGCCTTGTGAGAAGGTTTTTTCGTGGCTCCCTTGTACTGTATATATCTGACCAATCCTGGTGCTCCCTGTTGGTACACTGTATGAGCATAGCATCGCGGAGTGGGTTGCAAGTATGGATGATGTAACGGAAAACCGTATTGGCTTGTAGGCCTAGGCGGGTGGAATGTGCTGGCTTCCTAGATATTTCCGCCAGCGCACTTTGTACAGGCTCTGCACTCCGGCCCGCTTGGGTTTCAAAGTATTTGCTTGCTCGTTAGTAGCACGTGGCTCTGTTGCCCGACTGATTGGGTCAGTAGGCAATGGGAGCTAGTCCTGCTGCTTTGCTTAGGCTGGTCTGGTTAGCCTCTGATATTTGCACCACGCAAGCAGGGTCTTGGGACCTCGGCTGGTGTTCCAAATGCGATTTCCTTGTATAGCTGTTTTTTGCACGGGTTGGACCATCACGCCGCTTGTTTACCTGTACTGCTCTCTGAAACCGCAAGCCGATTTCGATATGCGTAAAAAGTGAAGAAAGGTGGCACCTGCTTTTCAGGGTTGCGCCTTTGTACACATCTCTTTGCAGAATCTACATAGCCGACTGACACTCTCATTGCTTAGCGATCCCGCAGCTGTGACCGAGTCGACCCATCGGTCACCTACATACAGAATCATCTAGCATACATCTGCCCATTTTAGATGTTAGAAGAGAGACAATACGAAATTCGAGTGGCAAGAAACGAAGAGAAATTGGACAAAATCGAGTCTCAATTTCCTGTTGATCGTTTAGATTTGCTGCAAGACACTTGGCTCAATTCGGCTTTACGTCGAGCTGTGGCTATCAACAGCGCATCGACGATGCACAACATGGTGAGGCATCCTCTCGACCCCGTTTCACCCCCACATCAGCATGCTCTTATCTGTTTTGATACTGATCAGCCGACGGGCGGCACCGTTTCAAAGTCATGTTCTACTGGTGCACCGTACTGATAAGAGGCAGTGTAGGGCGGCCGACATGAAGTTGTATTGCAGAGCATTGCGTGGCACGTTGTACTTTTCAGAAGCAACTCGTTGGACGTCGGAAAAGTATTGGCGCCAGCGTGGTACCGCCGACCTGGTTTCGTAACTCAGCTGATAATAACGATAACTGCGCATCATCGACGGGCACTAGGTAAGTTTACAGAGAAGGTATGAATAACAAGTGGGGATGAAAGTGGGCAAAAGTAACTACGATTCATGAAGATCAAGTCGAGGTGAGAAATCTTTTCACCCGCGTTCATTCATCGCCTGCGGAATGACTATTGTTCGAGGCTCGTACTGTCCCTGACTGACTCGTGAGTGCCCTGTAGGGCCTGCCTTGATTAACATCCCTACAATATCGAATAGGTTGGTGGCAGCGTAGGAAACGTAAAGGAAGCCGGATATGATGCGCTTTCAGTTTCCGCAGTTTGTCAATGATTCGGTGAACGGATTTTGACTTTAGTTGTCATCGTTTCGCTTTTATTTCTTCGTGAGTCGACAGTGCGTCACGTTTCGAGTCGCCCCCACTCGACTTTGGGAAGCAGCCGAACAGTGAACGTAGTTTGTTGCGTTTGTCAACTTTTCACTCACGTGCTTGCCTAAGAAAACATGGCGACGACTTGGCGAGGTGGACGGAAAGGTGTCGTTGGCGTTGGGCCTGTTTTTCTATGCTGCTATTACGTCTTTGGTTAGGGAGCATGCGTGCGGGTTAGCTTTCCCCTGCACTATAGGTTTAGCTGTTCGTCCGAGAGGGTACCACAGCTGACAAGCCAGGTACAGTAGTACTTACCACGTGGATGTGTCGGACATATTTCTATTTCGACTACAATTTTTTTAGGTGTTGCAATCAGAAGTTTTTGAGATTTTTCCAGAAGTAATGGCTGGTGTAAAATTAGTCGTCATTAACTTCATTTTTTAGAGGCAATGTGAAAACGTCTTCTTCTGTGTATTCATTCCAAAAAAAGTTCATGCAGGCAATGCTGAATGGGAAGTGATTGGTGCGTTTGGCCCGGGGATATGGGGACTCGTTTTCAGTATCGAATATTTTCAATAGGCCTTTCGTGTAGGTGGGCGCGTGAGACGTCTTGTTCTCATCGGCATTGCATGCCATTCATATCCGCCTATTCATACGGATTTTCCATCACGTTTAGGCCAAGCTCTTGCCCACTTCATATGTTCTTTAAAAAGATGAGTGAAGTACGATAGCTCGAATGTGGTAACACTATAACTACCCCTCCAAGCCGCTCGCCAACGGTCGTTATTTTGACGGGGGGGGGGGGTGTCAGAAGTCTGTTCGTCTGGATGCGCATACTTTTTCTCTACCAAATTTCGACGCTGACAGGTCGACTATTGTAGAGGATGCGCTATTCTACTGGCATACACGCCTCGCATTTGTGTCGTCGGTAGGTGATGGACTGCCCGCGCACGGCATACCTGTACCTGCAAAACGACCACCAGCCATGCCCGATGAAATGCAGTGTAGGGACGGGAGCGGAGAGAAAAGGCGGCCTGAGACACCATCTTCTTCTCTATAGCGGCGTATATGGATAGTTTCGGTTTGTGTGTCGCCGAGTGTATTTGCTGTTCTCGTTCGATTATTGCGGGGTGTCATTCTATTTATTCGCACCGTTTTTGACGCGCATGCACGGCGGTTTCTTATCTGGCCACTTCATATGACTTTCTTATCTGCTATCAATCGGCAGTCGGACGATGAATAGTTGTGCAGGCGGTGTGGTCGGGGAATAGGGCCTCTGGCGTGTAATCCCTTAGTTTATAGTGCGATCCATGAATGTATCTGTTCTTATTTTAGTCATCAAAAAGTGGTGGACGGAGGAGGCCAACTTCAACAACGACCTCTTCAACATTATTCTTCTTCAAGGATGCATGGTGCGTGGTCGAACGGTTCGTCTTCAGGGACTTCGAATGCTTACAATCATAAAAACCCGTCTCAGCAACAACAGGATTATTTCCACGCCTTGAAACACTCACAAAATTCTCGAAAACCGGAGACTTTCGTTCGAGTTTATATGAAAGAAGGACGCGTTGTTTTGACAACGGTAAGTGTCCGGGCGTGAAATATGCGATACGGTTGGGACGATGTTTTTGGAACCGCGTTCGATACGATTGGTGTTTGATGAGCTGCCGTGCATCGAGTGTGGATGGGATCGTTTTAGTAATGATGGCCATTACGCACCCCGCCAAGCGCGGCGTTGGCATACAGTGTGTGTTACTCAGCGTTTAATCCCGTCGAGGACGGAGATTTTCCGCACGCGCCTCTTTTTGTGAGCGGACAATGTTGTGCTTGTCCATTTTTGGGTAGTAACCTTCCCTGCGATCTGGAGGTCGTCACGGAAGGCGACCGTGGCTGGGAGAGAGACCCTTTCTACTCTGTCGCCCTCCGCGAGGTCCATCACTATTGGAAATCGAGTCTTTGCCCGGTACAAATACATACACATCAGTTACGAGTAGGTGGCCTTGGGCAAGAACGATGGTAGTCGGCTCATTTATCAATGTCCAAACTGTTTGGGGCGCAGCGTGTTGATTTTACGCCGCGGCGACTCCTGTTTTCACCATCGAATACTTGCCTTGACTACAAATATGGACTGTGACAGAAAGACAAAAAGTGGTGTCTTTTCTTGACGCATGTTCACAAACCGAGGTCATTCATACGGGCAATATTCACTGCAAGGCACAGCGCGAGAATACGATCGAGTCTTGCTTGTACAGGCCTTGAGGAGCTTGTCGAATCGTGAGAGCTTCATTTCCTATTTTAGGGTGTCCAAACGCAAGAACGGTATTTATTCTTGTTCAGTGACCTTCTCCTAGTCGCAAAAGAAAAGTGAGTCACTCGTGCCTGCTCAGATACACGCCCAGGTATCACACGCATGTGTTTCAGTTATCGAGGTGTCAACAGTTACCGGCTGAAGGAGAAAATTCGTCTGTGCGAGGTTTGGCTAAACGACAAAGGGTTGGACGATGTGGCTGAGACTGTCCGGAATCCTCAACTTTCTTTCGTGATCGGATGGCCGACGAAAAGCTACGTTGCTGAGTTCAAGTATGTCAAAGATCATATTTATGTTTCCTATTTGTCATTGGGCTAGGGAAAGGGCTTTCATATAAGAGGTTTTATTTGGTATGATACACGTCGAGTTGGCAATGCGTCGAGTGGGGGCGGGGCGAGTGGTGACGGTTTGAATTACTCGTTGGTTATGAGATGGAAAAACTGTTTACGTTTTCTCTCGATAATAATAGGGATTCGATGGGAGTCGGACTAGTTTAGCATTCACTATAAACTCTTTTGTGCGTTTCTAGATCCGTGGAAGAACGTAATTCATGGTACGAGATTCTGGTTTCAACAGTTGCTTCAGTGAAGCAGAAAGAGAGACCCAATACGACTATTGTCAATGTGAAATACAAAGAGGGAAAGACGACTAAGGTAAGAATACCATGTTTTTCTTTAACATCTTTTGGGTCTAGTTATGATTGCATGTTGATGACATTTTTAGACTTGCGATATTTCCGTCAATAATTTCGAAACTGCGCGCGAAATGCTCAATGCCGCTTTGGCCAACTTCAGTACGACGTCGTCAGTGGATGAATTCCAATTGTGGGTGCAATCTGGTCGAGAAACGGCTGCTTATTCCTTGCATGGTATGAACATACAGTATTGTGGCTTAGAGGGCGCGTATTGAATATAATTACGTTTTGTAGGTCACGAATGTCCTTTCGCCATTTTATTGTCGCATATTAGGGACCTGTTGCCAGATTGCGATGGTGACGTGGACATGTCCCTTTTGAATGATTTGACTGTCGGTGGACAAGGAATCAAGTGCAATTTCATCGTTAAAAAGAAAAGAGGTATGTGTGCCGAATTTATTTATGATTCGTTTGAATTGGTTTGGTCATCAAGTTTACGGAAATTTTATGATTTTTTAAGGCATGAAAAAAGGCAAACCGACGAAACACGGCGCCGGCCAATTTGTTAGTCATTTAAAGCGTAAGATGAGGAAACAGGACAGCGCCGATTCCGCCTGCCCTCCATCGCCGACTGGCAAATTGTTCGGTGTCCCATTGGACGCACTTACCGAAACGCAGCCGGTGCCAAAACCTATTCTGGTAGGCGAAACTGTCTTTTTGCTCATATTTTTGATTGATGACTGGTTTCTATTCCAAGTCACCCGATTATGTGTTTTGCTATTTAGGCATTGATGGAACACCTGGCGGCAGAAGGTGCTTTTATGGAGGGCATTTTCAGAAAGCCACCAAAAAACAGCACTTTGCGGGAACTGAAAGAGAAACTGGACGCTGGATGTGAGGTCGATTTGGATGGCGTGTCTCCTAGTGTTAGCGCATCTTTAGTCAAGGTGATTTCTATGGTTTATTTTGGTGTTCACTCCAGTTATAGACGTGATCTTTTGCAGGAATTTTTTCGGCAATTGCCCGATTCGGTTTTGGTTAACGAAAAAATCAATGCTTGGATAGCACTGTGCGATGAAACAAATGCTAACGAGAAACTGCGAAAAGCTAAAGCGTAAGTGTGTAGAATGTGGAATGTCGTGTGATTGTTGCAAACCGTCCATTTTAGACTAGCATCGCAACTGCCGCAGTCAAATTCTCGCTTACTTCGGCATTTCCTGTGCCTGTTGCACATAATTACCACACGAGCGGCCTACAATCAAATGAATAGTTTCAACTTGGGTATTTGCGTTGCACCTAGTTTGAGTGGAGCGTCCAGATATGGTAGTCTGAATGGGCTAGCGGCAAAGCGAATGACTGAACTGACCCAGTATCTGATTGATAAGTAAGTGAATAAGCGTGGTTTTGTGTAGAAGATTCAGCGCTCAGTGTATTGGTTTTCTGTTTCAGTATCGTTGAATTGTTTGGTGAGGACACACTGACCTTGTTAAAAGCTCCGACTGAAGTACCGCCTGGTTATCCGGAACTTCCAGCATCAGCGCCATTTAGTGTTGGTGACGATTATGATGCATTTGGTAAGCGGATTGTTTAGTTCTGGTTTTTCTCGTGTTTTGACGCACGATTCGTTTGCAGGCCACATTAAGCAAGAAACGAGTTCGTTGGACAGTCTTACGGCGACGGGCAGTTCGCCAAGTTGCAGTCGTCCACATTCGTCACTTCACCAGTCCGTCAACATGTCCCGAGACTCTGGTCTTTGCGAATCTCATGCGCACAGCGAGGATGTAGCGAGCAGTGATAGCGTCATGTCGGCGTCTATGCAGCGGTGCTTGTCACATAGCGAAGATACTGAAGACGACGCGCCTCATGCAGCAACGCCCGGTCTGACAGCGCCGAGCGTCGACAGTTTGATGATACGTGGTCAAAAACGTGCTGCGCGTATTGTTTCCGATCCGGACGGGAATGGAGTGAACGAAGACAATAGGCAGAGTTGTCGAGATAACAACGCCTCGTCGCATGAAAACAATGGCCTTCACTGTCAGCGCGTCAATGTCGATTCGACAGATTCCGTTTATGAATCAGCCGAAAGTAATGTATCGCTAACCGATTTTCGTCAAATGGCTGCTGCTGCATTCAGATCATCGAAACGTACGCCTGCTGCCTTGCTGACAAGGTCCGCCAGCGGTGATCACCTGTATCTGACTGAACGCATCCAAGTAGACGACGATCCAACATTGACAGCGGCATTTATCACGCAAGAGTTGAGACAATCACGTAGGCGATCGCCCGTTGGCGAGGAGTCGGAAGCGACGAAGCAGAGCCCGCTTATGGTGTCGATGACTGCTGGCGACAGTACGTACGGTTCGTCGCCAGTATCGCCAGAGAGCAATGAGAGTAATGCGAGCGCTGGTGGAAGAATCAGCGTGGACAGCTCTAGGAGTTGCGACACGTCGCCTAGTCCGCAGCCATTTATGACTCGAAACAGCGCGTACAGGAAGCCAGCACGCCATAGGAAAGGCACAGCACCACAACCGCCCAGTCCTACCAACGTGTGCGTGGATGACGAGGAAGATGATGCGGACGAAATCGGAGATGGGAAACATTTTGATCAAATGGTACCGTCCGCCGATGCGTCGAACGACGATGAAGCTGACAGTGGTGTGCACGTGATGGAGATGCATACTGCGCGGCCGATTGTCATCTCGTGCAACTGCGAAAGCAGTAGTTCAGTGTCGAGCGACGAGGAGAAGATGATTCGGCCTGAAAGAAAATGCTCAACTACGCCCTCGCGTCCACTGGTCGATAATCCACCACTAGTCTCGGCATATTTGCAACCATCCACGGCGGCGTCGTCGATGATCTCCGAGATATATCCATTGAAGTCGCCGTCACAACAGGCGTGGCCAAGCGGAGCGACCAGGTTCATCGTCGATAGCACTCCTACACAAGCAACTCCCGATTCGAACATTGTCCGGCGTCATTCGAGTCGAGCCTATACTGACGCTGGTGCTGGGAATGGAGATAAGAATGCCAGACATTCTTACGACGAAGGCACTTTGACCGAGCGAGTGTATCGAGGATTGGAACTGATGATGGAGAAAGTCGAGAATGCCCACATCAGCCAAGAAAAGTTACTGCGTTCACGATTGTCTGAGTCGATCAATGATTCGAGCACAGTTACTGAAGCGTCCAGCGAGGAAAGTACGCCGCACGTCAGCCGCGAGAGCAGCAGCGCCCAGGATTACAAGCAAGTGGCGCGAGTCATGTTCGATCGATCGAATTTGGACAAAACGGACGGCGCGCTTCGATACGCTCAGCCCAGATCTTATCAGACATTGCCGATTAGTCGATCGGTGGCCAAAAATGATGGATCAGTGCACCAGTTGCCCGTGATCGCGCGAAGCATTATTTCGAGTCAATCTACCATGCCCTCGATTACTGCACGGATTAGTCAAGCTTCCAGTTCTACAGGACAGGAAAGACAACCATATCCTCATCACGGAGGCGAGTCTTCATTCTTCGGCGGAGCATCGGCCTCTTTGCCACGATACAAGGCAACGTTAGTGCACACGAGCGAACGACCTTCGACCTTGCAGCCTATTCAGCACCGATACGGGAATAGCGACTATCAAAGTGGGCCCTCGTCTGCAGCAACGATACGAAGCGAGGCGAAGCCATCCACGACGTCTGACAATGAGCGTATCATTCCAGTTCGTGTGGTGCCTGTGGTACCCGGCCAAGTGCGGGAACGGGTTCAACGTTATGATCGTGAACGACTTCGGCGCAAGACGTTGGGCGGTGTCGAATTTTCAACTCTGTCGCAGTTGGCCCGTCATCAAACACCAGTAACGACTGCAGAATCCAGCGTTGCTCCACCAGCGCTTGTGGCTCATATTGGGGAGCGGATTACTCGTTACGATCAGCAGCGATCTGGTGTGGCTCCGGCAACGATGAGAAATCGGTTCACGAGAACTCCCCATTCCCAGCTATCTCGCAGCACCAGTCTGGATCGAAGAACCATCGATTTGAGAGAAGAAGAACGTCAAAGAAGTGTGGCTAATGCTGAAGAGGAGGAACGTCGCCGACAGGATATCTCGTGGTCTGTGAGACATTATGTGAAAATGTTTGACAGTGCGGTGAGGAACGATTCTAGGCCCTCTCCTGCCGCCATTTCCAGCATGCGGCGATCAAGCGAGGATAAATATTACGGAATTCAGCCATCGTGCGCTCTGACTAGTCGTCCGACATCAAGTTCTTACCTAAGCCGTCAAAGCTCGGCGGAGATGGCCGAGAATCGACGTCCAGCATGCTCTTCTGGTAGTTTTGCTCCCATCATAAATGGACTTGCGGCGACGAGACCATATTCGAATACGAGCAGCCTCAACAGGTCGCAGTTCGGCAAGCCAAGTGTGGTCACGCTTACAAGGCAGAACGGCCTGAATAGTAGTCAGAATTGGATGGAATCGGGACGAAGTTCCGGAACTAGGACGAACGGCAAAAGCGATTCGGAATCGTACGTGTGAACGTGTCATGAAAAAAGGACAAATTTTCAACGTGCCATAAACAAAAAATAGGAAATGTCCCGTATTGGTGCTTCTTGTAATTTCTGCTCGGGTCATTTGATTCGCATTGTTTAGGTTGGTATTGGTTTCCATTTCAGTGTCACAAGGACTGACTTTCATACATGGGATGTACTCCGACTGCCTTACAGTAGGTATCCGTTAGACCTGGTGACGTGACGTTTATGATCTGTTCCTGTCTGCTGATGTGCGCCTTGGTTTTGGTGTGGGCTATCTTTCATTAGCAGAGAGCCTAGATTTTTGCTTTTTTTGACTTTGGTGATTGGGACTTTGTTTTAGAGTTTCTGTTTCGCTGATTCCATTTTTTCAACTTTTCTATCTATCATTTGACCATGCGTTAGACTTTTGGTTTGTCTGTCGTTACGTTCGCTTTATTTCGGCGCACCTCTCATTCTACGCAAACAGATATGGATGTAGATAAGTTGCTGACGGGACCAAGTTGTGTACATAATGATAATGGGACTCAAATAATGTCGGTGATATTGGTGACGTGACGCGACGTGTTGTAAGAAATGGTGTCGCTATCAGTTTCTTGCCACATGAACAGGGCGAAAACATTGGCACGTACAAATTACATGAATGGGTATGTCAAGGCAAAATATACAACTGCTGGTGACACTGCAGCCGTGCGAGGCAGCGCGTAGCGCATGAACTTAGTGCGAGAAAGCCGGAACTAGTCATGTGCACTTTCTGGTTCCGAGAGTGGTTTCGTCAGTGAAGTGCGGTTGAGCATTTCGAGTAGTGCCCCTCGAACAAACGCGGGGTCAAAACAATAGACGTGACTGGCGTGGGGCATTGGAATGGGGGCAACGATACCGTGAAGATGTTAGCTGGATGACTACAAAGGCGTTGCGAGCCTACAATCCTCGCCAGTCACTGTAACAATAGTTATCGCCGCCTGAGTTGGTGGTGTCGTCTGGAGGAAAGAGTGCATGTCTTTGCCAACTTTGTCTTGTGTCTGCTTTGTAGAACATATTTCACTGGTCTCGGTTAACACGACTTGTCCCTACAACGTTTGTAAGAGTAAAAAGCAAGTAGCTTATAAAATGAAGGAGTGCTCTGACGCAGTTCAACAAATCACCAGTCCGTGTGCAGTCGGTTTTCGAGAACCAGCCTAATTCATTTTGAAAGATAAGATGCGTTTTTCTCGCTGCGTGCTTTCTATCGAGGCCGAGTTCAGACGCTTTTCAAGTTGCGCACGGTTTCTTAGAGGGTGTTATATATAGGTAAGTTCCAGGAGGAGACTCCCAATGAGTGATCACTCGAAGCACCGCCTCTCAATCAGAGAGCTGAGAGCAGCCAGAACAAGCACACTCTTCGGAGAGCAGTGTGAAAAGAAGAAACGAGGATGTATCTTTGTTCGACGCTCCTTATCTACCACAAAAGTAATGCTAATGTGCTAATGATGTTTTTCAGTGCCTCGCGTCAGGTCACTCAAACAATGTAAACAGCCTAATCAGCTCATTCGGATAATGTATGGGCGCCTGTCTTACTTGGAACGAGCGCCCGCTCAATTGCTCCTTCTCGAGTCCACACTAGCGAGCCCCTCGAGTCTGAGCTGACCGGTCGAATCTATTTTGGAACCCGATACCGATGAGTCTAGACCGTTTCCAGGATGGGCCAGATCTCGGCCGAGGTCTGTTCCGGATGAGCAGTGTTTCGGCATCGAAGCGTGATCTGGCTTCGCGGCCTATCCAAAGGGCCTGGTGGGTGGAGAGTTAATGATCATGATTTGGGAGAGGCAGAGCGTAGAAGCCGACTGGGAGGGCAAATATTCGTACAAGCTTATACGAAGGTATAATACAGAAGCCGAGCAATCTCGAACCGGCGCCGAGTGCTGCTGGCTCGAGTTCGAATGTAGGCCACTCTTGGCTTGTCCGACACTCGAGTGCCGAAGTTTGGATAACGAGCGGCCGTGCCGGGCGATCGGTGGAGTTTTCGATGAGCGCTACGCTCGACTTCTGCCTATCACCAAAACGCTTTTATGCGATGTAGAGCGTTTTATCGTAGCTCGGGCCTCAGCTACTTGTAGTCCGTCACACGTACATTTGTACGTAGCACCTTCTTTCCTTCTTCCTATCGCTCGCTGCCTGTCGTCGTCGGCGCAGTGACTGTCCCGGTCATCAATGTTTGCCCATAGCCCCACGCCTGATGCCTCACGCGAACGCTACTTTAGCTACGACATAGTCGGGAAACTCGAGCTCGATGCTTTCACATTGACCCACCAATCGCATTGACCATACCACCCGGCCACCACTGTATCGCTTCGCGTTTTTTTAGCCGACTCGTGAAAAGGTTTAGAATCGCATCAATAAACTGTCAAGATTGCGGAGTAGTTTTTTCGCTTCGTTTCGCATGTTGCCGCCTGTCAGGCTCGGAGGTAACCGACGCCGTTTCGGTTAGCGTCGTGAAATAGTCGCCCAGTTACTATGCCGCCCATTCATCGTCCAGGCGGTGGCAGGATCAAGGATCATGGCTACCATGATGGAACTAGAACAGTAAGAACTTGTTAGCATATGACCCGTCCTTGCCGATGTTATAGTGCATGGTCACCATGGCCTGAGCTGCGATGATCCCGAGATTGCCTGCAGCTATTGCCAAGCCCGAGTATGGCTACAGTGTGCAGGGTACTTGCTTTCAGGCATCCCGATGGTACCGATGTAGTGGGCTCAGATGTGCCCCTGCGTTTCTGCTAGCCTCCTTCATATTAGCGGTGTTCATTCAGTCGGCCATTGCTCGTATGCTCGTTTATCATAGCCTTATCTCTCTGCTCCACCTGTTTGACTTGACGTAATGCTTTTAGAAAACGGCAACGGTGTTGAAATATGTCCCGATGTGAGACCAGGCGAAGGTGGAGATTTGCCAGGTGAGTAACGTGCTTTTGGTTTGAACTAGGCTTTGAGTCATCCCGCTATCCTCCATCGCTCCAGCTTTCGATCTGATCTCAAAGTTCGGGTTGGACGTCCTGTTTTCAACATTAAATGCGAGAAAAATAAACGGAACCAGTGATAAGCAACAAGCTTACAGACTAACGAGACTTTCGAAATTGAAAAAGTCTACGAGGTATGCGACCCGATTCTGGTCATCTGATCAAACAGTGAGGGGGTGTTTGGTTTAGGGAAATATTCCCTGATGGTTTACCGCCGGTCTATTCATTCCGCGCCACGTTCCGGAAACGTAACGGCCGTCGCGATGACTGGAACTTAATCCAAATAAAGGACCGCTATGATAACGTCCGATTCGCGATCGGACTCAGACCCAACACCAACGAGGTGGAGTTCTCCATGGTCGATCACTTGGGTGGGCTCCAATCAGCCACGTTTCCAGCCGAGGAGGTGCGTGCACCAGTTGTGCCGTAGAGTCTGAGCCTAAAAGATAAGCATGTACACCTTAGCAAGGCTGCTGCTAACTCTTTACAGCTCTTTGATCGAAACTGGCACAAAGTCGATTTCGTAGTGAACATGGAAGAAGTGACTTTGCGCGCTGACTGCGGGCAAGCAGTCACCAAGAATCTGGGCGATCCAGTTGGACGTATAGACACGAACGGTGATGTTTCTGTAGCCAATATGGTGGAAGCTGGTGACACGGCCTTGGTACCAGTGCAGTCTTCCCTACTACAACATCGTCGCAGCTGTAAGCTGAATCTTTTTTAGATCGACCTTCAGTGGATGATTCTCACTTGTGATACGCAGCCGGGGAAATGTGACGATCTACCGGTGAGAGAGGGCAAAGGAAGAGTGGTGTATGAATGCACAATGGTCTTCTGTGTCTTGTAGGGACGCCCGACATCTCCACCCACACAACCCCCCACGACAACGATAACGGCCAGGCCAGCGCCTGCAGTTTGCGACTGCCCGCCAGGACCGCCTGGTCTGGCTGGCTTGAATGGCTCAGCGGTACGTATTGTAGCTCACGAGTGTCTTCATCTCATGGCCATGATCATTCTTCATCTCATGATATTAATCTGTCTGTTTTAGGGTCCTCCAGGACCACAAGGTCCGAGGTACTGCATTCGCAAGCTTTACAAGGAGAGAGAATTCCAGTCACAGTATTCTTATTTAATTACAGGGGCCCAATGGGTTTGCCTGGTCCTGAAGGCCCTCCTGGACCACCTGGAGTTGATGGTTCGATTGGAGAAGCTGTCCGAGGACCACCGGTAATAGCACTAGTTGACCATTAGGTGTCTGTAATGACATTGTACTGTGGTTTAGGGTCCGCGAGGCCCCCCTGGATCGACTGGACCACCGGTACGTATGTAGTGAAATAATTAATTCAATATTTTTATAAACCTTTAGTTTGGCCGTCTGACTTCAACCCCTTTTGCAGGGCGAACGAGGACCGAAAGGGGAAAGCGGTGGACCAGGGCCTCCAGTATGACATGTACATTGGACAATCGGATATAAGCTGTCCTTATACCTAAGTGGTTGCTTGTAGGGTCCGTCAGGGCTACCAGGATTACGTGGGCCGGTTGGCGACCCGGGCAAGGATGGTATGGCTCAGTTGGTGGCCACCGCAGTGACCTAAAATAGCTTCTTTCCAGGTCCGCGAGGAGATGCAGGACCCGAAGGACCACCCGTACGCTAAGTCAGCCAAGGAAATTCCAGTTGTCTCTAATCGCTGTCATTGTTTTAGGGAGAAAGAGGTCGAGCTGGAAATCCCGGCAGGAAGTAAGCCTTATCTCAGTCTATGCTATCGCAAGTCTTCACTTTATTTCTATTCGCTTTCCCGCAGAGGCGACAATGGTAATCCAGGAAATCCAGGAGATCGTGGTCCTCCAGGGCCACCAGTACGTTTTCATTAACGTCATTTTATTGGATTTAACTCCAACTCGGAATTTCAGGGTCCACCAGGCCCGCCCGGTCAGCCCGGTGGTGGTGCTGGGGTTGTTGGCATGGCGATGCCTGTAAGTTTTTTCGATGTTACGCATACAAATACGTACTGTAGCGGTTTTGCTATCAAATCAAAATCTTTTAGGGGCCGCCAGGTCCACAGGGTCCACAAGGTGAGTGTCGCTAGTGCGCAAATTCCAAAGACAAATTACTTACATGGTTACTCACCCACTACTTCAGGTCCACAAGGAATGCCCGGCGCCAAAGGGCTGACAGGGGAACCAGTATGATGCTACGCCTCGTGACCAACTTTTCATCGTGCTTACGTGTTCAAAATGTCTTTCAGGGGGAACCTGGTTCACCTGGCGCGAAAGGAGAGAAAGGAGAACCAGGTGGAGGGAACTTCGCTCAGCTTGGATCACCAGTAAGCCTGTACTGTTTCTTTGCTGCTCATTACTAAAGCGCAGATGTTTCAGGGACCAAGAGGACCTCCAGGGAGCGTCGGTTTAGTAAGATAAAGCAAAAGTATTCGCAGCCAAACTAACCCGTGATTATTTTTCAGCCTGGGCCGCGCGGTCCAACAGGTGAACGTGGGGCTCCAGGTAAGTCATAAATGACCTCTTTAGGAATCTAATTGCATACACTCCTGTTTAGGATTGCAAGGCCCACCCGGGCCGCCCGGAAATAGTGGTCCACCAGGTACTGCCTTGTCTTTCTTTGTTCTGCCTCCTCTACTCACTTTTTCCCAACGTTTCAGGCCCCCATGGTGTCGCTGGGCAACGTAAGCATAGACCTGCATATATTTTGGAAACATGGACTTTGTTTTTGTTTACAGGCGGCTTGCCCGGCATGCCTGGAATGCCCGGTATCCCAGTAAGCTCGTGAAATTCTGTCCAGCAACCTGGCCATAATTTACTCGTTTTCAGGGTCGCGTCGTGTCTGAGGAGGAAGTTCGTGCCATGATTCTGCAGTTGCTAGAAGGTAAGCCACAAGCTTGTACGGCTGCATTGAGTTTGGCTTATTTCTGTTGCTGTGTTTTTATTTTAACACAGTCGCCCATTTGTGTTCTCCTTGCCCACTTGGTTTCGTTTTTTAACTCTGCGCTGCGCACTGCTGTTTTCGGGGAGCATTAGCTTGTAAGTTAGTAGAAAGCACCAGCAGAAGATAGTCTTAGTCTAATATTACAGCTTACACTCTATGAGTCATAGATGAAGATTGACATAGCTTTACACACACTGTCGACAGCTTTGCCGAGCCTTCGCATGGTGTGCTGCTAACTTGCTCTTACTCAAAAACTAGCTTGGCTTTATGGCTAGCGGTGGCATGCTGTGTATTGTGATACACTTTGTATACACCATCTGGAAAACTAGTTTCCGCCTCGTTTTTTCGTCCTCAAGATTTGTGTCCAGACTCTTTAAACCTTACTCTCACAACCCAGCGACAACCCTGTCTAAAGTTTGCAGTTTTTCCCGTTTTTATGTATTTGTAAAAGTTGTCTCATTTCTCAAACATCGGTTTTTTTCGTGTAGAGCGATTGAGCGAGTTGGCAGCCACCATGAGAGGGCCGCCCGGAGAGGTATAGCGTTTCTGAGTTACATTAGCATTGAAGTGGAAATGACGTCTGTGTGGCCTTATTTAGCCAGGTATTGGAAAGCCAGGACCATCCGGTCCGCCTGGTCCGAAAGGAGATCGAGGTGTGTGCCGTCGACCTTATCTTACGCATTTGTAAAATGAAACTCATATAAGGCCGTACAGTACAGTATACATGAACAGGTGTAGGTTAGGTCAGTTAAGTAACACAAAAATGGGTGTGTAGTGCACAAAAAAATGCGACGCGCTCTTCGACGTGAGCTCCTTGGAGGGCCTGCATCCCGCCCGGGGCATAGCCTGAAATCATTCTACATTTAGAGAATATGGAAGAATTTAGCAAGCGTTGCCAAGGACCACCGGGTCCTCCTGGCCAGATGGGTAGGCCAGGCAGGTAATGTGAAGTGTTAAAGAGCACGCCGTGCACACGTGCATAGCACTCATGCTGTACGTTTTAGACGGGGCCCGCCGGGTATTCAAGGGATTCAAGGCAAGTACCCACCGCCGAGCCCATCAGACATGCGTCCACACAACATAGCTAATCACAAATCATATCCTACATGAGCTTGCAGACTTACAGCGAGCACAGACTAGGGCCTTTAGTATCGTGTCCGCTGTTTCAGGCGAAGCAGGCGAGCGGGGGCTGCCAGGTGAAAGAGGCTTTATTGGCATGCCTGGTCTGCCAGGTGAGCAAGTCTAGTTGTCACACGCTTCTGACATCTGACAAATCCTCGCTGATTTGCAGGTGCTCCAGGCCCAATCGGATTCAAAGGTAAATCTCCTTTGACACCAACCACCAGATATCCCAGATAGTACTTTACAGGTGAGCCGGGCGAGAAAGGATCGCCAGGACCGATAGGACGTGGCTACGAGGGCCCACCAGGTCTGGCCGGTTCCCCTGGGCCCATGGGACCAGCAGGGCCGCCTGGTCAAGGTAGACCCGGAGAAAGAGGACCCATGGGTGAACGAGGGCTCCCTGGATTAAGGTATGATCCGTGCATATCCTCGTGACCACAATACAACACTTGACTGTGCAGGGGTCAACCCGGTCCTCAAGGACAGCCCGGATACTGGTAAGCCATTTCACTCGTCGCATCTGCTGTCGGGTCCCCCGCACTGTGCTCCTTTCAGCGAATATTGCGGTCAAATGGGGCCAGTCTTCCAGCTTCCAAGCCCCGAAAAAGGCCCCGTAGCAAATGCCAAGAAGATACGAAGATAAGAAGGGACCTTATAGTCTTCTCCGAACGTGTTGTTGGTGTTCAGAGTCACTGCCCCCAATTTGCTGTGTAAGCGAACAAGGTGCTGCCTAGTCGTCGCGTTCCACTCGCAGCTTTACTATTAGCCTAGTAGTGACTGAGGCACCGCTGCTTCCTCTCTGCTTGTACTCCAGCATTTGATCTTTCGTGTTTGTACGAGGAATTAGAAAATGCTTTACTTTTATACCAATCGTATATGCATCTCCCACATATATGATGGTAACAATCGTTAATAAAGAAAAGGTGATGCAACAAAAAAACTACGATCCTAAATACGATAATATGCCCAAATATGGTCTAGTGCCATCCATCGCACTAGACCTTCTAATAACTACTTAAAAGTAATGACAAAAAAGCCACTTCGCCATAACAAAAATCTACTTTACCCAAAAACCAAAAAGGGGTCACCCTATTGAATCAAAAATAAACCAGAACCGGCGCTCCCAAAAAATTCCTCCGCGTTAGACAAAAAATAAACGCTTATGGTTTTGTTAAAAGCCCAGCAAACCCAGCAGGCAAAGTAGCTCACAAAATAGCCCCGGAACAATAAAACGGCTTAGTCCATTACCTTTCAAGTCAGTCCAACCAGCATAATATAAACCATCGCAGAAAATCAGACCAGACCAGGCACAACGGCATCAAAAAAATTAACTCACGCTCCGCAAAAAATAAAGCTGCTGTCGGGCGTGAAAGCGTATGAAATTCGTCCATTAAAATTGTTGTCCATTGGTAATCGGAAAATTGGGGAAGCCGACCGCAATGCATTGCGATTGCTGGTTACGACGAGTATTGCGCATCAGTGGCTTGTGAGACTGCATCACGTCCAAAGCGTGCTGGTTCTAAAAAATATAACATCTGTGCTTCACTTGGCGATCTTTCAGGATCCCAATCCGGATTACAAAATAGCCAAAGCCATGTTTTGACCAAGGCTACAGTATCTAGCATGTGGGCGGGGAAGGTACAGTCAAGCTCCTGTCAAGAGTAGATTGATTATGAGATCCACTCAAATGCGGGCATAGAAGCATTAGATTGCGTGTAATTATGAGCTGTTTCGCTTAGATGCAGCAAGAGGCTTTCCGCATTACAGAGCACTGCCGCAATTGCCAAAGACTCCTATAACTACAGTACTAGCCCCGATCCCGAAAGTGTACAGAGTTTGAGCAAGAGTCCAATTCTCATTACTCCTTCCCGCCCCTTTACAGCTGTATCTGCGCGTGGCAAATTTCCTGTTCACATTCTGAATTCAGTCCCAGATTTCAAGGTTTCAACTCGGTATCCCGCCAATAAGAGGCAGAATTGAAAGCAGAGGGCGAAAACCTGCATTTTAATAAATGACTGAGAGCTCTGGCCGGTTCCAGTGCCTTATCGAGATCGTCTTGACAGCCCTACCTAGTACCCCGCCAGTAGTTTATCCTGTTCCATCCGCCTACGACATACTCTACTTACATGCCAGCACGACTTGCAGAAGTAGCGGAAGCACATGAACTCGCGACAGAAATATGGAGCCGGAGCGGACAAACAATTCGAGCAGGTCGCATCCTCCAAATACGGGTCGATTTGAACCTGGAAATAAGATTGTTTCAAAAACAGAGACAAACAGAATGAGTGATATTTTACTTTTTTCGAAAATTTGGCACTTTTGATTTCCACGAATGCCGCGGCAATGGCTTTGTGATAGCTGCGCGAATTGTTGAAAGTCACGCGCCCTGAACCTGGAAGTGAGGAAATGGGTTTTAGATTCGTCAATGCAAGTATTTATGGCATACCCCTGCGCGACCCTCCGATTGCCGGGCGTGGGGAGAGAATGCGACCGACTGAAGTCGGTGGGAAGAAAACTGAGACTGCAGCAGCAAGTCTTTGCGACTACGCCTACGGATGAAACATCAACCTGGGTGGGTGACGTCTCCCAGCCACGGGCGATCGATAATTCTCTCCCATTCGCCAGTCCGCACGACTGAGGAGGGTCACACCTGCGGACCCTGTACATCCCTATCGCACCCATTCTGCCTACCGCCCAGTCCTGTCGTATTCTAACACAACCGAGGATTACGGACAACCCCGCATCACCAAGGACTCCTTACCAATTGGATACTTGTACTTGTCAGTATCGATCCCAGCGTAGACCACGCCACCGAACAAGTCATTCAGCACGTTGCAGAGTACTTCGGCTGTTATCATTCCGTGCAAAGCGCCAACAAAAACAGTCTTCTTCGGATCCAAGCGTTGCGATGGAAAACGCAAGAAGTTGCTATCGCTGATGTCCCACGGAATGATTTGAACCTGAAAGAGAATGTCACTCAAGATTCAGAGTTCGATTATCGCAAAAGGATCTACCTGACGAATTTCCTTGGTACGCAAACGACGCGACGTCAGCTGAAAGTAATATTCACCGGCGTGAGTGAAGTCACGAGAGCAGTTTTCCAATAGGGCCTTGACTGATCTGTCGGTCTCGTAGATCATGTAAACGTAACCTGGAAGTGAGCTGTGTCAGATGCATCGCATAGGGATGAACTGAAACAATACCTTTGCCTTTGGCCGATGGTTTGACTGGAGATTTTGCATACCGAGCTTCCTTTCCAGGCCACTCGACACGAACTGGCCCGAATGGACTGAACGCAGCCAATAGTGCCGCTAAAACAAAAGACACCAATCAGCTTGTCTCATCGGGGTTGTCCTATTAGGGATAGGTCGGGATCCCGATCCTGTCGGGATTTGACCCCTCCCAATCCTTATCCCGACAGTGAAGCATCGGGTTTGTGCATGTATATAGGCGTACGGACGCTAGGTAAGGACTCTCTGATCCATCATATTTGCGATGAAGCGGTGGCAGCAGCGATGAAGAGGTAACAGCAACATCAGCTCAAACCTATGATAACCGTAGCGACACTGATTTTGCTTACGCCCAGGCTGACCTTGCTGCAACGCGTATCGAAACTGCAAATGTACTCATCCATTCCAGTTCATATATAATGATAGAAAATAGGCCTAAGAAAAGGCTTAAAAAACCTGGATGACTAAAAAGTGCGCTTTAGTGAGGAAAATCGGGGCATAGGCAAAAAAATAAATAGATGCAAAAAATCCTGATCCTGATCCTGAAAAATGATCCCAGCCTATCCCTATGTCTTCTTGGAGAAAGCCCGTGGTACAAAGTTTTAGATCAACGAGGTCGCATGCCATTTCACAACGTGGGCGATATTCAGCACGTCGCATACTGCCAACTGTGTTGGGAACTTAGGAAGGCTACTTCCCAGTACGACACATCTTCGACGAGAATTTTTGTAGGCATGAGCACACGTCGGGCTTCTTATAGGCCTAGTGAAAGCCTAGGCCCAAGTACAGATCGTCTCCCTGACTCTATCAATTAAAGGGTACTAGCAATGGAGGATACAGATACAACATCGACATATCAGTTATCGGGTTAGGTATGTTTCCCCAAAATAGAGTCGGGCGGGTACTCCTTTTTCGAGTATATGTAAACTAAAATATGATCGGGGTCTCGAGTGCGAGAAGCCCGGGGCCAGAGGATTTGAGATAGTTAGCCTAGGAGCGGTCAACTCTTCTTACATTCGACCCCGATTCTCTTTTATTTCACACATCCTAGAAACAGCAGCACCCCCCCCCCCCCCCACAAGATCCTACTCCCAGCTTACGTTCGGTGATATCCCACGGTACTCCGCCAACGAAGACCTTGCACGAATATGACCGATTTTGCAGCGTTCTGGTAAGCGTGTTGACTGGCAATTGACCACTCCAAGTGCACGTTGCATCACAAATAGTTGCTGCTTTCCGATAAATTCTAGCTGCACGTTCGATGCTATATTGTTGTTCGGACGGATTCGGATCTGTGTTTTCTCCAGCCACCCCAAAGCGTGGATCGTTTTGAGAAATATTGGCATTGTTGGTCATGCTGCCTCCGCTGCTGTTGTTGTGGAGGTAATTTGCAGCAGCCAATAACAAAGCAGTGTAGTCGCCTTGATTCGACGAACCATTCGTTGCTGAAGTAGCGATGGGCGGCGGAGGTGGAGTGTTCACCAACGAAGGCATCGGCAATGGCACCGGAGGCCGTGATGAATGACGCAGCTGATAGACGGTGGGCCAATCCGAACTCATCCGACTACAGTCGTTTGGACTCTGCTGCGACTGTTGATAATGCATAGCCCACGGCGAGCTGTCCGCAGTGTTTAACTGCGCCTAGAACCAGAAAATGATACACTGTAGGTAGGTTATCACCGTCAGAGATAGATCGTCATCATCGTACCATCAGATCATTTAAGTGGCTCATCGACAGTCCGGACGAAGAGCTCGATCCAGTAGAAGCAGATCGTTCTGGTGAACTGCGCACGGCTGATATTGGCGTACGATTCAGCGACGACGAAGACGGAGGCGCGATGGGCAACGGAGCCCATGTCATTGGTTCATGCAGACCAGAAAAATCAAGGCGGCTCAGCCCGCCCAAATAGCTCGACACATCCGCCGGATTCGGATAGACTTGAAATGGCGGCCAGTGATACGCAGTAGCAGACGCCATCGGATTGGCGTTTGTCTGAGCAGATAACGGAAGTGGTGAAATCAGCGATCCAAAATCGCCGCCGTGACCTTGACGCGCCAGTATCGCTTTCAAATGATCGCTACAAGCAAACAGAGACGATCTATTAGGATCTGGCTGTCTGCTGATAACATTTGACTTGATCTGTCGGCATGTTGGAATTTATTGCCAGGACGTGCATGCCGACCGAAAACATACTAAGACTGACAGCGAATCGACGGAGTCACATCGATTCGAATCGATTCGAATATGCAAGCACACGCCAGACAGCTGCGACCGATTGCAAGTTCACTTCCAGATAATTTCATTTTTGGTGCATGTCGAGGTTAAGGAAACCAGGGACTGTCAGGGTCGCTACCAACGAGTTTTAGAGAAGTTTTCAGTTTGTCCTAAGGTCACCCCATTCTGATCCGCCCTTCCAAATCAGGATGCAAGGTCTTGCGTGCTGACATCACCTAGCTATCTCCCTCACCTGCAAAGCTAAACGCCTACGCACTGTAGTCCCACAGAAAAAGAAGGGAGTTTCATCCACGGAAATCGGCACCCTATAAACCCCATAAGTAGACAATGTAAGGCATGCTACAAATTATTTCAGAACCATATAAAATGTCACACCACGGACCCCAATTTCAAACCTCGAGTCACTAGGGGTCCTGGGACAGTTGAGTAGGTGAGGACGAATGTGCTCGCAAAGGACGCCCTCGACCTCTGATGCAAGTATGGCCCAGGTACGGCTACTCACTGCTTTCCGAGTTACTCATTTTTCCTGACGTTTTGGGTAGGCCCTGACTGGATTCACTCCCTAACACAACGAGTTACCTGAGCTGAGGCGGTTGCTTCATCGGTGTCACCTCAGTCGGTTCCGCCGATTTGATCAGATTGCCACTGTTTCCACGGATTGCACGCATCGTTCCGATGGTCCGATTCGGAGGTGTGCTCATCACATCGCTGTCCACGAAGCCACCATCTGCAAAAGTACGAACATGTAAGATCGAGGGCACATCAGAACTTTACTTCGCACCCCTCATACCAAAGATGTACTATCGTTTGGAACGCTTATAATAGAACTGTTCAGTGAAAAACTTGACCCCTCCAGTGCACAGAATTTACTGTAGTCACAAGAAAAACGCAAACGTGTGGTTTTCTATTTAAATTGTTGTCTCCCTAAACTGCGTGCGCCAATAAATTTCTCTATTTCTTCACTAAGCAAGTGCTGAATAAGATTATAAGTCAACAAAGCCTAATGAAAATGGCTCGAAACCATACCTTGACTCGTCCTTTCTATACTCGGACAATTGTCGTGCATCAGAGTTGTCAAACTGAGCGCATTCCCCAAAATGGAATTGATTTTTTGCACGAATTCGAGATTTGTCGAATGCGATCGACTTCGAGGCGATCCCAGCAAAGAATCGTGTCCATCGCTCATCGAATTGGTCGAATGTTGAGCCGATTCGGGCGTCGGGGCGTTAGCAACCGTGGGAGGCAGCCCTCCGTTCGCGACGCCACCCGAGCACTGAAACCCCCAGCTATCGTCTGCCACTCAGGCCCGAAATGAACAAGCTTACCGGATGTCCTGGCAGCATCTTACTTCGACCAAACCCAAGCGTTCACACAGCAAAATGTACCCACGTCTTTCTTCGTTCGAGAAACAGCGATGATAACCGCAGCCAACGACCCAGCCGATCAACGGGGTCCGAACGAGATGAATGAAAGCCAGCATACGGCTATGCTCTCGTTTATATGGCCTCTCTCAACATCGCGTGGCGACCTGGTTCCCGAAAACTGACAATGAAGAACCGGATCCAATCGTAACTTTTCTTGTGCCCGGGTCGGATCAGCTGTAAAAAACTGGCTGGCCCGTGGGTGAGGGCGTCGGAGATAAAGGACCAGGCTGACAAACATGGTTCTTTATTTGGCTTACAACGAAAATATAGAGCCGGAATCAACTAGTGCTAAGTGCAGAGGGCATTTTGGGGTCGTGTACCCTGCTGCCACGACCAACAGACAGCAAAGACTGCAATAGATGGCTTGTTGATCGATAGGCAAACCTCCTCATGTTTGTAAAAATCAATGACCTAAGATTTTGAAATTTCGTTACTGAAGCCTGTTGCACTAATGAAGGAATTTTATTCACATTTATGTACAGTAAAGACTAGAATCGTTCGACACCATCTCTGGTGTTCAATAATTAGATCACACAAAAGTCACCAGTCCGAATCAGATTCGAATAAATATATGACATAGCCTACTCAGCAATCAAGTTTTCTCCGATGCCTTGTCAATACTATGACGATGACGATAGCACTCAGGGATATGACTAAGCATAATGATGTGGGGACTATGAGAGCACTGTAGGAGAGACAGTGTGTCGAGAAATATCTCGACTTGAGCCGTAAAACAGCCGCATCAATGCTCGCTTGATCATTGGTGCTGGCATCTAAAAAGTCAAAAATCGATAACAGGTCATGTGCTTTGTCAGTGTTTCTGATGGGCTGTCTGCGTGCGTACTGTCCAGATAATCCTCTCATTACGGCAAGAGGATTGCGCAGAGCGCTTGTATGTCCACTTACCGATGACTGGATCGATAACGTCGATTGATCGACTTCGTACATCGATGTCGAGGGCTGGGGAGTCGCTCCATTTGCCGTCGTGATCTGGAGAATGACCATCGGCGAACGATCGTCGTCGCCTCAATTTTGGACATTTCGGACGTTTGCATTCGCCTTTCTTGATGTCCAGCCGAATACTGCATTGGAAATTGATGACCACTTTATCGGCGAACTTGAACGCGTGTGCTTCTTGGCCGGCAGACAGCGGGGACTGGTATTCCAGGTTATTCAGGATGTATTTGTCCACTGCGCACCCATCATTGGTCAAAATTTCTACTCTTGTTCCGGAGCCGTCTTCCACGTAGCAACTATGGACAGTCATGCACCATAGGTCTGCAATGAAAGCGGTCAAGACGGTCCAAGGCACACTGGGTGCTTCTTACCTGGTGCGCTGGAAATGCAGTTCCATTTATGGTACAGTGCGTCACCCACAGTGACCACCGTAGCTGGTTTGCCTGTTGGGCTGCCTTCTAGGACCTAAGCCAAGAACCACTATAGATAAAGCGATAAGCCGCAAGATTAGGAAGCACTACCTGATAGACGCATCGGGGCATTTCGGCTTGTTCTGTCAAGGGTTCCAGACCGACAGTGTTGACGGTCAGGGGATAGGTCGCAGTCTTGTCCACCTCCATGTAAAAGCAGCTGAGTTCGAACCCTCGGTCCACCTTTGTCACGAAGAGAGGATGGAAAGAAATGAGCACTTTGACACTGACGACTAGACCAGCCGGGTTCGCCTACAAGCAAGCTACACGTCAAGTCACGTATTAGGGACAGAGGAAGCGCACTTTTTGTCACATGTCGGTACCCCGCCTGAAGGAGCAGCCAAATCACAGCTTACCGAACGAAGACTCGTTACACCACATCCATCCTTGGGTATGGAAATACTGGTTGTGCGACGTCCGCGATCTTGAGCCACACATTTCGAATCATTAGCAAACCCCTGAACGTAAATCTTCCCGTTGAAGTTATCTTGCAAATTGAAGACAATGTCGATGGAGTTTTGACCACATTCGATCTCTGGCAGGCCTAAACACGCGTCCATGTCTCCATGCCAGCTGCTAGGACGAATTCCAGATCCTTACCCAAAATCCCGTTTGGTATGGGAGTAGCATGTGTCGATGGCCACAGAAGCATCAATGTCACGAACGCAAGGAGCATGCGAGGCCTATAACATTGATCATGGACTACCAAATCGATTTATGCTTTATTGACACTTACGCAAATTGGGCAAGCATCCTCAGCAAGGGTGCTATCTCAAAATATCGAGTCTGGAATGGAGTCGGACTGGAGTTGTCTTCAAATGGCGATACAACTGAAGTGGAAACTGACCGCGTTTCCGCCTTTTATATGACATCTGTCGTCTCTGTTTTTGGGGTCTGGCGCAAATTCACGTTTTCTCATATGGGTTGAATAAAGTATTGCAGAGGCATTTTAGGGAAAACGGTGCCACTGGCGGCCTCGCTTTCGTCGCCAAGACCCGTTTCCGAATCGACAGACTCGACTCGACACGATTCTTATTCTGAAGGAGACACCTGATGTGAGAACAAATCAGATGAAGAAGGTGGCTTTCACTTCTTGTTAGCTGCGATGCTAGGTTGGCCACGCGGGTTTGCATTTCACGCACACAGTTGATCGGAGGGTTCAGGGTAGTCCTGGGGGACTTTTGAGCCGCGTGCAGAGTCAATCATAGCTGGCTGTGAGGACTGCTATTGGTCTGCATCGATAGGAGAGCAAGCTTGTACCCATAGACATCTAGAGCATGCATAATTGCTGTCAATCGTTCCTCCATTTTGCCAGGAGGGTGCCCGCCAAAGAGGGCACCTCATACTTGGTCAATCGTCAGTTTGTAAAATTAAATTAGACGTGGTTGTTACCCCCTCGCGACCGATTGGCGGCCTTCTTCCTCTTTGATTGACACTTCAAGGCAAGATTCCAAAATCACCCGACTTTCGACCCCGCTCAAACGAGACGGCCTTATTTTGAGAATAAAACAAAACCGAAATTTTCTTCCGAGACCCTTTTGACAAAGGTGAATATTCGGTCATACATTTGGGTTCGTGCTGTGTCACGCGTGATGGAGCGTGGTGACACGAGCCCACTTACCTAAATCTCGTACTCATTTGCCAATCGCCATTTGGGGCCATTTCTTTTTCGCACGAGATCTTGCACCAATGATTACGAAAACGAGAACGATGCGCACAGCTGCCCCGACCGAACACGTTTCTGACATGAAGGGAGAAATGAGAAAGTGTGATGCCGCCACTCGCTCCACTAATTTCATGACTGCCTCCCACGTTGTAAATAAAAGGTTAGCACACAAGTTATCAGTGTCAAATCTAGGAATAACGCGGATCGAAAAAGAGGTAGTAAGCTAGAAAATCCAGCAAACTGATGCAGGCCCCAAAAGAAAGCTCGAAAGAGCCGAGATCACTGAAACCCAAGCGATCACCATCATTCGCACTTTTGCTCTTCAACTTGAGTCTCATCGCATTGGAGCCCGTTCTTTGGCCCCCAATGGCACTGGCGGCAGTATCGCTTGTCGTTCACTTGATAGCAGGCCGAATCATCGAACGGCTGACGACAAGTAGCGCATTTCAAACAGCCAACGTGGAAAATTTGGGGGCCAATCCGCAGGCAAGTCTCGTCCAACACCGATTTCTGGCAGTCTATGGGGAAACACTCATTGTACGCGGCATGAACATGCGCCGGATATGGCCAGGTCTAGGCCACGACATCTGCTTACCATGGCATTGGAACGGACGCTGGCCGGACAATCCTTGAAAAAACGGCAGGGTATGATCATCGCAACGAGTGTGAAATACTTGATCGCCCATTCGTAAAGCCCATTGGAAACGTACGGGCTTACCGCATCGGGCACAAACTGATTCTGGAAACGGTTTGCTAGTGCTTGGTGAAGTAGTCATTTTGAAAATATTAGCGATTCCGTCTACACGAATAGAATCAAACGAGAACGGGACACATACATGGGAAGTGAATAAATGCTGGACGCCTGACTTTACGCTACCATGCATTTTACACTTTACATTGTCAGCGCTGGCACTTATTCGTGTGCCCTCACCGGCAGTCAAGGCCCACCTACATACTGTACTTCGCTTGGGGTCCTTGAGATCAACCTCAAACCAGGATTTGCTGCATCGATGGTCCTGGGTTTTTTGAATGGTGACTGAAAATTTTGGCGAGCTTGCACCTCTCACTCGTCAGCTGTGGTGATCCCCCTACTTTCACGTTGCGAAATACTATTTCGTGTTCGCAGGAAGATCGCAAACTTTATCTTGTATCAATCAGAAATATGGAATGAAATCGATAATCATTGATCACATTCTAATCGGCCGCATCGAACTGTTATAACTTCAGCACTAAACACTGAGCAGCACCACCGCCTTTCAAAAACTCGGACAAATCGACATAGACAACTTGATAGCCACGTTTCTCCAAAACCGGTTTTATATCTTCGCATCCAGTTGGAACAAGCACCGTTTTTCCGAAGGCGATCGAATTGCAAACGAATCGTTCGGCGTCTCTGTCCGTTACTTCGATCAGTTCCAATTCGTGCTGCATTCTCACGCGGGTCTCGGGTGAGAAGGCATTGGGATTCCACAGACCCAAGTTATCACCCAAGTAGCAGAAGCACGTGTCCAAGTGGTAATAACGGTCGTGAACCAGCTCGCACAGAACGACATTGACGTCGCTCATATGTTCTTGGATCTTGTCATAGACCTGAAACAATACGGGTTTGGGACCAATGAGTTCAGCTCCAGGGTCCAGCTGGAGGTGGGGGTGGACCTGCCTGCTTAGTTGGTACCCAAGAATATGTACCATCACTGGGTGCGCCAGGTAGCTAATAAGCTGATCACTCGACGCTTCCATGCCGCTTGGTGAACCAAGATCGTCAACAAGCTTAAAGACTCGACCGATCTAGCATCAGCTCATCTTGACCCTGGATCCGTTTCATGTTTGCAAAAATAGAAAAACGCGTTTGTTGCTCACTTCCTTTTGTGTGCGAAATCCGTACCCAGCGAACAGGGTATTGGGATTCGTGAACGTGGCGTCGCCACCGCCTTCGAAAAAATATTGTGTATCGCCGACGATTTCGAATCCCTGCTCTCTAAACCACGATTCGTAAAATTTTCGTTCCGGTTGGCGTTCGGGATGTCGAAAGTGAGCCAAATAGACCTGAAAGTGGGAAATTCGATTTGCGAAACCACTTATCGACCAAATAGCCACAATTACCTTGTTACGATATACTAGACCAGAATTGCAACAGAAGACCATATCGGGCACACTGCTGTCCTGCTGCATCCTCTTTACAGATACTCCGCACTTTTCGATGGCTTCTTTCAAATTGTTCCACTTCAATTGTTCATGTCCAAAATATTCAAACTTTGATATCTATCATCGAACTTACTTGAGCGTGAGCCAACTGCGTATCGACCGTGCCACCCATCCAGGGGTTGATCTTATAAGCCACTTTGTAGAACTGGGGAGCGCACATGGCCACAGCATTGCGAAATAGGGTTGCCATCGTAAATGACCAAACTGGAAGCGAAATGAGCCAACAATCTGCAAAGTGCTCCGCACAGCGCTCCTGAAGAGGTAGTGCCACCCGGCCTGCACGAGACGGCAACTGGAACGACGCACGGGCACCACTCTTTGCTAAACTGCGTCGCGCGGGGGCTGGTTTTGTTTGATGATAAGAGTAGCACGTGGGCAGGGATCGATGGATGCGGAAATCCTGTTGCGCGCTTCGCTTCAATTTCTTTATGGAATGAAGATTGAACGTGAGCTGGGTTTTATACGTGAATGCCAAGTAGTATAGGAGCGATTGGATCACCGTTACTCCTCCAGGTTACCCAGGGTGGAGGAGGTCAAGACAGCCCGCCCTTAGCCACCGTCCATTCCAGGCTCACGGGTCATTACTGACCCAGCCAATGACCATATCGGCGGTACTCACTGCCCATACCCAGTATCATCCATGTGATTACATGATTGACACATGTCAAATTCAAATCCAGCTTAAGTGACGCTTCTATGAAGCGGCGAGGTTTTTTGAATTTCCCGCCTTCACGTATAAAGGGCCTGTTATGTCTGCTATGTTGCGCCAATTTGAAAGTGACAACAACATGTCTTCGAAACCTACAGCGGAGCAGCTCGGAGCTGCTCATTTTGTGGCAGGAGCAGCTCCTCCTTGGTGGGGAGCA
This sequence comes from Mesodorylaimus sp. YZB2_4, assembly GCA_030248295.1. Taxonomy (NCBI): domain Eukaryota; kingdom Metazoa; phylum Nematoda; class Enoplea; order Dorylaimida; family Dorylaimidae; genus Mesodorylaimus; species Mesodorylaimus sp. YZB2_4. The sequence continues at coordinate 124,344 of JASANH010000873.1, read as the reverse complement.
GCTCGGAGCTGCTCATTTTGTGGCAGGAGCAGCTCCTCCTTGGTGGGGAGCAGCTCGGAGCTGCTCATTTTGTGGCAGGAGCAGCTCCTCCTTGGTGGGGAGCAGCTCGGAGCTGCTCATTTTGTGGCAGGAGCAGCTCCTCCTTGGTGGGGAGCAGCTCGGAGCTGCTCATTTTGTGGCAGGAGCAGCTCCTCCTTGGTGGGGAGCAGCTCGGAGCTGCTCATTTTGTGGCAGGAGCAGCTCCTCCTTGGTGGAGAGCTGCTCAGAGTTGCTCATTTTGTTGCAGGAGCAGCTCCTCCTTGGTGGGGAGCGCAGCACTTTGGTAGCAGGAATAGCTCCTACTTTGTGGGGACCTTTCCATTTTATGAGGTGAGCGGCAAATGTGAGAGCATACACCATGCCAGTTTCCTACAAATCCAGTCAGGGCGTTCACTTTTTACCTTAGGCGGCTTTACTTCATGGTCCATGTTGCACTTATAAGCCTACAACCCCGCTCATGTTAGCGGGGGAGCTGCTCATGGTAGCGGGGAGCTGCTCATGTTAGCGGGGGAGCAGCTCATGTTAGCAGGTGAGTAGCTATTTATTAAAAGAAACATAAATATTGATCATGATTGAATATCAAGGTATTAATGTTTGTGCACAGTAGTTTTATAAAATCAGTTGGGTGGATTAATCACTGTCCTCTTCTTCTTCTTCTCCATCTTCCTCTCCACTGTCTGATGTTTCCGCATAATTTTCAACTACATCTAGGTTGTCATTCAAAAAATTCAATAGCAATGTTTTCCTCTGATCGAAGGCCGTTTGGAAGGCTTCTTGCTGATCATCACTATCTTCGTCATCCATCAATTGTAATAGGCGATCTTCAGTGACTCGAATCTTTTTATATATTGGAGAATCGACCAGTGCATTGTAGTCGTTAAAAGTTTGACCGTTTGACTGTACAACTCCTCTCGGACTTGATCTTTGAGGTTTAGAAAATCATCTTCCGTTTCTGGCGTTTGAAAATCATCATCTTCCCTCCAATTACGCAAGATCCGTTTCAAGAATGTCCGCCAAATTTTATTGGATGGTTCTATTTCATCGTCATCGTCATTGTCTCCGCCGCCATCCGCTTCTTCGCTACCACCATCCTTGCTACCATCAACAGTACTGGTCCGCGCTCGCTTTCCATGAACAGATTTCATGTGACGCCTCAATGAATATTTCGAACAAAATGTCTTGTCACATTTTGTGCATTCATCGTCGCCATTCTCGCCAGACGAGCTATCGTTATCGTTGACCATTTTCGAGAGTAATCCAAACCGAACCATTCGCCAACTCGAAAAAATATGAAACTGGCAGATGCAACAAAACTGTTGCCTTTTATCGTCACTTGGCAGTTAGCCCTCTCTTCACATTCATATGAGGAAGAATATATGAAGGCATCAGGGCAGTGATTGCTCCACCGCTAACATGAGCTGCTCCCCGCTAACATGAGCTGCTCCCCGCTAACATGAGCTGCTCCCCCGCTAACATGAGAAGCTCCCCCGCTACCATGAGCTGCTCCCCGCTAACATGAGCTGCTCCCCCGCTAACATGAGCAGCTCCCCGCTACCATGAGCAGCTCCCCGCTAACATGAGCAGCTCCCCCGCTAATATGAGCGGGGTTGTAGGCTTATAAGTGCAACATGGACCATGAAGTAAAGCCGCCTAAGGTAAAAAGTGAACGCCCTGACTGGATTTGTAGGAAACTGGCATGGTGTATGCTCTCACATTTGCCGCTCACCTCATAAAATGGAAAGGTCCCCACAAAGTAGGAGCTACTCCTGCTACCAAAGTGCTGCGCTCCCCACCAAGGAGGAGCTGCTCCTGCAACAAAATGAGCAACTCTGAGCAGCTCTCCACCAAGGAGGAGCTGCTCCTGCAACAAAATGAGCAGCTCCGAGCTGCTCCCCACCAAGGAGGAGCTGCTCCTGCCACAAAATGAGCAGCTCCGAGCTGATCCCCACTAAGGAGGAGCTGCTCCTGCCACAAAATGAGCAGCTCCGAGCTGCTCCCCACCAAGGAGGAGCTGCTCCTGCCACAAAATGAGCAGCTCCGAGCTGCTCTCCACCAAGAAGGAGCTGCTCCTGCAACAAAATGAGCAGCTCCGAGCTGCTCCCCACCAAGGAGGAGCTGCTCCTGCCACAAAATGAGCAGCTCCGAGCTGCTCCCCACCAAGGAGGAGCTGCTCCTGCCACAAAATGAGCAGCTCCGAGCTGCTCCCCACCAAGGAGGAGCTGCTCCTGCCACAAAATGAGCAGCTCCGAGCTGCTCCCCACCAAGGAGGAGCTGCTCCTGCCACAAAATGAGCAGCTCCGAGCTGCTCCGCTGTAGGTTTCGAAGACATGTTGTTGTCACTTTCAAATTGGCGCAACATAGCAGACATAACAGGCCCTTTATACGTGAAGGCGGGAAATTCAAAAAACCTCGCCGCTTCATAGAAGCGTCACTTAAGCTGGATTTGAATTTGACATGTGTCAATCATGTAATCACATGGATGATACTGGGTATGGGCAGTGAGTACCGCCGATATGGTCATTGGCTGGGTCAGTAATGACCCGTGAGCCTGGAATGGACGGTGGCTAAGGGCGGGCTGTCTTGACCTCCTCCACCCTGGGTAACCTGGAGGAGTAACGGTGATCCAATCGCTCCTATACTACTATGCCACGACGGCATAACACGCTACGGCGACCACGTTCTGGCAACACATAATCTGGCATCAGTCCCTGGCTCCAACCATGTGTTGCCGGCCCACAGTGCAGCTCCTCAACACTCTTGAGCGTCCACGGTTATAGCTGCAGCTGGTAGGGCGATGTACAACCGTTGCGCTCAACATTTTGAGAGGTTTGGAGATATACGAGCAATGAAACACGAAGACGTCCTACCCTTGAGCCATTATACACGCGTGGGTAAGCTAAACCAGACACACAAAATGTATGCACGTGCATGACCTAGAGTAAGTCATGCACTGATAATGACATTAATTTTGGTGGGCCGAAGCCCGCTTTTGCCTAAAGCCGGCCAGCAGTCAAACCTTATAAGCAAGACTGTGCGGGGACCAGCACACACAGCAGCTTCCCTCTGCGTGTCTCCTCTACAGTAGGAGCACCTCCACGCGGGGGCATCCTGGACTGGACATCGACTCCTCGGACGATGGGGGCTGGCTTTGAACCCTGTCTGCTGGACAGCCAAGACTGTCTCCTCGTTTGGCTTCCGTCTCCACTCGGAGCACCTCAGCGGCGCCGGGTGAGTCACCCACGACCTGGCGAGCAAAGTCAGCGAGGGTTCATGGTTCGCAAACCGACCTCCGTCACCGGGGATCGAACCCGGGACGAGTCCAGTCACTCGCTCCCAAGCAATACGAATACCGCATCGCTGCATCACCGCGGCCGCTATCATGTAAATGTACAAGGACAAGGTTTCATGCCCTTAGCTTCGATCCTAAAATAATCAGAGCGAATAAAATGATTGATTGGCGTAAAATGGGCTAAACAATTGATGGCCACCTCATTGTACCTGGCATCACATGAATTACTCTAGGACAAATGCATGTGTACACGTTTTTGTCTCTGGCTCCTGATGGTGGCTATTTGACTTGATATATTCAAATTTCCCGCGTTTCGTAGTGAAAAGCAGTGTGCCTGCGCTGGAGTGACGAGCATAAGTTACAGTAATCCATTACGCAACAGCTAAAATTTTAAAATCTCTGGATTTAGGGAGACTTTCATTGGACTGTGGTCCTAGGCATTTTCTGACCATTGCCAATTATGGTCGATACAGAAATGCCATTAACTGCCGGACGAGGTCAACCTAAATGGAACGTGAATGCGCCTGCATTTTTCCCTTCTTCATTACCAGCAGCGGCTGATGGTCGTACTTCGACTGATCAACCGTCGTCACAATCCCTTCGTGAAAATGGATCCATTCCACCGTTATCGTATAGTGCCGCCCTGAAAAATCCTAGGCCTAAGCTGGTAAGCGACTTGTGTCTTATTCCTTTAAAAATTTAGCCGATATAGCCCGTCGTAGCTATTTGGGCGGGAGCGCACCTGCCAGATTTGTGTGGTTTTCTGCGTCCTGGATTCAACAGCCTCCGTAATTTAGATTAACAAAACGGAAACTCTGCTGACCTTGGGCCCATTTACCTATTAAATTTCTGGGGATGGCGTTATGTCCTCATGAGCATACACATAAGGACGTTACGCGTGCTACTACGCCGTAGCGTGCGAACGCGCAGGACAGCATCGACCGATCAGGCGGATCGGCAGTCATAATTTTCTGGGTTTCTCTGCTGGCGCTATCATGATTAGCAGGTACTATTTTGTCTTGCAAGTCGGTACTGTGTATACTGGAGGTGCTTGTTAGTGCTCCTGTGTCCCTTTAGAGTTGACTGGTGGTGATTGCGATGAGCAGGAAGCAGAGCAGAGAAGGGCGTTTATTTTATCTCTATTAAACTTTTTCAAATCGCGTTGGATTGGGATCGGGATCCGAGCTTAAGGCTGGGTAGATCTATCCTGGGAGATAAATCTCCTTCTTAATCTTTCCGAAATAAACTTATTTATCGCTCTGATTGACTTCTTATGTACTGGTTGAGAAGATATCTCTGAAACCCGGCTTACCTGTCTTATAGGTGCTCCAAAAAGCGACTCGCCCTGCTCCAATTGCACCTGCGTCTGATGATGAACCGGTATCATCAGCTAGAGGTAATAAAATTGCGTGCTTGGTCCAGTTTAATTATCAGTTATAATCTTCTGTTTTTTAAGGTGAAGAGCGATCAAATGTGAAGCAAAACCAGCCAGCGAATCCTCCAACACGGAAAAACAAACCAACTAAATCGGTTCCGTTAGGCGAGTTCCTGTTTCTGCAGGTATCGACTCATGATGAAGTTTGTTGCAGCCTTGACCTGTTTCTTCTTTTTTTAGTTGACATCTGATCAAGGAAAAAATAAAGATCAAGGACCAAGTGCGTCGAATGGACGCAGTGTTGCTAAAAATCCAAAACCTCGTGTGACCGCTCAAAAAGACGTCACCCCCAAAGTAGAACGCTCATTTTATTTTATAATTTTAATCTTTCTAAGATGGCATTGTTCTCATCGTCAGACCGAAAAGCAAGCTGCGGCAAGTGCCACAGTTCCTCGTGGAAATATTTTAGATTCCAGTGTACCAGTTTTACACAAAGGAAAACAGCGTGAGAATCCGAAAAAGAAGTACACTCGCATGAAAAAGGTAATTGCCAAATTGCGATTTTAGCCTATTTTTGACATTTACTGTATTTAAAACCTGTTAGACCATTCTGAACGAAAGGAAGCAATATCGGGAGGATCGAGCCGAGCAAGAAGCTCCAGAGCAAGAGGACACACCAAAGGATGCTGAGGATGACAAAGAAGTTCCAGTCGTTGTTACGGGTAGGCAAACTTGGGTTCGCGATATTAGCAATATTTCCAGGTCATGAGCGTAGTGCTCCTGTTCTAACATAGAAATGCTTCCATTGTGTCATTAGGCTGCTTATTTTCAGGAAACAGCGAGGAGACTGTTGCCACAAAGCCTCCTGCGCGAGTGCGGTCGATGTCAAAGTATGAATTATGCAGCTTTCGTTTTTAATTCAACTATGTTGGTTTTTGTCAATTTGAGATTTTTGGATAATACTTTATCGGATGAACTTAATGAGCGTGTGATTGCGGTGATTACTCAACTGGGCCGATTCCAGGACAGGTTATACGCCTCTAATCCGGACAAGGTAACTGCAAGGTTGTTTCGTAGACACGACTTGTTACTGGGACAGATCTTGCTGCTGACGAAACATCATTAGCTTGCTCTGCATCCTGTCGATTCTAGATAGTGGCCTATGGCGCAGAAGCGTGTTACTTTCTGGCCTCGAAACCGTGACTTTTAGCATTGCTGTTTGTTTCAGGCTCGCATGAAAAAACGACTTGTCTATGGCTTGCGAGAAGTCAATAAATTGTTGAAAGTTGAAAAAATCAAATGCGTCGTGTTTGCTCCAAATATCGAATCTGCTAGTGGAGAAGGTAAGCTAGGTTGCATAGCGTACAGCCCCCCCCCCCCCCCGAAATAATGTTATGGTAGAGTTAGTCAGACAATGCCATCATTGCTCAGACAGTGTCAGATTAACTGATTCCCTACTTTGACCGTATAATCAGCCCCGATAGATATGCCGCAAGCAGCTCTACATCGATGTAGAGCTTCTGCATTATCAATACCTAAGTATAGAGTGCACTTGAAATTGTGTTCTGTGAATCTTCGCTTGCTGCGCAGGGAAATATAGGATTTGAAAAGAGTCGAACCTGGGGATATGCGGCTGTGACAAAAGTGGCGATAGAAGTTGTCAGAGTGTCGACTGTGGAACTTCATATCTTATAGTTTCTGTAAGGAAGGGAATATGAATTACGGGCGGAACGGTTCGGTTCCATCGGCTCGGTTCTCGGTTCGGCTCGGGAAAGAGGTGGAGCCGAAATTTCGGTGCGGTGCACCGAATCGAAATTGTTTCGGCTCCATGGCGCACCAAGCAGCTGGGTGTCGCGCAACCCTGGAGCAACGGATACGCAAGCCTTTTCCCCCACGCTAGCAGCACACAGGCAGCGGATCGCTGGGCTCAATGTTGCCGCCAGGTGCAGGGCAATCGCCAAAATCTGGGGAAATTGTAACCTGTCAGGGCACTTTTTCAGGCAGGACACTTCTAGGGCAATCAGAGATTTCCAAGGAATTTTTAGGGCATCTTTATATACTGGCTTGTCTTACGGCCTGTCGTTAGCTCTCTCGACAATGCCGTTGATTCAAAGAGTGTTTTCAATGATGAGAAGCTGGTTGGATCTCGCTGAAGCATTGGAAGTTTTTGGCGCCTTTAAATACTGATATGGCATTTAAATGCGCCATAATGGCTCGCTTAGAATATTGTTAGGTGTCTGGGAAGCGGTTTTTTGCAAAGGGCCTTCTTTCCATTTTTGGGAAGTTGAGTTTTAGGGCAACCCGAACCTGCATCTGGGCCATTATTGCTTTGCAGACCTGGTAACACTTAGCTTGCTCGATTCAAACCCCAGCCTGGTGGCAATAAAGGTGTGCTTGCGCGCGAACATACTGATTGATCAGAATTCATATAATTATTCAGCGTGAAATGTGGCTTGCTTGAATTTTCTATGATGGCGATTTGCTATGCAGCATGTTTTGTGGAGGTAAAATATCACAGATAATGGTCTAAGCTGAGGCTAAATTGCACTGGAAAAACTCAGTGCTCTCGAACCGAAAAATTGAACCGAACCGAAAGGTTTAGATTCTAAACCGAAAGAACCGAGAACCGAACCGAACCTAACCGATTAGCTAGAACCGAAACCAAATGAAACAATATGAACACTATACGGTTTTGGTCTTTCTGGCTTATGGCCCATATTATAGATATAGTATCCAAATTTCGCGGGTGATCCAATATGCGGCAGGCTGTATGTCCTATTTCGACTCTTATCTCATACAAAAGACAGCGATATCACCCACGAATGGCTGTCCAGCTTCTGTCAGCTGGTACTCATGAGGAATGATTAGGCCCTCCAGTCCAGCGACCGCGGATCCGGCAGAGCTCCATGATGCCGCGTTCTTTGTACTGCACGTTTCAGCGACGACACTGGCGGCAGTGCGCCTTTAACTGCATCTGATAATCCAACAGTTACCTACTGCTGCGCGTTGATTCTTGAGAAGCAGCATTCGAGCAGGGCACTTGGCTTTCTTAAGAAATGTACATTTCCAGACAATCTTTTTTTCTTTCTCCTTGATGAACCGGTATCCACGGTGTAGCAACAAATCGTTGTATTTCTGGCTCTCGATAACAGTCAAAAGGCATTTCACACTCAGCTCGAAAAACTAGCTTCATGAATGCCCTATCTGATCTTTGGTTATTTTCGGTCTTTTTTTCACGCGGTATTATCAGCGGTCATTTTGTCTTTCGGTCTTATCTCGCCGCGGTCTTTCTTTGGCTGTGTTTTGTCATGTAACCAAGTAGGTATCTTAGTGACCAAATCCGTAGGCACATGGGGAGAAGGGGGGGCGGGGTAAAAACAATGTTTGAAACCATTATGATAGCATGCGCCACTGATGTACCCCCTCGCACGCTAGCTAGTGCATGTACGTTTTCTTCTGATTAACCGTGTTATCGTTGCAGGAGGATTGGACCAAATGATGAGCGATATACTGAACATGTGCCGGGAACAAAGCGTGCCATATGTTTTTGCTTTGACGAAAACCAAACTCGGTTATGTGTCGCACAAGCACGCGCCCATTTCTTGCGCGGGAATTCTGAATTATCAAGGAGCCGAGGTAAGGTTTTGTCTCCTATTTTTAGTGCATACGGCTGTGATTCGGTTTTTCAGGAGCAATACAAGACTTTGGTGGAATGTATCGAGCGAGCAAAACGGACGTTCGAGGAATCGAATAAGTCGAATCCCCAAGTTTCAGAAAATTAGAAGATCTTTCGTACTGAGGCTTGTAAAGAGATATGAGCTCGCAGTTGATCTGTGATACCATAGTTGGAGTATTGCTTGATTTGGGCGGGTATGGGCCAGTGATTAGTAAACAGTTGGGTGAGGAAGTGAATGGTTTTTTGGACCCTGGCAATTATTGCCAGTTGAATTTCTGTGATTTGTGACAATATGATTACTCTGACGATGACTGTGGTTCCTGCTTAGAATGGCTAGCGAGGAAGATTTTGTGTCACCGGACGACGCATTGGAGGTCATCGAGCTGCCCGAGAATGAGGCCAATGGTAGGGTTGGCACGAGATGAGTGCTAGCAGGAGTAAACGGGTGAGATCTTTAGGAAATGCACCCAGCGAGGACAGTGGTGAAGGCGAAAGTGATGGTGAGGCGGTGGAAGATGTGATGGATGGCGAGGTCTCGGCTGCATCGGAAGTGGTTGACAATTCAATGCTGACGTTTTCTAAGCACACAGGTAAGGGGAATGGGTCAGGTAGCTGGTCTGATAATAAGCTCTGTCCTCGTCTGTGTGAATGCGTAACTAATGCGCGCCGGCTGCACTTTTTAAGTTGGTTGGTATCTCGTGGTAGCGTTGCAGGATTTGTATGAGCCTTTTCAGGAGCGGATACGACAAGGTCCGTATTACTTACCGGAGGGGGCGGCCAGTGGAGCTTTTGCGCAACGCCAAAACTCCACTGGCTAAAAGCTTTTGCGCCCCCCCCCCCCCCCTAAAACTCAGGGCAGCCTACCAAAGTCTTTCGACCTAGTCCATGACTGAAACATCGCCCTAACGGGTGACGCCCCCAACTGCCGGCTATGTTCACAGTATCGATTGCTAGTCGAGCCTCTACAGTATGCCCTCAAAAACACTGTATGCTGGCCTCGATCTCACGATCAGTCGCAGGAGTGTGAAGCGTCAACCCACGGGGTTCTACTACAGTACAGTGTGTGATGGCCAGTCAAGGCAGCCCACCTGTTGCACGGTGCTGCTGGTTCAGTATAAGGCACTGCTGTATGTACTGTTTTTTCAGCAGTGCTGCAGTAACGTCTGTCCCATTTTAGGTGACGTGTTTAGTGTCGACGTCAGCCCACCGTATGCCGCGAGTGGCGGTGAGGACGATCGTGCCTATGTATGGAATGTGGAGAATGGAAGTCTAGTGTTTGAGTGCACAGGTAACAGCCCTTTGCTGATGCTTTCGTTCTTTCGTCGTCACTGGTGGCCTTGACTTTTTAGGTCACTCTGATTCTGTAACTTATGTCCGATTCAATGCAAGGAAAAGTATGTTGGCGACGGCTGACATGGCTGGCTTAGTGCAGGTTTGGCGAATGCAAGATTTCACGCCCATTGCGCACTTCCAAGTGGGCGATTTGTCTGTAAGTACTTGAGCATATGAATAGATGCTTCATCGACCGATCCGACCCTAGGCCTGTATCCTGATCACCATCTGATCTGGCCGATCCGCTTCACAAAATAAAAGATTGATGGGGATAACGTATTTGGCACTGATTCCTCACCGGCCTGCTCTGTTTCGTAGCTGTCACTCTCTGTCACTCCACTCCAACGGACACAGGAGAGATAACCAGCGCCTAAAGCGGGATTTTAAATGATGATGTGAGAGAAACAACGGGGTTTTCTCATTATAGTATCCCACACCTTTTTCATTTTCCAGCGGATTAAGCCCGAAAAATTTTACGTAGTTATCCGGCTGATCTAGCAGTCGGATCTGATCGGGAACCGATTCACCCGTCGGATCGGCGGATCGGTGGATTGGTCGATGCTGGATCCCATCCTGAATGTCATTATCGATGCCGCGATGCAGTCGATTCTCAAAATTGTCCCAGGAATTCTCCTTTATGGACCACTCGTTGATAGGGCACTTCTCGAAAAGATTGCTGGGTGTGCACTTGGTGCGCGGCAATTTCATATGAACGCATCGATAATGCAGAAATAGTTAGAATAAGCCATTCCGAGGCCACTTTGCAGCCAGCATCGACCGATCCGATCCAACTGCTTGATCGGCCGGATCAGCAACTGATATTTTTCGCGCTTTATCTGCTGGGAAATGATCAAGTGTGACAAACTGTAACGAGAAAATCCCGTTTTTTCTCTCAAATCAATATTTAATCATGCTTTAGGTGCTGCTTATCGTGAGTTCTCCTACGTCGTTTGGAGTGGTCTAACAGAGAATTAGAGCGAGCAACCATGGCAGGTTGGTGAGGACGCAGTGCCAAACACGTTATGCCCACCCCATCTATCCTCTATTTTTTGAAGTGTGTCGGTCGGATCAGATCGGGATCCGGGCCAAGGGTTTGATCGGTCGATGCTGGCTTTGCAGCAATAGAAAAGATGTAGGTATCTCTTCCTTAAGACAACAGATATGTACATATGTAATAGGCGGGATAGCCCTACAGTCAAGGCAGCCAGATGCACTACCCTCTCCGGGGGGGGGGGGGGGGTTTTTTTTTGGGTGTTTTTTTTGTTTTTTTGGGGTGGGGGGGGGGGGGTTGTTTTTGGGGGGTTTTGGTGGGGGGGGAGGGTGGGGTTGTTTTGGGTTTTGCCCTTGGGTGGTTCCCCTCGCCCGGATCGGCGGGTCGGTTCAGCCGGGTCGGTGGTTCGGTCGATGCTGGCCCTCTCCACATGTCAAACACGCACTACAGATGTGACTGCTGGAGGGATTAAGCGGATTATCCTGGATTAGACCAATGTACTGGCACAGTGGCTTTGATTTAGTGGCTTCAATGGCATCACGCAGCGGATATCATTTTCTGCGGTGCTGAGGACGGTTCGGCCTGGATGTATTTGGTCCCCAATGGCGATTGCAAAGTGTATGCCGGGTATGGTCATCCGTGCACTGCTGGCGAACTTTTCCCAGATGGTAAGTTTGGGGCTTGACGCGTGAAATCGGCGACTGTGCCGTGCTTGTCACGATCAATATTTTAGGAAAGCGACTGTGCGCGGGGTATGCTGATGGTGGCGTCAGGATATGGGATTTGAAGACATCTGCGTATACGACTGTGGAAGGTAAGAACACGAGTGCTGTGCAGGAGAGCTCTAACCCCTAGGCGCGAGTCGTGGCCTAGCGGTAGGCGTCTGCCTCTCACGCTGGGTGCGCATTTACATACAGGGAAGGCTCTCACTCCCGCCTGGGTAAAAAATGTTTGGCAGTTATGTGTTCCTTAGCTCTCGAGTGCGCTGTATGGTGCTCGGCTATGGATAATGTATGACATGACATGTGGCAAAGGAAGTGAGGAATATGCTACCGACTGGGGGTAATGTATATCGTTTCCTTGCATTGTAGGTGCTTCTGTTCACAAAGGCCCAGTGACGTGTATCCATGTCAGTGCAGACAATGCATTGGCGGCATCGGGCTCTGAGGATGGTACTGTGAATTTGATTCATGGCACGAGTGGGAAGGTGCGTTTTCTGAATTCTGTGCTGCGTAACCGATTCGTCTTACATTCTGGACTTGCAGATAATTACAACCTTCGTGTGTGCAAAAAGCGAAAGAAGAACTCAGCGAGCGGACGCAGGCGATGGCAGTGAGGAGATGGAAGAGGATGAAGAACCGATTTCTGTGGAAGCAGTTGCATTCTCGAAAATTGCTCCGATCTTGTTCACTGGTTGCGTGACCGGCGATATGAACGTGTGGGATTTGAACACGCACGTCGTCCGCCAGGCATTTCCAAAACAGGTAAGGTGGTTGGGGCTTGATTCAAGTGTAGGGTGTTCATTCTGTCTGTTTTAGGAAGGGGTTGTAAAAGCCGTTTGGTTGGATCATTGCGTTTTGGTGGCGGATCTCGGTGGCGTGTTGCGTGTGTACGATGCCAGGAACGGAGAGACAGTGTCGCAGTGGACAGGTCATAAAGGGGCAATCCTCGATTTCAGTCTTTCCCCGTAAGTGGGCTGTTTTCATTTATTTGTTTAGGCAGCTGCTAGTGAGGACCCTCGAGAGTAGACACCTGTTCCTACACCACTCCACTACCTCCTTTGCATGGTGCATTGCAATCACTACCGCTCCTTTATGGGCCTAGAGGCTTGTGGAATTCTGGCATTGGATTTGACCTGTTGAGTAAACGTTGGTTTTCTTGCAGGGATGGCAAGATACTGGTTTCGTCGTCGGCCGACCATACGTGCAAGCTATTCCCACTGGAGGTTCAGCGATGAAATGACTTTATGACAAGGTTTTTATATGATCCGATTGTGCCACTTGATTTGAGCTGAAGTAGTGTTTGGCTCGTTTTCGAATACGCGTAAGTTGATGACCATGGAAAAATAAGTTGTACGCTGAACTCATTTTTGTGTGTGACCAAGGGACTAGAGTAGTCGACGGGGAATCACAGCGCACTGTTTGGGGTGGCTCGAGCGGTGCAGTTTTAAGTTTGTAGAATGTTTGATTGGTTCGTTAGATTGTGGGCACCATGGTGAAAACCGTGGGGGATGAGTCAAGTCTAGTCAGTAGACAGTGCTGCTGGCAAAAAGATTAGACTGGTTGCGAAAGGAAGAGAAATGTGGCGGGCTGGTTACACGAACGTACAGTACTGGCGTCTGACGACTGAGTCATAGGTGCCTCAGGATGATGACAGGGTTTATAGGGGCTGATTTTGAGTGGCCTTGTTGCGACTTATGGAGTAGTGGTCAGCTGAGACTGGCGGCGACCACCGCGGTTGGCAAACGGCTTGCTTGACGTGTTGGCTTTGAATGGAAGGAAGAGTCGGCGGTTTTCGTTTTTCCTCGTCACAACTTGGAAAGGCGTCAACGAGTTCGTGTCGGCACTGCACGCGCGGTCAAATGGCGACGAAAGTTTGATGTGTTGGCGCCTTGGGTCGAGTATGCACTTGTGCAAGGTTTGACGCCTTTGATTAGAGGGGCACTAGCCGAGACGGGTTCACTTATCATATGGGTCATGGGTGCGGTGGTAATTGGCTTCGTCGAAGATCTCGTCTGGCCTGGCTCCTCATCTCATTGGCCGATCGAAGAGAGCTAATCCGTTCTCCATCACATTTACTCATAATGCCTTATTGGGAGTAAGAGTCGATCTTGGATTGCATCTGACACACTTTCCATTTATGGTCAGTCCACTAAAGACGTGGACAAAGGGGCCGGCCTGGTGCTCGCTTGTACGCTCGGGTTGAGATAGTGGCCTCGTTTTTCGATCCAATAATAATACGAGTGTGGATGAGCGAGGCGGCAGCTGTTCGTCGAGAAAGAGGCGATGGGTATGGTTTTTCGATATTCTCGTAAACAACGCCTTTGTCGCGGTTCAACGACGAGCAACCAACCGGGGACCGTTTGTTGTCCCTGGACGATCGAGTCGATTCGGGGCATCTTTTTCATTTCGTATTCGTCAAGGGAGTGCCTGCAAGGACGTACATCAATCGTCTACCGTCTGTCCAAGGTTATTGGCACCGTGTCCTTCCTTGGGCTTCCCAAACCAGTCCTCCCAGGCATAGACATTTTTTCAAAGTTATAACGAGAATTCTTCGAATGAACGAGTCAAGAATGGCCAGCTGCTTTCTGGTCAGCATGCCGCTTTTTGTTGGTCCTTTCAAAGGGGCCTTGTAATTGTGCCATGCGCGCGTTAATTCCTACTTAGCGTTTAGGGCTCGATCGAATTGAGGCAGTTTAGAAAAACTGGCTGGAGCAAGTTTGAAAAGTTAGAGCTTAGGGAGTGGACAGAATGGGTCGATGTGGTCGGTTTCCGAAAGTGCTCGAGACGAGTCGTGCCACGGCGTGTAGCGTACGGTATTTACTGTACGGAGGGGGGGGGGCGTGTCGACTATTTAGAGGTCGAATGTAGGAGGGCGAGTATCGAAACGATAAGCGCCCGTATATCTGCATTCTCCTTGGATTCTTGAGTCGTCAAATCGACGTTGAGTCGGGCAGATCGTCGCGACCAGTCTATTTTTGTACTTGCGCATACAGTGAACCGGTTCCTTTATTCTCAGCTGGTTATTTGAAAAGTTGGGAGGCCAGCGTCGTAGTTGTCATCATTCCTCCGTTAGATTTCAACCACCTAATCAACCTAGTAGTAGGTACTTTGACGAGTACTGTCCAGTTGGGGCGGTGAAAAAATCTTGCGCGCAGATTCTACTTGTCGACATAGGGAGAGCGTGTAGGCCGACTGTGTTCGACAAGGTGAAAAGACGACTCGGACCTGTCCGTCCAGTGATCACGGGGGAGGGAATGCGACATAGTTCTGTCTCGCCTCGGCTATCCTTATCCCTGTCCGCATATAGTAACGGCGGCCAGGCTATTTTCTCCCTTTCTCATTCTCCCAACCCCCAAAATCGCTCACCGCTTGACTCTCTTCTGGGTTGCCATGTTGGGCCAGGCCGTCTATGGTTACTATATTTGACACTGAGCCGGACTCGGCCAGTGGCTCGTGCGGACGTGGTTCTGGTCGGCTGCTTCGGCCATTAGCGTGTGTGCTGTGTGCATGTCCGGCTTTTTGACTGCGGTTCTCGGTTGAGTCGCGGAGGATAATTGGAACTGAGGGTCGGGGCTGTTTACTAAAGGGCGCTGGCTGAAAAGACCCTCGAGCCTCCTTCGGACCATGCTGCACTTTTTTTAATGACCATTTTCTTATTACTTGTTCCAGATACGAAAAAGAAGAAAAGAAAAACTCGCGACGATTTTCAAAACTGGCTAGCAACTTTGACAATTTTTCCGGGTCACTCGACGAGTTCGAGGATTAGGACGATGAAAAATAGCGGCCAATGATTTAGTAATTTGACGATCGTCGAAGTGCTGTGGGTGGCCGCAGGTTATGTTACGAGTTGTAGTGGCCCCCGCGAGACCCGATTGCCATCTTTTATCTTCATCCTATTTCTCTACACTCGTCACCTCTTCTCCCTCCTAGAAGAGACGTAGCCCAACTCTATGCCTTTCTCGTCGTCGAGTTTTTTCAATTCTTTACTTGTCTTGCGAACTTGACGCATTTTCAAACTACTCTTTGTTCTACGAATGGCCAGCACGGCGATTAGCGGCGGTTTGAATTCGAGCAACGGAGTGGGTGCCGGCTCACCGGGTTTACTATTGACGACTGTGAAATGGGCTGTAGAAAACGATTTATTCTTGTCCGATCTCGTGCAACGTTGTTCATTGCCACATTTGGCCTTGGTAACAAAAGGGCAACATTTGAGCATCGGGGCACCGAATGTGGCTAATCCCAATTTAAAGCCCTACTTGTTGGTACATTCGAAACATCGTTTGCGCAAAGTGCTGGCTCAAGTGGTCAAGGTGAAGGAGGGCAAGGGGCAAACATTGACCGAACACAAAGTAGCCATTCCTGAATCTTTCAAAGGATACTTTGAGATTTTGTCCGAGGACGGGCGCCCGGTGCGATGTTTGGAATCGGTGCAGGAGTTATTTCAAAAGTTTCCCGAACTCTGCTTAGTCAGACAAAATTGCAAAGGCATCGTGCCTGATGCCGACGGCGAATTGCGTTCGCTCTATCGAAGTCGAGCCATCCTCGAAGGCGAAGTGCTGACTCTGGTTGGACAATTTAATTTCAAACGGATTTCCTTTTTGCGTTGTTTTGACGAGCAAGGCCGTTCTGTCTATTTGAAAATGAGTCAGAAGGCCAAATTCAGTCCCATTGCTAGAAGTAAGGACGCCATAGCTGGCGTGCATACCATTCAGAATCTGATGACCAAGCGACTGCCCCTCACTGTGAAACTGGTGCACCAGCCGCATGTGACCCACAACCATCATCACAACGGCACACTTCCGTCGGAAGTATCGAAATTATTCGGGGGTGGTAGTGGTCAGCTGGTGGTTCGTTTATTGAGTACATTTCAGGAGGAGGCGGTGTTCGCTTTCGCTGTGCACAAACCGGATGGTCAATTCTTGTCCGTCCCATTGAACGCCCATTTAAAATTGGCCCCCGCTCTCAATCACCCTCAAGTCCTCACCCATCACGAGTTTAAAGAGTTATGCCTGGCTTGCGACGACGTGCTGTCCACATTCTTCGATCGTATATCTATTTGTAACGACCATCAACTAGTCTACGATCAACAACACTATCATCATTCCAGCCTAGACGGGAACGGCGAGTACAACGAAATGGGCCCAACGGTCAATGGCTCGAAAAATGATCTTTGCAATGACAATAAAAATATGGGCGGCGAGGAGAGAACGGAAATTAACGGAAATGAGCACCATCAATCCTCAACCGCTTCCATATGCGATGATGAAATCGACCAACTCTACGATTATATCCGCGGTCTAGCCCCCCTGCCCAGCACTTGCGATCCGCAACCCGTCCACCATTCGAGATCCAAACACAACAATTACAGACCGCCCCCGCCCCCCGTCGAGACCATACCGTCCAGAAAGTCTACCAATTCCTTCTCCAGTCCCGAACCGAAACTTTGCCAGTCGCCATCCGAATCTCAGCGTCCGAGGATCCGATCACCCTCTTCTCCACCTCCCGCAGCTCTGCCAGCAGTGCCGACCAGGGTCCGTATCTCGCATGGTGACACGAATGAAAGGAAGCCGTCCTTGTCCCCCGTGCCGCCCGAACCCAGAGCCAAGAGCCCGCCAACCCAATTCGTGGTCGAGCTGAGAGCCAGGAATGGCTCGCATAACAACGGCAGTCCGTGCAGCACGACCAGGCCCGTCAGCACCATGATCCAGAACGGGGCGCCGATGGTGCCCGAGAAGAGACTGGACGACGTGATTTATGGAAAGAATGCCCTCGATCGATTACGGAGGTTGAGCAAATCAACTGAAAAGATTTCTGGTGCCAGTGACGAGTACTTCGCCTCGCCTTATTCCAGCAAGGCCAACTTCCATCAAAACGGATCTTCGGCGCATCAGATGAATGGTCACGACTGGGATCGAGCCCACGTGACCCCTCGCCATCACTACCAGCAGCACCATAACCCGCCCCTACGGAAGACTACGCCATCGGGAGCCGCCTTACCTCATCAGTATGCGCGTCGGGTCCAAAGCAAGCCTCGACCAATGTCCATGGTCATACCAGACTCGGCTGGCCTCTTCTCGCCGCCCCAGCCGACAAGCACTCACGACCTGTTCGTTGCCCCCAGGTCGTTCGGACAGACGCCATCCGGAGACCCATACCAGCACGCTTACAGGTCCTTCGTCAACTTGACAATGCTGGATGATCCACCGCCACCACCACCACCTCCGCCCGCTTCTTATCATTCCCAAGCAGTTGGCAGCCAATCTGTGAAGGCGGCTGTTGCTCCTCCCCAGCAGTCGTCCTATTATCCTCAGTCTCAGCCATACGGTGGAAACGCGGTGGTGGCCCGACCAGTGTATCACCAGCGATACACGCCTCGTTATCATTATCAATCAGCGTACAGGGTGTAGGAGTGATTGCGATTGCTGTGACCACGAGTCCTTGCTTGTTAGCCAGTGCTCATCGCTGCCATCTTGAACATTGCAATGTGTATTTCCTTGTGCATAGGTGTGTGTGAACGACGGTTGGGTCTTGCGTGCTAGAGGATAGCTTGGAGGTCATCCTTCGAGTGTAGCGCTGCATTTTGCTCAAAAGATATTGTGAATGGGAATGTCAGAGTCAGCACACACAGCTAGCCAGCCAAGTTCTCACAGTGACCCACGTTAGGAGGTGCATCCTCCGCTAAGTGGCGCTGGCATCCACGCAACCTGTGCGCCAGGCGTGGCGGGAAATAATTAAGCATTTTAGGGCGTCGGGGGGAGGGGGGTCAAAAATTTGGAAGGGTACAGTCTTCTAGAATACCTTGAAATTAAGGTTCTAGCCCCCCCCCCCCCCCCGACGGCTAGATGTTTGTATCTGTGTTTTTGACATTACCAAAATTGCACTTAGCGATAAAAGACGAGCTTAAGTTACGAAGATAAGTTTTCGAGCCTAAGTTTTCAAAGTCGTGGATCTTGCGCGTACCTACTTTTATATTTTGTGTGACAGTTCGGTGAGAATCTTTGAGTCAAAATCAGCAAAAACTAAAAAAATTGCATTCCAGGGTTCCAGGGTTAAAATTCAGAGGATAATTTTGATTTTTGTCTAGAAACCATGTAAAAATCGGGGAAAAAATAATCTTCCAGGGAAAACGTAAAGGTTGCATTTCGAGGTTTCGAACTGGGAAATTAAGAAAATTTCAATATTTGCCTCGGGCTTGGAAAAATCATCTTACGCACCGCGCCGTGTGTGAACCTTATTAATGAAACAAGTTTGTAACCCATTGGTAAAAAATTTGTGTTTTTGCTTCCTGGACCCCCCCTTTTAAGGCCCCAAACAATTTTAGACCCCCCCTCTGGCCGAGCGCTAGGTTTCGGATGCTGGGCTAATCCAGATGATTTTTATGAAAGAACGGTTATGGGTGATGAAGCCTGGACTCATCACTTTGATCTGAGTCAAAACACGAATCGATCCAGTGGCTGCCAAAGGGTGCACATCCGCCAAAAAATTTTGCGTTCAGCAGTCATTGGGCGAGGTCATGGCAACAACTTTTAGGGATTGCAGTGGAATGTTAGTGATTGATTATATGCCAGTCAAGACCACAATCACTGGGCAATATTTTGCTGATGTTATCCGCCGATTGCTTGAAGCGATCAAATCGAAACGGCGCGGGATGATCAAAGAGAAGGTGCTGCTGCTGATTGACGACGAGCCAGTTCACAAAGCACGTGTTGCTCAGGCTGCCATCGATGAACGGGGATTTTTTAACAAATTGATCATGCACCATACAGTCAGGGCCTGGCACCCAGCGATTACTACCTACTCGGAAACTCCAAAAACAGTTTGAGGGTACAGATTTTCGAGTGATGAGGAAGTGAAACCAGCGACTGAAGCGTTTTTTGAGGGGTGTGAGTAATAATTCTTTTTACGGGTATGCACGCGGTGCACCGAAGCACGCGCATTAAGCGTGATTTATACTCTATCCGTTTGGCTACCCGTAAGCGTAACGGGTACACTAAATCAATCGACCAATCAATCAATCAACAGATACACTAAAGAGGCTAAAGCTAAAGATAACTAAATTCTCACTCAAACTCAAATTTTTGACATCTGCCAAGAAACTGAACCGGTTTCGGTGACAAAATACTCGCGTAACACCCGATTTCGACCTGGCCACTTCTGAATCTGAATTCTACAATGCAAGGTTTTTTGAGCAACAAAAAGTTTTGATGACAAAAATCTAATCACTATTGAGTATTTGAGCTGAAAACTAAACTAAATTTCGAATTCGCATACCCGTTTGCGCACATTCAGGCTGATTTAACGGGCAGGCATACTGTCGTTTTTTCGAATACGTCCACGTCGTCGTACACGTATCCGTCAAAATTTGAGTGTACGTAGGTGGAGCCGAAACGTGCACCCCACAGGTGCGTGCCCCTATCCGTAAATTTCCCTACTCGTACCCGTTACGTTTACGGACACCCAGGAGTATAAACAAGCGCATTTGTCTCAGGGGATGTTTGGTCGATAATGAAAAAGCATGGCATTGTACAGTTTCAATTAAAATGCGGTCAGGCTACGAACTTTTTGAACTCCCATCGTACATGTCTCTGAGCACATACCAATGTCGGAATAAGAGGATTTCTGGTAGTCTGCGGTAGTGTTTGACCAGGGCCCCGACCCTGATCCCGACCCCGCCTTCGACAGTCGAAAAGGCCCACTAAACATAGCGTCAGCATTTTGCGCGATATTGTGAGATGGTTACTATGCTGCCTGCCTGGTGTGACGAGGCATTGTGCAATGCGCACATGTGCTAGTGGGATACTTGTAGTCAGGCTGGGGCTAGCTGTCTGTCGATGCTGTACTTTTCCTCGGAATAGAAAAATGTCCGATGCGTCATCCTATTTTGACAAAGTTGGCGAGAAATTTTTAGGGTGCAAAATTTGTAATGAAAACCTTGACGTGACTGATAATTCTGAGGCGCAAGATAAGATCGACATGTAATAGCTTCGCCAGGTTTCTCACTGATAGTGTTCTTGCCGCTGCTAATCCGCAATAGATTTACGGTGTATGTGAAGAGGCTCTGGTAAAAAAGCAGGGTAAACTTGAAATTTTTAGAACATGTCAAGAAGTGAACAAATAAGCAGACTTTAACACTCCGAAAGCTTCTTCTCATCCCCGTCCCCGCCGGCGTTGCCCCGAAAAACCCCGAAAGCCGTCCCCCGCCCCAAACGAAAAAAATCACCTCTGGTCGAACGCTAGCTGCGGAGTAGAGAAGGCTATGAAGAAAGACTTTGATCGCTCAATGCTGTCATTATTTACAAACCGACAATAACAACAACGTTCACGGTAAGAAGTTCAAAACGTAGCTTGATACAAAGGGAGTTGATTCTTCCAAAATCGATAAAAGATTCTCAAAAAAGTTTCCAATTTTCTAAAGCTGCTGAGAGGGAGTTTTGGTAAGTAGGGTATGGTCGACCCTTGGATACCGTGCCACCATCCTCGTGTCGTTCGTCATGGAGACCTGGGAAAAGACAGCAGCCAGTTAGCGATTAAACGAAGATACGAATTCAAAGACGAGATATGGATTGCGTTTGGAGGCGACAAAGGGGCAAGGAAGCACGAAAATCGTGTTATCTTACCTGAATTTCGAAAATCCGGCAAGCGTTTCTTATTTGCCTATTCTGGCAATTTACGGCGGTGACGAGAGCCACGAAAAGCTCACGATCAGACGCGTCCTCGACAGATGTCGCGACGAGTGGGGTGCCTTGCTGCAGTTGAAGCTTCCCTACGAACATATCGACGGCAATATTGGATGGCGACCGATCGGGGTCTTCCTGTACGGAGACCTCATGTTTCAATCGTATTTCCTCAGACACATGGAGCCGTACATGCTTCTGTTTCCTAACCAAACCTGGCTTGTGGTGCCATCACGAAAGCACTACTGGGGTCGCAAGTGGTCCATATCTACTCATTCAGAAACCCGTGCGTAATTTGCTCGATACCAAGACAGGAGGAGCTTCATGCATATCGATCAGCTGCAGCACCTTCGGGCGTTTGAGCTGGGGGAGGGATGGAACAGTATCCCATATGCCCGTATGTGATATCGACGTTGATCAAAAAGCTCCTTTAGTATTGCACTTATTGCTTGGAATAGGCACGAAGTCCATCGAGACGATCGAGGTGCAGTCAAAACTGGTGGGCCTCGTGGCCTGGTGGGTTAGGCGTTTGCCTCTCACGCCAGGTGCGCAGTTACGGGCGAGTGTTCGACTCGCGGGCCGGTAAATCATTTCGTGTAAAATGTGTCCCTCCACCCTCGAGTGCGCAAAAGCGTTTGGTGATGTGGTAAAACATGAACATGAACTGGTTTCCGTCATTCAATCCGAAATCGGAAACGGCATTAACGATTTTTCGTGCCCCACCAGCGATTTTTCGTTTTTCGTGCGTGACCAATATGCATCATTTCGAAATCAGGCTTGTTCGATCAGCTCCCAGCGGAAGTGGTTCGATGCGACCATTGGGAAAACTGGCATCACTGGGATCGTGGACGAGTCTGAAACAGAAGAGCATAAACATCATCAATAGGCATACCCTACTTTTCAAGGGGTGTCCATGAAGCGTGAAGATGTTTTACGTTCCGCCCATGATTCATTGAAGGAGGCTGTCGAAGAAGAAATCTAACAAGCTGTTGAGGCACTGACCACAAATCAAAAGACCCTCGGGCTGTACGTCTGCGTCAGATATGTTCGATGCGTGCTCGAACGGCTCGACATCGATCGCTGGGCCTTCTAAGGGGCGTTGTATTGGTAAAACGTCATAAGCTATCGATGGAAAAGGTCCCAAAGTTCTCACCACTAGTGAGACAGGAAGGGGGCAGGTCAAGCTGTGAATGCCAGTCGCCTGGTGCAACTAGTGAACACTTCCTACGCTCGTCCTCTCTTGTCATGGAGCAAGGAGAGCGAGCCTTGATCTAATCTAGACTCGTTCTAGGACTGGTCGCCAGGTGCCCTTCTGGCCTCCGTGGCCGCATGGACTGCCTTCAGTCCGTCTATGTATCTCGTCACGAGCGGTTGGGTATCTCCTGACCGCCTCTCCCTATTTCCGTGCTCGTCACTTGGCTGGTCTCATCGTCAGACTTGTGGAGGTGTCCGCCCGTCGGCCCAATGAAGGGTTATCGTTATTGGTGTCCGTTTCGGTAGGGACCGCGCAGGGGTGATTCGAACAACGTACGCGTGTAGGTACGTCCACCCATAGCTGGGAGGAGTATCACACTGGCCCGAATGCAAGAAAGAAGTTCTGCTGCTTCCCACACTTGATGATATCCGAAATTTGATGGGACTGGCAAGACTTCTGACTGCGACATTGATGCATTGACGCGAGGCTGCGAAAAAATAGGCGAGTTGGTTGATGAATACTGGCATATTGGCGATACAATAACACCAAAATTGCATATGCTAGACAGTTGGTCTGATCTCGAAGTGGGAATGGGATATAAGTGTATAAGTGACGGGGGGGGTGGATAGATCGGTTTACTGTATGGAAGTGTATGTTATGTGCTATCGAGTTTGACCAGCACTGGCATGCAGGCCTAGTAATAAGAAATGATAATGTGTGGCATACTGTAATGAGGAAGTCCCATTCGTTTCTTTTGAATCATGGTTAGTGGTCTGATGTACAGTGAAAAAGACAAAACAGCAGGTTGGTGAGGGCGCGGTGTCAAAGACGTCATCCACGATTATATATATTTTTTAAAGCTGATTGGATCAGGATACAGGCCTAGGGTCGGATCGATCAATGCTGGATGGTAAGTTCCGTCATCTTTACCCCTGTAAAGCAGCTTTAAATTCTGCCTTCTGCTGTGACTAGAGTTCTGAAATTGATGCCAAAGTGTTGCACACTTAATTGCTCATGAAGTAGGGGTACTGAGCGAGCCCCTCTCCTGGGTACATACTTGCAGGTTCCGCCTTCGTGCAACTGTGCTGCTTGGTGGAGAGACGACGGAGGTCGGTTTGTAAACCATAACCCTCGCTTTCCTTGCAGGCCCAGTACCACCGAGAGAGGGAAGCCAAGCGAGGAAAGTCCCGCCTAACGCAGAAGACTGACAACATGTACTGTATACCAACCCTCTCCCCAAGTCATGTCGTCGCCTGGTCTGGAATCGTCTGGCGAAAACAGCAATAGCTGAAAAAGCTCCGGGGCTTCTTTGCTCACCAATTAGGCTGAGGATATTCCAGGTTCCTTCGTTGCTACAATTTGATTTAGCGCTTACTGTTATAAGCAGCTGACGAGAAACGGCTGTGCGCAAGAGCGAAAAGCGGAAACGGGATCGGGAAAGAATGTTTGCTGTTTTTAGGTTTCGTAATAATAATTTGCTAGTTGTAAAAAACGTACCTTAGCTCGCTAGACTTGCCGTCCACTTTTTTTCCGCATTCCGAAGAATAGCCCAACTCCTCTATGCTCGTCACTATGCTGCTGTGGTTGGTCCCCTTTTTCTTTCTTCCCTTTTCTTCTTGTGGAGAAGAGCATGGCAACTCGAACGTGCCAGTTCTGGTGATTTCTGTCAATTCGTTCAGATGGAATTTTGTGGATCGGATCGTCAAATTGAGGACGACAGATGCGAACATTCCGTCTCGATTGTGGGAGTTGGTCGAAAAAGGCGCATTCGCTAATGAAGGTATTCAGAGCTCATTTCCAACCACTACCTTTCCTAGTCAACACACTTTGGTAACTGGATTATTCGCTGAAAGTCACGGTGTCGTATCGGATGTGATTCATGATCCTGGTCTGAATCTTACGGCCAATCTAAAATTGCACGATCCCGCAGATGATTGGGTGTTTGGCGGCGAAGCGATCTGGAAAACTTTGGAGAAACGGTCTGGTGGTATGGTGGGATGTTATATGTGGCCTGGCTGTGAACACGGCGGGGTCAGTAAGTTCGTTTCGTTCAAGCAGAACACGATTTGGCATGATCGTATCGATAAGGCCATCGAATGGTTGCGAAATGGAGCCAAACTAGTCTTGGTATCTTCGCCCGATATCGACGAAATTGGTAGAACGGATGGACCAGATTCGGGTTCTATGGACGAGGCTTTGATTCGCTTCGATGCCGACATAGCTTATCTCGTCAAAAAGTTAGAAGACGAAAAGTTTATCGATCGAATCAATTTGGTTATTGTCAGCGGACAAGGCATCACAAAGATTTTGCAAAGTGCACCAGTCCTTCCGGTTAATCCGCCTCAGAATCCGTATGTTCGCAGTCGAACACCAACCATGTGGTTGGTTGAGCCATTCGAAGGTAAGCTGGTTGATGTTGGGGGATGGGGATGCGCTCTGTCGACGGGTTTACGGTCGGAGTTAACGGCAATCAGGCATCTAATCCCGGTCCTAGCATTGCTGGGCGTGGGTCTAGGTGGAATGGGATTGACACATTGCCCAGCACTACACCTGCTCGTCTGGAGGAGTTCTTACAACAGTTTATTTTAGGCAGTGAAAATGACACGGTCAACTACTTCGAAAAATTCCCAAATTTGAAAGTCTTCACGAAAGAAAAGGTGCCGAAAGAATGGAATTACCAAAGAAGTCATCGCATTCCGTCCGTGGTTGTTGTGGCCGAGCCGGGTTACATCCTGAGTGCTGACGAAATTGGTGAGCGGTGAAGGGTGGCTACTGGGAGATAGCTTTGGCAGACTATTAGCAGTACTTGCAGGGACTTTAGCCTCTGCGGCGGGGAGATCTAGAACAGCGCCTTCTGTCCATAGCTGAACCTGGTTTGAATCGTGCATTTTGGGGTCACTTCGACAATTATCCCAGCCACTGGGTGATCCTGCCGCCTGACCACCCAATCCATGTATGGTGTGCTTTTATCTTTTAGGCCCACAAATCAGTGGTCAATACGGGTATGACAATGTCGTGAGTGATATGCGAGGAACATTTATCGGTTTTGGACCAGCGTTTTTGCCCAATTCAACCGTCCCATCGTCAGTGAGCACCGTAGACGTCTACCAACTGCTGTGCGTATTGCTGAATATTGTCCCTGCAGCCAATAATGGATCGGCGAAACAGTTCCAATACTTCGTCCAGCCAGCCTATCTCGAGCATTGGACTGACAGTGAGACGCATCAGATATCTTGGACAGGTGAGCAGGCCGTACTGATGGGTAGAGCCAGGATGTTCAGGAAGATGCAAATATATGCTTTTCCGCCCAATTTTTACTTGGAATTTCTTGTGGCAGCTTGTATTTCTCATACGCTTTACCAAAATTATGTTCACCCACCCCTTCTAAGATATTAGGTAACCCAAATAAGCCCAGCGGTTTCTCCCACAGGCCTACACATGGTGGTTGCAGTGGCTACGCACTCGTAAGTTAGCAATCCTTTTTCAGCCATCATTATCTTGCTGGTCATTCTGGTGATCGGTACCGTAATCGGTTCGTGGCTGTGCATTAGAAAAGGCGAATGCACGTCCAATCGAGCACCTCAGTCGAGCAGCAGACCACGAACAATCGAAGCCACAGGGCCCGGTGAGAAGACGCCTATCATGCACAAGTACGACAGTGAGCTGGTCATCTTGGAGCTGGACGATGACGGTGCAATCAAGGCTTAATTGCTCCCGTCAATGGATGCCATTTTGTTCGGTATTTGCTTTTTGTTGCTTTGCATTTACGATGGCTTTGCATTTCAACCCAGGAACAATGGTGTTTTAGGTTTTTACTAATGTAGGTATAGTCGATGCAGCGCGAGCTTAGATTGCATTATATGATGCATAATCCTTTTGGTTTCAGTTTTAGATGCTTTTTTGGGCGTGCTGGGCACTAATCTTTTGTTCGTTCTAGTGTGCACATTTTGAGCTGGGCTCCAATCCGGTCGAACTACTGTAGAGAGTGACTAGGATGTTGAAGGAGTGGTCACTGCGATAGCGATAGCATAATCTTGCACTCGTGGGCAATACACTTGTCGATTTGTATTGCCTTTACTTGGTTGTGTTGCATTTGCACTTTTTCATTGTTGGGCATTGGATGTCGTGATTGGTTTTGGTGATATGGATGTGTAGATTATTTAGGTGTCATCAGAGATGGAACAGTAGTTTTGTTAATGACGGGAGGTGAACTAAGAAAACGGACATGGAGCAGGCAATAATTTACATAGCATCACTCACGGAAAGGCGCAACGAAGTAAGACTGCGGTTCTTTCTTGGCTTGATTTCGAGCATTGAGGACGGCTATCCATCGAGTCAATCGGTCCATACGTTTGTTGGCCCTTAGTTCTTGCACCGATTTGCGATAAGGTGGCGGTTTCAGTTCCTCGTGCAAAGAGCATTCTTGAGCCGGTGGATTGGGCACGATCTTGTGACGAAAACAGTGAAGCAAGTCAGTGTTCTGCTTCAAAAATGGCACGAAACCTTTCATTGTTGTTTCTGGAGCATACAGGTCCAATGTTACGTAACTAAAAAGGAGAGAAGTTTTAATTGGGGATATCAAAATAAGTACAGCCAAAACAGGGCACGCTTACTTTCCAGTGATGTGCTTCGATTGACCGAGTTTGCTCATTTTGTACGGAAGATCGCGATAGCCGAGACTTTCAATGTTAGTTATAACGGCGCCATCCTCCATGAGTCGAGCACAACACGTTTTCAGTGCTGCGACCAAATCGACCTGAAATACAAAAATTACGCATAGGCACAAAATAGGTTGGTACAAACGCTGAATTAAAAAACGTGTGACTGTACGCGTTAACAAATTTGGCGACATTTAGAATTTAAATTTGTTCTAACCGTAAGCTTTGCACAATAGGCCTACTTACGGTACAAGCAGGAAAATCCACACAAGACCCAAGGCCCCATCCTCAACCAAACAAGTTCAGTATACTTGTGTAGTTTAGGAGCACCCAAAAATTTTCCAAGTCGCAACGTCGCCCAACCCTACAGTGTATAAGGATTCGTAATTTTGGACAGTGAAATTTCATAATTCCCTTCTGCAGCTTGTATGCTGTAAGGGCCAGTCGCTCTATCATTCAAAAACCGAAAAGCCCACCTTCGCCAAAGGCCGAACGATCAATGCTAATTGATATAAGGGCATTTCTATCCTTTGGGAGCCGAATAAATTCTTATTCTGATGGATGATGGTAAAGAAAGCAATATGAGGTAACGAGAATGTCGAAAAAGATGCACAGCTACGGCCAGTTTTCAGAAAGGGAAAATCAGAAAATCCACTAACTTGATTCTCGTTTCGTCTTTTTCGTGCTACAGTAAGAAACCCAAATTGGGGCGCACATTTGGGCAGGCACTTATGTAGTCGGGAGGACATATTGTCTGCTAAAGCGCGGATAAATACAAAACGTCAAACGGGCGAGGCGGAGATTACGCTACTTCTTTTTTTTACTCAAATTCCTTTAACTCAAGGAAACGAGATGAGTTTCGGTCCAATGATTAGATGAAAGAGTTGGCTGCTACAATAATGATCTTGAATACGGAAGATGTTTGAGGAAACTGGAAGCCAAAAATGCGATTATATAATTTTTTCGGGCGGTGATGGCTACCTTTGGGCAATTCATCTGATTTCCTTGGTAGCACTTTCTATCTCTAGTTTGTAGGCTAAGTTTGCCTTCTGGGTAATAATGGTTTGTTATCTGAGCCAAAGATCTCTGTGATGGTCTAAAATGTCGAATCCTAAGTTTTGGAAGATTCCAGCCTGTGCTTCTCGCGGATGCTCCAGTGCTCTGATTTTGACAGTCTCTCAAGGATAGGAATGTGAACTTTGCGGTCAATGTAGTTTTTGATTTGCCCATCTGCATCTGTGAGTCCAAACTTCAGTGGCATGTCCACCAGTCCTTTCAGCTGGTACACATGGCACAATTTGCATATGGCAGTTGTGAACGACCGTAGGCCACAGGCAAATGCTTATAAGATGTGACTGCTGCTACTGCAGACCTCGGAATAACGAATTCTTATCTCATCCATTCTCCACATGAGCGGACGGCAAAATTTTTATGTGGCTATTGATTCCTTCTCATTGTCAGTCCTGGTTGTATTAAGCATACGTTTTCCCTGTTTTAGTTCTGAAATGAAGATGGAGTCGAGGCGATTCGCAGAGGTCTTGACAGAACCAGAATCTCTGATAATAGATTTTCGAGAGAGTACGGATACACTTCTGTTTTGCGGAGGTAAGATGAAGTCTTGGGTGGGATTTTCGAGTGAAATAGAACAACTAGTTTTGCATTGTGTTTGCACACGGACACAAAGTTTGATGAGGTTTTGTTTATCTGATTTCAGATTATATCATTTGTGTGACGGCCGGAGATCGGAACGTTCGAGTGGTATCGTGTGCTGGAAACCGGTTCGACTCGTAAATGCGGCGCCTCTTTGAAGGACGAAGCACATATTTACACGGTAAGTAGAGATGATGCGTGGCTAGTTGTGTTTGGAATTTGCTTTATTGACAACTGGACTTTGATTCCTTATTACCCACCGTGCTGGTCAGCGGCCGCCTCGACCAATGGCTACTTGGTATCCGCTTCGTCTGCATGTGACATTTAATACTGGCGAGCGATAACGACATTCGGTCACCGCAGTGGAGAAAGAGGATGGCGGGGAAGGGAAATCAATAGGATGCCAAGCCACGGCTAGCATATTCGTTGATTATTATCAGATAAATAGATTTGAGTAGTGAACTGGCTTTTCCCGGGAGTTTACTCTCTTCCACTTGGTCCGCTTGCTAGCACCGCACCGTCCGTGGCTATTTTATATTCCAGCTGTCTTCGAACAATTCGTTCTAGTGCCGTGCGGGCAGGGATGCTTGGTGGTGGCAGTTACGGGTTCAAGTATGCGTCTTCAACCATTCCGCTCCGACTGCCTTAATCGTGTTCAAAATGGCGGATATGATAAGAAGATAGGATTGCCAGCTTCCGTTGAAATGTGCTAGTCTTGTCAGCTGATCGAATTGCTTGGCAGTTTACACGGGCCTAGCTGTAAAATTGAGATGGTCAGATGGGATGGCTTGTTTTATGTATACTATTCCCTGCTTATTACATTTTTTCTTGTACCGCCATCCGTTCTGTCTAGTCCTTTGCGGGGGTTGTCATTTGCGGGCGGTTAGGTTTTCTCGAAATAGAAGCTGTTCAGATGAAAGGCAACACCGCTTTCCAATTATTGCCCTTCTCAGAGACGACTCGTCGCTCTCGATTTTTTATGTAATTCTGTGTGTGACGTGCGCCCACCGTGTCAATCATTTCTGCAGCCAGTGTCGGGGCTTGGCTCGTGTCGATTCGGCCATATTCATAGGCACCATTGATTTGCTTTTCTTTTTCATTTGGCTACACTGGTCTGCCAAATCATTATCGCTAGCCGGTGGTCGTGCTTTTAGCGGCCTGCATTGGCTACTTCCGTTTTTCGATGCATGTACGCTTTGGTTGCCTCGAGCACGGCTTAGCGGCTGACTAATAATATCTAAGGCTTATTTTGTAGTTTGCACTCGTCTAACACTGACAGCCTTTGTGCACTAGTTATAGACTGGAGTGCATCCCAGACACCCTCTCCTTGCAATAATTTACTGAGCTCGAGTTTCTTTTTTTGGTGTCTCGAGAGGCTAAGATTCTCATTTTCTCTTCAATCGTTTCTTGACAGTTTGATTTGGAACTGACGTAGTTGCTTGAGTCAAATTACATTTTGTTAAGGGTTTGTGCTTTTTTCGTAAGAGTGTAATGTTTGACTCGATCATGGCACAGGGCATTTTGTTTTACACTCGAGGCTTGTTTGAAGGCAAGTTTTAAAGGATTCTCCAGTCATTCATCATGAACTCTCTCAGGCAGGTGGTCTAGTATGGATAGAATGCGAAAAGGGACACCCGATGATCGAATGGTGGCTTTTTCTCGGGTCGTCCTTGCCGTGTATCTTATGGTGTGGTTGCAGACAAGAGAAACAGAGACTATTACTTGGTTTTTCTACGACGAAACGTTTTACCTACCAGTCGGTCTACTTCGACCTTGGCCCAACGATGTGAGGGGAGGCGAGGAGACTAGTACTGTCTAGTCAATAATTTTCTCGGTGATGGTTTGGTGTGTTGTGAAGAATGTTTCATAATTTGGTATTGCTTAGACTACTGGGTGGCGAAAGATGTGCAATTTTGATACGGCTAGCGTGCGAGGAGACTATTATGGAATGAGAAAAAATTAGTGGTTTTTGCATCTACTGGCTGGCGTATCCGTTCTTTTGTGCATTCCATATAAGGTTGGCTTGGACGGAGAGTTGTGGTTGGCGGATAATGTGTAACTTATTTTTCGCCTCCGCTCGATTGATCGTTTTGAATGGAAAGTAGAAGTGGGGTGGGGGCGCGCATGGCATTGGAGGCTATAGCGCATAGTTTATGCTTGAGCCTATTTTCTGTTAGACGTGCCTAGTTTAGGCAGTCGAGGTTCTGAGGAACAATTTCCGCCCTAAGCCCGGCTGGTATCCATTAAAAACGGATGAAGTCGAAGGAAAGTATGAGCCGAGAAAAGGGGAGAAAATGACGCGGCTTGGCTAGTTGGCATGATTGCTTTTGGACAATTTGAGCTATATTTAGTACATGTTATAATCGAGGCGGTCAAGACGTGTTTTTGATGGAATGACCAAATATGGTCCTTCAAGTGATGGCTTTTTAAGGCGGGTTGATGGAAAAAATTGGACGATAAAAGCAGCCTTTCACGTGCTTAGAAGAAATGCTAAACTTTTTCGAACTGCGCCTAGTTGATGTGGAGTGATATATTGATGGCACTCGTAGATGTTTTGCGGAAAAAGAGAGAATCATAGGCGGTAGGTTGTGTTTTTTAATCAAACTGAGTGTGTTGCTAACGTGTCCAAGTCCGCCTCATGTTTCATTCATTTATATTTTTTCGTATTCTCTTTGCATCCGGCTCGATGGTGGCCAACGACGAATCGTTATTAGACGGTTAGGGTGGGGGAGAGAGGAGGGTGCACAGGTCTAGGATAGCCCTTTTTTCCTCACCTTGTCTTTTCTTGGTCGAAAGAAGGCTTGTTTGATCGACTCGGCCACGATTCGAAGGAGGAATTAGGGAAGGCCTGTTTTGTTGGACGTCAGTTCGGTAGGAGGCATGATACGAACTGTGCTGTGTGTCTCGGCGTGCTTGAGGATTTTCTTTCTGCTAAATCTCATTGGTACACAGGTGGCGAGGTAGAGCGAGTTGGCGTCGACCGAAAAGCATTCTGCTCGAGACGGTTTTTTTGAGGAGCTCTTTTGTCGGGAGGTGTTTTGTTGATGGATGGGAATTGTTGAAGTTGAGTGCCAATTGGAATTATGATTGGTCAAATATGAATATGGGCGATTGCGGTGTTGATAGGATCATCCTGCAAGTTCGGGTCGCCTAGGAGCGTAACCGATAATGCGGATCGTGCATTGGTTTTACGACCGCCTTTTTTATGTTTTACGAAGGGGAAATTCAATTTGAGCACGTGAACAATGAGGAAGATTGATTGCAGCGATCGTGTGCATTTTGGACTTTGATTGGTGCTGTGAATTTTGTGGGGCGTTTACAGTCTCCCGCGGTGTGTTGGTCGGTCAACTGTGCCAGTATTATGGTTGCCCGCTGAGTTCGGTCTCACCAGCCACGCCCATGTTTGGGCTTAAGCATATCTTGCTGCTTGTGGTGGGAGCATATGTTGTGCAGGTCGTAGATCACTGGTTGGACAATGGGCGTCGATCGGGGTTGTTGGTATTTTTTATGAGCTCGATGTACGAATTGAATGCCGTGGTGGGCGTTATTGAACCGAGTGTGATTTATGTTTGAGGTCGATAGTCGTGCATTGCCGCGAGCCAGGGTCTAATCGTAGCGTGAATGTATGCCTCCCGCCGGCGTGTTTTTCGCGGTTCATTATCATGCGTTCATTGTTCTTTGGCCGGCGGCGGAGGTGGTTTATAATTGGAGGCGCGTTGCCTTTATTGGTCTGGTATCTAGTGGACAGCTGAAGCGAGCAACGAGTCGATGGACGAGGAGGCCGGCAAAAAACGGGGTCGAACAGAACGATGGTGGTGGCAGATGCGACGACAAGTTCCATACCCGGCCTGATGAATTGGCGGGCTGCCGGTTTCCTTTTTTGGGAAGCAGGCGAGAAACGGACAACGCAGACAAACGGTCGAGGGCGTTCACTGGACTTCCTTTGTTGGTGCTGGTTAAGAAATATGGTGTACTCGCGTGGAAGAAATCTGCCCATCCACGTTTTGATATAGTGGTTGGAGTCGAAAAAAGAAGATGGTAGGTTCGATGCGGACTAGATTTTTGTTGTATCTACCGTATGTCCGAGCAAATTACACCTGTCGCGCTTCATTCAAGAAGAACTCGGACGGATCCTTTGTGTAAGAAGAGCCCGATGGTCGTTTGGCCGTACAAGGCATGTGGATCGAAGTTTGGGAATCGAATGGAAGAAGTTGACTTTGTTATTGTCTGGTGCCGAGGGCCGAGGAGCATGTAGCTGAGTGGATGGTGTCTACAGCTTGTTGCGATGTGTTACGCGGGAACAGCTGCTGTTGTCAAGTCCACGTCGACGGCCTTTGGTTGGGGGCAGTTGTTTCGAAGGGGCGTCGGCTTGTTGTTGCATTGAAGAAAACACGAAACTGGCTTCTAGCTGGCCAGGACGAATTGATCTTTGGGGCGAGTGTTCGACCAACGGCTCTTAGGTTGGTTTTGGTCGGGCCATTAGCTTTGATAGAAGGAAGCGGCTCTCCGCTCGCATAGGCCAGTAAGCAATAACATAAATTTGGGAATTGGTGTAAGTGAAGAGAGACTGGCTTATTGACTAACTATTGGCGGACTCCGAAAATGGCTTGTCCGAATTGACGGGCTAACAGGGAGTTTATGGAGTGGAAATTGCCTGGCGATGTGTTTTAATTGATGGCCATGCCTAGGCTCAGCAATGCGCTCTTTCGACCTTGAGCATGTGGTTGGCGAGTGACCGTCGACCTATTTCCGGGAATATGCCGTGAGTTTGAGCAGTGCGCACGTCAATTCCGCCATCAACGTGTCTTGATTTGGGATTGGCGAGGCTATGCTCGTTGTTGGTATTATAGTGGCGCAACCGGCTGCCGACTAGACTGCTCCGTACAGTACACATTGTGTGTGACCGAAAACTGTATCAGGGTCGTTATAGTGTCCAGACGACGTCTGTCGGTCGTGCACGCGCCCCGAGTCGAGGACGGCTAATTCGGCCGGTTTGGAAGGACTGTTTGCGGTGAGTGGTCAGGAGATCGGAAATGGGAATAGGATGCTATTTAGAGGGTTTTGCGGGGTTACGGCACTGGCGCAACAACAACAAGCGGCCAGGGTGCGAAAGCTAACGGCTCGTCCTATTAGACGGTGGCCAAGGAAGAAAAGTCGAGCGGCTTTTGTCTGTTGCGGAGCCTAGAAAGTCCATTTTATTTTACTGACTGTTTCCTTTTTGGCTGCCTTTCGCTTTTCGTTGTTTGACGTGTCGAGGAGGAAGCGAATTTTGTGCTTTGAAAAGTTCGAGCCGATGGACGAGTCGATTCGCATAGTTTGGGCAGGTAGTTTTTGGGAATTCTGTTTTCTGTTGGACTAGTGCGCGTGCTGGTGACTGGGAGGAGTGTGTTGGTGTAAGCTGCTAGTGGACGCTGATGGCCGCTTCTGGCATTGCTAAGTGGTACCATTTGGTCTACTTTTCGGGCAATTCGTTTTGTGCATGCATCGAGTCGACCGAACTCGAGTGTCGTAGTTCGTTAGCGAAAGTGTTCCAAAAGTTGCTCGTTGCTCGTAGGTGGCAGTCTTGGCGGAGATGGGCCTAGTGTGGCCTTTCTTGGGAGGCTTATGTGGAGTGTTGGCCGTAGCTGGTGCGACATTTCATGGTTAGCTGGGGTGCGAGAACTCAATTAAGCCAAAGGCTTAGTGTGCCGAATGAAAGGAGGCGGGTTCGGGTGGGATTGATTTTTTGCAAATCACTGCATCATTAGCGTAATTTGGAGGCAGCCGTTGTGCGAGCCTGGCCTGGTGGTAGGGGCATTAGGGCTGGTCGTTCGCGTCGCGACGTCGCCTTGGTTGGCCATCAGTCTCGGTCAAGCGTCGAAAACACTTTTGACTCGTCCTATCGCCTATAATATAGGACTTGTTCGGAGGCCTATTTATGTCGAGCTACTCGATGCGGGTGATAAATACCGTTATGGTAGTAGCACCTTGGCAAGTCGGGCTCCTTGCACCGTCACGCCTGGTAGTTAATCATTTTTCCTTGTGGCGTTCTCGGGAGACCTCGGGGCGACGGATCGGATGATAAAACAGGGTCATCCGTAAATGGTGATTGATGGAAATATTTTGCTAGCACGAGATACTGATCATCGATGGCGACCGACCGTACTTCCGGTGTTCATTTTTCTCGGTTACTCTGTGCATGTGGTCGCTATACTCCGTCAGTTGTCTAATTGGTCAGATTTTTGTATGGCTAGAATGCGTACTGAGGCTGGTTTGATATCGGATACGATATCGTTCGTCAGTTCTTGGGGCTGGGATTAGGCCAGTCTAACTCTCAGAAAGGCATGGAGTCTCCTCAGACATTTGAAATGTTCTGCTGCTACCTGAGAATGGTTCAAAAATAACTTCCGCCTTTTTCTAGGCACCTAATTTGTCAGATTTTTATCTCTTGCGGTTTATTCAGGCACTCAGCAGAGTTCGGCTAGGCGAGAAGCTGGACAAATTGATGGCGCCATTTGGACGGTGGTGCTGCAAGGTTCATAAGTCTGCTGCGCCTGGTGCTTTGATGGTTTTAAGAAAGATAAGGGCCACGGCGAGATGACGCAGATTTTGAGCGTAAGCGAATGTGCTGAGTTGCTTTAGTTTTCGAGTTTGAATTGATAATGCCGAAAGGTAGCCACCACGAATGTTATGCTAGTTTGAGTGGACGGGGTATCGGGGGCTATTTTCCAGTTATACCTAACGATAATGGCATTTCTTAGTTGGCCGATTGACGAATTGTGGGGCCTAGCTAGTTTAGTTCCCATATCACCTGTTTGGCGCGAACGCTTTGGACAATGCTCATTTATAACATGCCCAATGCGCGGCTGTTGAAGCTGAAAGCAGTTGCTGGCTATGCGCTCTTGTCTTATTCTCATTTTTCTTTCATTTTTTACAGGCTTGATGCTAATTTTGGGTCGGCTTGGAGTGGAGTTCTTTTAGTTTTTCGCTTTCTCCGTCAATGCTAAGAAAGCGACCGAATCGAGTGATTTTTTGAATAAGGATCATCGTTGATTACAAGAATGGGTATTTGGGAAGCGTGTTGTCAGCGTGGTGTTCTCAGTTTCGTATTCTGTTCGATATTGGCCAAATGCATTGTCAGCGAAGGACCAGCACCTCCCGTTTTCGTTTTAACTGAATCAGGTATGTGGCGTTGGGTATGGAGTGGCTGTTTAGGGGAGGTGCGGGCTACTCGAAGCAACAGGTGACGGACGGATGAGATGTGCAGTGGAGCGTTGTCAAACGCGTCCTCGATTGCCACTTGATGCCAATACGGGCGCTAAGTAGGAAAGCCGATAATTTTCTGGGCGTTTACCACGTGTGCGATTAAGGGGGGATGATAAGCATAAATGGGTAGGGGTCGAATCAGCATTAAGAGCCCGTCTTTGTTGGGTGTCGTCCATGCGTGATCATCGTCACCGGTCTTCTTTATTTTATCGCCTTGTTGATGACTGGTGGTCGGCTTCCGTCCGTCATTGATTCTTGGTCAATCTCACCCGGCCATTTCGCGCTAATGTCATGGTGTGCGTGATTCAGTGGGCTGGCAGATGCGTCTTATTTGACTGACACTAAGCAAGCATTTTGCCTTTTATTGACGCGTTGTAACAATGAAGAGACCAATTTTTCTGTTGACTATAATTTGCGGGCGGAGGGCTTGACGCTTTTTTGCTCGGCCCAGAGGGGACCAATTACGCACGCCAACTCATGGCTTTTATTGGAGGCCGTAGAAACGGGTGTTTCTTGGAACGAATATAATCGAGTTAGGCAGTCATTGAAAAGGCTAGGAATCGGTCATGCGAGGGTATCTATTCACAAATGTTTTGTCTCGGAATGCTGAGTGAGTTGAACCGCAAAGATCAAGCAGATGATACAGGAACCATCGCGAGATTTAGGACAGGGTCAGGTTGAGGCAATGAAGGCCCTGTTGTGTATCAGGGCAGAATAGCTGAGCGTTGGATCTGAGAGAGCAGGTGTCTCCCCTCAGACACTCTTACCTCGGCTGTTGATTGTAACGTGGTTATCTCCTTTTCAGAAACTTCCTTTTCGAAGGGACGGCTTTATTACCGATTCCTGCAAGTGGACGAATCGTCTAGTTCGCTATACGTTGGTGCTATGTAAGACTGCTAATTGGCACGGGGTTTGGGTTACTAAGCTATCTTGGATTTTAGGAATTCCCTGTACAGGCTTTGGATGTATAATATCAATGATACGTCAAACAAAGCATTCGTAAGTCTATCCTCTTTTCGGGCTGTGTCTGATTTAGTGCACTGGTGAGACTGGAACAGATTGGGGTAATGTTTAAAAACGCGACAGAAATTGGGAGCCATTAAAAAAATGAACGTCTGGCAGACGAACAAATTGGTGCCTTGGAGCGTCAAGAATGTATGGTTGCTCGGCTGGGCGGTCACACGGCTGTCTTTTGTTCGGCTATTGACGCCAGTTGCGGGTTTTTTTGGCAATGAACTTTTCATTTTGTTATTAATGACAGCGGCTGGTGTGACTTTGGCCATTTGATAGTTGCCTTGAGCGGTGAACGAGTTTGTCGTCGACTCGGACGCGACATAATTATGCCTGATGGTGTGGCGCGATGGCTGGGACGTGTTTCCGTTTGCTCCGCGCCGCCATCCTAAACCACCAACCAGGAGGTAGGGCTATTGGAGCAAGTTTTATTGACTCGTTTTGTCGATGACCGCCGAATGGCATTCCAGATTACGCGGATGGAATCTATTGGATAGGATTGGGGCGAGCGGGGGAATAGGAAAGTAGCAATTGTACACTTGGAAGTTAATCATGAGTGCATTGAATGAGTCGTCAATAGAAGACGCGTTCGAGCGTGTACGAGTGTGAGAATAACCTTGACGAATTGTGAACACGCTGTACCGAAGCAGCCGGGTGTGCATGAGGGGTTGTGTGGCAAGAAGAAAGGACGAGAGCATGTACTTAATACAAGTCTATGTCGGTTCGGGAAGTTTGAGAAAGGAAATCATTGAACAGTTTATTTAATAGATTAAGAACTGGATATGGCGCGAGTTGGTGACTCATTCGAGGGAGGGGTGATCTCATGCGCGCTTGGCGGAAGCGGCTTGCTTTAGGATAGGTGTATGTGAGAAATGCGTTTTGGATCATGTGAAGAATTGAACCCTCGAGGGAGTCCTCCGTTTTAGTTTACGGAGAAGGATCTGCAACCAGCCAGCGATGCATTGGGCAAGTGCGCTTATCGAAGTCGAGACCACGTAAGTGTTATTGGTTATAACTGTTGCCTGTCGTGCAATCGATTGGTTATTCTAGGAATTTCAATGTCAGAACCACGTCCGAGTGGTTGCCAGACTTCCAGGGAATGTACTGTACGTGTGCGGAACCAATGCGCTGACACCAGTACTCAGCAAGTTGGACGTAAGTGTAGATTAGGTGGCGTGCCGGGAACAGGCGGTATGCCCTTACGTCTTGCAGGCATCGACATTAGAACAAAGGGAAAGCGTTAGCTTGGCCAACGCCATTTGCCCCGTGGATCCGAATGACAACGCAACGGCAGTGTGGGTTGGTAAGTGATTATTTTCTAGT
This sequence comes from Mesodorylaimus sp. YZB2_4, assembly GCA_030248295.1. NCBI lineage: Eukaryota > Metazoa > Nematoda > Enoplea > Dorylaimida > Dorylaimidae > Mesodorylaimus > Mesodorylaimus sp. YZB2_4. Next base: position 86,164 of record JASANH010000873.1, on the reverse strand, counting down.
CCTTGTGTTAATTGTGTGTGGTAATTGGATTGGTCTGAATTACAGCCGATGGCAATCCTGGTGGAATTCCGTCAATTTATGCCGGCACTGACACGGACTTTACGAAAACTAGTCGAATTATATATCGACCAGCCTTGGCGGACTCGAAGGGAGAACAGCAGTTTCCCTTTATGCGAACAATGCATACTGACTCGAAATGGCTGAATGGTAATATGTTAGTGCTTGGTTTTCATTGGTTAATCAACGGTTGTCCATTTTTTAGATCCGCAATTCGTTGGCTCGTTCGATATCGGCGATTACGTTTATTTCTTCTTCCGAGAATTCGCCGTAGAACATATCAACTGCGGTAAAGCCATCTATTCGCGAGTGGCTCGGATATGCAAAGTGAGTGTTGGGGAAGTTCGGGTTTGTGGTCTGGTGTAAGCCTGGGATTTGCTTTGGGTGCTAGTTTAGACTAGGTATAATCGCGCGGTATTATTTCAGGGTGATGTTGGAGGCCAGAATGTGCTCAAGCAAACGTGGGCAACATTTCTAAAAGTTCGTCTCAATTGTTCGTTGCCTGGAGAATTCCCGTTTTACTTCGACGAAATTCGTAAGTGACCACTGTGATTAGTTTGACCTGGACTGATATGGTTTGGTTACAGAAGACGTATTCAAAGTACCGAATGGCGATGACGCCTTGTTCTACGCTTCGTTCACTACCAGTCTGCACGGCTTTTATGGGAGCGCCGTGTGTGTGTTCAGCTTACGCGATATCAATGCGGTATTCGATCGAGGAACGTTCAAGGAGCAAACCACTTCCACGTCGGCCTGGCTGCCCGTCTTACCGTCTCAAGTGCCTCATCCACGACCCGGCCAGGTTTGCGGTTTTTGAGTGGGTCATAGTTTAGAAAGTACCCTCTTGTTTATTTCAGTGTACGCAAGATACCAAGCGAATATCGGATACGGCATTGCACTTTATCAAGTCACATCCACTTATGGATAAGAGCGTTGAATCGATACCGCGCTCGAATGGAGATGCTTCGGAACCGCTCTTCTACAAGAGAGATGCGATCTTGTCAAAAGTGCTGGTCGACGTTTTGAAGACTGCGGGCGGGAAGCAGCTGTACACGATTTTTGCTGGCAGCGGTAAGCCCGAAGGACACTTGAGATGTCACTTCTGCTGAAGAGTGGTTTCTGTTTCCAGCGAATGGAGAAATATACAAGGTCGTTCATTGGTTTGATGTGGATGGATCTCCGAAAGGCAATATTGTGGCTGTGTACAAACTATCGAATACCGAGCCGATACGAGCGTTACAAATTCTTCCGGTGAGTTGACTAGAGATGGTTGTACTGGCCAGGATTGAGGGTGTGTGTTTGCAGCAAGAATACGTCTACGCGGCCCAGGACTCGGGCGTCACTCAACTTCAAGTTGGTCAATGCTCGCGATACAAGTTATGCACCTCTTGCGCATCGGATCCGTATTGTTCTTGGAACTCAATGCGGCAGCAATGCGATCGAGCTCACGAATCTCATCACTATTCTGCTGGGTAAGAACAGAACGTGAAATTTTGTTAGCAAAGGCTCGTAGAAATCGATTTTCCTTACAGTTGGATACGACTGTCGGCTGATCAACCTAATCGACCAGCGTGTGTGCATAAGGAGAAACGCGTATCTCGCCTGCTTTATCCCGGGGACTCTGTGCACCTGGAATGTCCATCGCTCGTTCCATCTACTAGTCGAAAAGTTGGTGCTCCATCGCCATATTGGTTCAGAGATGGACAGTCGTTGGACACGTCTTCTGGTCGGCCGCTACTTACAGTTGACTATGGCTTAGTCATCACAAACGTACGTGCCCAATGTCTGAACTTGTGCGTGTGATCATAGTATCAATAGTTCATTTTAGGTGTCGGCCAGCGATTCAGGTCGGTACGACTGTGTGGAACAGGGTCAAGTGAACGTTGTGTATAATATTCAAGTTGACACCGGTATGGTTGCGAGTATGCCATAGTGGCAAGGGTTACTCAGGCTAGTTTCCTTTTAGTGAACTGCCAAAAACCGCACAATATCCAAGCCTTCCAGTCCGTCTACCGAGATTGGTGCCGAGAATTTCAAGAGTATAAGAGCACGATGTACAAATGGAAGCAGTGGTATGACGAGAATGTAAGTGCATCGGCTCTTAGTATGTCAAAGTTGTGCTCCAAGCAACGATTGGTTCTTTTCAGCTTCAATGTGCTGGCGGAAATCTCAAGAAGCTTCCGCCAACGGTCAAAGACTTCGAGAACAAAAGCCTGTCGACAAAGAACAACCGTCTAGCGAACAGCGAGAGGTGAGCTGGCGGTGGGTCGATTGAAGCGGCAGCTAGGTTGGCATAATTTATTGGGTTTATGCATTGGTGGTATGGTAAGACGTGTAAAACGGCGAGATTCGGCCCCGCGCAGTTGTGTTCGTAAGGGCATTTCTATGTTTGGCCATGACTACCAAACTGGGCACGTTTGTGAAGAGGTTTGAAACGTCGAAGTCTTCGCCGGGCCCTTGCCTGCCTGCGATCCATTATGCAGATACCTTCCTCCATTCCTTGACAGGATCATAACATTGTTTCCAAGTGTGCATTGTCCCAGCTGTGATAGCTTTTGTTCTCGTACATTTTGTAGCCGTATTAGGAATATGTACAGTTCAATGCGAGGATACTCATACGCGAATTGCTTGTACATGGTGTGCTGATGAGGCCTCTGGGACTGCTTTGTACATTTGCGGAGTGTTGTGTGGGATGTTAGATGATCTGATCGTGACTTGTTCCGTTACCTGTTTTTATGATGCAGCTGTTAATAGGAGGGCAGTGGTGTGTATTATCTAATTTGAATGTGCAAGTATGTGTCGGTTGGTTTGGACTGGAACGAAAGAAGACCATAGTGATGGGGCGTGGAACGAGAAAGCACTGCATTTGGGTGAGGTGCGGGTGGGGTCTGAAAGCCGCCCTCAAAAACTCGTTGTCCAGGCTAAATTATCTGACGATGAGACTAGGAAACAAGGAACATGGGAATGGTGGCCGTGATCAGAAAAATCGAGCAGAACATGGTGGCACCACTAAAGCCGAAGTCAGCGGAGAACATTTTGATCTTGTTTACCCCAGCCTCTGCCTCGGATGGCTTTGGACTTGGATTACTCCATTCTGTCTGTACAAGTCATTTCTAAAAGCTTTCTATGGTTCCCCGCCTCACAGGCCGTGTTATCTGGTCATCAGCCACGATAAGTGAGTCCCTAGGACCACACTCACTGAGGGCATCGTGCACCAGCATTATGTTCATGTTTGGTGCTGGGACACATTTTCACAAACTGATACACCCAGTCGAACAGTCGCCGGTCAGTGTGACAGGCAGACATCTAATACACTGGGCCATTTAAGAGTCAGGGTTGTTCCACCATCGATCATCTGTATGAAATCAGCCTGCCGAATCCAATGCTGTGGCCACAGAGCACAATCGTGATCGAATAAAATACACAAGCAAACGATTCCTCCTGTTCACTAAGCCACCAGATACTCGTTGACCCTGCAGGCAAAATGGATAAAAATAGCAAACAAGCCACACTGATGAGGGTCAGGCGACCATGGGAATAAGTAAGCAAGTGGTTAGGACAGGCAGAAGACTCAAGCTCGTATTTTCAATGTTAGTCATAGTCTCCCGTTTGAACCAGTGATCAGACCACTGACGTCGTTAGATATTTGGGTGCCCAACTTACAACTAGCTGTGACGCGATTCAATCTACACTGACAACAAATGTTGCAATGCTCACTAAATGTTTACTGCTTCCGGAAGAAAATTCAGCAATTTGAATCCAATGTACTCACAATCAGAGTGGTCTGCCCCAGTTGGACAGTGGATGGCGCTCAAAAATATGCTCTCCATATTAAATACTGGAAAGGGATTGTTATTTGTGGGAAGAAATTTTGGTGGATTTGGTGGGTAGAGGACAGTCACCCGAATCCCCCCACCAATTTTCCCGAGCACAGCAACATTTTGGGTGCACTTTTCCTTCGCACTTTGCATGAGTCTCTTCATTCTCCTACCATGAGATCCTTCATTTTTATCATATCATACCATACCTCAATAATCCTCCAGAGCGGTTCAATGTGGACTGCATGGTTCCTTGTGGAATCCAAGTACCCGTTATGGATCTATGCGCATGTTCATCTTTTACCGAATCACCAAACTCTTATGCGCACTCGAGGGTGAAGGGACTCATCACACTCGAGTGATACAGCGTGGGTATAAAGTTCCGCGTGGTACCGTATAGAACCATCCTGGAAACGCGTGAAGTGCGAAATCTGGGATTCGCCTGGCCAGCTGAACTCCTTCGATTCGCATACTCTGGACATGGTCGATCCTTCGGCAGTGGGATCTGGAAAATCGGCATTGGTGGAGAGAGGAATCTGGGATCGGTAATCACTGGTTTAGAGAGAAGTAAGACTATTAGAGCGGTAGCATAACTGGGTTTGTCCCACCTAGCTATAATAATAATATCTTTGTACTGCTGTGCTTAGACGTACTATCAAGCGCTATCCATGGTTTCAAAGTAGTTGATGAGAAATCAGCTGATAGGGTGCTCCTTTCCAGCAGGCACCTATATACCTAGAGCGGTAATTCGAAGGGTTATAGTACGAACAAGGAATGCGACGGTAGGAATGCGTGGCCTCGACCTGAGCGCCTGTCAGCAGATGATGCATGCCCAGCATGTTTGGAGCAAGTTTGGGCTAGTCTGCATGTTCGTGTGTGACCGTGCGAGGCACACATAAGTGGGGAGTCGCCTCGGGATGGGGGGGGGGGAGTAGGTGCAGGACAGTTAGCTGGAGATTCGGGAGTGTTGTCGGACATTTGTGGCCATAGGGTACCTCAGATTGAGAGGCGTGCTTTGATTGTACTGTATGCGATTATAGCATTTTATATTCATAGTTATTTTGCACTATACCTAGAAGAAAACAAAACAGGGTGGTGGTGAGGACTACCTTGTTTTCTCGAAAGTTTTCTTGGTAGGGAAATTTCATTTGAGCGGGAGACAAATTCGAGTGGAGACATACAATTTTTAAGGTGGATCTCACCTTTTTGACCAGTTTCCTTGCAACCCACAAAGCCAAAAGTAAGTATCTTCCATTTATTCCCAGGAAGCTCTTCAGAGATCCTGCGGACTGGAATCAACTAAATCTGATGACCGGTTTCGGCAGTAAATCCAAATTAATTTTTAAGTAAGGCCTCGACCGCAAGTTTCAACCAAGGTTCAGGGGATATGCAGTATTCGATGGAAAGGACTTTCGAGCTAAACCATATTTGGAAGAGGCAATCAGAACCACATTGTCGCATTCCTGCTTAGCACGCAAAGTTTTTTAAATTTTTGGGCGCCACCCTCGTGAGCGGAGCCCCAGTTTTGCCTATAGCTGGCCAGTAGTGAAGCAAGTCCGTTGGGGGGGGGGGGGGGGTCAGCCGCGGCAGCTTCCCTCTCTGCCTTCGCTTGGGGCACCTCCACACGAAGGCTTCCTGGGCTGGAATCCTTCCTCGGACGATGGTGGGTGGCCTGTGAACCCTGTCGGTGTCGACAGCCAAGACTCCTCGTTTGACTCGGAGCACCTAAATGGTACTGAGTGAGTCACCCACGACTTGGCGTGCAAGCTACACGAGGACATATTGGCAGGGAAGATGATGGATTTTCCTTCCGTGCCGCGGCTAATCGTAAGTCTGCTGCTGAATGGAGTGGGTTCAAAGGAGATTTTTTGCCTTTGAAGCGAGTCCACTTTCTGCGCAGGCCATTTTCTTGTTGTTAGTCCATACACCTTCTACGGTCAAAAGTAAGTTTTTCGACGTTTCATCTCGCTGTACAATTGAAGTCTCGTTTCCCTCAAAAGCAATTTCTAGCTTTTTAAAGAAGTCAGTGTTTAGACCCTTCATTCATTCAAGACCAAGTTCGCGAGTACGGCTGCCACCAAATAATCCATGTAAAGCGCGTGATTTTGCGATGCGGCTATTGCCACCACGCATGCTCACGTGCAGGCAATAGCCGCATTGCAAAATGACCGCAGGCTTGGCAGGCACTGTAAATCTGGAAGCTCTTCAAGTGACTGAGTCAGTTCAATTCCATCAAGTCGATTCAAACCAGCCGTGGTCCAAAAATCGCCACAAGAGGTCATGATTGTTGTTCGAGTAGTCAAGCTGACCCGGCCTGATACAAGCCACCAGGTGGCGCAGTCTCTATTGGAGGCGCCTACCAGCATAATGTTCACCTTCGAGCTTTGCTCCGCCCCTTTTATGAAGTACGTACATATTTGATGAGAGGATTAGCTCTTGGCGGTCTTCTCCTCGCCTTCCGAATCACATTTGTTGGCGTCAGAGGCACTTGGTTGTAAGCCTGATGATGGTGGCCTTCATTCACTGTCAATGTTTCTCTCAGATCTGCCAGTCTGGAGTAGTATGTACAGGGCGTATCTGCTGTAGTGTGCTAGGTGGTTGCGGTCGACTGCGCCACCAGTTCTCACCCACAAGTCGAATACCAAGTTGATCTAGCTCATCTATTTGACGGTCCCTCTGACTAATACTTGGCCCGGAATAGCTCGTCATGACATCAGGAACATTTGCTTTCAAAGAGGGGCCTACAGTAGAATGTTGTGGGTAAATCTTTCAGACCCTGTCGACTCACTGTGAGTGGCTTTCTTCACCCTTCTGATTCACCGAATTGCAGGCAGGATTGGTACGTGGCCCTGAAGCAAAGCTGTTCAGACTTTAGCAACGACTAGTTTCAGCTCTAGTCCGTGTAGGCCTAGTTCCAAAACGTTTCCAATACACTGCATGTTATTGTTGGCTGAAATATTGGACTCTGCAACGGGTTTACTTCTCGAGAAGTTCCTGATCCCTGCGCTGTTTTGAACGATGATTGATGATTGTCTGGTGACGCCTGGCCAGATCTGATAAGTACAGTATTTGTGAGTGGGTGTGAATGAGTGGCTCCAATTCGAGTTATCGACTCCATGGCCAGGGGTGGATCGCCGGGGATCAATTGCATTTGGGCAATTCGCCCTGTGTGTGCTATGATTGACGATGCGTCAAGAACTTTTTTATTTGTGTAAGAGTTTGAAAAGGCACCGAATAATTTCCAATTAGAACACTTAGATAAAATGCCGCCAAGGCTCTCTGGGGATCAACGGTTTGGTAGTCGAACTTTGAGCCACCAGTTTCGTGGCCTCGAGGAAGATTACCTGTTGGCTCGTTGCTGACCATGGATTCATGGGCACTTGTAAGCGGCCTCTTTGGAATACCCACAGGTTGACTGTATAAACGGTGGCTATACTGTACAAGTGATATATCTGCCATAAATCCTCACTTCTATCCGCGGGGGGGAGTATTTGTAAGCCTAACTCAAAACATTCATTTTGCGCTCCATAATTTTGCTTTCCTTATCATTTTTGTTTTGTATCATTGACAGAGGCACCTGCTGTCAGGGCCCAGACAGTAGTGTGGAGGCCTCATGATAAGAGTGCTTTTGTACAGAAACACAGACCGGACCTGTTTGAAATGCTATATAGATATCTGAGTCGGACCGTTTGAAATCCTGCGCTGTGAGGTAACAAGAAGAGTTACTGTACGGCTAGTGGCAACATGGTCAAAAAACCTTGTTAGACTCGGTTTATGCCTTCTTCCTCAACTCCTCGCATTCCCAGACCACCGAGATCTGCATATTTCCTTATAAGGAGCAAGATCTTTTTCTCTCCGAACGTGGTATGAGCCACAAATCAACCGAGAAGAAAATGCATGCAAGGAATGTTTTTGATCGCTTCATATTTGAGTATAAGCAGCCTTTATAGCCTTGCAAGCATTTTCTGACAGTCGTAGCTGACCGTGAGATTGTAGTCAGCGGCCTCTAAATGTCGACAAGGTATCAATATTTGACCAACTGTGGGAAGCTGGAAAAAGTGGGGTGCATACCAGTTTTGATCTTACCTAGGGGTTCGCTACATTCAGCGGGTATCACTCAGGGCAGGCCGATAGCTACTGCAGTAAGTACTGTATTTCATTCTGTACCCAAACACTGATTGATTGTGAATCTAGTCGCAGAAAACGACACTCGACCATGCGCTCTCTAGGATAGTCAATCACCCCTTTACACCCTCACTTTACACCACTACCCTGCACAGCCTGTGGCCACTCTTTCCACCAGGTCCGCTTCCTTTTTGGCTCGCGATGGTGACACTCTGCTGCTTATTTATTTACTTATCTTGATCATCGGGGATTTCGATACAGGTGGACGATTGATCGATTGATTGATTATCCACCTGGCAGACTCACTGTTGCAGTTTGAGTCGATCGATCAGGGTGGCTTTGATTGCCAGTTGCCTCGCGGTTGATTCTCTTCCCGCTCGTGGACCACATCGTCAACTTTTGGAGACGCATCGAGACTAGAGCGCGGATGCTTGATTGATGTCGCTCTCATAAGGCGAGGAGTATTGCTTGGACCACATAGCTCAAAACTGGTTGAGGTATTAACCTAGCTTTTTCCACCGTTTCGTTTTCACTGCTTCGATTGATTCGGGTGGAATGTGCGTTGATTCGATTGAGTCATTGATTGTTGGTGGCGCGATGAAACAGGCGGTCGATAGGATCGTGTCACCACGTAGGTCGAAGGTTATTGGCCGGTGATAATTGATTCGATTCCGTGTAGCGTTCGTTCGGGATCGCCCCTCCTGAACCCGATCGCGATCCCGATAAGAAGTGGTCGGGATTGAAAGTTGTGGTTGTGGAGATGTGTGACGAAGGGGAAGGGAAGAGAAGGGAAATGGGAAGGGACTGTTCTAGAAGGGTGAGCTGGAGAAACTTTGGCGGACGATTCAACTGGTAAAGAGGAAGGAAAGGATTTATTTGCTAATTGATGACTAATCCTATGCGTTTCTGCTTGCATGATTTTCAATGCAATCATAAATACTGCGCAAAAAAGTTTTGGCTGTTCTTTTGCTGGCTACTTGGGGTGGGTTGTAGGTTACCTATAGCGAATTAAAAGTGAAAAAACAGTCTGAAAATCCCGATCCCGGCCGGGATTGAGCGAGTCCCGATCCTGATCCCGAACGAACGCTAATTCCGTGGCCATTTGACTCGTCGATGTCGCGCCCAACTCGAGAATAATAACTAAGAACTTGCATAGGTGTGATGTAATGATGACGCACAGTGCGATTCAAACTTGGGCGTCATGATGGCGGATACGCTTTTGACCCGCGCGACAGCGCCATGGACGGGACGCCCGTCATTCCGAAGTCGGTGTCCACTCCAGGTGCCCTCGTGTGGAGGTGCTCCTAGTGGGACCACACACAGGGACGCTTGACTGCTGGCCAGCTAGAGGCAAAAGCGGCCTTCGGGCCACAAAAATTTTTTGAATCTGTTTGAACTTCTGTTCATCTTTTCGAAACCATTGTCACCCAATTCAAATTCGGTGACCTAAATTGTTTTGCGCGCTTTAAGTAGCTCAATTTTGCACTCATCGGACTCAAGTTCGTAATTTCTCTTGTTGGTGGGTACCTATCTACAGTATAGTGTAGTTTCTTGCAACTCCTAGCCGCTTCGAATTTTGAAACTCCCGCCATTTTCTGTTTCCGATCTATAACTTGGTCAGCTTGAAAAACTAACAGTTTTTCTAGGTCTATTTTCGCGGTCAAAGTCGAAGGGTAAGTAATTGTTTCGAAGCACTAAGCAAAGCAAAAACAAAAAACAAAGAGGAATTTTTAAAGGTTTCCTTTCGTTTTGCAGTCCTCCGCGATTTCGTTCACTTTCGTCCATCAATCATTCGAATTGCGCAATTCGTGGAACATTGGTGAAAGAGGTGCCGGCCGTGTGCGGGGCCAGTTTTTTTCACAGTTTTCGCCTTGTATAGTTTCTTCTTTCTAAAGTTTCCAAATATTGTAGCGCGTGCGTCACTTGAGCTTTATTGTTGGGCTTAAGTGTTTCTTTTTTCAAATTTACCGCTGTCTCATAATTCCTTTGTATAAGCCCCTCGAAATATACGCTGTGAGCGCCAAGGTTTCGAGGCAGTCAATTGATTGTGGCTTGGCTTGGCCAATTGCTTGTTGCCCCCAGTTTCATTTTTTATTTTCTTTCGTTTAAGTTCAACAAATGTCGAAGCGATTGAAAATGGATATTGGCGAGGAGGAGCGGCGATCAACCGAAATCGAAGATACGAGTTATCGAAGGAAGGTATGTAAAGGGTCTTGGAATTGGCATTTAGAAACGGGCAGATCTATCGATAAAATGTCTTCAAAATTATATAATGACCAAGATTTACTCCTGATTCGTTCGACGTTGCAGATTTCTCTTGGGTCACGCATCAGATATCGTGCAAGCTGCAGCTGAATAATCGCCTGTGAAAAAAAGAAACAGTATATTTTTCAGGGATCATCCCTGTCCTTTTCCCAAAGGGGGGAATTAGAATAAAAATGGCCTAACTTCTGATCATTGACTCATCTGCACGCAGGAATCACGCAATGATTCCACCCTTGACGAGAGTTGAGTTTTTCCCCGGCCATCAGCTAAAATGTGATAAATTTTGGCGAACCTTTTGTTCTCGTTCGGGGCGCGTCTCTGATTCATTTGTATTTCTTGAAATTACCCTGAGCTCCGACCTCGATATTTAAAAAATCGTGTGGGCAACTACGTCTTTTTTCAGTAAATAGTAATAGCGATAGGTCGGGATCAGGATCCGGGCAATCCTGATATCGGGATCGGAATTTTTATTTTTGGGTATGAGCCTATTGTCTTCACTAAAGCAGACTTTTCAGTTATACAGCGTTTTGAAACTTCTTCAGCACCGAGTGACCTGGATGTGAGGCCAACGAGCCGACCCGCGGACCCTATCCTTCCAACCCAACCCAACGTTGCATTGATGCGGCTGATTTGTTTTCTGGCGTGATGTACTTTCTTTTGATGGTAAAGAGAACACCGCAATCAGGAGGGGAGGGATTAAAGGATATTTTAGCCCACAGAGAAAGATATTTTGGCGGGAATTCAAAATTCTGATCCTGTGAAGCCGGATTGGCTTGTCGGTTCGGCTGGGTCGGTCAATTTTCAATCATTACGCGTATGCTAAAATCGATCAATAGATAAGCAGTAGATACAGGCCTAGCAAAATGAACCGATTCTCGAGAAAATCGCTTTTAAGCCATGCCAGAATTGCGCAAAGAGCTGCTAACGATGAATCAGAAGCACCTTCCAGCCTAACGTGCTTTTGCCTTCTGATTTATTCAGAATCCCGATGCCTAAACGTCGGGATGCCGACCTATCGCTGGGCGCATTTCGCGCAGAAACTGCATTTTCCTCTGCTGTAACAAAGAAATAACAGCTCAATTTCTGTTCCACTGCATCAAACGCAGTGCCGTACCGCCAGTCCTTTTCTGGCATCTAGAGTTCCTTGTTCATTGCCCTCTGGAAATTAATCAGCGTGCACGATTTCATGCCTTTGCAGGCCTCGGACACTATCTGTGCCACGAAGTACAGGTGCTTGTGAATTTTGCGCGTCACACTTACTTGGTAACGATCATGCGCATAGCCAGCTCACGTGTAGGAGTTGACTTTTGGAGTTGTGCATAACCTTATGCAACATCGCTGACCGGGTATCCAAGGTAGTGTAGACCCCCCTAAAAAATTTTGGGAAAATTTTGTTAAGGGGGGACCCTTCTCATTTTTCAGACCCCCCTGTCCCGCCCAGCTAGGGTGTGCAGGTCACGCAGTCTGTGCCCTCCACCTTTAATGTGTTTGACCCCCCCTTCACTTTTTTTGGCAGAAGAAAATTGTCTTACATGGCGAAGACCCCCCTTCAAAGTTTTTAAAAATTTTGTAAAAGGGGGACCCTTCTCTTTTTTTAGACCCCCCTTGTCCCGCCCGGCAAGGGTGTGGAGGTAACTATACTGTTTTTTACCCCCCTCCCCTACTATCTTTGGCAGAAGAAAATTTTTTACATGGGGAAGACCCTCCTGTCCCGCCCGGCAAGGGTGTGTAGGTACCTTTGCTATTTTTGATTCCCCCCCAAAGAAAAAATTTTTTTTTTATAGTATAAAAGACGGAATGTTTTGCCTTGGAAGGCCCAAACCAACTTTAAATTTTCGCGGGAAAAATTTAAAAAATTCAATTTTTACAAGAAACCAAAATGGGCCGCCATGTCGCCGACCCCCCGCCCCGGAAGAAGATCAGACCCCCCTTCCCGCAGACGACGTCAGCGATGTTGACCTTATACTATATTCACTTGTGGAATCGAGGTTTCGTTGCTGAGTTGAGCCTAATTGTTTTGTGATTTTCGCATTTTAGATGACCAGTTTTAGCGATCCGACAATGGGCCAGCACTCGATCAAATTGAACGAAGCGTAAGTAGTGTGGTGCCTGTAATGGGTAATTTGTGCGATCGACCTGCTTCAGGTGCGTTAAAATAATCAATACCCCTCAGTTCAATCGTCTTCACAACATCAAGCAAACCGGCGCCTCGTATCATGTTTATCCGTCAGCCAAACACGCCCGTTTCGAGCATTCTTTGGGGTAGTGCTTTGTTTTTTCGTGTTTTCTCAACTGTAGCTAATCACATGGTATTCCAGGACGTGTTATTGGGCTGGCGAAGTAGTGCGAGAACTTAAATTTCAGCAGCCAGAATTGGGAATTACAGATCGCGATATATTGGTTGTCGAAATCGCTGCACTGTGCCATGATCTGGGTATGAAATTCGATGACGTGTTACAGGTTGACATTGATGGTAGGTTATTGCAGGTCATGGTCCATTCTCGCACACCTTCGATCAGATGTTTATTCCGTTGGCCAGGCCAGACGCACGTGAATGGAAGGTAAATGCCAGAAGTGGCTTAAGTTCTCGTTAGGGCTTCCTCGTGTATCTCCCCCTCCCAAACAGGTGCCTCCATAGCAACCTGAACATGCCCAAGTGACTTTGCTGAGGCACTAAATCATGCTGTGCTGTGTGTATGTTCTTTATGGGATACAGCTAATGTTCAGAAGTGTGCTCTGGGATACTGTTGTTCAGAAATGGAAGAATTGAGGCAGGACTGGCGTAGGATATAGGGGGTACTGTACAGGAGATGCATTACGGCGGCAGCAGAATATGAATCCCCAGAAGTGGCCCCCAGTGTTATAATACATATGTAAGCCGCGGGGCTAATAGTCGCGTAGGCTTACAACAGGCTATATTTGGGTTGATGAGCAGTTGCTGATATGGCATTCAAGGCGCTGACCAGAGTACCCTGGTTGGCGCATTGGACTAATATTTTACTGTTTAGCACGAAGAAGCATCGATATTAATGTTCCGGTACCTGCTGAAGGCTAATCCTGAAGTGAAAGAATATTTGGATTTGCTGCTGGACGAACTGGACTACAAATTCATCGAAGAAGCCATCTTATCAGTGGATGAGGAGGTATGTCGTGTGTTATGACCGCAGAACCATTCTTGGACATGTTTGTGATCGCCAACCTTTATGGATTAGACATAAAGAAAAGAAGGTCATGGTGGTGGACGATACAGTAACGGTAGGATATCGGGCCAGGGGAGGATATTGCATACACATATACTGCAGGATATTAGGCGGAGCAAGCTGCAGCTAGAGAATGCGTGACGAAAATGGTTGAGAAAATGTGTGTCCGCTCGGAAATTATGAAATTATACTCTAGTGTTACGGAATCGTCAGTAGGTATGAAGAGTTGAAGCTGACAATGAGGGAATGAGATGAGGTTTGGAGATGAAGGGTGACTGACGATGAGTAGTTTAAGGGATGGGTTTGAAATAGTCTAAACTAAACCTGACACACTTACTGCACTGTGGTGACGGGCCACATAATCATATGCCTGCAGGAATGAATTCAGGTAGCAGAAGTAAGCACACTGAACTAACCTTAATTTAGCCCAGTGTGTCCAGGCCAGACGGAAGTTTAACTGCATCAACTCCTATGACCTATTAATTTAGACTGCGTCCGCTGGAGATGCTGGACTATGCGCCATCAGTGTCGTGCGTATCTCTAAATCTTTGAATCTTGATTTATAGAACGAGGCAGAATGGCCTTACAAAGGTCGTCCTTTCGAGAAAGCCTTCCTGTACGATATTGTGTCGAACAAAAGCAATGGTTTTGACGTGGACAAATGGGATTATATTTGCCGTGACGGTGTGCATATGTCGATTCCGACTAGCGCCAACTTGTCCCGAATTCGTGACAATATTCGTGTTTTGCCAGCAGGACCGCGGAAACGTCTGACCATATGTTATCGCGATAAGGTAAGTGGTGTCCTGTGTCTCTTTTCAGTCAAGATCAGAGTCTGGGCCTCGGTGGTGCAGGCGCATGCGCTAATTCCGGGTTCAGTCCACAGCAACGGAGGTCGGCTTGGAAAAATCCCTGCAAGCTGTTGTGTGATGAAGCTGGTTCCGTGATACTCTCATTGGGAGGTGCCCATGGATGACGGAGCAGTTAGCCGGTTGCACTAATCCTCGTGCAGTCTTGCCGTGACTGGCTGACCATTGACACTCCTTATTAACTCACGATCAGCCAGAAAACTCGGTAGTGCAGTCAAAAGACCAGTGAAACATCAAACTGACTGGTTGATGCGCCACAATTCCTTGGGAGTCCTGGGCACTGAGAAAACACTGCCGACTCCGTGGGCTGGGTTACGTTGCTTATGATTGGAGAGCTCCACAGCTGGCCAGTAATTGACAAAGTAGACAGATATTAATCAAACAAAATTGTCGCCTGTTTCAGGTGAAACCGGATTTGACCAACTTGGCGAGAACACGTGCTCAATTGCATTCGTTCGCGTATCAGCATAGGACAGTGAAAGTGATAGAAATTATGTAAGGAAGTTTTGTAGTCGCAGAGGTATCGGCTGGGTCTACTGAGTATTAATTCTAGGCTTGTTGACGCTATGTTGATCGCCGACAAGCACATATTTGTGACTGGGACCAACGGGTATGCAAGGTTTGATATTGGGCTCTAAACCACCGTGCACAGCCGTTTCCCTTGCAGGGTACTGGTTCACCTTAGCCATACCATTGATGATATGGAGGCGTATACGAAAGTGGACGACGATGCTGTGACCTCGGTTTTTAAAAGGTCCACGGCCGAAGAACTGAAACCAGCGCTTGAACTCTATGAGCGCATAGCGAAGAGACATTTCTACGCGAAAGTCGGTGAAACGAAGACGAGCGATCCGAAAAGGAATAAAACCATCGAAGGGGTAAGCACTTGCATGCTAGTGAACTGATTTGTACAAGGCTATCGGGTTTAGGGAATAAACGTGAAATTGTCGAGTGAAATCGCTGAGAATTTGGCTGTGTATTGCGACAGCTTTCCAAATATCGATGCAACACGATTAGAAGCCAGCCTGGCAGTTATGGTAAGCATCTTGCAATTTTCTGTCCCTTCACCCTCGAGTGAGTCCTACCTGTGTTTGCTGATGTGGACATGAGCTTGCTGGACGAAGTTGCGAATGGCTTTTTCAGGTGGCTGACATCCATGGTGGAATGAAGGACACTAATCCAGTGGAGAAGGTCTGGTTCTTCGAAAAGGATAAGTCGACCCCATTTCGTTACTCGAAGGAGGTATGGCTTGAAAGTGCTTATGTGAAAACCTGCTTGCAGAATGTGCGAGATCGATTTTAGCATTTGCAATTCGACGCACCTCCGCCACGTCAGAAGATCATTCGCGTGTTTTGCCGCGAAGACGATGTCGACTTGATCGAATGTGCCAAAAAATGTTTCGATGCGTGGTGTCGGGCTAATGACTTCAAACCACCAGGCGAGGTAAACTATGGGAATAGGTCATCTGGGTCGCAAATAAGCATTGGAGTGGGGGATTTTGAGAAAATGGAAATGGTGCGCTGGTCCTACCTTATGGGAGATACAGTAATGTACAGTTTGTAATAGAGAGCAGTATACTGTAGGTGAGGTTCGGATTCTGAGGGTATAACTTATATTTGGATTTTTTCGCGAGGAAACTTTTTTATTTTTTTTAAAGAAGGTATTCTTTTGTAATTTCATTATTGTGGGGTAGAACATGCTTGACCATGAAAGATTTCAGTGGTAGACCACCAGTGGTGGTGCACGTGGGCGAGGGTTCAGCCCACGTGCATGGGTCCTGGTAATGTTTTAGCCATCCAACAGTAAGCCCCCATGGCCCCTTTATGAGGAGATGTCTGTCGAAGGTGACCAGTGCGTGTTCGACTCCCACTCGGAGATAATTTTTTTGTTTCTGTTTCTTGTACTACAGTATGGCTGGCACAGGTTAGATTGCCATAGCCGAAGAACTTCCTTTCATCGAAGAGGCTTTGCGAATACAAGAACGAAAGCGCAAAACTTGAAAATTTACAGAAGTATGCGGCATGTAGAAAATTGTTTCGTTTAGATGACGGATAACGAGGGAAACGACGATCCTATATTTCTGTCGCAGCCGAGCAGTATTTGCACGGATGACTCCTGAAAGTTTAACTAATTGAATGATCTATTTACTCGTACAAGCCGAATGCTTTAGTTTCTTTCGTGGGCGAAGATATTTTTAATCGAGTCAGGTTTGGTTCTTATTTGCAACTAGCCAAAGAAGGGAGCTAGTACTTATTATATTCGTGATTCAGGTTGTGTGAAGGTGTTGGAGATGCTTCGAGATTAGCTTATCGTTAGAGTAATGGTTTCTAGTTTTTTTCATTGAGAAAGTACGAAGGTGTCTGTTTGATTATGTATGATAAAATACTTGGATAGGCGATCTTTATTGGGACTAGCATTGCATCTAAATATCGACGATCACGTACACCGCGTGGGTTTGATCGTGATCGTGGATTTGCATATTGGAGTAAGTGATGGCTTTGACATCGGCGCCTTGCGGATGCTTGGCCAGATCGAATGTCTCCCCCCAACCGCGTGCTTGAATCTTGAAATTTTCTCTGTCGAATGAGATTATTTTGATAACGCGAGGAATGAAGAAAGGCTCGGCACTGAAGGCAAATAACCATTCGTCCAAGTAATGGAATAGGAGGGACATCATGTCGTCGCCATCGGCTTCGATGTAGTAGCTGTATCGGATATCCACTTTATCGATCTCGGTCATGTAACCAAACATGGCCATGGAAACCTGGCAAAGAAGCACAGCAGATAGCCTCTATTGACCTCAACAAGGCTGTGGCTCGAGCACGCTTTAATCTTGAGCGCATCTACTGTATAGGTTGCTGGGCACACTAAACACCACAGGGCAAGTGGCTGGATGGGTCTCTCAGTGACGGTGGCACACCGGGTACGCTGCGTTCTGGTAGGCCTGTTTTGGTATGCACAGCAGGCTTCCTCTGGCAATGGACTGTGCACAGAGCTAGCAGCTGGGACTTTTCCCGCCAAGGTGATGTTTGAGCCATGGACCAGGCCCACCTATATGGGCATTACGTGTAGGCGGCAACCCCCTCCCTCCGAGGTCTCATGGAAAAACCCTACGCCCCTAAGATTTCCAATAAGCGAGTGAACTACGGATCCAGCAGGTGCCATTTCCGCAAGCAGCTAGAAATACTACTTCTTCGTCAAAACGAGTCGAATTCACAGAGTCGGGGAAAATGTGCCCATTTGCAAATTACCCCTCCTTAGAATCCGGAAGACCTGGCCTGGGCTGCCCTGCCCTGGGTTTTTGGCGAGGTAGAAAAGGCACTGCTAGCAATAGTGCGGCCTCTCGAAGCATGTCCAGCCAGCCTATCTGTTCGCAGTTCAATGCCCTCACCTGTTCGAATGCCTCTTGCAGATCGTTGCCCCAGGCGTGTAACTGTACATCGGCTGTGTGGTCCAAGTATTCGTACTTGACTGCAGGAATCGACGGACAGTCCGAGGCGTCCTCCGACAGCTGCTGTTGTATCTCTCCTTCAGCCATTCTGCTTGGACAATGGGCAGTCTAAAGCGGACAGACATCCTGCAATCGACTGAGAGCACAGCCTGGTAAGACAAGTAGCGATGCCTCGCTTCCGCCACAGACTCCCTCCAAATGTGGGCACACATTTATTCACATTAAGATCAACGATCGATAGTGCAGATGATCAAAGTGCAGTCGTACTCAGCTACACCAAAGACGAGGACCAGCCGCGCGCTGCGAGATAAGAAAGGGGCATAGACGAAATCACTCTACATATTACACCACATGCACGGCACGATCATATGACAACGCAGTATGCACATGTCCTGACCAAACTGTACGCCCTGCACTAAGTTTAAGTCCCTCAACACGCATCAAAAGTACATAAGTAGCTGAACTCAAGCACGACCAACTTATGCAGGACAAACTTGCAATCTACAACGCCGCCCCGCGACACAATCGTGCAGCGCGCTTCAATTCATGACATGATCCGTTCATAAAGCGCGAAACCGCGAACAAAAAAAGGGCCGATTATCATAAAATAAGCACGCAATTGTACAGTACATAAAATCGCAATGATGGAATTGGAGAAAGAACAGTCTGGTTAACTACCACGAACAGGAAACAGAAACTACCTACAGCACAAACTCAGATTTGACGTCATTGATTCTGAGAATAGTAATTGCTCACGACGAAATTCTCAAACACGTACACGTCCATTATCGAAACCCAATTGGAACTCAAAAAACCAATAAATACGCCTGATTATTTTTAAATACCTACGAGCAAAACCCGAAATTTCGTCCGCAAGATGAGATTTAAATTAAGTCGTTGTAACTCGCCTTGACGAATGGCAGAAAATGTTGATTTGTTTACTCGTCCATACGCCATTCATTTGAATAGTCGTCGCCCGATGAGTTCAATGCGCGAACGCTAAACAAGATTCGCGATAACAAAAAAGAATCCAAGCAAATGGATAAACCAACCTTAAAGCTCGGCACGTGAAGAATAAGATGCGCTTCAGCTTTTTGTTATAGAAAAAATAATTGAACGACCAAGTGCACCCGTCTTCGCTGTACGGATCCGAGTGATAGTCCGGATGGTACCTGACAAATGCATGATTTGCATACACGCCATAGCGGGCATAGCAGCAGAACTTACGTATAGATAATGCATTCTTTCAGTTGGATTTCCTCGTCCATAATGCCCCACATTTGATGCTTTATCTTATTGTACGAGTCCACGACGGCCGCGAGTTTGCTGTCCACACACGGTGTTACGAACTGAAACCAAGTTAGATCACGCCTGATGAAGCGTATCCTGAAGTCTGACAAGTATACTTACATCCAAAGACGGCACTTTACTGAAATTCTCGCCTTTTGCATCCGTGAAATCATAATCTGGGAAACTCGTATTCAATGTCGCAATGAGATTGAATAAAGTTGCACGGCTTACAGTGTCGCATAAAATTGGCACCACATCCTGAAAGTATAGACAAAATGTGCGTCGATTCAGTTTTAACATCGGGTGAAAATATCTCACGATATCCATTTCTGGATCGGAGCTGTTCGACGGCGATAAATTTTTCGGGAACATCATCCATGCCCCTTCAACTACGGGCGGCGAAAGCGCCTGAAGATCCTTGGCCGTCGAGCCTGGCCCTTCCGCTTGTAAAAATCCTTTGAACAATCGTTTGTCTTGACCCACCATTTTGCATGAATAGCTTTCGAGGCTAAAACGAGAGAAAAAGTTTAGTTAAGACTAATTCAAGACGCAACAACATCCTAGAACAGCTCGCTGGCAGAATTAGCAAACATCATGTCAATCTATTCAAAAAACAACATGTACAGTATCAAAAGAGGCGAGGCAAAAAACCCGCTATGACGCCCATAAAACAACCACCCGCTCGTACAAGGTAAACAACAGTGGTAACGTTCGACTGCACGCCAAAATACCGACAGCGCGAAGGCGAGGAAGAAAAACCTGGCTCTGCACACAGAACACAAAGCAGTAAACACTGACGAATAAAGATAAAACGAGGACACATTCAGCAAACAATAGTCAAGAGACCACGTGATTTGTGGAAATAAAAGATCTCGCCATTTGGTCAGATTATACGAAAATAGCAAACTACTCCCGAGCCCCGAACTAAAAAAGGGACGGCATACAGGTAAGACTCATATTTTTAAGCTGTGTGTGCGGAAACGGATCGAGTAGACAGGCAACGTAACTACTGTAAGCTGGAGAACAAGAAAATCTGAGCGATAGGCATTTGAGATGAAGGGAATTTGGGATTTCACTCACTCACACAACATTCCGCCCAAAAATCATGAGCGATGATAACACCTAGCACAGAAACTTACCGTGTTTCCAAACGATATTCGCTGGTTTCGGTCGATAAGATCGAGCTGAAGTATTCCAACTTGCTATTTTCCAAAAACTTCATTTTGAAAGTTGACTTCTTGCGAATCGCTGGTATCACTTCGATAGGTATACCAGTTACTAGCCGCTTAATGACAGAACAGAAGCAAAAGAGATTGTAAATCGGAGAAAAACTGAATTCCCAAAGACGAAAAGAGTGGAGGATGCGACCACTATGATTTTTTTATTTAGTGTCTTAAAACCAGCGGAAATAGATTTAAACTTTGCATTTCGAATAGGCCAAGTTCGAACGTGTCTCTCAATAATTCGGAAGCTGGTAGCATGGCGATCAATGACGAATTTAAGCAAGCTTTCCAATCCACTCTCGCTTCCAGATGGCTGAAATTTCGCAAAATGATTTTTATCGGCATGCCTTCAAAAACCACAAAAAAAGCCACGCCGTCCGGGCTAGCAAATGTTGCTGAATCGATTACGCTTCCGTACCACAATACTTCCGACCGCGAAACAAGGATTTGACTGGCATGAATAAACCAACCTACTCACGTGGTTCGACACCCCAATTTTGCTTTGCTGACGCACACTAGTAATCATGGCAACTAGTGATGTTCAGGTACAGACTCTTATTCTTAAGCGTGGTAAATTCAAACTGAATGCTCAATTATATATTTATGTCATATCACAGATTTTTTTAGCATCCGCCTGCATCTAACAGTGTGCATGCACTGCTTTGAAATTACTTATGATGATGGTCAAAGCTTCTTACATCTTGCAACACTTGAGGGCAAGTAGTTCCAGAGTTTCCGTCCCTAAACAGTGAGTCAAGGAGTGGTCAGTCTGGATACTCTAGGTACCTCAGCCACCGTTCTTGACCAACGCACCTATTTAGAAGGCTCTTTCATGAACCACTCACCCATTCACTTACGCTGACCATGGATCAAACCGAGACCCAGAACGGCAGTGTGTTACATCAGCTAGTAGCATAGACTCACACAAGCACAGGTAGGACGCCTTGCACAGATTTTGAAATGTTTTAACCCAGTGTACTTAGCTCTCCGGGTACTTGCAGAGTTGCTTCATTGAGGACCCTTTGATGAGCTAGTATATACTGGGCCAGATACCATCTACGCAATATCCTGATCAAACAGTCACCAGAATTCGATGATCCTACAGTATCCTCACTTTATGCGATGTCATGCTAATTGTTAATTGCTGACTGTTAACTATAATGAATTGGCCGCCTGGATTAGTGCCCGCCACACCACCCATTACATGAGAAGACACTGCTTTGGAAAGATCAAAACGCAGCCTATCATTCGTGATTTTCCAGACTGGGTCTCAAAGTCCAGGCACACCCGGATCCCAAGATCCGACTCCCAATTTTACTGAGCAGCAGGTTAGAAAAGCCAGCATTATACACCGCACTTACCGGGAAGGGTTCGACTCCCACCTCGGTACAACATGATTGTCGTTTATTGCGTTCCTAAGCCCTCGAGTGCGCTGTATAGTGCTTGGCTATGGATAAAGTATGACATGACATGACATGACATGACATGACATGACACGACATGAGTGACGCTTCGATGCAGAACTGATGAGTGTAAGATAAAATGCTCATTTCGAATTTTTCTACAAGGCGCGAATTTAACTCAAGTACAGTATATCCTCGAATATATCTCCGGGGGAGACATGACTTTCGATTTCGACCAACTAATTTGAGTGGGGGCATAAAATTTTCAAACAGAACAGGAAAGAGGTTGTGTGACATTGCACAGAGAGTGACTCCCAAGCACACGTTATGGCTGGCTATACAACGACCATGATCAAGAGCATCTCTGTATCATAAATGGTACCTTGCACTGTACCTGTGGTCTGTTTAAACTTGCTCTTGGCTTAAGTTGGGAGTCGACGTGGAAAAAAATGCTTGAACTAGGGGCAAAGGAATGCGCAAATGTGCGATTGTGCCCACCTTAAATAAGTCCCGGTCCTGGGGCCGCCGCCGAATACCATGTTGGTGTGCCGCGCTCTGTGCATGCACTTTGTGTGTGGTATGCATGCGCCTGATACACTTTTATTAATCGTTCTGGATGTAACTTGCTCTTCGCTAACTTCATTGGTTACTTCAAAAAGTGGATTTTGGGTGGACTGAAAACTTGCAGGTTTTATTATGTGTGTTACTGAGGTGGTGTAACCACAATATGCTGTGAGATTCTTTTCGAAAGTACTATTCCTCGTGCAAAAGTTTTTAAAGAATATGGCCCGCGTCTTAGTTGAGAAAATATAGCCAACAATTTTCAAATAGTCCTGAACCAAACTTTGTAATTGAGGAGGTCTGAGGGCCAAGGAAGCACTAAATTGCCGAAAGGGTTGAGGTGAACATACTCGAAGAAATTGTGGTTGTTATCGGGGTGAAAGGGACAAGGCCAAGCGCATTCTCCTCCTCTGCGCTAGATTTGCTCTTTCGATTCTGATTGTGAGACGAAGGGAAACAAATGGAGTAATTTTCTAGAGGAGGTCGCTAAAACTGTTTGCGGGGAGCATGCATCCCTTGCGGTCTATCACTTTTGTAACCCCCCGCCTGGTAGGCCATGGCGAGTGGGAGAGAGTAATCGATACTCTCCCCTGGCTGAGAAACGTCAACCCCTCGGGTTGATGTTTCAGCCGTAGGTATAGTCGCAAGACTATCCTGCTCCAGTCGGAGTTTTAGTCCCGCCGACTTCGGTCGGCCGCCTCCCTTCTACGCCTGCCAGGCCTGGTTACACTTTTATGCTTTGTCGGCCAAGTCTTACCATTTCTTTCGACCTACTGTACAAGCCGTGCACTAACCAACTCATAATTGACACGACCATGATTTGCATGGGTGACGGGTAGTAAGTCGGACTTTCTTTCTAGTTTCCAGTGCAAGTAAGTTATGGCAGGCACATCCTATCCCTATTGTATTTGCATCCTACGCTCCAAGGACATGGAAATCAGCGTAGTGAAGAAAAAGGCGACAAAAGTTCGAGCGTGCGTGATGTTTTGTGTTAGTCCTTGGACTGCCTTTTGCGAGAATGTCATCTGAATATTACTACGTCAAATTCTTATGTCTGTTTGAAACTCTAACTGTGTGCCCATAGATTACCACAGTCACCAGTTTAATAAACGACAAGTGGTTGGCCTTGTTTCAAATTACCGAACTAGTGAAACCATGTACCGAAGTTCGAGTACAAGAGTAGGCATCGAATCTGTTGCGACACACTGGCATCTTGTACACGCATGCTCATTCATTTCTTCCCAGATTGCATTCTTGGCACCAGAGTTTCAAGGCAGTCTCCTTGTCAATGCTGTGTGCCAACCAGCTAGTTCCGCACCAGGTAACAGCAAGGTCGAGTGGCAGTAGCAGACTAGTCATGCTCTACCTCACAGTTACTTTTGTACCGACCCAGTAGCCCGTCTGGTAGGCGTGCATACAAGATCATCAATTCTGGCCTAAGAGTAGAGTGCAAGCGCAGGAATCGCAGAAAGGCTTTCGTATTCCAAATTCCATGTGCCAAAGGTGACCACTCGAAATGCCGTGGGTTCGTCCTTTGTCATACAGTACTTGCCATCAAACATGCCGCCCACTAATTTGGATATTCACCTCTCCCATAAACAGATAGTGGCCAGCGCATTCCCTTAATCTAAATCCGCATCCGCAAAGGATCTACAGAGCGTTCGAGCGAGGTGTCGATTATGGAAGCACGCCACTTTTGTGAGCCAAAACAGAGAAGCGGTCTGGCCAGGCCCCTCATTACCAGCTTAGGGATCAGAATCCACTAAGCGGGCGGCGTCGTTTATTGGCCGAGCTCTGTTTGACAACCGCGGCCCAAATACCTTTTATGCCTGTTTATTGAAGCGTGCTTCCAGCCTAAGAAGATTCACAGCTCTTCGCGCCGTTGCTCCGTTTTTAGACTCAAGGACGACTCGTGTGCACACCTGCCCTGGCTACAGTAGACTGATCTCTCAATGCCGTATCTCTCGTTCGAATGAGAAAAGTCCTACGGATGACACGTGAAAAAGGTCCTACTGTAACGATTATTCGAGGACTTACGTTTTGTAATGGTTCGAAGAGTTGGAAGAAAAGAGCAAACTGGTCAGAGAGGACATAAAATATAACCGGTGCGTGCATTGGCGTTGGAGGGTGTTTGTTCCATTATGTAAAGAGGCCTTAGAAACTAGCTCGGCCGTTATTTGCGGCCATTTTAGCAAAGCATTTGTTCGGATCCTGTCGGATAAGCTCGGTTTTGCTCGTCTGACAGGCAGGCCTTTGAGCCATCTTATTACTGTACGTGAGTCGAGTACTCGCCTAAGAAGCTTTGACAAAGCATCAGCTTTTGGCCCGTACAATGGCTCACGTATGGTATGTGTATTTTTTGGCACCTCGTCTCGCACGAGCCCACGAAATATTTCGAGCACTGGTTTAGCTGGTCTTTTTCTAGCCTCTCTTTCTGCTCGGCCAGATTGGCCCGATAGCTGGACAAACACATAAGGTGCAAAGAGGAGGTTTGTGTTTATCTGTCGCCCAATTCTTGTACGGCACCGCCCCTCGAATAGCTGAGCAAATAGAAATATGCGTGTCGCGCCCTATTGTCCCGTTCACGTAGTTCGCAGCTGTAGTTTAAGTAACCACCTTCCCAATGCCCATGGCCAACACCTTGCACTGCCCAATGTCAACACACCCCGTTTTCACCGAATCTATTATGACAAATCCTTTAATGCAACGCAGTTTGGACGCCCGGGCCTAGACCACCTTTGCTCCTGTTTGACCAAAGGCTCCACACATCCGAGTGCCCGGGCGCCGCGCGGACCACCGTCGAAATGGGCCAAGAGGGTGGCAGTCTCTTAATCGACACCTTTCTCTTATTAGATCCCTGGAAATCCCCGCCACTGCTCCTCCCCGTCCAAACACGAGACGCAACTCAAAGTGTTTGTTCTCCTAATTTGGGTCAGCCAAGTGCTGCACACCTTTTTTAGTAATCGGACCAAATGGATATGCCTGCCATTATGCTGAAGAATTCGCAGGGGCGGGATTGCGGCCGATTGTCGCAAGCTCCCTGATTGCGTGATTGGTGCGAGGGTATCTGTAGTATCAGGCTGGGCAGGGGTGGCTCCAAGTCGGCACAGTTTTTGTATTGTTCATGCTGTTGTTTTTTTGACTAGGCGTCATTTGCAAATGGGCACTGAGTGAAATGGCTCTCCTATCTTTCCTTCTAATCGCTCGGGCATATTGGAGCGAGGAATTGTGGAGTGTGTAAGTTGGTATTTGGTGTAGACTGTGGAAGACGAGAATCGGTACGCGACTTTGAAACGATAAAATTTTATTACGTTGGCGGCGTCGAGTGTGCCCGAAGCGCGACGTCGTCTGCATAAACAGGTTTAGGGAGAGCCTTCTTAATTCGCCATTTACGGTTCGACCCCGCGAACGGCGGCAAAGTAATTCGGCAATAATCCTGTGGAAACGATGCGTTCCAAAGCTCGTTAAAAAGCGCCCACTTCCTTCGGCCGCCTTCACTTATGGGTCGCCAAAGGACGCCGCGTTCGTGGAGCGCCCAAATCCGTTAATGACTAAACCGCCCACCAACTAAAACACTCGCCCCGAGTCCAATCGAGTGTGCAAACCGTAATCCGCTCGCACGCTCTGGACAACGTGCGCGGACAGTGTCCTAGTAGAGCAGCCAGCAGAGGCCCAGATTAACCTATTATTTTAAAAGGTATTGGGAAAGATTTCAATCTCCATTTCGAGTCAAACGACAAAACTGCTGATGCCTTGTGCCAACTCGAAGCGACGTTTTTCGCCTACGCCACATCGCCTGACTGACACGAACGTTGACATCGCCGATTAACGTCGCATTTGTCGTTCGAAAAGTTGAAATGCCAACTTTTGAAATATTCGAGGGGCGGGGCTTGGTCAGCGCGCACAACGCGTCTATTGGCCGACGGAAGCCAGTGGCAGCCAATGACGAATAAAAGGATTTCGTCTCCTTCCAAACGCTTTTCCGGACCGTGCATTCGCTCGAGCGTTTTCCTTTCGCGCGAGCGGTCAGTGGAAATCCATCGTTCGAGATGATTAACGAACGGGCGAGCCCAATTGTGAACTAACTGTCCCCTTCGTCACCCCAACCCCTGAGCCGATTGGTCGACGTCGCAGCTTTGTGTTTGCCCAAACGTCGATCGTTTTTCGAGTCCATAGCAGGAGGAGGAGTGCGAGTAGGAGGCGGCGACCGTGGTTAGCTGCAGACGACCAGAAACGGTATCCGCTCAAAGTACACACGACGGGTGGAGCCATTTGCCCCTACTCGAGACTGAGAAGCTGACGAACGATTCACTGACTACTTCCCGTTTTGGCGTCAAGCTGTCTCGCCCTTTCCACTTCGTCCCTTAAAGTCTTTGACAAGAAGGTACCACGGACTATTTCCCAGAACTGTCGTCATGAGCTTCCCACCGCCCGCGGCGTTTCCTTATTATTTAGCCGCTACGCCTGATCAATTGAAGTCGTATCTGAGCGCATTCCAAACTGTTGTATCCTCGGCTGCTGCTGCTCAACAGCAGCAATCCCCGCAGACAGTGGCCAATTCCCCCGGATCAGCAATATCACACCCGATAGGGGCTCCGAGTGGCGGCGGTGCACTAGCGCCAGGATTCTCCATCGAACAGATCTTATCTTCGGCCTCAGCTGCTGCCCGAATGGCTTGTCCGAATGTTGGCCCTTTCATGTTCCCTCCGAGATTCCCTCCGTTCATGCAAGCCGCAGCAGCAGCGGCAGCAGCGGCCGCTTCCGGTGTTCCAGTCGGATATCCAGCTCCGCCCTTGTACCCGAATTCCGAGGCTTTTGGTACGTCCGAGAGTCGACTAAGTTTCGGTCGAGTCCTAACTCGGGTCTTCTTGTACTTTTCAGCCGCCGCTTACAAAAGTGTGGCATCGGCTGCATCGATGATGCCGTTTCCGAATTACGTTCCTCCTGGATTTCTCCCTTCTACGCTTCCTTTAGGCGGGAAACGGAAACGCCGACATCGTACCATTTTTACCGAGGAGCAGCTGACCGAGCTGGAGGCCACTTTTCAAAAGACCCATTATCCAGATGTCTTACTTCGGGAGCAACTGGCTTTAAAGACAGATTTGAAAGAGGAAAGAGTCGAAGTGAGTAAGGTCTCTGCGTTTTCACTCGGAGTGACGTGTCCTATAGTGCCCCTTTGGCATACTGTCTTCCTCATCCGAGTCAATGAGATTGCCCCGATCATGTTCCGAGACTCCCGAGCGTTGTCTGCTTTCTAATTACCAAAGTTTGGTCTTCTTACTGTAGCTGTACATTGGATATGTGAGTTGGATTGGTTTCTATGTAACTGCTCTATTTGCAGGTCTGGTTCAAGAATCGTCGAGCAAAGTTCCGCAAGCAACGACGCGAAGAAACAGAACGTAGCAAACGCACGACGACGACCAGTGGCCAGTGTTCTGTGAAAGATGATAACCGCCAAACGACAGAATCGAGTGGGCAAGTATCGGGATTGGATCTGTCTCCAAACCCCGACTCGTCAGACCCTTTGGTCAAAAGCGTTAGTTTAAAACGACCTCATTCGTCCTGCTCTCCTTATTCATCAGCTTCGTCATCTTCTTTTCGAGGAACAGCCGAAGCTGACGAGCAGTTGTCATCGTCGGCATCGGAAGGTGAGGAGGAGGAGGAAGAGGGTCCAAGGCAGGTAGCGGCCAAAAAGTCAAGGAGTAAAGCTTCCATGCACGATTCGGCCACGAGTTTCCCGGAGAGGCCGTGAACATAGGAATAGAGGGTGTGCATTTATGGACATGACAGTTGAGCACTTGTTGGTTATTCAAATTTTCTCGTGTAGAATCTGCTATGCAAACGGAATGGGAGAATCTAGTTCGGCCATATGAGATTATATCACCTACGCAGATGTTACAGTACGAATTTTATGTCTAATGATCATACCATCACCTTGTGCGCGGTACAAAAGCATGCAGGCGTACTTTATTTGAGGAGCTTTTGTATTTTTCATGTGCAGTTTATAGTTGTGCATTTTGCTAATTTCGAGCAGTCGAATGTGATATGGAAATGTAAAATGGAATAGAGATGATGACGGTTTAGTCGTGGTTGATTTTGGGGGGGGGGGGGTACAGTATGGCACATTAGCTCTGGCATGTTTGTTGACTGTAAGCATGGTAAGCACGTAGTTAACGAGCGTTTGGGTGTGTAATCACACGCGTTGGTTTTGAGAAAGTTGTTTGTAGACACTCGTTGGAAATGGGTGCGACCGTGAGTCGACGAAATCGTTTCAAATGTTTGGCCTTTGGTGTTGGGGCTAGAGCAATCCCGGTCGCGGAAATTGGCAGCGAGCGAGACGGCGAGTGGGCATTTGACGCGTCGTGAGGCAGGCCGAGTGGCCAGCACTACTTTGTGACCAATTGAGCGGTTAGTTTATTTTAAAATCGTCCTCTCGTTTATGTCATTAGGAGAAATTAGAGACGCCTTCTCTCGTCCACTGTACACACACGAGGTGTCAGTCGGATCGAGTGGTCAGCGCGGGCGTGGGTGCGTGCTAACATGAGTTAGACAAGTGGCCATTAGCAGGCGCCTCGTTCCAATGCTCGTGAACCTGGCCTGACCATTGTTGGGCATGTGCAGCCTGGTTTGCATATTCGCTTAGAAGCTCTCGAGGGGGACGGCCACACGCGCGTATTGTACACTAGAGCCAATCTACTGTCGACGGTGACAATGCTGGGATGATCGAAGGCCGGTTTGGCCATTGTGAATAGGCTTCGCCTGAGTCAACTCCTTAGCGCACCCGGGAACGAAAGCTAAACAGACAAGGCCAGCGAGGACGTGTCAAAATCGTGTAGTCCTATGCACGGCAGCCGATTTTCGACGTTGGATAATCTGTTGAGCTATTTGCACACGGCGTGCCTCCCAGCCTTCGACGGCACTTCACGAGCTGCAATGTACACTTTCCAAGGAGCACCTCGTGAAAGAAGTTTTTGTATTCTAGCAAAGGCGACAAATTCGTGTGTACACCTGCTCGCCAGAGGCCCAAGAAAGCATTTTGCCAAAATAGCTTTTATCCTTGACAAATTTTCAAGCACTTTCTCGTGTGCCGACTAGCTTTCATGCTCGGCTTGGAACTCGTCTTTTGTGCCAGCGAGTCCGCCAAGACAGATCACCCTGGGCGGGTCGCCTATGCCTAGCACCCGGGGCGGGTCTACAGTACGAGTAGGGGTAGTTCATTGTATGCTCGTCGCAAACATGATGCGCTCCGGCTGGCGTCTGCCACTAAGCTGTCAAGAGAACGTCTAATCCGACGACGTGGAATCGAGATCGTTTTGACAGCCGTCGCCGTCTTGACTTCAGCCTGACTTGATATAGAGGTCGGTGGCGGGGTGTGCGTACAGTCTTGAGCCGGTCTACCTTAATTGCCTAATGCGGCGGTAAAATGTCTCCGGCCCGACGGATTAACGTTTTAGGAATGCGTACGTCCACTTAGGGCCCAACTGGAATCGAAACACTTTACTGTCTACTCCATTTTTACGCTCACGTCCAATTGGATAAGTATAAAATCGAGGCTGACACACCGACAGTCCGCGCTAATGCGCCTCAAAATCGCTCAGACCATTTTCAAAGGCACTTGTTTTGGTTTTTAAAACGGGGCCTCGCACTTTAAAAACTTTTAAGAAACGGAACTCATTCTAACAATTTTCTTCAACGCGGCTGCCGCTGATTCGTTAAAGAACAAAACTAAACATGCCTCGTTTTCCAAATGCCATTAAAAAGTAGCAGTGACAGGGTCGCAACCGATCGACACCCCGTTTCACTGTAATTAACGAGCATTCAAGTGCCTTTCCGAACTGCTCGCCCCCACAGTACACACCAAATTGAATTTGAAGCGTTTGTAGCGCGAAACACTCGAAAAAAGTGGACTTTGTGTACACTCGTTTAACCGCGGCAAGAATTCGTGTCTGTCACTTACGCGTCCTCAACCCGCCCACCACTTGACTCGCAAACCAATCGACTTCTGCCCCTTCTTTCCCTTATCTACGACTCAAATGCACATTTCCTTATTCTGCCCAGTTGAGTACGAATCACTTTTATTGTTATGTCTTTGCCTTGTCTCGAATTTTTTTAAGAGGCAAAAATGAGGTCTCCGAGATCGTAACTTTGTTAGAACGGCCCACGTGCGGGCGAGTGCATCGATCGTGTCCTAGTATGGTCGGTATCAAATTCAGTGGCCCATAATAGTCGGAAACGCGCTAATAACCCGCTAGGAGCATAGTGCGGCTTTTTGGCATAGACAGCGTACGGTATATCATTTTCGCCAGCACCTCAAATATTTGATGTCGGTGGCTTAAGTTTAGCTTTGAATCAATAACACCTTAATAATGGCACGCGCGCGAGGCGTGTCGGTGTCAGTGCATTGAGGGAGTGGACGTGTTAATTGCGTGTTGATATTAACACTATTCATAACCAGACAATGCAAACGAAAATTGGTGCACCTACACCATGCGCACATTTCTAGATTTCCTTAGCCCGCAGCAGCTGCCGGCTTGGCGTGAGCCGGACCCGATGATGCGTAAATGTGAGGATCAATACAGACTTAAGCGAGCCCGTTTAGGAGCGGATAGCCGAATGGAAGCGCCAACAAGGCGTTAATTACCGCCCCGCGCCTATCCGGTTTCATGCGCTTACTGTGGACACCGTTTTATGGCATACAGTAGGACGAGCGCCTTCTTCAAGCCCATGTTCGGAGCTCACGTCAGTCGGTCGACTTCGGTTAAGCTTCAGTTGCGGTCTCCGAGGGTAATGCTCGGACTTTACGCACAGCATGGCCCCGTAGTCGGCACAGGATCCTCGAAGAGACCGATGCCCGATCAGGTTTGCTTGTCTAATGATTTTCTCAAGATTACTGTAATTTGCATTTATTGTAAACGGGTGGTGGTGTTGCCTGACATGCTTTGTAAACGCAATGACAGTCTTGAAAACCATATCTTGAGCAGACCAGACGCTTGTGTATGTCGCGCGGCGAGGCTGTACGCTCGGTTTCAACATGTGTTTTACGCCCACTGAACAAAGAATCGCTAGACGACTTCCTTTTAAAAATTAGTCAGTGCCTGCAATCGAATCCATACAAATCCTGCCAGACGTGGCTTTGGTTTGTTCAACAGGCCATCCAGACATGACTCTGTTCGCTGAGGTAACATCACCGCTAAAGTGACAAATGCGCACAAGCAGTGTTGGCAAAGGTAAATAGATAGTTGCTGCTGCCACCACACTATCATGCCGACGAACAGAGGGATTTGTAAACTGAAGCCAGGGCAGGTATCCAATATTTACATGCCGTTTGATAGAAGCTCGAGGGACGTCTCATCTGCAGTAATCAACCGTGAAAGGACATAAGTGATCCCAGTTCGAAACAGGAGAGACTGGTCTGTGAAGCACACTTGCTGAGCTGCAGTAAGTCGACTGCAACTGTGTGTGCACTGGGCCACACAGTGGGGATATAACTGAGGGGGGTAAAAGCGAGCATTTATGGCAACATGGCGCGGAGTGCATTCTGATGGATTAGACGCCAACCTATCGCCCCGTATTGTGTCCCTGCGCCCTCTGGTTCGCTTGCTCACATTTGGTGCTATGATAAAACATGACCATGAACATGCAGGCATTTGTGAGTTGGGGCGACGCCATGTTTTTGTCGGTGCCCAGTTGCAAGGGTATGATAACATACCACACCATACTTTGCTCTTACCCAAGCACTTACATATTCTTGACCGGATAAGAGATATAATTATATACCGATTTGGCCAAAAAAGTTGAGCTTGCATATAACAAGGGATCTGGTATTTGTTGAGATGGGAAGGGAGCTGTTTTATGATTGGTACATACCCTTAGTTGATCTTTGCATAGATACATACTAGCAATCTCTAATGGCTCAACAAGGGGAATCTGACTAATTTTTAATCCTCAACTAGCCACCCTCTCAACAAAAACTGCTCAAAAATTGCCTTGCTATAAAAAATTCACTGAGGAACTGTTGGAATAAGGTTGAAGGAGGTGCCATATTTGTCCAACCCATTCTCTGGTATAATTTTTTGCAACACTAGCGAATGACATCGGCTTTTTCGCAAGCCCGCATCTGCTGTTTGTCAAGCTACGACCAGCCTCCATTGCGAGAAGACTGTGATGCTCCCCGAGGCCCTCTGGAATAAACACGTGATACCAGATCGCTATGATGTTCATCCTCAAATTACATATAGGCCCACGCAAATCATCGAAGAAAATGGTAAACAGAGTGGTGAGCTTCTGTACCATTAACCAGTTGTCACGAAGGAAAGGACGGAATCGCACAAACATGGTGATTGAGCTCAACAAAGCGTGCTCGAGCTGAGACTGATCTCGAGCATTAGCCAACTTTCAGGGGAGCTAGGCAACATAGAGACGCTGAGAAGGAGGAGAGCTAAGCACGAAGGAAAAGAACGAGCCAACTGGCAAGCAGACTGGACCGTAAGAGTCTGATTGGCGAAGACGATACAATAATACAAAAATACAATAATCTTGGGGAATGGAACTTTCCTGCATCATGCGAATACCTACAAATGAAACATATGATCAGTCGCCTCGATCGTCCTGATTGCAATTCGAAAAGTCACGCCAAGACTGTATGCCCAAAATCTTAGCTTACTGGCACCAAGAAAATGGCGCAGAAGATTTAAATCTACGGTACATTCAAACAACTACGAAAAGGCCATTCAGGTTCATGGTAAAATTAGAGCTCTAGAAGACAAATGGAAGACTGCTCTGTCGGCCAAGTCCTATTACCCAGCCACTAGGGCATGACCATTCCATGCAAAAGAATGTGGCGGAAGCATAAGCATAGCCATCCAGTAACTTTGTAGTCGTATCTGTGACATTACAGTTTGTTGTTCAGAGTTTAAACAGCTTTGCGAGGAAAGTCTTCTTCGAGCCGTGTTGTTTACTTCCCATGACCTAGGCCCACTACAAAACCATATCTATGCGTAAGTCTTCAGTAGCTCATTTTTTATGATGCAAGCTTACTGTTACTCGATTCTTGATGTAATGACTCAACGCTGCACAAGACTGTCTGCCAGTCAAGAATACTAGATATATACACGATCTTCTCCAACGAAGAGCCTACATTTCAATCCAAGTTTTTATCACCTCTCGCCGGATGTGATGTACGGTACATTATACTCGCTGGAAAACACGCATGTTGTGAACTGGCCGCCCTGCCACGCGATAGAGGAGCGACCCGGGACGCGATACGAGAGCAACCGTTTACTAAGGCGGCTCGACTTACGACTGATTATGAGAGGGCCACCAAAGGCACACACACACAGACACAAAACAGCAGGTTAGTATCAATGCAAATCGAGAATCAGTCCAGGTTAGTCAATACCTCTACAATGTGACTGAACACAATTGACTATCGCCAAAGATCGCCCATAGAAATTATCCAGGAGAGGTGGAGTAGATGTACGAAATTAGCTGTTATGAGAGGGTTATGAACAGCCAAATGCCGCCAGACAAGTGTCACTAGCGATAATTTTCGACTTTTGCCCCGTCTAGGATCTGACTCTCACGGTCAGTTTAGCATACTTTGGCCTTCCTTGAGGTGCCTCTTTCGTAAACTGCATGCAAAATGCAAGTCGCGAGCCTGGCTTTCTGCGTTCTTTAGTATCAACAGCAGATGGCACTGTTTTACCACTGGCAAGCATGCATCGAACAGTCACAGTTGGGCGAGAAATGACATCATATCATCACGACTGCATTCACCCAGCGATCACGACGACGATCAGGTTCAGACCTTGACGGGCTTCTTGCTCTTGCCACTTTTCTTGCCCTTCTTCGGCTTGTTGTCCGTCAGGGTGGTCCCTTCGGTCGTGGAAGTCTTGGCCGAGGACTTGTCCTTCTTCTTCGTTGCGCCACTTTTCTCCTTCTTCTTCTTGCCGCCCGCGCCACCGCCGAGCATGCCGTTCTGGTGCATCACGAACAGCCCGGCTCCAATGATCGCCAACAACAGCACGACGAGGAACGCTGACATCGTGGCCACTGATCGAATCGCAATCACCTTCTCTCTCTGCTGCAAACGAAGGGAATGAGGCTCACTTTCTGCCCAAGCCAGGCTATGGCAAAGAAGAGTGTAAAGTGGAAATTGCAGCGCATCAGCAGTGTGAAGCGGTCATTCAAGTACGTACTGTCCGTGACAGGCTGACCACAAAACGGATCTTTTCGACAGAACAGTAAATTCAAGCAGCAAATCGCGCATCGCCTCGCCTCCTGACCGTGAGCCCAGTCCTGGGTTTGAACATGACTTTTTTGCCAATGGCTTTATTTTTGTCGGCCGAAGCCCGTTTTTGCCTCTAGCCGGCCAGCAGTCAAACCTTAGCCTAAGCAACCTAAGCAGTGCTGTGCGGGGATCGGCACACACAGCAGCGTCCCTATGCGTGTTTCCACTTGGAGCAGCTGCACGCGACGGCATACTGGACAGGACACCGACTTCCTCGGACAATGGCGGGTGGGCTTTGAACCCTGTCAGTGTTCGGCAGCCGAGACTGTCTCCTTGTTTGGCTTCCGTCTCTCTACTCGAAGCACCTCGGCGGTGCTGGATGAGTCACCCACGGCCTGGCTTGCAAGGTCAGCGAAGGTTAATGGTTCGCAAACTGACCTCCATCACTAGGGATCGAACCCGGGACGAGCCCAGCCACTTGCTCCCAGGCAATACGAATACCGAGCCGCTGCACCACCGCGCCCGCAGGACTTACATAGATGGGTCCTGCGCAGATCTGGTCAGTCGAGCAGTGCTGCGGAACTCGTGCTGATGAACTAATTGCATACACATCGCTAAATTATGTTGCGCGCTAACGCTTAGCGCGAAGTTTGATACCGCGATAATGGACGCCAGCAAGACAAAGTGTAGCGATAGTCACATTTACTCGCAAACAGCATTCAGGCTGATATTAGATAAAGATTAAACGAAGAGCGCTCTGAGATCAAAATTTCAGTAGATTCTTCGCAACAATGGACTGGAAAAAACGATTTGGCATGCCCAATTTCAAGCCAGCGTCGGCATCGTCAGCAAAAAGTGGAACTTCGGGAAATAATATGTTTGCACCGCCAGCAAATTATCAATCGTCATCGAATCCATCATCGCGAGGAAACAGTTTTGCCATGGATGCTGTTACAACCACCATGCAGTACGGAATGAATGCGAGAAAACGGCAACTGGATGAGGACGAGTAAGGATAGAAGGGGTGTTTCTGTTTTGGATGGCACCGGGAGTTCCGTCAATTTGAAGCCCCAAAGTAAAAGGGTCAAATTCAGATTATGGCTTATTCATGCTCATTTGTATTTTTTATCGTCGAACTTAAGAAACGCCGGAATCTATAATCTGTGAATATGCGGTTTTCGATCGAAGCTTTTTGCTTGGAAAATTATTTCCGGCGCTTTTGACAGTCTATTTGGGATTTTTGCTCTTCATGTTTCTGTTGTTTCAGGATTCTCGAAGAAGGCGACGAACCATCCAGCAGCGGACTCGAGTACATCCCCGCTCCGGACAGTCCTTCCGCTCAAAAGCAAGATGACGATGACGACGACGACCAGGAAGACCCGTTGGATGCTTATATGGCAGGGATCGAGGTATGATAGAAGGCCCTGTGGATCCATTTTGGGAACACCTATATTTTCCAGGTGAAAGCACGTAAAGACAAAGAAAGCAGTGAGAAACAGTCCGCCGAAGGCATCGTATCCAATAGTTCTGCGTCTGTAATACCCAAGTCGAAAGGAAAGTTAGGACGGACTGATATCGAGGACGAGGATGATTTGCAAGAATCCTATTTCAAGTACGTGGCTTTTTAGTTTGTTTTCGTTTAAGATCTTATCGAAGATTCCTTCTAGGTGGATGGAAGAAAATCGCTCTAAGGTTGGAACAGGTGATGACGAAGGAGAAGAAGAGATTGAATACGACGAAGAAGGAAATCCATTGCCTGCGAGGAAGAAAGTAAGTCAAATATCTTTCGCTATTGTTGGTCAATGACCTTATTGGTTATAGCACATTGATCCCCTGCCGCCCGTCGATCACGACAGCATAAAATACGAGCCATTCGAACGGAACTTCTACATCGAGCACGCGAACATCTCCGAGTTGAAACCTGATCAAGTAGCCGATCTGCGGAAGAAACTCGATGTTCGTATCACGGGCATCAATGCGCCAAATCCAGTCACCAGTTTTGCTCATTTTGGATTTGATGAAAAATTGATGAGCGTCATTCGAAAATCGGAGTACACACAACCGACTCCGATCCAAGCTCAGGTTTGTTTCGAATTGATATTGATCTGATCTGAATTGTATTGACCTGATGTATACAAATTGCTGTTCAGGGGATACCGATCGCTTTGAGCGGACGTGACATCATTGGGATCGCGAAAACCGGAAGCGGAAAAACGGCGGCGTACTTATGGCCTGCCTTGGTGCATATCATGGATCAGGTATGTTCTCCTCGTGTTCCCAATTTTATGATTGTATGATAGAATGAGCGTTTGTTGTAGCGCGAATTGGCACCCGGCGAAGGACCTATTTGTTTGATCGTCGTTCCGACTCGAGAATTGGCCATGCAGGTATGATTACTCTTGGTAACACCATACCAATGGACGATTTGGCTTGTTCAGGTTTATACAGAAGCGAGAAAATTTGGAAAAGTTTATAACATCAAAGTGGTCTGCGCGTATGGTGGTGGATCGAAATGGGAGCAATCGAAAGCTTTGCAAGAAGGAGCTGAAATAGTTGTCTGCACTCCAGTAAGTGCCCAGTGTGCGAATCAATTTTGAATCTCCTGATTCTTGTCTCCTTTTTCAGGGCCGACTTATCGACATGGTAAAAATTAAGGCGACAAATCTTGAGCGAGTTACGTACCTCGTATTTGACGAAGCCGATCGAATGTTCGACCTTGGTTTTGGTAAGTCTACGCTGCGCTGAAGTACTTATTCTGGTAATGGGGAACTTTTTTTCAGAACCCCAAGTTCGGTCGATCGCCAACCACGTACGTCCTGATCGTCAGTGTTTGATGTTCAGTGCTACGTTCAAGAGAAAGATTGAAAGACTAGCCAGAGACATTCTTTCGGATCCCATTCGCGTCGTTCAAGGAGAACTTGGCGAGGTGAGTTCTGGCTAACGATATAAATTGCAGACAAGATCGTCAGGCACTTTGACATTACCTGTAGATGCTAACTTAAGGTTCATACCAGGTCAAAAAACCTGGAAAAGTCAGGGAATCCGAGAAGCGTCTGGTAAAACTGATAAAATCAAAGTTTTTGAATTTTGGAGCGAAAGTCAGCGAACTGTGAGAGGCTGAATTACGAGGTTTCAAATTTCGAATCACCCACCTTGTCTGTGTACCTGTTGATCATGCTGGAAATCATTAAATCAGTTGAAATTGGTTTAGTAGGGCTTGGGATGGTGGTAAAATAATCGGGAAAAATCGAATTTTTGTTGGGGAAACAAGGAAAAATCAGGGAAATCGCTTTCCGCTCCTTATGTGATCCTCTACTTCCTGGACGAACATATCTAGTTTTGTTCTAGTTTCTGACCTTGTGTACCTCAGGACCAGAGTTCGTTGTCAGTTTGGTGCCTTTCTTAGTTACTGCTGCGTCTAGCGGTAATTTCCTTTTCAGGCCAACGAGGACATTCAGCAGCTTGTCGAGGTTATGCCAGGCTCAGCAAGGTACCCGTGGTTACTAAATCGATTGGTCAACTTTTGTTCGAGTAAGTGTCGCGTGACAGTCTTTTTTGGCGTCTTTCTATTTTCCGTGTGGTTTTAGTGGGAAAAGTATTGATTTTCGTCAATAAGAAGCAAAACGCGGAAGAACTGGCTCAAAGTTTGAAAGGAAAAGACTTCCGTGCTGGTTTGTTGCACGGAGATATGATGCAGTACGAACGCAATGAGGTCATCCATGCTTTTCGCAAAGAGGACATGCCTATACTGATCGCGACGGATGTGGCAGGTATGAATGCGTGCAATGTCGGTTCGTCATTTCCTGAGGGGGAGAGAGAGGAGTTCCATCACAAATATGAATTCCGCATTTGTCCTTCGCCCTGCCTGATTAAATGCCATGCTGATTGTTTGTAGCTCGTGGTCTTGACATCCCAGCTATCAAGGTGGTTATCAATTACGATATAGCTCGAGATATCGATACACATGTGCATCGGATTGGACGAACTGGACGAGCTGGTGATTAGTAGTCTGTTCGTTTGTACGCTTTAACTAAAAGTTGCTCTTTTGTTGAGGTGAACGAGGCTGGGCTTACACGCTTGTAACGGACAAAGATAGCAAAGATTTCGCTGGTCATTTGGTGCGGAACTTGGAGAGCGTCAACCAGAACGTGCCGGAAAAGCTACTGGAGTTGGCTAATCAAGTATGTGGGCGAATGATTGCACAAGGCGTAGCAAATTGATCCCGTATCATTTCAGAGCTCGTGGTTCAGGAAGTCGCGATTCCGACAAGGCAAGGGAAAGAAACCTCAAATTGGAGGACGTGGGTTTGGTTATACAGATTCTGGATCGGGTGCATCTTCAAGTAAGTGGTCGTACAGTAGAGTAGGTTAGTCGCTGATGGTTATTTCCATTCGATGGTTCTTCCAGGTGGCTCTAGCTCTCGAATCAGTGGGTTTAACGCGACCGCCACTGGTGTAATGGAGGCAATCGGTCAATCGAGTGGCACAGGCGGCACTGACCGCTTGACTGCGATGAAAGCCGCATTTTCGGTAAATTATGCACTTGCTTTAGTTATGCTGCTTGGATCGACGACGACTCTTTTTTGCAGGCGCATTACAAGAACGTTTTCCGACCAGCCTCTGCCGAGACAACCCTCGAAGCGGAGAAGCGCGAAACGCAGTATACGGAACCAAACCCAGAATGGAAGCAGCACTTGAACGCGATTCGGAATAATGCAGAAAAAGGCGGACGTTCTGAAGATGGGTCTAGAAAAGATCGTGGTGAAAAAAGAAAAAAGTCGAGATGGGATTGATTTTTTGTGTCTAAGCATACATTGTACGTGGAGAACATTTGTACACGGTACAAATGGCGTTACACACGCATCGTTCGTGCTTATCTTTGGTTGGAATCGCGTTCAGTACGCTGTCTTTTTCACCGGCGGGTAGATGACAAACAGGGCTAGTTGAGCCGCTGATAGTAACATACCGATCGCATTGGGTACCTGAAATAGGTGTCGATCGAGCGCTTGGTTAGATGGCTTGAGTGAACGCGTACTTTCATGTACACGTCGTCGATAATGTATCCGTACAGGAACCACTGGAACGCCACGATCAAGTTGGCTAGGATCAACAGCCCTGGTAAACTTTCGGCGCTCTTTGTGCGAATCACTTCTTTCTGAAAACAATGACCTGAGGGAACAGGTGTGCTACGAAAATAAACATCCTTGTCTTACCATGCCTGCCAAAGGCGCCCCGAAGTTGATGATGTTCAACGCCAGGCACATCATTCCCAAATGGTCGATGGCCGTGGGCAGGGTCGGCGATACCATGTCGATGTACAGCAGCATGCCAGCACATGCCACCACTGATGCGAAGAGTAACTGGCTCAACGATGTCTGCAAAAGGAATCGGGTCATTTGTTAGATGAGACAATGAAAAGCGTGACGGGCACCTTGCGAACCGTGTACAAATAGTAATAATACGTGTAGGCCACCTCCAAGGTCAGACCAGCCACGTTGATGAAAATTACTGTTCTATCATGTTTTAGAAGACCATAACGAAGCCAGAAGAAACAGCTGCAAAGAACATTGATGTGAGCAACATAGGACCAGGAGCACGATCATCAGGCCATCAGTCGAATCCGCTAGCGCGACCCCGTCGTACGCAATAAAAGTTTTAATGAGGCGGAATTGGACAAGCGATTTGCTGCAATTACTAGAGTGCAATGCGGACTCGACTGTGCCGTATCATCAGGGCCGCGGGGTACTGGGCGGAATTACCTGACACAGCATAGCACAAATGGAACTGCAGAAACACCTTCGCTCGATCCGCGGGCTTTAATCGTTCGACAAATTGAGCTGAAAAAGAGAACATTGGCATGAGGCCGAGTAATCAGAACAAAGTTAAAATGACTTACATGCCCGTCAGAAACATTCCCAAAGTGGAGAAAATTGCAGTGATAGCCAAATAATCCAAAAAAGCCATTTCGCCAATTCCGTACGAAGAGAGCGTGTCGGTCACGGCTGCCTCGCCTGTTGTCTTGAGGAACATATATTGAATACGTGCACTGCCGACTTCGCCAGCAGCTAATGTTGACGAGACGAAACCGGTTTCAACAAGCCTTAACACAAACTTTGGCTTGTACGAATAAATCGATCAACAAAACAGTGCACACTGCCGCCTGGGACCACCAACATACCCTAAATGGCACAAACAAGTGAGATGGCTGATATCATGATGTGTCACTATACACTGCCAGCATGGCAAAAACGACTGGCGCCGATTTCAGACATGATGCATATGCACACGACGGAAAACGGGAATTCAATTCGACGAAGCATGTGCATTGAACAGGGCAGGCATGCAGTCGAATGCAAATGACAGCAATGGAAAATCCAGGGCCAAAAAGTTTGCTCGTTTGCATTCTCCTTGCTGAAGCCCCCTCTCCCTGCCCTGCCCTGTTTTTCCATTGTTTATTTTGCAACCTAGCGAGCCCAGACCCAGTGCTCTTCAGTGTCTGCATGCTGCTTGCAGTAGAATCTGCCGACAAGGCGGTAAAATGGGCGATCACAAGTTCAAACGGGACCAAAAAATTCTGCAGAGAAACATAGTTCGTCATCCCTTTATAAAAACCACACCCCTGGCTTATGGGTGTTGTGCTGAACTATGTGGCAGGCAGACCGAGTAGCAACCGCGCTGCGAAACAGCTGCACCTCGATCATTGGTGCCTCAGCATCGAGAGGGCACTGAGGGTTCGGTCTCCATAGCTACAAGCAATAACAGACGGAGTAACACAGTTGTATGTGCGAGTAGAAAATCGAGACAAGAAATTTAGTTCCAAGTCCATAGTCGGTGTTGGAGGGGCGGAGTTCGGATAAAATTTGAGGATTGATCTGATCGTCGGTGATAGAAGTAGGTGCCTGAAACACAAGTCCTCGTTCACCTTGCGATAGGTCTCTTAATTTTAGATTCCACCCGACCATGGGCATATTCGGCACTCTAAGTTCCTGGCTAGGCATGAAAAAGAAGGAAGCTCAAGTGTTGGTGGTCGGTTTAGATAACAGTGGAAAATCGACCATCTTGAACCAACTGAAGCCAGCCGAAGCCAAAGCCGAGGTAGTGCCAACGGTTGGATTCAATATGGAACGGTTCAAGGCTGGCAAAAACGGCCAGTTGACTTTGACAGCATTTGATATGTCTGGTCAAGGACGCTACAGGAATCTGTGGGAGCACTATTACAAGGAAACGCACGGCATCATATACGTTGTGGACAGTGCTGATCGAATGCGCATGGTGGTGGCTAAACACGAACTCGACCAGCTGCTCGAACATAAAGACCTGATGAACAGGAAAGTCCCATTGCTAGTGTTCGCCAACAAGATGGATGACCGCCAGGCAATGTCGGCAGTGGACGTCTCCAGGTCACTCGGACTGGACAATATCAAAAACAAACCATGGCAAATATGCGCAAGTTAGTGACTGTTGATTGTCTGTTATTCCCTATGAATATATAATGTTAGGAGCCAACAAATTAGGCGAAAACCCACAAGCTGGGTCTAATTCTAAGGCTTACTTTAGATTTTTCCTGCTGCACGATATCGAATACTGTATGTACCGAAGTTAAGGGCCCCAGCAGTATCATGAGGATGTCACCAAGAGTTTCATGCTGTCCTCACCAACGGTCATTACACCCCCTCCCCACTGACGATGAGAGTACTGCACTACATGGTGACATTTCCTTCAGGCTGTGCATTGACGGGCGAGGGATTGGGAGACGGAGTAGAATGGCTGAGCGAGCAGATCAGAAATTACTTGGAATCCAGAAAGTGATCGGGACCACGGCTATAGATTAATCGATTCACGTTTGTCAGTTTCATTCCAGTATGAGTGACGCGCAAAAAGGTACTGGTCTCGATCTTGGTGCAGTTCCGCCCTGTCAGATAGAAATGGATGGCCCAAGGAAAGAAAAGCCTGAAATTCATAGCACTATACTGCACACATTGGGCAGTACATAAATCTGGAAGGTATACATTGTACGAATCACTAACGCCTCGAAACCTTGAAATTGCCAGAAAATGGTATCAATTACAACAAATGCAATGTTTTCTTACGGTGCTTATCCACACGATCATTCTCGATAATAATATTCGATAGCCGAACGAGACTGTTGGCAGCATATAATTGTGAATAGCTTTTGAATCCAGTCAATTTTTCGATCGCGTGACGCCAATTCCAACGAATCGTAGCCTTGGTTCGTTCAATCAAATTCAAAGCTCCCTGCCCGCTCGTGGCACCTCCAGTAGAACTTACACGACCAATTAGTGGCCTCCACGGGGCCACGGCCAACATACTGCTTTGCAACTTGGTCAGGAACTCGCCCGAAAACTTATCCGCATTTTGACGCATGTATTCGTACGTGCTATGTTCGTAGACCGTATTCAATTGTTCGTCGGTCAAGCGAACGTCCAGAAATTGGGCAAGTTCGGCAATGCAAAGACGCAGATGCTTGAGCAGATCTTCGTAGTGTATCCAAAATACGTTAGGTTGTTCTCTGAAAAAGAAGCGCGAGTAGATGTGACCACGAGCGCGAACCTCCAACCTCGGACTGGGGATTTCACAGAAAATCACTGCTTACTTGTTGGGCCACCAACTGAGGAAATGCTCCCAGTAGGTCGGATAGTAAATCGGGCGGGTCAACTGATGTTTGTCCGCCTGCTCGTGCGTATCGGCCACCAGCTCAGTCACAGCAGCGCAATCGTAATCTTTATCGACGCCCAAATTACGATACCTACTTCTGGCCTCTGACCATGCCACGTCCATTGGATCGCGAGTGATCACTATGTATTTCAGTGACGATCCTTGATTCGGCGTCGGCGCATCCTCGAAACAATCGTGGCATCGGAAGATTCGATTATCGATCAACCCCGTCGGCTGATCGGCATTCAAGTCGAATTCCAAGCGTTCCATGAAAGGTGGGATGTACCAGACCACTTGATCGATATCGTTGTAGGATTCATCCCCACCGCAACGAATCTGATGTAAGATCTGTTGCAACCAACTCGTACCCGTTCGATAAAATCCGCATATGATTACATCGTTATGACGTGGAACGTAAGGGCAGCTACGTTCGATCGGTGTTCCGCGCTTGTCGCTCAGAAACTTTCTAATTAGTCGAGCTCGATGTTCACCAAACATTTCAAAAGTCGTAAAAATTTTAGGCGCACTTAACGCCGAGTGCCGAGAACAGTTTTAACGTCTTCTCTGTTGAACCGATGCCTAGACACAACGCTCCATTTTCGAAGAACCAGTCGGCGAGATGTCCTGAAAAAGATTAGATGCAGACTCTAGTCAAGAACAGGTTTCTAAGCTTCCGGCGATTGCAGCACGTTCAACGGAACATCAGGCAAGGATGGCAAATCACATTTGAGAGGATGACTGATCAGCAGGACAGCAGGTTCGTGTGACAGTCGTCCCCGCAGACAGCCAGGGCCTCCCCAATCCCTCCCTGTGCTCCTGCTTATACGAACATTCGGACATCGATCTCCCTGATGAAACAGTTTGAGGTCACGAGAATGAGGAGATCGCAAGAAAGACTTGTATGAAGCAGAAACCGTCTAAAAAATTTTGAAATCAAATCAAGGCCACTAAGTTTTTGGTCTTGGCAACGTTCCTTCACGTACTCTCGAGCGTTTCATGGACCCGCGTGTGTGAAGGAGCTATTCAGCCAGCAGACATGCCTTGCTACCAGTAGTGCCCTTCGTGATAGGAGTGCGATTAGTGCAAGTGTAAAGTATCCTCGCGCAATTATGCAAAGTCACTCAACCTCAGTCCACCCAGTAAAATCG
This sequence comes from Mesodorylaimus sp. YZB2_4, assembly GCA_030248295.1. NCBI lineage: Eukaryota > Metazoa > Nematoda > Enoplea > Dorylaimida > Dorylaimidae > Mesodorylaimus > Mesodorylaimus sp. YZB2_4. Next base: position 41,850 of record JASANH010000873.1, on the reverse strand, counting down.
TGGGGTCTACGATGTCGTACGAGAAAATCAGCAAAAAATCGTCAATGCACCACTTCTCATAAAATCAGAATTAATTAGATCTTGCAGGCGGGTTGTAAGTTTTGCAAACCCTGCATTGCTTATTGGATCACGACAGAGGTGAAACGACTTCAAAATGTCCAGTCTGCTTTTCGCCTGCTACACGAGGCATCAGAGCTATCGCAGCCTAGAATGACAGCGGTCATGGGAGAAAACAGTTCTGAAAAGAAAGAGGCCCAGAATGAGAAGTCGAATGTGAGATGGTTACTTGACATTACTGAGAATTTGAATCTCGCGCCTGGTGTTTGGCTGTTTACGACAAACGTATGTTTGCAGGATCTCGACTTATCTGCTGTCGATTTGCATGGTGTTATCAGTGGTGTTTTGTGTCGGGCCTCGGCGGCGCATAGGGATCCAGTTTTTCGTGCGACTAATGACTACTTTGCTATGATGGTGAGCCAAAGGGTATATAAGGCCGCGTATATTTTTATGTAGTCAGTTTGGTATTTCGACGGCCTAGTTAATCGTAATCGACTCATCCTATCAATTTCGTGGTCGATTCACTCGATGTTAATCATACGTGGTCCAGTCCAACCGCACGCTAGGTAGCATTGAGTGCATGTAACTTGGGCTGACCTCATCCCCCAGACTTCTGACAGGCCAAACCAGCCCGAGTTACATCAGCAGTATTTCAGAATAGTCGCAGGTTCGATTCCCGCTCAAGGATCAAGATTTTTGCATGCGCTGTATGTAGATACAAGGTCTTGATTTATGGCGGGTATGAACATCAGAGCTGTGAACGGCTCTCTGTCCATTCTAATAAGTCTTGGTCCAAGCCTCGTGAATTTTCCATTAGTGTACTTTCCACCCAGCCTCTCGTAAGCGTACACGTCATTTGCCAACCGACTGTTGTTCCCACCGCAATGCAGTATGTGGGCAGCCGTCTGTTCTACTAGGGGTGTCACCGTCGCCCACCCCCTTTTCAGGGGTGGGGCTGGACGGCGGCTGAACCTACCTAGAGGACCAGTCGTCAGGCCCGAGCTCGTTCAGTCTCGTTTTTGACTCATGGCTGTTGGTGCGTGTCGCAAGCCCCAGCCACAAATGTTATGACTTCTTCGCGCGATCCGAAATACCAGTACAATTTAATGTACAGTAGAGGCTCGTCTGCCAATCGACTCGCCTGCACGGAGCCGCAGCTTGAAACACCACTCGTCAAGGTGACGCTTCAGCCAGGGACCACAGATCGGAACTTATGGTCATTTCGTTGTCTGGAGTTTTTGAAAAAGGTCTGCCGATCACTTTCTTTAGTAATACAGACCCAGAAATGACAAGCACGCCTTTCTCCATTCGGCTTATGTTTAGTTTTTGAAGACTTAGCATCAACAACAATGAGTGCTTCTGATTTCTCAACGTTCATTTTCATCATCATCGCCATGTTGGTCCGGATCCTCAGACGAGCACGGCATGACCAGAAAAGCTAAGTACTGCCTTATTCCTCCTGAGGAAATCGAAAGCATCGATAGGCTTCGTTGCAATTATGGGAAAAAAACAAGTCCCCAAATCTGGAGCACGAAATATAAAGCAGAGGCTAGCCTGGCCTATTACTATTAGTCCCTCGTTACCATCCACACTTCAGTCCACTTATTGCTTCAACTGACAAGTATAAGAGGCCGAGGTGTCACCAGGTCGAATCGTGTCGCTCCAAAATATATTCTCAAATTCTAACTCATTCCTACATTTGGCAGCTGCAGCAGACGTTAGCGTCATTATGGCTATCATGAATAGGAAGAGCCAGGGCACCCTTCTAATAATGGGTCCTTTACACTCTGCGTCCACACGCCACGCACCCACCGACGCCCTCGGTCGATCATTCTCGCGAGGCTTAGGGCATGATCGGTCGTGCACAAGAATGCCATCCCTGACTGGCAGTCCCGATGCGTCCCTCAGTCCAGGCAAGGTTGTGGGAGGCAAGTGGAAAGTCATATCTCAATTGGGGAAAGGCGGATTTGGCGCCGTCTACAAGGCAATCAACATGAAGGGACCGGAACAAGAAGTGGCCGTCAAAATCGAATTGATCATGGAGGACGAGGAATCGATGATCAAAATGGAGGTAAGTAGATCACATGCCCGACAGAGGCGATATTTCTGATACAAACAGTTAAGGTGGCCGTTTTGAAAATGTTCAAAAAACAACAACCCCCACCACTGCACGCTTGCCAGTACCACGAACACGGCGAGACCAAGTCATTTCGATACATCGTCATGGAACTGTTGGGTCCGAGTTTGAGCGATTTGCGACGTAGTCGGCCGGAGAGTCGATTTACCGAAAGTACGACCGTGCGCTTGGGGATTCAATGCTTGGAGGCGATCGAAACTTTGGTAAGTTTTCTCGTTTTCTTGCCCAATGCCTCGTTTCTAAGTCAGCTTGTATTTAAAGCATCGAATCGGATTCGTTCATCGCGATATCAAACCAGCCAACTATGCCATTGGTAGAGGTGACAAGAAACGTATCGTCTTCATCCTCGACTTTGGTTTGGCTCGTCAGTACATCACGCGCGATGGCGAGTTGCGAGAACCAAGGCGGAGCGCTGGATTCCGTGGAACTGTTCGATACGCATCGGTCAATGCTCATGCTCGAAAGTGAGGAATATATTCGAATGCCTGCTCTCTGTTCAATTCGATTAACTTTCAGGGAGTTGGGCCGTCACGACGATCTGTGGAGCTTGCTCTACATTATGATCGAGTTTGCACGAGGGGAGCTCCCGTGGCACAGGATCACCGATAAGATCGAAGTAGGCAGATTTCTTAAAGACTTGACGCACTGTTTCAGCCTGCTTTTCCCCTTTTGCTAATAGGTCGGTAAAATGAAAAAGAACATGGTGGCTGACGAACTTTTGCAACGCATGGCGCCCGAATTCCATCATTTCTTGAACGAGCTGCACGGACTGCAGTACGGCGATACGCCCAATTATGCCTGGTTCTTTCAACAGTTGAAAGCGATTATGATCCGAAAGAAATATCGTGATTCGGATTTGTTCGACTGGGAATCAGCCAAGAAGTGACCGCATCGAGGATGTGACGGGCGGGTGATGGTTTATACTGTAGGTCGTGGGATAGGCTATGTCATGACTTTCCAGTGCTGCCATGTCTTTTTCTGCTGACTTGATATTTGTGAGGTTGATGCTGAATGCTGCTGCAGACCGCTAGGTGCAGCCAGGAGTGGCTTGTTCAGCTGCCACGTGGGCTATGGAGAAGAGGCCAACAGATCTGCTGTCCCCTGTCTTACAACACTCCGACGAGATCGAATAAGATCCCGCCGAGGTATCGAGATGTCTAACAGCTAAGAAAAGTCGTGCTGAGCAATGCCGCACGATTTCTGTAACTGCAATTGCACCACAGTTCTTGGCAGCCACCGCAAGCACAATAACCGCCACTAGGACCTGGGTGGTTGCAAAGCAGTAATATTCGTCCTTTCCATTATTTATATGAAACACAGTATAGCCCAAGTGTAAAGTGCCCAAGTATAGGTGCATTGGCGGATCAAATGCTCAATCCTGGTGCCGCGACGTGGTGATGCGCAGTTTGGTCGTTGATCAGCACTTGTCTCGTCTCTAATCTCGTATCGCTCAAGAATGAACAAACCTAGCTCCAGCGAGCCCAACGATGAAAAACAATATCCCAAACAGTTGATTATGCAACAGAAAACGAATTTGATGGGTGGTGGGGGCGACACGTCGTCCTCGGCTTCCGACGACGATCCAGGCGCCGAAATCGAAACGACGGTTCGATCGAGTGGATTTGGCGACGCGGGTGGTGTGTTTAGCGCTCACGCTATGCTCGCTTTCAAGGAAATGCGAGAACGAGATCAGCTGACCGATGTGACATTGGAAGCTGACGACGGAACTCTTCTCTCCGTGCACAAAGCCATCATGGCGGCCAGCAGCTCCTACTTCCTCGCCGCTTTCACCACCGGGTTTGTAGAGAAGAACAAGGACGTGCTCAAACTGCCGAGTGAGTGTAATGTTTTTGGGTTGGGTTGGGAGGAGCAGGACAAGACTTTGCTATCCCTGCTCTCCTGGTCCAGGTGTCCCCGGGGCGACTCTTCGGCAGATCGTTGAATTTGCATACGCTCGAACGGTGCACGATCTCAGCTGGGCCAATGTTCAAGACTTGCTCACGTGGGCCGACTTCTTCGACATGCGCACTCTGGTTCGTCTCTGCTGCCAGTTCCTGGTTCGCAACCTGACCATACGCAACTGTCTCGGTGTCCTCCGCTTGGCTCGTTGGTACGACTTCAAAGACCTCGCTGAAGAAGCCTGGTCGTTCACAGCTGAAAATTTCGAAGGAGTGGGTGCTTTTCAGTCTCACGATCTATCTCGATTGGCTGAATTTCCTAAACTTGTAGGTAGCTGAAAAAAACAAGGATCTGCTGCAATACTCGGCTGCCGAACTGGCGTTGGTTTTGCAGAGCGACCAGTTAAATGTGAGCAGCGAAGAATCGATCTGGCGCGTCATCGAGCGTTGGGTGAATCACGACCCGCAACGTCGTGCTATGGACATTGGTCGGTTGGCCAAGCACGTCCGGTTCGGCTTGATTAACAGCGTCACGCTGGACAGCATCTGCAACAGCGAGCACGTGAAAAGTTCGCCAGCTTGCCGAGACTTGATCGGAAATGCGTACAAGTACGTCAAAAACTTCTGTCTGATGGGTCGAGATGTGTTCGAAATGGTCGAAAACAAGACATGCGAACCGAGGCAACCAGGTCAACTGCTGCTGGCCATTGGCGGGTGGAGTGGCGGCGCACCAACAGGTCTGCTGGAGGCCTACGACCGGAAGGCTCAGAATTGGACGAAAGTAATGAGTTAAACGTTTTCTGGGTGCTGTGTGACCTTGTTTAACCTTTGCAGCTGCCTGTGAACGATCCGAACGGGCCCCGAGCTTACCACGGATGCGTCATGCGAAATCGAGAGCTGTGGATGATTGGAGGATTCAATGGGCACAGTTACTTCAACTCGGTTCGCAAACTGAGTAAACATGGTAACTTTTCATAAAATCTCTTGCCACATCAAAGTTCTGTTTGAGATCTCTTGTCAAAAGAGTGGTCGGAGCGGGCGCCAATGAATCATCGCCGATGCTACGTCAGCGTGGCGTTGTTCAACGACCAGATTTGGTAAATGCTTCTCATTTCTGAGCCCCTGGGACCATCCTTATAGTATCTGATTCTGATTCTTCTTAGGGCCATGGGTGGCTACGATGGTCATCACAGGATTAACACGGTCGAACGCTACGATCCAAACGACAACCAGTGGACACTGATCTCGCCATTTTCACTGTCGGTGAGTTGTGCTAATTATCTTCCATTCCTGCATTGTGAATTGTGGGTTTTAGAGGAGCGATGCACATGCTGCCGTTTGTTGCGATCGTCTATACATCACAGGTAAGATTCCCACTGCCGCTCCATCACATTCTTTGACTTTCTTGGCTTCGCAGGTGGCTTCAACGGCAACGACTGTCTGGACTCGGTCGAGTGCTACGATGCTGGCGCTGACCGCTGGATGATGACGACCCCCATGAGGCATCGTCGCAGCGGCGTCGGGTGCATGGCCTTGGACGGGGTTCTGTAAGTTGATCTGGTTATACCGCACTCTGCTATTTCTGTTCCTCGCTTCAGCTACGTCGTGGGTGGATTCAACGGCCAGACCAGGCATAGCTGCTTCGAACGGTAAGCTGACTAGCACCCAAAGCGTGTTCAGTTCAATAACAGACCTTCTTTCAGTTACGACCCGCGAACTGGTCGTTGGGAAGAGTTGGCTGATATGACGACGCGTCGTAGCAACTTCGGAATCGAATGTTTGGATGGAAAAGTAGCCGATTTCACCTCTTGATCTCATAAATTGAAGCTTGACGATTATTATTTCAGATCGTCGTCGCTGGCGGATTCAACGGAGCGACGACCATTTCCGACTGCGAAATCTACGAGCCTCGGGCCAATCTGTGGACGCCACTGCCGTCGATGAAAGTAAACCGCAGCGCCCTGTACTGCTCTGTCGTTGGATGGTTGCCGAATATGCACGAGTACCTGGACAGCAACAACCGCGCCTTCCCAGCCTGGTCCCGCAACGAAGATGCCCAGGCCTGGTGATGAGTGTGCTCTCGCTTGTGTTTGCATTCTCACAATTCTTACTTCCTCTTCATTGTCTTCTTTCATGCACATGTCTCGAATCGTGATGATAATACTCACTATGACGATCTCGCGATGACCCGGTGTACAGTGCAGTTTACACCTCATCTTTGTCCACTCTGATCATTCAATGAGCTGCAGTTTCCAGCAGTCGTAGAGTCCAGTCCTAAAGACCCCCTTCATCTCAACACAACAGAACAAGACCACAATTCAGCATCACAACATTGCAGCCCTCATTCCAACCATCTCTTGCCTTTTTCAAACATCAGTTCGCTAAAAACGATTTGCAAAACCGCACACTTTCTAGATTAAAACGGAAGTTAGTAGCTTGGCTTGAAACACTCAATAACTCGTATCAAAATCATTTTGTTTCACCACGCCCCTAATCGACTTCCTCGATCGTTGGCCCACCACGAGTTCCACCAGAATTGCGTCCACCTTGCGTTCCTCCGCTCGGAGCACCACTAGCAGCCTGAAACAGCCAAATGAGAATGAACATCACGATAAAATCCACGTAAACGGCTTACCCCGTACAACCTCCTGACGATCGGATCACATACGCCCTCAATTTCCTTTAACTTTTCTTCAAATTCTTCCTTGTCGGCCTCCTGATTACTGTCCAACCAGTGCATTATTTCCAGGCATTTTTCCAAAATTGTCTTGCGGTCAGCTTCACTCAATTTTTCCTGCAAAACATGTCCCCGTGAACTGATTTAATTTGGTAGTGTGTCTAGCACAGCCCATGTATTCTACTCTACCGCCTGCACCCTCATGTCGATATCGAGATCACTGCACCAGATGCACAAAAACGTGAACCCGTAGCCTACCTTTAACCTTTCGTCCTCGACAGTCGACTTCATGTTGAACGCGTAGCTCTCCAATGCATTCTTGGCTGCCGCTCGCTCACGCTGCTCAGTGTCCTCGTTCTTGTACTGCTCTGCCTCCTTGACCATTTGCTCGATGTCGCCTTTGCTTAAACGACCCTTGTCGTTGGTGATGGTGATCTTGTTCTGACGACCCGTGCTCTTGTCGACGGCAGACACGTTCAGGATACCGTTGGCATCGATATCAAACGTCACTTCGATCTGCGGAACGCCGCGACGAGCAGGCAAAATACCTGACAGCTCGAACTTGCCCAACAAGTTCTGAAACATAAAGAGTGGAATTAAGATGGAGACATTCCGAGATGCGGTCTTACATTGTCCTTGGTCATGGCCCTCTCTCCTTCATAGACTTGAACCAATACTCCTGTCTGATTGTCCGCGTAGGTGGTGAACGTCTGCGAAGTCTTGGTTGGGATGGTAGTATTCCTCTTGATCAAAGTGGTCATCACACCACCAGCGGTCTCGATACCCAACGACAACGGGGCGACGTCCAACAGCAACAAATCCTGCACGGCCTCGTGCTTCTCTCCGGACAGAATGGCGGCTTGGACGGCTAAAATAAAACTGCGTCAAGGCTGATACCTGGATCGAACAGACCGCACTTACCAGCACCATAGGCGACGGCCTCGTCGGGGTTGATGCTCTTGTTGAGCTCCTTTCCGTTGAAGAAGTCTTGCAGCAACTTTTGCACTTTCGGGATGCGAGTCGATCCTCCGACCAGGACCACGTCGTGGATTTGAGCCTTGTCCAGCTTGGCATCGCGCAGGGCCTTCTCCACTGGCTCCAACGTCGAGCGGAACAAGTCGGCGTTCAATTCTTCAAAACGGGCGCGAGTGATGGTCGTGTAGAAATCGATACCCTCGAACAAGCTGTCGATTTCGATGCTGAAACAGAAATCCCCATTCACATAGGGGCTGGATCAAGGTGATAAAAGTGACCTACCTTGCCTGAGTGCTGCTCGACAGAGTTCTCTTCGCGCGTTCGCAAGCAGTTCGCAAACGACGCAAGGCACGAGGATTCGTCGAGACATCCTTTTTGTGTTTACGCCTGAACTCAGCGATGAAGTAGTTGACCATTCGATTGTCGAAGTCCTCTCCGCCCAAATGGGTATCACCGGCGGTCGACTTGACCTCGAAAATACCGTCTTCAATGGTCAAGACGGACACATCGAAGGTACCACCACCCAGATCGAAAATAAGAACGTTGCGCTCGCCTTTTCCCTGAATAAAAAAAGAGAATTGTGTAAAAGGCAGTCGCTATAAATCACCATGCAGACCTTTGCAAATAACACACGACTGAATGCAGGCAGACCCAAGTATGCACTCACTTTCTTGTCCAAGCCATAAGCAATGGCGGCGGCCGTGGGTTCGTTGATGATACGCAGAACATTCAGGCCGGCGATGGTGCCGGCGTCTTTGGTGGCTTGGCGTTGCGAATCATTGAAATAAGCGGGCACGGTCACAACGGCATCCTTGACTGTCTTTCCCAAAAACGCCTCCGCCGTCTCCCTCATCTTCACCAAAACCATTGCACTGATTTCCTCGGGGAAGAAGGTCTTCGTTTCCTCCTTATATTGGACTTGAATCTTCGGCTTGCCTCCCTCGTTGACCACTTTGAACGGCCAATGTTTCATATCGGCTTGAACCGGTGGATCGGCGAAGCGACGACCAATCAATCGTTTAGCATCTAAGAGAAGACGCCTACTGCAAACACGGACATAGTATGCATGCGAGAGGGGACAGGAGTTGCCAAACATAACTGATCCTACACAAACAGATGGCCAGCGATCTTCGGTCGATCCAACTTTTGGCTTTGCTCTCTGACCCGCAGAGACAGCGCACTTACCGAAAACAGTGTTGGTCGGGTTGAGGGCAACCTGGTTCTTGGCAGCATCTCCGATCAACCGTTCGGTGTCGGTGAAGGCGACATAGCTGGGGGTCGTTCTGTTTCCCTGATCGTTGGCAATGATCTCCACCTTGCCATGCATGAACACACCGACGCAACTGTACGTCGTGCCCAAATCAATACCAATGGCCGGGGCCGTAGACATTTTCCTAGAAAAAAGAAACTATTGTAAACACTTGGAAGTAGAACAAGTTACTTCTTACTTTTTGTTCAAAAGCTTGAAATCAAACCGGCTGGTTTTTTTTCGAAATGACCACACAAACGATCTACTGTAAAGATGTCACGTACGCCGTTGATTGGCCGCCAGCACCGACGAATGGAAGCAAAGTAGGTGGGACGGGCTGTGTAATTTTCAAAAATGCCGCGAAAAGCAGTAGAATGCAGCAGGCTTTTGTTCGGGCTGCGCTACAGTACGACGTTTCGTTTTGGTTGTTTATTTTTGTTTTCGCTTTTTTGTCGTCATGCTTCGTTTTTCTTCACTCCCTCCATCAAGGGTTACAAAGTGATTTTTCTTATTTTGCTTGCTTCATCCGAGTTTTGACGTCTTGCAAAACAGGCCCAAAGAAGTGAGTTGGCCTTATCTTTTTGGATTTAGGCTACGGCCGCTGTAGATGTACATAGGTAATGTTGCAAGCTACCCTACTTTATCTCAGGCTAGCTCCTAGTTATAGGTCTGCATGAATGAGTAAAATGAAGCTCCAGACCTACAGTACTTGTAAAAATCCCCTGTGTAAATAAGTCGAGATCATCCTTTTTTCAGATATGAAGCAAAAGACGAGAAAATCAGTTTCCGAGGGATTGACTAAATCAAGCGGTACTTCCGTGAACCCGTGCTTTCATTGCGGATTAATATTCGCCAAGAAAGACGAATACAGTGAACACATGGATCGATATCACCCATCGAAATCTGGTAAAAACGATCGATTCCGATGTCACGAATGTGACCAAACATTTGCCGATGACGAAAAGGCGTACAAGGAGCATTTAATCATTCACGATCTGGCAAAGATTATCGGAACGTTAAGACGTAGCGAAATGAGTAAAAAGAAGACCCAGCCTTTGTTGGTTCGTGTTCCGGCAATTGAAGCACCAGCCGTTAATACGAAGAACGAAACGTCGTCGCGATCTTACGATGAGAAACCGTTATTAAGATCGGGAGAAGTTCCTCCACCCTTAAAAAACAAGGTACACCGATGGTATTCTGTTATGATCGCTGTTTCAGCCTTGGATTTTCAGGGAGGACGAGCGAGAAGTAGGAGCGTGCTCAACCCGCAATCAATCAAAACGTCCGATTTGATCGGCATCGCGCCACTTCAGCTCGCTGCACCAAGCACGCCGAGTGATTCGACGGCTCGTAAACGAAGGCGTGTTTCGAACGAGCAGTCATTGCCGTCCGTTCAAGCGGTAACTCCAATTCAACCAACGCCAGGTCCTATTTCAACGTCCTCGCCGCTAATCTTACCTCAATCGTCCGTTACTCCATCGACGCCGCAAGCGTCCGAAGCGACTCCTCCAAGCACCACGGATGCTAAGAACAGTCCAACGAACGTCCTCGTGCCACCAACGCCGACGCTTCAATCATCGCCGCAACCTTCGGCATCGAATATTCAAAAAATAATGCCCACATTGCAGTCGGCTTGCCCGAATTGTAATCAGAATTTGGGCAAACCGTGGCATTTGGTCGATCACATGATCCAGTTGCACGATGCTCAACTACTTCGACTTCACCGCACTTTGAAGAAACCAGATGCAACGAGTGGAATGGTGGTCATGTCGCAAATGTTCAACGACCGTCAATGCCCCTTCTGTCAATTAACATTCGCCGACATGCAGATATCGCTCTTGCACGTCGTCCGAACGCATCGTTCCCGATTGTTCGAATGTCCCGACAATGGAGAGTGCGTCCTGACCTGCGAATTGATGTGCGCTATTGGACCCGACTCGGCTCCAAAGAAATTCACTATCAGCGTCAAAGTAAAGAGGAAAACGAATGAGTGATGAGTTCATGAATTGATTATTGGGAGAATGTAACAACAACTGAAAATAACAATCTTCGTTTAAAACACACATACGATATCAAAATTACGCCATGATCATCCTTCATAATAAGGTAAAATTCTCAATCTAAAAAGCGAAATCGATCCGATGCAATTTTCAGTAAATCATTTTCCGTGGAAAGAATGAACGTTTGCGTGAACTTTCTCTCTCTTTCGTTGTATTTGACTGTTCCCGCGGTTTGAATTAGAATCGTTTTCGTGTTGCCACTGATTTCTCCTTAAAATAAATTGCAAGAAAATTAGCGAAGGCGCTGACGAACGCGTCATCACAATGAACAGACAGATTTTATCAAAATTTGGTTCAAAATCAAAGGAGCAAAATTTTGTAAAAGGACCTATGTAGCACCTGTTTCTTACCAGGAACGGATTGGGCATCGACGCATCGCACAGAATGCTCGCTTACAGGTAAACTGACCAAGAATGTGTTGATGGCGTCTTGACCCGCCACTGCACTTCCGTTCCAGACCATGCATGCTGCCTCGGTGTACATTCGGCTGACATGCTAAAATGACACGCCACCGATGAGCTGAGCAAGTCACGAGCGCATGGAGAGGCCTAGTACAGGGGCCGTTCAAATACAACGTCGTACGCCAGGGGGGAGGGGGGTCAAAGGCAAAACGACATCGTTTTTGCACTAGGTATTCCAGCGTTTTTCCTCCCTTTCGAACTCTCCTGCTAGAGCCTAATCACGGTCAGATGAGCACAGCTCCGCCACTTTTGGGTCATCTATTCATGATAGTTTTGGTTATAATGATGTGGATTGGCCAGACTCAGTTTCTTACAGGAAGCGGCCGCGTCGGTGCGGCGTGGTTTCAGCGTTTGTCTCTCCATATTGGTCATTAGCGCGGCTGGACTCACCCTGGGTTCGATCCTTGGCGATGGAGGTCTGCTTGCGAGCCATAAACCCTCGCTGACCCTGCACGCCAGGCCGTGGGTGACTCAGCCAGTAACATAGAGGTGCTCAGAGTGGAGAGAGAGGCCAAACGAGGAGAGTCTCAGCTGCTGAACAAGGGGCAAGGTTCAAAGGCCACCCGCCGTCGTACAAGAAAGTCGGTGTCTAATCGAGGATGTCATCGTGTGGAGGTGCTCCTAGCGGGGACGCGCAGAGGGAAGCTGGTGTGTGAGCTGGTTACCGCATAGCCTCGCTTAGAAGGTTTGACTGCCGGCCAGCTAAAGGCAAAAACGGGCTGCAGGCCAAAAAATGTTTTAAAGCAGATAGGTTAAAGTTTGATAAAGAAAAATTTACTTTATCATATAGAGTTATTCGTTTTGCTTTCATACTGCTTATTCGATTTTTGACAAGTGCATTTCAAAAATTGACAAACAATCTTTGGGAATTCAAGGCGTACAATAAAGGTGTAGAGTCAAGCTGTGAAACCATCAGCACATTTTACCTCTACCAAATTGTTACTGAAATCAAACTACTAAATGTCTTTAAACATTCCGAAAAACGTTGTTGGAATGTATACCGATACGAGAATGGGAACATATGGACTCGTTCGAGATATGTACATGAGCAGCGCGGGTTGAAGTGCGCCGATACTCATAAAATTTTTTTTTGAAATATGTCTTTACCCCCCCCCCCCCCCTTGCAGTTGAGGGGGTATTGGCTTGTACCACGTCAGGCGAAGAACGACAAAATACGATAGGGGAAGGAATCAAAAATTGCTGATTTGCATACGATGTCGTTTTTGAACGGCCCCACAGTGCACAATTCCAACAAAAATCGTGAACTCTGGTCAAGGATACAGTATAAGGGCAAAATACCATAACTCGTCCGCCAGAGATGCTTTAGCTACGATAGCCAGTCCCTTGCTAATATGATTATGCATGTACAATAAGCAGCAAGCCCAAGAAACCAAAAAGTTTAGTCTGTTGCCTGATATCTCAGGGCAAGAAATCGGTTAGAAAAAACATTTGAAAGTTTAGAATTTTCACATCTTTTTCTCTGGAGAGACACCAAACCCGCTTGAGGCCATACCACAGAAAGTAGGTATACCTGGCTGAAGGTAAAAAAGGCCACCAGAAAGTAGTAGACCTACGCCCTGCGTCTGACTTACAGAATCCCTCCAACACAGGACCGACTCAGGGCATGGGTTTACCATTCAGTGTACCTGCCCACTTTCTGCGGTCCACCCCTTGGTGGAACTTTCCCTGTTGAAAATCAATGCAAAATTGACAGGGTGGCCGAAAAATGGATGTTTTCCCCCTGGGTAAGCCTAGATATAAATATGGCACTTACAGCTCGTCGTTTATCAAAAGCTTCGTAAAACAGTTTCGTAAACTGATCGGCATCTTTGCAAACGCTTGCGTCCAAATCCTAGAGATAAAATTCACATGAAAGTCATGGTCATGGCACAAGTTATTCTGTAAACGTACTTGCACAGACATAGTCTCCAATATCATGCTCTAAACAGAACTTCCGCAAAAATCGAAATTCACCAACTCTAACAACTCTAAGTAGCCGAAGCACGGTAGGCTGTCAAATAAATTTTATCGATCGAACAAAACAGTCAGAAATCATCAACCTTACCCAATTTTTTCACGCAGCGCAGCCGAAACTTAGCGCTAAATGCAGACAGCGGATGATCATGTACATTTGCCTACTGCAACAAGCGCTAAATTTAAATGTAACATGCATCGAGTACCATCAAGAGGAGCTGACTACTTTGGGGCCCCCAAATTGTCAACGCACAGTTTTCTGCACATCAAGGTCACATTAGCGTGAAGCACACAATAAATAAGAATAGCCAAAACCAGGAGCTCACCCACATTGCACAGGATCGGCCTGCGGAGCCAGATATGCACACAGGAAACGGAAATGACACCACGAACAAAAATAACCTCTCTACCTAGTCAGCATCCTCAAGATTTTGTGATAATCAAAATAAAAAAAAAAATGACTATGGTTACAGCCAAGCACAGGATCACGGCCATTTTTCTGTTCTTCTTTTGATACTGCTCCGCTTTCTTGACAGATTTCAGTGCCGATTTGACTTTCACTGTGCTGTGCTCGATATTATAATCAATTCGATCCAATACGGTGCCCTGATCCACAACCAAGGCAGCCAAATCTTTGAATAATTGATTGACTTCCACTATGGATCGAGAAATATGCAAGATTTCCTTCTCGCGCTCTTTCACTTGCTCAGTCGCCTCTTCGAGTAATTGTAACTGAGCCATAGTCATTTCTTCGCCCCGGTTAGCAAATTCGTCCAGTTGACTAAAATTGGACCCAGCGCCGGGGCCAGTATCGAAAATATCAAAGTACTGTTGATAATTGTCTTCACGGGTGCGAATCCTCTTCAAATAATCGGTTTGATGGCTTCGGAATTCGCCCGATAATTGCTGCAAACTTTGCACCAAAGCAGATGTGACGTTCTTTTTTAAACGTTCGTCACGATCGGACGAACTACGACTTTGGTGAATAACTTGAATGAGACGTTGACAATGCGCCAGCATTTTTGTGATTTCTTGGGTGCTAGCATCGATTTGTTGTTCTTCAGCCGATACTTCATCGTCCAATCTCGGTCGAAGAATTTGCTTTTGCTGAAGTTCTCGCATATCCTTGACTCGAGTGCGAACACGCGACATTTCATATCTGAAAGACGAGGGATGTAAAAAAATAGCCCCGAGATTTGTTTCATGGGAACTGCAATTCGGTTTGTCTTAATAAGACTGGCCTCGCTGATGACTATCACACATCTTCCAAGATACACTGTAAATCGTGGACTCACATGGGGTGGACAGCTATTTAACTTACTGCACTTCATCCACGACATTGACCCACTCAGGGGGTATGCGACTTGCCGAGGAAGAAGCGCCAGTGCCGCTTTCGACATCATTATCCAAAGGAATAAGTGTAAGACGATCTTCTGGCCGACCTCGAGATGCATGCTCGGCGAAGATGTGGCGGCTCTGCTGGGAATTGTTCCGCAAGAGAATAAACACCTGAAACAGGCACATGAGCCAGTCAAAAAGAGTTTATTCGCGGTGATCACTGGCCAGTCTGATTTGGTCAATAACGTTAAACTGCTGGGAAAAGATCTAACAGTTTTGCATGGAATGCGGAAAATTACTAGGCCAATGGTAGAACCAGGTTCTTGACCCCAAGCGGCCAAAATTAGATTTATCTTTGGATCCTTCAAACTGACCTACCTGATTCCAAACCGTTTTACAGGTACGCCCCATTCCTTTTGCTTCTATTTTCTCTGTCCTGCATGAGTTAGCGAACAAAAACTAAAAATTTTAGGTCCCATCTTGGGAGGCCTTTAATTTTACGACAAGATGTACAGGTGTATTGTCCAAGTGTACACTAGCAAGAATATGTGGCATCCTTTAAATGGCTAAACTGGGGGATGGCTGACCGTGAGCGATCATTGCGCACGTACTGTACCGTGTTATGACCTCTAGACCTATACCTCCGGTAGGAGAGACCAACAAAAATGTCAGACAACTGTCTCTACTCTACCTACCTCTTCTTAGACACTTTGGATTAGAAACATTTCCCAAAACTTCCTGGGGCGGGCAGATCTATCCTACTAAAAACTTATTGTGTACACTATAGGCCTATCCACAACTAAACATGAAAGCTACACGAATGATTTCAGTCCTTACCTCTGTCAGACTTCGTGTCAGTCCCAGACTAGCTTGATTGAAAGTTGCTGTGCCCATTTCTGCAACGTGTTATTGGTTTTCGCCTGTCTTTTTTCTGACCTTTGATTACGATCGATCGCGGAAATCCGAATGTGAATATTCCTCCAGTCTCGACCGGCCTATTGCCATCTCGCTCGACCTATCGCCGTACTGACCGCCCACGCTATAAGCAGCGCCACGTATTTTATTCCCGCTTCCTACAGACAATTGATGTTCAGGCAAACACAAATTAAGCGGTCAATTTAAAAAATAGTTCATCTAGTAATGCTTCTTCCAGTCGCAAGTACTCACAGTATCTTCTTGAATGAAACTTGCTTAGTCAAACAAGGTTGTTGCCATAAAGTCTTTGGCCATTTATCCTGTTAAATGGTTTTATAATCTTTCCTAGCCACGCTAGCAAAGACCATTAGTCGCCGTGTCAGTGTGACTCGTACTAGCTTCGGCGGCTGGTGTGAAGCGTATCGCGTCCCCTCACTACTGTGCCCACCCAGACAGACCGTTGTGACAGCTGTCCTCGGTAGTACTTGCTCTCATAGTAACCAGTGCAGGGAACACTCGGGATGGATGCTCATCACAAGGCTAGTGGCCGATGGGTTACGAGCCTGCCTCTCATTTGTGCTAGCTGAGTATGGCCAAATATGTATGTGACAATGAGCATAAAGTGCAAAAATGTTATGACACGGCCGCAGCAGAGGAACAGCACTTTACACTCATTTACAGCCATGGAAAATGACAATTGTGATCTCACCATGAGCTTTCATTTGATGACTGATCAGATGCGCGTCCTTCACAACCAGGTCGGTCCCGTCGTTTGTGACCCTCACAATAGCATGCTCGCGGTGCAATGTCATGACACGCATTCTTGTAGGGCGGCATGGCCTAATGCGTCCGGGAGCAATAAAGGCCCCCTGCTGTCCGCGATGGCCAAGAAACAACTATGCGTCTCTTCTAAAAGCCTTCAGATTATTTCATAAGAATAGCTTTTTTTTAGGAACCAAACATTTTTAGAATACTGTAGCTAATGCACGGCGGCTGGGGCAATGCCTCACATGCTGCGCCAGCAATGCGGGCTGTACAGAATATCAAGGATATGGGCTCTGTGCTTTTCTTGGCATCTCGCAGACCCAACCACGTAATCCACCCATGGTCCTAGGATACTTTTTTCGGCAAAATCTACACGATCAGCCGCCGACTAATAAGCTAATGTAAAGCATTGGGAGCTGAAAGTTGATCCTTTCACTTTACACTGCCATATGCGTGCGGCACATTTCACTAGTGGGTCGTTGCTGGCCACTGACGTCACCAGTCAGTCTCGGAGATGAGGCGGCAGGCTGATAAGCTTATCAGCTTGTGTGGGGCAGGTGTGTACCTTGCACCCGTCTCCCATTATTCCAGCCCCTTCCTCTTCTCGCTCTCCGACCAATGAAACCCGAGACACGCCTTCTCGCCCGGTTGTGGGTTTTTATGAGTCGAGTGGTGGCAATGGCTGGTTTCGTTTCTGCTCGTGTCGACTCGTCGGTCGATACGTTTTCTCGGCATCGGGTATCAGGCGGAGGCCTAAGGTAAGTGAAAACTAAGGGTCCTATTACATTCGGTACCTCTTTTCTTTCATTTTATTGCAAATAGATAAATGAAAATTTCCTTTTTTAGGTGCTAATGGAATTTAGCAATTAAATATCTTGCTAAAAAGAAAAACACTAGTGCTAGAAATGGTGGCCACGGCGGAACGTGAAAACGAAAAAGTATTTTTAGCCAAATTATCAGAACAGGCTGAACGATACGATGGTAAGACAAGAAAAAATTGATTAAAAATCAACTCGAAAAACTTTTTTAGAAATGGTGGATGTAATGAAAGCCATCGCCTTGGAAGGTGCCGAGCTGACAAACGAGGAAAGAAATCTATTATTGATTGCGTACAAAAACGCGATCGGATCTCGTCGATGCGCCTGGCGAGTGGTATCGAGTATCGAATATAAGGAAAAGGGGAAAAGTGGAGAAATGACCGAAAAGATCAAACAGTATCGTCAATTGGTGAGTGACGAATCTTGACCGAATTCAGTCCAGACACGCAATGATGACCATTGAACAGATCCAACGCTGAATTATGGTGTGGATAACTAGGCTAAAGTTCTGATATAAATTGTCAAATGACGGAAACAGCTACTTTTGTACATGCTTACATTCTATCCTATTTTTCCAGATCGAACGTGAATTGCAGACGATTTGTGGCGATATTCTTTCGATACTGGACAAACGATTGATACCAAACGCGAATACGGGAGAAGCAAAAACGTTCTATTATAAAATGTAAGTGCCCATCTGGATTCTTTACGAGCCATTTCAAAAGAGCACTCGTAAATTTAGTCTGGGCGGGCCTTAGCATAAATACTTCCGTCTCGCCATAATGTCTTCCTTATCTAACCCCCTTCAAGTCCTGGCCTTGTCACGCTGCCGATGTGTTTCAAGCGTAAGTTTGAAGGAAAAGCAATTAAAAAGTGCTTCCACGCGTTTTTGTGTCAGTCATTTATCAATGACGCACTAAAGCTCTTTCACACTCCTTTTTAGGAAAGGCGATTATTTTCGCTACTTAGCCGAATTTTCATCTGGGAATAGCCGTAAAGAGGCCGCCGAGAATGCACTGCTGGCGTATAGGGCCGCTAGCGATATCGGTAAGTGAGGCCTGTTGTGCACCCTCTTCATTTTCATCACAAAATAGCCCGTTTTTTAGCAACCACAGAATTACCGCCCACTCATCCAACACGTCTCGGCTTGGCTCTCAATTTTTCAGTATTTTATTACGAAATTCTTAACAGTCCCGACCGTGCGTGCCGTCTGGCCAAGGCGGCATTCGACGATGCAATCGCAGAACTCGATTCCCTGGCCGAGGAGAACTACAAGGATTCCACTCTCATCATGCAATTGCTTCGGGACAACCTGACCTTGTGGACTAGTGATTTGGCCGGGCAAGGTAAGCCTCCGTTCCGCACGCTCATTCGCCTTCCCTAATGTATGCTTTATTTGCAGGCGAGACCGAGCGCAAGAACGACGCGGTCGACGAAGCCTAACCGTCAGCCTACGAAGAATAGCTTGCGCTTTTTTGCGTGAAAAATTAGCCGATGCCTTTGAGGTATTTGTGTTCTTGTACATGGTACCCTTTCCGTGGGGCCCGGCATGTTCAAATTTAAGGGCGTCTTGTATGTTTGCCTTCGCCTACGGGGACACTCGTGTCCTTTCGACCAGGTCCATATGTCGAGTGGCCATGACCAAAAGCCAAAAACACTTGGGTACCCACCTACCTAGGCTAGACATGTAGTGTACATATGCTCTATGTAGCATTCCGGCGCTAGTTCTGGTCTCATGCTATTGCTCATGTGCGTATGCGTGTGCCGTAAGTGATTTCGCTTGTTACGTTTCGTATTGGCCTTGTAGCCGTGCTCTCAATTCGAAATAGAGTTTATTCTTATCAACTAAGCAATTGGATTAAAGGGCATCCAATTTACTTGCCTTTTCTTTGTTTCGTCTTCCCCCGAGACCTAGATTTTCCTTGCGCTTTCGTCTGTTTCTTCAACTTGTAATTATCTTTCTTCAATCGAGGATCAACCAAACGGAAACGCCCCTTGACACCAGCTGGCCGCCGAACCCGCTTTCCCGCAGTTCCTTTTTTCGTCACGACATATTTCACTTCGTCCTTTTTTCTCGCCGAATTCGCTTGTTTATAGATCCTGAAATGCGCTTTTTGCAAATCCAGCCAGACTTAAAACGAAAAACGCAAACCTTTTCATTTCTCTCGCTTTCTCATGTTCGCTCATATCCGCATTTTCCACCACCGCCTCCGCCCTCTTTCTAGCTTGTTCAAGTTTTTTCAATGCCTAAATAAGGAAGCATAGGAAAAACCCCAAGTCCAACTGGCAAAGAAATCCCCTACGCGTCGTCGTTTCCGTCCTTTCGCTTCGATGACTTTCTTGATAGGCCGAGCATTGATATCCTTCACTCGTCTTTTGTAGTGCTCAACTTGCTCCTTCAAGCGAACAAATTACCCACGTCATTCAATTATCCCCAAGACCTTGAAGCAGCACCCAGGATCATTCATACTTGCCCTTCTTACCTTAGTGACTGGCAGTTGTTTTCTCCAATGCTTCCTCTCGTCCGCTTCGAACCAATCGGGTAAGTTCTCGTCATTATTCATGAATCGATTGTAAGCGAATTCGACCAGATTCCTCCTCGACTTGGCCGAGTCCACCCACATCTCGCCCAAGGCCAGTGTTTCCGGATCAAGAACGTTCTTCTTCTCTGAAATGCTGAGCATTAATTAATGCACCGCTGATAGGTCGTGGATGACTTACTCGACTGCTTCGTCTTCCCATCTCCCCCTATTGCCGTTGAACGAGAAGGCTCGGGCGCAAAGCTATCATCGATCTCCTCGGCATCAGGTTCGACTGGATCTGAAATCAAACCAAGCACTTATAAAATTGAAAAAACGACTGCAAAAGTGCATGACGGTAGCTCATCAGGCTTCAGGCACCCCCACGTTCATTTTTATCTTTCACCACAGCGCCAAACTCAGGTCCCATCCTCAGCACTCGATGATAAAGGGTTGTACACGAGATGACTTTAGAGGCGAATGCCTAATCCACAGTAGGCATTCGGACTACACTCACCATCACCTGTGCCCACTTCCTCATCTCCGTCTTTTTCGTCGTCCTTAGTCGGCAAACCGCGTTCTCTTCGAAATTTGTTCGCCATTCGTTCAATCTCCTCATCCTCGTCAGCTTCATTCTCAAGATCCGCAAATACATCCTGAAACAGACATTTTTATCCCTGTTTTGCAACTGCAACATATTAACCCACCTTCTGAAACCACGACTGTGTTCGTCGCTTCTCTTTCGCCTCTGGGCTATCATCTTCATCGTCGTCATCAAAATCGACAACCAGTGGATTCCTAAAAGGAAAAGGTCCTGACTGACAACAAGCTTCGGTTTGACAGCTACAGACGTACCTGCTTTCTGGTTCGTCTTCACCATCCTCACTTCCTATATCAGAATCATCTTCGTTTTCACTATCGGATCCCGTGATTTCCGGGGCGTCAGTCTCCACTGCTTCCATCTGCTAAAAGAGACAATCGTTTGTTATTTCGGGATCGCCCGCATTTAGAAAAATATTTCTCGTTTCTCACATTCTTCCTTATTTTTGCCAAGTCGAATAGTTCTTGGTCGACTGGATTATCGGGTTGATCGCCAGGTATCACCATTTTCAAATCAAGTCGCTGTTTTTTCTTACGTTTTTCTTTCATTTCCTTCTTTCGCTTCCTAAAATCAAGGAAGTTTTTTGGAAACAACCTGATAACATTAGTATCTTTATAACTACCTTTTCTTTGACATTTTCTCCTCCCTTTCCGCATCTTCGACTTCCTTATCAAGAGCTTCCTCTTTTTCCTTTTCCAAATCCTCTGGGCTAAAAGGACATTTGGATCTCGATACATGGACGATGGACAAATCGGAAATCGTACCTCTTTTCCACTAATCCCTCTGCTTCCCCGTCCTTCGGCTCCGACTGCTTGAGCGATTGAAAGTATTTTCGTAACGCCTTCCGCCAATTGAGCAACTCCCGAAGTTCCTTTCGACCAAGTACTTTAATATCTTTGCAGCATTCACGAACTTCGTTCGTGGTAGATTCGTGAGCATCGATTTGTGGATCATCAATGACGATTTGATTGGCTTCGGCCAATGCTTCCAGATGATGATCGCTCTGAACAAATTCAGTGGCATTTAGTCGATGGAATAATGTGTAATCCCCGTCGGCGTATCCTTCGGCTTTACGCTTCGTTTTCTCTGGATGAAGCAAGTTGATCCTACAACACGAGTGTAGCAAACTGGAGAGCAGGGGAACGGGCGAATACCAGCTTACCGTGGTTTATCTGGTTGCAGATTGAGATCTTTGAACACGGATTTCGGATCGACTAATGCTGGATCGAGACGATCTGGCTTCAAATAATGCTGGCAAAAGACATAGATTTCGGCCGATTCTGCACGAGACGCTGCCGGTTTCGTCACGTAAACCTAGAATGTGGTGGATTGTATATTCTGAAACCAAAAAGTCAATTGAGCTCATACTTTCTTAAAAAGCTTTCCAAACGTAGCGATCAAAGCAGGATAATCCTTGGATCGAAAGATCTTCGTTACGAAGCAGCCACCCTTTCGAAGTAACTCGCAGGCCAATTTCAAGGCGGAGAGAGTTAACTGAGCTGAAATCAAGAAATTGAAACCCTCGCCTAAGAGACGGTGACTTTGAGAGTCTTACAGTACCTTGAGCGAAAGCATCCTGTATCCAATTTTGGCCGACATTCGGCGAACCATCGTGAAGCACGCAATCGGCATCCCAAGTTTTCAACTCCTTCTTCAGCGCCTGTCGACAACTGTCTTTCGTAATGTCATCTTGAAGGGTGATCACGTTCGGGATCGGCTTCATTGGCACCAAATCCACACCTGTAATCAGGGATTATAAAAAAGGCAGAATTAAAGACAGATCCTAATTAGGGTCATACCGATAATGAGGCTCGGAATCGGCATAAACTGCGATGCCACTTGAAGCCATCCACCCGGGGCTGCGCAAAGATCGATAAGTGAGTGGGATTTTTGTAAGAACTCGTACTTCCGATTCAACTGAACTAATTTGAAAGCTGCGCGAGATCGATATCCTGAAAACGAGAAATCATCGGCTAGCATTCGAAGGAAGAGATCGGCCTTCCACAAGGCATTTTAGAAAAATTATACTGTACACTCGACATTTGTTTTGTGAAATCACAGAAAATTTTTGAAAATCAGTGGCAGCCTATAGGAAAGAATAACTTACCAGTTTCCTTTGCGAGCTGGTAATACTTATCGCGACGTTGTTTTCCAATTTTTGTTTTCTTCCCCATGATGGAACGTGAGTAAAATTCTCCAAAAAAATTCGGGACTCGATTATTTTATTTTCTTAAAGGTTCGGGTTCCCCTGCGCACAATCAAATACGCTTATGACAAATTGAAGTCGTGACGCATGTGCGGTACAGTAAAACAAAATTTCACGGCAAAAGAATTGTTGAATTGTTCCTCGTTCAGCCAATTTGCTCTTCTTTCCGTTCTTCGGCTTGGTGTTGATAGCACCGAAATACGACAGCGCGAAATCGAATAGAAGTCATTCAGCTACTCAATCGGCCATATCTGGGCACTGGTCAAAATCAACATAACGTTGCAGTATTAGTACCTACTTGGGAGTGGTAAGTTTGGAAGTGCAGTTTGCTTACAAGAGCAGTAAATAAAGAAGAAACTAGTCTAAAGATAGACTGTGAAACGAACGAGGGGTTAGGGGTTACAGTATCAAGCCATAGAAGGATAGGCCCAATTCGTTTTCTGTCTGTACTTAGGTATGGGCCTAATGCATTTTACCGAAGCCTATCAATTATTTATGCTTCAATTTTCGCTTTACTAGCCTTGACAAATTGACATTACCGACGAAAAAATGGCCAACATTGCTCTGCAGCGCATTCAGCGTGAGTTCAAGGAAGTGACGACTTGCGAGGAGGTAGGTGAATGCTGCAATCTTGGTGGCAGAGCGTGATAACGGGGGTCACAGTCGCTCATCAACTCTGCTCAACACACGCTTTCATCAAGTCTATCTCAACCCCATCGCCTGACCACTATCTGCTGTCTGAATACACCTTTCGAAAAATGATGCATATCAGGCGATCACGACTGGTGTCAAGGTGGAAATGTCCGGCGACAATCTCATGCGACTACATGGTGAAATTCGTGGACCTCCTGATACACCGTACGCGGGTGGTGTGTACAAGTTAGACATCGAGATTCCCGAAAACTATCCATTTCATCCGCCCAAAGTAAATTAGAGCGAATCTTATTCCCAGCTAGATTGCGATCGAGTCTTCATTTTCAGATAAAGTTTATCACTCGCATTTGGCATCCTAATATTAGTTCGGTGACGGGTGCAATCTGTTTGGACGTTTTGAAAGATCAATGGTGAGAATTAGCACGATCTCTTTGTTTTTTTTCGACACAATGTGTCTTTCCTATTTCAGGGCGGCATCGATGACATTGCGGACAGTTTTACTATCAATTCAAGCTCTGCTCAGTTCGCCCGAGCCAAACGATCCTCAGGACGCAGTCGTAGCTCGTCAATCGATCGAAACCCCGGCGATGTTCAATCAGACGGCTCAAGTGTGGGCGCAGATCTACGCTGGCGGTACGATATGTATTTGGTTGTCCTGAGGGCACTCGCACCGTTGTCCACTTTGTCCCGTCCAACGTAGTCTTGTCGATGTCGAATCAAATTGTATGCCTCCCAGGGTTATTTACAAGCGCTTCCTGTTTCAGCCAATGGTGCCTTAAACGGAGACTTTCAGAAGAAGCTGGACCAGATGATGGATATGGGTGTGTCAAAAGTGAGCACACGTGCACCTACTTAGTGCTTCCCCATTTGATTCCTTCTTATTCTAGGAGAAGGCTATAACGGCACTCAGTCACTGTTCTTGGGACTTAGCGAAAGCGATCGAGCGTGAGTTCAGCTGATTATTGTGCATACTTAGAGATTTCTAATGGCGGCGACATGAGCAGTATCTCGTCCTCGATATTTAGGTTTCTATAATGTTCGTTTGTAGTTCTCGGTTTTTTCCGATTTGATAAATCTTTGATTCAACATCATGATGCAACTGATTAAATGGCTAGTCTGATCGTACTAGATGGGGTTGTGCTGGCCTCTTGTAACCTATGTTCTCTTAATTGCTTGCCGATACTGAATGTTCGTTTTGTACAGACAGTAAATCTGCGGGGAGTGGTCGATTGCCTGGTGATGGGTATGTACCCAGCTACTTGTGACTTGTGACTGGCCTTTCTTGCCATTTTACGAATTAGTGAGTGTCCTTTTCCAGTGAGAAAACTATGGACCGCCCTGAAGATGCGGCGGCCGGGTCGATCTCGACTACATCGAAGAATACAGCTATAGACGAAGGCATGCAGATGCCGACAACGGCCCAGTTGATGGAAGTAATGAAGCATATCAACCCGTTTGATCAGAAATTTCGGGAAGCCAATGAAGCGATGAAGGCGGGAGAGTTTTCGCAGGTGAGTCATGGACACGAGGAGAATGTGCCATTGCCTCAAACTTAGAGTGAGTCTTGACTATGGTACCAGGGCTTTCTAGGACAACGCTTGTCATGTTTTATCTATAGCCAAGCACCATATAGCACACCATAAGCAGCACATATTTGACAATCATTTTTTACCTAAGGCGGGAGTCGAGCCCCTCCCTGTAAGTGCGCACCCAGCGCGTGAGTGCCTCGTAGGCTGGGCTTAGAGATAGTGTCTGTGATACCCGCTAGTTGGTATACCTACCTTACGGCCTGTGAGTTGTTTTGTCTCATTTGCTTTCGGGTCTACAGCACGTGGAAAGATGAGCATATGTACAGTACAATTGTGTGTAATTGTGTGGCAAAGAGAAGCAGATACCCTCCTCGATTGAGCACATAAGTATACTCGCTGGCCAATAGCGTGTTTTCCAGATTTTGGGGTCGCTGTCGACTACGTCCTCGATGAACGATCAGGCCAATCCGTACAACGATCCTATGCTGGCCAGTATCTCTGACACGACCCTGTCCGTGTTGCGTGCAGCATCGACATCGAAATCGACGAGCAATGATCTTCGTTTGAAACTGCCAGATGCAACGGCCATTACAGCGGCATTGACGGGCGTGTGTTCTTTGCTGAATTTCGATGACAGTGGCGGTTGTGGTTTGGACACGCCGGATATCGCCAATCTGATGACGCAGATGAAAGAAGAATCGTCTTCGAAAGCGGCTCCACTTACAGCGGACGTCCTGAAAACGGTGTTAGAAATACGCGAGGCATTGGATTTGCAAAAGGAGAAAAAAGCTTCCGGCGGCGTGTCACAACAGCAGCAAGATGACCAAGTGGTCACTACCACGTCCACTCACTTATCTTACCAGGATAATGATCAGGAGATTTCGGCCAAAAAGCCGCCCAGCGTTTCATGTTTGGATCAGCAGCAGGATATTGGTCCTTGTGACAGGTGAGGCCAGTTCCTGATCAGTAATCATGATCAGGAACAGAGGTGTTAGCTATTTCAGTCTGTTGTCGAGCGATTTGGACGCTCATCGCCTGTCTTCGAGCCCCCCAGCGCTGCCAGCTAACGAAAACGGTGGCACTTCGAGTGTGGTCATGCTGAATCCGATGAGCAGTGATCACCTGCCTGCCAGCCAACAACTTCTCAGGTAAGGTGGCTTTTGGGGACCCTGCTTGGTCGGCTAAAAAGGTTTTCAAGGTATGGAGAAGACCCCTGCCCCGAAAGGCTGATAAAAACCAGGTTTACTCTAAGATGATGAATTTATAATAAGACTTAGTGAATTATCGTTGAGAGGTTCCATTTTCGTAAAAAAATTAGATAACTGGCGCGAAATTAGCATGTCATTTTCCCCTTTACCATTCTGACATTGCCCGTACATGGGAATGCTAAATGTTTTCATTCATTTTAGTTCTACATCCGCCTCGTCCGCCTTGCCTCCCCAGAATACCACTAATAGTGACGATGTTATAATTGCATTAAAAATCGGCGATCAGGCGGTTCAAATTCCAGTAAAAATTAATGTCAGCGCCATGCAGCCTGTCACCAACAACGCCAATTCTACACCGCCTTCTCAACCTGCTGCTAGAAGAAAGATTCCGAGTGGTCGTATGGGATCGTTGCCTGCAGTGGCACCGAAACCGGAGAACTATTCGTCGACCCCCGCGGCATCTGCCATTCTTCCTGGTCACGCCATTATCGGTGGTCACCCTGTCTTGTACGCAACGGCGGCCGGTGGACAAGCGGTTTTATTCGAGTCGTGAGTGTAGTCGATAGTGTAGTCCCATCCCTCACGCTCCCAGCTCGCTCGTACTTTTAGTACTTACGATGTGAAACGCGACAATCCTCTGGCGGGGAATCCGACTCTACTGGCTGGCAGTCCGGGTGGCAACGACGAGGAAGTTCGAAAACGCGAGGTCTTGGAAAGGAATAAGTAAGTGCAGTGGAAGACCTACTCTACCCGCGGGCCTCCGCTGTCATATGGGTGAGGATATGGATACCAAATGTAGGGGGTCCCGGATGAGTGCGGTTGGCTTAAGGTTCCTGTTAACCTTGCAGGCAAGCAGCATGCCGTTATCGTAAAAGGAAGAAGGAAGAAATGTCAACGCTGCAAGAAAAATTGAAGAAATCGGAGACAGAAAAATTGGAGTTATCAGTAAGGTCTGGTTGAGTTTTCGCGCACATTTTCATTCCGTTTGACAATTTAGACACAAGTTCAAGTCCTTCGAATGGAACTGGAACGAGTGCGTAATTTGTTGGACCTGCATAAGGATTGCCCAGTTACGGAAGAGCAAAGGAAAAAGCAAAAAAGTAAGGGTGAATAGGAAGCGCCTTTTATAGCAATGCACGGGCTTCACTCCAGCATGTTCTGGGATAGATTTTTAATTTCATTTTTAGTTTACAGTAGCATACTAAAATTAAAAATTACATTACACCATACGGGAACATGATGAGCTACACTGTCTTTGCTTTTGTTCAGGATCGAGACTCGCTCAATCCCGATTGGGATCGGTATTTTTAGACTGCATTTTTCGATTTTTTATTCGCTCTAGATGACCTACAGCCCACCCTAAGTAGCCAGTTGATATTGGCCTAAAACCTCTATTTCCTCGGATCATTTTTAGTGCAGTGTTTGTTGTTGCATTCAAAATCAGGCAAGCAAAAAAGCGGAGACTTAGTCACCAATTAGCAAACAAATATCTTACTTCCTCCACATCAGTTCAGTCATCCGCCGAATTTCTCCAGCTTCTCCTTCTTCCCCTTCTGAAACATCTCAACAACATACGATCCTGGTCCTTTTTTATCAGGATCCTGAACGAATGCTAGTGTATTACATAATCCTGAAATCATCTGAGTAAATAACACCCTACGTGCCCATTGAGTTGAGGGGAGAATATAAAGCTGTAAGGGGGGCTTGTAAGCAGCTTCGGGTACCTCTGCTCGCTTTGCTATGAGGGCAGTGGCACTAGGACCTCAACAGCTGCTTACCAGCCCCAAAAACTTCATCTTCTTCCTTCAACTCAATGGGTGTATAGCGGTCACTTTGCTGGTTTCTGAATTGTGTACACATGTGCGTAAGCAATGAGTTAACGTTATCATGTGCTCATGGATCGTCTTAGCGATTCCGCTCCACTCACATTATCCAGTTTACTGCTATAGGAAAGGCTCTTTTCTGATTGCATTTTTTAATCAGTGTCAGTAGTGTCTTTACAGACCGAACCACGGCTAAGAAATTCATGTGGTAGACTCTGGTCTGAATACTTGTGATTCAGGTTTGGCACTCAATCGCAACTTTTTTGCTAAAAGCTCCTTTAACCCCTAGTTGGTCTCACTGTTTGCAGCATCAAGTAGCAACTGTACGATGCCTGTGATAGAAGATAGTTCTTCCTTTCGTACGATTCATGTTTCAATTGAAGTTATTATTGTTCTTGGGCACTTTTTTGGGGTTTTCGGGCCGCCGTTTGGGAACCGCTTGATCGATTTCGATAATTTTTGGTACTAGCATGTCCTACCTATCAACCTATGATACTACAAAACGGTTTTGCAAAATAATGGCTGGTTGTCGAGATATGCAGATAAAACCGTTTCGCCCTGTGTTATAACATGCGTTGGGTCTGTGGACCCAAGAGTTCGACCAACTACGGGTTAAAATTGTTGAAAATCTTCCTGAAATTTTGGCTTCAAGCCGTGGTGCGATGTGTCACGTTTTGTTGTCCATTTAAGAATTGAATTTCTTATCGTTCGAACACCACGCTCCATTATTTCATTCGTTGGTCTCATCGAGTGGTGCCAATGCCGAGGATGACAGCCGCTCCAGCACGTCCAATGAGCAAGAAGGTCAGTCGAGCGCTGGTCAGACAAGAGGGAGTTCGGAAAATGCCGGCCCATCGGGGGTCCGTGCTTCGATTGTCAAGAAGCTGGCGTCGAGTGGTTCGCTCGTCTTATCACCTCAGTCCGCTGTCTTTTCGACTACGACCGCTGCTGGTCAGCTGGTACAGTACGTCGCGTTGTCTTCGCCTAGCCAGCAGTCGTCGAAGAAAGAAGACGGAGAAGTGACCATAGGTCAGCAGAAGTATATATTGCAACCTGTCATTGTGCCGGGTGGTCAAGCCATGGTTTTGCCAGGCGCGGCGTCACCCTTGATATTCCCAGCTATCGTCAAGATGAATCCAGCCGTCTCGTCATCGGCTTCGATAGTGAACAATGGAAATTAGACGGGGAGAAGTCGGGTATGTGTATTTGAGCATTTTATTCTTATATTAAAGATTAGTTTGCTTTTAATTTGTGGAATTGAGACAGAGAAGGTCCATTTTTTAATCGGATGGGTTCTGTTGAACGAGCCCGGTCCATTGTCGTTTCAAACAAAGAGTATGTCATTGCATTAGGTGAGATAGAATTGCCATTATTTTTGTGGCTTCTGTGGATTTTGTAGTTCAGCGGATGCCGGTGTGGTGTCGCGTATGTCGTCTATGGTCATTGATCATGTTCGTACGATAGCTTAGTAGTTGTCAGTGGGGACTGGTGGTTCTGTTGGTCAGGAATGTAAACACGCAGCCTCGATGGGTACGATTTATTAGAGTACAATATGACACGGGGATACCTGTAAGAATGAATCATGTACAGAATGTTCTGAGGATTATGGCCAAACTGATCCACCAGATGGAGGACGAGGGCCGGGGTCCAAAAGACGTGGTTGTTATTTTATAGTCCTTGGATGTCTTCCAGTCGAATGAAAGCAACGAGCGCCTGTCTTCACCAGTTACCAAATTCAAATAATTGCAAATGTGACTGTTGCACACGCAGTGCTTTTTGGTTGGGTGCTGTTCGCTGTCGGACCATTCAGCACTGCACCCCGTTTCGACTTTGCTTTCGTCGTCTACGAGCATGCAGCCGGCGATCAACTCGTACCTGCTTTCGAGTACGGGCCACGGGTCCTCGTCGACGGACGCGTTGCCGCTCGAAAGACTGGTGTTAGGTTTGGAGCCGTAGGTGATGGCATTGGTTGTGTATGTGATGAAGCAGAAATGGCCGGGACACGTGGTCGACGTTCGGAAGGCATCGATAGTGATTGGCTTGCTGGAAATGGCGTGCACAGCGTAACAATAGTGTTCAGTGGTCGGCCGTATTTCAGTCTCGTTCCTGGAGTACCAATTCGCTGTGTCCTCCATGTTACAGAAATCAGTGCCGCACGTGCACCCGCGAAGAATGGTCTGGAGGTCGGAGTAAGCCTGGGTGCACGTGAGGCCAACTTCGTTCTTGGTCCACGAGCTTGGAAGGAGGGCTGTGGACGTGTCATTGTTGTAGTCTTGATCAACTCGATGACGGTTCCTGAGGAACTCCCAGGACAGAGCGTGCCCCCACCCGCACCCCTGTCTCTGGGTCACGATATTGTTGTAGCAGTAATGGCCAGTACAGTTCCGAAAGCAGGAATCGGGCAGGCAATCGATGGTACCATTCTCGTAATTGTATCCGTCGCATTCGCAGCACGAGACCAGGGGCAAGGGGGCCACTTGGTAATTGTTCAAACTGGCCGCTGTATTGCACAAGTCGCCCGCACAGTAACATTCGACACTGGTGTTGATACTGGCGTACTGGCACACACCGACATTCCTGTCATGCGCCCAGTCAGAACAGCCCTTTCGGATAGTTCCGAGTCCATTAGGCATGAACTGATCCAGCTTCACATAGCAGTAATCTCCCTGGCACGACTCGTGTTCCACAGACGTACAGTCACAATCGGTCACATTCTCACACGCGCTGAAACAAGAGTGGCACCTTGAAATGGCACTGGTCCCGAATAGCAATGTCAGGGAAAATAGATATGTAAATGAGAGGACCAAATAACTTGGACTGACTTTCCGCACCGATACCATTTTGAAGGGTAAAGTCAGTTGTACACTAAAATCTTCGAGGGCTAACGACACTAAGCGAGCGTATTTGGGAGATCACGTGGCCAAAGGAGGAGGCAGTGGGATACTAGTTTTACTGTTAGGACATGGCCTGTCATTATATTCACTTGCATCGCCTCTTTAACACGCCTACCATCCTTGTCTCGCGATCGCGCCTACACACTTTCCTTGACTGGCCTCAAATACTCGTAGACGTCACAACCGAATGAAAAAGAGAATGGCGAAAAGTGGTTTGGGTTTCGATCCGAGTTTAGATGCTGATGGGCAGGACAGGACACACCCTCCTCCTGTCATGCGCAAATTATGATACATATCGGCACACACGCAGCCTATGTACAGCAACTACTGACTAAGCACTTCCTATGTGCTTCTTGTTAGGCATGTTGGATGTGGGCCCCAACTTGCTCTGACGACGAGATTTCGTGCTTAATGTGTCCACCGGTCTCGCGCAATTTCAAACTTCGCGCGTAAACATGATAATGTCTGCAACGAAGCAGCAAAGGATAGTGTAAGCGAATAATATCCATCAAGATAATTTCTCCTCATCCGAAGCGCGTCCAAATCGATCGATTTAACTGGTGATTCATATTGTGATTTACAAGAAGGGCAAAGATTATTTTGCGTCATCATGCTCGATTTTGCAATTTTTGCTGGCGTTCTTATGTTGTTCCTGATCTGCCTGGTCGTGTACCTGTACCCGGTAGGTGTCTGGAGCCACTCATGATCGATCAATCAGCTAGGCTGGCGGTTAAAGGGGGAGTTTAGACGCTATTTAGGCCCTGGACCCGCACCACAGAAAGCAGATAGAGGTAGGGCACTACCGTTTGGTAGAGGTAGGGAGGGGGTGCCAAAAGATAGGATTACCAAGTGGTAACGGCTAGAGGTAGAGACAGGCCTACCGCTACCACTAAATGCGGGTAGAGAAAAGATAAAAAAAAGAAAGAAAAAAAGAAAGAAAGGGTAGAGAAAAGAAAAAAAAAAGAGAAAAGATAGAACTACCTTATCTTCGCTACCAGCAATCCATTACGTTTTTCTGCTAAACTCCGCTAATAAGTCGGCACTTGGAAGGAAACAGGCCTTTCTACCCATTATCAGTAGCGGCAACATATAAAATAGCCATGGCTGCCGGGGAGAAAGGCTGACAATCTTCCGCATTTAGGTAAGTCGACTACCTCATCCTAACCACTGTCTATCATCCTGTGCAGGCGTCCCATCTTCTGCGCGCTCTTTCGTATTGATTTCTTTCCCTACCCGTTGGCTACCCTCCTCTAGAGCAGGGTAGCCAAATGATAGGGGTAGACATCTACCTCTCCAGTTGGCTCCCTCTAGCTGTTCTTTCTGTGGTACTGGTAAGGGTGAGGATAGCCCTGTCTCTACCTCCAGGTAGGCTTATCTTTGCCAAAAGGTACCCCCTACCTGCTTTCTGTGGTACGGCCTCAGAAGTAAACCAAATTTTCGGATTATTGTGGCATAAAATGTACGACAGATCACGGGACAGCCTAGCTATTCGTTAGCGTGGCCCAAGATTTCGATTTCATGCTTACAGGGTCGGCCCAAGCGACCTTCAACGGTGCCTGGATTGGATCCCTCCGATGTCAAGTAAGTGCGCTAATGCATCCGACTCCAGGGTGTAGCTAGGCTTATGCGATACACGTGCCCTAGGACAATGTGCAGTAGACCAAGCCATAGATTGCACAGTATACCTGTAGCCTACAGTAAACACCGATTCATGGGCAGTTTGGCGCAAAGTTGTGTCCATTAGTTCGGTTCGCATTCTAACGTTCCGAATGCTTTGTGCTGGCGTCAGTAAGCAGTAGGCCCAAGGTGTAAATATTTCTGCACAGAGCATTGCAAAAAAGTTGATGCATTAGCGGTGCAAACGCACTGATCTCATTTGTATACCTGCACCAAACAATGGGCAAGAGGGGGGAGTAGGGGGTAAACCCCCCTGTTGGCCCAGCCAGGACATCGAACCCTTCTTCTCGAACCCCCCCCCCCCCCCGCCCTACCTCAGGTCCAGCCCTGGCCTTCAAGCACGGGCCAATTGTCCAGCCGGCCTACAGTACTGTATGTAAAGAGTCATACAACTCACTCACTCGACGCGAACCTGACCTGGCTTGACCTGTCTCACACGCAATCAGATCAGGCTGAGGCGATCTGATCTGATCTCTAACCCCTCCCTCCTCCCCAAACCCCCACCACCCTTCCAAAACCCCCCTCTGACCCAGCCAACCTTGCCCATACTTGCCTGAACCGTCTAGTGGTCTAATAGTGCTAGTTTCCAGGACTGGAAACCTTTCTGATATTGGTGATGCCGGCGGAATGCATCTATTCTTAAAAGAGCTCCATGAAGACTACGGCCCGATCGCATCGTTTTGGTGGGGCGAACAGTTCGTCGTATCGACGGCGCATCCCGATATGTTTCGTCCCCAAATGGGTCTCTTTGATAGACCAGGTACGAAACATTACTATCAAACTATTGCTTTGAAGTCAGCAAATTTTTTAATTATAGCCGAACTTTTCAAATTATTTGAGCCGCTGATTGGTCCGCATTCTATCCAATACGCAAATGGCTCGGACGGTCGTGCATTGCGCCACCAGCTGGATAAACCGTTCTCACATGAAGCCTGTCAAAGTTATGTGTCCACTTTGACCGAGGTAAGCATGTAGAGGCTCGTCTGGCATTCGATCCTTTGCATGGGAGGGTTACCCGTCGGGGTAATGTTTCCACCATGGACCAGGTCGGAAGATTTTGGTTGGCTGGGGTTTTTGGCCTCGTGCTGTAACCAGCATCCCTGGCGGTCGGGGGTAATCGATACGCTCCCCTTGCTGGGACGTCAACCTCTCCGGTTGATGTTTCTAGGTCAGGTATAGTCGCGAGACTTGCCTACCTCCAGTTGGAGTTTTTTGCCCAGAGACTTTGGTCTCGGCTAACCCCCGCCGCCTGGGTGCGCTGGTTACAGTGCACTAGTTCCACTGCACTGCATAGTAATATGGGCCTAGCCGCATTACAGTCATTAATTTCTAATGCTCACAATCAGAAGCTTGATCCCTGAGCGGGAGTAGAACCTCGCCTCTTGGGTGGGTAGTTGATCCAAACGCATTCATTGACCTTCTGTAGATTACCACGACGATGGCGGCGAAGCTAGAAAAGATGACGGGCGATCATCACGTCCCTTTGAGACAATACGTAAGTCTCGCCCTCCTAAACCCAGTGTGCATTAAAAACTACTCTGCTGTATATTTTAGATGATGGCATTGGCATTTCGTGCGATCCTATTGGTCAGTTTCGGTGATTATTTTCTAAACGATGAAGCGTGTCTGGAATTTGTGAAAAATTATGAATACGTACGTACGAGCAATCGATTCTTGATTTTGATCTTGGTGGGACTTTGGCTTTAGTGCTGGGGTGAAATGGAGCAACGTCTCGTCGATCCAAACATTGCTACGGATGAGGTTCGGCTGAAACAGTTCGAGAAAGGTGCGTCAATTCTTCTTTTGCCTTGATGGGATCCGCATTCGTTTGTTTTCAGCGAAAGCAAATCTTCGAAGTCAGGTGCGCCAAGTTCTCGAACGTCGGAAAGGCGATACAGCGTCGCCGAAGTTTAACGACTGTCATCGTTTTGTTGACGAGTTAATTGATTTGGCAACGTCCGAGGAGCAGGAATTCTCCCTGGCTATCACTTACATTATTGGCGGATTCCATACGACTGGAAACCGTAAGTGAGCTGTGTCTTTATTTCATATAAGGCAAGGCGGGAAAGCCGTGAAAAGTCAGGAAAGCCTAAAAATATCCAGAAAATCTGAAAAAGTCAAGGAAATGAAAATTTTGAAGCCAAAATCAGGGAAAACTGAGCGGCTGCAATTCTGAGGTTTCAAATTTCGAGTCGCCCCTGTGTTCTCGGCCAAAGAAATCTCCCATCTGGATAAAGTCAACCAATGCGATTGACTACGGGGCCACCATTTGTTTTCGTTGTGCGACAAGTTCTGCAGTGGGTATATTAGTTGAAATTAGTGTAGTAGCACTGACGATAAGACAGTATGAAAATGAACAGGAAAAAAGTTTTGACCGGAAAACATGAAAAAATCAGGGCAAATAATTTTCCATTTCTTGCATGAACTCTGTTTTTAAATATTGAATGTTTTGTGCTGTAAGTTTGCTTTTTTAGTCATGTCGTGGATGGTATACTTTTTGGTAACCCATCCTGATTGCTACGAACGATTGCAGAAAGAATTTGAATCCGTTTTGGAGGATCGTACAATTGCTGCCGAGGATATAAAAGAATTAACGTAAGCATCTGTCGCTTTTTGATTAAAAATTTAATACAGATTTATATTTTCAATTTTAGGTACTGCCGCCAAATTATTGATGAGAGTTTGCGCCTGTCGGTCTTGGCTCCCTATGCTGCTCGCTGTTCGTCCGCGGATTTAAAGATCGGTGGTCACGTTATTCCGAAAGAAGTAAGATGGCAGATAACCATTTCGATTGTAGGATAATTCAAATTTTTTAGACTCCTATAATACAAGCTCTGGGGGTGGCCTTGACTGATCCAGCTCTGTGGCCGGAACCGACGAAGTAACTGTTTCCGTCCTACTGTACTGCAGGAGCTTACAACCCATTTACTGTTAGATTCGACCCTGATCGCTTCGATGCGGAGAAACTTAAACACGTTGACAGCTTGGCGTATCCTTTCTTCGGGTTTGCAGGAAAGCGAAAATGTCCAGGATACAGGTGGGAATATGAGGACCGACTTTCCATGATTGCTACTCTGGCATTTTTAGGCTAGCCTACGTCGAAGCTATGGTATTTCTTTCGGTTTTGATCAGAAAGTTCCGGATTAAACTTGCCGACCCGAGTCAAGTGGTGACGCCCATCTTTGGACTGGTCACGCATCCGGATGATGAAATTTGGATAAAGCTTGAGTCTGTAGAGTAGGGTGGCGTTAAGAGGGGCGTCGATCTGTCAGAAAGAGAATAAGGGCTTAGACGCGATATTTTCGTAGCACTGTTCATTTGTAAGTTTGTATGGTTAGGCAGTGGGAGACATATCATTTCTAACATATCTATTCCTGTACTTGTCATTAGAACCATCAGGCAATGTACTATTTCTTCATCTCCAGGGGGAGCGGACGTAGCGTTGAAGCAGGGACGGTCGATAATAGCCCAAGCGGCTGAGGAATCCGATGTCTTCGTAACGGCTTCGGTAGGATGGTGTAGTTCCCGATTCGACACCCAAGCTCCATCGAAGGTACGCGTCAGTGGCTCGATCGGAGTCATCGATGAAATGGTCCACTTCAGCAGCGTAGTATCGGCTGGATCGTGACTGGCTGCGGGCGAATGATCGGGTCCGGTTTGTGTAGAATGGTTCGACTGCTTGGGCCCCTTGCAAGGCCGGGTCCTTGCGTATTACTCGCGAGTCCTGGTAGACGTAAGGCCACGACCAAGGTGAGTAGACGTCGCGAAGACGGACTGGCTCGTCGTAGATTGCATGTGTAGGCGTGAAGAAGGCATTCGGGATGAAAGCGGTTGATGTGCGGACTGGTCCGATCAGGCGACCCTCGAATTCTGGGTGGTACTCGTAACGGGGCAGATTTTTGGCGCTGGTATTCTGCAAGCCATATCGAACTGGGGAGTAGGACCTGAAATAATAGAGAATAGTGAAACAGCTGCGCATACAGACATCGGCCTCCTAACCTATGTATATGGTCCAAAACTCACTTCCTGACCAAGTCGCTCAACGCCTTCTCACTGCTGCTACGAGCCAATGGCCGAGCGAGGTTTAACGACGATAAACTCCTTTGGCTTGAGCGGACTTCGCGATTCTCGATAACCGAAGCCATTCTATACTAAACCACTCGCACTCGTTGTTCGCACTGGGCCTCATAGATGTGCTTCTGCGCTTCCGAAAACTTAGCTACTTGTTCCTATTGTCGAGAGTGGGGGGGTGGGTGTTCTGGGCTTTGTGAGCAAGACGCTTGCATGCGGGTGGCTAGCCTACGCAACAGCTGCGTCGCTGCTCTCGAGAACTAGCTGCTAGCTCACAGAAATCATAATATGCGTTAAGCCGATACAATTGTGTGCGCATCAGGAATGCCAGGTACACGGGGGCAATGCTGTCTCACAATCTGATTTCTGGCACTACATGATGTAGCTACTGTGGCACTGCGCTGTATGATGTTGCTGTTGGCTCAGCATCAAGTCTGTGACTTCTTATGCAGTAGTGGACCCGCACTCCTTCATCTCGGAAAGATCCATAAAATGCCCTTGGAAAAAGTGATAAGGAATATACACTCACTCCAACCATACAATCAAACTTACCTCGAAAAGAACCATTCCTCCAGCACCCTTCCATGGCATGGTGTTTCACTGTACTCCGCGCGGAAAAGCTAAAGCGCAGCGCAGTAGTCTCTGTGGCGATCTGTGTCGTGTATCAGTGGTTTCTTGCATGCTTCTTGCGCAAGCAGAGACATACAGTACTGCAGAAGTTGGTAGTGAAAGAAGAAAGTGGTTGCAGGAGCCGCCGAGGTGAAGAAAAACTTGGAAGTGAATCAGGGACTAATGATCGTTACGGCTCCGACTTGAGCTCCTCGCGGTCCAGCAAGTCATTTCTTGTGTATGTCCCTTCACCGTCCAGTTCGCATACCTGTGCTTGGTGATGTTGTAAATTATAGACATGGACATGCGCATGCGCCGGAGGTCCGAAGGTCGCATGCGCTCGTGCAGCGTATGGATCAGCGTGTTGAGGTCGAGAGTTGACTATGCAAAGATATTGCCGAATTAGCGTGCGCAAAACTGTATTCTTCGGCTTTATCTGAATGATTTTAGCATATCGTATCAGGATTCGCGGCTCAGAGTTGATGCCGCAGTGCTTGGCCACCAACCAACCGTGGCTGGGAGGCCGCAGTTATGTTACGGCTGATGATGGCAGTTTAGTAAGCCCGTTCTCAGCGTGGGAGCCGGTCTTCGACGGCGATTTAGTGAATCCGTCGCTGGCCTTGCACACCTGGCTTTGGGCGACTTATCTTATCTGGTATCGTCATGTGGCGCCGAAGGACTAGAGAATGAGAAAACTGGTCAGGGTCAGGGAAGGAACCTCCCTTGTCGCCCAGTCTCATCCTGGGACGCTGGTGCTGGCACAGGATGCCCTTCTGGAGGCTAAAAGTGGAGACGTCAGAGGAAACCTGCCGTGAGAGCTGGTCACCTCACGGCCTCGCTTATCACATCATGACTGCTGGCCAGCTAGAGGCAAAACGGGTTGGAAGTCCCTTGGGGAACTAGGGTGGTACGAGGCCCGACCCACAAAAATTTTTAGAAAATCAGGATGCCTCAGTCAGTTCTGGATGGTGAGACTGGTAAAACATCGACCTGACTGGGTGACGTGCGACCGTACTCGAGAGAGACACTGCTCAAAGTTGGTGATTAAATGTAGCACCCTGCCATCGCCACTCATGCACCGTCATTATTCTTCTAGCATACCATTCTAGGCACAAAATTTTGGCGAAGCTTTTCTCAGTAGCCAGCTCATGTACCCGCTGGCACTCAGTTATAAGCCCAGTGTCAGGGTCACGTGAAATATATAAGCCCCTCATCAAAAGATTTCAATATTAGCGCTGGCCATGTTTTCATAGGTGACCCGCCAAGCATATGCCATCCTCAATCTCACTATTTTGAGCGAGTAACTACGAGTAAAAACTCTGAGGATGGCAGCCAGTGCCGCTCAATGAGCGACTTGACTATTGCAATCATCAAAGTGCTGCAGAATAATGAATTGGAGACCTTATAATCTTATGCTTGTGGGAGCTGAAATAGATGCACGCTAGACCCCTCAGAAGCCTGTCATTGCATACGCCGTTCAATGTTGTGGTTTGATTGGAAACTCCAGCCGACAAACC
Source organism: Mesodorylaimus sp. YZB2_4 (assembly GCA_030248295.1). NCBI lineage: Eukaryota > Metazoa > Nematoda > Enoplea > Dorylaimida > Dorylaimidae > Mesodorylaimus > Mesodorylaimus sp. YZB2_4. The sequence goes on along the minus strand of JASANH010000873.1, from coordinate 3,218 downwards.
ATTGACATTTTTTTCCGAAAACACTTGTTAAAAATCAACTTGGATACCCAGTTTCGGGTGGCAAGAACCCAAAAGGGGTTTCGAAATCCAATTGATTTCTTCTTATTTAATCAGAACATACTAACTAAGTCAAATTGCGACGCCGATCAAAACTCATCTTCACCTAGCATGGGCTATTAAACCGTACGTACTCTTTCTACAGGAGATATAAATTTATATCGATATCACGTGTGAAATTCATCTTCCTGTACCTAATAACCTTTAATTTAGTACGATCACGTGCAAGTGAGTCGGCTTGATTACCTTCTGCTTAGTACACCCCGTCAACAGCCGTCTGCAATCCCTTGGCCGCCGCCGACCCACACATTTCTATATCCAGCATTTCGAGACGAGGAAACGACGAGGCGACAGCTTGCACAACATAATCTGTCGCATCATCAGGCAGACTAAGGCGAAAAAGCATCGGACACTTCTTCACAAAGGCCACAAATAATTCGATGTCCCATTTAACAAATCAAAATCCCAATGACTCCAAACGCAGATCGGGAGTGTTGGTCCAATCTGGACTACCCGTCGGATTTACTTTAAGACGACGGATAAAGTGAAGATGTTATGTCATGGCATGCCATTTACTCTCACCAAGCATTGTGAAACGCAATCAGGGGTGGAGCACACGAATACTACATATGCATACATACATACAAAACCAAACGATATCAAGATCAGAGGCAGTCAGTTATGATAAAAAACCGCACGCAAGAATTTCTAAAAAGCACATAGTCCCTTAGTCACAGCGTCAGTTGGTAAATAATTCCATACAAGAAAAGCGCTATATTCAAAGGACTGCTTAAAACTTTCAGTCCGGTGGTTTGGAGCCACTAAGAAATGTGGCTCAATGACGGTTCGAGCACTTCTGCGCTGACCAGTATCTGACTGATGCTGAAGATGGCGATTGGATGGGCCGTATGGCCGTTATAGATTAAGAAGATGCTTCAGGCAGAGTAGCTGGGCCTAGTGAATCAAAGACGACATGTCAGTTTCCAAGAATCCTTCCACGGGCAATCATTTCAACGAAGGCAAGCTCTTGTGAATCAAAGGAAGCCTGCTGCAGCAGTCCCAGACGTTCAAGTTTTCCATTGCGGCATCCGACAAAGGACATATTCCAAATAATCTTCTAACATCGATTCATATTCTAATCCCCGCAACTGAGGCAAATGATCGACGATCGTCCTGATCAAAGCGCTATAACAAACAGATTTTTCAAAGCCCAGTTCGACGAGCCGACAACGACGACCTAGTTGAATCCAATCTCGTCCAAAGTGGATTCCACATTTAAAACAGGCGCGACAATTATTTGTGTCGCCGTGACCGGAAATCCTCAAGGTCGTCAATTTTTCGATCTTAGCGATGGCCGAAGGCAATTGTCAATTGTCGAAAGCAAAACAATAAGGGGCTTCGATAAAAAAAGCCCGGGCGAGCCATGTGGGAATATGAGAGAAGTGGCCGCAAGCGGATCGGGCATCGATGAACGTACACTTTTTAAAAAGTTTACAAGCAAAGCTCTGCGCTACCTTTTACCCATCAGCAATGTGTGATGTATGTGGCAACAAATAGAAAAGGGTTTACCGATATGACTGACCAACTGACCGGTCGACTGCTTACTGGCCTCCTAAGAGAGCAGTGACAAAAGAAGAATTTCAATAAGCCCCCGAGTTTTAGGAAGCGAATCATGATCATTGCGATGACTCGATGAGCGACAGTGTATAAGAGACCCGGGTCTGCAGTGGGAACAAGACCTGTATGCTGTAGGTACTTATGACACATATTAAATAGCAGTGCATAGCCCTACACAGAGTTTAATTCTTTGTTTTTCAAGAAAAGAGCAATATCAGATAGAAACACAAAACCAGAAGAGAAATATTATTATTAACGGACAAAAATATGTTTCTTTTGTTGCGACCAAAATGTGCAGATTTTGAACCTGGAAAGTAACAAACATGCTTAGATTGATTTATTAGATGATGCGACGCGAGGCCAAAGCGGTCCAAAGCCATTGCTGATGAGTAAGCATCAGCAAAAACACGTGATGTTTTGATTCAGCTAAGAGAGTGTCTCTGGCTTCCGCGTTTCGAAGAGAGATTCTTCGCCATCAGGACAGCAGCAGCAGGCATAGCAGCCATTGGTCTGGACTAACTCCTCACAAACCCACCAAATCATGACTAATTTTGGACACGTGCTGCTGCCATCTCTGATATCTGACGCAGCTATATCATTCGGGCATAACCGTCATCATTCATGGCCACATTGATACCATACACAATGATGGCCACAATGATGCATGCTACGTCACGAAGCGACTTAACAGATGTGGGTAGTTCATCTGCAGGGAAGTAAAGTAATAGAAGACCCAGTCAAAGGTGGACGGTCTTGTCATGTCATGTCATGTCATACTTTATCCATAGCTTTCTCAATTCTCAGCAAACCGATTGACACAACTAACCCTGCGATGGAGGCGACCGTGCGACAACTGCGACCTGCGACTAACCTTTCGAACGTGCCCTCCCATCACCGCGATAGCATATCTTGCATTCAAACTTCTGGCTGTTCTGACGGTCGTGGATTTACAAGTGCTCCAAGCGCGTTCATTGGGGGAGCATCGGCAACATCGTTTCCCTTTTCATCATCATCACCAGCAGCCAGTACACGTGATCGTCATGCCCATTATTGATCTCTACTCGCCTTAGAACTTGGACCAGTTTCACGGCCGTCCCCAACAGTGCCCGTTGGACGAGGCCGTGCATTATCACGCCACAATGCGCCACATTTCTCCTCCTGATAATCATGTTTTATGTTTGCTCTAGGACCAATCCTATTTACATAGTGTTTTTCGTACATACATGTTTTGCGTAGACCGTGGACCACTATATAAGCGCCCGCTTTCCTGCGACAGACAGTGTTGATATTCTCCCCGCTGACGATCGTTCTATTATAATAAACGTTGGTGCCTAATTCTGCTTAATTTTCCACGATTCACTGGTCATCCCCCATGCCTCGATACGGACGGCGCTCGGTCAATTCGCAGCACCGATATCATCCGGCCACCAGCCGATCGTTTAGTAATCGTGAGCGTGGCGTGAGTCTGCCTTGTACTGTATCCTGGGCTAGCGACTTCGTCACACATTATTTCCTTGATCCCACAAGCACCCATGATACCGTCG